>JAIUCV010000008.1:20096260-22496260 GCA_026724425.1 Erythrophleum ivorense | reverse complement strand
TGAAAAAGAAATGAAAGAAACAAAAATATATAGGACCTCACAAATACTTCCTCACGTGTTTCACTCAATTAAGATATAACACTCTCACTCATGTTTACTTTCTCTCTCTTTTTGGCTTTTTTTTTTGGATAATAATCTTACCTACTCTTGCCTTTTACCTCTCAGTATCAATCCTGTACTCTTACATCACTTAAGATCTCATCGGGTGATCCAATATTGCCAATTCTCAGTTCAACCAAGTATGCATAGATGGGTGGTTTGAAGTTCTGATTGGTACACACAAGACACAATTAAGGGTAGGGTTTGGTTAGGCTTGGGTTTCAAAGAGAAGAAGGAAGATTTAACTACTTAATAATGCAAAATCAAGTTTAAAATCCCAAAGAGCCACAAATGTAATTCTGAAAATTTCAACTATGAGGAAAATGCAAGATCAAAATAAGAAAGTTCAAATAAAGGAAAAAAAAAGGGAAACAAGGGCAAATCAAAATAAGGAAGTGCACAATACAATATCAAAGGAAATAAGGTAAAATAGAAAAAAAATTATCTGATAAGCAATTCCATTTTTTTTTGCCTTTTTTTTTTTGCTTTTTTTTGTTTTGCCTTTTTTTTCCTTTATTTTTTTTCTAAGCTTTTTTTTTTGGCTTTTCTCTTCTGCCTTGATCTAATGAAATAGCCAAAAACTTACAAAATCACAAAATAGGAAACAAACTAAACAAATTAGATTTGAGAAATTTAAAAAATATTATCAACTAAAACCTAATATATCTTGACATAGAAAAGTCTAATTGGGATGATTCCAAAACGACATGAAAGTTGAGATTCTGAACTTTTAGAAACACCTATCAATCATCCAAAACCTTAATCGAAAAGGGGTTGAACAGATAAGAAATGAAATAGAATGTTCAGACAAGAAAAATTTTTAGATTACAAAATTAATGGCTCTTATAGTATAAAAACCAAAATTTGCATACTAAGAATTAAATCTGGAAACAAGGTAGAAAGTTTTTTTTTAGGTATTCAAGATGGCAAAGAAAAGATATGGTAAATAAGAAAATTTAGAGGTTAGAAGGAATAGGTATTAGATAATAATGGGTAACCTACCGTGTAAACCGAAGCTCTGATACCAAATGATGCGAAATCAAGGGGTGGCCTAATCTTCACAACGTAGGTTGATGGATAGATGATGGTTCAAGACCCGACGGAAGCAAATAACCAACCAACGTTATAAGAATGTTGACCTGCTACTTAGACAATATGCCTAACCACGAACACAGTAAACCAACCCACACAACGATGCACTTGGATCGAAGCACGAATTGGGGGCTTTTGCAAACTTGAATCACTAACCTCATGATAGGTTTGACAAGACAAAGGTTTCACAAGAGCAAAGAAAAGATAATATTCTCACAATTAGAGAAACACTCAGAATAATTCTATTACTTCCAATATGATTCAAATGAAGGTAGAATACATATATTTATAATGTAGCTCAAACCTATCTACTAGAGGAAAAGTAAGAAACTAACTATATAATCCTAACTGAAAGATCTAAAAATCAAGGATACAAAATCAAATCTTTTTAAAAACAGAAAAGGAAAGATAATCAGCTTAATTAATTCTAATTTTCATCCAAATACATAAAGCTTCTAGAAGTTAGGATATTAAGCCTATAATATCATTATTAAAGCCCAAATAAGTTAATCTATGTATGGCCCTTAGTCCAAACTCTCTAATTTACAACATTATAACCAAAATTAGCTCTAATAACTCCATCTTTAGCCCAAATAACGTTAAGGATGTTTTGATTAATACTTGAATCAGATTCAAAAATTTGCTTGGTCCAAATCTCTTGAATAAGTCTACTTAATGTTTCTTTAAGTTATTTAGCTTTCGCTCGTGTAATAGGTCCAATTGGAAGATGCAAAGGATCATTTAAAGATTTTGAATTAGCATCTTCATGAATCTGGTTCATATCATCCTCCCCCTCTTGAAAAGGAGTCATCCTCGACTCTTCAAAATCTGCACCACAACAAGGAGAAAGGTCAGAAACATTAAAAGTAACACTTACACCATACTTACCTAGTAAATCAATCTTATAAGCATTATTATTGATTTTCTCTAATACTCAGAAAGGTCCATCTCCTCGAGGCATAAGCTTGGACTTTCTTTTGTTAGGAAATCTCTCTTTTCTAAGGTGCAACCAAACTAAATCCCCTGGTTCAAATACTATCTTCTTTCATCCCTTGTTAGCACGATTTACATATTGTTGAGTCATCCTCTTAATGTTTTGCTTAGCCCTTTCATGGATTTCCCTAATGAACTCAGCATGCTTCTTCCCATCCATATTGATTCTTTCCTACAAAGGCAAAGGAGTTAAGTCAATGGGTGTAAGAGGATTAAAACTATATATAATCTCAAAGGGTGAATATTTAGTAGTAGAATGAATGGACCTGTGGTAAGCAAATTCAACGTGTGATAGACACTCTTCCCAATTCGTTAAATTCTTCTCAATAATTGTTCATAACAAAGAAGAAAGTGTCCTATTCACAACTTCAGTTTGCCCATGTGGATGGCAGGTAGTAGAAAGTAGCAATTTAGTTCCTAGCTTGCTCCATAAAGTCTTCCAAAAATAACTTAGGCACTTAGCATCTCAATTTGATACTATTGTTCTTAGCATCCCATGAAGCCATACAACTTATTGAAAGAACAAATTAGCAATGTTAGAAGCATCATCAACCTTATGACATACAATGAAGTATGCCATTTTAGAAAATCTATCTACTACAACAAAAATGGAGTCCCTCCCCCTTTTTGACCTAGGTAATCCCACAATAAAGTCCATGGAGATATCTTCCCAAGGTACACTAGGAATAGGAAGGGGAGTATACAATCTATGGGGATTTATTTTAGATTTAGCTTTATGACACACAATACACCTGCCTACAAATTTTTCAACATCCCTATGCATCCTAGGCCAATAAAAATGTTCATTTAAGACTTCAAATGTTTTAGTAATGCCAAAATGTCCCATTAAACTACCTGAATGCGCTTCCTTCACCAATGACATACGCATAAAACAATTAGGAATGCAAAGCTTATTAACACGAAATAAGAATCCATCATGTAAGTAAAATTTGTCCCAACCAAGTCCAGGCTTGCAATGGCTAAAAGCTTCACCAAAGTTAATGTCATTAGTATATAATTCTTTGATGAACTCAAAACCAAGAATTTTAGAATCTAACATGGAAAGAAGAACATACCTACGTGAAAGTGCATCTGCAACAATATTTTCCTTACCTTTCTTGTGCTTAATGACATATCAAAAATATTCAATGAATTTAACCCACTTAACATGTCTTCGATTCAATTTGTTTTAGCTCTTAATATGTTTGAGAGCCTCATGATCAAAATGTATGACAAATTCCTTAGGCCATAAATAATGATGCCAAGTTTCCAACACTCAAACTAAGGCAAAAGCCCCCAATTTATGCTTCGATCCAAGTGCATCGTTGTGTGGGTTGGTTTACTGTGTTCATGGTTAGGCGTGTTGTCTAAGTAGTAGGTCAATGTTCTTATAATGTTGGTTGGCTATTTGCTTCCATCAGGTCTCGAACCATCATCTATCCATCAACTTACGTCGTGAAGATTGGGCCACCCCTTGATTTTGCATCATTTTGTACCAAATTTTCATTCACTTGTAATTACATTTTATAAGGCTCTATTATATGGTCAACATGTTCATGAAATCTCCCTTGTGGATATATAGACTTTATGACACTTGAATATGACCCCTAATTAGGCTCGAGATTGTTATTATAGCTTGAAGCAGGATCTTCGACTATTGTTTGTGAGACCCTTCCCATCCCATATACCATGCTTGCCTTTTTTCTTCTAATTGCCATAATCCATAAATCTACTTTCTTTGAAAGCATAAAATTTTGTCCTAAAGTAGCAGTTGTACTTTTAAGGCTTATATAATCATTTTGGACTAAAAGAAAAAAACCAAACATGTGAATTTATTATGTAGGGATGGACATAATAACATAAATTAAAAATATTTTACAAATGTGGCTTTAGATTTTTTATTAACCCAACCATTATTTGTTCATTTTCAATTGGTTTGAATGTGAAGTTCAATTGGTGTTACAACTCTTTCTAGTTCTTTGTCCAAATTTGTAGCATGCTCTAAGAATAGAGTAGAGCCACCAATATGAAGAGATGGATCAAAGTCAGAGCTAGAGGTTTTATTTTTCTTTGTTTATCCGCTTCTTTGTTGAAATTGTGGAGACTCCTAACTAGCATGTAATTCATTGTAAATAGGCTCTTTAATCCACAATGGTCTTGTTTCTTTATGTTATACATAACCAATCAAATACTTCAAATGATTCCTTGCTCGATCTTTGAAGGTCCAAGCATAATAATGTTGTCCATGAAATAACAAGGTTTTTATAATTATTAATAATTTGAAAAATAATAAATTATAATTTTGTGACACAAAGATTAAAATATACTTGAACTCTTGAAACCATAATTGTTGAACTAATTTAAGAACTTTTGTTTAACAATTATATGGTCCATCATAATTATTTTTTATGATAGCAACAATGTACTCAATAACCTCATTATTGTCTGGCTAGAACCTGATTGGTAAAGAAAATACATCTATATTAAATTAAGTTAAAAATAAATAAAAATTATTTAATATTGTATGCATTGTTAATTAAGAATAGTTACTTGGTTGAATGGTTGAGTTATCTTTCTTTCAAAATCAACTCCTTTAAACTTTAGAATACAAATATACCTCTCCTCCTTTTCAAACCATCTAATTAATTAAAGTATGAAATTTGATGAGAAGAAAAAAACATAAATAAAAAATGAATTATGTTTTTTAAAAAATAAATAAATTATAGAAAATATAAGATATGATAGTTTTTGCTCTTACTTGAAATTAAAACTTTAATAGCACTATTGACACAAATTCTAACACAATTTGAACAAAGATACCAACTAAAGAAAGAATGAAAGATATAAAGAACAAGATGATATTTTTTTAATTAAATTAAAGGCTATTCACATGGTCTACAAGACCATGTCAAGACTTGCATGTTCACGTGTTGTGAAGACGTTGATGTAAGTCTGGCAAGTCTGCCAAGCCTACATCTTCATTTCACGTGAAGTGAATAATATATATATATATATATAATTACACATATAATTTTATTAAAAATAATTATATTAGATATGTTAATAACTAAAACACCTCTCAATTAGCAGTTAACCTTCATCTTCATCATCATCCCTATCTTTATCTTTTTCTTCATCTTTAGCTTTAATTTCAAGATCTTTCTCAAGATTGACCTTTTTCATTTCTCTCTTATCTCATAAGTTATCACCTAATATGTGATTATTTATCGTACTAACATGAGCCATCGTCTTGGTAAGGATGCCAAAATAGTCATTGTCTCAATTGTCCCTTGTTCCTTTTACACATACTTCATTGTTTATTGTCTTTTTCCTAATGTTCTAAGTTTTGATGTGAAATTTGTATCCAGTTGATAAGCATGAATTGTATATGTTTTAATCCTCCTAACTTAAGCATTTTAGTGACCAAATATAATTCTAGGGGTGTATTTAGATGGAATTTTGTTTTAATAGCCATTCTTTGCACTTTATGAATTAATTGGAAAAATAATTGATTTTAAATACATAAATCATTTTAAATGAATTTTGTGAATTTTTCTATCTTCCATTCTTTTTGTGCAGATTTTTCAATTGGCAATTAGAGCTTGAATGGAGGTTGGTTTGGAGAAGCATCAAAAGAGATCTTAGGCTGAAGTTTAAATGAGAAACAAATGAATGAGTGAGTCATGCAAATGAAGCCACAAGAAGCATGTGAAGGAAAAGGAGAAGAGCCTACTGTAACAACCAGGAAAAAAAAAGAAAGAAGAAGAAAAGAAAGAAAGAGAAAAGAAAAAGGAAAAGAAAAGGGAAAGGAAAAGAAAAGCTGAAAATTTTTGAAAGCTGAAAATTTTCTAAGTCTGCTAGCTACAGCCTAGCTATAGCGAATATACCTGTTCGCTATAGCGAGAAATGGTCTACCTATAGCGAGACTGACTTCTAGTTATAGCGAGAATGCTTCTAGCTATAGCGAGTTCGGGCATCCCATACAAAAACCAGGGAGTTGCTCACCGTAGCGCACGCTGTAGTGAAGGCAGAGGTCTGGGACTTACTCGAGCTCGCCGTAGCGAGGGTTATGGCTCGCTATAGCGAGGGTTAGTCCGGAAAAGCGTGAAAATAGAGAATTTGACTTTTTAAAGCTTCCCAACTCTTTCTTTCACTCTGTAACCGACTTAAGCTCACTCTAAGAGAGAGAAAAGGGCGGAGGAGAGAGAGAGAAGCTTAGAAGAGGAAGGAAGAACAAGAAAGGTAAGGATTTCCATGGCTTTTCTCTTAGTATGTTACTCTTCTCCCCTTACCCTCTCTTTCCACGATTTTGGTTGTCAAAATAGTTAGGTCTTGAGCTTGGTTCAGAAGAGAGAGTGTGGGAAACCACTCTTGAGGGAGGTTAGAAGTCATGTAGTCTTCTCTTTCTTGCTTTCCCTTCTTAAGAGCTTGAGAGTTTGAGAAAAGAGAGAGGATAGTTCATGGATTCTAGTGAGAGAAAGAGACCTAGTTTGACATGCTCAGTAGGGTTGATAAGAAGAGATCCCTAGCTTATGAATCAAGTATTAAGGAATTAATTCCATGCTTCTTGTGTGGTTAGGTTCAAGAGAAGCTCTCCCATCTAGAAGTGATTGTGAAACCAACAAGGGAGGAGATAGATTAAAGAGGAAGGTTGCTAATAGCTAATAAGGTAGCTCTCTCCACCTTCTTTCATGCATAATTGTGTGTTTACATTGTCTTACTTGTGTGTATGTAGGATGTGAGCCATGAGGAGTGTGTTAGCATGATGATACACTATGAATTGAAATGATGATTTATGTGATTGTTTTGGTTTGCTTGAGGAATGGAAAGGCCAATAACCCTTTAGCCATGGTGAGGATGAACCAAACCCTCAAGTTGGTTGAGACAAAGTAAAGAGTCTCCCAAAAGTGAGGTTGACTCCCAAAGAGTAAGGGTTGAGTCCAAGAACCTCTTAAGAATGGGTGAGGCAAGTCCAAAATCCACAAGTGAGTGGGTGAGGCTAATCCATGTATTTGGCAAGCTTCTAAATGTTATGTATGGCCTACTCACATGTTGAGAATGTTTTTCTTTTATGTATGGCCAATTCACATGTTGCAAATGCTTTCATTGTGGTTTTATATGCTAACATGCCATACATGTATGATGAGACTTGTTTGCATGATATATATGTATGATTGAATGAGAGATGAGCTATTGAGATTCTTTGAATCTCACTCCTCCTCTCCACCATCCCAACATGCTAGGTGGACCAAGTGAGGCTAGAGATGGGAGCCACCAAGCTTGAAGCTAGGGAGATGGGTGAAGAAAGTGTAAAGAGCCTTTTTGTTATTATCTTGTAGTTAAGTCAAGGAATGTAAATTAATGATGTACATGATGTATTACCTACAAATGCTTGTAAATCGATGTATACATGATGTATATATGAGAATGAGACCATGATGAATGAAGAAGTAAGTTTTGATTAAGAAAAGTATGATTCTAGTATAGGCCACATGAATGATTAAGTGGGCATGGGGTAGTGAGTTTCTCCAATCTAGGTTGTTAGAAACTTGAGCCATGATTGATAGCCCATATAGATGCTTTCTCATGTGCTCAAAGAGTCCTAAAGGTAGAAGAACTAAGATTGGACCCCATGAGGCCCTTTGTGACCAAGAAAGTGACTCTTTTGCACTTGATATCAAGAGTTGACTAAATGACCTCTTCTTGCTTTGAAATTTGACATGTGACTAGATCTTGTTTAGATATTTTTGGGAAGCTAAAGATCAAGTCATTTGGAGGTCTATAGCATTTCCTATGATTTTTCAAAGTTGACATCAGAAATTCGGATTTTTGAAAACACTGTTCATTTGGTCAGTTTGGGAATCGTGTCATCCGAGGGGCAAACGTAGTCCAATGGCTACAAAATTTTATACACAGAAACTAGATGGTCACAGTGACTTGTAGGAACTAGAAGCACCTCATTTGGAGGTCTAGAGAGGAAGATATGCAATTTCGAAGTTCCAGCCCAGAATCAATCATCCTACCAGACCCGAGGTACTGTTTCATCGGTTTCCGGGAGTTTGGCTTGATGAACTGATCTGGAAATATTTTTCCTCTCTATCTAACATCCACATATTTCCATAGAGTTATCGTTTGTAAGCATTGGATTTATGTGGAATTAGTTAGAAATTTCCAAAGTCCATATCAGTAAACTGTGACAGTAACAGAACCCCCTCTGACCAGTGGACGATTTTGGATGTCAAACGCATGATATGTGAGATATTGAGACTTCTACATATTTTTAGCATGAAGTAGACGTCTTAAGCTTTCTAGAATGACTGAGATCATGTGTTTACAATTTTTCTGTATCTAGTTATAAATTTTCAAACTCAGCCCAGCAATGAAGCAAAATCTGCCAAGAACGAAAATGCATGTCTCATATCCCTTTTTGCTTTCCATGAGTTTAAAGCATATTTTTGGGATTGAAATAAGTCTTAATAGTGAAACTAAGCATGAGGATGCATAGAAAGAGCTCGCCCGGTCCATGTGACATTAAAGTGGATATCTACCCATGCATAATGCCATGTAGAATAAACATCAAGGTAGAGTAAATAACCTCCTTGTATGTCAAGCATGTGCATATGAGTATGTAAGACATGATGGGTATGAGCTAGAAGATAAGGTGTTACACCTACGGAAAGAAGTAGCAACAATGAATAGAAACAGCTACAGAAGAAGCTTGAGTAAGGAGCAGAACATGGGTTGGACTTAAGAGGAGAAGCAACGTGATTTTCGAGCTAAAAGAAGGTAAAGCCACGTTCTGGATTCGGGCAAAGCAAAAAGCTCACAAGGAAGAGAGGAAGAAGCTTGTAAGCAACGAGCAAAACAGAGCATGCAAATAAATGAAAGAAGCTCGAGCTTGCATGGAAAGAAAAGAGGAAAAGCAACACAATGGTGCATGAAGCAAGAAGAAGAAGCTGGTAAAACGAGTGAAGGAAGCTTCTTCATTCATTCGAGCTGGATATCACGAGGAGAGGAGGACTGCTTAATTTCTTTTTCTCCTCTGGCTTTTGTACAGTAAAGAGACACACTCATGCAGAACCAAACGATGCACGAAGAAGCTGTTGCACGAGCTGAAATAATGAGCTAAAGAACACATGATTAATGAAGCTTGAGAGCTGGAGAACATGCAACAGAACGAGAAGAATGAGCTGTAGTTTTAACGTGAAGAAGATGCAGAAATAGTAGAAGGAATTCATGTAGACTATAATATATTCACAATGGGGCCCACTCTCATACACACATCCATGCAGCTCCACCTTATATATACATGAAGAGATTCCACGTGAAGCTGACATGAAGATGCATTAGGAAAACACGTGAGTTGATAAGTGAAGCACAGCATTTAACACGTGAAGGAGAAGAAGAGAAGCAAGTGAATTTTAAAGGAAATAGAGGCTTCATTCTGCACGCTTCCTTCATTCATTGGATGCCCTCCATTCAAACCCACAATCCAATTCATTCACGCCTCTTTTTTTTCGGAACCCATCATCTATATATTCATTCATCCCATTCCATCGAAAGGGCGTCCATCCATCCACCAGTCAGCCATTCATTCATTCATTCTACATCCATCCACCACATCCACGCCTTCTCCTCCACTCCATCTTCTTTCCATCCATCTCCAATGAAGCTCCAATCTCCATCTTGAGGCTAGCAAGGAAGAAGACCTTGGAGAAGCTTGAATCCATTGAGAAAAATTCAGGATTTCTTGGCTAAGAATTTCTCTATTTTTCCTACACTTTTTCTCTTTCATTTATTGTCTTGGTTAAGTTGTATTTGATAGGAAATTTGTGTAATTGTAATTAGTGGCTGGTTAGACACTAATTAGGAAGTCTTTTTGTTGATTAATTGATTGCATTAGACATTGATTAATTTCAATATTATCTAATTTCTCATGTGTGTTTTGGAGGTGTTCGATAAAATACATGAGTGAGATTATGTGCTTAAATATTTAATGTGAGGATTCCTTAATGTTTGATTGGTTAATTAAACATTTTAGGATGATGATTCAGAGACTAATTAATCAGTTAATCAAGCAAATTGAGTGTTCAAGATCTTAAAGACAAGATTTAATAGTTTAATGCGGGATTGAGGTCTCAATTCAACGTTAGCTCGTTAATCTCTTGAATCTTGAGTGGTTACCGAAGATAATTTGTTATGAACACAGTTAGGGACTCTTAGACCAGAATTGATCACAATTGGATTAGGATAAAGATAGTGGATATCAAGGGACGAATCCAAAGCTAGTCACAAGCCCATCTTTCACCCATAATTCACCAAATTAGGTAGAATTTACGAATTTTAATTCAATTTAGTTTTAGGTTATTTTAATTCAATTAAAACCCCCTTTAGTTTAGAAATTTTAGAGTCTTTTAACATTTGGAAAACTCAATTAGGCATTGAACTCCAATTCCAAGGGAGATGACTTAGGTTGTGCCATTAGCTACATATTTTATTAACCTAGTTTTATTTTGAGGGTTGCACGACAAGCCACTCACCAGTCACAAAATATATTGGCCAGGTTTGAACCTCCTTATATAGTTCTTAAGCTAAGTCCTTTAAATAAACATTGTCACTAAAAATTTGTTGATTAGGAAACCTATTTGAGAACAAAATTTGGCAACGCTACTGCACAAATAAAGAAGTTATTATATATAAAAATAATAATGATATCACCATATACAAAGGATTTAAATCACAAGCTAAAGTTTTGCTCAATTATCGAGTCAATTTGTTACACCATATCATATTATAATTATCTTATGCCATTACTAATCCATTTAGAATAAAACAATTATAATTAAACCTTTAGCAATGAAAATTTTAGTCAGTAAAAGTTTCAAATGGACTCATAAGGCTTAAAAATGGATTCTCACTATTTTATCTCACAAATTCATGCATAACCAGTTAGTTTCATCCAAGTTAATATGTATGTAAATATTAAACCCATAAAGATGATTATTTGCTCAATTAGGCTATAGAACATGTAATAAAGTCCAAAATTTAAAAATTTATAACTTGAGTTATATAACTCCAATTAATGCAAATTAGATGTCTTTAGAAGGCTTAGGATGTTAACTTTCTATTGTAAAAATTTTAAGTCAAAATAAATTCCTTTTGGTCCCTTAGAGAACATGAAACTCATGGCTGTATTAGAAAAAACAGTAAGAGTGCATGATAACTTTTTGAGGCTAACTTTGAAAATTTACCAAATATTCTATAAAGCTTTGAAAATTATGATATTTAGCTTCATAGAAAGCTCTAAATGTCCTCTAAATGCTTACCAAATTTCAATTCCAAATTCGCTCATTAAGGTTGTTAGGGCAAGGGGACATTTTATGGCTCAAATGGTTAAAATTTTAGTTTCAATTAGTACCAACTAGGCTTTAAAATGTCATTTCTTATTATGAGCAAATTTCAATCCATATATGCATCATATAGTAATGGTTCATCACATGAGAATTGCCATATGTCTAAAATTCACCATTCCACATGCAAATATACATCTATTCTATATAGGATCCCATTTACTAAATCATGTTCCAATTCCTTATACATGTATCCATGGGTCACAAAATCATAGTCTAACACTTTAACATGTATTGTTATTACATTAGTATCAAAATATGGATTTATATGTTCATATACATAACACTAAATTCTAATCTTTTTGTGTGTAAAATTTGATCTTTCTAGGCCTTTACATCTTTATTTTCCTTTCCTGAGTTTCACCTAGCCATGGCTAATAGAGATAGGAAATATGAGATTCAAAGAATGCCAATAGCTAAACCAACATTCAAACACACATAGGATTCACTCAAGCACATAGAAACAAGTATCCATGTTATGTAATTATAACCATATCATACACAAAAAGAGCAAATCTATGCCCTCAAGAAACTTTTGGCCTAAGATAGAGCAATTCCAAACTCACTTCCCTAGCCTCATCCATCATCCACTCACAAATGCAAATAGGCATCATGCAATTACATATCTATTCAACAATCAATAAGCCAATCCATTGCAAACAATACATAGAAGCAATTAAGGACTCAAGCAAACCAATCATATATATAAGAATGAAGAAAAAACTACCTTAACAAACAATTTCCTTGCTCTTCTTCTCTTGATTCCATGGCTACACACACATACTTTGGTGTGGTCCCACTTGCTTAGCCTAGACACATTAGTAAAGCATAAAATAATCAATTAAGACATGCAATCTCATTTTAACAATATATGTGCAAACTAGATCTTAAAGTATGAATTTGATTATTTTAAGTGGTCCACAATAACGTATTCCATTTGTCATATTTCATGTAGCAATTCCATCATTCATCTATCTCATTTTACTCACTTTTTACGGCTAAAATAAGTTTAAAAGTCTAGCCATATCACCTATTCCATTCCTAGGGCGAATTAGGATTTTTCATGGTACTAAATTTGCACATTATCAAAACTCATTCTTTTCCTCAAACTAATGGTTCATCTACCTTTTATGTTACTCATTTAAGCCTCTTAAGCCATGGAATAAAATTTAAAACTTCCTTGGGTAGCATTTTCATCTCTTGGATGAGACACACCATGTAGCCCCTATCATGAAATTTTTGTTTGTTCCATAGGGAACTTGAAGGCTTTAGGTTATCCATAATTTGTTTCTAATTTAACTGTGGTATTATAGGTATTAACTAACCCTCTTAGGGTTTTAAATCTCTTAAGAATAAAACTAAACCCTAGGTGAAGCCATATGCCTTTGTCTTAGTTCTTTACTAATTCTATTTGTATATTCTTATTTTTCACTCTTCTAAACCCTTGGTTCTACCAAGTTTTCATCTAATATATACATGGTTCCCTCTCTTCCCATCTTGGCCAATCTTATGAGGAGCTAGGGTTCTAAGAATACAAAATTTTCCTAGCCTAAATCAAACCTTATTTTAATGTGCTTTTTTTGTATATTCTTTTGGCTTAATTTATTTCCTTAAAGGAGGTTCCTCACTCAAGATACAATCCATAAAATTCACTCTTTTGAAAAACCAAAACCATCATAAGAGAGAGTAAAATGAGTAGGAGAAGTTTCATAACAACATCATAATCAAATTTAGCAAGTTTCCTTATATATATAAAGCTTTCTTTTCCTTTCTTCCTTCTTCCTTTTTCATGCTACCATAAAAGGGTTTGAGGGGCTGCCAAGGTCGATTATGAGGAAAGGAAGGAGGGGGGGCATGATACATATATGTATATATATATATCTAGGGTCTTAAGACTTTTTAAAAATACTGATTTTGCCCCTATGTTTTAATTCTTTCATTTGAGCTCATTTTTCAATATTTTCAAAAATTGTCATAACTTACTTTACGTAGTTAATTGATGTCATTTCTATCTTAAAGTGATAATATTACAATTGTTGGATAACTTTTAGTAGCAAATTTTTGCTTGTTTTACATACCAATTGGAGTTCTAGGGGTTAAAATTTGAATTTCTTATCTTTTTCACTCATGGTTACTGTAGACAAGTTTGTTTTGATCCTTAAAATCAAGGCATGAGTTCCATTTGCAAATAGAAGCTATATAGCTCATTTTGGCCACTTTGACATAATAGGGGCTTAAATTTCAAAAATTCATAACTTTGGCTATACAACTCTAATTTATGCAAATTAGGTGTCTATGGAAAAGTGTAATATCCAATTCTAAAAAACGTGAGAAAATGCAAGAAATGCAACGTTTTATTTTTCTGTAAACGTATGAAACTTATTGGATACAAAAGAAAGTCCCCCAAAAAGAATGATTTGAAGTCCAATAAAATTAGAATAATATTCTAGACTTCAAATAATAATGATCCAAGGCCAGAGGTGCCCTGAAACAGAAGTCAGAATAACCAAATGGAATTTAATGAAAATGCAACAAAATGTAATGACATTTTCGTAACTTTGGGCACTTTCTAGAAAACTCAAAGGAGGGGGTTTTAAAAGGCAAAAATAAGTTTCCCAGGGTTTTTAGAGGCCTTAAAAACTATAAGAAACCCTAAAATAGTTAAAGCCCCTTCGGTTAACAATTTAGAATATCGATAAACCTGAACTTTGACCCTTTCATTCATGAAGGTTTTAGATCCAATTTGAGGGATTCCAAAGGCATTTTATAAGTTAGAAACTTAAATTTTATGATGAAAAAGACGATTTTCAAAATGGAGTTGAAATAAGCCTAAAACGAAAAAGCCAAGAATGAAGGGCAAAATTAGAAAATTGAAATGTCTTAAATGGGTTCCTAGCCTATATATATCACACCCCATTTCTTTCTATCACCTTGGCTGACTTTCCTTTGCACCAAAATAGAACCCTAAGCTCCTTGAAGTGGCGCACCAAGTGGGAGGAAAAAGGGAAGAGAAAACTAAGCAAAAAGGTAAGAAAATTCATGGTTTTTCATGCTTCTTGTTATACCTTATTTTATAACACTTTTCCTACTACAATTACCTCATATAAAACTTAAAGGAGTCAACAGAAACCTGAACTAATAAAAATTTTTATTTTAAAACTTCCTCATACAATTTCACTATTCATTTGGTCATTCCTCAAATTTTGTCCAACCTTGAAAATACATAATTAATTTTAAAAAAATTGTATGAAGTTAGTTTAGGGCTCTACTTCAACCTCTTTAAGCTCTTTACACGGGGAAAATACTTCTTCAGTAGAATGCGTATAAATTCATGTTAAAGTGTCCATACAAAAAATGGATAATTTAACCATTCACTTGACATATTGTTATTATTATTTTGCCTTTATATAAGCAGATGCATTTTTGCATTTTAGGCATACTAGTCATACTCTTTTTACTTCAGGGTTGGGTATATACATGGCTTTCTGTTACATACCCTATTATCATATAGTATTATAATACACAACTCGTACATACCATAATCCAAAGATACTTAATTATATGACAAAATATGGTGCATAAAAGTAAGGTCCTCGATTTATGTTTTCACACTCTTTGCGTTTTCTTTGCTTGAACTCGGACCTAGCATGTGTTATATTTGGGGTGAGATTATGAAATCTCAGTAGTAGTAAACCAATCTCATTCACAAGCAAGCATATAAGTACATAACATAATGCCAGTCAAGATGCCACATATCACATAGTAATACAAGGAATTTCATACAAGGCCAAGCACAATGTAAGCATACATGTCTCATCTTATAGCATAAATGACAACTTGATATAGCATAACACTCATCATTATACAAACACATAAGCTTAAGGAAAGAGAGAGGAAAACTACTACCTTAGTAAACTTTGCTCCTCAATCCTTGAGACTCGGTTTACTTGCTTTTGGAGTTCCCAAAATAATATCAAACCCTATAATCATAATGATAATTCATTACAATCAACATATAAACCTTGAATTCTAAAGTAGGATGACCCTTTTAAACTTAATGGGACCTTTAGAATTGGAAAAAATCTAACTCCTTCCCTTCCCATTCACTATGGCGGAATAGTATGCATTTCTTGGCCAAAATTTAGGAATTTTATCCCATGAGTTTTGGGGGCTTTCCTATAGGTATTCCTAGCTAAAACCACCCTTTTGAATCCATTGGAATGGATAACATCATCAAATTCCAGCCCCAACATTACGTTTTGGTCATCACATAATCTAGCTCCATTTTAGGCTCAAAAGTGCGTTTCTTTAGTTCTAAAAATTCTATAGCCTTTTCCTTTATGTTTTAGGACTTGAAATTTGGTATACATGACTTTAAGACATCAAGATACACCATAAAAATTTTGGAAAAATTCGGATAGCATCTCTCCAACATTTCCATTTTCCCAAAAATCACAATCTTTGTGTTTTTCAAAGTCTCAGCACATAACAACAATAACTAAGCTCATATGGCCTTCATGTTCAACATATAAACTTCATTTCAAGGCCCTCATATTCAACACATAAACTTCATTTTTAATCATCCATATGCTGTCTAAAAGTGACTCATAGCTAGGGTTTAATAAAACTAATTTAAAGCATGTGATTTTCAAGTACAAGATAGAGAAAATTTACTCTTTAAGCTTAATCCTTGCCTCCTTTACTTTTCTCACACTAAAATCCTTTCTCTTCCCACTTAGAGCAACATTTCACCTTGAAGAAAAGATGAATATGTAGTTGCCCTTCGGAGGAAATGGTTGGAGGATGGAGAAGATAAAGAAATTTGGTGAAGAATGGTGGTAGTTTTGCTTGGTCTCACTTCTTCTTCCACTTTTTCTCCCTCCCTCTCTCTCTTCATGTTTTTCTCTCCTCCTCCCTTGTGTGTGGCGTGAAGATAGGGGAATGGAGGTGAAGGAGATGAATTTGGATGAAGTTAAATGGTCATATTAAATTTGGATCCTTAGATCAACCTTTTCAAGATTAAATCTTAACCTTCCATTCCTTTTTCTTTTGATTTTCTAATTTCATAACTAAATATATTCTTCCAAAAATTCTTGGCCACACATTTGGATACCTTTTCTTAGCCCTTAAGTTATGAATAGTAATCATGGTTAATTTCTCAACTCAACCATGGTTAACTTTTAACTCAACCATAGTTAGTTTCTAACTTAACCATGGTTAATTCTTTAAAATGACTAAAATCCTTTTCTTCAAACATGGCTCAGGGACCCTTAACCTCAATCCTCATAAATTTTGATGTCAATTGGACACTCGGGTCTATAGGTGTAATTTTTATCGTACTGTATTATGATTGTGCTATAAAATTTTCATTTACTGCAATTCTGTCCCTGAAACTCTTTCAGGGTTTCTTAGCCCTTTAGGTATTTTTATTTCTATAGTTGTTACTACTTCCTTTTTCTATTTTGCTCATGGCTACTGATCGGGATAACCAGATCTCGGACCGGATCCCGTCCAGCTATCTGGACAACTTGGTATCATTGGATCTGTCTCATCAAACTAAGTTTAACCGTGGGTCATGGATTTCTGAGATTCTTGCCCAATTTTTTGATATTCGTGCTTAAAGCCACGAATAGAGGGTGAAACCAAGATTCCCTGAACTTTTGGGCAATTTATACATTTTGCCTAGAATACAACTTTTCTTTGCATTTTAGTCCCTAGCTCCTTCATAGTTGACTTTGGAGACTCTTTAGAACCTTTTTCTGATCTTTTCTTTTTTCATCTATTTTGGCCTCAATTTTAGGGCACCTATGGCATTGACTCATCATTATTTGCAGTCTAGAATATTATTCTAATTTTATTGGACCTCAATTTACTCTATTTAGGGACTTCCTTTTATATCTGGTGAATTTTGTACGTTGATGGAGAAACCATATGTTACGTTTCTCGCGTTTCCTTACGTTTTCTTAGATTTTCAAAAAATTGGATGTTACACTTCTTCCTTCACCAATCTTGCTCTGCTCCTTCTCCTCTTTCTTTCTATGGATTTAGTGATGTATTTAGATCTATTTTGAGGTTAGACTAAGTGGAAAAATTTTGAATTTCAAGAGGAGAATCTAAACAAAAGGATGAGCATCCAAGAAAGGCTAGGAAAACAAGGTAGTTTGGTTGTTTTCATGCTTCTTCTTCTGTGTTCTTCTTCTTGTACATTTCGCCCTATGTATGGACAACCTAGAGGAGATGAATTTTAATCAAATCAAGGATGAATCTTAGAAAAATGAGTGAGGAGAATAAGAATATGCAAAGGAAACAAAGAAAGAACCATGAAATTGCAAGATAGAAAAGCTAGGGTTTTAATTGCACCTTGATTTGTAAGATGAGTTTTAATCATAAATTAAGATGTTTAAAAGTCCATATGAGTTTCTAAGACACCAAGAGAGCTTCCCACATGCTTCTCCCACTAAAGAAATCAAAACATCTCCATTTGTGCCATTTTAGAGCATAGCCTCGGCCTAGCATGGAAAGAGTACCAAGGGAGTGTTTTAATTTCTTCCAAGATTGGTTTTGTATCATATATGATGGAAGAGGATGAGAGGAAGCCTTGGAAAAATTTTAGAAGTCATGGATAGTGAGATGTAGCTATAAGTTCCATATTGTGACTTAAAGAAGCAACACCTATCTAGGCTCCTTGAAATGAATGTGTGATGGCTCCAAGGAGTTTAAATAGAGTCAAGAGTCATAAATTAAGGGAGAAAGTGGAGCCAAGATTATGTTTTCCCAAGGTTGCTCCATTAGGTGCATTATGGAACCATAAATGAGCCATAGGAATAATCTAGCTTTTAAAGTGAGTGTGTGACTTTAGAAATTATTCCAAGAGTATAATTGGCTTCTATATGATGTGTCTAGGCCAAAGAAATCAAGTCTCACATCCTTGTGAGTGTGTGGCCAAGGGAGAGGAAGCATTTCAAAAGGGAAAAGCGTGCAATTGTAACCAAGCTAACTCTCTCTTCTTTCTTTCATGCATGAGTGGATGTTTATCTTGCCTTTGAATGAGTGTATATATGTTTTAAGCCATGAAAGATATTTTAGCATGTATCTGCTGTGGTATCATGATGCTTTGTACTTGAATGATATTTTATAAACATGTTTTGATTTGCTTGAGTGTAGTGAAGCCAAAAGTCTCATAATAATGGTGAGTATGAGCCAAAAATCCTCAAGAATGAATGAGACAAAGCCAAAAGTCTCTAAAGAGCAAGGCTTAGTCAAAAGTTCCTTAAGAAAATAGGTGAGGCAAGTCCAAAATTCCTAAAGAGAATGGGTGAGGCTAAACCACTTGCTTGGCAAGCTATATATGCTTTATATGACTTCTTGGATGCAAGAAATGTTCTATGAATGATTATGCATTCCATGATATCTATACATGCATTTTTAGACTTGGATTTGCATTCTTTATGTATGATTGAAAGGGAAAAGAGCTATTAGGATTCCTAGAATCTCATTCCTTCCTCCCCATTTGCCTAACATATCTAGGTGGACTAAGTGAACCAAGAAATGAGAGTCACCAAACTTGAAGGAGAAAGATTGACAAGAAAATGTGTTATTTTGTTCATTTGTAACCATTTTGATGGCATATGATGTAATCCCTTGATGAATACATTGTATAATCATTTGAACATATGTAATTACATGAATACTTGATGTATATATGAGATTTGATGCCATATGAATGATGTAGCAATTTTTGGACATTAAATGGTAAGATGAAGTTTATATGTTCTTGTGCATACCTTAGGGTGAGAGTGTGAGTTTGTGAAATTTGGGTTTGTGCACCTTTGAGATATATTTAATAGACCATTTTGGTGCTTTTCCACATGCCCAAATGGCTATCAATGTCTTAAAAGCTAATTTGGACCATTTGAGACCCGTGGAAGGCATAAAATTGACCATTTTGGAACCCAATATCGAGATCTAACCAAATGAACGAATTTCCTCATGCAATTTAGCATGCATATAGATGTCATCCAGATCTCTTTGGGAAGCTAAAGATCAAATTATTTGGAGCTCTATGAAATTAATTATAAATTTTCAAAGTTGACAAATTTTTGCTATTCTAGTATGGTTATTGTTATATGGTCAGTTTTTTTTCCTATGTCATTTGAGAGACAAATAGTGTCTAATGCTTATAAAATTTTATAGGCATAAACTAGACATGACAATCTTTCTATGGCCACTAAGATTACCCCAATTGGATGTCTGAACAGGGAGATATGAGTTTTTTAAGTTCTATGATAGTACTAGTAGTGCCAAGCAAGTTTGGTTACTATTCTATCAATTTCTAGTCACTAGACGTCCCTGTTGTGGTATGAACTTATCTTTACTATAAAGTTGACATCTCCAGCTTTCCAGAATGGTATAGTGTTCCTAATTTCAATTTTTCTAGAATTAGTTATAATTTTCCAAAGTTTATGACAGAAATCTAACCCATGAATCCGAGGCTGAACATGTGATTTTTTTATATATGGTTCATGAGCTCGAGTTTTTGGCCACATCTTGAGTTGGTTTTGAGTTGTATGGATGTAATTAAATATGAGAATGAGATGGATGAGTTCATATGGTTTACGGGACACGAAATGAAAATTTTATCCACATTATAACATGAAAATAATGTAGTTTTTAATGGATTTTTCCTATGAACTAGTGTGATTCAAGGAATTGTGTCTAGAATAGAGATGAGTTATATGAATATGGTATTACAGAAAGCTTATGATATGAACTTTTTTTCATAAAATTTTTAAGTGAAATTAAATTCTTTTGACCCTTGAATAGTCCAGAAAACCATTTTTGACTTGTTAGAAAGCTTTATAAATTATCTAGATGTTCACCAGATTTTAACCTTAAACTATGTCGTTTTGGCTATCAAGGGTAAATGTGCAATTTATGGCTCATTTAAACAAAAATTTGGTTTTAAAGTAGTCCATTTGGCCTTTAAATTGCAATCTCTCATCTTGAGCAAATTTTAATATATTCAAGCTTCTTTTCCATGGAAACCATTGCAGAAAATAACCTAACTACTAAAAATCACTATCTCACACCTATTCATGCATATATATCAAGTAGCCTTTCATATATGGTTTCAAGTACCAAGAGCCCAATCATTCATCAAAATAACTTGTGCAAAAAGCTTGCACACACATTACCATTTCATATCAACATAGATAAATCACATATATAAAACTCATTTGGATCCATAATATATATCAAAGCATCTTATACCATTCAAGTTGTAAAATATGTACCAATTATAAGCTTTTTGCCTCTATGTAACATGTATTCTTCATTTCACATTTATACATTATAATGCCTTATAATATGTGGGGTGGTTCACTAATAATCTATCTTAAAGATACATCATAGTCATATAGCCATTAGAGCTTTCTAGTAGCTATCTTAAAGTCCTAATTCTTCTCAATTTTCTATTTCCTTACTTGAGAAACTTGTCATGGTTAGTGGGTGATAAATAATGTGAGAATCTTAGGAGAATCTCAGTAGCAAATGTCAATCCATATCAATGTACACAATGAATGCAAATGAGAAAATGCATGCATGGAAGCTATGTGCCTCAAGCAACTCAAACATGAGAATTAGCATGAAACTTTAACTCTTATCTAGCCATGGTATAAAAACATATTTGGTAGGCTCAACTAAGTTGAACTCTGGGTTAAGGAAGAGCTACTACACTCAATTCCTTGCCATAGGAGCTGGGAATAGAAACATAATATCATGTATGCATAAAACTCATAATAAAATCCAATTCAAGTCATAACACATAAAATCATCAAACAAACAAGCATACAAGCATCTTAACTCATTCAAACATTCAAATACATGTAAGATAGGGAGAGATAGCTACCTAGTAGAGTTAAGAGACTTAAGCTACTACTATATCCCATAATTCTCTTTCTTTCTTTAATCCTTTACCTTGTCCTTCTTAGACTCATGCACACCAAAAGTGAAATTGCACTAGCTTTACCTAAAATGCAATGATTTAAATACAAGGCAACTCTTTAGTACTTAGTCTAAATCATTTCATTACTACTTAAATTTACTAGAACTCATAAGTTAATTTAAGCTATTTTGAGTTCCTTAAGAGGGAACTCTTATAATTCAACCTCTAGGCATCCCAATCTCACTTGATATGATCTATATGACTCTAATGGAACTCATTAAGGCCATCCTATGCATGCTAAAGCAAGCCAAATTCCAAATTGCTTCATTAAACCCTTTATGCCCCATAAAATTTTACTTTCAAAATAGGGCTTTTAAATTTATTTCAATAGTTCCATTAGTATCTATTGCTCATATCTAGACCTCTTAAAAGTATTGAACTCATAAAAGCACTCCCTAACTACTCCTTCCTCCCCTTGGCCGAACTTAACACCATTTATGACCAAATGGAGTTTTTTCCTTTCTCTTGGGTAATTTGATACCTATGGAGTGTCCTTGTCTCTTTTCTAGTTTAAGTATGGTCTTAAATGGCTTAAAACATCTTTCTAGGGTTTCAAATCTTCCATGGTGCTACTAAAGTCCTAGGTGCTTTAACTTCATTTCTATAGCTTCTTAATCGATTCCAATTGATAATCTTACTCTACACCTTTCAAAACCCTTGTTTCTCTTAAGTTGTCATAAATAAAAGTTTCCTCCTCACTCTCTCCTAGGTTGGATTATGGAGGAAGTAGACTAATGAAATGATAACATTTTGGCTTATATCATACCTTGTTTAGAAGCTTGTTGAATGGTGATTCTTGTACCATGATTAGTTGCTTCAAGTCTCTTCTTTTCCTTAAGAGGTCAACCACCAAAGTCATCCTTTCAAGAAGTAAAAATCACCATTAAAAAGTGCTTGAAGAGTGGAAGAAGTTTGCTAACTAACATACCATGAAATTTGGTTTTTTTCATTACCTTATTTTCCTTTCTTTTTCTTCTCTCTTATCCTTGATAATTGCTAATTTCATGTATTTTATCCCCTCTAAACTTAGGCATTTTAATAATTAAATAAGGCTTAATGGATTTTATTAGATGACAATTAATTTTATTGGCCATTGTTTGCACTTTAGAAATTTATTTGCAAAACTATTGAATTTTAAAATTTCTTTTAAATAATTTTTTTGTGAATTCTTCCCACTTAATATTTTGTTTTTTTTTTGTTTTATTGTATTTTCTTGTGCAGATTTTAATGGAAAAAGGAATTTAAAATAAAGATGAATTGATAGCACGTGGAAGGCTCTACATACTCCTCACACATGTCCAAGATGCAGATGCTCAGCTTTATCACATTCATACTTATATCTCACGTGGCAGCAAACACAAGCTAGTTATAAGCTTTCTGTAGCCATCAAGATAACCTTATTTGAAGGTCTAAGGAAAGAGGTCTCAGCTGTCTAGGCTATTATCACAGGTTACTGTCATAAACTTTGGAAATTTATAACTAATTTTTTAAAAATAAAACTTATGCAAATTTGGTCAATATAAGAAGCTACAGATGTTAAATTTAAGGTAAAAATATCTCCATATCACGCCAAGTCCATTTAGGAGCTGAATTATGATGGAACAATACTGGAGGTCAAGTGGCGTTACAATACATGCACCAAAATAGCAGAAAAATCCCAAATTTAAAAATTCATAATTAATTTTATAGAGCTCCAATTTTTCTGCACTTTAGCTTTCCAAAAAGCTCTCAATAAGCTCTACATGTATCCCAATTTTCATGGGAAGATTCATCCATTTGGTCAGTTTGTACTGTAAGGTTTTGGTTTGGTCATTTTCATGGTCTCTACAAGTATCAAAGTGTCCAATTTTGCTTCTCGAGCTTGTGTGACCACTTAGACATGTGAGATTGCACCAAAATGACATTTTAAACTTGTCTCAAAGGTGCACAAATGTAGAATTTGGAAACTCATACTCTCACCCCATGCCATACATAGGTTTACATAATGCTAGTTTTGCCATTCCATGTCCAAGATGCGCATTTCCACACATATAACCTTAAATCTTATTTGTACATGATACATTAGCATAATTATATATGTTCATAATGTCATAGGACATATTAAATAATGGATTACAACATTTTCCACTCATATGGCCATAAAGAAGCAAAACCTATGCAAATTGTTGTCATTCTCTTATCTTTCAAGTTGTTGGCTCCCATTACCTTGTCCACTTGGTCTACCTAGCATGTTAGAATATTAGAGAGGAGGAAATGAGATTCAAAGAATCCCAATAGCTTATCTCCCATTTCAGCCATACATAAAATATGCAAACCAAGTCTTACAAATGCATGCATGGGCATATTGAATAACATGAATATTCAAGAAGCAATTTTGGCATGTGAGTAAGTCAAACAAGGCAACCCATAGGCTTGCCAAGTAAGTGGATTAGCCTCACCGATTCACTTATGGATTTTGGACTTGCCTCACCCATTTTCTCAAAGAGGTTTTGACTCAACCTCACTATTGGGAGACACTTTACTTTGTCTCAACCATTTCTAAGGGTTCTTGGCTTATCCTCACCATGGCTAGGAGTTCTTAGCTTCTCCACACTCAAGCAAACCCAAGCACACATAATAAACATCATTTGAAAACGTAATACATCATCATGGTACCAAGGAATAAGAGCTCATGCTAGAACACTTTTCATAACTTAAAACACACATACACACATTCAAAGACAAGTCAAGCATACATTCATGTATGAGAGAAGGAGGAGTGAGCTACCTTTGGTGCAACCACACACTTTTCTCCTTGAAACAATGCTGCCTTCCTTAGCCTCACACACACAAAGGTGTGGGATTGGTTTCTCTTGACCTAAACACAATTTATGGAAGTTAATTAGGTTCATGGAATTAATTATAAGACAACACATCTTCCTTAAACTTTAACTTAGTCTATTAACCCCTTTATGGTTCCAAGAATGCACTAAATGAAACAACACCCATCAAGTGAGTTCTAGGCTCCATTCTTTTCTTTTATTTATGATTCTTGACTCCTTTTAAGCCTCCTGGAGTCATCACATAATTAAAATAAAGAGCCTAACTACATGTTGTTTCCTTAGGTCATATTATGGAACCTAAGACACGAATTCACTCTTTAGGCCTCTTAAATTTTTCCTAAGGTTTCTTCTCATTTTTATTCATCATATATGACTTAAAAATGGACTTGAAAAAATTTAAAACTCTTCCTAGGTGTCCTAACCATGTTAGGCTGAGCCTATGTCTACTTTTGGTATCCATGAAGTTTGCTTTATTTTCTAAGAGGAAAATGAATATGGGGAGCCTCTTAGGGATCTTAAGAGTTCATTTAAACATTCATTTAGGCCTAGAAATCATTGTATAAAATCAGATTTTACAAGGAACACTTAAAACCCTAGATTTACTATCTTAAATTTTCATGGTTATTTGTTAATTCCCTTTGCATATCCTTATTCTCCACACTCCTTTTCCTAAGATTCACCCTTGGTTTAGCTAGAATTTCAACTCCCTAGGGCTGGCCATATATAGGTCGAAACATCCATAAATGAAGGAAGAAGGAAGATCAAGTGAAGAGATGGCCAAATACCTTAATTTCCTTAGTCCTTTTTGCTTGTTCTTCACCTTCCTTGGCTTCCTCACTTCAATTTCAAAATTTCCCCCTTGTTCTTCCCTCAAAATAGATCCATAAACTTCAATAAAATCATAGGAAAGAAAGGGAAATGGAGGAAAAGAGGTTTACTAAAGAGAAAGCATGAAAAAACCAAGAAATTTCATACCTTTCTACTTTGGATTTCTCTTTCTCTTCTTCTCCCTTTGGTGCGCCTCAAACCCTAGTTCTCTCCTATAGTTTAGGGTAGAAACAATTGTGCCTAAATGAGTGAGGAGGTGGAGCACCCTATATATATAGGTGGGAGGAAGAAAGACTTTTCAAAAATCCCAATTTTGCCCTTTCATTTTGACATTTTCGTTTCCAGTCTATTTTAGCTCTTTTTTTAAGAACTATCTTTTCTATTATGAAATTTAGGTTCTCAATTTAGTAAAATACCTTTAAAATCACTCAAATTAAAGCTAAAACCTTCCCAAACAAATTTGTCAAAGTTTGGGTCCACCGTCGTTGAAAAATGTCCACCGGAGGAGTTTTAACTGTCCAAGGGGCTTACCATGATTTTCAGGGCTTCCGAGAACCCCAGAGAACTTAAAATTTTCATTTAAAAATCCCTTCTATGTGAATTCCAAAATTTTCTCAAAATTAGGGAAATGTCATTATGTTTCATAAGTTTTTCGTTCAATTTTGTTTCTTCATTCTAGCTTTATTTTTCTTTTCATCTGAGCTAGAGATTCTCATTTTTTTGGAGTCTAAAATGATACTTAAATTTTTTGGGACCTTAACTAATTCATTTCAGGGGACTTACTTTGAAAACATACCCATTTTCGTCGTTTAACGGAAACCAAACATTACATTTGGTACAGGAGGTTTCACATTTTTGTTCATACTACTTGAAGTCACATATACGTTCTATATGAACAAAAGTCGCGCAAAATTATTGTGTGGATGAAAGAGAAGCAAGTGAACTAACTTTATCAATTTTCAATAAAGTTAGATATTGTAATATCATATGTTTTATGAATTAAAATAGTCCCTTCATAATATAGTAGATGAATTGAACAGGAGTTACAAGGCTAAGAAAAGCTAGTCAAAATTAAAAGGAACCAATATGGACCTAACCAACAAAAATTTTAGGAATTTATAAAACATGAGAATTGGTTTGAAAAATCAATATTCCTTATCATAATATGATGAAATAAGGTTAATAAATTAAGTAGATGAGATTGGCTAGATTAAATGCCCAATGGTGTCCAGTTTAGCGCTTTGGTTGACTATAACTTTTACCAAACTTATTTTGAGTATTTCAAGTCCTTGTAACCTTAAAATAGATGTTTTTAATGAAAAGTAGAGTCTAAATTTTATTATGAAGCTGTCAATTTCTAAAAATATGAAGAAATAAGCCTAAACAGTGAAATTGAAATGTAAGGGCAAAACTGAAAATTTGAAAAGTTATAAAACCCTAGCTCCCTTATATAAATACCACTCCTCACCCTTCTTCTTCATTTTAGATGCCATATTTAGCCCTAAAACTAGACCTAGAGGTGTGACCAAGGAGGAAAAAGGCTATATAAGGTAAGCTTACATGCCAAATTTGCCTATAATGCTATTATGAACTCTTTCCTACTTTTTCTCTTCTTTCTTTCTATGGTTTTGGTTTGCTCAAAGAGTGATTTTTGTGGCAAAACTCATGGATGAAGAAGCTTCTTTAAGGAAACCAATTGCAATAAAATAACCTTCATTTAAACCATTTTCAAAACTGGTCTAAAGTTATTTTTTACCTCTAGCTAACGTCCATAGCTTTCCATATTGATATCATTTTCATAGATTAAATTTTTATAGAATTAATTGGACATTTTGTAAATTCATAGCAGAAATCTGTATTAGTACCAGTAACCAGTCAGACCTCTGTACCTTTTTGAATGTCAAACATCTTTTACGTGATGTTTCATGACCTGTGTAATGTCCAGTTTTCATTAAACGACAAAAATGGACGTGTTTTCAAAGTAAATCCCTCGAAATGAATTAGTTAAGGTCCTGAAAAATTTGAATAACATTCTAGCCTCCTAAAAATGAGAATTGTAGTCTCAAACGGAAGGAGAAATGGAGCTAGAATGAAAAAATAAATTTTGATGGAAACCTTATGAAATGTAATGACATTTTCATAATTTCGGGAAAATTTTGGGATTCACATAGGAGGGCTTTTTAAACCAAAGTTTTAAGTTCTTCAGGGTTCTCAGAGGCCCTAAAAACTATGGGAAGCCCTGGGATAGTTAAATCCCCTCCGGTGGACATTTTCCAACGTTAGTGTGCTCGAACTTTGATGGATTTGTTTGGAAAGGTTTTAGCTCCAATTTGAGTGATTCCAAAGCCATATTTCTTAATTGGGAACCTAAATTTTATAATGGAAAAGACGGTTCTAAAAAAGGAGCTAAAACGAGGGGAGAAACGAAAATACAAAGTATGAAGGGCAAAATTAGAATTTTTGAAAAAGTCACTTTCCATACTTATATATATGTGGTGCCTCACACTTGCCCTCATTTAACTTCAGAAAATTTAGCCCCAAACCAGAAGCAAAACCCTAAGGGAGAGGCACCCAAGAAAGGAAGAAGAAGGAGGAAGAAATCCAAGCTTAAGGTATGTTTTCATGATGTTTTTCCTTGCTTTTCTTCATCTCCACCACGTCTCCTTCATACTCCTTTCTTTCCTTGGATTAAAATGATGTTTATAAATCTGATTCAAGGGAGATATTCAAGGGAAAGTTCAGATTTGAAGAGAGGAGCTTGGAGAAATCAAGATTCAAGCCAAACTAAGCAAGGAAACAAGGTAAAAATGCATCCTATGGTTGATAGTTTTCATGGCCTTTCTTCTCCATTTCGCCCCACATGTGTTCTACCCTAGGGAGTTAAATTTCAATCCCAACCAAGCATGATTCTTAGGTATTTGATGGAGAGGAATAAGAATATGCAAAGAAAACCAAGACATAGGCATTAGAAATCAAGATGCAAAATCTAGGGTTTTAAGTGCACCTTCCAATTTCTGAAATTGTATGATGATTCCTAGGTCTAAGTAAGAGTTTAAATGAGCTCTTGAGACATCTAAGATGCTCCCCACAAGCTTCTTCCTTCAAGAAAATCAAGAGAACTCCAAGAAGCCCAAAGGAAGCCTATGTCTCGGCCTAGGCTTGTTTGTATAGGTGGGGGGGAGTTTTAAATTTTTCTAAGGCCATTCTTGAGTCATATTTGATGAATGAAGATGAAGGGAAGCCTTGAAAAAATTTTAGAACTCATGGAAAGTGATTTGGTGCCTTAGGTTCCATAATATGACCTAAAGAAGCAACATGGTGCTAGGCCTTTTGTCTTAATGATGTGATGGCTCCAAGAGGCTTAAAAAGGGTCAAGAATCATATTTGATAAGAAAGAATGAGGCCTAGAAATCATTTGAGGGGTGTTGCTTCATTAGGTGTAATTATGGACCATAATGAAGTCTATAGAGTAATCTAGTGGTTCATCAAGTTATGTAGCCTTAGAATGAGTTTCATAAACCTAGTTGGCTCCCATAATTTGTATCTAGGCCAAGAGAAACCATCTCCACCAAATTGTGGGTGTGTGGCTAAAAGAGGAGGCTTGGAAACTATGGAAAAAGTGTGTGTTTGCATACAAGGTAGCTCTCTCCACCTTCTCTCATGCATGAATGTGTGTCTAACTTGTTTTGGAATGTGTGTATGTGTATTTTCAAGCTTTGGAAAGTATGCTAGCATGCCTTTACATGTCATGATCCTTGATGCCATGTTATGTTTTAAATGAATCCATGTGTATGAGTTTGCTTGAGTGTGGAGAGGCTAAGAACTCTTCCCTTAGGTGAGGATGAGCCAAGAACCCTCGAGCTTAGTTGAGACAAAGCAAAGAGTCTCCCAAAAGCAAGTGGGCTCCCAAGAGTATGGTTGAGTCCAAAATACTCAAGAATGGGTGAGGCAAGTCTAAAATTCATGAGGAGAAGTGTGAGGCCAATCCAAACACTTGGTGAGCTCTTGAATGATTTGTATGAGTTGTTCACATGCCAAGTTTGCTTATAAAATGTCCATGGCTTTTACTTTCTCCTTGCATGCATTTGTAAAGTTTGCTTTGCACATATTATGTGTGATTGAATAGGAGATGAGCTATTGGGATTCTTTGAATCTTATCCCCTCCTCTCCAATGATCTACATGCTAGGTGGACCAAGTACTTATGGTGAAGTAAGCCAACAACCATAAAGAGCAAGGATTGACAAGCTTATGTACTATTTTGCCTATTTTGGAACCATAATGATGGTTCATAGTGTATATGATGTTGTATATGTACCATGAACCTTGAGACATGTATAAATATATTATTATGTGATGTTTAGATGTATGAAAATGATATATGACCTATAACACTTATTTTGAGTATGTAAGGCCAAAGTGTGCAATATGGAACTTTGATGAATGTATGAATAAGTGTGGGTTGAATGGCCAAAATGTGATGCATGAGGTTTGGGGACCATTTGGGCAGCTTTACACAAGTTTCAAATGTGCTTTTAGAATTGCCCAAAAGGTGCCACAACCAAGGGAAGGCCATTTAGCAAATTTGGTACCTCATATGGAGCCAAATTTGACCATAATGGAACCCTATGTCACTCTTAGGCCAAATGAGTTAGTCTTGATCTGATATTTGGCATGCAATTAGGTCTCATTGAGAGCTTTCTGAGAAGCTAAAGATCATAATTTTTGGAGGTCTACAGAATATTTGAGGATTTTTCGAAGTTGGCAAAATTCATGTTTTTGGTTTGGTGCACTATTCATTTGGTCCGAAATTGTTTTCTGTCACCCGAAATTCAAATGATGTCCAATTGCCACGAAATTTTGTACAGAGAGACTAGATAATCACAGTGACTCATGTCAACTAGAAGCACCTCATTTGGAGGTCTAGAGAGGGAGATATGAAGTTTTGAAGTTTCTGTCCAGTATCAGTAACCTAGCCTGACCAGAAGTACTGTTCCATCAATTTCTGTGATCTGGGCTTGATGAACTGATCTGGAGATATTTTTTCCCTTTAGTTGACATCCACATATTTCCATATTGGTATCATTTGCATGGATTATATTTTTTTGGAATTAATTGGATATTTTTGAAATTCATATCAGTAAACTGTGATAGCACCAGGACCCAGTCTGACCTCTAGGAATTTTCGCTTGTCAAACGCTCTATGTGTGGGATGTTACAGCTTGTACATATTTTTGCCATGAAGTAGACATCCCAAGCTTTCCAGAATGACCAATATTGCATGATTTTAATTTTTCTAGATTTAGTTATGATTTTTCAAAGTTTGCCCATAATTGAGGCCAGTGCTGGCCGAGGAATGAATAGCCATTTCCCATGTCTCTTTTCGGTTTCTATGAGTTGTAGGCATGTTTTTGTGATACAAAGGAGTTTTAATCATATAATTAAATATGAGGGGGCATAGTATGAGTTCACCCGGTCCATGTGACACCGAATGGATTTTTAGATATGATGACTTGCAAATAAAAGTCCAAATCTTCATGCTTCCTCTATGAGAAATATATATATGTTTCATGATAATTATACAATTCAAAGGCATGAGATGAGATAAAATTATGGTGTTACAACCTATATATATTTTTAGTATAAATTAGACATATGTAGCTTTCTAGAATGGTAAAGAATGCATGATTTTCTAGAATTAGTTATGATTTTTCAAAGTTTGGAATGGAAAAGGGAAAATTCTGGCCGAGGCTGCAACTATGAATTTTGTGTATTCCCTTCCCTTGCACGAGTTCTCAGCCACTTTTGGTGATGGAATTGAGTTATACCTATGCAATTAAATATGAGAATGTGATACATGAGCTCACATGGTTCACAGGGACACCGAATGAAAAATTTATATGCTAAGCAACCCTAAAATATTCATTATTTTAATACCATTTTCTTGCTCCTTATGTGAGATGCATGATTTAAAGCATAAAAATAGCATGAGTTAATGTAACACCATAATTTCATAACTCATCTCATGCTATTCCTATGCCTCATGCGATGCACTTCATGAAAATCACAAGAATTAGTGTATAAAATATTGATTATTTTAGCGCTGCATTGCGTATAAAATTTTCAATCGATGTCCTGTGGACCATGTGAGCTCATGTAATACATTCTCATTTAATTACATACACCATCCCTAAAAGTGGCCTACAACTGATGAAAAGTAAAGGGAAGTATAAAATACATAGTTGTATTTTCAGCCAGAATTTTTCCTTTTCTATCACAAAATTTGGAAAATCATAACCAATTCTATAAAAATAGAAATCATGCCATTCTTTGCCATTTTGGAAAGCTACATACATCTACTTTAAGTTAAAAATATGTCCTAGCCATGAAATGCAACACGAAAGATGTTTAACATTTGAAAAGGTGCAAAGGTCTGGCTGGCCACTAGTACTGTCACAGTTTTCTACTACAAACTTCAAAAATGTCCAATTAATTTCACAAAAAATCTAATCTATGCAAATGATACCAATCTGGAAACCTATAGATGTTAGCTAGAGGGAATAGACTAGTTTAGGCATGTCCAAACCTCGAAACCCAGTCAAATAGTACCTAAGGTCAGTTTGAGTGCTTGATACTAGATAGAATTTTTAAAAATTCAGATCTCCCTCTCTAGACATCCAAATGGAATGTTTCTAGTTATCACAATTCACTAGAAATGTCTAGTTTCTCCCTATAAAATTTCTTGTCAATTGGACACCTTGAGTGACAAAAATCAATTTTGGACCAGTATGAACAGTAACATGACCAAAATTAAAATTTTTTACGACTTTGAAAATTCACCAAATATTCCATAGACCTCTTAAAATTCTGCACTTTAGCTTCCCAAAAAGCTCTCAACAAGTTCTAATTGCATGTCAAATCTCATATTAGGAAGAGTTCATTTGGACAAAAAGTGGTATAGGTTTCCAATATGGTCAATTTTTGCTCCATACAAGATACCAAAATGTCCAAATGACTTCCCTTGATGTTTGGCACTTCTTGGGCAAATTTAAAAGCATGATTATAACTTGTATGAACTATCCAAATGGTCCCAAACCTCATGCCTCTCAATTTGGGCATCCCACTTGCATTTATACATATACTTCCATAACAACTACTTGCCATTACATGACCAAAATGTGCATTTTCATTCATACAACTTTGGCTCTCAATTATACATGATACATTAACATAGTTATACATGTTCATAACATCATGGGACATATACAACTATTGATTACAACATTTGCCATTCATATGGCCTTAAAGTAATAAAATTCAAACACTTTAAAGTCATGCTCTCATTTCTCATGTGGTTGGCTTCCATTTCCTTGCTCTCTTGGTCCACTTAGCATGTTAGAACATTGGAGAGGAGGGAATGAGATTCAAAGAATCCTAATAGCTCATCTCCCTTTCAATCACACATAAAAGATGCAAAACCAATCTTGAAAATGCATGCATGGGCATATTCATACATGAACATTCAAGAAGCAATCTTAGCATTTGAAAGAGTCACATACAACATACATAGGCTTGCCAAGTATGTGGATTAGCCTTATTAACATTACCATTCACTTGTGGATTTTGGACTTGCCTCACCCATTCTTTAAGAGGTTCTTAGACTCAATCTTACTCTTGGGATTCAACCTCACTTTTGGGAGACTCTTTATTTTGTCTTAACCAATTCTAAGGGTTCTTGGCTCATCTTCACCATGGCTAAGGGTTCTTGGCCTCACTACACTCAAAACAAACCGAAGCAAGTATCATAAACATGCTTTGAAAACATAATGCATCATCATGGTACCCATGGCATATGAAAACATGCTAGAATACTTTTCATGGCTTAAAACACATATACACACATTCAAAGACAAGTTAAGCATTCATTCATGCATGAGAGAAAGAAAAGTGAGCTACCTTGGAAACAACCACACACTTTTTTCTCTTGGATTTCCTCTCCCTTTCTTTGGCCTCACACACACAAAGTTGTAGGAATGATTTCTCTTAGCCCAAACACAATTTATGGAAGCCAATTAGGTTCATGGAATTAGTTCTAAGGTCATACAACTTGCTTAGGCTCTAGCTTAACCTATAAATCCCTTTAAAGTTCTAAAATGCACTTAATGAAGCAACACCCATCAAATAAATTCTAAGCTCCATTATTTCCTTTCAAATATGATTCTTAACTCCTTTTAAGCCTCTTGGAGTCATCCCACAATTAAAATAAAGAGCCTAACTACATGTTGCTTCTTTTAGTCATATTATGGAACATATAAGGCCAAACTCACTTTCTATGGTCTCTAAATTTTTCCCAAGGCCCTCCTCTCATCTTCAATCATTATATATAACTCAAAAATGGGTTTGGAAAAATTTAAAACTCTCCCTAGGTATATGGAACTCACTTGGCCGAGGCTATGGAGGAATTTGGCCTTTATGGATTTTGATTTGTTTTCTTGATGGAGGAAGCACATGGGGAGACTTCTAGGGATCTTAGGAGCTCATTTAAACATAGAAATCAAGGTATCAAATCATATTTTGTAAGGAACATATGAAACCCCTAGAATTTGCATTTTGAATTTCCCATGGTTATTTGTTAATTATGTTTGCATGTTCTTAATCTCCACTCCCTTTTTCCTAAGAATCACCCTTGGTTCTTCCTAGAAACCAAGCCCTCCTATGTCTTCTTGAGAGGGGACAAACCATAGGGAGAAGGAAAGCAAAGGGAAGCAACCATGGAAGAAGAAATTACCTTCGTTTTTCCTTATTTTCTCACTTTAATCTTGTCTTTTTTGGCCTTCTCTCTTCAAATCCGAATTTTCCCCTTAATTTTTCCCTTAAAGTAGATTTATAAACTTCATTATAATCATAGGAAACAAAGGAGAATGGAGGAGAAGAGGTTTAGAAAGAAGAAAGCATGAAAAACTACCAAAATTCCATACCTTCAAGCCTTGATTTCTCCTCCTCTTCTTCTTCCCTGGTGCACCACTCTTCTAGGGTTTCTACTCTAATTTGGGGCAGAAAAATATGAAGCTATGTGAGTGAGAGAGTGGGGCGCCATCTATTTATAGGTGGAGGAAGAATGACTTTTCAAAAATTCTTATTTTGCCTTTCATTTTTGGCATTTTCGTTTTTAATTTGTTTTAGCTCCTTTTTTAGAATCGTCTTTTTGATTATAAAATTTAGGTTCCCAAATTTAGTAAAATGCCATTGAAATAACTCAAATCAGAGCAAAAACCTTCCCGAACAAATTTGTTAAAGTTTGAGTACATTAACATTGGAAAATGTCCACCAGAGGGGTTTTAACTATCTCAGGACTTTCCATAGTTTTCAGGGCCTCTGGGAACCCCAGAGAACTCAAAAGTTTCATTTAAAAAGCCCTCCTATGTGAATTCCAAAAATTGCTCAAAATTACAAAAATGTCATTACGTTTTGTAAGTTTTCAGTTAAAATATGTTTCTCTATTCTAGCTCTATTTTTCTTTCTGTCTGAGCCTTGAATTCTCATTTTTAGGATCTAGAATATTACTCAAATTTTTTGGGACCTTAACTAATTTATTTTGGGGGACTTGATTTGAAAAAGTGCCCATTTTCGTCGTTTAACAAAAATTGGACCATTATAGATAAGCTAAGAAATTATGGTATTACACTTCTGCTCTCCTCTAAACCAACTTCAATTTGTCCTAAAATAGAACCAAGACTAGCTCATTGTGGTGCACAAGAAGGAGGAGAAAGGAGGAAGAAAACCAAGCAAAGAAGGTAAGAAAATGCTCTCTTTTCATGCTCTTCCTTTTACAAATGTTCTTCTCCTCTTTCTCCTCTCTCTTTCCATGATTTTGAAGTTCTGAATGGTAGTGTTTTATGGCTAGTTTAGTAGAAGAAAAAAGGAGTTAGGAGGAAACCTTAGCAACACTAGAAAACTCACTTGATAAGGAAGTAAACAAGATATGGTTTCTTTATATGAAACTTGCTTCCCTTGATTCTTCCATGCACTCTCCTATTTAGCCAGACCAAGAGCATTATGGAGGGAGCTTGGTTTTGTCCCAAACTTAATAGGAAATGGGGTTTTGAAGCATGGAGAATAATATGGAACCAAAAGAATTTAAAAGGTCATTCTTAGCAAATTATGGAAATTAGAGTTTTAACTGCACCTTAAGGAAATATAAAGCTTTAAAATGATATTTTAGAACCATGTAAGAGGTTGATTGAGTTAAAAAGAGGCTAAGAAACTCATATAGGTGCTAAATTCCCTAGAAGAATGAACAAAACTCCATGGGTGTCATTCCATATACATGTCTATACTTAGGGAGAGTTTTTTTTTAATTCTAGAGATAAAAATGATTTAGATATGAATTATAAACACCAAAGAAACAATTGGTTTGAATTTGGAAATCTTATTTTGAAAGGTGAAAATTTAGGTTTTCATTGTACATAAAAGAAGCAACTTGGTGTTAGGCTACTTGAATTGAGTTTATGATAGCTCTAATGAGTTTAAATAGAGTCATATGACTTAGATTGAGTGAAGAGTTGGAGCCAAGATAATGAATTACATAAGTTGCTTGGTTATGCTACTAAATATAGCCATGTGGAATCCTAAAGCTAGAATTAGCTTATATAAGGCTTATGTGAGGCTAGAAATGGTTCTATTGATGTATTTGTGTCTTATTTGATGTATCTAGGCCAAGCAAGTCAAGTCTCTTCCAAGTGTGTTTGTGAGGCCAAGAAAGGGAAGTGATAAGCATGATTTATATATATTATTCTCCTTATCTTAAGCATTTTAGTGTCCAAATATGGCTTTAGATGTTCAATTATATAAGATTTTATTTTAATAGCCATTTTTGCACTTAAGGAATTTATTTACAAAATTCTTGAATTTTATTGCATAATTTTCTTTTAATTAATTTTATGAATTTTTCCTACTTAGTTTTTCTTCTTTTTGTGTGTAGATTTTTATGGGCAATTAAATTTCTAATGGTGGAGATTAATCAGAACATGAATGGGAAGTTTTAATTTTGAAGAAATTGGCCAAGGAGATTTACATTCACACTCCATACATGTAGATCATATGTGCAATTGCTTCACCAAATCATGGACTCTTGGATTGAGATGCATATTTAAGTTCATCACGTGGGAAGAGAAGGTTTTAAAGAAGCTGGCTAAAGAGGTCATGAGGGAAATGAAATAGGAAGCTATTATGGGGCATATGAATCAAGAAAGTTTTGAGCATAAGTTTAGAGAAAGAATGCCATGAGTTGAATGAGTTATCTCTAAGCTATGGGTTTTATATGGAAGCTACACATAAACTAACGTGGAGCAGACCTTGAGTCCAGGGAGAAAAGCATGAAGCACTAGTTCCTCAAGTTGAACATGGCTGAAAACAGAGGATGAGAAGCCACATGGGAGAGTTTCACGTGGAAGAACCACACATAGGCAGAACAAGGAAGAGACAACACATAAGGCAGCGACTACAGAGCTTGAGTTCTACGTGCTGGGCTAGATGAAGAAGCTACACAAGATAGAATAGAGCTGGAAGAAGACGCTGGGTAGAACATGCCACTATTTGAGAGGGAAGAACATGAAGAATGCAGCTCCAGAATAGCAAAATGCACAAGTCCAGCCAAAAATAACTTGGAGAAACATGCATGTAGTTTTAAAGTCAAAGAAGACACTCCCAATGAGCAAGCAAGCAATGCACAGAACGTGAAATAGAGCACGTTTTTATGAGGAAGCTGACATGGAGGAAGCATAAGTCCAGCTAGTAATTTGAAGAGAAGAGGCTACGGGTTCTGGTACTTTTTGAGGAGAAAACACAGAAGTTACATCAAGAAGCAAGCTTGAGCTTGAGAAGAGAAGAAGAAGACTCGAAAATGCGAATCCATGGAATGAACACATAAGGATTGACGTGGGAATCAAAGGCTGAGAATAAAAGCAAAAAGTAGCACGTGAAAGGGAGAATGAGGATCACGTGATTAGAGGGAATGACAAAAATAAAGGCAGCAGCAGCCACATGGAAGAGTTTCATGTAGGGAATGATTCAAGAAGCACAAGCAGAAAGGAATTCACGTGGCAACTAAAAGGAATGTATATGCATGGGTTTGATGTGGAATGGGAAGTAATACACACATGCATGACATGTGAACACAAGGAAGCCACATCATTCATGAGCTCACATTCAGAAGCTTGCATGAGATGGAAGAATTAAGCTACAGGTAGAATAAATGAGAGGCAACACGTGGAATTATTAAAAGAAATCATGTAAGAAGGGGCATCCAGTATACATACCACTCCATTCGAATATATCATCTAGACGCACATTTCATTGAATAAAATCACTCATTCACGCCCCTTTGTCCACTTTATCCAGTAACTACGCCGTATACATTTTACAACCTATTTCCCTCCATTTCCCATCCACCCTAATGAAGCTTTAATCCTCCTTATGGCTAGCTAGGAAAAAGATCCTTGGTGGAAGCTTGAATCCAATGGAGAAGAACTCAGAATTTTGGCTAAGATTCTCTTGTTTTTCTAGCACTTTTCTTTTCTTATATTCTCTTGGTTAAGATTGTATTTGATTGGGAATGTGTGTTGTCTATAGTTAGTGGCTAGTTAGACACTAATTAGGATACTTTTCATTGATTAATTGATTGGATTAAACATTGGATTTTTCATTATTCTCTAATTTTTCATGTATGCCATGAAGGTGTTAGATGAAATATATGAGTGAAATTATGTGCTTGATTGTCTAATTTGAGAATTCCTTGGTGTTTAGTTGGTTAATTAAACATCTTAGGGTGATGATTCAGAGGCTAATTAATCAGTTAATCAATCAAATTGAGTATTCATTGATCTTAAAGACAAGAATTGACAATTTAATGCAGGATTAAGGTTTCAATGCAACATTACTTTGTTAATCTCTTGATTCTTGAGTGGTAACCTAAGATAACTTGTTATGAACACAATTAGGGACTCTTAGACTAGAATTAATCACAATTGAATTAGGATAAGGATAGTGAATACCAAGGGACGAATCCAAAGCTTGTCACAAGTCTATCATTCAACCATAATCCATACAATTAGGTAGTTAGTCATTTTAATTCAATTTCAATTTACTTAGTTTAATTAAACCAAAACCCCCCCTTTTAATTAGGTAATTTGTAGGGTCTTTTAATGCTTAGAAAGCTCAATTAAACATTGAATTCCATTTCCGAGGGACATGACCTAAATTGCACCATTACCTACAAAATTTATTTCGCTACCCTAGTTTTATTTTGAGGGTTGCGCGATAGACCTGTTAGGAAGTAAGAACCAAGGAGGGAATTTTGTGCTTCTTGAGAAAAGGTAATGTAACACCATATATATAGCACCTATCTTGTAACGTAATTGGCTTAAAACACTTATTTTTCATCAAATTAGCACTTTTAGCAAGGGATATTTGCATTATTGAAAACTAAATAAATTAATTCTTGGCTTAACGGACCATGTGAGCTTACCAAACTTATTTTCCATCCCTAACACATTTGAAGCTCAAAACTCAAGTTCAAGACATAGAACACAAAATTGCATCTTTCTTGCATTTATTCATGAGTTCCATATTCTAATATGAATTTTGGAAATTCATAAATAATTTTAAAAAAATCAAAATCATGCAAATTATAGCTTTCTAGAAAGCTCAGGATGTCATCTAGCTACCATAAAAATTTTAGATCAAAGTAACCACGTTTGACATATGAAATCTAATAGAATAGTACTCGGATCTGGTGGTTGTTCTACACCAAACCAAAAATTTCAAATTTTCATATCTCCCCCTTACAAAGCTCCATATTAGGTGCTCTTAGTGGCTATAGAAAAGTTTAGGATGTCTACTATATGCCTATAAAATTTCATGAGCATTGGACTGCATTTGGCCTTTGAGTGACAAAGAAAAAGCAAACTGACCATATGAACAATGATAGTGATAGTTTTTGCATAATTTTGCTAATTTTGAAAAATCATAATAAATTCTCTAGAGTCCAAAAATAGTGCTCTTTAGCTTTGTGAACAACTTTAGATGACACTAATTTTCTTGCCAAATTTCATGCACAAGTTCATTCATTTGGTCAGTTTGTAGTTCAGGTCAAGAATATAGCAAATTTTAGGACTATAATGGGGTCAAAATGCACCAAATGGCCTTCTAATCATACCATGACCATTTGAGCATATCCAAAAGCATAAACATAGCATATAAAAACATCTCAATTGGTCCAAATCATCATGGAACTCACAATCACCTTCCTAATTGTTCATATACATATGTGCATCAAAGCTCATGATGTCAAAAACTCACATACTTATACATTTGGTTCCAAAATTGATTCATACATCATAATTACATACTTTTACCTTGTACTCAATGGTTTACATCTCATAAACTTCATATACATACAAACTTTGACATTAAAATGCATAATTTTCCTATTTTATTCTCAAAGTCTCATTCTTCAAGTTGCTTGGCTCCCATTTCTTGCTCCATGTAGCTTAGACATAGTTAGACATAATATGGGGAAGAGTGAGGTTCAAAGAATCCCCAATAGCTCTTTTACCCTTTCAAGCATACATATATGACACATTTTCATGTTAAGGAATGCAAGCATGCAATGAAAGCTTCTAGTAAACATACATAATCATTTTTCAAGTTACATAAAACTCATTCAAATCAAACATAAGCTATAGGGACTTTTGGTATTTCTCTAGGACTTCTGGATTTGCTTCACCCACTTTTAGGGACTTTTGACTTAGCCTCACTCTTTCTAGAGACTTTTGGCTTTGTCTTATCCATTCTTAGGGACTTTGGCTTTTCCTCACCTATTTTAAGGGACTTTTGGCACAACCTCACCCATTAAGAGCCATCTTGTATTCAAAACATGTTTTAAGAAGCATAATGGTACCATAGCATTTAATCAATGGCCACAACTATATCTCATGGTTTGTAGTCTATAGTGATGCCTCTAAGAAAAGGTTAGGATGTGTGCTTATGCAAAAAGGTCGAGTGGTAGCTTATGCCTCTAGATAGTTAAAGCTTCACGAAGAAAGTTACCCTACACACAACTTAGAGCTAGCTACAGTGGTAGTTGCTTTTAAAATATGAAGACACTACTTGCATGGGGCAGCGATAGAAATCTATAACGACCATAAGAGCCTTAAATATTTATTTGACAGAAAGAATTGAACATGGGACAGAGGAGATGGTCAAAATTTTTAAAAGATTATGATTTTACTTTGAAATACCATCTCGGTAAGGCTAATGTGGTAGTTGATGCCCTGAGTAAAAAACCCATACATATGGCCTCTATAATGATTAGAAAGCAGGAGTTGATTGAGAGGTTTAGGAAAATGAATCTCTCATGTGAGGTGCATTCAGGGAAGCTATTAATGAGTAAAACCCAAATAGAGAATGACCTAAGGAACCAAATAGAGAAGCCTAACAAACAGATGAGTACATAAGCAAGATTAGAGTCCAGATAAACCCATGGTAACACTCAAGAGTTTAATATGTCTGAGGATGGCATAGTGAGATAGAGGGATAGGTTGTATGTACCTAGAAATGCTGAGATTAAAGAAAGAATACTAGATAAGGCACATAAGAGTAAATATACAATTCATTATAGGCCCACTAAAACATCTTTTTCAAATCATGATGTTTTGATAAAGTAGGACCTGTAGCCTGTAGACTTGCCCTTCCTCCAAACCTGAGCTAAGTTCATAATGTATTCCATGTATCTTAGCTCAAAAAGTACCAGCCCAACCCCTCACATGTCATAGAGTATGAAAATGTGTAGTTACAGGATGGTCTATCATATATAGTATCACCAGATCATATCGCGGATGGTTAGACTCAAACAGTTATGGAATAAGACAATACCAGTGGTGAAAGAGGTTTGGAAGGGGTTATCTCTCGAAAAAGCTACCTGGGAGCTGGAAGAAGAGATGAGAAAGAAGTATCTAGAGCTCTTCCCATGAGGTATGTTATCTAAATTTTGAAGATGAAATTTATTTAAAGAGAGAGAAATATAATGTCCAATTTTTTGTAAAAACGATGGAAATAAGATACATTTTCAAAGTAAGTCCTCTGAAATGAATTGGTTAAGGTCCAAAAAAATTAGAATAATGATCTAGACATTAGGTAATGGAAATAAAATGCTAGAGGTACGCTGAAACAGAGGCTAAAATAATCAGACAGAAATTAACAAAATTGTTACGTAATGTAATGGCATTTTTGTAATTTTTTAGGCAAATTTTGGAATACTCACAAAAGAACTTTTTAAAAGGAAAATTTGAGTTCTCTAGAGTTCTTAAAGATCTTGAAAACCATGGGAAGCCCCGAGACAATTAAAACCCCTCCGGTGTACATTTTTTAATGTCAATTGACCCAAACTTTGACCCTTTCGTTCAAGAAGGTTTTAGCTCTAATTTGAGTGATTCTAAAGATATTTTATAAGATTAAGACCTAAATTTTATGATAGAAAAAATGGTTCTAAAAAAGGAGCTAAAATGGACTAGAAGTAAAAATGCCAAGTTTAAAGGACAAAAATGGAATTTTTTGGAAATAATTTCTAAACCTTATCTATATATACCCCACGCCCCACTCTTATCCTCATTTGGTTCATTTCATTTCTACCCTAAACCAAAGAAAAGACTAAGAGAGTGAGGCACACAAGGGAGGAAGAAAAGGGAGAGAAAAAGTAAGAGAAAGGTATGGATTTTCTTAATTTCTCTTTAGCAAATTCCTTTCTTCCTTCTTCTCTTCTTTCTTATAAATTTATTGAAGTATTTGGAGCTACTTTGAGGTTAGAACTAAGGAGAAATTTTTGAGTTTGGAGAGGAGAAGCCAAGCAAAAAGAAAAGCATTCAAAGGAAGCCAAGAAACTAAGATATTTTGCTTCTCTTATGCTTGCTTCTTCTTGTTCCTTCTCTTGAACATTTTGTCCCATATATGGATAGCCAAGAGGAGTTAGATTTCTAGCCAAACCAAGAGTGAATCTTAGGAAAATGAGGGAGAAGAACAAGAATATGCAAAAGAAACAAAGAAAGAACCATGAAATTGTAAGATAGAAAAGCTAGGGTTTTAGTTGCACCTTGGTTTGTGAGATGCGTTTTAGCTATAAATTAACATGTTTACGAGTCCATATGAGTTTCTAAGACACCAAGAGGGCCTCCCACATGCTTCTCCCATCAAAGAAATCAAAATAACTCCTTTGGTGTTTTCACGAAGTATAGCCTTAGCCTAGAGTGGATGAATAACCAAAGGGATAGTTTTAAATTCTTCTAAGCTTGGTTTAGCTGTCATATATGATGGGAGAGGATGAGAGGAAGCCTTGAAAAAATTTTAGAAGTCATGGATAGTGAGATGTAGTTATAGGTTTCATATTACGACTTAAAGAAGCAGCACCCTAGCTAGGCTCCTTAAATTAATTGTGTGATGGCTCCAAGAGGCTTAAAAGGAGTCAAGAATCATAGGTAGATGGAAAGAATGGAGCTAATATCATATTTTCCTAAGGTTGCTTCATTAGGTGCCTTATGGAACCATAATTGGACCTTAGAAGCAAGCTAGCTTTCCTAGTGTATGTATAGCTTTAGAAATTGTTTCAAGAGTGTAATTGGCTTCCATATTATATGTCTAGGCCAAAGAAACCAAGTCTTACATATTTGTGAGTGTGTAGCTAAGGGAGAGGAAGAGTTTTCAAGGAAGAAAGTGTGCATTTGTAACCAAGGTAGCCCTCTCTTCTTTCTTTCTTCATACATGAGTGGATATTTAACTTGTTTTTGAATGTATTTATGCATGTTTTAAGCCATGAAAGATGTTTCAGCATATATCTATATGCCATGGTACCATGATGTTATGCTATACATTTAAATGATACTTTATGAACAGTTTTGGCTTGCTTGAGTGTGGTGAAGCCAAAAGTCCCTTAGCTAAAGTGAGGATGAGCCAAAAGCCCTCAAGAATGGGTGAGACAAAGCCAAAAGTCTCTAAAAAGTGAGGCTTAGTCAAAAACCTTTTTAGAAAATAGGTGAGGCAAGTCCAAAATTCCTTAAGAGAAGTGGTTGATGCTAAACCATCTTCTTGACAAACCTATGTATGCTTTATATGACTTCTTGAATATAAGAAAAGTTCTATGAATGATCATGCACTCCATGATATTCATGTATGCATTTTTAGACTTGAATTTGCATTCTTTATGTATGGTTGAAAAGGAGAAGAGCTATTGGGATTCCCAAAATCTCATTCCTTCATCACCATTTGCCTAACATGTCTAGGTGGACTAAGTGAGCCCAAGGAATGGAAGCCACCAAGCATAAAGGAAAGAGATTGACATAGAATTGTGTAAATTGTCCATTTTGTAGCCATATGAATGGCACATGATGTAATCTAATGTTGTATATGATGTATGAGCTTATGAATACTTGTAACTGCATGGATATATTGTATATGTATGAGAACTAGAGCTATATGAATGATATTACATGATTTTAACATTAGATGCCAAGGATAAGCTTATGTATTCTTATGTATATCTTAGGGTGAGAGAGTAAGTTTGTGAAATCTAGATTTGTGCACCTTTAAGACATGTTTAATAGACTATTTTGGTACTTTTCCACGTGTTCAAATGGCCATGAATGTCTTAGAAGTTAATTTGGACCATTTGAGACCCATTGAAGGCACAAAATTGACCATTTTGGGAATCCAATGTCAAGATCTAAGTAAATGAATGAATTTATCCATGAAATTTGGCATACATATAGATCTCACTTTTAGGAAGCTAAAAACTAGATTCTTTGGAGCTCTATGGAATTAATTATGAATTTTCAAAGTTGCCAAGTTTTAGTTGTTCTGGTATGGTTATTGCTCATATGGGTTAGTTTCTTCTTCTATATTTATTTGAGGCCAAATGATGTCTATTGCTTATAAAAATTTTACAAACATAAACTAGACATGATAAGCTTTCTATGGCCACCAAGATTGCTCCAATTGGATGTTTGAGCAAGGAGATATGAACTTTTAAAATTCTATGACAGTATTTGTAGTGCTAACTAAGTCTTGGTACTGTCCCCATCAATTTCTAGTAGCTAGACATCCTTCTTTTGATCTGGACATATTTTTAACATAAATAAGACATCTTTAGATTTCTAGAATGGTATAGTGTGTTTGATTTTGATTTTTCTAGAATTAGTTTATGATTTTCCAAATTTGATGACAGAAAGCTAGCACACTAACCGAGATTGCACATGTAATTTATATATATATGGTTCATGAGCTCGAGTTTTTGGCTGCATCTTGAGATGGTTTTAAGTTGTATTTATGTATTTAAATAGGAGAATGAGATGGATGAGTCCATATGGTCCACAAAACATGAAATAAAAAATTTATCCGCAACATAATGCAAAATAATCCATTATTTTTATTGTATTTTTCTTGAGAAAGTAGCTTGGGCAAAGAAAATGAATTGGAAGTGAGATGAGATGAGTTAAAATGAATATAGTGTTTTATTGGTATCAAAGCAAAGGTTCAAGCACTTTGATGTGGGTTGTGGCTTATGAATATGAGTTTACCTTTGTATATGAGTTTATTTTGGATGAATTAAGTGTGATGGTGGTGAGTGTGTTCCTATTTAATGCTAAAACTTGCTAATGATGCTTCAAAAAGATGGTGAACACTAAGAAAGGTAGGCCTTCTAGAGAGGCTCATGTAGAGGATAGAGCTGAGACTAGTGATCTAGTAGCTGGAGCCCTATAAGCTTAATGGCTTGCTTGGATCAACAGCAAGCCATGATTAGAGACAGTGAAGGCCCTACACCTCCTCCTCCACAACCACCATAACACTCAGATTGTCTCAAGTATTCTTGTGTATATCTTGGGATGAGAGAGTGATTTTATGAAATTTGGATTTGTGCACCTTTGAGACATGTTTAATAGACCATTTTGGTTCTTTCCCACATGCTCAAGTGGCCATGAATGTCTTAGAAGTTAATTTGAACCATTTGAGACCCATTAAAAGCACAAAATTGACCATTTTGGGAACCCAATGTCAAGATCTAACAAAATGAACGAATTTATCCATGAAATTTGGCATACATATAGATCTCATTTTTAGGAAGCTAAAAACCATATTATTTAGAGCTTTGTGGAATTAATTATGAATTTTCAAAGTTGCCAAATTTTAGCTATTATGGTATAGTTGCTATTCATATGGTCAATTTCTTCTCCTACATTATTTGAGAGCCAAATGATGTCTATTGCTCATGACATTTTACAAACATAAACTAGACATGATAAGATTTCTATGGCCATTAAGATTGGCCTAATTGGATGTCTGAGCAAGGAGGTATGAATTTTTAAAATTTTATGACAGTACTAGTAGTGTTAGTTAAGTCTTGGTACTATCCCATCAATTTCTAGTAGTTAGACATCCTTGTTTTGATCTAGACATATTATTAACATAAATTAGACTTCTATAGCTTTCCAAAATGGCAGTGTGCATGATTTTGATCTTTCTAGAATTAGTTATGATTTTCCAAAATTGATAACAAAAAGCTAGCACACTAACCCGAGGTTGCACATGTAATTTTTATATATATGGTTCATGAGCTCGAGTTTTTGGTTGCCTCTTGAGATGGTTTTGAGTTGTATTTATGTATTTCAATAGGAGAATGAGATGGATAAGTCCATATGGTCCATGAGACATGAAATAAAAAATTTATCTATCACATAATGCAAAATAATCCACTATTTTTATTGCATTTTTCTTGAGAAAGTAGCTTGGGCAAAGAAAATGAATTAGAAGTGAGATGAGATGAGTTAAATGAATATGGTGTTACACTTTATTGGTATCAGAGCAAAGGTTCAAGCACTTTGATGTGGGTTGTGGCTTGTGAATATGAGTTTGCCTTTGTATATGAGTTTATTTCGGATGAATTGAGTGTGATGGTGGTGAGTGTGTTCCTATTTAATGCAAAAGTTTGCTAATGATGTTTCAGAAAGATGGTGAACACTAAGAGAGGTAGGCCTTCCAGAGAGGCTCATGCAGAGGATAGAGCTAAGCCTAGTGATCCAGTAACTAGAACCCTGCAAGTTATAATGGGTTGCCTAGATTAACAACAAGTCGTGATTATGCAGTTACAGGAATGGCTTGTACAGAGAGACAGTGAAGGCCCTACACCTCCTCCTTCACAACCACCATAGCACTCAGATCATCTCACGCATTCAAGGGTAACTCATTTCAATCCATAGCCATACATACAGATACAGCAGACTGCTTAGTGTAGCACCATACTTCTAACACTCAATTCATATAATTCTCATGCCTTATCTTATGCTAGAACATTGGGAAGCTATATAATAGCATAGTAAGTCATAAGTCAAAATGTAATTTCTTACAGGTAAAATTTTTCATTCAGCATCCCGTGGTCATATGGACTCATGTATCACATTCTCATATTTAAATGCATGGATACAACTCATTTCCATCATCAAAATTGGTCTAAAGGTCGTGCAAGGCAATGGGACACATAAAATCCATGATTTTAGCCTTGGCCAGAACTTTGGCTTTTCTGTCACAAGCTTTGGAAAATCATAACTAATCTTAAAAAAATTAAAATCATTATGGGAATCTACACATGTATACTTTATACTAAAAATATGGCTAGGCCATGAATCATCACCCAAAAAATGTTTGACATTCGAAAAAGTCTAAAGGTCTGGTTGGCGACTGGTACTATCACAAGTTTCTGCAGCAAACTTCAAAAATGTCCAATTAATTTCACAAAAATCCAATCCATAGAAATGATACCAATTTGTAAAGCTATAGATGTTAGCTAGAGGGAAAAAAACTCCAGACCAATTCAGGCATCAAAAATCAATCAAATAGTACTGGAGGTCAATCTGGATGCCTGATGTTGGATAGAAATTTAGAAATTCATATCTCCCTCTTTATACATCCAAATTTGAGTGCTTCTGGTTGGCATAAGTCATTGGACATCATTTGCCCCTTGAGTGACATATTTCATTTTTGGACCTGAGTGAACAGTACCCTTGAACAAAACCAGAAAATTTCTCAACTTTGAAAATTCATCAAATATTCCATAGACCTTCGAAAATTATAAACTTTAGCTTCTCAAAAAGCTCTCAACAAGATCTAAATACATATCAAATCTCAGATCAAGAAGAACTCATTTGGACAAAAGGTGGTATAAGGTTCTAAAGTGGTCAAATTTTGCTTCATATGAGGTATCAAGATGTCCAAATGGTCTCCTTTGATGTTTGATAGCTATTGGGCAAGTTTAAAAGCATGAATATGACTTGTATGAACTACCCAAGTAATCCCAAATCTCATACATCTTAATTTGGCCATTCCACTTCCATTAATACACTAATCCATCAAGCCATTCAAGAGCTAAACTTGAAATTACATAACCAAAATACACATTTCCATACATATAGCCTTAAATCTCATTTGTACATAACATATTAACATAATTACATATGCTCATGTGATTACATAACAATTTCATCAAGGGATTACATCATAATCTATGTGTATGGCTAAAAAGGAAGCAAAACTAGGCATATTCATATACTTTAATGTCAATCTTCTTCTTCTAGACTTGGTGGCCTTTAATACCTTGCTCAATTGTTCCACCTAGCATGTTAAGACATTGGAGAGGAGAGGATGAAATTCAAAGAATCTTAATAGCTCATCTCCCATTCAATCATACATAAAGCATGCAATACAAGTCTTACAAATGCATGCATGGTCATATTAACATGTGCAATTATTTAAGAAGCATTCTTAGCATTTGAAAAGGTCATACATAGCATATATAAGCTTCCCAAGTAAGCGGATTAGCTTCACCCATTTACTTGTAGATCTTGGACTTACCTCACCCATTTCTTTAAGAGGTTCTTGGACTCAACCTTACTCTTGGGAATCAACCTCACTTTTAAGAGACTCTTTACTTTGTCTTAACCAATTCTAGGGGTTCTTGGCTCATCCTCACCATGACTAGAGGATTCTTGGCTTCACCATACTTAAGCAAACCAAAGCAAACATCATAAACATCATTTAGAAATATATTACATCATCATGGTACCATGGTATATGAAATCATGCTAGAATACTTTTCATGGCTTAAAACACACATACACACATTCAAAGACAAGCCAAGCATACATTCATGCATGAGAGAAGGTGGAGAGAGCTACCTTGCTTGCATTTACATACTTTTTCCTTGAGTCTTGAATCCTCTCCCTTGACCTCACACACCCAAGAAGGTGGAGATCATTTCTCTTGGCCTAGACACATCATATGGAAGCTAATTACACTCTTGAAGTAAAGTCTAAGGCCACACAATCACTAGAAAAGATAGGTGACTCATAAGGCTCTTTTATGGTTCCATAATGCATTTAATGAACCAACCTTAAGAAAATATCATCTTGGCTCCATTCTATCTATTCATTTATGATTCTTGACTCCATTTAAGCCTCTTAGAGTCATTGTACAATCCATTCTAGGAGCCTAGCTAGGTGTTGCTTCTTTAAGCCATATTATGGAACATATAAGGCCATCTTGCTTTCTATGGCTTCTAAAATTTTTTCAAGGCTTCCTCTCACATTCTTCCATCACACATGATGAAAAACTAAGATTGGAAGGAATTAAAACACTCCCTAGGTGCATGAACTCTCCTTGGCCGAAGCTATGCTTCCATAAGGTACCAATGGATTTTCCTTGCTTCCTTTGATGGGAGAAACATGCAGGAAGCTCTCTTGATACCTTAAGAACTCATGCGAACACTTAACCATCATAAAGTATGGCTAGGGTTCATGATAGATTTCAAGGTGCAATCAAAACTCTAACTTTTCTATCTTGTAAAATTCATGGTTCTTACTTGGATTTCTTTGCGTATTCTTACTCTCCTCCTTTAAATTCATAGAAATCACCCTTAGTTCTCATCAAAATTCCAGCCCTCCTATAGCTACATACATGGGGCAAAATAGGGAGATAAAGGGGGAGGAAGTGTCTACCATGGGATGGCAGATTTACCTTGTTTTTCCTTGATTTCTCACTTGAATCTTGTCTTCTTTGGCCTCCTCTCTTCAAATCCGAATTTTCCCTCCTTGATCTGACCTTAAAACAGTCCCAAATACATCAAAGTTCTATGGGAAATAAGGGAAAGTGGAGGAGGATGAATTTGCTAAAGAGAAACCAAGAAATCCTTACCTTTTCCTTGCCTTTTCTTCCTCCATAGTTTCTTCTCTTAGTGAGCCTCAACCCCTAGGATTTTCTCTATTTTTTAGGCAGAACTTGGTCCACCAATATGAGGGGAGAAGAAGGGCGCATCATATATATAGGTGGGAGGAAGAAACATTTTTCAAAAATTCCTTTTTTGCCCTTCGTTCTTGGCATTTTTGTTTCTAATTTGTTTTAGCTCCTTTTTGAGAATCATATTCTCCATTATGAAATTTTAGTTCCTAATTTAGTAAAATGCTTTTGGAATCACTCAAATCGGAGCTAAAACCTTCCTGAATGAATTAGTTAAAGTTTGGGTCAACTGACGTTGGAAAATGTCCATCGGAGGGGCTTTAGCTGTCCTAGGTTGTCCCATAGTTTTCAGGGCTTCTGAGAATGTTAGGATACTCAAGACTTTCATTTAAAAAGCCATCCTGTGTGAATTCCAAAATTTGCTCAAAATGACGAAAATGCACTTACGTTTCATTAACCTTTCGTTCAAATTCGTTTCTTCATTCTAGCTCCATTTTTCTTTCTGTCTAAGCCTGGGAGTCTCATTTTTAGGAGTCTAGAATGCTTTCCAAATTTTTTAGGACCTTAACTAAGTCATTTTTGGGGACTTCCTTTTGTATTCATTGAATTTTGTTTGTTGATAGAGAAAGCGTACGTTACGTTTCTCGCGTTTTCTCTTGTTTTTATAAAATTAGATATTACATTTCTCCCTCCTTAAATAAATTTTGTCCTCAAAATTTAGGGTATGCTTTCCTCTTACTCTTTTCTTTTCTAGCTAACTGTTCTTTTCTTTCCATTCTTCTTGGCTCTATATGCTTTTCCCAGTGATTTTACTCTTTTGAATTTCTCTTGGCCAGGGGATTTGTGTTACTATTTCTTAGTGAGGGCTCTATTATTATAGAATACATGCTAGTTCTTCTCATAAGGGAAAGAAGTTCTGGCTCTAGCAGCTTATCCTGGGAGAGCTTACTAATCATATTTGATTAGTTTCAACTTGTCTATAAGGGTTAATATTCTTTTCAATAGACTCATTTCCATATCTCAGGAGGTGACTTATTTCGTATCAAATCTCCTATATCCTCTCCTAATGGCTTATCATAAAGTCTCTTTTTCTTTTCTAATTATTACAGCCATCGGAATTTTCTGTCTGTCTATTTACTTATTTACATATACCGTCCACTGTTTATCTTAATGTTCTTTCTTACTAGCTCATCTTATGATTACAATTCACATTTCTTTCTATCATAGCCCCATATCTTAATTACTTATTGGGATTACAACTCCTTTAAGGAGTTTCTACTTTTAATGATCCCAGTTTCTCTATTTATTACTATATCTGTCTCTGTAGGCCGGGACTTTTCCTCACTTTCTTTGCTCACTTACAGTGGTAATTTATAATCCCTCATTTCAACACTGATAGGTCTAACATATATGTCTTATACTAGTATCGAAGAGTAACTACCACTGACTACTGTTGAGCTTTGGTGGGATGCTAGCTATAGTCACAGTTTCGATCACTAAAGGCATACTATACCACTTACTTCACATAAAAACTGCACTTGAGCCCTTTTTGAGTATATAGTCTAGCATGTGGGGATCTTTCTTTCCCCTTGGTCAAGGCCAATATCTGCTGGGTAGTGGTTCATCTGACTCTAACTCTGAAAAACTACTTTCTTACTTTCCTAATCCTATACTATGCTCATCTCTCTAGAGATCTAGTCAGTGGTCTAACTATCTGAGTAAAGCCTTTATATCTTTATGGCAATGGTCTACTAGACTTAGGAGGTCTCTAGTCTCTGAGACAAAAGCTATAGTTTCTGAGACTAATTGCTCTGTAAAAATTATCTCAGGTCATCATCTCACTAGAGAATTATCATGTTGTGACTAGCGCTCTTTGTAACTCTATGGGATCTACTATGACCCCTAGGTCTACTGCAACTCTCAGAGCCCTGCTAGGGCCTATTGTGACCCACTGTGCTATGCTAGGATCTACTGTGATTAATCTTTAGGAGACGTCAAAGTCTAAGATCACTGTATCTAATAGTAAAACACATGCTCACTAAGTCCAGTAACCATCGCTCATCATAGCTGAGGCTAAACTCAGAGGTACATTGTGCTCTTCGTGTAAAATGGGTTTTATGTCATTTGATTCTCTAGGATCCCATTATACTAATACTTAGGAGCATCTTAGTTTTCATTCATCACTCTTCATGGGATCCTTAGATTCCCACTTCAACCCCTTTTTACTTGGGCTTCTATTGACTTACTTACTTTACATGTACTCATTATAACTTTCCTCACATATTCTATAGTTTCTAACTATGCCCACATTTTGCTTTTAAGTGCTTTGACACTAGGGCATCTTGCACACTAAGTGTGGTTAACATCTCTGGCAGGAGAGAGGTTATGCACTAGTCCCTATTTATTTTATTTACATATATTATAAGGGACTCAGGCTATGCATATTGAACCCATGCTATCTAAATCTAAACATTCTCTACTGGGGATTCCTCTCTGCATGCTTTTCTTACTATTTTAGTATTCCTGGAATCCCTTCACCTTTGTCCTCTAACTTATCTCACTATCTAGTTAACCAGAATAACCTTCGATTATCGAGACACTTTGGTGATTGATGTCATTGTTTGCTACGTGCTTAAGCTATATTACTATTAGGTTGATCAGATTCAATATCATGTAACCATTGTTATAAGAAAATCATAACATCAAACACTAATACACGAGTGCCTCATGATTGAGCGCAAAACCACTATTGCCTGTATATTACAAGTTTTCCAACAATCTAAAGTATTCCTGATACAATATCAGTAGGCATGCCCATTGGAGCATTACAAGTTCAAGAATCCCTTATCCATTAAGAAACCTAACTCATTCAAAAGCCTATGATTCAGGTCCAAATGGCTCATGAAAGGATGGTCAAATAGCTTATCTTAGAGATTAAGTTAAAATTAGTATCCTAATCTTGTTCCTTGATTTTAGGCACAATTTAAAATATTTCTAATCAAATTTTAGCATTTTACTTTTATTAGGATTTTAGTCTTTTAGAAACTTTGCCTATAAAAAGGCTTTCTATTGTACTCTATTTTGGAGATCATGAATGAATTTGAGTATTATTTAATTCTCTTTAAGGCTTTTGCTTCTTTGTGTTCTCTGAGAGTTCACGTGACTTATCAATGGATTAGTCTTCCTTTGTGGCGTCTTGAGGCTAGAGTTTTAAGAGACAAGTTCTCTTAAGGTCTTTCCTTTGACCAACATTCTTATTTTCTAACCGGTCTTGGGCAAAGTGTCATCTTGTTGAAGGTTCCTAGGATAAGGTTCCTAGAGGGTCTTGCATCAATTCCTTTTGTACTTTTCTTTATCTGCCCTATTCTCGTAGGATACTCAGGGAAAATAGGATTCTTTCTCTATTTTGTCCCAAGATCTCTCAACATTGCCTGACTATTTTTACTTCGGGCACTATCATGCAAAAAAGGCATCTATGCCAAGGACAAGTGTGCCTTCTTGAGTACTCGAGTGCATCAACTTAATACTTATTCTCAATCTGTTATGTCCTCAACTTGAACATCATCATGTATTCTCTCTCTTTTTACCTTTCTTATCCTTTTACTTTGGAAAAAGGATGCTTTACTATTGGCTGTCTCTATTGTCAGTTCAGGTTTCTTACATTCAAGAGCACCTGCATTTTCCCAGAATTCCTCTACTTATTCACTCTCTGTAACATCAAAGGGGTCTACTTTCTCTCATACTCTTGCTTTGCTCTTAACTAGAACGTCCCTTAATAAGAAGAATTCTATTTCATATAATCCCAGGAATTTCATTATATGGTGCTCTCGGCTTACACTCTTTTTCTGCATAATACAAGACTCGCCTTCTGAGGCGGTCTTTAGTTCCCTTGAGCTTCCTTAAGGGTACTAAGGTACTAGCTGTTTATCTCAGCTCGCTTCTATGTCCAGATCAAAGCTAGGCTTTCTCTTTGTTCAGCTTCTTTAGCCTTATCCTTAGGAGCAGTATACTGTTTCTAGGGTTCTGCTAACCCAATCTAGGACATGTACTCTTAATATCTGAATTCTATCTTACTAAAAACTTATGCTCTACTAGGTGCTCTAATCACGCATGTGCCTTAACCCAATATCATTCTCATATTAAGGAGCTCGTCTGACTAATTATCGGACCCCTATCTATTTACTTTTCTATGTTCAGTCTACTTATTTAATCATTACTAAAGTGAGGGCATTTCATCTATAGCTAATTTCTCAACTCTTCCTCGTTTTCCTTATTATTGTTCTTTACAACTCAAGGGGGGTCTATCTAGGGGAATTTGCTAACCACTATTGAGTAGTCTCCTCAACTTAGAATATCTTATCTTTCCTTTCTCAATCCAGGAAAAACTTTCACTGAGCCTTTCATTTATATATCTCACCTGGAATGATACTATTGGTTATCTCCCTTAGGCTTTAACTTATACTCAGCCTGGGCTAGCCATCTCATCGGACCCGTAGCTTACTATAAGCCCTATTAACTTATAGGCTTATGATAACTTAGTGCTTTCTGAACTATCCTTATTCTCTTCTAGGTCTCTGTCACTGGGCTACTCATACTTACCTCTAGGTGTCTCCTATGAGGTACACCCTTCTGGGGTACTCAGTATATGTCTTACTATTGGTAGCCTTACTTTATATTAATTTTAAGACTACATTAACATCCTGTCAACAGGGTCCAGGATCTTGTCAGCAAGATCTCATATATTGCAGTGCAAAAATCAAGACCCTATTAACAAGGTTTTCTTGATTGTGTCTACATGATCTTAACTCATCATACTAGCCCGTCATAGTATTCACAGGGTTAACATTCTAGGTTGGAGTCAACGCCTTAAAGGCGGGTCTCAACAACCTTACTGTCCCTGTGTCTAACTTTCTCTATACTGAGCTCTTTTCTCAGTCTCAACTACTAGGCCCATAGATTTCTTATTAACCTTTCATGATTATTTACTACTCTTTTTCTCTACTTATACTAGGGGTTCCCACTCTCCGTGGGTTATCTGATCCCTTATCAACTTATTCCTCAAGTTGGCTTAAATATGACCAACAAGGCATTCAAATTGTCATTCGCCGCGGCTAATTAACCTTGGGTTCACCCTAGTCTTTCTGTCTAAGTATTGGTCACAGCTAACCTTTTAATTGGCCATAGCGAGGAACTCTTTGGATTGTCTCGTTGCTTCTTGGAATAATTGGTCACAGCTAAATAGTTAGTTGGCCACAGCTAATGGCCTCTGATTGGCTCGCTCTTTCATGGATTGGAACTTCACCTTTAGCTACAAAACCTAAGTCTCATTACCTCTATATTCAGCTCGTCATCAAGCTAGAGGATTCTACCTCTTACTTTGCTCATACATAACTAACTACCACCTCCAGGCTATTGGGCTCTAAGAGGTGTAGCTTATAACTTAAACCTCTAGCCTAAGGGAATTAGCCTTTTGGGCTTTGAGACTTATCTAGACATTTGGGTATTGTGGCTAGGGGGTAACTCTTTTTCTTACTTTCCCCTCTAGACTAGTCCTGTGCAGCCGTAGTTTCATCTCATACCATGCTGCATCCTGCTTGTCTCTGCATTATGCAAGACATCTCGAAATGGTCTGAGGATGACCACTAGGAGAATTAGGCCTCACATACTCTCTCTAACAAGCCTCTTCATATCAACAAGATCATTCCTCATTGTTCATACTTAGGGCTTGCTGATCCTGACGAGCAATCATATCTCATCAAGCTCTAGTCATCGGATCTCTTAGCTCTACACAAACTATCCTAAAGGGTAGCCTTCCTAGTATCCACTATCTACTCTAAGACCATCATACAGTTTACTCATCATGAATATAGCCACAAACTATTTTCACATACCCAAAATGTCTTATACAAGGCTCTTCATAGTTATACAAGTCCTTCACATAGCCCTAAGACTACATCCTCAAGCCAGATCCACTTTGAAAGAGCTTGGAACTTTGCTCTAATACCAATAAATGTAACACCATACTTCTAAGACTCAATTCATATAATTCTCATGCCTTATCTCATGCTAGAACATTGGGAAGCTATATAATAGCATAGTAAGTCATAAGTCAAAATGTAATTTCCTAAGGGTAAAATTTTTCATTTGGCATCGTGAGGTTAGATGGACTCATGTATCATATTATCATATTTAAATGAATGGATACAACTCATTTCCATCATCAAAATTGGTCTAGAGGTCGTGCAAGGAAAAAGGACACATAAAATCCATAATTTTAGCCTTGGCCAGAATTTTGGCTTTTTTGTCACAAATTTTGAAAAATCATAACTAATTCTAAAAAAATTAAAATCATACTTTCTTTACCATTCTGGGAAGATAAACATGTCTACTTTATACTAAAAATATTGATAGGACATGAATCATCACCCAAAAAACATTTGACATTTGAGAAAGTCCAGAGGTCTGGCTAGCTACTGGTACTATCATAGGTTTCTGCAGCAGACTTTAAATGTCCAATTAATTCCATAAAAATCCAATCTATACAAATGATACTAATCTAGAAAGCTATAGATGTTAGCTAGAGGAAAAAAAATAACTTTAAACCAGTTTAAGCATGTTCAGGCATTGAAAAGTAATCAAATAATACTTGAAGTCAGTCTAAATGCCTGATGCTAAATAGAAATTTTAAAAATTCATATCTCCCACTCTAGACATCCAAATGGAGTGGTTCAAGTTGGAAAAAGTCACTGTGAATATCTAGTTTCTCCATATAAAAATTTCATAGCAATTGGACATCATTTGCCTTTTGAGTGACATATTTCATTTTTGGACTTGAGTGAATAGTACCCTTGACCAAAACCAAAAATTTTCTCAAATTGAAAATTCATCAAATATTCTATAGACCTTCAAAAATTATAAATTTTACCTTCCCAAAAAGTTCCTAACAAGCTCTAAATATATTCCAAATCTCAGATAAAGAAGAGCTCATTTGGACAAAAGGTGGTATAGAGTTCTAAAGTGGTCAAATTTTGCTTCATATGAGGTATCAAGATGTCCAAATGGTCTCCTTTGATGTTTGGCACCTCTTGGACAAGTTTAAAAGGCATGAATATGACTTGTATGAACTACTCAAGTGGTCCCAAACCTCATACATCTTAATTTGGCCATTCCACTTCCATTAATACACTAATCCATCAAGCCATTCAAGAGCTAAACTTGACATTACATAACCAAAATACACATTTCCATACATATAGCCTTAAATCTCATTTGTAAATAACATATTAACATAATTACACATGTTCATATGATTATATAACAATTTCATCAAGGGATTACATCATAATCCATGTGTATGGCTAAAAAGGAAGTAAAACTAGGCATATTCATATACTTTAATGTCAATCTTCTTGTTTTAGGCTTGGTGGCATCCAATACCTTGCTCAATTGTTCTACCTAGCATGTTAAGACATTGGAGAGGAGGGGATGAGATTCAAAGAATCCCAATAGCTCATCTCCCATTCAATCACACATAAAGCATGCAATACAAGTCTTATAAATGCGTGCATGGTCATATTAACATGTACAATCATTTAAGAATCATTCTTAGCATTTGAAAAGGTCATACATAGCATACATAGACTTCCCAAGTAAGTGGATTATCCTCACCCATTTACCTATAGATCTTGGACTTACCTCATCTATTTCTTTATAAGGTCATTGGACTCAACCTTACTCTTGGGAATTAACTTCACTTTTGGGAGACTTTTTACTTTGTCTCAACCAATTCTAGGGGCTCTTCGCTCATCCTCACTATGGCTAGAGGGTTCTTGGCTTCACCACGCTTAAGCAAATCAAAGCAAATATTATAAATATCATTTAAAAACATATTACATCATCATGGTACCATGGTATATGAAATCATGCTAAAATACTTTTCATGGCTTAAAACAAATATACACACATTCAAAGACAAGTCAAGCATACATTCATGCATGAGAGAAGGTAGAGAGAGCTACCTTGCTTGCATTTACACACTTTTTCCTTGAGTCTTGAATCCTTTCCCTTGACCTCACACACCCAGGAAGGTGGAGATCATTTCTCTTAGCCTAGACACATCATATAGAAGCTAATTACACTCTTAAAGAAAAGTCTAAGAGAAACCAAGAAATCCTTACCTTTTTCTTGCCTTTTCTTCCTCCATAGCTTCTTCTCTTGGTGGGCCTCATCCCCTAGGGTTTTCTCTAGTTTTTGGGCAAAACTTGGTTGACAAAATGAGGGGAGAAGAAGGGAACATCATATATATAGGTGGGAGGAAGAAATGCTTTTCAAAAATTTTTGTTTTGCCCTTTGATCTTGGCATTTTTATTTTTAACCCATTTTAGCTCTTTTTTTAGAACCATCTTTTCCATTTGAGATTTAGGTTCCCAATTTAGTAAAATGCCTTTGGAATCACTCAAATCGGAGCTAAAACCTTCCCAAACGAATTAGTTAAAGTTTAGGTCAATTGACGTTAAAAAATATCCACCAGAAGGGCTTTAGCTGTCCTGGGCCTTCTCATGGTTTTTAGGGCTTTTAAGAACCCTGGGAACTGAAAACTTTCATTTAAAAAGCTCTCCTATGTGAATTCCAAAATTTGCTCAAAATGACAGAAATGCCCTTACATTTCATCAATCTTTTGTTCAAATTTGTTTATTCATTCTAGCTCTATTTTTCTTGCTGTTTGAGCCTGGGATTCTCTTTTTTAGGAGTCTAGAATGCTTCCCAAATTTTTTGGGACCTTAACTAAGTCATTTCAAGGGACTTCCTTTTGTATCCGGTGAATTTCATTCGTTGATGGAGAAACTGTACGTTATGTTTCTTGCGTTTTCTCTCATTTTTAGAGAACAAGATATTTCACTCAAACTCCACCCACTCAGACGCCTCCAGCCCCGGAACAGCCTTCCACTAGATAGATTATAACACAATTTAGGAAATTTGGGCCTCCCACCTTTGATGGTGAATTGAACATAGAGAAAGTCGAGGTCTGGATTATGTAGCTTAAAAAGATAATTTGTAACACCATATTTAACTAGACTATCTCATATTATTCCAAGCACATTTCTTGGTCTAGTATCATTTCTCAAGAAAAAACAACAAAAATAATGGATTATTTTGCATTACATCGCAGACAAATTTTTCATTTCGTGTCCTATGGACCATATGAATTCATCCATCTCATTCTCCTATTTAAATACACAAATACAACTCAAAACCATCCCAAGATGTGGCCAAAAACTCAAGCTCATGAACTATATACATAAAAATTACATGGGCAACCTTGGGTTAGTGTGCCAACTTTCTGTCATCAACTTTAAAAAATTATAACTAATTTTATAAAAATCAAAATCAAGCACACTATACCATTCTGGAAAGCTATAGATGTTTACTTTATGCTAAAAATAAGTCCTGATCAAAATAGGGACGTCTAGCTACTGGAAATCGATGAAATAGTAACTAAACTCATCTAATGCTACTAGTACTGTCACAAAATTTTAAAAATTCATATCTCCCTACTTAGACATCTAATTGGGGTGACCTCAGTGGCCAAAGCTTATCATGTATAGTTTATACCTGTAAAATTTCATGAGCATTAGATACCATTTGACCCTCGAATGACATAAGAGAAGAAATTGACCATATGAATAGTAACCATACCAGAACAACTAAAATTTGGCAACTTTGAAAATTCATAATTAATTCCATAAAACTCCAAATAATATGATCTTTAGCTTCCCAAAAAGCTATGGATGAGATCTATATCCAAGCCAAATTTCATGAGAAAATTCGTTCGTTTGGTCAGATTGTGTCATAGGGTTGCAAAATGGCTCTTATATGCTTTTTAAAGGGTCTCAAGAGGGTCAAAATTGCTTCCAAGGCTCTCATGGCCACTTAAGCATATGGGAAAGCACTAAAAGGGTCTACTAAAAATGTCTAAAAGGTGCACAAACCCAGATTTTACAAACTCACACTCTCACCCCAAGGTATACACAAGAATACATAAGTTATATCTTGCCATTCAATGTCAAGAACTTGCTACAACATTCATATGGCATCAAATCTCATATATACATCAAGTATCCATGTAATTATATATGTTCAAATGGTTACACAACATATTTATCATAGGATTACATCATATGCCATTCATATGGCTACAAAATGGACAATTTACATAATTCTATATCAATCTCCTTCCTTTATACTTGGTGGCTCCCATTCCTTAGCTCACTTGGACCACCTAGACATGTTAGGCAAATGGGGAGGAAGGAATGAGATTCTAGGAATCCCAATAGCTCTTCTCCCTTTCAACCATATATAAAAAATTCAAATCCAAGTCTAAAAATGCATGCATAGATATCATGGAGTGCATAATCATATGATATCTATGCATGAGAGAAAGAAGAGAGAGCTATCTTGGTTACAAATACACATTTTTCCTTTCAAGAATGCTTCCCCTCCCTCGGCCACATACTCACAAGGATGTGAAACTTGGTTCCTTTGGCCTAGACACATAATATGGAAGCCAATTACACTCTTGGAACAATTTCTAAGGCTACACATTCATTTCAAAAGCTAGATGGTTCTTATGGCTCATTTATAGTTCCATAAAGCACCTAATGAAGCAACCTTGGAAAACATAATCTTGGCTCCATTCTTTCCATCTATTTATGACTCTTGACTCCTTTTAAGCCTTTTGGAACCATCACATAATTGATTTAAGGAGCCTAGTTAGGTGTTGCTTCTTTAAGTCACAATATGAAACCTATAGTTGCTTCCCACTATCCATGACTTCTAAAATTTTTCTAAGGCTTCCTCTCATCCTCTCCCATCATATATGACACAAAACCAACTTTGGAATAAATTAAAACCACTCTTTGATGCTTCTTTTAGCTTAGGCTAAAGCTATGGACTATGAGAGGAAACAAAGAGTTTATGTTGTTTTCTTGATGGAAGATGCATGTGAGAAGCTTTCTAAGGATCTTAGGAGCTCATCCAAACATCCATTTTGTCCTAGGAACTCTTTCATCAAAACAGAATTTTGGTTAAGCACTTGAAACCCTAACTTTGCTATCTTAAAATTCCATGATTGTTTAGTTATTTCTTTCGCATACTCTTGTTCTTCTCCCTCATTTTCCTAAGATTCACTCTTAGTTTGGCTAGAAATTTAACCCCTTATGGCTTTCCCTAATATAGGTGAAACATACAAAAGGAAGGCAATGGAAGAACAAGCTTGAAACATAGCAAATTACCTTGGTTTCTTGGCTTCCTTTGCTTACTCTTCTTTTTGCTTGGCTTCTTCTCTTGAAATTTAAAATTTCCCCTCTTGGTCTGACCTCAAAACAGACCTAAAAGTTTCAATAAACCTATAGGAAAAAAGAGAAGAAGAAAGAGAAGAAGTTTGGTAAGGAGAAACTATGAAAATCCATACTTTTCTCTTGCTTTTTCTTCTTCCTTTTCTTCGTCCCTTGTGAGCCTCACTCTCTTGGTCTTTTCTCTAGTTTAGGGCAGAAATGAAATCATCTAAATGATGAGAAGAGTGAGGCATGGGGTATATATAGGTAGGGTTTAAGAATTGTTTGCAAAAGATTCCATTTTTATCCCTTAAACATGGCACTTTCGTTTCTGGTTCATTTTAGCTCTTTCTTGAGAATTTTTTTCCATCATAAAATTTAGATCCTCAATCTTATAAAATGCCTTTGGAATCACTAAAATTAGAGCTAAAACCTTTTTGAATGAAAGGGTCAAAATTCGGGTCAACTAATATTAGAAATGTACACCATAGGGGTTTTAACTATCTTGAAGCTTCCCATGGTTTTTAAGGCCTCTAAGAACCTCGAAGAACTCAAAATTTTTATTTAAAAAGCCCTCTTGTGAGTATTTCAAAATTTGCCCAAAATTATGAAAATGCCATTACATTATGTAACAATTTCATTAATTTTCATCTGGTTATTTTAGCTTTTGTTTCAAGACACCTCTAGCCTCCTATTATCATTACTTAATATCTAGATCATTATTCTAATTTTTTTGGACCTTAATCAATTCATTTTAGAGGACTTGCATTTTAAAATATATATGTTTCCATCATTTTTATGAAAATTGAACATCACAATTCTCTCCCCGTAAATAAATTTCATCCTTGAAATTTAAATAACATACAATATGGGAATAGCTCTGGATACTTCTTCCTCATCTCTTCTTCTAGCCCCCAGGTAGCTTCTTCAGAAGATAACCCCTTCTAGACCACTTTCACCAGGGATATTGTCTTATTCCATAACTTCTTGATTCTAACATCCACAATCTGATTTAGTGATACTATATATGATAGATCATCCTGTAACTGTATATTTTCATACTCTATGACATGTGAAGGGTCGGGTTGTGTGATGTCCGATTTTTATTAAAATGATGGAAATAGATATGTTTTTAAAGCAGGTCCTCTAAAATAAATTGGTCAAGGTCCAGAAGATTTAGAATAATAATCTAGACATTTAATAATGAATTTAGGAAGCCAAAGGTACCCTGAAATAGAGGCTAAAATGGCCAAACGGAATTTAACAAAATGGTTACGAAAAGTAATGACATTTTCATAATTTTGGGCAAATTTTAGAATTCTCATAGGGGGGGATTTTTAAATAACAAATTTGAGTTCTCTGGGGTTCTTAAAGGCCTTAAAAACCATTGGAAGCCCCGGGACAGTTAAAACCCCTCCAGTGTACGTTTTCTAATGTCGGTTGACCTAAACTTTGACCATTTTGTTCACGAAAGTTTTAACTCTAATTTGAGTGATTCCAAAGGCATTTTATAAAATTGAGAATCTAAATTTTATGATGAAAAAGACAGTTCTCAAAAAGGAGCTAAAATGAGCCAGATACGAAAATGCCAAGATTTAGGGACATAAATGAAAATTTTGAAAGAAATTGCTTCTTAAACCTTTTATAAGAATCACGCCTCTTCTCCTCCTTTCTTCACTCACTTTATTTTGCCCAAAAATATAGAGAGAGACCAGAAAATTTAGGTGCACAAGGGAGAGAAGAAAGGAAGGAGAAAAAGCAAGGAAAAGGTAAGGTTTTTCATGGATTTTCATGGCTTCTCTTTATCAAACTCCTTCTCCTCCATCTTCCCTTCCTTCTTATGGTTTTATTGAAGCTTTTGGGTCTATTTTGAGGTCAGACCAAGGAGGGGATTTTCAAAAATTCAAAGGAGAAGCCAACCAAAGTGAAGAACAAGCAAAGGAAGCCAAGAATCTAAGGTATTTTGCTATACTTTAAGCTTGATGTTTCTTGTTCTTCTTCTTGTGTTGTTCAACCTATGTAAGACCAGCCCTAAAGGGTTGAATTTCTAGCAAAACCAAGAGTGAATCTTAGGAAAATGAGGGAAGAGAACAAGAATATGCAAAGGAAATAATCAAATAGCCATTAGATTTCAAGATAGAAAAGTTAGGGTTTCAAGCGTTCCTTTAAAATTCTGATTTGATTCAAGGATTCCTAGACCTAAATGAGTGTTTGGATGAGCTCTTGAGATTCCTAAGAAGCTCCTCACATGCATCTTTCATCAAGAAAACAAAGCAAACTCACTTGGTGTCTCTTTGAAGCCTAGCCTCAGCCTAAGCTAGATGGAGCATTAAAGGGTAGTTTTAATTTGTTCCAAATTTATTTTTGAGTCATATATGATGGGAGAGGATGAGAGAAAGCCTTGGAAAAATTTTAGAAGTCATGGATAGTGAGATGGTATCATAGGTTCCATATTATGGCATAAAGAAGCAACACCTAGCTAGACTCCTTAATTTGATTGTGTGATGACTCCAAAAGGCTTAAAAGGAGTCAAGAATTAGAAATGAATGAAGAGAATGGAGCAAAGATTATGTTTTCATAGGGTTGCTTCATTAGGTGCATTATGGAACCATAAAAGAGCCATATGAACTACCTAGCTTTTTTAGTGAATATGTAGCTTTAGAATTTAGTTCAACAGTATAATTGGCTTCCATATGATGTGTCTAGGCCAAGAGAAACAAGTCCCACCTTCTTTTGTGTGTGTGGCCGAGGAAGAGCAATCAAATCCAAGAAGAAAAGTGTGCTTGTGCAACAAAGGTAGCTTTATTTTCTTTCTCTCATGCATGAGTGGATGTTTTCCTTGTCTTGGATATGTGTATATATATTTTGAACCATTAAAAATGTCTTAGCATGTATCTAGATGCCATGGTGCCATGATATTACATTATGTCTTCAAATGATGTCTTGTGACTTTGCTTTGATTTGCTTGAGTGTGGTGAATCCATGAACCCTCTAGCTATGGTGAGGATGAGTCAACAACCCTTAAGAATGGTTGAGACAAAGCTAAGAGTCTCCCAAGAGTAAGGCTTAGTTCAAGGCCTTTAAGAAAAAGGGTGAGGTAAGTCCAAAATCCTTGAAGAGAATGAGTGAGGTTAAACCACTTACTTGGTGTCATATTCTAGCTTTTTTGTAACTATCAACGTAACCAAACTAGCTAATGAAGAACATCCAGGAGAATATTAGGGAACTACCATAAGTTAATTAGAATTAAACAATAAAATTAGGACCCAAAAAGGAAAGACACATGTTAGGAAGCCCTACTAAGACTTTAGTTTGATAATTTCTGTAGCAAGGAAGTATGCAACCATAGGTCAAACAAGGTTGGGACCTTTAATATCATAATGTCTCATTATTCCCACATACATGGAAATATAGATAGGCATCCTCGGTTATGTGATACCCATCTCCTTAGTTGTGTATAGTAAGGACCAAGATCTAGAGAAACACTTAAATTAATCCAAGTATCATAAACTCTTTGCATGGCCAAAAAGGTGATGTAGGAATAGGCAAAACATCAAATGATAATAAAGACAAAACATTGCCACCTTGACGTCCACTCATCCATAATGTGCAATAGTTGTTTAGTTATTTCAATTGTATGTTCAGCCATGGGAAATTGGTAGGAGATTGCATAACAAGGAATGGCTTAAACATTGTAAGAGAGGACACCTAGCATGGCAACCAAACAAGAAATGAATTAGGAGGATTTAAATTAAACAAAATCCCTTGCCACCTCATGCTTGCACCATCCACCTATATGTATATGCAAGTAGGATTTGGTTAATTCCATGAGTTTTGCAATTGCCATGGGAGTCAAATGCTATGTATGATATATATATTAAGTGGGGATAAGATGGAGGGGAAGGCTACCATGTGGTTTAGACCGAATAAGAAGTAGATGGGAAGAGTATTTAATTATTCCAATGACTTCCCTTTAATACTGTCATCATGCAAGTGTGTATACTTTCAGTTGGTGTCCAGCCATGGGGATCATGTAGTGCCAATTAAGGACACGTTTTGGGAGGAATGATGTCTATATGTGTTACCACCTAATCTTACACCGAATAGGTAATGAAGAGAAGGAATTTGAAATTAACTTAATGACATTCAAGGGCAGTGAGAAACATGAGCTGTCTATTATGATGATTACCATCCACCTTTATTCATATTAGGCTGAGGAAAGCAATGGTAAGAGGAGAGAAGGAAACTCAGATAGCCATAGAAGAGGAGAGATGAAAAGATAAACCAAGGTACAAGGACTCCATAAAAGGTAAGTAGAAAATTTAGTATGTTCTAAGTTGCTTCCTTTTTACCTAGTTGAAATTTTGGATTTGGAATATTTTGCCTTTATTAGAAATAGCTAGAAAAGGATTTTAAAGCCTAAACTTTTATAAAAATTCATCCATTCCTTATGCTTGAAATCTGGAAAAATTATAGAATTTTTGGAACAAGGTAGATCAAAGAAACAACATACTAATTCAACTTAGCTTCTGGATGAGACAGCTTGGGGTTAATTTCATAATAAATCTTGTTAAATAGGTAAATGAAGGAATCAATGCATGAAATTTTATGGGAAGGTAGCTAAGATGTATAAATTTATATTTGAGAAGTATTAGAATTTTTGGAACTCATTTGGTAGGGTAACAAAGCTAGAAATAGCAAGGACAGTGTACAACGAGCTCAACTGAGGTAGTGGCCTAAATAGTAGAAGTTTGGGGGCTATCCTTGGGAATTATTGAAAAATATTTATGTTGCTTATAATTAACATAATGAGGGGTCATTATACCCATTTTTATGATTTTTGGATGTCATTTAATGGGGGAAATAAATTTCACAAAAATAGGCTCGAAAATATAGTTAAATTGTGACTATAGTAGCTTTCATTTCTTACTATTGTAGTGCAAATTTGTATGGTAATTAGAGAATCAAGCTTGAAAATAAGGACTAAGGACTTAACTTCAAAGCACTAGACCACACATGAATAACTTAGATATCAACTAACTAATGAGAAGGAAAAGAAAACGAGGATGTGATTGTTTATAATTAGGAATTCCAATCGTCAACTAACGAAAAGGGTTTAGGAATTTCGTACAAGAGGACTAGTAGTTTAATTGAAATATAAATATTAACCATGACTTGTTCTTAATTAAGGAAATGCATGATTGAAATTTAGGAAGGCAATTGGAACAGCAAGAGCTAAGGAATAACGTGACAGAACAATGGTGACGAAATAGGCAGCTAACATGGTATTCAGTCTATTTACATACATAAATGCACTGAATGATTTCTAAATTTCTTATACTATGTATGGTTGCATATATGCCCACTAAGTGACTCTCATGAGTACTAGATCACTATTATTAGCCAATGTCTAAAGTATATTAGCCTAACAAATGAAAATACACTGCTACTTGGGATTCATGTGCTTCTACACCGAATTGTGCATCGACTGTAAATTTTTTTCTTATTTAGTGTTCCTTATGTGTGTATACCATAAATCCATTATTATCTACTAAGATTAAATCTCATTGTAAAGCTAATCATTTTTCAGGTGTTGTCCACACTATAGATAAAGTTAGACCAACAGAGGATAACCATACTAATTAGTAGACTATGTATTGATTGTAGTTAGTTGTAAATTTCCTAAATAATGTTAGATGCTGAAGTTTGACTTTAGATGAGTAAGTAATGTTGTTTTATTAACCTCTCATTGTTTTTTGTATAAATATAACACGGAAAATTTATGGTATGTTGAACAATGACACCTATCAGAACTATTGAACTTTATGTACAAGTGATCTCTCGTAATTGCATTCGCATGAAACTGATTATCATAATCTTGGAAGCAATTCTAGAATAATAGTATGTATTCAATTGATGGGAACAGATCGTGTTTAACTTTGTATAGAGACTTCTTAAGTGGATTAAAATGACAGAACATATGTGATATGTATTGTTGTATTGCTGTGTGTGACGACCCTAACTTCTAATCATTGTAATTAAGGTTAAATACGTGATTAATAATCATAAATTAAGGTTATAAGACATTACGACTAATTATATTCAAAAGTACAGGCAAATTTAAACCTTAATATTATTAAAGTCATCAATTCTATAATTACAAGTACTCATGTACATCAGGGAAACAAACATTCATTTATAAGCCTTTAATTCTATTACCCATTAATTCTAACTCACAAGAATCTTCTACCAATGTTTCTAAGTCATCCCTTGGGGTTACCATATGAAAAACCAAGATTGCTAGATTAAAATGAAAGTTTGGGACCATTAGCCACAACTAAATGCCCTTGCGCCGTGGCCAATTGCTATCGGGTTCACTCCTTATCTTCATATATTTCGTCGCAGCGAGTTGGAACCTACCTTGCTCGCCTCTCACTATCGGCTAAGGCCAATTCCCCCTTTTGTTGTAGCTAATTCCTCTCTAGAACGCTCGACAAATTCTCACAAAAGTTCACCGCGGCCAATTCCCATTTAGCCGCAGCGAACTACCCTCTGCATGACTCCCAGTTTTGCCTCTAACATTTTGCTGTGGCGAATTGCTCTTTGGTACTCTCCTTGGGCAACTTCGCCTCTATTAGCCGTGGCTAATAATATTTTGGCTACGGTGAAATGCCTTCTAATCCTATAACTCCTAAAACCTTGTCTCATATTCTCCACTCTCTATCTAAGGGCTCTCTAGGACCACCTCCCCTAATTTGTGAAACTCTAATAGTGTTTATCTACTTGATTTACCTAATTAATCTATCCTTATCCACCTCAAGATTTAAAGTATTAGTTTCTACTCACTAAGCTATCACACATAAGCAAAAACCATAATTTAGTGACAGCAAATGTATTCAGGCCACGAGGTGCATAGGGCCAATGCTTAATGTTCATAGAAGGTCAAGTCACTTATCCATTGTTAGCTAATTACAACCATAATATTCAATTCCATGATAATGAAATTACATATACAGTCTCTATACTTGGCAATTCATGATGTAATGCAGCAATGATACAAAACAAGTAATCTAGTTACACCGTAATTTGACAAGGCTTCCAAACCTATGTGCTACCAAACCATTTACTAAGCTCCCATTAATTTTCTCCTTGCCACTAAGAGGTTCAGTCTCTAAAAATGTTAGCCCACAACAGGGTGAGATATACAATCTCCGTAATAAAAGGCAATTTCCATATACATGTACAATTAATCAATCCAAGCAATTTCATGTCATCAATACCAGAATCATCAATTCAATTTGCAAATGAACTACCAATAACTACTGTCCCATACCCAGCAATCATACACAACATGTTAATGGCCAATAACATCGGAAGAAGTCCGTCCCTCAACCTTTGAAAATCCACCATGGAATCACCACACAACAAGTTTCAGTTTTGGGTGGAAGATAAAAATGCTCCAAATAAAAGACTACTCAAGCCAAATCAAAGAGGAAGAAGAGAGGATTAAGTTATATGAAGGTTACCTTAGTTGAATCTTGCTCTAAGTGGGAGAAATAGAGCCAAAATAGTGATGGAAACCCTAGCCTCTCCTCAAGATGCGAACATAAGTTTTCCCTTCTGTAGAACCAAGTGTTTAGCTCTTCCAAATAGGTGTGGCTACTGAACCTTTAGGATTTTTAATGAGAAATGGGTTGACCTATTAGCCCAAGGTGCAATTGGGCTCATTTCTAGTGCTTGGGCTATGGTTGAATGAATGGACTGTAGAAAATTTAAAGCTAAAAGTGGAATGTGCTGACCCAATAGTCTAATTCCTTATGGGTTCATATTTTTATGCTTGTTGGGCCAATCATAAGTTAGGCTATAGCAATTTGATAGGGTCAGGCCAAGTTCCAAGAGTCAATCTAATTTAAGTCTGCATAATGTGCATTGAGCTAGCTCATATAAATTGGGTCTTGGGCCCCTATTTTACTAAATCAGATTGGGCCATTGCTAAGTAATCTCTCTTGGCCCAAGTCTCATGATAAGGAGTTGGACTTGAACCTAAAATCATTAGGCCTCCATAAAATCCCTATCCATGGCTTACTAAAATTAATTTTGGGCCCAAATTAAGCTTTAACCCAATTAAAATCTTAAACTTATATTAATAACTTTATTTCTTTGTAAATTTCTATTCATATAGCTTACCTAATTATTCCATAATAATTATTCTTAATTAGTCCAAATACATTATTAACACCTTAATTAATTTTGGGGTGTTACATTATGCCTTATAGACATCTAATATGGCCTCTTGTGAACATAGTTAGAAGGGGATTTTAAAGCCCAAATTTTTATGGTAGGTTGTCCTTTTCTTGGATTTGACGTCTAGAAAATTATAGAATTTTTGGAGTAAGATAGATTAGGAAATTACTCTATTATTGTCACCTAACTTCTACACAAGACAGTTTTGAGTAGATTTTATAATCAATCTTGTTAAATAGATAAATGAAAGAGTTAATGCATGAAATTTTATAGGAGGTTAGCTAAGATATGTAACCTTCAATATGGAAAATTTCAAAATTTTCTGGGTTCATTTCTTAAGCTAACTCAGCCAGAAATAGAGACCCTTAAGTGTAACAAACTCAACTGAGGTAGCCAGTGAGATAGCATTGGAAAAAGGGCTATCCATGAGATTTTTTTTAAACTATTTTAATGGCTTATAGGTAACACATTAGGGAGTCAACCCATCAATTTTTATGCTTTTTAAATAACATTTGATGGAAAAAAAACAAGTGCAAAATTGTGAGCAAGCTAGAATTTCAATAATTCCATTTGCCCACAACGAAGTAAGAACCTGTAGGCTAATCAGAATAATAACGTTATCAACTTATGGTTTTTCTTGTGAAAATGATAAAGGTTATCTAGGTATGACACTTAGTAAGCCTATGGATGATTTGTATGACTCTTTGAATGCCAAGAATACTTCTTGAATGATTACATACTCCATGATAGCCATACATGTATTTTTAGACATGGGTTTGCATTTTTTATGTGTGATTGTAAGGGAGAAGAGATATTGAGATTCCTAGAATCTCATTCCTTCCTCCCCATATGTCTAATATGTCTAGGTGGACCAAGTGAGCTAAGCAATGGGAGTTACCAAGCTTGAAGAGGAAAGTTGACAACCAAGTTTGTGAAAATGCCAATTTGTAGCCATATGAGTGGCACAAGATGTAATCCATTATTGTATATATTGTATGATTTCATGAACACATGTAAATATGTAAATGTATCATGTACAAATGAGATTTTAATGCCATATGTATGATATAATGCATTTTGGGCATTGAATGGCAAAAACTAGTATATATGCTCTTGTGTATATCTTAGGATGGATGCGTGAGTTTAGGAAATCTGAATTTGTGCACCTTTGAGACAAGTTTAGTCGACCATTTTGGTGCTTTCTCACATGCTCAAGTGGCCATGGGAGCCATAGAACCAAATTTGACCCTCTGGAACCTCTTATGAGACACAAAAATGACTATTTTGCAACTCAATGTCAAGATCTGAGAAAATGGACGAATTTGCCCATGAAACTTGGCATGCATATAGATCTCATTCAAATATTTTTAGGAAGCTAAATATCAGATTATTTGGAGCTTCATGGGATTAATTATAATTTTTCAAAGTTGGCATTTTTTTGCTAAATTGATATAAATACTATTCATATGGTTAGTTTCTTTTTCTATGTCATTCGAGAGCTAAATGGTGTCCAATGCTCATAAACATTTATACACATAAACTAGACATGATAAGCATTCTGTCGCACTGAGATCACCCTAATTGGATATTTCAGCAGGGAGATATGAATTTTTGAAGTTGAAGGATAGTACCAGTAGTGAAAGGCAACCTTTGTTACTATTTCATCAATTTCTAATAGCTATACATCCCTGTGGTGTTCTAAAATTATTTTTAGTATAAATTAGACATTTGTATCTTTCTAGAATGGTATAGTTTTCTTGATTTTGATTTTTCTAGAGTTAGTTATGATTTTTCAAAATTCATGACAAAAATCTAGAAATTTAGTCCGAGGCTGCACACTTTATTTCCATGTATATACTTCATTTGCTCGAGTTCTAGACCACTTCTTGAGATGGTTTTAAGTTTTATTTGTGTATTTAAATATGAGAATGAGATGGATGAGTTCATATGGTCCATGGGACATGGAATGAAAAATTTATACATGATGTAACGAATTTAATTGACTTTTTTAATACCTTTCTTTGGCAAGCTTGTATGATCCAAGGAAGTAAACTTAGAAATGATGTAAGATGAGCTAAAGAATTATGGTGTTATACTTTATCGATATCAGAGAAAAGGTTCAAGCATTTTGATGTGATGTCCTGGGTAAACTCATGATAAAATCTATAGCTATGTTATCCCATTTCCACTCCAAGATATCTAGGGGCTGAAGTAATCTAGCTAGCTTCTAGTGTTTTATTTTGATTTTCTAACATACTAGTTCATTCTAGGCCACCAAAAACATCTTTTTCAAATCATGGTACATTTTATTATTGCCTAGATGAATGGTATATTTACTCTTATGTACCTCATCTAGTATTCTTTCTTTAAGCTCAGCATTTCTAGGCACATAGAGTCTATCCCTATACCTCACTATGCCATCCTCAGACAAATTAAACTCCCGAGTGCTACCCTGGGTTATCTAGGATCTAATCTTACTTATATACTCATCTATTTTTTGGGCCTCTCTTATTTGGTTCCTCAGGTCACATTTTATCTGGGTTTCGCTCATTAACAATCTTCTTCTAGCTCCCAAGTAGTTTCTTTGGGAGATAACCTCTTTCAAACCATTTTCACCAGCGGTATCATTTTATTCCATAACTGCTTGAGTCTAACATCCATGATTCAATCTGGTGATACTATATATGATAAATCATCCTATAACTACACATTTTCATATTCTATAATATGTGAGGGGTTGGGCTGATACTTTTTGAGTTGGGATACATGGAATACATTATGAACTTGGGTCAAATTTAGGGGAAAGGCAAGTTTGTAGGCTACAGGTCTTACTTTATCAAGAATCTGGAATTGACCTATGTATTTTAGACTGAGCTTTTTACTCTTAATGGACTGACCTATTCCTATGACTGGAGACACTCTAATGAAAACATAGTTTCCAACCTCAAAGTCTAACAGCCTTTTTCGTCTATCTGTATAACTTTTCTATCTACTTTGTGTTGTTAGAAGTTTCTTTCTTATGGTCTTAATTTGTCTAAAGGTTTGGCCTACTAACCCTAGGCCTATTAGGCTTCTTTCTCCTAGCTCAACCCAACACATTGGGGACCTACACTTCCTCCCATATAATGCCTTGTACAATGCCATTTGAATACTAGCATGATAACTATTATTATAGACAAACTCTGCTAGAGGCAAGTATGTATCCAAATTTCCTTTCAACTCTAATACACATGCCCTCTATAACACCATATATTTATAGCTTTCATAACATTCACATGCTTTACATCATCAATTCCATGAAGGAGTAAAGAAAAGGAATTAAAAATAATACATTTTTTTACGTTGCATCGTGTATAAAAATTCCATTCAGTGTTACGTAGACTATGTGAGTTCATACAACACATTACCATATTTAATTATATGAATAAAACTCATTTTAATCATCAAAAGTATCCTACATCCCAAGGAACTCGAAGGGAAGCTCAAAATACACATACATAATTTCGGCTAGATTTTTCCACTTTTTTGTCATAATTTTGGAAAATCATAACTAATTCTAGAAATATCAAAATCATACATTCTTGGCTATTCTGGAAAGCTACACATGTCTAATTTATGGTAAAAATATGTCCTGACCATAAAATCCAACACAGAGGATGTTTGACATTCGAAATGGCCCAGAGGTCAAGTTGTCCACTGGTGTTGTCCCAAAATTTTGTATCAAATTCAAAAATGTCCAATTAATTTTACAAAAATCCAATCACCACAAATGATACCAATTTCAAAATCTATGGATGTTAGCTAGAGGAAAAAAATAACTCCAGACTGGTTCAGGAATGTCCAGATCTTATAATCTAATCAAACAATAATAGAGGTCGACTGGAGTTCCTAATACTGGATAGATTCTTTGAAAATTCATATCTCCCTCTTTGGACATCCAAATAAGGTGCTTCCAATTGTCACAAGTCACACAAAATGTCCAGTTTTTTTGTATAAAATTTTGTGGTGATTGGACATCATTTAGACCCTGTGTGATAGATTTCATTTTCAGACCTGAGTGAATAGTGACATGACCAAAACCAGAAAATTTGCCAACTTTGAAAATTCATCAAATATTCTATAGACCTTTGAAAATTATATTCTTTATCTTCCTAAAAATATCTCAACAAGCTCTAATTTCATGCCAAATATCATATCAAGAAGAGCTCATTTGGACAAAAACTAATATAGGGTTCTAAATTGGTCAATTTTGGCTGCATATGGGATACCAAAATGTCCAAATGGCTTTCCTTGGGGTTTGGAACCTCTGGGGCAAGCCTAAAAGTATAATTTGAACTTGTATGAACTACCCAAATGGTCCCAACCCTTATGCATTTCATTTTGGCCATCTCATCCACACATATGCACAATTCTATAAACTCATTCAAGAAGCCACATTGTCCATACATACTCAATTTACATTCTAGTGGTCACATAATACATTCTCCCATTTAAACACAACATATTATCATAATTACATATGTTCCAAAGGTCATCGACCATATGCAATAACAATTTATATTATTAGACATCATTATGGCTTTGAAAAGTAAAAACTATGCATATTGGTGTCAAACTCTTCTCCTCAAGGTGGTTGGCTTCTATTATCTTGTCCACTTAGTCCACCTAGCATGTTAGATCATTGGAGAGTAGGGAATGAGATTCAAAGAATCCTAATAGCTCATCTCCCATTCAATCACATATAACATATGCAAAGCAAGTCTTGAAAATGCATTATGGATATAATAGATGACATGAACATTCAAGAAGTAAGCTTAGCATGTAAATAGGTCATGCAAGGCATTCAAAAGCTTGCCAAGTGGATGGATTGACCTCACCATTTTCCTCAGGGATTTTGGACTTGCCTCACCCATTCTTTAAGAGATTCTTGGACTCAACCTTACACTTGGGAGTTCAACTCATTTTGGGAGACTCTTTACTTTGTCTCAACCAATTCTAAGGGTTCTTGGCTCATCCTCACCATAGCTAAGAGTTCTTGGCCTCTACATATACTCAAGCAAACCCAAACAAATATCATAACATCATTTATAAACGTAATATGTTATCATGAAACCATGGCATATGAAGTCATGCTAGCATACTTTTCATGGCTAGAAAATCCACATACACACATTCTAAGATAAGATAAACATGCATCCATGCATGAGAGAAGGTGGAGAGAGCTACCTTGGATACAATTACAAACTTTTCTTCTTGAATCAAGGCTCCCTCTTTCGACCACACACACACAAAAGTATGGGGATGGTTTCTCTTGGCCAAAACACAATTTATGGAAGCCAATTAGGTTCATGGAATTAATTCTATGGCCACACAACTTGCTTGAACTCTAGCTTGATCTATAAACCTTATTATGGTTCCATAATTGCACCTAATGAAGCAACACTCCTTAAATAAATTCTAGGCTCTATTCTTTCCTTTCAAATATGATTCTTGACTCCTTTTAAGCCTCTTGGAGTCATCATACAATCAAAACCAAAAGCCTAACTATATGTTGCTTCTTTAGGTCATAATATGGAACATAAGGCACCAACTCACTTTCTATGCTTTCTAATTTTTTTCCAAGGCCTCTCCTCATATTCATTCATCATATATGACTAAAAAATGGGCTTAGAAAAAATTTAAAACTCTCCCTAGCTATGAGAACCTCTCTTGGCCAAACCTATGCTAGGTTTTGGCACCCATGGGCTTTGCTTGGCTTTCTTGAAGGAGGAAGCATATGGGGAGACTTCTAAGGATCTTAGGAACACATTTAAACTCTTATTTAGGCCTAGGAATTATCATACAAAATCAGATTTTACAAGGTGCACTTGAAACCCTAGAAATTGCCTCTTGAAAGCTAATGACTTTTTGTTAATTCCCTTTGCATATTCTTAATCTCCATGTAATGTTCGGTTTTTGTTAAACGACAAAAACAGGTGCGTTTTCAAAGTAATCTCCCTTATATGAATTAGTTAAGGTCTCAAAAAATTTTAGTAACATTCTATACTCCTAAAAATGAGAAACCTACCTCAGATGGAAGGGAAAATGGAGCTAGAACGAAGAAACAAATTTTGACTAAAAACTTACGAAACGTAATGACATTTTTGTACTTTTGAGCAAATTTTAGAATTCACATAGGAGGGCTTTTTAAATGAAATTTTTGAGTACTCTAGGGTTCTCAGAGGCCCTAAAAACTATGGGAAGCCCCGGGATAGTTAAATCCCTTCTGGTGGATGTTTTCCTACTTCGGTGTGCCTGAACTTTGACGGATTCTTTCGAGAAGGTTTTAGCTCTGATTTGAGTGATTCCAAAGGCATTTTACTAAATTTAGAACTAAATTTTATAATGGAAAAGATGGTTCTCAAAAAGGAGTTAAAACGAAGGAGAAACGAAAATGCAAAGAACGAAGGGCAAAATAAAATTTTTTGAAAAAGTCACTTTCCTCCCCCTATATATAGGTGGCACCCCACTTTCTCCCTCATTTGGAATCAGAATTTTTTTCCTAATCTCAGAGAAGGGAGCTAGGATTTTGGGTGCACAAGAGAGGAAGAAGAAGAAGGAAGAATTCAAGCTTAAAGGTATGTTTCCATGGTAGTTTTTCATGCTTTTCTTCATCCACACCTCCTCTCCTTCCTTCTCCTTTGTTTCCTTTGATTAAAATAGAGTTTATAAAGCTGATTCAAGGGAGAAACTCAAGGGAATTTTTGGATTTGAAGAGAGGAGCTTGGAGAAAGCAAGATTCAAGCAAGAAAAAGCAAGGAAATTAGGTAATTTCTCTTTCTATGATTGCTACTTTTGATTCCTATTCTTCTCCAATTTGACACACATAAGAAACCCTAGGAGGAGATGATTTTTAGGTAGAACCAAGCATGAATGTAAGGAAAAAGGGTGTGGAGATTAAGAATATGCAAAGGGAATTAACAAAAAATCATTAGATTTAAGATGCAAATTATAGGGGTTTTGTGTGCATCTTGTAAAATTTGATTTTATATGATGATTCCTAGGTTTAATTGAGAGTTTAAATGAGCTCTTAAGATACCTAAGATGCTCCCCACATGCTTCCTCCTTCAAGAAAACAAAGAAAATTCTAAGAAGGCCAAACAAGCCCTATGTCTCAGCCAAGTAAGGTTAGGGTAACTAGGGAGAGTTTTAAATTTTTCTAAGACTATTCTTGAGTCATATATGATGAATGAATATGAGGGTGGGCCTTGGAAAAAATGTAGAACTCATAGGAAGTGAATTGATGCTTTAGGTTCCATATTATAACCTAAAGAAGCAACATGTTGTTAAGCTCTTTGTTTTGACTGTGTGATGACTCCAAGAGGCTTAAAAGGAGTCAAGAATCATATTTGAAAGGAAAGAATGAAGTTTAGAATTTATTTGAGGGGTGTCACTTCATTAGGTGCATTTATGGACCATAATGGGGTTTATAGAACAACCTAGTGTCTAAGCAAGTTGTGTGACCTTAGAAATTACTTCATGAACCTAATTGGCTTCCATAAATTGTGTCTAGGCTAAGAGAAAGCATCTTCACAAGTTTGTGTGTGTGTGGCCGAAGCAAGGGAGGGAATTTCAAAAGGAAAAGTGTGTAATTGTGTGCAAGGTAGCTCTCTCCACCTTCTCTCATGAATGGATGTGTGTTTAACTTGTCTTAGAATGTGTGTATGTGCACTTTCACGCTATGAAAAGTATGCTAGCATGATTTTATATGCCATAATTTCATGATGACATATTATGTTTCTAAATGATGTTATAATGTTTGTTTGAGTTTGCTTAAGTGTGGAAAGGCCAAGAACTCTTATCCATGGTGAGGATGAGCCAAGAACCCTTGAAATTGGTTAAGACAAAGCAAAGAGTCTCCTAAAAGCAAAGTGGGCCCCCAAGAGCATGGTTGAGTCTAAGAATCTCTTAAAGAATGGGTGAGGCAAGTCCAAAATCCATGACGAAAAGAATGAGGCCAATCCATCCACTTGATAAGCTCTTGAATGTCTTGTATGACTTATTCACATGCCAAGCTTGCTTCTTGAATGTTCATGACTTCCATTTTATCCATGCATGCATTTTCAAAACTTTCTTTGCATATATTATGTGTGATTGAATGGGATGAGCTATTGGGATTCTTTGAATCTCATTCCCTCCTCTCTAATGATCTAATATGCTAGGTGGACAAGGTAATGGAAGCCAACTACCTTAAAGAAGAGAGCTTGACAACCTAATGCATAGTTTTTAGTTCTTTAAGGCTATATTTGTGTCAAAGAATGTAATCCCATGTATATGGTTTATGACCTCTTAACCATGTGTAATTATGATATTATGCCATGTATACATGAGTGAATATGTTTTGTAGCCACTAGAATGTGAATTGAGTATATGATGGCAAATTAGTTTCATGAATGGTATGATGGAATTATGTATATGTGTGGATGAAATGGCCAAAATAAGATATGTGAGATTTGGGACCATTTGGGCAACTTACACAAGTCTTAATCATGCTTTTAGACTTGCCCAAAAGGTGCCAAACCTTAAGGAAAGCTATTTGGTTACTTTGGTACCCTATATAGAGTCAAAATTGACCATAATGGAACCCTATATCACTTTTTAGCCAAGTGAGCTTTTCTTAATCTCAAATTTGGCATGAAATTAGATCTTGTTGAGAGCTTTTTGGGAAGCTAAAGAAAATAATTTTTGGAGGTCTACAAAATATTTGATGAATTTTCAAAGTTAAAAAATTTTCTGGTTTTGGTCTGATACACTATTCATTTTGTCTAAAAATGAAATCTGTCACACAAGGCTCAAATGGTGTCTAATTGCCATGAAATTTGATACAGAGAAACTAGACATTCCTAGTGACCTGTTCCAACTAGAAGCATATCATTTGGAGCTCTAGAGAGGGAGATATGAATTTTTAAAGAATCTGTCTAGTATCAGGAGTTTTACTCGACCTTAGTTACTATTCCATTGAATTCCAAGGTCTGGGCTGCCTGAGCTGGTCTGAAGTTATTTTTTTCCTCTAGCTAATATCTACAACTTTCTAGATTGGTATTCCTTTCATAGATTGGATTTTTTTGAAATTAATTGGACATTTTCAAAGTTTGTTGTAGAAATCTGTGACAGCACCAATAGGCAATTTGACCTCTAGACGTTTTCAAATGTCAAACATGCTCTGTGATGGATTTTATGGTCTAAAAATATTTTTAGTGTGAAGTAGACATCTGTATCTTTCCATAATGGCCAAGAATTCATGATTTCAATATTTCTATAATTAGTTATGATTTTCTAAAATTTGGACAAAAAAGGAGCAAATTCTGGCCGAAATTTAATATGCCTATTTTAAGCCTCCCTTCAAGTTACATGAGTTGTAGGCCACATTTTATGATCCAAATGAGTTGTATTTATGTAATTAAATATGAGAATATATTGTATGAGATCATACGGTCCACGTGACACCGAATAAAATTTTTATACACGATGCAACGCGAAAATACTCATTATTTTTATTGCCTTTTTCATGGGTAACTCACATGATTCATGAACTTGAGCTATAAAAAGGCATGAGATGAGCTAGAAATTATGGTGTTACACTCCACACCCTTTTTTCTTAGATTCATCCTTAGTTCTGACTAAAAATCAAATCCTCCTAGGGTTCCTTAGGTTAGGCGAAATGGAGAAGAAGGGGAACTAAAGGTAGCAACCATAGGAAGAGAAATTACCTTATTTTCTTGCTTTTTCTTGTTTGAATCTTGCTTTCTCTAAGCTCCTCTCTTCAAATCCAAAATTTCCCCTAAGTTTCTCCCTTAAATTAGATTTGTAAACTTCATTTTGATCATAAGAAACAAATGAGAATGAAGGAGAGGAGGTTTGGATGGAAGAAAGCATGAAAAACTACCAAGAAACTATACCTTAAAGCTTGGATTTCTCCTTCTTCTCTCCCTTTGGTGCGCCTAAACCCTAGCCTTCTTCTCTGAAATTGGGCAGAAAATTCTGAGTCTAAATGAAGGAGAAAGTGGGGCGCCACTTATTTATAGGGTGAAGAGGAAGCATTTTTCAAAAATTTTCATTTTGCCCTTCATTTTTGGCATTTTCGTTTCTCCTTCATTTTAGCTCTTTTTTTAGAACTGCATTTTCCATTATTAAATTTAGGTTTCCAATTTAATAACATTCTTTTGGAATTACTCAAATCGGAGTTAAAACCTTCCTGAATGAATCTGTCAAAGTTCAGGTACACCGACGTTGAAAAACATCCACCGGAGGGGATTTAACTGTCCTGGGGCTTCCCATAGTTTTCAGGGCCTCTGAGAACCTCAAAAAACTTAAAATTTTCATTTAAAAAGCCCTCCTGTGTGAATTCCAAAAATTTCTCAAATTTATGAAAAAACCATTATGTTTCGTAAGATTTCTATCAAAATTTGTTTCTTCATTCTAGCTCCATTTTGCCTACCATCTAGGGCTAGGATTCTCATTTTTAGAAGTCTAAAATGTTACTCAAATTTTTTGAGACCTTAACTAATTCATTTCAGGGGACTTGCTTTGAGAATGAGTTCATTTTCATTGTTTAACGAAAACTTGACGTTACACACTCAACATATCCTCTAGGCTTTGGATGGTTCTCTCCATTTGACCATCTTTTTGAGGGTGATAGGCTATGCTAAATCTTAATCTAGTACCTAGAGCATCCTATAATGATCTCTAGAAGTTCAAAGTGAACTTGGGATCTCTGTCTAATACTATGCTTCTAAGCATACCATGCAACCTCACTATCTCCTGAATGTACAGTTGGGCTAATTTATTTAGGGTATAAATGGCTTTCATTGCTAAAAAGTACGCTAACTTGGTTAATCTATCCACTATTACCACAGGGAATCATGCCTCGATGACATCTAGGGTAAACCCATGACAAAATCCATAGCTATGCTATCCCATTTTCACTCCAGAATATCTAGGGGTTGAAGTAACCCAGTTGGCTTCTAGTGTTTTATTTTGATTCTCTAAGATACTAGACATTGGTAGATATATTCTGCTATATCTATTTTCATTCCAAACCACCAAAACATCTTTTTCAAATTATGGTACATTTTATTATTGCCTAGATGAACTGTATATTTACTCTTATGTGCCTTATCTAGTATTCTTTCTTTAATCTCAACATTTTTAGGCACATACATCCTATCCTTATACCTCACTATGCCATCATCAAATAGATTATACTCTTGAGTGCTACCCTAGGCTCTCTGGGATCTAATCTTACTTATATACTTATCGGTTTGCTGGGCCTCTCTTATTTGGTTCCTCAGGTCACCTTTTATCCAGGCTTCGCTCATTAAAAACTTCCCCAAATGTATCTCACATGAGAGATTCATATTCTTGAACCTCTCAATCAACTCCTGCTCTCTAATCATCATACAGGCCATATGCATGGATTTTCTACTCAGGGCCTTAGCTACCACATTAGCCTTACTGGTATGGTATTTCAAAGTAAAATCATAATCTTTTAAAAATTCTAACCATCTCCTCTATCTCATGTTCAATGCTTTTTATTCAAATAAATATTTAAGCCTTTTTGTGGTCGCTGTAGATTTCTATAGGTACCCCATACAAGTAGTGTCTCCATATTTTCAAAGCAAACACCATTGCAACTAGCTCTAAGTCGTGTGTGGGATAATTTTCTTCGTGAGACTTTAACTGTCTAAAAGCATAAGTTACCACTCGGCCTTTCTGCATAAGCACATATCCTAACCCTTTCTTAGAGGCATCACAATAGACTAGATAAGTCTCTCTCTCGAATCAAGAAGTACTAAAACTAGGGTCATGGTTAACTTATGTTTCAACTCTTGAAAACATTTTTCACATTTCTCATCCACACAAATGGCACATTCCTTTTTGTGAGCCTAGTTAGTGCATTGCTATATGAGAAAAGCCCTTAATGAACCTCCTATAATAACCTGCTAAACTTAGGAAGCTCTTGATCTCTGTCACTGTCCTAGGTCTCTCCCACTGTAACACTGCCTATACCTTATGGGGATCTACTCGACCCTTGCCTGGGAGATCACGTGGCCTAGGAATTGAACTTTAGTGAGCCAGAACTCATATTTACTAAGTTTAGCATATAACTATCTCTCTCTCAAGGTCTCTAGGGCTAATCTCAAATGTTGCTCATATTCTTCCTTTCTCTTGGAATAGATGAGGATATTATTTATGAAGACAACTACAAATCTATCTAGGTATGGCCTAAACACTCTATTCATATAATCCATGGATACTGCAGGTACATTCGTCAATCCGAAAGGCATAACTAAAAACTCATAATGCCTATATCTTATTCTAAAAGCTATCTTAGGAATATCCTCAGTCTTAATCCTAAGCTGAAGATATCTCAACCTGAGGTCTATCTTAAAGAACACTGATACTCCTACCAATTGATCTAGGAGGTCATCTATGTAGGGGAGAGGGTGCTTATTCTTAACTATCTTATTGAGTTCCTTAAAATCTATGCACAATTTAAGGCTCTCATCTTTCTTCTTTATGAATAAGACTAGAACTCCCTACGATGAGACACTGGGTCTAATAAAACTCTTTCCCAAAAGCTCTTTTATCTATTTCTTAAGCTTCGCTAGCTCAGTGGGAGCGATTCTATACAGGGCCTTAGACATTAAACCTACCCCAGGTACAATATCTATAAGAAACTCAACCTCTTTCTCTGAGGGTAATCTACTAATCTCTTTAGGAAATACTTCTAAAAACTCTCTCACTACTGAAATTTTCTCTATACCTTCTTCTACCTTAGCCTGGACTAAAATGAAAACTAGATATCCCTGACAACAATGCTCTAAAGACCTCTCAGCCTGGGAGGTGGTCATAATAGATAACGCAGTCCTTATACTAGGTATAGTTCCATATTTAGGAAAGTAATACATTTACGAGAACAATCAAGTGTGGCATTATTTGTAAACATCCAATTCATACCAATAATCAAGTCAATATCAACAAGGGGCATACATATCAAATTAAGGGTATTATGGCACTGATTAAACTGGACTACACAATTCAATCAAGTATGGGAGGAAATGACTCCATTTCCTATAGGGGTAGATACATACAAATCATAGGGTAGTGTATGCATAGTCATATGATATGAAAGAGTGACTAGCACCTGAATCAAATAAAGTAGTCACAAAAATTATTAATCTTAATAATACCTTAGATCACACTTGGGTCGAGGACCGGCTGGCCTCTTGCTATGTTAGTGCAAAGACTCTATCCTAGGCCTAAGGTCTGGGAGCAAGAGTCATCTCCCTCTACTAAGAGAACTACTGAGTAGCCTGTGTGCAGTCCCTGGCCATATGCCCTAACCTACCACATCTATAACATACATTCTGCCCCGTGTAACATCACCTATTCCAGTGATTTCTACCACATTGAGGACACACTGTGGGCGTGGAACTACCTCTGCTAGACTGAGTTTTTCTCTTCTTGCCTCTTCTATTCCATTGGCTTCTGCCACCTCTCCTGCTGCTCACTATAGCCTGTGTCTCTTCTCTAGGTCTCTTAGGCTCAAAGAGGGGGGTCTGGCATTCATACTTGTGGATTTTGGACTTGCCTCACCCATTCATTAAGAGGTTCTTAGACTCAACCATACTCTTGGGAGTCAACCTCACTTTTGAGAGATTCTTTACTTTGTCTCAACCAATCTTAAGGGTTCTTGGCTCATCCTCACCATGGCTAAGGGTTCTTGGCTTCACCATACTCAAGCAGACCTAAGCACACATCATAAACATCATATAAGAGCATATTATAATATCATGGAACCATGGAATCAAAGTCATGCTAGAATACTTTTCATAGCTTAAAAATACAAATATACACATTCAAAGACAAGTAAAGCAAATAATCATGCATGAGAGAAAGAGGAGTGAGCTACCTTGGAAACAACTACACACTTTTTTTTTTAATCAATGCTCCCTCCTTCGACTACCCACACATAAAGGTGTGGGGATAATTCCTCTTGTCATAAACACAATTTATGGAAGTCAATTAGGTTCATGGAATTAATTCTAAGGCCACATAACTTGTTTAGACACTAGCTTAATCTATAAACCTCATTATGGTTCCATAAATGCACCTAATGAAGCAACACCCCTCAAATAAATTTTAGGCTTTATTTTTTCCTTTCAAATATGATTCTTGACTCTTTTAAGCCTCTTGGAGTCATCACATAGTCAAAACCAAGAGCCTAACTACATGTTGCTTCTTTAGGTCATATTATGGAACATAAAGAACTAACTCATTCTCTAAGCTTCCTAAATTTTTCCTAAGGCTTCCCCTCATATTCATTCATCATAATGACTCAAAAATGGGCTTAGAAAAATTTAAAACTCTCCCTAGCTATGGCAACCCTTCTTGGTTGAGATAATGAATCATGATGGGTTCCATGGAGTTTCTTTGTTTTCTCAAGGGAAGATGCATATGGGGGAATTTTTAGGGATCTTAGAAACTCATTTAAACACTTATTTAGGCATAGGAATTAAGAGATTAAATCAGATTTTGGAAGGAACACTTGAAACCCTAGAAATTGCATCTTGAAATTTTATGATTTTTTGTTAATTTTTTTTGTATATTCTTAATTTCCACACCCTTTTTCCTAAGAATCACCCTTGATTCTATCTAAAAATCAAACCTTCCTAGGGTTTCTTAAATGGGGTGAAATGGAGAAAGGAGAGAAACAAAAGGTAGCAACCATGGGAGAAGAAATTACCTTATTTTCTTGCTTTTTCTCATTTGAATCTTGTGTTCTCCAAACTCCTCTCTTCAAATCCGAATTTTCCCCTTAATTTCTCCCTTAAAACAGATTTGTAAACTCCATTTTAAACAAAGGAAACAAAGGAGAATAGAGGAGAGGAGGTTTGGATGGAAGAAAGTATAGAAAACTACTAAGAAACCATACCTTTTTGCCTTGATTTCTCCTTCTTCTTCTCTCCCTTTGGTGCGCCTAAACCCTAGTTCTCACTTCTAAATTTGGGCAGAAAAATATGAAGCTATGTTAGTGTGAGAGTGGACCGCCACCTATTTACAGGTGGGAGGAAGAAACATTTTTCAAAAATTTCTATTTTGCCCTTCATTCTTGGCATTTTCGTTTCTCATTCGTTTTAGCTCCTTTTTTAGAACCGTCTTTTTCATTATAAAATTTAGGTTCCAATTTAGTAAAATGTCTTTGGAATCACTCAAATCAAAGCTAAAACCTTCCCGAACAGATCCGTCAAAGTTTGGGTACACCAACGTTGGAAAACATCCACCAGAGGGGATTTAACTGTTCTGAGGCTTCCCATGATTTTTAAGGCCTTTGAGAACCCTAGAGAACTCAAAACTTTCATTTAAAAATCTCCCTTGTGTGAATTCCAAAAATTGTTCAAAATTACGAAAATGCTATTATGTTTCATAAGATTTTCGTTAAAATTTGTTTCTTCATTCTAGCTCCATTTTTCTTTCTGTCTAAGCCTAGAATTCTCATTTTTAGGAGTCTAGAATGTTACTCAATTTTTTTGGGACCTTAACTAATTCATTTCAGGGGACTTGCTTTGAAAATGTACCAGTTTTCGTCGTTTAACAAAAATCAGACATTACAAGCTATGTGCTAGGTTGGAGAAGAGCAAAAGTAAGAGAGTAGTTACTACAAGTTTTTGAGAGAAGGAGCTACAGTTTTAACGTGAAAGAGTTGAGTTAAATGAAGGAGAACGTGGAAGAAATGGTCTAGACAAGGAAGCCTCCAAGAGAGCAAAACATATGAAATAATTGATTAAGTGAGGCATCTGAGAAGTACATGAGAGTAACATGTCATAATAGACTCTGGCAGCATCATTTATAAGGACACCCATCATCTAGAAATTCATCCATCAAATAAAACACATCCATGCCATTCCATTCATTCGTATCCTTTCATCCAAAGGCTAGGGGCTGGGACCAAAATCATTCACTCATTCCATCAAATAAAAAGGATCCAAAGAGAGCAATCCAACATCATCCACACTCCATTCGAAAACACACATCCACTCTCCATGCTGTAGCATTCCTCACACCATTCACCATTTCTCCATTCCAATGAAGCATTAATTCTCTCAACTTGTGATTAGCTTGGAAGAGAACTTTGGAGAAGCTTGAATCTATAGAGTTACTCAAGGGATTTTGGGCTAAGAGTTTCATTTTATTTTCTTCTTTTTCTATATCAATTTTAATTATTTTATTTTCTTGGTTAAGCTTGTAAATGATTGAGACTGATGTAGTTCATGATTGATGGCTGGTTAGACATTGATAAGGAGAGATATTGACTGATTATTTGCATGAATTAAGTACTAAATTTTGCATTTTCTTTTTAGTTTCCCATGTATGCCATCAAGGTATTCGATAAAATGTATGAGTAAAATTATGTACTTGATTGTTTAATTTGAGGATTTCTTAGAGTTTGGTTAGTTAATTAAACATCTTAGGGTGCTAATTTAAAGGCTAATTGATCAATTAATCATTCAAATTTAAGTGTCCATCGATCCTAAAGACTCTTATTAATGATTTAGTGCAGTGTTGAGGTTTTAATTCAACATTAACTTGTTAATTTCTTGATTCTTGAATGGTAACCCAAAATAACATGTTATGGACACAAATAGGGACTCTTAGACAAAAAAAAATGACAATTGGATTAGGATAAGAATAGTGGATACCAAGGGATGAATCCAAAGCTAGTCACAAGTCCATTATTTGCCTTTTAATTCATGCAATTGGGTAGAATTTAGAATTTTATTTCAATTAAATTCTAGTTAGTTTAATTAAACCAAAACCCCCTTAATTTAGGTAATATTTAAAGTCGTTTAATACTTAGAAAACCTAATTAAATATTGAATTCCATTTCCAAGGGAGATGACCTAAGTTGCACCACTAACTATATATTTTTCAACCTAGTTTTATTTTGAGGTTACGTAACACGATCATTAGCTACCAGTAGTAAGGAATACAGTGAGTGCCCCAGAAGGTGTACCTTATAGGTAACGCCTAGAGATGAGTATAATTAGCCCAGTGACAGAGGCCCAGAAGAGAATAAGGATAGTTTAGAAAATACTAAGTTATTGTAAGCTACAGGTTTGATGAGATAGGTAGCTCATATTAAGTATGAGCCGAAGCCTACAGAAAGTGACTAGTAGATGGTCCAGGTGAAATGTATAAAAGGAGAAATTAATCTGACCAGAAGCTCAATGAAAGTTCTCTCTAGATCAAAAAAGGAAAGATAAGACATCTTGATTCGAGGAGACCACTCAGTAGTGGTTAGCAAATTCCCCTAGATAGACCCCCCTGAGTTGTAAAGTATAGTGATAAAGGAAGTGAGGAAGAGCTGAGAAACTAGCTACAAAAGAGATGCCCTCACTTTAGTAATGACTAAATGAGTAGACTGAGCCCAGAAAAGTAACAGACAGGGATCTAATAGTTAATCAGATGAGCTCCCTAATATGAAAATAGTATAGGGCTAAGGCATGTGAGTGATTAGAGCACCCAGTAGAGCATAAGTTTTCAGTAAGGTAGAATCTGGATAGTGAGAGTACGTGTCCTAGATTGGGTTAATAAAACCCTAAAATTCATATACTATGCTCCTAGGGATGATGCTAAAGAGAATAAATAGAGAGAAATCCGGGCTCTAATATGAACATAGAAAAGAGCTGAGACAAATAGTTAGTGTCTTAGTATCCTTAGAAAAGCTCGGGGGAGCTAGGGACCGCCTCAGAAGGTAAGTCTTTGTATTATGCAAAGAAATAGCGTAAGTTGAGAGTGCCATAGAATGAAATTCCTAAGATTTCATGAAAAAGAAACCTTTTATAGAGGGATGGTCAAGTTAAGAGCAAAGCAAGAGTATAAAAGAGAGTGAACCCCCTTGGTGTTACAGAGAGTGAACAAGTAGAGGAACCTCAGCAAAATGCAAGTGCTCTTAAACATAAAGAAACTTAAACTACTTGGACTAGTCTGAAGTTATTTTTTCCCTCTAGTTAACATCCATAGCTTTCCAGATTGGTATCATTTACATGGATTGGATTTTTGTGGAATTAATTAGACATTTTTGAAGTTTATAGCAAAAATCTGTATTAGTACCAGTAGCTAGTTAGACCTTTGTACCTTTTTTGATGTCAACCATGATCCAAATGCTATGTTCATGACTTAAAATTATATTTAATGTAAAGTTAACACTCAGAGCTTTCCAGGAAGTTATAGCATGATAGATTTCAATTTTTCTAGAATTAGTTATGATTTTTCAACATTTGTGATAGAAAACATGGAATTCTGCCCGAGGTTACACTATGGTATTTTATGTGTTCCTTTCTCTTGCACGAGTTCTAGGCCACTTTTGGTGATGGAATTAAGTTGTATCTATGTAATTAAATATGATAATGTGATACATGAGCTTACATGGTCCACAAGACATCGAATGAAATTTTCATCCCCTATGTAACACAAAAATATTTACTTTTTATATGCTATTTCCTTGTGTTCTTGAGTAATGCATGGCATGAGACTTAGAAATAGTATGAGGCAAAGCTAGAAATCTATGGTATTATAGTTTGGCTTAGGCAAGTTCAATGGCTAACCATGTTATTTCCATTCCTAATGAGTATATTTAGATGTTATTTGATGCAAGGAACAAGAATCTAAGCTTAAAATTGATTAAATCTTTGAAATGTACAAGTTGGAGTTTTATGGTTCCATTTTCAACCAAGGATAATTCCAAGGAATTAGGAAGTTTTTTAATGGATTCTTGGACTATGGATAGTCTTAAAATGATATAAGAACAATAATGGAAGTATTAGATTAAATTTAGAAGCTAGAATTTGGAAGTTAAAATTTAGAAGTCAAGAAAGAGCATTATGGAAACAATTGGCATTAAACTTGTGTGACCAAGCTTGTAAGGCTCCTAATCAATCCTAATGTGGCTATATAAATCATATATGGCAAGATTTTGAATCCTAGAAGTTGAATTTTTGAAGTTTCCCCTTTAGGCTTAAGGTTCCATAATGAGTTTTATTATGTAGAAAAGTGAATTTACCAAATGAATAGTGCCATTGAACAAATGAATAGTAAATATGGAATTTGTGGCATGAATTATGAATTCTAGAAGCATAAGTTGGTCTAGGATTTAAGTTTAGTGAAATCCTTAACCTAAAGCCTCAGTGTTGAACCAACCATGGGGAGCTAAAATCTAAAAGGAATTTCACAAATTTAGGCCTTTGAATATGGTCAAATTTGAGCATTTTAAATGACAAATTTATCACCTAATATGCAACTGTCTTGGAAGTATGCAAAAAGGGGATTATAAGTTACTTGAGTGGCCTAAAATATAGATAAAAGTTATAGAGACTTAAGAGAAGTAGTTATAAGTAGGAGATGTTAATGATATATTTATGTGTATTTCTAAGACAAACTAGTGAGGCTCATCCCCATTGTAAGTGTAGAGATGAGAAAGAAAAAGAGACAAAGCTAGAAACAAAATAGAGAAATTAGAGATTTTACTGGGTCTTATCACCTATCAAAGGTATCTTACTCTTCCCTATCTAGTTGCATGTAGACTTATTTGAGCTTGATATGCATTGTATTATATTGGTTGTTCATGACAATATATGCTATATTGTATTGTATCAGTTATATGGCATCTTTTGCATGTTATGTATGATGAGCTAAAGCTAAGAAAAAAAGAAGGATAATGGGATTGTGTAATGAACGTAATTTTCGTAAAACAACAAAATGAGCTGTTTAAAAGCAAGTCATTTGAAATGAGTTAAATAATATCCCAAAAAATTTGGGTAGAGTCCTAGGCTCCTAAAAATGATAATTATAGGCTTTGACGGAAAGAAAAATGGAGCTAGGATGGTGAAACAAATTGTGATGATAACTGACGAAACATAATAGCATTTTTGTAAATAAGTACAACTTTTGGAAAAACATATAGGAGGTCTTTTTGTCATACCTTATTTTATAACACTTTTTCTACTGCAATTACCTTATATAAAACTTAGAGGAGTCAATGAAAATCTGAATTGATAAAAAATTTTCATTTTAAAACTTCCTTATACAATTTCACTATTCATTTAGTCATTTCCAAATTCTTATCTAACTTTGAAAATATATACTTAATTATAGAAAAATCATATGAGGTTAATTCAAGTCTCTACTTCAAGCTCTTTAAGCCCTTTACATGGGAAAACTGCTTACTTAGCAAAGCACATATGAATTCATATAAAGTTGCCCCTACAACAAATTGGACAGTTTTACCCCTTCACTTGACATATTATTATTATTTTGCCTTTATATAAGTAGATGCATTTTTGCATTTTAGGCTCATCAGTCATATTCTATTTACTCAAGGGTTGATTATATTCATGACTTTCCATTCCATATCTGAGTACCTTACAGTATCATAACATAACTCATACATGCAATAATCTAAAATATTTAATTACATAACAAAATGTGGTGCATAAAAGTAAGGTCCTCAATTTATGTCTCCACATTCTTTGCTCTTTCTTTGCTTGAACTCGGACCTAGCATGGGTTATATTTGGGGTGAGATTATGAAATCTCAGTAGTAGTAAACCAATCTCATTCACAAGCAAGCATATAAGTACATAACATGATGCCAGTCAAGATGCCACATATCGCATAACAATACAAGGAATTTCATACAAGGCCAAGCACAATCTAAGCATACATGTCTCATCTTATAGCATAAATAACAACTTGATATAGCATAACACTCATCATTATACAAACATACAAGCTTAAAGAAAGAGAGAGGAAAACTACTACCTTAGTAAACTTTGCTCCTCAATCCTTGGGACTCGGTTTACTTGCTTTTGGAGTTCCCAAAACAACATCAAACCCTATAATCATAATGATAATTCATTACAATCAACACATAAACTTTAACTTCTAAAATAGGATGACCCCTTTTAAACTTAATGGGACCATTGGAATTGAAAAAAATCTAACTCCTTCCCTTCCCATTCACTATGGCCGAATAGTATGCATTTCTTAGCTAAAATTTAGGAATTTTATCCTATGACCTTTAGGGGCTTTCCTATAGGTATTCCTACTTAAAAACACCCTTTTGAATCCATTGGAATGGATAAAAGTATCAAATTCCAGCCCCAACATCACGTTTTGGTCATCACATAATCTAGCTCCATTTTAGGCTCAAAGTGCATTTCTTTGGTTCTAAAAATTCCTTAACCTTTTCCTTTATGTTTTAGGACTTGAAATTTGGCATACATGACTTTAAGACATTAAGAAAACACCATAAAAATTTTGGGAAAATTCGGACAGCATCTCCCCATGCTTTCTATTTTCCCAAAAATTACAATCTTTGTATTTTCCAAAGTTTCAACACATAACAACAATAACTAAACTCATATGGCCTTCATGTTCAACATATAAACTTCATTTCAAGGCCTTCATATTCAACATATAAACTCCATTTCTAATTGTCCAAAAATAACTCATAGCTAGGGTTTAACAAAACTAGCTTAAAGCATGTGATTTACAAGTATAAAATGGAGAAAACTTGCTCTTTAAGCTTAAGCCTTGCTTCCTTTGCTTTTCTCACACTAAAATCCTTTCTCTTCCCACTTAGATCAACATTTCACCTTGAAGAAAATATGAATATGCAGCTGCCCTTTGGAGGAAAAGGTTGGAGGATGGAGAAGATGAAGAAATTTGGTGAAGAATGGTGGTAGTTTTGCTTGGTTTCACTTCATCTTCCACTTTTTCTCCCTCAGTCTCTCTCTTGGTGTTTTTCTCTCCTCCTCCCTTGTGTGTGGTGTGAAAATGGTGGAATGGAGGTGAAGGAGATGAATTAGGATGAAGTTAAAGGGTCATACTAAATTTAGACCCTTTGATCAACCTTTTCAAGATCAAATCCTAGCCTTCCATTCCTTTTTCTTTTGATTTTCTAATTTTATAACTAAATATCTTCTTTCAAAAATCCTTGGCCACACACTTGGATGCCTTTTCTTAGCCCTTAAGTTATGGATAGTAACCATGGTTAATTTCCTTAACTCATCCATGGTCTACTTTCAACTCAACCATAGTTAGTTTCTAACTTAACCATAGTGAATTCTTTAACATAACTAAAATCATTTTCTTCTCTCCCTTTCATTTTATATTTATATTTGGTTTTCATCTTCTCTAAAACCCTAATTATATCTTCTTTTCTCTTTTTGGGCCTTTAGAATCAGCTATTGGGCCTTACCACAGTCTAACATCGGTGTCTGGGCCCAATTAAGGTTTTACGGTACAATACATACTTTTAGACTTTTTAAAATTTACAAATATTATTTCCTCTACTTTCTGGCCATACTGAGCTTCAAACATGGTTCAGGGGCCCTTAACCTCAATCCTCACAAATTTCTGTGTCAATCGGACACCCGGGTCTATAGGTGTAATTTTCATTGTTCTGTATTATGATTGTGCTATAAACTTTTCATTTACTGCAATTTTGTCCCTGAAACTCCTTCAGGGTTTCTTAACCCTTTAGCTATTTTTATTTCTATAGTTTTTACAATTTTCTTTTTCTATTTTGCTTATGGCTACTAATCGGGATAGCCAGATCCCAGATCGGATCCCGCCTGGCTATCCGGACAACTTGGCATCATTGGACCCATCTCATCGAACTGAGTTTAACTGTGGGTCACGAATTTCTGAGATTCTTGCCCGATTTTTTAATATTCGTGCTTAAAGCCATGAGTAGAGGTGAAACTAGGATTCCTTGAACTTTAGGGCAATTTATACATTTTGCCTAGCATTAAACTTTTCTTTGCATTTTAGTCCCTGGCTCCTTCATACTTGATTTTGGAGGCTCTTCGAGACTTTTTTTTTATATCTTTTTTTTTCATCTATTTTAGCCCTAATTTTAGGGCACCTCTGGCCTTGACTCATCATTATTTATGGTCTAGAATATTATTCTAATTTTATTAGACCTCAATTTATTCTATTTGGGGGACTTCCTTTCATATCCGATGATTTTCATACGTTGACGGAGAAACCATATGTTACGTTTCTCACGTTTCCTTACATTTTCTTGGATTTTCAAAAAATTGGATGTTACACATTTAAAATGGGAAGTTTGAGTTACCCAAGGTTCTCAGAGGCCTCAAAAACCATGGGGAGCCTCGAGATTGGTAAAGCTCCTCTAGTGTACGTTTTCCAATGGCAGTAAGCTTGAACTTTAACAAATTCGTTTGAGAAGGTTTTAGCTCCAAATTGAGTGATTCCAAAGGTATTTTATTAAATTGGGAACCTAAATTTTATAATGGAAAAGATGGTTCTCAAGAAAAAAAACAAAGCCAAAACAAAATTGCCATTATAGAAGGATGAAATTGGAATTTTTTAAAAAGCTAGCTTCTTGAATGTTCCATAAGCTTTTTGTCTCTTCTCCTACCTTCTTAAGCACGACCCTTTCTGCCCAAAATACAGAAAATTTTCAACTCCTTAGGCGCACTAAGAGAAGGAGAAAAAGAGGAAGAAAAAGGCAAGAAAGGTAAGGAAATCTAAGGAATTTCATGCTCCATCTTTTTCCAATTTTGTTCCTCTCCTCTCCTCCTCTCTTTCCATGGTTTATTTAAGTGAATTGGTTCTATTTTGAGTCCAAAACAAGGAAGAGTAGTTCGAATTGCTTGAAGAGAAGAAAACCAAGGAGAAAAAGTCTTGAAACCAAGCTTGAATCTAAGGTATTTCATGGTTTTGTTGTTTCTCCTCTTTGCTGCTTCCTTGTGTATGGCCAAACTAGAACCATATGAAGAGGAGATGTTCTGTCCAAAAACAAGAGAGGAACTAGGGTTTTAGACCATAAAGAAGAGGAATATGGCAAGAAATTCTAAGAAAAACTAATAGAAATCAAGATAGAAAAGTATAGGCTTCCTTAGGGTTTTGGAAAATCTGATTTTGTGTGAGTATTTCTTTGGCTATTTGAATGTTTCCTTGATCTCCTAGGACTCTTAAAAACCTTCCCAAGTGGCTCTCCCATCAAAGAAAAATCAAGAACTTCATGAACCTCCATTATTGTGCTAGGTTTGGCTAAGGCAAGAGCATAAGGTTAGGGAGTGTTTTAATTTGTTTTAGCCTTGGCTTGAGACTTTATATGATGTTAGAAGATGGGAGAAACCATTGGAAAAAATTTAGGAGCCATGGATTGGGAGAAGGGATAATGGTGTCCATAATGGTGTTTTGTGAAGCAACTTGATTCTAAGCTTGTGCAAATAATTATGTGAGGGATCTAAGGACTTTGAATAAGGCCTAGAAATGGAAAGAAATAGGGGCCTAGAGTTTGAATTGTGAAGTCACTTCAATAGGCCATTTATGGAACCATTATGTCACTTATGAAACCAAGTGTGTGTTCAAGAGTGAGTTTAATATCTTGGCTTGCTTCAAGTGTGAGATTGTGTGTTCTTTATGGTGTCTAGGATAAGAGAATATACATCCACCTAGGTGTGCTTGTGGGACTAAAGAAGGGAAGGAAAAGGATCAAGAAAAGCTTGCATAAATCCAAGGTAGCTCTCCACCTTATTCTCTTTGCATCCTTGTGTGCATATGTATGTCTTTGTGTATTTGTGTATGCTCTTCTGACTTATGAACATGCCACTTGATGCCTTGACATGACATTGGTACTAATGTGTTTCTTTGAATGGCCTTGGTTGTGGAAATAGCTTATAAGGGTGAGGTGATGCCAAAAGTCCCTTAATGAAGGTAAGGAGATACCAAAAGTTTCATGGCATGGGTGAGACAAGGCCAAAAGTGTAACTACCCTAACTTCTAATCATCATAATTAAGGTTTAGTACACGATTAATAATCATAAATCAAGGTTGAAAGTCATTACAACTAATTACATTCAAAAAATGCAAGGAAATTTGAAACCTTAATGTTATTAGGGTCATTAACTAGACAACCACAATTATTTGAATGTCCAAGTGAATTTAATTATCAATGAAGAGCCTTTGATTCTTTCATCCATCAATTCCAACTCATAAAATCCTCCTACAAGTGTTTCTAGATCATTCCTTAGCATTACCATAAAAGAAACTAAAGTTTCTAGGAGAATATGAGAAATTAAGCACCTTCGCTGCGACTAATTACTCTCGGGTTCAACTCCTTACACCTTCACAAATTTTGCACATTTTGCCACAGCTAAATACCATCTAGAACACCCCCGACCTACCTCTCAGACTTAGCCGTGAGTAACCTCACTGTTCGCCGTGACCAATTGCTCTCTGTTTTCTTCCTTGGCAGCTTCGCCACATTTGGCCGAGGCCAATTAAATGTTGACTGTGACCAATTACCCTCTGTTACTCTCCCTGGGCAACTTTGTCGCTTTTGACCAAGGCCAATTAAATTTTGGTCACAGTCAATTCCCTTCTGTTCCTATAACTCTCAAGATTTCATCCCATGCTCTCCAATTCCCTCTTTAGCAATACTCTAGACCACTTTAACTTAGTTTGTGACAATTTAATGTCTTTCTTTTACCTAATCTACCTAACACATCTATCATTACCCATCTAAAACTCAAATGTGGATCCTTAACCCTCTAGCCACCACAAACCAGCGAGTTCATAGATCAATGACATCAAATAGTTTGCACACTACTTACATTTCCATTCAAACATAAGTCACATTAGAAATTCCATACATCACTAGTTTAAATTGACATCTGATGTATCAAATGATTACAATCCCTATGCTTGGCAATTCATGATGCAATGCGGCAATTACATAAAGCTAGTAGTCTAGTTATACAAATACAATCTGACAAGGTTTCCAAACCTACCTACCTACTACTAAACCATATAATAAACTTCCATTAATTTTCTCCTTGCCACAAAGAAGTCCGGTCCCTGAAAATGTTAGCCCACAACTGGGGTGAGATATACAATCTTAGTAACAAGAGGAAAATTCCATATATATGTACAGATTAATTAATATAATGCAATTTCGTATCATCAATACCAGAATCATCAATTCAATTTGCAAATGAACTAGTTAAACTACCAATGACTACTGTCCCATACCAGCAATCATACACAATATGTTAATGGCCAATAACACCGGGAGAGGTCTGTCCATGGCACCTACTCCAGAATGAGCACAACTAGGGCTTAGTATATCTGGGGTCTGATCACAACCCAGTGTCCGATTGAAACACATGCACGAGTGGCAGCCGCACCACAACTCCACCATGGACTCACAAGGTCCAATCACAATAACAATTCAAGTAGTCAATCAATCATTTAGCATTTCAAAATCAAGCATGTGTAACAAATATTAGATTAACATAAGCATATACATGGAATTAGAAAAATAATCGCAGTTACCTCAATAAAGCCAATTACTTTTCTCTAGCTACCATAAAAATCCAAATGCACATCAAGCCTATAACAAGTATAATTATCATCATTTCTAACAACAAATTAGATAGCCAAAGAGTTGAACTGCTAATGACTACCTAAAGGTTACTCACCTAGCTTCTTAAAGAGTTAATTGCACTAATTCAAGGTCAAGATATCAAAGCTCACAATGGTTCACTCCCCACATCTCCATTTTCGCACATATACAAGCCATGCACCAAAAGTCAGTCCAAATGATGGGAATTTAGTACATACATCTCATAAAAAGGAGAGAAATCACTTACCCATACATCTAAGAGTTTAAATGGACTGAGTTGAGCCTCAACTACCAAGAACACACCATGGGACATTTCCAAATTCGGATTTTAGTCATCAAGCCCTAAATTTTCATTATTTCACCTTCATCTCCTTGTAATTTCGCACAATAGCAGAACCCATTATGAAAATCAATCCTTGAGGACATTTTCCAGTAAAATAATACACAAAATGAGAGAGAAATGCTTACCCAATCACCCCTCTAGCTTTTAACTTCTAAAATCTTACAAGGAAACACCCAAACACTAAATTTCAGATTTGAGAAAGAAATGAAAATGCTCAAAACTAGAAACTAATCAAACCAGAATGAAGAGGAGAATGAGAGGGACATGTTTTATATAGATTACCTTGGCCAAGTATTCCTCTAGAAGTAAGAAATGGTGGAGGAATGTAGAAAAACCCTAGCCTCCCTCCAAACCTCCGAATTTTGCTTGCCTCTTGTGTTTTTTCTACACAATGGGGAGAAGGTTGAGTGTATTTAGGGTTTAGTTAGGTTTAAGTTGGGTCCTAAATGGGTTATAGGTTGACTCAAAGGCCCAAATCCTCATGGGTTTAGATTTTTGTACTTGTTAGGCCTTATTTCATAAGTTGGGCTGTAGAAATTTGATAGGGTCAGGCCAAGTTCCAAGAGTCAATCTAATTTGGGTCTGAATAATGTGTGTTGGGTTGACTATAAGGACTCATATAAATTAGGTCTTGGGCCTCTATTTCACTAAATCAGATTGGGCCATTGCTAAGTAATCTCTCTTGGCTCAAGTCTCATGATAAGGAGTTAGGCTTGCACCTAAAATCGTTGGGCCTCCATAAATCCTTATCCATGGCTTACTAAAATTAATTTTAGACTTAAATTAGGCTTTAACCCAATTGAAATATTAAACCCATATTAATAACTCATTTCTCTATAAATTCCCATCATATAGCTTACCCTTAATTATTCCATAATAATTATTCTTAATTAGTCTCAATCCATGATTAACACCTTAATTAATTTTGGGGTGTTACAAAAAGTCTCTTGGAAGGGTGAGGTCAAGTCAAAAGTCCCTAGGCCAAGGGTAAGGCAAATCCAAAAATCCTAGAAATAGGGTGAGGCAAAACCAAAAGTTTCTAGAGCATGTTCTTGGCTTAAATGTGAATAAGTGGTATGGAAATTGTGACTTTGCATACTTTATGGTTGCCAAACCTTCCATACATATGCTTTGATGTGTATATGCCTTGAATATGTGTGTGAATGGGTGTGTGAGCTATTAAGATTCAAGGAATCTCACTCTCCTTTCCCCTTCCATCTTGATATGTCTAGGTAGCTCCCAAGATACAAGGAAAGCAAGCTAAGAGCCTTGAAGAATTACAATTAGAATATTTTGTTATTCTCTTTGTGTATAAATGTCAAAATGAATTTGTACAAGCTATTTTTGTAATGTAAGACCTTGAGCAAATGTAATATGATGTATGAATGTTATGTAGCCCATATGTGACATTAAATCAATGCAAATGTGGAATTTGGCTTTTTGAATGGTTTATGTGTGTAGTGCATTAATGGATGTAGGATGGCCAAATTAAGATGCATGAGATTTGGGACCACATGGGCAATCCACACAAGTCATAATTGTGCTTCTGAACTTGCTCAAGAGGAGCCAAACCATTGAAAAGGCCATTTGGACAAAGTCGACCCTTCATATGAAGCAAAATTGACCATTTGAGTGAGCTATGTCACTTTCTATCCAAATAAGCTCTTCTTGGTTTGAAATTTAGGATGAATTTAGAGTTTTTTGAGAAGCTAAAGTGGGTATTATTTGGAGGTCTACAGAATATTTGGTGAATTTTTAAAATTAGCAATTTTTTTGGTTTTTGCTACTATCACTGTTCATTTGGTCTGAAATGTATCTCTATCATTCATGAAGCAAATGATGTCTAATTGCCACAAAATTTTTACATGGAGAAACTAAACCTTCTCTATGACTTGTGCCAATTGGAAACACCTTATTTGAATATCTAGAGACAGAGATATTAATTTTTGAAGTTGCTATCTAGTACCAGGTGCACAGTCATACCCATAGTATTGTTTGATTGAATTTCAGGGTCTGAATACATCCGGATTGGTTTGGAATTATTTTTTTCCTCTAGTTAACATTTGTAGCTTTTGGATTGGATTTTTTTGTAATTAATTATGAATTTCCAAAGATTATATCAGTAACCTGTATCAATATTAGAAGGCAATCAGACCTTCCTACCTTCTCTATCATCAAATGTGGTCCAGATGGAACTTTCGTGGTTAAGACTTATTTGTACTGTGAAGTTAACACCCAAAACTTTCCAACAAGCTATGGTATGCTTAATTTCAATTTTTCTAGAATTAGTTATGATTTTTCAAAATTGCCTCAAATTCTACCATCTTGGAACTTGAGGCAAAACATGATTATTTTGAATTTTGACCCTTGATTCGTGGTTTGTGCTAATTTTTTAGAATTTTATGATTTTTATGAATGGAGAATAATTAGAGAATGTTGTTGGTGAGTCATGGAGTCCCAGAGACATGAAATGAAAAATTTATCTGCTACGCAATGTAATTTAATTCATTATTTTAATGTATTTATTGGGATTCCTTTGGTGAATTATGTAATCCCACTTGCAAGAAGGGCATCAATGCTAGAAATAATATGGTATTACAGATTGAATGCAATAGTTCTCCTAAGCCCAAGAGACAAGCATAAGCTAAGCAGAGTTTCATGGCTATGATTGAGTATATTGCAAACATGTAAGCATTTATGTTAGTTTCATATGACCATGCATATTTGTATTATTCTTACTTAGCTGTCTCATTCTTATTTTGGGTGATTTGAGTATAGCTACTGAGATTCTCTTAAATCTCACCCCAATATCTATTTTCCCACTAACCAGTGTCAAGTGGAAGTACTCGTGCCAGTAAAGGAAAAAGAAAGAATGATATTTGAATTTGTAGAACTATATGAATATCTTGTATCTAATTTTGTTGTAATGTACAAGGAATTATATGGATTATGTTTAACTCTATCATGATGTACTATGTATATTAGTGCACCATAAACATTGATGTAATACTCCAACTTAAGCTATTTAGTATTAGTTGATGTTTTATGCCTAAATTGCGGTATATGAACTTGTTATTATCTGTATTTTTCTATGTCTATAAGTTTGGGTTGTTATGTGACCATTTGAGTGGTTTGGATGGTCAATTTTATAAGGGAAAACTCTACTGAATTTTCCTTAGAATATTATGTACATTTTCTTAATGGTTAAGTTGTTTGAACATAGAATTTATGAAAAAGTGGCAAGTATATGAATTTAAGAAATTATTGATTTAGTATTTTTCTGCCATCAATAAATGGACTTACTATTGATCCATAATAATTAAATAAGAGCTAGATAACTAAGGTGTTACATTTTTTGTATCAGAGCAATGGTTTAGGCATTGATATTCTATGATTGATGAGAATGTATATCTTGTTTGGAAAACTTGATATATGTGCTTTGATTGAAGAATATTGTGATGATTTAGATATTTGTGATATCTATAGAATGTGTTTTGAAACCTTTGATTTTTTAGATGGTAACAACAAGGAGAGGTAGATGTTGACCAACTAAAGTACTAGCAAGATAGGAACCAGAAGATCCTGTAGTAGAAACTCTATAGGTGATTGTACAATGCCTGGATCAGCAATAAGCAATGTTGCTGCAACAACAGGAAGTGATCCAACAAGTTTAGGAGACCTTAGCAAAGAGACCTTAGCACACCTTAGATGCAACATCCACTAGTACCCACTGGGGAGATTCCTTTAAGACAAGTGCTGTAACATCCTTAAAATTAGGATTTTCTAATTATTTAGTATTTTATATAATGAATTTATTAAGCTTTAATAAGGTGAATTTGAATGAAATAGCTACGTATATGAAAACTATAAGCTAAATAGGACTTATATAAATTTTTGAGATTGTAAAAGGGTCTAGGGGCAAAATCATAATTTGTATCCTTGGCAAACTTTGATAATTTTTTTTTGGAAGAAAGGGGAATTCAGAATTATTCCAATATATATATATATCAATAGTTAGGAAATAATGCATGAAAAATTATAAAATTCGTTTCGTGAAATTATGAGATTATTAGGACCAGAAAATGGCTTGGAATGATTGTGAACTTATACGGAGATGAACTAAAACCCTAAACTCGAGTTAGCTATCTCAGGAAATTTTGTGCAGGAAGATCTACTGAGTGGTGGTGATGGAATCCAAAAATATGAAGTTACAAAGAAGATATAAGAGAAAAATGAATAAAGGTGCTTGTTTGTCATGTCACTACCGAGGCAAAACAGTCATTTGAACCATAAAATAATAAATTATTAAAGAAATAAATAATATTTAAATATATGGTTGGAGGCATTAAATGGGACCCACATAGGCCTAAATAATATTAAACTATAGCAGAGAACTCAGAGAATATAGATTAAATAAAATATTGCAGAGAACTTACAAAATGGTGGCAATTTTGTAAATTCTAACTGGGGAAGAGCTTATATGTCACAATGGAGTTGGGAAGGTGCTAATGTGGCGCCATGAAAGAGGGAGAATGATGATGTAGAACCACATGTGAAGAAGAGGCTAGAAATTGAAAGAGAATTCTAGAAATTGCATGAACTATATAGCAATCACGTAGGCTTACGTCAACAAATCTTAGAAAATCTTACACATTATGAAAAAGTTATTGCTAACATCAGCATCACATAGATGCTGACTTAAGTGACATTAAATGCAACCCTATCTTCACACATCAAGTAAAAGTAACCATGGTAATCTAATGGCTAATATTTGTTCACAAAACATGATACGATTTAAACTGTTGATGTAATCTAATGGCTTAGATTTCTTCACCTTTTCAAGATCAAATCACAACCTTTGATTTAATCCTAAGGCCCATATTAAATCTCTAAAATCAATATTAGATCATAACCATCCAAGGAATCTAAAGGCTTAGATTTAACATCATAAAACATAACAAATCCTAGCTGTCCATTTGTTAATAAAATATACAAAACACACACTTACCTTCATGCCACACTCACACACAAAACACAAATACAATTTAGCCGAGACAAGGAAAAGAAGAAGGAGAGAAAGCTCGGCCTAAGAAAGAAGAAAAGGGAGGAGAAAGACAGAAAGAAAAGCTACTGGAGGAAATCATACACAGCGAAATCAAGGTACCATAGATAGACTTTCTTCTTCTTGGTTTTTCTTCTATTTTTCTCCAAGAATTTTTCTCTTTTCTTCCTCTCTAATTTTCAACCATGGCAAGAAGGAAAGGAGATTTCATTGTTTCCATGAATTTAAGCCAATAAAAGAAGGAGAAATCATAAATATGGCTTATGGATTCATGTGATTCAAGAAAATTCCTATTCTTGGCAATTTTATACAAACCATGAAACTTTATTTTTCAAGAAGCCATAGGAGAAAATAAAGAGAAAATAAATGGGGAAATAATGGAAGGAGGCCTAAGGAAGAGAAAGATTAATATAACTTTGATTTTCATGAAGAAATTGGCAAGTAACCCTTGAATTTTATCTTGAGAAAATTGTACAACACATATGAAATCTCTAGAAATTGATTGAGGGCTTTTGTTTATCTCCTTTGAATATGTATGTATGGCTATTTAGTGACATGAAAATAAAGCAAAATCATATGTCTTCCTTGATGCATAGGTTTGGTGTACATATACCTAGGGAAGAGTTTTCATAAATCTAACTAAATTAGGTTAATCTACATAAAAAATAAGACTTATGATGAAAATTTGGTGAACTATGGATCATTATATTAAAAGTTAAATTTTTGAGAAAAGTGTTGACCAAGAAGTTCTTGAATTTTTACTTATGTTATTTGACATGTTTTGGATGATTTTTGTGGCCTAATATGTTCTACATGTTGTCTAGATTATATTGATATTTATTTTGTGAATTTTGGAGCCCATTTGTAATAGTTAGAAATTTACGTAGTGTTATGTCAAGAAGGGAATATGTGATAACATGTGTTTTGGATTTGCGCTATTTACTGTGCTGATATACTACCTAATTTCTTGGCATAGATGATATTCTATTTACTATCTAATTTATGAGTATGGGTTATTTACTAAAGGACTAGCTATTATATAATATGGCAAGTAGCCATGGCGGAGTAGCCTTCTTCAGGGGATGAGCCCTATGTGTGCTAAAGTTAGCCACTGGGTAACTACTATTGTATTAGATGTCTAATTTTAAAAATACTTAAAAATATCTAAATTGCTAATTTCTAGACTCCAATATGTTGTTACGCTATCAGGATTATTTATTTATACACAGAGTTGTGTAAGGCAGTTCTTTTCCAAATGTACCTATTATGTCTTGATCAAATGATGGCTTAGATGACATTATTATTATATTTTATATGATTTTCCTTGGGTACCCACTGGGAGACGCCTCAATAAAGGAAGCAAGGATGAACTTGTTATGTCATGGCAGTACAACATAATTTGGTTATTGAACCTGGCAGTCTCCAAGCCCTTATGGTCAAGAGGGAATAAATATTGTTTGTTATATTCTCTATATTCTATGCATATGGAAATCTCATGAATATCTTGCAATTGCTAAATATTAATTCTATTGAGATAATTCTTGTATTTTATTCATGTTTTATTTTTATATGTAATATGTATGTACACTTTGTTATTTCATGTTCACATTACATATTACTAACAAGTATATCTCTCTGTTTATATTATTTGGCAAATTAACTGTCTTTGTAGGCCCTTCGTTCATATTACTTACTGTCTGTTAAAATTATTACCTAACTTTTCTTCATGGATATTATGTCATATTAATCCTTTCTATGTTACTAGGAAAATTATTTCTCACTTTATTATGGTTTATATTTTCTTAGATGCCTATCTACAGAATAATATTAGAATTCTAGGCAGAGTGGATCCAATTCTAAGTACGGGGGTGGACATTTGTCATCCACAACATTAGGATTCTTGCATGTGATGATCTAGTTCATGTGGTACCCATTATATTCGTGGCGACAGATGAGGAGAAACCTCCTTTCCCAATAGAAGGGATACCTTTGTTTCTATGAATGGAGACTTTGAACTAATCATGACTTGACTCTTTGGTGAGAATAAGGCAGTGACTTTTTTGGTCCTTTTGTTATTTGGGGATTTTCTTTTCGGATAGTTATAGGATAAATTGTAATGTCTGGTTTTCGTTAAATGATAAAAATGGACACGTTTTCAAAGTAAGTCCCCTTAAATGAATTAGTTAAGGTCCCAAAAAAATTGAGTAACATTCTAGACTCCTAAAAATGAGAATCCTAGCCTCAGATGGAAGGACAAATGGAGCTAGAATGAAGAAACAATTTTTGACGGAAACCTTATGAAATATAATGGCATTTTCGTAATTTTGAGAAAAATTTGAAATTCACAAAGGAGAGCTTTTTAGATGAAAGTTTTGAGTTCTCCGAGGTTCTCAGAGGCCCTGAAAACTATGGGAAGCCCCGGCACAGTTAAATTTCCCCTGGTGGACATTTTTCAATGTCGGTACACCAGAACTTTGACGGATTCATTCAGGAAGGTTTTAGCTCCGATTTGTGTGATTCCAAAGGTATTTTATTAAATTGGGACCCTAAATTTTATAATGAAAAAGACGGTTCTCAAAAAGGAGCTAAACGAAGGAGAAACAAAAATGCAAAGAATGAATGGCAAAATTGAAATTTTTGAAAAAGCCATTAACCTCTCCCTATATCTAGGTGGCACCCCACTTTCTCCCTCATTTGGAATCAGAAATTTCTGCCTAATTTCAAAAGTGAGAGCTAGGGTCTTGGGCACACCAAGGGAAGAAGAAAAGGGAGATGAAATCTAAGCTAAAGGTATGTTTCCATGGTAGTTTTTCATGCTTTTCTTCATCCACACCTTCTTTCCTCCCTTCTCCTTTGTTCCTTTAATTAAAATGCAGTTTATAAATCTGATTCAAGGGAGATATTCAAGAGAATTTTCGGATTTCAATAGAGGAGCTTGGAGAAAGCAAGATTTAAGCAAAAATAAGTAAGGAAACTAGGTAAAATTTCATCCTATGGTTGATATCTTCACCCACCTTCTTTCTCCATTTCGTCTAACCCTAGGAGCCATAGGAGGATCTGATTTTTAAGCTAAACCAAGCATGAATCTTAGGTGTTTGAGGGAGAAGAATAAGAATATGCAAAGGAAACAATAAAATAACCATTAGATTTCAAGATGCAAATTCTAGGGTTTTGTGTGCACTTTGTAAAATCTAACCTTGTGTGATGATTCCTAGATCTAATTAAGAGTTTAAATGAGTTCTTAAGATCCCTAAGATGCTCCCCACATGCTTCCTCCTTCAAGAAAACAAAGAATTCCAAGGAGGCCAAAAAGGGGCTATGTCTCAGCCAAGCATGGATGGAGTAGCTAGAGAGAGTTTTAAATTTTTCCAAGCCCATTTTTGTGTCATATATGATGAATTAATATGAGGGGAGGCCTTGGAAAAAATTTAGAACTCATAGAAAGTGAGTTGGTGCTTTAGGTTCCATATTATGACCTAAAGAAGCAACATATAGTTAGGCTCATTATTTTAATTGTGATGACTCCAAGAGACTTAAAAGAAGTCAAGAATCATATTTGAAAGGAAAGAATGGAGCCTAGAAATTACTTAAGGGGTGTTGCTTCGTTAGGTGTATTTATGGACCATAATGGAGTTTATAAAACAACCTAGTGTCTAAGCAAGTTGTGTGACCTTAGAAATTGTTTCATGAACCTAATTGGCTTCCATAAATTGTCTCTAGGACAAGAGAAAGCATCTCCACAATTTTGTGTGAGTGTGGTCGAGGCAAGGGAGGGAATTTCAAAAGGAAAAGTGTGTAATTGTGTGCAAGGTAGCTTTCTCCACCTTCTCTCATGCATGGATGTGTGTTTAGCTTGTCTTAGAATGTGTGTATGTGTATTTTCAAGCCATGAAATGTATGCTAGCATGATTTTATATGCCATGATTTCATAATGAAATATTATGTTTTTAAATGATGCTATAATGTTTGTTTGAGTTTGCTTGAGTGTGGAGAGACTAAGAACTCTTAACCATGGTGAGGATAAGCTAAGAACATTTGAGATTAGTTAACACAAAGCAAAGAGTCTCCTAAAAGCAAAGTAGGCTCCCAAGAGTATGATTGAGTCTAATAATCCCTTAAAGAATAGGTGAGGCAAGTCCAAAATCTATGAGAAAAAATGTGAGGTCAATCCATCCACTTGGTGAGCTCTTAAATGACTTGTGTGACTTATTCACATGTTGAGCTTACTTCTTGAATGTTCATAACATCCATTATATCCATGCATGCATTTTCAAGATTTGCTTTGCATATATTATGTATGATTGAATGGGAGATGAGCTATTAGGATTCTTTGAATCTCATCCCTTCCTTTCCATTGATCTCACATGCTAGGTGGACTAAGTGAACAAGGTAATGGAAGCCAACTACCTTAAAGGAAAGAGTTTGACAACCAAGTGCTTGAGTTTTGTCACATTAAGGCCATATTTGTGTCAAATATTGTAACCCTTTGATATATATGGTCTATGATCCCTTAGACATGTGTAATTATGATAATATGTGATATATAAATGAATGGACATGATGTATGAACCCTAGAATGGAATTTGGATATGTAATGCCAAGGCATGCATTTTGGAAAGTGTGATGTAAATGTGCAATATGTGGATGAAAAGGCCAAAATGAGATGTTTGGAACCATTTGGGCCGCTCACACAAGTCCTAAATGTGCTTTTAGACTTTCCCAAAAGGTGCCAAGACTAAAGGAAAACCATTTGGTCACTTTGGTATCCCATATCGAGCTAAAAATGACCATAATAGAACCCTATGTCACTTTTTGGCCAAATGAGCTCTTCTTGATCTGAGATTTGGCATGCAATTAGAGTTTATTGAAAGCTTTTTTGTAACACCCCATAATTAATTAAGGTGTTAATTATGGATTAGGTTAATTAGGAATAATTAATATGGGATAATTGGGCAAGTTAAGTGAATGGAGATTTTAGAAAGATAAATTATTAATATGGGTTTGAGATTTAATTAGGATAGAAATTTCATCTAGGCCCAAATTAAATTAAGTAGATAAGAGGCTAATGGAGGCCCAATAAGCTAGGTACAGACCTAACTTGATCTAATGTGACAGAGGCCCAAGATCCACCTTGTATGGGCTCTTAGAAAGGCCCAATAAACTTTGTGCAGACCCAAAACAATAGAGATTCTAAAACTAGGTCTGCCCAACAGAATTCTGTAGCCCAACAACTTAAAAACTGGCCCAACAAAACAAAAATCTGAGCCCATTAGGAGTTGGACCTTGGAGCAACCCATGACCCATATTTGACCCAACTTAAACCCAACTAAAACCCTAAATGCTTCAGCCACTATCCATTTTTCTGAAACACAAAGGAGAAAATCAGAGGTCTAAAAGGGAAGCTAGGGTTCTTGGCATATTTCCACATTTTCCCACTTCTAGAGCAAGATTTAGCCAAGGTAATAGTTATATAACTTAATCCTCTCATCTTTCTCTTCATTTTGGTCCAATTAGTTTTTCATTTGGAGCATTTTCACCATACCCAAAATCTGAAATGTGGTTATTTGGGATTCTCTTAGTGGAAATTCGTAGGTTGAGGCTAGGGTTATCATTAGATAGGTATGAACTCTTCTTTTTAAGGTAATTCTGCTGATTTGAGACCCTAATGACTTGATTATAATATGGGTATTAATTTTGTACGAATTTACTTAGGATTTTGGATGAAACATTAAGGTTTTTGGAAGAGGACACATAAATCCGAAATTGAGACTTGTAGTGGCTTGGTAAGTGATTCCTAGGTAGACATTAGCATTTTAAATTCTTTGGGTACTTGTTGCCACTATTAATGATGAATTAGAGTAGTAATTATCTGATACTATGGTTATAAGGACATTTTGTACCATTTGTGGCTGTTATAATTATCTACAAGTGAGGTAACTGGGTTTATTTTAATTCCATATTTTGCTGTACATGAATGATTTGAAATGTTGAATGAATTGGTTGGCTATCATTGTATTGTGATTGGACCTTGTGAGTCCATAGTGGAGCTGTGGTGCGGCTGCCTCCTGTGCATGTGCTTCGATCGGGCATCAGGTTATAATCAAACCCCAGATGCACTGAGCCCTAGTTGTGCTCAAAGGGGAGTAGGTGCCGTGGACGAGTCTCTCCCAGTGTTAATGGCCTTTAACATATGAAAATATGATTGCTAGTATAGGATAATGATCATGATAGCCTAATTGTTTCATTTACTGATATGACTGGTGTTCTTCTGATGCTTATGTGAAATTATGCATGTATGCTAATTAAACTGGATTATATGATGGAATTGCCTTGGTTACTAAGATTTATATCTCACCCTGTTTTATGGGATTAATATTTCAGGTGAAGGTTCTTCGGGTAAGGATAAGGGGAAGCAAGTGGATGAAAATCTATGAGCTTCATCATGTAGGGAGAAGGCTGCATATAGGCTGACTTATTTAGTATAGATGCTAAATTTTGTATTTCTTTTTGCATAGCATCATCATGTATTCATGTTGCCAAGTATAGGTTCTTATATTTTGATTACCTATAATGTATTCATTAAGGAGTTAGACTTCATTTTAGCTTGATATCGAATGTATGAACCCATAACATTTGACGTATGTATTTTGCTGAATTTATAATATGGTATACTGTTGGAAATATAATTATGTGGTGTATTAGATGTAATATGAACCATTGATGTATGAAACCTTTGACGGAATGTATATCGAATTTTAATTTCTAATAGTGTATGAATTCTTGTTGCTATTACTCTATGGACTTGCCGGTATAGGATAGTTGGAGGAGTGAAAATTTACATTTAAGTTTTAAATTGGTAATGGTAGAATAGTTGGGTGTATAGGGTAGATAAATACCATTAGAATCATATAAAATGAGTGGGAGTGGTCCTAGGGTAGTCCTAAGATGAGAAATGGAGTGTAGGGGATGAAATTTAGGAGATGTAGTAACAAGAGGGAGTCACGCCGCATGTAACGCCCGGTATATTGTACAATCACTGGAACGGCCAGTTTGAAAAGCAAGTCCCCTGAGATGAGTGATTCAATGCCAAATAAAATTTGAATAAAATTTTAAATAATAAAAAATGAGGATTTAAGCCTTGAGTTGCCCAAAACTAAGGTCGGAGTGATTCGAAAAATTTACCGAAAGGCTAGTGGCATTTTCGTAAATAAGTGTAATTTTTGAAAAACACCTAGAAGGGATTTTTAAATGAAAATTTTGAGTTGTCCAGGGTTCTCAGAGGCTCCAAATACCATGGGAAGCCCCGAGACCGGTAAAGCCCCTCCGGTGTACTCTTTCCAACGTTAGTTGACCCAAACTTTGACCGATTCGTTCAAGAAGGTTTTAGCTCCAATTTGAGTGATTCCAAAGAGATTTTGTTAAATTGGGAATCTAAATTTTATGATGGAAAAGACGGTTCTCAAAAAGGAGCTAAAACGAAGACGAAACAAAATTGCCATTACGGAAGGGAAAAATTGGAATTTATGGTTTCTTGAATGTTCTAAAGAGTTCCACACTTTTCTCCCTTCTTCTCCTCTTTAAGGAGCACGACCCATTCTGCCCAAAATATAGAAAATCTTCAGCTCTTTTAGGCACACCAAAGGGAGGAGAAAAAGAGGAAGAAAGCCAAAGAGAAGCTAGGTAATTTCATGAAATTTCTTGCTCCATCTTCCTCCAATCTTGTTCTTCTCTCTTCCTCCTTTCTTTCCATGGATTTTTTGAATGATTTAGTTCTGTTTTTGACCCAGACCTAAGGGGAGAATTTTGAATTTGCTAAGGAGAAGAGAATGAAGGAGAAAGATGTGACAACCCTCCCTTCTAATCATTGTAATTATGGTTAAATAAACGATTAATAATTTATAATCAAGGTTTGAGTGGTTACAATTTATCACATTGTGAAAATATAGGAAAAATTTAAACTTTGATGTTAGGGTCATCACCATACCACCACAACAAAACAAAATTTGCATAAAAGAAATCCTACTACCATAAGGGGTTTATGATTCAACCGTCCATCAATTTCAATACCCAATAACCTCCCACAAGTGTTCCTATATCGTTTCCTATCATTACCATTGAAGAAATGGGGTTTCTATGATACTGTAAGGTCTTCAGGTATGGAATGGAAAGTCATGAATATAATCAACCCTTGAGTAAATAGAATATGACTGGTGTGCCTAAAATGCAAAAATGCATTTTCTTATATAAAAGCAAAATAATAATAACAATATGTCAAGTAAAGGGTAAAATTGTCCAGTTTTTGTATGGACACTTTAATATGAATTTATACGCATTCCGCTAAGGAAGTATTTTTTTCCTTGTAAAGGGCTTAGAGAGCTTGAAGTAGAGCCCTGAATTAACCTCATACGATTTTTCTATAATTAAGTATATATTTTCAAAGTTAGATAAGAATTTGGAAATGACCAAATGAATAGTGAAATTGTATGAGGAAGTTTTAAAATGAAAAAATTGTATCAGTTCAGGTTTCCATTGACTTCTCTAAATAATATATGAGGTAATTGTAGTAGGAAAAGGGTTATAAAATAAGGTATGACAAGCGGAGTCTGTGGCACCTGCTGTATCTATGGCTGTGGACCAAAGTGAGTCACCCTTAAATGCTTGGGACCATCTGAGTATTGTGGTAGCTGTGGTGGAGGAGGAGTAGGGCCCTCACTATCTCTCTGAGCAAAATGTTCCTAAAGCTGCATAATCATGGCCTGCTACTGATCTAGGTGAGCTATAATAGCCTAAAAGGCTCCAACTATCGGATCACTAGGCTCTGGGTCTGCTTGAGCCTCTCTAGAAAGCCTACCTTTCGATGTGTTCACCATCTTTCTGAATCAAATCAAACTCATTTTAACACAATTTATGAACACAAGCCACATTTACACACTTATTCCATCCATAAATTGCTCATACATAATGGCAATCTCATGTTCTCAAGCCACAAACCACATTAAAGTGCCTGAACCTTTTCTTTGATACCAATAAATGTAATACCTTAACCTCTTAGCAAGTATACCATGGTCTCATTGTCCATCTCAAGGCATTTACATATGTATTGGAGCACAAAAGTAAAGAATGCATACACTTGGCCATAAAAATAATGAGTATTTAATTTTATTTAATTGCGTTATGTAAGGCCTCATTTACATTTTGTGCTTCATGGACCATGTGCATTCATCTACATCATTTTCTAATCATAACACATCTATACATGTCATACACATCATAATTGACCTCATTCATTTCGAGTTTGAAGCTACACTACACAAAACTCATGGTTTGCCCTCGGGTTCAATTTCTAATTTTCTAATATAAAATTTGGAAATTCATAACTATTTCTAAAAAAATTGAAATCAATCAAACCATACTATTATGGAAAGCTGCTGATGTCTACTTTTGAATAAAAATAAGTCCAGATCAATGTAGTAGCATTAACCTACCAAAAATTGATGGAACAGTAACTTAGGTCAAGCAACATTACTGGTACTGTCATGCAACTTCAAAAATTCATATCTTCTTCTATAGAACTCCAAATGAGGTGATCTCAATGGATATGGAAGGCTTATGGTGTCCAGTTTATTTTTGTAAAATTTCATAAGTATTAGAATTCATTTGACCCATGTGTGACATAAAGAAGCAAACTTACCAAATGAACAGTAACCATACCATTTCTACATAATTTGGCCAAATTTGAAAAATCATAATAAATTCTCTAGAGCTCCAAATTGAGTGCTATTTAGCTTTGTGAAAATATCTACTTACTGGCTAAATTTCATGGAAAAACTTATTCAATTAGTCGTACTTTGGTGCAACGCACCAAATGGTCAAATTCGAAGCCAAAAATGAGACTTTAAGAGCGCAAAAGCCCTTTTTGAATTTCCACAACCACTTGGAAAGTTTAAGAGCATAAACGCCATAATAAAAGCATGCCAAATGATCCAAATCCTCATGGAGCCTAATCTCACCTTGTCATTTGCATATATACACAAGAACATAATATCACATAATGGCAAAGGAGTGGCAAAATCTCATATTCTCATTCATCTAGCTTCTATGTAACACCATATTCGTTTAACTCATCTCATCTCATTTCTAGGCATACCTTCTTGAATAACACAAGTTCTTAAGAAAATCCATTAAAATAATATATTATTTTTGCATTACATCATGGATAAAATTTTCATTTCGTATTTCGTGGACCATATGAACTCATCTATCTCATCCTCCAATTTAATTACACACATACAACTCAAAACCGTCTCAAAATGTGGCCAACAACTCGAGCTCATAGCATATATACACAAAATAATAGGATGTTGCCTCGGGTTCATGTGCCAAGTTTCTATTATGAACTTTGAAAAATCTTAACTAATTTTAAAAAAAATCAAAATCATGCACACTATACTATTCTAGAAAGCTATAGATGTCTACTTTATAAAAATAAGTCTAGACTAAAATAGAAACATCTACCCACTGGAAATCGATGGAACAGTACACAGACTCATCTGGCGCTACTAATACTGACATAGAATTTCAAAAATTTATATCTCCCTACTCAGACATCCAATTGGGGGGATCTTGGTGGCTATAGAAAGCTTATCATATCTAGTTTATGTCTTTAAAATTTCATGAGTATTGGACACCATTTGACACGTAAGAAAAAAAACTAAACATATGAATAGTAATCATACTATAATAATTAAAATTTAGCAACTTTGAAAATTCATAATTAATTTCACAGAGCTCCAAATAATCTAGTCTTTAGCTTTCCAAAAGGCTCTAGATGAGATCTATATGCATGCCAAATTTCATGAGAAAATTCATTCATTTGGTCAGATCTTGACATTAGGTTCCAAAATGGTCATTTTTTTGCTTTCTAATGGTCTCAAATGGTCCAAATTTGCTCCCAAGGCTTTCATGGCCACTTGAACACGTGGGAAAGCACCAAAATGGTCTATTAAACATGTCTTAAAGGTCTATAAACCCAGATTTTACAAACTCACTCTCTCACCCCCAAGGTATACACAAGAACATACAAGCCTCATCTTGCCATTTAATGTCAAAAACTTGCTACAACATTTACATGGCATCAAATCTCATATATACATCAAGTATCTATGTAATTACACATGTTCAAATGGTTATACAATATATTCATCATAAGGTTACATCATATGCCATCAAAATGGTAAAAATAGAACAAGTAGCACATTTCTTTGTCAATATTTCTCCTTCAAGCTTGGTGGCTCCCATTCCTTGGTTCACTTGGTCCACCTAGACATGTTAGGTAATGGGGAGGAAGGAATGAGATTTTAAGAATCCCAATAGCTTTTCTTCCTTTCAACCAAACATAAAGGTGCAAATTCAAGTCTAAAAAATGCATGCATAGATATCATGGAGTGCATAATCATTCATAGAACATTTCTTGCACTCAAAAGTCATATAAAACATACATAGGCTTGCCAAGGAAATGGTTTAGCCTCACTCATTCTCCTTAGGATTTTAAACTTGCCTTACCTATTTTCTTAAGGGACTTTTGACTAAGCTTCACTCTTTAGAGACTTTTGGTTTTGTCTCACCCATTCTTGGGGGCTTTTGGCTCATCTTCACCCTAGCTAAGGGGCTTTTAGTTTCATCACACTCAAGCAAACCCAAATATGTTCATAAAACATCATTCAAGTGCATAACAAAGTATCATGGTACCATGGCATATAGATACACACTAAAACATCTTTCATGGCTTAAAACATACACACACCCATTAAAAGACAAGAATAACACCCAATCATGCATGAGGGAAAGAAGAGAGAGCTACCTTGGTTACAATTGCACATTTTCCTTTTGAAAATGCTTCCTCTCCCTTGGCCACACACTCACAAGGATGTAAGACTTGATTCCTTTGACCTAGACACATTACATGGAAGCCAATTACACTCTTGGAACAATTGCTAAAGCTACACATTCATTTTAAAAGCTAGATTGTTCCTATGGCTCATTTATGGTTCCATAATGCATCTAATGAAGCAACACCCATAATCCATGATCTTGGATCCATTCTTTCCTTCCATCTATGGTTCTTGACTCCAATTAGACCTCTTGGAGTCATCACACAATCCATTTAAGGAGCCTAACTACATGTTACTTTTTTAAGTCACAATATGGAACCTATGGTACCATGTCACTTCCTAGGCTTCTTAAACTTTTTCCAAGGCTTCCTCTCATCCTCTCCCATAATATATGATATAAAACCAAGCTTGGAAGAAATTAAAACACTCTCTTGATGCTTCTTCTATGCTAGGCCAAGGCTATGCTTCTTAAGGACACCAAAGGAGTTGTTTTAATTTCTTTGATGGGAGAAGCATGTGGGAGGCTCTCTTAGTGTCTTAGAAACTCATATGGACTTTTAAACATATTAATTTATGGCTAGAACTCATCTTACAAACCAAGATGCAACTAAAACCCTAACTTTTCTATCTTATAATTTCATGGTTCTTTCTTTGTTTCTTTTATACATTCTTATTCTCTTCACTCATTTTCCTAAGATTCACCCTTAGTTTGGTTTAAAACCCAACTCCTCTTGGCTATCCATATATGGGGCGAAAAACTCAAGAGGAGGAACAAGGAGGATCAAGCATGAAAGTACCAAAAAACCTTATTTTCCTAGCCTTTCTTAGATGCTTTTTCCTTTGCTTGGATTCTTCTCCTCAAACTCAAAATTTTCCCCCTTGGTCTGGCCTTGAAATAGACCCAAATACATCAACAAATTCATAGAAAAAGGAGAAGAAGGAGGAGAGCAAGTTTGCTAAAGAAAAGACTAGGAAATTCCATGGAAAATATACCTTTCTTGCCTTGTTTTTGTTCTTCCTCTTCCCTTTTCTTGTGCATCACTCTCTCTAGGTCTCTCTTCTATTTTAGGGTAGAAATAAAACTAGCCAAGTGAAGAGGAGAGTGGGGCGTGACAAATATATAGGTAGGGTTTAAAAGTTGTTTCAAGAAAATTCCATTTATGTTCTATAAATTTGGCATTTTCATTTCAAATTTGTTTTATCTCCTTTTTGAGAATTATCTTTTTCATTATAAAATTTAAGTACTCAATCTTATAAAATGCCTTTGGAATCACTCAATTTGGAGCTAAAACCTTTCCGAACAAAAGGGTCAAAGTTTGGGTTAACGAACATTAGAAAACATATACTGAAGGGGTTTTAACTGTCTTGGGACTTCCCATAGTTTTCAGGGCTTCTGAGAACCCCGGAGAACTCAAATTTTTTATTTAAAAAACCCTCATATGAGTATTCCAAAATTTGCTTAAAATTATAAAAATGCCATTACATTACGTAACAATTTCGCTAAATTCCATCTAGTTATTTTAGCTTCTGTTTCAGGGCACCTCCGGCCTCCTAATTTTATTACTAAATGTCTAGATTATTATTCTAATTCTTCTAGAACTTAACCAATTCATTTTAGAGGACTTACTTTTAAAACATATCTATTTCCATTGTTTTCACGAAAATCAAACATTACATTCTGCATGGATACATATACTATTTATACATATATTAGAACATGCTCAAGGGTTTACATCATAAATACATCTCATGGTTACATAGTTTGACATCAAAATACAATTAAACAAGCCATTTCTCTATCTTGTTATCACAATCTTGCTTCTCATGCTTGTTGGCTCCTATTTCCTTGTCTACTTGGCTCACCTAGGCATGGTCAGACATGTGTGGGGGGAAAGTGAGATCCAAAGAATGCCAATAGCTCTTAACCCTTTCAAACATACGTACTGGATTCTAAAACATGTCAAAGAATGCATGCATGATATTGAAGCAACTAATGAACATGTGTAGGACATTTTCCTTATGACATAAACTCATACATAACAAGTATAAGCTCTCAAGGGCATTGGTCTAGCCTCACCCATCTTTCTTGGGACTTTTGGATTTGCCTTACCCACTTTCAAAGGACTTTTGACTAGGCCTCACTCATCTTGAGACTTTTGGTTTTGTCTCACCCATTTCTAGCTTTTTGGCTCACCTCACCCTTGCTAAGGGACTTTTGGCATAATCAAACCCATGCAAGGTATAATGCAATCATAAACACATTTCAAGAAACATAATGGTACCATAATAAGTAAGTATAGGCTAAAAACATTTCTCATGACTCAAACATACACATAAACACTCAATGACAAGAAAACAACCAAGCTATGTATGTGAGAAAGGTTAAAGAGCTACCCTAAAGCAAGATTCACACACTTTTTCTTTGAATATTCCTCCCCCTTTTTGGCCACACACTTGCAATGGGATGGAGTTTGATTCTCTTAGCCTAAACACATTAAATAAGGCACAATTACATCATAGAAGCAAACTCTAACATCACTTACTCTCTATGGAAGCTTACCTTGTTCTATGGTTACATAATGGTTCCATATGAGACCTAATGTAGCAAGTGCTAGAATTCAAGGTCTTGGCTCCATTCTCTCCTTCCATCTTGGTCTCTTGACTCCATTTAAGCCCTTTGAAGTCATTACGATTCACTTGCAAGAGCCTAAACACAAGTTGCTTCTTTAAGTCTTCTTATGGAACCTACACTTCCATCACACAAACCAAGGCTTTTAATTTTTTTTGAAACCTTCCTTTGATGTTCTTTTATCATATTTAGTCCCTTTCTACCCTTAGAAAAATTTAAAACTCTCCTTAAGCACAAGAACCATGCTTAGCCAAGACATGCACTAGGTTTTAGACCCATGGAGTTAGCTTTGTTCTCTTGAAAGAAATGGCACATGTGAGGCTTTCTAGGCATCTCAAGTACTCATATATACTCTTAGACAATTAGGAATACCACTAGAAAGCTTCATACATACCATGGTGCAAAGAAAACCGTAGGTTTTGGAAACTTGAAAACTAATGGTTCTTTTTGGAATTTCTTTGCATCTACTTATTCCTCACCCTTAAAAACATAGGTTTCATGCTTGGTTTAAATTGATTTTTCTCCCTCTTGCTTGTACTATATGAGGCCAAAATGTAGCTATGGAGGAACAAGGAGGAAGAAGCAAGAAAAGCCATAGAAATACCTTGATTCTTTAGCCTTTTCAAGAGCCTTCTCCTTTGCTTTCAGTCCCCCTTGAAATTTTAAACTTTTCCCCTCTGAACAAGGCTCAGAATAGATCCAAATCATGCAATAAAACTATGGAAAGAAAGAAGAGAAGAAGGAGAACAAGTTCAATGAAGGAAGGAGGAAGAAGTTCCTTGATTTTCCATACCTTTTCCTAGGTTTTTCTCCTCCCTTGAAGCTCCCTCTTGTGTGCCCTTCCTTATAGGACTTCTCCCTAGTTTTAGATAGAATTTAAGTTGGCCAAATGTGAAGGAGAAGTTGAGTGCCACTAATATATAGCTAGGGATCCTTAAGAAGCTTTTTAAAATTCTAATTTTGTCCCTTATTATTGGCTTTTTTGTTTTAAGCTCATTTCAACTCCTTTTCGAAACTCATCTTCTTCATCTAAAACTTAGGTTCTCTAACCTCTAAATAGCCTTTGGAATCACTCAAATTGGGTTTAAAACTTTCCCGAATAAAATGGTTAAAGTTCAGGTTCACCGACGTTCTAGAATATAAATCGAAGGAGGTTTAACTATTCTAGGGATTCCTATAGTTTTTAGGGCCTCTGAGAACGAAACTTAAATTTTCCATTTAAAGATCTCTCCTTTGAGTTTTCTAGAAGTTGCCCAAAATTACAAAAATGCCACTACATTTCGTTAAGATTTTCTTTAGACATTCCGGCTTTGATTTCTGGGCACCCTAAGCCTTGGATCATCGTTTTCTAATATTTAGAATTTTATCTTCATTTTATTTGGCCTTGAAAAAATTATTTTAAATTACTATTTTATACCTAACCTGTTTTTGTCATTTTTACAAAAATTGGGTGATACATTTCTATCCCCTTTAAATAAAATTTTGTCCTTAAAATTTAAACACATACCTCATAGGAATAGCTCTAGGAACTTCTTTCTCATCTTTTCTTCTAGCTCCTAGGTGGCTTCCTCAGGAGATAGCCCTTTCCAAACCACTTTCACCAATGGTATTATTTTATTTCGTAATCGCTTAAGTTTAACATCCATGATTCGATCTGGTGATACTACATAAGATAGATTGTCTTGAAATTACACATTCTCATATTCTATGACATGTGAAGGATCAAGCTAGTACTTTTCAAGTTAGGATACATGGAATACATCGTGTATTTGGCTCAGGCTTAGGGGAAGAGCAAGTTTGTAGGCTATAGGTCTAACTTTATCAAGAATCTGGAATAGACCTATGTACTTTGGATTAAGCTTTCTATTTCTAAGGGACCTACCTGTCCCTGTAACTAGAGACACTCTCACAAAGACATGATTTTCAATCTCAAACTCTAATAGTCGCCTCCTGCTTATCTGCATAGCTCTTTTGTTTACTCTATGCCATTAAGAGTTTCTTTTATATGGTTTCTATTTGTCTAAAAGTCTGGACCACTAACTCAAGGCCTATAAGGCTCCTCTCTCTAAGCTTAACCCAACATACTAGGGACCTATGCTTCCTCCTATGTAATGCCTCATATGATGCCATCGGGATACTAGCATGATAACTATTACTGTTGGCAAACTCTGCTAGAGGTAAGTAGATATCCTAATTCTCCTTTAACTCTAGAACACAAGCCCTTAAACATGTCCTCTAAAGCTTGGATGGTTCTCTTTGTTTAACCATCTGTATGATGTAACACCATACATTTTTAACTTATTTCATGTTACTTCCATGTCTCATATCATGCAATTCATGGAGGAGTAAGAAAAATGGCAATAAATAATGAATTTCTTAGTGTTGCGTCGTGTATACATTTTTCATTCGTTGTCCCATAGACCGTGTGAGCTCATACATTACATTCTGATATTTAATTACATAGATACAACTTATTTTTATCACCTAAAGTGGTCTAGAACTCGTGCAAAGCAAAGGGATGCTCAAAATTCATAGTTGTATTTTCGACCAGAATTCTCCCTTTTTTGTCACAAACTTTGGAAAATCATAACTGATTCTAGAAACATTGAAATCATGAATTCTTTGCCATTATGGAAAGCTATACATGTCTAAGTTTTGAAAAAAATATGACCAGGCCATGAAACATCACATAGAAGATGTTTGACATTCAAAAAAGTGCAAAGGTCTGACTGGCTACTAGTACTAATATAACTTTCTGTTACAAACTTCAAAAATGTCCAATTAATTTGAAAAAAATTCAATTCATGCAAATGATACTAATCTAGAAAGCTACATACTTTATCTAGAGGAAAAAAATAACTTCAGACCAGTTTAGGCACATACAGGCATCAAAAACTAATCAAATAGTAACCTGGGTCAGTTTGGATGCCTGATACTAGATAGAAACTTCAAAAATTCATTTCTCCCTCTCTAGAAACCTAAATGAGGTGCTTCTAGTTGACACAATTTACTAGGAATGCCTAGTTTCTCCTATGAAATTTCGTGGCAATTGCATATCATTTTCCCCCTGAGTGATGGAATTCATTTTCGAACCTAAGTGAACAGTACCCTGAACCAATTTCAGAATTTTTCCCAACTTTAAAAATTTATCAAATATTCCATAGACCTCAAAAAATTCTGCACTTTACCTTCCCAGAAAGCTTTCAACAAGCTCTAACTTCATGCCAAATCTTAAATCAAGAAGAGCTCTTTTGGACAAAAAGTGGTATAAGTTTCCAATATGGTCAATTCTTGCTCCATACAAGATACCAAAGTGTCCAAATGACTTCCCTTGATGTTTGGCACCTCTTGGGCAAGTTTAAAAGTATGCATATGACTTATAAGAACTACCTAAATGGTCCTCAACATCATGCATCTCAATTAGGCTATTCCACTTCCATTTATACACAATTACGCAAAGTCTCATCCACTTTTAAGAGACTTTTGACTGAGCCTCACTCTTATTGAGACTTTTGCTTTGTTTCACCCATTTCTAGGGACTTTTGGCTCATTCTCAGCCTTGCTATGGGACTTTTGGCACAACCAAACCCACACAAGCCTTAATGCAATCTTAAACACATTTTAAGAAACATAATGGTACCATATCATGTAAGTATAGGCTAAAAACATTTCTCATGGCTCAAACATACACGCAAGCACTCAATGATAAGAAAACAACTAAGCTATGCATGTGAGAAAAGTTAGAGAGCTACCTTGAAGCAAGGTTCACATACTTTTTCCTTGAATATTCCTCTCCCTTTTTAGCCACACACTTGCAATGGGATGGAGCTTGATTCTCTTGGCCTAAAGATATTAAATAGGGCATAATTACATCATGGAAGCAACCTCTAGCATCACACACTCTCTATGGAAGCTTACTTTGTTCTATGGTTATGTAATGGTTCCATATGAGACTTAATAACGCAAATGCTAAAATTCAAGGTCTTGGCTCTATTCTCTCCATCTATCTAGGTCTCTTGAATCCATTTAAGCCTCTTAGAGTCATTACAAATTCACTCCTAAGAGCCTAGATATAAGTTGCTTCTTTACGTCTTCTTATGGACCTTACACTTCCATCACACAAACCAAGGCTTCTAACTTTTTTTAAAGCCTTCCTTTGATTTTTTTTATCATATTTAGTCCCTTTCTACCCTTATAAAGATTTAAAACACTCCCTAGGCACAAGAACCACGCTTGGCTGAGACATGCACTACGTTTTAGACCCATGGAGTTAGCTTTGTTCTCTTGAAGGGAATGGCACATGTAAGGTTTTCTAGGCATCTCAAGTACTTATATATACTAGTAGACAATTAGAAATACCACTAGAAAACTTCATACATACCATGGTGCACAAAGAAAACCCTAGGTTTTGGAAACTTGAAAACTAATGGTTCTTTTTGGAATTTCTTTCCATCTACTTGTTCCTCACCCTTAAAAACCCAGGTTTCATGCTTGGTTTAAGTTAGATTTTCCTCCCTCTTTCTTGCACTATATGAGGCCAAAACTTAGCTATGGAGGAACAAGAAGGAAGAAGCAAGAAAAGCCATAGAAATATCGTGATTCTTTAGCTTTTTCAAGAGCTTTCTCTCTTGTTTTTACTCTTCCTTGAAATTTTTAACTTCTCCCCTCTAAACAAGGCTCAAAATAGATCCAAATCATGCACTAAAACCATGGAGAGAAAGAGGAAAAGAAGGAGAACAAAGTCAATGAAGGAAAGAGCAAGAAATTCCTTAATTTTACATACCTTTTCCTAGGTTTTTATCCTCCCTTGAAGCTCCCTCTTGTGCACCCATCTTTGTAGAACTTCTCCCTTGTTTTAGAAAGAATTTGGGTCTACTAAGTGTGAGGGAGAAGTGAGGCATCATCTATATATAGCAAGAGATCCTTAAGAAGCTTTTTAAAATGCCAATTTTTCCTCATTCTTGGCTTTTTTAGTTTAGGCAAATCAACTCCTTTTCAAAAACTATCTTTTTCATCATAAAATTTAGGTTTCTTAACCTCTAAATAGCCTTTGGAATCACTCAAATCGGGTCTAAAACCTTCCCGAATGAAAAGGTCAAAGTTCGGGTTCACTAACATTCTAAAACATAAACTAGAGGAGTTTTAACTGTTCAAGGGATTCTTATAGTTTTTAGGATCTTTGAGAACCCTGGAAAACTCAATTTTTTCATTTAAGGATTTGTGCCTTGAGGTTTTTAAAAGTTGCCCAAAATTACAAAAATGCATTACATTTCGTTAAGATTTTCTTTAGCCATTCTGGCTCTAGTTTCTAGGCACCCTAAGTCTTGGATCCTCGTTTTCTAATATTAGAATTTTATCCTAATTTTATTTGGCCTTAACAAATTTATTTTAGAAGACTCTTTTTTATATCTGGCTCATTTCTATTATTTTTACAAAAACTAGGTGTTACATTTCTACCCCTTAAAATAAAATTTCGTTTGCGAAATTTAAATACATACCTCATGGAAATAGCTCTGGGTACTTCTTTCTCATCTCTTTTTCTAGTTCCCAGGTGGGTTCCTCAGGAGATAGCTCTTTCTAAACCACTTTCACTAGTAGTATCATTTTATTCCATAACCGCTTGAGTTTAACATCCATGATCCGATCTGATGATGCTACATAAAATAGATTGTCCTGAAATTTCACATTCTAATATTCTATGACATGTGAAGGGTTGAGCTGGTACTTTTTAAGTTGGGATACATGGAATACATTGTGTATTTGGCTAAGGTTTAAGGGAAGCGTAAGTCTGTAGGCCACAGGTCCAACTTTAACAAGAATTTGGAATGGACTTACGTACTTTGGAATGAACTTTCTACTTTTAATGAACCTACCTATCTCTGTGACTGGAGACACTCTCATAAAGACATGGTTTTCAATCTTAAACTTTAACGGTCATTTCCTCTTATCTACATAGCTCTTTTGTCGACTCTGTGCCATTAAGAGTTTCTTTCTTATGGTTTCTATTTGTCTAGAGGTTTAGTCCACTAACTCTAGGCCTATAAGGCTCATCTTTCCAAGCTCAACCCAACATACTGAGGACCTACACTTCCTCCCATACAATGTCTCATATAGTGTCATTTGAATACTAGCATGATAACTGTTATTGTAGGCAAACTTTACTAGAAGAAAGTAGATAACTGAGTTCCCCTTTAACTCTAGAACATAAGCCCTCAACATGTCTTTCAAGGTTTGGATGGTTCTCTCTATTTGACCATCTATCTGAGGGTTATAGGCTGTATTGAATCTTAACTTGGTTCCTGGGGCATCCTATAATGATCCTTAAAAGTTTAAAATGAATTTAAGATCTCTATCTGATACTATACTCCTATGTACACCATGTAACCTCACTATCTCCCTAATGTAGAGATGAACTAATCTATCTAGCGTGTATGTGGCTTTCATTGCTAAAAAGTATGCTGACTTGGTTAATCTATCCACTATCACCCATATGGCATTATACCCCAATGATGTCCTGGGTAAACCCATGATAAAATCCATAACTATACTATCCTATTTCCACTCAGGGATATTTAGGGGCTGAAGTAACCTAGCTGGCTTCTGGTGCTCTATCTTGACTTTTTGACATACCAAACACCGAGTGACATATTCTACTATGTCTATTTTCATTCCAGGACACCAAAATATTTTCTTTAAATTATGGTACATCTTGTTACTGCCTGGATGAATGGTGTATCTACTTTTGTGTACCTCTTCTAATATCTTTTCTCTCAATTATGACTCTCTAGGCACATACAACCTGTTTTTATACCTTATTATTCCATCCTTAGACAAATTAAAGTCTGACACACCACCTTGGGATATCTGGGCTTTCATTTTGCTCACATAATCATCTTTTTGCTGAGTATCTCTAATTTGCCTCCTCAGGTCACTCTCTATTCGGGCTTCACTCATTAACAATTTCCTCGAATGCACCTGATAGGAGAGATTCTTATCCCTGAATCTCTCAATCAATTCAGGCCTTTTCAACATCATGTGGGCCATGTGTATGGATTTCCTACACAAGGCATCAGCTACCATATTAGTCTTATTGGGATGGTATTTCAAGGTAAAATCATAATCCTTTAAGAATTCTAACCATCTACTCTATATCATATTCAATTCTTTGTATTCAAATATTTACTTAAGGCTTTTGTGGTCACTATAAATCTTTATGGCTGCCCCATACAAGTAGTGTCTCTATATCTTAAGGGCAAACACCACTGCTGCTAGTTCTAAATCATGAGTGGGATAGTTTTCTTCATGTGGTTTCAACTGTCTAGAAGCATAAGCTACCACTCTACCTCCCTGCAAGAGTACATATCTTAACCCTTTTTTTAATGCATCACTATAGACTATAAAAGTCTCTCTTAGGTCAAGAAGTACTAAAACTGGGGCTATGGTTGATGGTCGTGTCGTGCAATCTCAAAATAAACTAGGTTGGATAATATTTTGCAATATAGGGTGCAACCTAGATCGTCTCCCTTGGAAATGGAGTTCAATGTTTAATTGAGTTTTCTAAATGTAAGAGGATCCTAGAACTACCTAATTTAAGGGGGGTTTGATCTCTTTAAACTAACTAAAATTAAATTGAAATAAAGCTCCTAATTACCACCTAAATGCATGAGTTAAAAAGTAACTAATGAACTTGTGACTAGCTTTAGATTCATCCCTTAATATCCACTATCATTATCCTAATTCAATTGTTAATGTTTTGGTCTAAAAGTTCCTAATTGTATTCATGTCAAATGATCTTTACTTACCACTCAAGATTCAAGAGATTAACAAAGTAATGTTAAATTGAAACCTTAACTTTGTATCTAATTATTAAATCTTATCATTAGGATCAATGAACACCTAAACTTGAGTGATTAATTGATCAATTAGCCTCTAAATTAACACCCTAGGATGTTTAATTAACTAATTAAATTACAAGGAATCCTTAAATCAAACAATTAAGCACACAATTTCACTCATGCATTTCATCAATCACCTTAATTGCATACATGGGACATTCTTAATTTAATCCATTAATCATCAAATAGTCTCCTAATTAGTATTTAACCAGCCACTAATTATAAACCATACTAATCTCAGTTAATTACAAGCTCAACCAAGCAAATAAAATAACAAAAATTGATGTAGAAAGAGAGAAAATAAGATAGAATTTTTAGCCCAAAATTCCCTTGGTTATCTCCATGAATTCAAGCTTCTCCAAGGTCTTCCTCCTAGCTAGCCACAAGATGGAGTTAGTGCTTTATGGAGGTGGAAGGAGATGGAGGAAAATGGGGTAAATGACCATGGCCATAGGGGTGGAAGAGAATGTATGAGCGATGGATTGAGATGGATTCCCCCTGAATGCTTCTGCCAGAGTGTGTTTTACCCCTTTTATGAATCATGTGCTTCATTTTTGCTATTTCATGTACTCTCTCCTTTCATTCTTCCCGAGCTTCCCACGTCAATTTCCCTCTCATGCATGCTGCTCCATTTAATCCCCAGCCTCTTCATCATGTGCTCCTTCATGTATGTATAAATGTGGGCCCCGTTGTGATGCTAAGTATTATTAATATAATATAAAAATCTATATGTGCTTCTTATTCCATTGTTTCTCACATTCTGGAGCTTAGAGCTTACAAACAGGAAAGCACTTTTCTTTCCATGCTTCTTCTTCTCTTCAACAAAGATGAGCCTCCTTCTCTCTCATGTAACTTCTCCTCCTCAAAACCTGTGGGGTGTACTTGTGTATCTATTTATGAGCTGCTGGACGTAGTGTGTGTCTTCATGCTTCCTCGTGCAGCTACTGTGTGAGTATATGGAGGAGTTTTCTTCTATGTAGAACGACCCTTAAAGCTACCTACCTTTGTGCTCTTAAGCTCTGTTATGCTTTACATGCTGCCCTTCTCCATGTTTGCAGTTCTTCACATTTTGTTTCCCCCTAGCACCCAAGACCCTTGCATCTATTCACCTTAACTTCCTTTGAATTATAAAAGAATGCCTCCTGGTAGTTGCTATGCGTGTTTGTATCATGCATGAAGTGAGAGTTACTTGATGTGCTAAGTGGATTGGATAGTGAGCCTCTTGTAAGTGCTATGTAAATAAATGGATGGCAATAAGAGTGGGTTGTGCTCATAGATGTAAGTGCCTAGCTATGTGGAATGAAGCTCATGCATAAAACGTGAGAGTGAGCTATGACTAGTTGTTGTTTAGCCCTTTAAACCATAGCTTCTCTTTCAAATCTTCTCTCATATGTCTCCTTCCATATAAACCATTAACCCGAGCCTCCAAAATCACATTGTTTGTGTTATGTGGAAGGGTTGTGGAGTGCAAGCAACATGAGTGTTTAATGTGGTGTGTGAGATTAGACAAGGCTGGATTTGCAACCCATGCCCCGTGAATGAAAAAGCTATGTGAGACGGCCTATATGACCTGGTGCTTACTCGTGTGAGAAAGTGTGATTTGGTGAGTGTTAATGTTAATGTGAAGCTTTTACGTGTACATGGTCCAAACCCAAATTCCCATTCAACTAAATATTTTTTTTATTTTATATTCTAAAAAAATATTTGCATTAAAATTGTGGCACTTATTCTCTCCTTGAGATTGCATACTTGAAACTTCCATCTTTTTTCTAAATCAATCTCCCATTCAAATTCTATTTGCCCATCAAAAGGTTTGTAAAAATAATAAACAATATTAAGTAGGAAAAATTTTACAAAATTATTTAAACAAATTTATGCATTAAAACCAATAATTTTGCAATTTAATTCCTAAGCTGTAGAAAATGGCCAATAAAATCAATTATCATCTAATAAAATGCAATAAGACATATTCAATCATTAAAATACCTAAGTTTAGGAGAATTAATATATATATAATTAGTAACTATCAAATTCCCCCACACTTAAACCTTTGCACTCTTGGGAAAAACTCAAAATTAAAAGAAAGGCTAATGAATGGCAAGTGGAGAATGAAAATGAAAGAGAAAGTGTAAAAATCACAAGCCATGGAATGATCAATACTCTTCCACACTTCAACAATCAAAGCTAACTTCACTGGCATCAATAAAGCAAATTCTATGGCAATTTCATTTGAAAAAAATGAATTAAAGTGCATAGCCCCTCACATAGGATAATTGTATACTCTCAACTTTCAAGTGTTTGGGCAATGTAGATCACTCAAATTCCACCTATCAAAACCTCACTACCATAGGCTTGTCTAACTTCTAAATCTCCACCACTTATGCCAAATGCAAAGCACAAATCAATAAGACTTTATTCAAGATTGTAGTGGGGTAAGGGGATGAAATGAATGGATATACAAGAATAAGGAAAAACAAACTAGTGGATACTCTAGAACCTCAAAAGCAATAAATGGAAACCTATGATAGGGAAGAATGTGTCTTAAGGCCTTATTTCCAACTAGTAATAGTAAATCCAAATAAAACTCAAATACTTCTTTCTTTGATTTTCTAATGCTTTCCTTCTTTTTTTTTTCTTTTCTATCTCTTCTTTTCTTTTCATTTTTTTTCTTTTAGAAAAATCTTTCTCAACTTTTAATAACAATGGCCTAAATTGATGCAAAGCTCACATTCACCTATCCTAATTAGATGTAATGCTCATTGAAATCCATAAGGTGTCTTAAAATAAGGTGGGAAAATATTTATTTTTATTTTTTATGGCTATGGTTTCAACAAGAAAATAAAACAAAGTCAAAAGTGGCTAAACAATGAATAGAATGCATGTAATGGTTAGCTTTTTGGCTAACTAGCTATAAAAGAAATGAATGTCTTATCATTTTCATCCATGCAAATGCAAATATGGTCTCAACAAAGAATCAAGATAAGCTCTAGAGTAAAAGCAAAGATAAGTAAATACACACTCGAAATGAACAAATAAGGGTCAAATCCTCACCAGCTCATGGCTATCAGAATAATTCATTAAAATCAAATTCATTGTCACTTTACTTAAATCAAAATATAAGATCCATCACTTATCATGTCAAAGTGAATCCAAGCTATAATCATCTCAACTTGTAACTTTCCATAAAAAATTTTAAAAAAATTCACACTATTTTTCAAAATTTTCTCAAAAATTTTCAATTTTTTTTAAAGAAAGTAAAAACAAAGAAAGAATGAAGATGAAATGGGATGGTTCTTCCCCCTACACTTAAATATTGCATTGTCCTCAATGCCAGCACAGGATCCAATCAATAGATAAAGAGCACAATATAAAGAGTGAAAAAGAAAGTGTACAACTGGATGAAGTTGAATTGAAGATCTCAAGGGTGGCTTGGATTCCTATGTAGCTGGTTAGTAATTTATTAACTACAAAACATAACAAAACAAACAGTAATGCAGAAAAGAAAAGATAACTAAGTCTTAAACTAAACTAAAAAAAGACTATATCAAAAGACTAACTACTCATAAGTATCAAAAATCAAAATTAAAATAGCTTTATTTCTCTTCAGTTGAACAATTTTAAGTCTAACCACTTTGAAGCATTTTGATTGATCATTCAGTGTTGATTCATGGACTTCCTCAACCATCAGTAGCTTTGGAAAGTCAAATTCAGCATATTCAAAGGCAATAAAAGAATAAAAATCAAATTTAGGACATTCAAAGCTAAAGAAAAAAAAATTGGAATCAAGTTTAAACATTTGACTCTTTAAATATCTATCCAAACCAATGAAATCAACTAGACTCTTATCGGTAAGAGTCATTGTATCAATAAAAGAATTCAATTACAACTTCTCATAGTCCTTCAAGTTAGAATCCTTCAAGGCATCTGGCAAGTGCTTCATCTCAATTAAATATGAGAATGTGATGTATGAGCTCATATGGTCCACGTGACACCGAATGAAATACATGTGTATATTTTCCGCCAAATTTCCCTCTTTTGTATCATAAACTTTGAAAAATTATAACTAATTCTAAAAAAATAAAAATCATAAATTCTCAGCCATTATGGAAAACTACACATATCTACTTCATGATAAAAATATTTCCAAACTATAACATCAAAAATAAAGGATGTTTGACATTCAAAAAGGTCCAGAGGTCAGGCTGTCCACTGGTGCTATCACAAAATTCTGCAGCAAACTTCAAAAATGTCCAATTAATTCCAAAAAGGTCCAATCCATATAAATGATACCAATCTGGAATTTTATGGATGTTAACTAGAGGGAAAAAATAAATTCAGACTAGCTTAGACATGTCCAGGCATTGAAAATCAATCAAATAGTACCTGAGGTCAGTTGGAGTTCCTAATACTGGATAGAATCTTTAAAGATTCGTATCTCCCTCTCTAGACATCCAAATGAGGTGTTTCTAGTTGGCACAAGTCACTATGAATGTCTAGTTTTTTTGTATTAAATTTTGTGGTAATTGGATATCATTGGGCCCTGTGTGAAAGATTTCATTTTCAAACTAGTATGAACAGTGACATGACCAAAATTAAAAAAAATTTCAACTTTAAAAATTCATCAAATATTCTCTAGACCTCTAAAAATTTTGTTCTTTAGATTCCTAAAAAGCTCTCAACAAGCTCTAATTTCATGCCAAATCTTAGATCAAGAAAAGCTCATTTGGACAAAAAGTGACATAATATTCCATTATGGTCAGTTTTGGCTCCATATGGGATACTAAAATGTCCAAATGGCTTTCCTTGAGGTTTGACACCTCTTAGACAAGTCTAAAAGCATAATTAGGACTACCCAAATGGTTCCAAACCTCATACATCTCAATTTGTCCATTCCACTTCCATTCATACATGACATTCCATAATGCAAAATTGTCATTACATGATCAAAATGAGTATTTTCATACATATAACCCTAGCTCTCATTTATACATAATACCTTAACATAATTATATATGCTCATAACATCATAGGTCATATACAACTATGGATTTCATCAATTGTTATCCATAAGGCCTTAAAGTAACAATTTTAAGACACTTTGATGTCATGCTCTCATCTTCAAGGTGGTTGCCTTCCATTACCTTGCTCTCTTAGTCCACCTAGCATGTTAGAACATTGGAGAGGAAGGGATGAGATTCAAAGAATCTCAATAGCTCATATCCCATTCAATCATACATAAAAGATGCAAATAAGTCTTATAAATGCATGTAGGGTCGTGTTGACATGTGTAAACATTCAAGAGGCATTTTCATCATTTAAGAAAATTATACATGGCATACAAAGGCTTGCCAAGCAAGTGGATTGGCCTCACCCATTTACTTATAGATTTTGGACTTGCCTCACCCATTCTTTAAGAGGTTCTTAGACTCAACCATGCTCTTGGGAGTCAACCTCACTTTTGGGAGACTCTTTACTTTGTCTCAACCAATCTTAAGGGTTCTTGGCTTATCCTCACTATGGCTAAGGGTTCTTGGCCTTACCACACTCAAGCAAGCCCAAGCACACATCATAAACATCATATGAAAGTATATTATAACATCATGGTACCATGGAATCAAAGTCATGCTAGAACACTTTTCATGGCTTAAAAATACACATACACACATTCAAAGACAAGTAGAGCAAATAATCATGCATCAGAGAACGAGGAGTGAACTACCTTGCTAACATTTGTACACTTTTTCCTTAAGTTTTGAATCCTCTCCCTTGACCTCACACACCCAAGAAGGTGGAGATCATTCCTTTTTGGCCTAGACACAATTTATGGAAGCTAATTAGGTTCATGGAATTAATTCTAAGGCCATACAAATTACTTAGACTCTTTTTAAGCAACACCCATCAATTAAATTCTAGGCTCCATTCTTTTCTTTCAAATATAATTCTTGACTCCTTTTAAGCCTCTTGGAGTCATCACATAATTAAAATAAAGAGCCTAACTATATGTTGCTTCTTTAGGTCATATTATGGAACATAAAGCACCAACTCACTTTCTATGGTTTCTAATTTTTTTTCCAAGGCTTCCCCTCATCTTCATTCATCATATATGACTCAAAAATGGGCTTAGAAAAATTTAAAACTCTCCCTAGCTACGGTAACCCTTCTTGGCTGAGATAATGAAATATGATGGCTTCCATGGAGCTTGCTTTGTTTTTCAAGGGAAGATGCACATGAGGGGACTTCTAGGGATCTTAGGAGCTCATTCAAACACTTATTTAGACATAGGAATTAAGGTATCAAATCATATTTTACAAGGAATATATGAAACCCTAGACTTTGCATCTTGAATTTTCATAGTTATTTGTTAATTCTTTTGCATATTCTTAATCTCCACACCCTTTTTCCTAAGAATCACACTTGGTTCTGCCTAAAAATCAAATCCTCTTAGGTCTTCTCAAGTGGGGTGAAATTGTGGAGAAGGGGAGCAAGGGGTATCAACCATTGAAGAAATAATTACCTTGTTTTCTTGCTTTTTCTTACTTAAATCTTGTGTTCTTTGAACTCTTTTCTTTAAATCCGAATTTTTCCCTCAATTTTCCCTTAAAACAGATTTATAAACTTCATTATAATCATAGGAAACAAAGGAGAATGGAGGAGAAAAGGTTTAGAAGGAGGAAAGCATAAAAAACTACCAAAATTTCATACCTTTGCTTGAATTTTTCCTCTTCTTCTTCCTCTTGTGCGCCTCATCCTAGGGCTTCTTTCTCTAGTTTGGGGCAGAAACACATGAGGCTACATGAGGGTGAGAGTCGGGCACCACTTATATATATAAGAGAGGAAAAAGAACTTTTCAAAAATTCTCATTTTTCCTTTCATTCTTAGCATTTTTGTTTCTAATTCATTTTGGCTCCTTTTTTAGAAGCATCTTCTCCATTATGAAATTTAGGTTCCTAATTTAGTAAAATACCTATGGAATCACTCAAATTAGAGCTAAAATCTTCCCAAATAAATTCATCAAAATTTGGGTACCTAGACTTTGGAAAACATCCACCAGAGGGGCTTTAGTTGTCCTGGGCCTTCGCATGGTTTTCAAGGCCTCTGAAAACCCTTGGGAACTCAAAACTTTCATTTAAAAAATCCTCCTGTGTGAATTCCAAAATTTTCTCAAAATTACAAAAATGCCATTACGTTTTGTAAGTTTTCCATCAAATTTTATTTCTTTATTCTAGCTCCGTTTTTCTTTTCATCTAAGCCTACGATTCTCATTTTTAGGAGTCTAGAATGCTTCCCAAATTTTTTAGGACCTTAATTAAGTCATTTTGGGAGACTTCCTTTTGTATCCAGTGAGTTTCATTTGTTTACAGAGAAATCGTACATTACATTTCTCACGTTTTCTCTCATTTTTAGAAAATTGAATGTTACAACATAAGCATTTCAAACTAGAGTTTGATTCATCAACAAGAAGTTACTCAACAATTGTACTATCTATGTCCTCACCACATGCTACATTCACTATTTTATCAGTCATATCATCACATGCTAAGTCACCCCTACACTTATTTACTACCCTAGACTTAATAGGATCATCATCAATTGGCTTAGAAATGAAATCATCACTATGGTCATAGCTAGGGGTAGAAAAACCAAGTGTATCAATATACAAGGATTCATTAACATTAACGCATGTATCATTTTGCTTAATGTAATACCACAATCAATTATGTCAGGGGATTCAACAACAATTTCTTTATCTACATCATCATTCTCATACAATTCAAAATCAACATAATCACATGCTTAGTCATTACTATGCTATCATGCAAACTAGAGCCAACCCCAATAAATTGCAAAGTATTAGAAGATGGAAGTATATTACCTAATGAATAAGACTATTCCTCTTCTATACATTCTCTTTTAATTTGTTCTTCTTTTAGTTCAGTAGCACTTGAAGTAGATTGATTCATTTGAACTCCTGGATCCTTTATGAGGTTATCCATCATAAAAGCTTAAAAGCTTTTAGTTGAAGATTAAAAGCTTTTAGTTGTTGCCTCATCCTCTCTTCCTAACTTAGTTCCCTTTGGGGCTCTTGTTGCATGTATCCCTCATGATAATTATAGGAATAATATTCTGGTTCTTGCACATAGAAGTTGTGGTATGGCTCAATAGAACTAGGGTGAACTTCATAAGAATGGTGGTAAGGTTGGTAGCATGGCTATTGGTATTGCTGTGCTTGTCTTCATTACTCAAGAATGCCATGAAACATTGATATAGCTTCATCCATCTTTTGGATAATCCTATCATTTGCACAAGAATCATAGACACCTTGATTAGACATGCAATATGGATCCATTTAAAGCAAAGAAAATGAAAAGTACAATCAATTTTAGCATAAAACAAATTACTAGCAAACTACCACTAAAATTAACTCTAAATCAAGAAAATTAAATTCAAATTAAGCTAACAACTATCTAACAATCCAAAACACTCTAAAATAGAGGATAATCACACAAAATAAACTCATAAAAAATAAAGAAATTAAATCCAAAAAATTTGAAAAATTCCTAAAAAATTTGAAAAAATAAAAAATTAGAAAAGTGCCTTAAACGTTGGAATTTGTCCAAAACATGGTGCACCAAATAGCTATGCTATTATTTTTGCTCAAAATACCCAAACATCTTGAAAAACAAAGTTTGAGAATTTTCTGGGCACGTCAAACAAAAATTCTAGCAAGCCGAACATTTGTTACATAACACCAAAATATCAAAAAATCAAGTCCAAAACAAAACAAAAACAAAGTGAAAACTAAGCAAAAACACTTAGAAACCTTTTTCAAACAATTGAAAATCCAATTCCCTGGTAACAGCACCAAATTTTGACAATCATGTCGCACAACCTCAAAATAAACTAGGTTGGATAATATTTTGCAATATAGGGTGCAACATAGATCATCTCTCTTGGAAATGGATTTCAATATTTAATTGAGTTTTCTAAGATAAGAGGATCCTAGAACTACCTAATTTAATGGGGGTTTGATCACATTAAACTAACTAAAATTAAATTGAAATAAAGCTCCTAGTTACTACCAAATGCATGAGTTAAGAGGTAACTAATGGACTTATGACTAGCTTTGGATTCATCTCTTGGTATCCACTATTCTTATCCTAATTCAAATATTAATGTTCTAGTCTAAAAGTTCCTCATTGTGTTCATGTCAAGTGATCTTGAGTTACCACTCGAGATTCAAGAGATTAATAAATTAATGTTGAATTGAAACCTCAACTCTGCATCTAATTATTAACTCTTGTCATCAGGATCAATGAACACTTAAATTTAAGTGATTAATTGATCAATTAGCCTCTGAATTAACACACTAGGATGTCAATTAACCAATTAAACTCTAAAGAATCCTTAAATTTCACCATGCATTTTATCAAACACCTTGATTGCATACATGGGAAACTAAAGGAAAGTGAAAATTTTAGCACTTAATTTAATCCATTAATCATCAAATAGTCTCCTAATTAGTGTGTGACCAACCATTAATTATAAACGACACCAATCTTAGTTAATCATAAGCTCAACCAAGCTAATAAAATAACAAAAATTAATATAGAAAGAGAGAAAATAAGATGGAATTCTTAGCCCAAAATTCCCTCGGTTATCTCCATGGATTCGAGCTTCTCCAAAGTCTTCCTCCTAGCTAGCCACAAGATAGAGTTAGTGTTTCATAGAGGTGGAAGGAGATAGAGGAAAATAGGGTAAATGAGCCACGACCATAAGGGAAGAAGAAAGTGTATAGGTGATGGATTCCCCCTGGATGCTTCTATCTGAGTGTGTTTTACCCCTTTTATGAATCATGTGCTTCATTTTTACTATTTCATGTGCTTTCTCCTTTCATTCTGCCTGAGCTTCCTATGTCAATTTCCTTCTCACATATGCTACTCCAATTAATCCCCAGCCTCTTCGTCACATGCTCCTTCATGTGTGTATAAGTGTGGGCTCCATTGTGATGCTAAGTATTATTAAAATAATATAAAAATCTATATGTGCTTCTCATTCCATTCTTTCTCACATTCTGGAGATTAAAGGTTACAAACATGAGAGCACTCTTCTTTCCATGCTTCTTCTTCTTTTCACTAAAGATGAGCCTCTTTCTCTCTCACGTAACATCTCCTCCTCCAAACCCGTCAAGTGTGCTTGTGTATCTATTTATGAGCTACTGGATATAGTATGTGTCTTCATGCTTCCTTAGGCAACTGCTGTGTGAGTATATGGAGGAGTTTTCTTTTACGTAGAACCACCCTCGTAGCTGCATATCTTTGTGCTCTTAAGCTCTATTTTATTCCACGTGCTACCCTCTTTCCATGTTTGTAGTTCTTCACATTCTATTTCCCCCTGGAACCCAAGACCCTTTTATCTATTCACGTCAGCTTCCTTTGAATATATAAAAGAATGCCTCCTAGTAGCTGCTATGCGTGTTTGTATCATGCATAAAGTGAGAGTTACTTGACATGCCATGTGGATTGGATAGTGGGCTTCTTGTAAGTGCTGTGTAAATAAATGGATGGCAATAAAAGTAGGTTATGCTCTTAAATGTTAGTGCCTAGATACATGGAATGAAGCTCGTGCATGAAACATGAGAGTGAGCTGTGACTAGCTACTGTTTAGCCCTCCAAACCATAGCTTCTCTTTCAAATCTTCTCTCACGTCTCTTCTTTCCATATAAACCATCAACCCGAGCCTCTAAAATCACGTTGTATGTGTGTTGCATGGAAGGGTCATAAATGCAAGCAGCGTGAGTGTTTGATGTGGTGTGTGAGATGAGACAAGGCTAGATTTGCAACCTATGTTCAATGAATGAAGGAGCAATGTGAGAGGGCCCGTATGACCTAGTGCTTACTCGTGTGAGGAAGTGGGATTTGGAAAGTGTTAATGTGAAGCTTCTACGTGTACATGGTCCACACCCAAATTCCCATCCAACTAAATTTTTATTTTATTTTATTTTATTTTCTAAAAAAAATATTTGCATTAAAATTATGACACTTATTCTCTCCTTGGGATTACATACTTGAAACTTCAATCTTTTCTCTAAATCAATCTCCCATTCAAATTCTATTTGCCCACCAAAAGGTCTGCAAAAATAATAAACAATATTAAGTAGGAAAAATTTTACAAAATTATTTAAACAAATTTATGCATTAAAACCAATGATTTTGCAATTTCATTCCCAAGCTACAAGAAATGGCCAATAAAATCAATTATTATCTAATAAAATGAAATAAGCCATATTCAATCATTAAAATACCTAAGTTTAGGAGAATTAACATATATAAAATTAGTAATTACTAGTGGTTAATCTATGCTTTAGTTCCTGAAAGCTCTGCCACATTTCTCATCCCAGACAAATGGCACATTCTTTCTAGTAAGCCTAATTAATGGCATCGCTATCTGAGAGAACCCTTGAACCTCCTGTAATAACCTGCTAAACCTAGGAAGCTCCTAATCTATATCACTATCCTAGGTCTTTCCCACTGTATTACTGCCTCTACCTTGTGGGGATCTACTACAACCCTTGCCTGGGAGATCACATGGTCTAGGAATTGAACCTCAGTGAGCCAAAACTCATTTACTAAGTTTAGCATACAACTATTTTTCTCTTAAGGTCTCTTGGGCTAATCGCAGGTGCTGCTTATGCTCTTCTCTGCTCTTAGAATAAATGAGAATGTCATCTATGAAGATAACTACAAACCTATCTAAGTATGGCCTAAACACCCTGTTCATATAATCCATAAATACCGTAGGTGCATTCGTCAACCTGAAAGGCATAACTAGAAACTCATAACTCCCGTACCTAGTTCAAAAAGCTGTCTTAGGGATATCCTCAGCCTTGATCCTAAGCTGATGATATCCTTACCTAAGGTATATTTTAGAAAATATTGATGCTCCTACTAGCTGATCTAAGAGGTCATCTATCCTGGGTCGAGGGTATTTATTCTTGACTATAATCTTATTGATCTTTCTACAATCTATACATAATCTAAGACTCCTATCTTTCTTCTTTACAAATAGGACTGGAACTCCCTATGGTGAAACACTGGATCTAATAAAACCCTTCTCTAAAAGCTCTTATATTTGTTTCTTAAACTCTGCTAGCTTGATAGGAGATATCCTATAGGAGACCTTAAATACTGGACCTACCCAAGGCATAATGTCTATAGGAAATTCTACTTCCCTATCAAGGGGTAATTCACCAATTTCTTTAAGGAATACCTCTAGAAATTCCCCCACTATAGGTATCTCTTATATGCCTTCTTCTAACTCAGCCTATAAGGAAAAGAACATTAAAAACCCCTAACAACCATGCTCTAGAGAATGCTCAACTTGGGAGGTGGTCATAAAAGATAGCTCAGTCTAAATACTAAGTACAGTTTCACATTCAAGCAAAGAAACACATATGTGGTAACAGTCAAGCATAGCATTATTGGCAGACATTCAATTCATTCCAATGATCAGATCAATGTCAATGAGGGGCATACATATCAAATCAAGTGTGGTAAAATAATGGTTAAACTGGACTACACAGTTCAAACAATTATGGGAGGTAATGGCTCTGTTTCCTATGAAAGTGGATACATGTAAGTCATATAGTAAAGTACACATGCTTAGACTCAGCTTCCTAGCACAGTCATAAGATATGAAATAATGGCAAGCATCCAAAACAAATAATACAAGTATAAAATAATCATTAATCTTAATAGTACCTTAGATCAGACTCGGGGACCTATTAGCCTCCTACTGTATTAAGGCAAAACTCTACTATGGGTTTGCGACCTGGGTGCTGTAACATCTAGTTTTCTGAAAACGAGAGAAAACGTGATAAATGTAATGTACGATTTCTCCGTCAATTAACGAAATTCACCGAATACAAAAGGAAGTCCTCCGAAATGATGTAGTTAAGGTCCCAAAAAATTTAGGAAGCATTCTAGACTCCTAAAAATGAGAATCCCATGCTCAGAAGGAAAGAAAAATGGAGCTAGAATGAAGAAACAATTTCTTACGAAAAGCTTACAAAATGTAATGTCATTTTTGTAATTTTGAGTAAATTTTAGAATTCACATAGGAGGGATTTTTAAATGAAATTTTTGAGTTTTTTGGGGTTCTTAGAGGCCCTAAAAATCATGGAAAGGCCCGGGACAGTTAAATCCCCTCCGGTGGACGTTTTGTAATATCGATATACCTGAACTTTGACGAATTTGTTCGGGAAGGTTTTAGCTCCGATTTGAGTGATTCCAAAGGCATTTTATTTAATTGGAAACCTAAATTTCATAATGGAAGAGATGGTTCTCAAAAAGGAGCTAAAACGAAGGAGAAACAAAAATGCCAAGAATGAAGGGCAAAATGAGAATTTTTAAAAAAGTGCTTCTTCCTCTTTTATAAATAGGTGGCGCCTTACACTCTCCCTCATTTAGCTTCAGATTATTCTGCCCCAAATCAGAAGAAGAACCCTAGGAGAATGGCACACCAAGGGAAGAAGAAAAGGGAGAGAAAATCCAAGCTTAAGGGAGAAATCAATGGAAAATTCGGATTTGAAGAGAGGAGCTCAAAGAACACAAGATTCAAGTGAGAAAAAGCAAGAAAATAAGGTAATTTCTCTTCCTATGATTGTCATCTTTGGCTCCCTTCTCCACCATTTCGCTCCACTTAAGAAAACCCTAGGAGGAGATGATTTTTAGGCAGAACCAAGCATGAATCTAAGGAAAAAGGGTGTGGAGATTAAGAATATGCAAAGGGAATTATCAAAAAATCATTAGATTTCAAGATGTAAATTCTAGGGTTTTGTATGCACCTTCCCAAATCTGATTTTATATAATGATTCCTAAGTCTAATTAAGAGTTTAAATGAGCTCCTAAGATCCGTAAGATGCTCCACACATGCTTCCTCCTTCAAGAAAACAAAGAGGATTCCAAGGAGGCCAAAAAGGGGCATAGTCTTAGCCAAGCAAGGTTAAGGTAGCTAGGGAGAGTTTTAAATCTTTCTAAGGCTATTTTTGAGTCATATATGATGAATGAAAATAAGGAGAGGCCTTAGAAAAAATTTAGAACTCATAAAAAGTAATTTGGTGCTTTAGGTTCCATATTATGACCTAAAGAAGCAACATGTAATTAGGCTTTTTGTTTTGATTGTGTGATAACTCCAAGAGGCTTAAAAGGAGTCAAGAATCATATGGAGCTTAGAAATTATTTGACGTGTAGCTTGTCTATGAATGTGTGTATGTGTATTTTCAAGCCATGGAAAGTATGCTAGCATGATTTTATATGTATAATTCATGATGACCTATTATGTTTTCAAATGAATATATGATATTTGTTTGAGTTTGCTTGAATGTGGAGAGGCCAATAACTCTTAACCATGGTGAGGATGAGCCAATAACCCTTGAGATAGGTTGAGACAAAGCAAAAAGTCTCCCTAAAGCAAAGTGGGCTCCCAAGAGTATGGTTGAGTCCAAGAATCTCTTAAAGAATGGGTGAGGCAAGTCCAAAATCCATGAGGAAAAGTGTGAGGTCAATCCATCCACTTGATGAGCTCTTGAATGTCTTGTATGACTTATTCACATGCCAAGCTTACTTCTTGAATGTTCATGACTTCCATGATATCCATGCATGCATTTTCAAAACTTGCTTTGCATATATTATGTATGATTAAATGTAAGATGAGCTATTGAGATTCTTTGAATCTCATTCCATCCTCTCCAATAATCTCACATGCTAGGTGGACCAAGTGGACAAGGTGATGGAAGCCAATTACCTTGAAGGAAAGAGTTTGGCAATTAAATGCAAAGTTTTTAGTTCTTTAAGGCCATAATTATATCAAATGTTGTAATCCCTTGATGTATATGGTCTATGACCTCTTAGACATGTGTAATTATGACATTTTGCCATGTATGAATGAGAGAATATGTTATGTAGCCACTAGAATATGAATTGAGTATATGATGGCACAATAGCTTAATAAATGACTTTATGGAAATATGCAAATATGTGGATGAAATGACCAAAATGATATGTATGGAGTTTGGGACCATTTGGGCAGCTTACACAAGTCTTAATCATGCTTTCAGACTTGCCCAAAAGGTGCCAAACCCTAGGAAAAGTCATTTGGTTACTTTGGTACCTCATATGGAGTCAAAATTGACCATAATGGAACCATATATTACTTTTTGGCCAAATGAGCTCTTCTTGCTTTGAGATTTGGCATGCAATTAGAGCTTATTGAGAGCTTTTTTGGAAAGATAAAGACTATAATTTTTGGAGGTCTACAGAATATTTGATAAATTTTTAAATTTGGTAATTTTTTTGATTTTGGTCTGCTACACTATTTATTTGGTTTGAAAATGAAATCTATCACACAGGTCTCAAATGATATCCACTTGCCACAAAATTTTATACATAGAAACTAGACATTCATAGAGACTCATGCCAACTAGAAGCACCTCATTTAGAGGTTTAGAGAGGGAGATATGAATTTTTGAACATTCTATCCAGTATTAGGAGTTTTACCCGACCTGAGTTACTGTTCTATTGAATTCTAAGGTCTAGGTTGCCTAAACTGGTCTGGAAATATTTTTTTCCTCTAGCTAACATCCATAGTTTTCTATATTAGTATTATTTGAATAGATTGGATTTTTTTGAAATTAATTGGACATTTTCGAAGTTTGCTACAGAAATCTGTAATAGTTCTAGAAGACAATTTGACCTCTGGACCATTTCAAATATCAAATGTCCATTGTGATGGATGTTATGATTTGGGTGTACTTTTAGTGTGAATTAGACATTCGTAGATTTCTAGAATGGCCAAGAATGTATGATTTTAATTTTTCTAAAATTAATTATGATTTTTCAAAATTTGGTCAGAAAAGGGACCAATTCTGGCTGAAAATGCACTTGATTATTTTGAGCTCTCCTTTGATTTTCATGAGTTGTGGATCACATTTTATGATCCAAATGAGTTGTATTCATATAATTAAATATGTAAAAGTATGGTATGAGCTCACACGATCCACGTGACACCGAATAAAATTTTTATACACGACGCTGCGCAATTAAAAGCATTATTTTAATAGACTTTTTCTACTTCCTTCATGGATTTGAGGATGTGATGCATAAGAATGTTATAAGATGAGCTATAAATTATGGTATTATAGGTGCAAGAGCTACCTCCCTCTATGGTGCAGGCTATGTGCAGTCTCTAGCTATATGTCCCAACCTATCACACCTAAAATATACATTCTGGCCCTTATAGCATGGCCTGTTCCCATGATTCCTGCCACACTAAGCGCAAGTTGCTAGAGTGGAACTGACTCTATTAGACTAAGCTAGTTTCCTTTTATTCCTACCTCTCCTATTCCACTAGCCTCTGCCACCTCTTTTGTTGCTACTAATGGCAGGTAACTCCTCTTGTGGCCTCTTACTCTCTAGGAAGGGAGGTCTAGCACTTGAGGTGGGATGCATCATCCTTAAATTTGCTTCGATGACTCTATATACCTTGACAAGGGCATTAAAGTTCTTGATTCTCTGAGGCACCACTCTATCTCTGATCTCTGGTAGGAGCCCCTTCTCTAATTTATCTGATCTCCACCTCTTGTCATCATGTTTTTAATAATAAAAGGAATATCTAGAGAGCTCTACAAATTTTTCCATATACTGGTTCACAAACATCGCCTCAGTCTGTCTCAAGAGTATAAACTCTAACTCCTTCACATTCTGAATGGAACTGGGGAAATACTGCTCATAAAATGCCTATAAGAATGTCTCCTAGTTAATCAGGAGGTTCTTTGACTTGATGATAGGTTCAGTGCTGCTCCACCAATAATCTGTCACTTTCTCTTGTTAAAAAATGGCCATCATGGCCTTCTACTTAAACGTGCACTCCATGACCCTGAATATCTTCTCTAGTTGCATGATCTAGGCCTCAACTTTCTTTGAGCTTAACTCACCATCAAAGGTGAGAGGCCCAAACTTCCTGAACTATGCTATGACCTGCCTCGTGGAAGGCTGCTCAGGGGCTAGAGGCATCTAAGCTAGTGGAGTCTATGGCATCAGCTGTATCTATGGCTATGGACCCAAGTGAGTCGACCCTTGAATATCAAGACAATCTAAGACCTATCATGGCTATAGTGGAAGAGGAGTAGGGCCCTCACTGTCTCTCTGAGCAACCTATTCCTGAAGCTGCATAATCATGGCCTGTTGCTGATCTAAGCGAGCCATAATAACTTGAAAGGCTCTAACCATTAGATCACTAGGCTCCAGGTCTGCTCGAGCCTCTTTAGAGGGCCTACCTCTCCACGTGTTCACCATCTTTTTGAAACAAATCAAACTTATCTTAACACAATTCATGAACACAAGTCATATTTACACACTCATTCCATCTACAAATAGTTCATACATAATGGCAATCTCATGTTCTCAAGCCACAAACCACATCAAAGTGCCTAAACCTTTGCTTTGATACCAATAAATGTAATACCTTAATCTCTTAGCTAGTATACCATGGTCACATTGTCCATCTCAAAGTATTTACATATTTATTGGAGCACAAAAGTGAATAATGCATACACTTGGCCATAAAAATAATGAATATTTAATTGTATTTAATCATGTTATATAAGGCCTCATTGTATCATTTTGTGCTTCATGGACCAGTTGCATTCATCTACATCACTTTCTAGTCATAACACATCTATACAAGTCGTACACATCATAATTGACCTTATTCATTTCAGGTTTGAAGTTACACCACACAAAACTCATTGTTTGCTCTTAGGTTCAATTTCCAATTTTCTGATACAAATTTTGGAAATTCACAACTAATTCTAAAAAAAATAAAAATTAAGCAAACCATATTATCCTAGAAAGCTATAGATGTTTACTTTTGATAAAAATAATTCTAGACCAATGCAGTGGCATTAACCTATCGAAAATCAATGGAATAGTAACTCAGGTCAGGCTGCATTACTGGTACTGTCGTGTAACTTCAAAAATTCATATCTTCCTCTAAAGAACTCCAAATTTGGTGATCTTAGTGGATATAGAACTCTTATAGTGTTTAGTTTATTCCTATAAAATTTCATAAGCATTGGACTTCATTTGTCCCATATGTAACTCATAGAAACAAACTGACCAAATGAACAGCAACCATACCATTTTTGCATAATTTGGCCAACTTTGAAAAATCATAATAAACTCTCTAGAGCTCCAAGTTACGTGCTATTTCATTCTGTGAAAGTCTCTAGATGAGACTTATTTGCTAGCCAAATTTCATGGAAAAACTTATTTATTTGATCATACTTTGGTGCAGCATACCAAATAGTCAAATTTGAGGCAAAAAATAGGACTTTAAGACACCAAAAGCCCTTCTTAAATTTCCACAACCACTTAGGCAAGTTTAAGAGCATAAGCACCATAAGTAAAAGCATGCCAAATGATCCAAATCCTCATGGAGCTTAATCTCACTTTGCCACTTGCAGATATATACACAAGAACATCATATCACATAATGGCAAAGGAGTGATAGAATCTCACATTCTCATTCATCTAGCTTCTACATGGATACATACACTATTTATAAATATATAGAACATGTTCAAGGGTTTACATCATAGATACATCTCATGGTTACATAATTTAACATCAAAATACAATTAAACAAGACATTTCTCTATCTTGTTGTCATAATCTTGCTTCTTATGCTTGTTGGCTCCCATTTCCTTATCTACTTAGCTCACTTAGGCATGGTAAGACATGTGTAGGGGAAGAATAAGATCCAAAGAATTCCAATAGCTCTTAACCCTTTTAAACATACATAATGGATGCTAAAACATGTCAAGGAATGCATGTATGATATTCAAACAACTAATGAACATGTGTAGGGCGTTTTCCTTATCATATAAACTCATGCATAACAAGTATAAGCTCTCAAGGGCATTGGTTTATCCTCACCCATCTTTCTTAGGAGCTTTGAATTTGCCTTACCCACTTTCAAGGGACTTTTGACTAAGTCTCACTCTTCTTGATACTTTTGGTTTTGCCTTACCCATTTCTAGGGACTTTAAGCTTATCATCACCTTTGCTAAGGGACTTTTGGTATAACCAAACCCATGCAAGCCATAATGCAATCATAAACACATTTCAAGAAACATAATGGTACCATAACATGTAAGTATAGGCTAAAAACATTTCTCATGGCTCAAACATATACACAAGCACTCAATGACGAGAAAACAACTAAGCTATGCATGTTAGAAAGGTTAGAGAGCTACCTTGAAGCAAGCATCACATACTTTTTCCTTGAATATTCCTCCCCCTTTTTAGCCATACACTTGCAATGGGATAGATCTTGATTCTCTTGGCCTAAATACATTAAATAGGGCACAATTATATCATGAAAGCAAGCTCTAGCATCACACACTCTCTATGGAAGCTTATTTTGTTTTATGGTTACATAATAGTTCCATATGAGACCTAATGAAGCAAGTGCTAGAATTCAAGGTCTTGGCTCCATTCTTACCTTCCATCTAGATCTCTTGACTCCATTTAAGCCTTTTGGAGTCATTACAAATTCACTCCCAAGAGCCTAGACACAAATTGCTTCTTTAAGTCTTCTTATGGAGCCTACAGTTCCATCACACAAACCAAGGCTTCTAAATTTTTTTCAAGCCTTCCTTTGATGTTCTTTTATCATATTTAGTCCCTTTCTACCCTTAGAAAAATTTAAAACTTTCCCTAGGCACAAGAACCATGCTTGGCTGAGATTGTACTAAGTTTTAGACCTATGGAGTTAGCTTTGTTCTCTTGAAGGAAATGGCACATGTGAGGCTTTCTAGGCATCTCAATTACTCATATATACTCTTAGACAATTAGAAATACCACTAGAAAGCTTCATACATACCATGGTGCAAAGAAAACCCTAGGTTTTGGAAACTTGAAAACTAATGGTTCTTTTAGAATTTCTTTGTCTCTACTTGTTCCTCACCCTTAAAAACCTAGGTTTCATGCTTGGTTTAAGTCATGTTTTTCTCCTTCTTGCTTGCATTATATAAGGCCGAAACCTAGCTATGGAGGAACAAGAAAGAAGAAGCAAAAAAAGCCATAGAAATACCTTGATTCTTTAGCCTTTTCAAGAGCTTTCTCCCTTGCTTTCACTCCTCCTTGAAATTTTGAAATTTTCCCCTTTGAACAAGGCTTAAAACATATCCATATCATGCACCAAAACTATGAAAAGAAAGAGGAGAAGAAGGAGAACAAATTCAATGATGGAAGGGGTAAGAAATTCCTTAATTTTCCATAACTTTTCCTAGGTTTTTCTCCTCCCTTGAAGCTCCCTCTTGTGCACCCTTCTTTGTAAAACTTCTCCCTAGTTTTAGGCAAAATTTAGGTTGGCCAAATGTGAGGGGGAAGCGGGGCGCCACCTATATATAGCTAGGGATCCTTATGAAGCTTTTCAAAAATGCCAATTTTTCCCCTCATTCTTGGCTTTTTTGTTTTAGGCTTATTTCAACTCTTTTTTCAAAAACTATATTCTCTATCATATTCTCTAACCTCTAAATAGCCTTTGGAATTACTCAAATCGGGTCTAAAACCTTCTCAAATTAAAGGGTCAAAGTTAGGGTTCACTGATGTTCTAAAACGTAAATTGAAGGGGTTTTAATTGTTCTAAGGGTTCCTATAGTTTTTAAGGCCTCTGAGACCCTCAGAAAACTTAATTTTTCCATTTAAAGATCCCTCTTTTAAGTTTTCTAAAAGTTACCCAAAATTACAAAAATGCTACTGCAATTCGTTAGGATTTTCTTTAGCCATTCTGGCTCTAATTTCTAAGCATCCTAAGCCTTGGATCCTTATTTTCCAATATTTAAAATTTTATCCTAATTTTATTTGGCCTTAACGGATTCATTTTAGAAGAATCCCTTTTATATCTGGCTCGTTTCTATCATTTTTACAAAAATCGAGTGTTACAAGTTGCAAACTGCTTACTAGTATTTTATATATCACTCTAGCTGTGGGTTAATATTTTCCTAGGTGAAGGTTTGAGCTCTTATGAGAATAAGCAAGTGGAGAATTGACAAGCTAGATTAGACATATTTTGTATAACCTATATTTTGATTCATATATTTTGGTAACTTATAATCCTTTTGCAAATTGTGATATATAATGTCTAGTATAATGTAATATCCGGTCTCTCTAGAACTAGACTGAAACCGATGAAATTATAAAAGATGATCCCATAATGAAATGATTAGAGGCTAAATAAGATTAGAATAATAATCTAAACATTTTATAAATGATATTACAAAGCTAATGATGGCCAAAAAATAGAGTGAAAGTGGTTAAACGAAAGAGTTGAAACATAGTGGCAAAATCGTAATTTCGGGCAACTTTTTATGAACTCAAAAGAAAAAGCTTTAAATACCAAAATTGAGTTTCTCAGGGTTTTAAAAGGCCTTAAAAATTATAAGAACCCTTAAAACAACTAAAACTCCTCCGGTGTACATTTTAGGTCATCCGTTGACTAAATTTTGACTAAATGACTCGGTAAGGTTTTATATTTGATTTAGGTGAAACCAAAGGAATTTTATAAATTAGAGAATTTAAATTTTCATATGGAAAAGATGATTCTAAAAAAATTTTTAAAATCAACTGAAACGGTATAGTCAAAGTATAGTGGCAAAATTGTAATTATAGAAAAAAGTCAAAATATCTTTTTCTATTTAATTATAATGCACCAACCATTTCTTCTTCATCTACACTTACCTAAACCAATACTAAATGGAATGGAAATGGCATGAAAAATGGGAGAAGAGAGAGAAGAAAAAGAAAGCTAAATAGGTAAGCATACATGCAAAATCTCATGTTATGGCAGTTAGTAACCTTGCTTTACTCTTCATGCTCTTTCTAATGAGGTTTCAACTTCATGAAAGGATGATTTTGGTGGCTAACCTTATGAGAAAAAGTGGAGGTTTGGAGTAGCCAAATAGAGCAAGAGAATCACCATTTAGTAAACTTTCAAATGAGGTACGTCAGTACTAGAAAAACTTATTTTTTCTTTGAATTCCAATGGCTTGTATATTAGGTCTAGAGAGAGAAACTAGAGCAGGGAAGTGATTTTGGCTAAACCTTGATGGAATTAAGGATTTGAGGCATGAAAAATTAGATTATGCAATTGGAATCAACTGAATAGCTTTGGAATTCAAGATAAGGAAGTTAGGGTTTCCAGTGCACCTAAGAAGTTTTAGAACTATTATGAGGTATTTTAAGCCATATAAAACTATGATTAGATAGAAGAGAAGTCAAGGAACATAGCTATGCATCAAAACCTAAGAAAGAACCAATAAAACTCCATATGGTTAATGGTTCAGCCAAGTGAGAGATAAGGTACCTAGGGAGTGTTTCTTTGAGTTCTAATGAATTTAGAGACTTAGATATGATGAATAAATAATTATGGAAGCATTGGTTTAAATTTAGAAGCTTTAGAATGAAGTTTGAAATTTTAAGGGCCTAAATGAGGTTAATGAAGTAAGTTGGTTCTAAAGCTTTCTAATGAAGTATGTAATGATTCAAATGAGTCTTTTGAGAGTTATAAGACCTATAGAAATCAAGAGTCTAGGGTTAGAGAAGCAAGAACCAAAGGTTCCTTCATAATGGACCTGAACTAGCCATAATTGATACCTTGAATTCCAATGAGATTAAGTAAGACTTATGAAGCCTAAAATGAGTTCTATGGGACTAATTTGCCTTATGATTGTTCAATGTAGGTCAAACTAACCCAAACTCATTCATTGGTGGGTGCCAAGGTAAAGAAAGTAAGGAAAAAGGAAGCTTATAAGTGGGATTATGGTATCTCCAAGTTTCTAGAATCACAAGGTAGCTTTATCTCCCTTTCTTGCATACATTTGCATGTTTGAATGAGTTGAAATGTTTGTATGTATTGTTGCTTGATGCATTCATGATGTATGTTTGAGCATAAGTTTCATATTGAGCCATATGAATGAGAATGATATATGTTTTGGCTCCTAGTGTAACACCCCATAATTAATTAAAGTGTTAATCATGGGTTAGGTTAATTAGGAATAATTAATATGGGATAATTGGGCAAGTTAAGTGAATGGAGATTTTAGAGAGATAAATTATTAATACGGGTTTGAGATTTAATTGGGATAGAAACTTCATCTAGGCCCAAATTAAATTAAGTAGATAAGAGGCTAATGGAGGCCCAATAAGCTAGGTGCAGACCCAACTTGATCCAATGTGATAGAGGCTCAAGATCCACCTTGTATAGGCTCTTAGGAAAGCCCAATAAACCTTGTGTAGACCTAAAATAATAGAGATTCTAAAACTAGATTTGGCCCAAAAGAATTCTGCAGCCCAACAACTTAAAAATTGGCCCAACAAAGTAAAAATATGAGCCTATTAGAAGTTGGACCTTGGAGCAACCCATGACCCATATTTGACCCAACTTAAACCGAACTAAAACCCTAAATGCTTCAGCCACTATTCCATTTTTCTGAAACACAAAGGAGAAAATCGGAGGTCCAAAGGGGAGGCTAGGGTTCTTGGCATATTTCCACATTTTCCCACTTTAGAGCAAGATTTAGCTAAGGTAATAGTTATATAACTTAATCCTCTCATCTTTCTCTTCATTTTGGTCCGATTAGTTTTTCATTTGAAGTATTTTCACCATACCCAAAATCTGAAATGTGGTTGTTTGGGATTTTCTTAATAAAATTCATAGGTTGAGGCTAAGGCTAACATTAGGTGAGTATAAATCCTTCATTTTGATGCTTTCTTTGCTAGTTTGAGACCTCCATAGCTGATTTATCATATGGGTATTAATTTTGTACGAATTTGCTTAGGATTTTAGGTAAAATATTGAAGTTTCTGGTAGATGACACTTCAATCCGAATTTGAGATTTGTGGTGGTTGGGTAAGTGTTCCCTAGGTAGTCATTAGCATTTTAAATTCTTTGGACACTTGTTGCAACTGTTAATGATGAATTAAAGTGGTAATTTTCTGATGCTATAGTTATAGGGATATTTTTGTACCATTGGTGGCTATTACAAATTATCTATAAGTGAGGTAATGGGGTTTACATTAATTCCATGCATATATCTGTTTTAATTTCATATTTTCTATACATGAATGATTTGGAAATGTTGAATGAATTGATTGGCTATCTATTATATTGTGATTGGACCTTGTGAGTCCATGGTGGAGCTGTGGTGCGACTACCACCTGTGCATGTACTTCGATCGAGTACCGGGTTATGATCAAACCCCAGATGCACCAAGCCCTGGTTGTGCTCAATGAGGAGTAGGTGCCATCGACGGGCCTCTTCGGTGTTAATGGCCTTTAACATATGAGAATATGATTGCTAGTATGGGATAGTGATCATGATAGCTTAATTGTTTCATTTACAGATATGACTGGCGTTCTACTTATGCTTATGTGAAATTATGCATGTATGCTAATTAAACTAGATTATATGATGGAATTGCCTTAGTTACTGAGATTCGCATCTCACCCCATTTTATGGGATTAATATTTCAGGTGAAGGTTCTTCGGGTAAGGATAAGGGGAAGCAAGTGGATGAAAATCCACGAGCTTCATCATGTGGGGAGAAGGCTACACATAGGCTGACTTATTTAATATAGATGCTAAATTTTGTATTCCTTATTGTATAGCATCATCATGTATTCATGTTGCCAAGTGTAGGCGTTTATATTTTGCTTGGTGGAAATGTAACCGTTAAGGAGTTAAGTCTCATTATAGTGGATATTGATGTTTGAACTTGTAACATCTGATATATATAGCTTTCTTGAATTTGTGATATGGTTTACCATTTGGGAATTGTAGTCATGTGATGCATTAGATGTTGATATAAACTATTGATGAATGAAATCTCTATGAAATGTGCATGGGATGTTAATTGTCGCTAATGCATGAGTTCTTGCTGTCATTATTCTATAAATTTGCTGATATGAGATAATTGGGCAAGTAGGAAATAGTATCTAAGTTTTGAATTGGTAATGGAGAGTTAGATGAGTAAATAGGGTAAATAAATACCATTAGAGTCATATAAAATGGGAGAAAGTGGTCCTAGGGTGTTTCTAAGATGAGAATTGGAGTGTAGGGGACGAAACTTGGGAGAGGTAGCTACAAGAGGGAGTTACGCCGCGGCTAAAAAGGCTTCGCCGCAGCCAAACGAGTGACCGAGGGGCGCTGTGGCATGATGAATCCCATCGCGGTGCAAGAGAAGAAAATTAGCCTGAGAGTGATAGTGGCGAGAAGCGCCGCGGCTTGAGAAATCTCGCCGCAGCGTAAACTGAGAAAAATTACCCAGAAGGGTGACAGAACGAAAACTTGCTACGACGCAGTAGGTCCTGCGGCAGCACGAGTAGGAAAAACTAGTTAAGGGTTGTACAGTAGCAAAACTGGCCGCGACACAAATATATTCTGCCGAGGCGAGAATCTTGGGACTTAGAACAGTAGCTCCAGTGGCATTTTTCCACTATGGCGAAATGTACGAAAATTGCCCAATGATTCCAGTACCTATCTTAGCAGTGGCGCGAGACCCCAAACCCCTACCCTTAGCCTAGAAACCCCAATTTCTTCAACAATAATGCTAAGAAATGATATAGGAATACTTGTGAGAGGTTTTTTTGTGTTGAAACTGATGAATGGATGAATCATAAACCCCTCATGGTAGTATGATTTCTTTTATGCATCTTTATTTTGGTTGTGGTTGTTTAGTGATGACCCTAGCATCAAGGTTCAAATTTTCCTGTATTTTCATAATGTAACAAAATGTAACGACTCCAAACCTTGATCATTAGCTATTAATCGTATATTTAACCATAAATACAATGATTAGAAGTTAGAGTTGTTACACCTAGCTCCCCTAAGGCTTGGAATTGAGCACAGTAGCTCTTCCTGAGCCCCAGGTTGAGAAAAGTTGAGTCTAGTAAGTTTACGATGAAGCCCTGGCTAAGAAAGGAATGAATTCTTATGTTTTATGATGCATTTTATTCATATGAGGCATGAGCATTGCATTCTTGCACCATATGCATGGCATACATTCATAACATTCTTGTATGTATTGAGTTGGTTAGCTACTGAGATTCTCTCGAATCTCACCCCCATGCTCCTACTAACCATTTCAGGTTCTCCAAGCCAAGGTCAAGACCAAGAGAGGCCATAGATGTAGGAAATTATGTATTAGAATCTCATTTTGTACTAAACTTTAGTATGTGTATGTATATGATGCCTTACATGTATCTTGACACACCTATGATGCATATGATAGAGTTACTTCATGTTTTATGATGGAATCATGTATAAAAGTATAAGAATGGCATATATGACTAATTGTGGCAAGGCATATGTATTATGGTAAAGTTTGATGTATGAGATGATATGATGAATGCATGTTCTCTTAAGTATCCAAGGGTTAAATTTTGATCCATCTATTTTAGAATGATGTGGAATGGTTAGAAAAGCCATTTAGGATGGAAGAAATGTGCTCAAAGTGGAAGAAACTCTATTGGACACCAAATGATCCAAATTGGTATCAAAAGTGGTCTTAAATTTTTCATAAACAACTCCTACATCAAAAGTGTCCTAAATGATCTAGTTTGAGCCTAAGATTTATCATGCATTTAGACCCTTGCTAGAGCTTTTTTTTTAAGCTTAGAACCATAATTTTTAGAGTTATACAAGAGATTTTACAAATTTCTAAAGTTGGATAGAAAATTCATTTAGGTCCTGGCACTATTCACACAAAATAGGTTTACTACTTTGGGTCTTTTAGGGGACCATTGAAGTCCAATGCTTATGAAAATTTATAGGCATATATTTGACATTATGAGATTTCTAAGGCCACTGAGTTTGTATAAAAAGGAGTTGTATAGAGGGAGTTATGAATTTCTGAAGTTAGGGGTCTGATTGTGTCTAAGTACTATAGCAGCCACTAATATGCAATGTCTTTCATAAGCCAAATGAGCTCAAATTTTCTTGAAATTTTTAGAACAATTAGTTCTCATCCTAATCATTTTGTGGCCACTAAGATCACCTAAGTTAGAGTTGTGTAGCTCAAGATATTCAATTTTAAAATTTAGGTCTGCTACATGCTTCCATTCCTTACCTATGTTTTTGTTCCATTATATTTGACTAGGTAAATGAGCTCAATTTCACCTGAACTTTTTACAGCATGTATTTCACATCCTAATATTTTCATAGACATCTAATTTGCATGATTTGGATTTGTATACCTCAAGTTATGAATTTTCAAAATTTGTGCAGATTTTGGTACTTATGCTGTCATTTCGGGTTCCATGGTTAATTAAGGGGTTCCATGAGTTATGCACCATAAATTGGGTATGAACAAACCAGTTTATGATAACAATGAGTTAAGAAAAGGTAAGAATCAAGTTTAGACCCCTATAGCTCAAAATGACTCATAAACGACCCAATTTTTGTGTTTAAAGGCTTAGGTATGGATATGAATTTTGATACTATTTCTATACATTGCATGAATGAGCTAGTAAAAGCTAGGTATGACATATAGGACTCCTTACATTTTCTATCTTGTACATTTGAGGATAATACCTTGTGTTCTTAAAAGAATACTTGACTAATCAAAGGAGTGGTCATCCTTTGTGGCATCCCAAGGCTAAGGTTCTAAGAGATGAGTTTATTTAGGGTCTTACCTCTTGACCTACATTTAACCTTTTATTTGTGTGTTTCTTGTTTCTAGCCAGTCCTAGGTGTGGTACAAATTGTTAAAGGTTCTCTAGGAGAAGTTCTTAGTGGGTCTTGCATCAACCTGACCCTAGTAAAGTTGTTGCTATGTATAAAGATGCGTCAAAGAAGGGTTTGGGTAGTGTTTTGATGTAATAAAGTAGAGTAGTGGGCTACGCTTCTAGGTAGCTTAGTTCCCATAAAGAGAACTACACTACACATGATTTAAAGATAGTTGTAGTCTTTTCCTTTAAGACTTGAAGGCATTATCTTTATGGCGCAAAGTTTGGGGTGTTTAGCAACCATAAAAGCCTTAAATACTTGTTTGACTAGAAAGAATTAAATATAAGGCAAAGGAGATGGATAAAGTTCTTAAAGGATTATGACTTTACCTTGAAGTGTCATCTAGGAAAGGTGAATGTAGTTGCTAATAATTTGAGTAAAAAATCTATACAAATGGCTATGATAATGCTTCAAGAGCAAAAGTTGATTGAGGACTTGAAGGACCTAAGCTATCCATTTTCACACACCTCTGTAACATGTTTTTAAGTGAGCTTAGAATAGAAAATTACCTTAGGAAATAAATTAGGAATGCTCAAGTACCGTATAAGTTCTTGAAAGGGATTAAAGAATAGATAGAACAAGGAGAATCTGGGGAGTTTGATATTTTTAAAGATAGGTTGGTGAGATATCAAGGAAGAGTATGTGTACTGAAAAATGAGGAATTGAGAGACACTATTCTTTAGAAGGCCATAAGAGTTAGTATACTATCCATCTAAGCACCACAAAGATGTACAAGACCTTTAGAAGGATTTTTTGTGGCCTAGGATGAAGTTAGACATAGCTAGTTATGTTTCAAGGTACTTAGTGTACTAGAGACTAAAGATAGAGCATGGGAAACTCATAGGATTATTACATCCCTTGGGTATCCCTAAGTAGAAATGGGATAGCATTTCTATAGATTTGCGATAGGTTTGTATAAGATATCCTTGAGGTATGATGCTATCTAGGTGATTGCAGATAGGTTGGCGATGTCTGCCCATTTTCTCCCTATTAGAGCTACATATCCTCTAGATAGACTAGCATAGCTTTACATCTGAAAGAGCATGAAGTTACATGGCATCCCAAATAGTATAGGGTTAAATAAGGACTCTAGATTCACGTTGAAGTTTTAGAGGTCTTTAAATACTAGGTTGAACTTTAGTATTACTTATCACCCTTAGTCAAATGAACAAATTGATAGGACAATTGAAATTCTCAAAGACATGTTGAAGGCTATGTCATAGAATTAAAGGGTAATTGGAATACATACCTACATTTAATAAAATTTGCTTATAATAATATCTACCATTCTAACATTTAGATGGCACCCTATAAGGCCCTTTATGGGAAGATATGAGCTTATAATAATAACTTGTAGGATATAGGTTTGTCCACCTCTGTACACTCTAATAGCTTGTTGTTGAGTGAATTTAGAATAGAAAATGACCTTAGAAAGTGAATTAGGGATGCTCAGGTACTCGATGATTTTTTAAGAAGGTTTAGAATTCTCTATTATAATTTATCCACTTTTGTACTATCTTCTCTATATGTATGATCAAAGTGCATATGTGGTAGTCAAACCATTGTTGGCTTTCAAAATAATGATTGAGGTTTTTGTAGGAATGTAAATTCTCACTTATTTATAGTAATGTGTCTACTCTTGGATCTAAGTATAGCTAAAGCCATACCAATAATAAACTGAAGTACTAGGAGTAGACTAGCCTTTTTCTATCTACAAGATAGCATTTAAAGATGTAGGATTTTACTCCTGGCATAAATGCAATAGCCATAAATCTCCTTGTAGTCCTAAGGCCTAATGACAACTTATGTAAAATTAGGACAATATTATCATCATTGGCAATATTTGAATATTGGTTGTATGGAATTAGTTATTTGATGAACAGTTAAAAGTTTTAAATTTTAAAATTATTCACTACTTTGATAAAGTAATAGAATAAGTAGCACTTTAAAAGTTAGGATGTTAAATTCTTCATTAGTGTCCTTAGTTATAGTGGCTAAAGGCAAGCATGCTTTTAATGGATCTTAAAAAGCTATCCTATTAAAAGTATCACTTAGCAACTTATCTACCATATCAATTTGGCAACATTGTTCTTCTAACAATGGGTTTTTCTTGGCTTTCAACATTAAACTTAACTTCTTCGTCTTTTACCTTTAAAGTCAACTTGCCATTGTTCGCATTAATAATTGCACTAGTTTTGGCCAAGAATAGCCTCCCCAAAATCAATGGCATTACAATATCTTTTTCCATCCTAGTATGATGAAATCACTAGAAGGAAGATTTTTTTTACCTTCACCGGCATAATCTCTAAGACACCGATTGGGTATTTCACTAATCAATCCACTAATTATGTGATGCTTGTTAGCTTCAACTCACCTAGGCCAAGTCTCTTACATATAGAAAAGGCATGAAACTCACATTGGCACTTAAATCACACAAAGCATGATAAAAAAGAGTATCACTAATAAACAAAGGATAGAAAAATTCACTCGATCTACAAGCTTTGGTGGAAGCTTACTTTAAATAATTGTGCTACACTCTTCAATAAGTACGATTATGGTGTGCACCTCAAGCTTTCTTCTATTAGATAAGGTCTCCTTCAAAAATCTCACATATATGGGCATTTATGCCAAGGCATCTGCAAAAGCAATGTTAACATGAAGTTGTTTGAAAATAGTAAGAAACTCATCAAATTGCTTATCCAATTTTTTAGGGAAAGGTATTAAAGGGACATAGGACTTGATTAGTGCTGGTAGTTAAACCACCTTTGGCTTATCCTCTTCATTTTGCATAGGAAAGCTTAAATGCTCCACTTCATCAACTGTATCTCAATTTTCAGATGGTATTTCCCTTTCATTAATGCTTCGTAATTTCTTGCCATTTCTTAGAGTAACTACCTTACAATGTTTTCTTGGATTGATCTTAATCTAACTAGTCAAGTTTCCTTAAGGTTTAACTTAGATGCACCAACCAACTAACCCAAATATACTTTTGATAATTGTCACACCATATCGAGATATCATCTAAACTATAGCACAAGTGGCACAAAAGTTCCATTTTTATCAGATTATCACTTTTAGCAGCAGAATTATCTGTTATCATAAGCCAAGGTAATTTAATTTTAATCATATGGACCATTTGACCTTACCAACATTTTCTTCCATTGATAACACACTTAATGAACTAGAAACACCATAATTTCAAGCTTGCAATTCAGGTTTAAGCCAAGCATCAAGCTTTCAAATTCTAAGTCACAGATTTTCTAGATTCCATATTCTGATGCAAAATTCAAAAATTTATAACAAATTCTAAAAAAAAATCAAAATCATCCACATTATATTATTCTAGAAAGCTCAAGATGTTCCCTAACTGCCATAAAAATTTTAGATCAAAACAACTATGTTTGACTAGAGAAATTCAATGAAATAGTACATCAAGTCTGGATGGAGTCCTACAATTGAATCAAAATTTCAAAAATTCATATCTCCCTCTACACAAGTCCAAATAGGGTGCTCTTAAGGGCTATGGAAAGCTTAGGATGTCTACTATATGTTTGTAAAATCTTATGAGCGTTGAATTTCATTTGATCCATGAATAACACAAAAATGAAAATTAACCATATGAATAGTGACAGTGACAGATTTTGCATAATTTGGCCAACTTTGAAAAATTATAATAAATTCTCTAGAGCTCCAAATTAGGTGCTCTTTCGCTTTATGAAAAGTTCTAGATGAGACGTATATTATGCCAAATTTCATGAGCAAAATCATCAATTTGGTTAGTTTGTAGTTCAACTCAAGAATATGATAATTTTTAATACCATAGCAGTGTCAACTTGCACCAAATGCCCTTCCACACCATCCATAACCATATGTGCACATCCTATAGCATAAACATAGCATATAGAAACATTTCAAATGGTTCAAACCATCATAAAACTCAAATCCACCATTCTACTTGCATAAATGCATATAAACGTCATGGCTCAAGGATGTCAAAACTATACAATCTCATTCATTTGGCTTCACATTTGGCTCATACAACATATTTACATGGTTTTACAATTGCTCAAGGGTTTATATCTCAAAAATAACTCATACATACATGCCTTGACATTACATTACACAAAAACTAATTCTACTATCAAAGTGTTGCAATTGATGCTCCTTGACTCTCATTCCTTGCTCCTTGGGCTTCACCTAGACATAGTTAGATGGAAAGTAGGGGAGAATGAGATTCAAAGAACCCCATTAGCTCTTTCACCTTTTCAAGTAAGCAAATAAGGTATATATTCATGTCAAAAAATACAAGTATGCACCAAACACTTCCAATAATCATTCAAATCATAATTTCCATGTCACATAAGCATATCAAAGTCAAGAACAAGCTCTAGGGACTTTTGGTTTAGCCTCACCCTAATATTTAAGATTTTTGGATTAGCCTCACCCACTTTCTAGGGACTTCTGACTTAGCCTCACTCATTCTTGAAACTTTTGGCCTTGTCTCACCCATGGTTAGGGACCTTTAGCTTCACCTCACCTAATCCAAGGGACTTTTGGCACAACCTCATCCATAAAGAGCAATCTCACATTTCAAAAGAAAATCAAGAAGCATAATGGTACCATAGCAACAAACCAATAGCAAATGACATGTCTCATGATTCAAAGACACATACAAGCATTCAATGACAATCATACAACCAAGAAATGCACACAAGAAATAATGGAAAGCTACCTTAGTGCAAGAAACACAATTTCCTCCTTTGATCCCTAGCTCCTTGGTTTGGCCTCACACCCTCACCTAGAAGGAGCTTGGTTCACTTGGCCTAGACATATCAAACAATACACAATTACATCATTGAAATCATCTTTAGCCTTACATAAACTCTACACAAGCTACATCTAGCTTATGACACTATTATGGTTCTATACAAGGCATAATGAAGCAACCCATATAATTTAAGATCTTGGCTCTAATTTATCACTCAATTTAAGTCATATGACTCTATTATGATTCATTAGAGTCATCACTAATTCAATTCAAGGAGCCTAACTCAAGTTGCTTCTTTATATCTTAAAAGGGAACCTAACTTCTAACTTTCAAAATATGGTTTCTAAATTCAAACCAATTATTCCTTTACTATTTATTATTCATATCTAAGCCATTTCTATCCTTGGAATCAAAAAAAACTTTCCCTAGGTGCACAAACTCATCTTGGCCGAGACATACATACTATTTAAAAGCCCATGGAGTTTTCTTCATTTTCCTAAGGAATTTACCATCCATGAAGCTTCTTAGATGTCTTGAGAACTCATACACACTCTTAGACAACCTATTTTATCATTAGAAAGCTTTATAATTGTGCATCCAAAACCCTAAAAGCCATAAATTGTTCTCTAATGATTCTTTTTTAGTTCTAATTGCTTCTTTGGATTCCTTAGGCTTCAAAACCTCCATTCCTATCAAGTTTAGGTTGAGATAAGGTCTCTAACATCTCCCTCCTATTCTGGCCAAAATGGTAAGAAGAAGAAAAGCCAAGAGGAACAAGCTTTAGCCATGGAGAATTACCTTATCTGGAAGCTTTTCAAGTGCTCTTTCTTGTGCCTTCAAGAGCTTTCTCAAATTCTCCTTCTCTTCTATTGGACCATCCATAAAACATGTCCAAATAAAACATTAAAACCATGGGAGAAAAGAGGAGAAAGAGGAGAAGAGGTTTAGGGAAGGAGAACATATAAAAAAGTAAGGAATTTTTACACTTTTTGCCTTGAATCTCTTTCCCTTTGCTCCCTCACTTGGTGCACCACTTTGAGCTGAGCCTGGATCTATTTTAGACCTAAGAAAGTTGATTATGAGGGTTGGAGAAGAGAAGGTCATGATTTAAGGAGGTGGGGGCTTCATTAAAGAACTATTTCAAAATTCTAATTTAGTCCCTCATCTAGGTTCTTTCCATTTGGGCTCATTTCAACTCCTTTTTGAGAATCGTCTTTTCCATTATAAAATTTGGGTCTCTAATTTATAAAATGACTTTGGTTTCATCCAAATTAGATTTAAAATCTTACCAAATGAATCAGTCAAAGCTTTGGTCAACTAACACTTAAAAATTAAACTAGAGGGGTTTTGACAATTTTGAGGGTTCCTATGATTTTTGGGGCTCTGAGAATCCTAAGAAACTCAATTTTACCATTTGAGGATCCCTCCTCCTGAGTTTTGTAAAACTTACCTGAAATTATGAAAATGCCACTAGCCTTTGTAGCTTTTCATTTTGCCATTTTGGCTCTAATTCTAGGCTAACCTTAGGCTCTGATCCACATTCTTAGTTATTCTAATTAACATCCTAGTCTTATTTAGACTCTAATTGCCTTGCTTTAAGGTGCTTCTTTTTCAATTTATTAGGTTCAGTTCAATTTATGGATTATCGGTCATTATAATTATGGCTAGTTACTTAGTCTATTTCAACTCCAACTTCTCAAAGGCAACCTCCCAAGATAGGTTTTTAGTTTGATGGGGGCCCTTTTGATTTCTAGGTTGATAGTTCTGTCAAGGTGGCCAACCATGGTTTCCTTGATTGCCCTAATTACCCTAAGCCAAGTTAGGGTAATTTTGCCATCTTGGATTGTATATGGCTAAGTAAGGATTGTTATATTATCTATCATTGTTAAAGACATACTATACCTACTCTAGGGTGCACTGCCTTGCTAAATTGTTCATGCAACACTCATTGTATGCATGTTCACCACCCCAAAGCTCATAGCCTAGAAGTAGGTTAAAGTTGGATACTATATTCACATTAAGCTAATCAAATCTCTTCATCAACATGTCAAATTTTGTATACAGTGCATTAATATATCCATTTCCATTATACTTATAACTCTTCTTGAAAGATTCCTCTTACTTGAACATTAATAGTAATTAGCGACCATCCCCTTGATGATTGCAACTACTTCATCAACTGGTTTACTAATCAAAAACCCTTTTACTTTTGCATCTAAGTTAATTTAATTGATTGGGCTAGACCACTGTAAAATATCTAAACTAGTAACCAGTCTTGGATGCCATGATGTGAGGCATCACGTCTAAAGATCCTTAAATCGCTCTCAAGCCTTGTATAGTGACTTGCCTATCATTTACACAAACCTTTAAATTACTTCTCAACTTGGCAGTGTAACACCTTAATTACCAATCAAGCTAAACTAAGCCTTTTACAACTTAATCATAAGTGAAAGATATAAAAGTTAGAATAACAAACCTAAAAAATACATAAAATTTGGGAAAAATTTAAACTTTTACTTCACATAACTAAAGAATGTAACAACAATAATTATATCTTACATCTAACTAAGAATTAAGGACTAATACTAATCATGATTGATTACAAATCCAAACATGAATCATAACAAATTGGATGTTTCTCAAGATCCTCAAAAGTCCTATTACAATTACTTTCAATGAAATAATCAATCCTACTTTTAATCCTAATTAAAAACACTATTAAATATATTTAATTAACCCTAAATATGCCTGGTTAAACCCTCAAAAAGAACATCCAATAAACCCCCCTAAAAACACTTCAGAGCAACCCTTAATCACTTTGCCCAATTTATGCCGCAACATAAAGGAATTGCACCATAACATGAAATGTGAAAATGGCACTTTAATGCTATCAAATGGGTCTAAACATTACAAATCTTTGTGATTTTAAGCTATGATTTTGTACCAATATTGTTAACACCTTTTTGCATGAATTTAGCTTAAGCATCATCCGTAAAGTATAGCTAAAATAATTCTTAAAAATAGGTGTCACAACTCAAGCCAAATGTTATATAAAACTAGAGAATTTTTAACTCATTTAAAACTTCCAAAAGTGACCGAAACCACCCTAACTCCACATGGCTTTAAACTTGATTTTAGTTCACTTCCTTAGGCACCTAAAATCATCATTTGCTTTAGCAAATCATTGTATAATGAAGCCAAAATAATTGTATAAAATAGTGTCAGCAGAGATAGCCATAACAAAAAATCCCATGTACAAACCAACATTCAAGGCTCTAAACAATTGCAAGTCAACAAGATTCAAGCCTAAATGCCTCCTTTCTATCTCTAGTGTTACACTACATCATATTTTAATTATCTTATGGCATTAGTGGTTCATTTAAAATAAAAAAAAAAAAACATAACTAAACCTTTAACAGTGGGAATTTTAGTCACTAAATGCTTTAAATGAACTCAAAAGGGTAAAAAAATGGATTATCACCATTTCATCTCATAAATTCACACATAACTAATTAGTTGCATTCAAGATAACATGTAAATAAGGATTAAAGCCATAAAGATAATCATTTACTCAATTATGCTATAGAACAATGATCCCCAAACTTCAAAAATTTATAACTTGAGTTACACAACTCTGATTAACGCAAATTAGTTGTCCCTAGAAATCTTAGCATGTGAACTTTCTATTATAAAAATTTCAAGTCAAAATAAATCCTATTGGTATCTCAAAGAATATGAAATCCATAACTATACCAAAATAAATAGTAACAAGGCATGATAGCTTTTTTAGGCCAATTTTAAAAATTTACTAAATATTTTATAGAGATCCAAAAGTTATGATCTTTGGCTCTATAGAAAGCTTTAAATATTCTCTAATGGCTCACCAAATTTTAGCCCTAAATTTAGTCATTAGGGTTATCAAGGGGAAAGGACATTTTATGGGTTAAATAGTTAAAATATTAGTTCCAATTGGTATCAAATGAGCTCTAAAATGTCATTTCTTTACATGAGCATATTTCAATCTATATATGCATCATATAGCAATGATTCATCACATGAATTTAGCTTGCATCAAAAATTCACTATCCCATATATGAAAAACATATAAACCTCATGGCATTATATACCAAATCATATTTTATCATCTCATACATACATCTATTAGTCAGATAACTATAGTCCTAACACTTTTAAACATGTTTGCATCCAATTACATCAAAATATAGGATTACATAATCATATATATAATATCATATCCTGGGCTACACACTTGTAGAATTTTCTTTTTCTAAGTCTTTACCTCATCATTCTCCTTTCTCAGGGTTTCACTTAGCCATAGTTAGTAGAGATAGGGAAATACAAGATTTAAATAATCCTAGCAGGTAAACTGACATTCAAACACATATATAGTTCAATTAAACACATAGAGCAAGCATGCATATTATGCAATCATAGTCAAATCATGCACAAGAGAGCAAATCCATGCTCTAGGGGTTTCCATGGCTTAAACAAAATCAAATCCATGCCCTTAAAGGAATTTTTGGCCAAAGGTAAAGCAACTCTAAGCTCACTTCTTAGCCTTACCCATCAAAAAGCCACCCCACTCAAATGCAAATAGGTATTGTAACATCTAACCTTTTAACTGAATTAGGTCCGGTATGTTAATAAAAGATAATTCTAAAGTAAATTGAGTTAATGTCAAATAAGGATAAAATGTTAATCAGCATATCAAGAAACAAGGTTAGGAAATCATACACGAAAAGAAAAAGAAACTAAAATGGCTAAACAAAAAAAAAATAGGTATATTAGTGGCAAAATTGTAATTTTGAGAAATTTTTTTAAAACTCAAGAAAAAGAGTTTTAAAACCCAAAATTAAGCTCACCAAGGTTTTCAAAGGTCCTAAAAACTATAAGGATGGTCAGAATCAATTAAGACCTTCTGGTGTGCTAAAAGAGTCAAATAATGTAGGGACTTTAGGCAGACCTATTGTTCACTATTTTAAGCCATCTAAGCCCTAAAAATAATGTTTCTATGTTGAAGAACACCTAAAAATTTGTAAAGAGTAATCAGATGCTGAAAAGCTTGGAAAATGAATCCAAATGGAGTAAATGCATAAGTAAGAGCAAAATGGTTATTTTGAAAAATTATAAATGGATCTTCTTAAGTAAGCCACACCTCATCGTCTTCTACCACCTTCCAAAATCAGATTTAGGAAGCCATTAATGGTGTCTTGCTAAGGGAGGAGAGAGAAAGATTTTAAACTTCCATTTAAGTAAGTAAACGGCCCTATTTCATTTCGCGCTAGTTAGGAAAGTTGTTTTATTCTCTAGAGCTTTTCTAATGGTGGTTTTCTTTTTATGAAAACTTGAAGTTCAAATCTATGAATTTTTAAGAAACCGATTGGTGGAAATCAGTCTACGTAAAAAAATACTTTGCATTGAGGTAAGTTTTTACTCAAAACACTTGTAAAATTTTGTATTTCTAGGCCATGTATGTTTTGGCCATGAGAGAGAAAGTGAGGACAAGAATTCTTCTTCATGTGTTTTTTGGAACCAAGGGTTTTGGTGTAACACCCGATTTTCATAAAAACGACAGAAACAAGTCAAATATAAAAGAAAGTCCTCTAAAATGAATCAATTAAAGCTAAATAAAATTAGGATAAAATTTTAAATATTAGAAAATAAGGATCCAAGGCATAGGATGCCCAAAAACTAAAGCCGAAGTGGCTAAAGAAAATTTGAGGAAATGTAATGGCATTTTTGTAATTTTGGATAACTTTTAAAAAACTCAAAGGAGGAATCTTTAAATGGAAAAATTAAGTTTCCCAGGGTTCTCAAAGGCCTTAAAAACTATAGGAACCCCTAGAACCATTAAAACCCCTCTAGTTTACATTTTAGAATGATAGTTAACTTGAACTTTGACCTTTTTCGTTCAGGATGGTTTGAGATCTAATTTGAGTGATTCCAAAGAAAATTTATAGGTTAGAGGACCTAAATTTTATGATGAAAAAGATGGTTTTTTAAAAGGATTTGAAATGAGTAGTGAGGGAAGAAGCCAAAAACGAAAGGCAAAATTGGCATTTTGAAATGTCTTAATTGGTTCTCTAGCTATATATATGAGGCATCCCACTTCTCCCATACATTTAGATGACCTAACTTCTGCCTAAAACTAGGGAAATGTTTTGCTAAGAAGGGCGCAAAAGAGGGAGCTTCAAGGGATGAGAAAAGCCTAAGAAAAGGTAAGAAAAATTAAGGAATTTCTTGCTCCTTCCTTCATTAAACTTGCTCTCCTCCTTCTTCTCTTTCTTTCCATGGTTTTGGTGTGTAATTTGGATCTATTTGTTCAAGGGGAGGAAGTTCAAAATTCCAAAGAGAAGTTATAGCCGAGGAGAAAGCTCTTGAAAAGGATAAAGAATCAAGGTAATTTCAGGGCTTCCCTTGCTTCCTTCTTCTTGTTCCTCCGTGGATGAATTTTGGCCTCATATAGAACAACCATGAGGGAGTAAATTTTGACCTAAACCAAGCATGAAACCTAGGTTTTTGAGGGTGAGAAACAAGTATATGCAAAGAAATTTAAAAAAAAAAGGCATTAGAAAATAGGTTTCTAAAACCTAGGGTTTTTAGTGCACCATAGTATGTATGCAGCTTTCTAGTGATATTTTTAATTGTTTAAGAGTGTATATAGGTTCTTGAGACACCTAAAAAGCCTCACATATGCCATTTCCTTTAAAAGAAGTTGCAAAAGCCTATGGGTGCACAATGCTCTTCATATCTTAACCCAACCTACTCTAAGTACCCAGGGAATATTTTAATTTATTCTAAGCCTAAAATGGGACTAGATATGATGGAAGAACATCAAAGGAAGCCTTGGAAAAAATTTAGAAACCTTGGAATGTGAGATGGAGGTGTAGGCTCCATAATGAAACTTAAAGAAGCAACTTATAGTTAGCCTCCTTAAAATGAATGTGTAATGACTACAAGGAGTCTAAAGGGAGTTAAGAGACCTAGAATGAATGAGAAACAGGAACCAAGATCATGAATTCTCCTAGTTGCTTCATAAGGTCTTGTATGAAAGCATAATAGAGCCATAAAGCAAAGTAGCTTCATATAGAGTGTGTATGATGCCAAAGCTTATTCCCATGAGTGATGCACATCTCTTTTGATGTGTCTAGGCCAAAAGAACTAAGGGCCACCTAATTGCAAGGCTTGGCCGAGAAAAGGGGAGAAGAATTTCAAGAGAAAAGTGTATACAATTACTCCAAGGTAGCTCTCTAATCTTTCTCTCATGCATGGCTTAGATGTTTGCTTGTCTTTGAGTGCTTGTATGTATGTTTATGCCATGAGAAATGTTTCTAGCTATTGCCCTCATGCCATGGTACCATGATGATCTTGAAATGTGTTTTATGAATGTGTTTTGGCTTGTATGAGTCTAGTAATGCCAAAAGTCCCTTAATGAGGTGAGGATTAGCCAAAAGTCACTAGAAATGGGTGAGATAAAGCCAAAAGTTTGAAGAAAAATGAGGCTAAGTCAAAAGTCCCTTGAAAATAGGTAAGACAAATCCAAAAGCCCTAAGGAAAGTGGGTGAGGTTGAACTAATGCCCTTGAGAGCCTATGTATGTTATGTATAAGTTTCTTCAACATGAAAAATGTTATGTATATGTTCACTAGTGGCTTGAAAGCCATGCATGCATTATTTAACATGTATATGTATCTATTATGTATGTTTGAAAGGGTTAAGAGCTATTAGGATTCTTTGAATCCCACTCTTCCCCCACATATGCCTAACCATGTCTAAGTAAATCAAGAGAACTAAGAAATGGTGACCAACAACTATGAGAGATAAGACTTTGACAAAAGGATAGATAAATGAGCTTTGTATTTGCATTATGATGTCAAGAATTGTACCCATGAGATGCATATATGATGTGAACCATTGAACAAGTTTAAATGTATGTACATATGATGTATGCATCGATATGGAAGCCAAATGTATGGAAATGTGAGAAATTGCCACCTTTGAGCTAGTATGTATTTGTGTATAAATGCAAGCGGCATGGTGAGTTGGAGCTCCATGATAATTTGGATCATTTGGCATGTTTTTATATGTTATAATTATGCTTTTAGACTTGCTCAAGTGGTTGTGAAAAGTCAAGAAGAGCATTTGGTGTCTTAAAATCCCATTTTAAACTTCAAAATTGACCAAATGGTGAGCTGAACCAAAGTCTAACCAAATGAGTGAGTTTTTCCATGAAATTTTGCCATTAAGTAGGTCTCATCTAGAGCTAAAGAGCACTTAATTTGAAACTCTATAGAATTTATTATAATTTTTTAAAGTTGGCCAAATTATGCAGAAAAAGTATGGTTACTGTTCATTTGGTCATTTTGCTTCTCTATGTCACACGTAGGCCAAATGAAGTCCAATGCTCATGATATTTTACAAGCATAAACTAGACATTATAATCTTTCCATAGCCACTACGATCACCTCATTTAAAGCTCTGTAGAGGGAGAAATAAAATTTTGAAATTGCATGATAGTACTAGTAATGCAGCCTAACCTAAGTTACTATTTCATCAATTTTCGTGGGTTTAAGGCCATGGCATTGGTCTGGAATTATTTCTACTTTTTAGAAGGGTATGGTTTGCTTGATTTTGATTTTGCTAGAATTAGTTATGAATTTTCAAAGTTTATATCAGAAAGCTAGAAATTGAACCTGAAAGCAAAGCATGAGTTTTGTGAAATGTAATTCCAAACCCGAAATGAATGAGATCAATTGTGATATGTATGACTTGTATGGATGTGTTTTGATTAGAAAATGATATTGATGAGTTCAGATGGTCCATGGAGCATAAAATGAAGCAATGAGATCTTACGTAATGCAACTAACACCATGAAATATATTCATTAGTTTTCATGAGAAGTATTTGTCTCCTTATATTTATGCTCCATTATATATAAGATGCAATGAAACAGATAATGAGACCATGGCATAATAGCTAAGAGGTTATGCTATTACATTTGGCATGCAAGGATTTCATATCTAATATTGGTTTCTATTAAATCATGAAAGGAAGATATCTAGACTATGTGATATGATAGGTTTGACCAAGGCTAGTTGAATGGGTAACCATTTATTTTCAACTCCTAATTAGTGTGTTTAGATGTTTTGCATTCAGGGAACAAGAATCTAAGACTAGAATTGATTGAAACCTTGAAATCTCCAAGTTAGGGTTTTTATGGTACCATTTCAACCAAGAAGAAATTCAAGGGGCTAGGAAGTTATTCAATGGATTTTAGGGACATGGATAGTCTTAAAATGATATAAGAACAATAATGGAAGTATTAGATTGAATTTAGAAGTTAAATTTTGGAAATTTAAAATTTAGGGTTCAAGAAAGGGCAAAATGTAACCAATTTGTGTTAAGTTGTGTGAGCAAGTTTGTAATGTCTCTAATGAATCCTAATGTGGCTATATAGATCATATATGATGAGTTTTTGACGTCTAAAAGTTGAATTTTAAAAGTTACCCCTTCAGGCTTAAGGTTACATAATGAGCTTCATTATTATGTGGAAAAGTGAAAATACCAAATAAATAGTGCCAATGAGCATATAAAAATTAAATATGGAATTTATGGGTTGAATTATGAATTTTAGAAGCATAAGTTAGCCTAAGATTTAAGTTTAGTGAAATCATTAACTTAAAGTGTAACACCCCAAAATTAATTAAGAATAATTATGATAAATTAGGGACTTAATTTGGGTAATTAGTAAAGTTAATTAAATGGAAATAGAGATGGATATTTAATTTGGGCCATGTGATCCATTTAGTTATGCTTGGGGCTCAATATAGAAGTCCATTCTTGGTTATAAGAAGGTCCAATTCTTTCTAGAGGCCTAATTACACTCTTAAGTAGACCTAATTTGAATGGACCTTTAAGTTAGCCCAAAACCTTAGTAAAACTTTTATGTTTGAGGCCCAATAAGCTTACACTAGAACCTAAATGGATTTTTGGGCCTTTGGATCAGCACATTTCCCTTTTTTACTCTAAGTGTTCTGTAGCCCAATTCTCCAAACCATAGCCCAGTAATTAGGAAAAGGCCCAATTAGACTTTAGGCTGATGGGTTAGCCCATTTCTCACTAAAACCCTAAGAGAAAACCCTCCTTCCTTCCACCATTCTACAGAAACATAACAAGCACAAGAAAATTTAGAGGTCTTGAAAGGTGGTTAAGGTTCTTAGCATAAATCCATCTTCTCCTACTTTTAGGGCAAGATTTAGCCAAGATAACTGATATATATGTTAATCCTTTCCTCTTCCTCTTCAATTTGGCTTGATTGATTTTTCATTTGGAGTATTTTCACCAACACCCAAATTTGAAATGTGTTGTTTGGTATTTTCATGGAGGATTTTCAAAGGTAGAGGCTAGAAGGGTGATAGGGTAAGTATTTACTTCCTATATTGAGGTAGTTTCTACTGGTTTAAGATCCCTATGGTTGATTTATAATATGAGAATGGATTTTGTGTGAATTTGTCCAAAATTTAGAGTGGTATACTGAAGTTACTAATATGAGGACAACCAGATCCAAATTTAGAATCTTGTAGTGGCTAGATAAGTGTCTTCTAGGTAATCATGGGTAGTTTAATGATTTCGACATCTGGTTTGTTGCTAAAATAATGATAACTATGCTTGTTTTAGGCTGATATGCCTTTGAATAATAATGGTAACTAGAGGAAGAGTAATTGGCTTCATTGAGGTAACCAAGGTTTATTTCCTAATTCTATGTATATGCTCATTTTAATATGGTATTTTTGCAATTATATGATTTTGAAATGCTAAATAATTGGTTAGCTACTTGATTGATGTTGTTATGGACCCTAAATGAGTCCTTGGTGGAGCTGTGGTATGGCTACCACCCATGTACTGTGCCTTAATCGAGCACTAGGTTGTGATCAGACCCTTGAATGCACTGAGCCCAAGTTATACTGATTGGGGCGTTGGTACCATGGACTGGCCTCTCCTAGTGTTATTGGCCTTTAACATATTAGATGTGATTGCTGATATGGGACAATAGTCACTTGTAGCTCAACTAGTTCATTTGCTAATTGAATTGATAATTCTGATGTTTAATGATATAAAAATGTATTATGTTGATTAATCTATACATATATATGGAATTTGCCTCTTATTATTAAGATTGTATATCTTATCTCAATTGTGGGCTAACATTTTCAGGGATTAGACCTCTTAATGGCAAGGAGAAATTAATGAAAGCCTATTGTATCATTTGGTAGCACATAGGCTTGAAAACCTTGTCAAAGTAGGTTTGTGTAATAAGAATACTAGTTTTTTATATATTTGCCGCATTGTGTCATGAATTGCCAAGTACAGGGACTGTTTATGTAATATAATTATCATAGGATTGAACATTATGATTGTAATTAACTAATAATTGATGAATGATTTGATCTTTTATGACCATTAAGCATTAGCCTTGTAAACATTTGTGGTTGAACTATTTTGCTGTCATGGAATGGGAATTGATTGATATGAAATTAAGTTTGATTGCTCTAATTCAATCCAAGACCCCTAGACAATGAGGATTAGTGAATCATGATAATTGGGAGTTGGGGGTCTAGAAAACCATGCATGTTATCATGGAAGCCTTAAAATTCATCTAGAATAAGTGGTAAGGGGTTAGAAAGCATGAAAATGAATGAAATTAAGTTTGATTGCTCTAATTCAATCCAAGACCCTTAGACAATGAGGATTAGTGAATTATGATAATTAGGAGTTGGGGGTCTAGAAAACCATGCATGTTAGTCATGGAAGCCTTAAAATTCATCTAGAATAAGTGGTAAGGGGTTAGAAAGCATGAAAATGAAAAAATAACATCAAGAGGGGTTAAAGTAGCTACTTAAAGGAGTTGAGCCATGGCCAAAATTGAAGTTTGGGGTAACAAAGGCTAGGAGCGCCATGGCCAAGGTGATTTGAGTCGCGGTGCAAGGTGAGAAATTAACTCCAAGAGGTAACAGAGAGTAGTTTCACTGTGGCTCAAGAGAGGCTCACGGCAGCAAGCATTAGGGGGTGAGTTGGGAGAGCTCCAAAAGGCCCTCTTGTTGCAGCACCACATAAGCTTGTCGTGGCAAGACACCAACTAGCTATGGCACTCGTGAAAGTATGAATAGTAGGTTCTCAAAAGTACCTTAGCAGTGATGTTGAAGGCCTGGGTTGTAGTACAAGGTTTGATTTTGGATTTTGAGCTCCAGTAGCCATTTACGTTGCGACATAGGTATACCAAGTCATGACGGGAGTCTCTAAACTCTGTTTTTAGGTTCCAGTAACTAACTTTGTCATGACAGGAAAGGTCCAAGTCACAACGAAAGTTTCCAAACTCTTATTTTCTACTTAGAAACCTCAAAATTCATTACGATAATGTTATGTAATTACTTGGGAACACTCATAAAAGGATTTTGTGAGTTGAGAATCAGTGATAAAATGAATCAAAGGCTTTATATGACAATTAGAATTTCTTGTAGGCTCACATTGCTTCGTTGTATAATTAATAATCCCAATGAAAAAAATATTAAATTTTTCTCACTTTTTCCTAATTTAATTTATTAAAATAACTTTAGATCTAGATTTATGATCATTAACCATGTAATTAAGCTTGATCACAATAATTAAAAGTTAGGGTTATTACATAAAGCCTAAGTAAAGAACCAATTATTAAAAGCTAAAATCCAAAAGGAATTTCATAAGTTTAGGCTCTTGAATATAGTAAAATTTAGGCATTTTAAATGGTATAATTGCCACCCTACAAACATGTATCTTGAATGTATGTAAAAGAAGGTTTTAAGCACACCTTGAGTGGCCTAAACTATAGATAAAAAGTCAAAGAAATTTAAGAAAGGCTATTATGAGCTTTAGATATTGATGATATATTTATATGATATTTTTAGGACAAGCTAGTGAAGCTTCATCCCATTGTAGGTGTAGAGCCAAGAAAGAAAAGGAAATGAAGCAAGAAACAGAGCAGAAAAGTTATAGATTGTATTAGGTTCTTATCACCTATACAAGGTAGCTTACTCTTCCCTATTTAGTTGCATGTGGACTTGTTTGAGCTTGATATGGTATTGTAATGGTTATCTCTCATAGTATATGCTAAATTGCATTGCATTAGTTATATGTTATGTTTTGCATGTTATGTTTAATGAGTTGAGGCTATGAGATAAAGAATGGCAATGGGAATGAAAACATTAGTTCTCCTAAGCCTAAGAGAAAAGCCTAAGCTAAGCTAAGATTTATGGCCACGATAGAGTATGTTGTAAACATGTAAAGCATATAGGTTAGTTTCTTATGACCATGTATACTTGCATTTTTTTTTTTTGTTTCCTAACTATCTCATGCTTATTTTGGGTAATTTGAGTATAGCTACTAAGATTCTCCGGAATCTCAACCAAATCTCTATTTTCCCACTAACTAATGCAAGGTGGAAGTTCCAATGCCAATAAAGGAAAAGAGAAAGAAAGAGATTTGGATTTGCAAAACTATAAGAATGTTTTGTATCTTATTTTGTCATAATGTTACAATAAATGTATATATTAAGCTTTACTTTCTTAGTAATGTATTTATATATACTAGTATACTGTTAACAATGATGTAACTCTAGTTTGAGTTATTCAGATCCAAATGATGATATATGTCCAAATTGTGCTATTTAATACTTTTATTATTTGTATTTTTTTCATGTCTATGAATTTTGAGCTAAAATGTGACCATTTGGTTAGTCTAGATAGTCAATTTTATAAAGGGAAAATCTATCGAATTTTCCTTAGAATGTTATGTATGTTTTACTTTTCATGGTTAAAATTGGATTGACACAGAAATTATGAAAGAAAAGGTATGTAACCAATGCCAAAACTTGCTTCTCCTTGGTTTTCTTCTTGTGTGAATGTTCGACCAGCATAGGGGGACCATGTAAAGAGTTTGATTCTGGTCCAAATTTGAATGAAAATGGGGTTTTGAAGCAAGGGGAATCATATGAAACCAAAAGAATTTAAAAGACAGCTATGGATTGCAAGTTATGGGAATTAGGGTTTTGATTGTACCTAGAAAAATATAAGCCTTTAAAATGAAATTTTAGACCATGTAAGAGTATGATTAAGTTAAGAAGAGACTAAGAAACTCATATAAGTGCTAAATTCCCTAGATGAATGAACAAAACTCTACAAGTGCTTCTAGGTGTGGGTGTCTTGGCCAAGCTCTAATTGAAGTACCTAGGGAGAGTTTTTTTTTTTATTCTAAGGATAGAAATAATCTAGATATGAATTATAAATACTAAAAGAACCATTGAATTGAATTTAGAAGCCTTATTTTGTAAGGTGAAAGTTTAGAGTTCCATTATGTATAAAGAAGTAACTTGGTGCTAAGTTCCTTAGTTTGAGTTTGTGATGACTCTAATGAGTTTAAATGAAGTCATATGACTTAAATTAATTGAGAAATTGGAGCCAAGATAATGAATTATATGAGTTGCTTTATTATGCCATTAAATGGAGCCATATGGAAGCCTAGAATTAGAATGGGCTTATGTAAGGCTTAGGTGTGGCTAGAGATGGTTCTATTGATGCATTTGTATCATGTTTGATATATCTAGGCCAAGCAAGTCGAGCTTCTCCTAAGTGTATGTGTGAGGCCGAGAAGAAAGACTAAGGAACCAAAGAGGAAAATTGTGCTTCTTGAGCAAGGTAGCTCTTCATCCATTCTTGCATGTTTATCTTGGTAGTTTGATTGTCATTAATTGCTTGTATGTATGTTTGGATGAATTATGCTTATTGCCATTGGATTGATGAATTGATATCATTATGTTTCTTAGAATGCATTTGAAATGTAAATGGCTCTTGATGGGTGAAGTTATGTTAAAAGTCCTTTGTCTTAGGTGAGGTGAAGCCAAAAGTTCCTGAGTAAGGGTGAGACAAGGGCAGAAGTCTCATGGAATGAATGAGGCTAAGTCAAAAATTCTTAAAATGGATGAAGCTAATCCAAAAGTCTCAAATAGTTGGATAAGGATAGACCAAAAGATCATAGAGCTTGATTTTAACTTTCATGGATCCATATGATTTCATAAATATGATTATGTTTGATGTTTGAATGCATATGATGCATGCTTACTTTATTTGACATGATAACATGCCATATAAGTGTACTTGAAGGGTAAATGAGCTATTAGGATTCTTAAAATCTCACTATTTCCTATATTATCTCTAACCATGTCTAGGGAACTCCAAAGAGCCAAGGATGGAAGCCAACAAAAATGAATTATGTAACTTTCACAATGGTTTTAGTTTTCATGTATTACATTCTCAATGAGAATTTGTAATTGATATTTTTGCAATATAAATGCTCCAACATATGTAAAAGCATGAGATTATGTTGTAAATGTCAATTTCAGTTGTGGAAATGCAAGATCATGTGTTTTGAGTATGTATATGACATGGAAAGTGTGTGTATAATGCCCAATGGAGGAGTGATTTTAAGTTGCATGATGTTCGGGACTTGATGAAATGGTTTTACATGTTGTGTTTCATGTTTAGGATGTGCTTAAATGGTCACATTTATTAAGGAAGCACATTTGAAGCCATTTGATACCTATAGTGCACCGTTTTTAGCCATAAATTGCCCTTGCACCAAAATCTAACCAAATGAATGTGTTTTAGCATAAAATTTGACACACATTTAGATCTCATTTAGTATAACAACCCTAATTCTTAATTACTATGATTAGGCTTAATTAAGTAGTTACTGATTATAAATCAAGGTCTAAAGTTATTATAATTAATTAAAATAGGAAAAAGTTGACAAATTTAAACCTTGATATTATTAGGGTTATTAGCTAAACAACCATGACTAATCAAGTCCTCAAGTGATCAATTAAGACCTTTGATTCATCCCATTATTAATTTCAACTCACAAAAACCTCTTATGAATATTCCCAAGTTGTTATATAACATTATCATAGTAAATCTCAAAGTTTCTAAGTCAAAAATAAGAGTTTGAAAACCTTCGCTGTGACTTGGACCTTCCCTATCACGGCTAAGTTAGTTACTGAAATCTAAAACCAAGTTTGGGGACTCCCACTGCGACTTGGTATACTCACACTACAACGTAAGTGCTCTCAAGAACTAATATTCACACTTTCACCACGATGAGTAGGACCCTCACCGCCATGAGCCTAAATGGCATCACGACGGGAAAGCATCCTAGAACCTACTATAGAAAATCTTACAATTTGTGCCATGGCAGGCTATACCTGAGCTACAGTGAAACCAGCTACTGGAACCTAGAATTTTTCTCCCTCAATTCTCATTGTGACTTGATCTTCTTGCACCATGGTGAATCTACTCTCTGGAGCACTCCCTACCGACATCCTTAACTTACGCTGCAACTAAACATCTTGTGCCGTGGTGAGGTTACTCTCTGTCACTCTCCTTGGGTGAATTTTTCACCTTGTGCCATTATGAGACATCCCGCGTTGTAGTGCTTCTTACTTCTGACTAACTCTTGGCTACGACTCTACTATTCTTAGCCGTGGCATGACCCTTTTCGTCCCATACACTCCAGCTCTCCCTATAGTAGCATTCTATTGTCACTCTACCTTAATTTATGAGGCCTTAATGGCATTAATCTATCTAATTTATCCAACATACCTATCATTACTAATTCCAAAAGTTAAGTGTTGATTCCTACGCAATAAACTATCATACATCAGCAATATGTATCAATGACAACAAGAAGGATTCATAACTACTAACATTATCATCTAAATATAAATTCCAATACTGGCTCTATGCATTACTAGTCTAAGCCAACAATTAAGGTATCACATTATCACATTCTCATATAATAGACCATATCTTAGGATCAACAAGGTTCTATATTAGATATATAAATGCATACATCAAATTTCACATTGTAAAAAGTCTAACTCCCTATTAGTTACATCATTGTTTACCAAAACACAAAATACCTATACTTGGCAACATGATTACATAATGATGATGCTATACAAAAGAATAACAAAAATCAGCATCTATCCTACATTAGATCCATCCAAGTGCAGAATTTCCCGCACATGGTCTTAGCTCAAGGATATTTATCCACTTGCTTCCCTTTATCCTTACCCGAATGACCTTCACCTAAAATAGTTAGCTCATGAAACGGGGTGAGATATAAATTTCAGTAACCAAAAGTAAATTCCATTCATATATTCTAAGTTAATTAACATATATGTAATTAATCAGATAAGCATAAAAAATAACAACTATATTAGTAAATGAAACAATTGGGCTATCAGTGACTATTATCCCATACTAATAATCACATTTCACACGTTAAAGGCTAATAACACTAGGAGATGCTCTTCCACGACACCAACTCCCCAATGAGCACAACTTGGGCTTAGTACATACAAGGGTCTAATCACAACCCGATCCCTGATCGAAGCACGATTCATGAGTGGCAGCCACACCACAGCTCCACCATGGACTCACGAGGTCCAACCACAATATATCATATAGCCAACCATTCATTTAGCATTCAAAATTATACATGTGCAGTAGATATAAAATTAAAGTACACATATACATGGAATTTAATATTAACCCTGGTTACCTTACTTGTAAACAATTGTTTGAAAGCCAACCACAATGCTACTTCAACTTATGGACACAAGACCAGAATATTACTATTCCTAATAATCATTTATAATAGCAAACCAAATACTTAAAGAATTAAACCATAAAGGACTACCTAGAGAACACTTATCCAGCCACTATAAGAACCAAATTAGGATTTAGTTGTACCTACACCAGTAACCTCAGAAAAAAACTCTAAATTTTGGGTAAATTTACATAAAATCACCATTCATTTCATAAATAAGCTATAGGAGTCCTAAACCAGCAGAAAATACATCAAGATAAGAAGTTTATATTTACTTAATATCTCTCTTAGCTTCAACCTCTATAAATCCTCCAAGAAAACATTAAACAACCCATATCAGATTTGAGGTGTGGGTGAAATGCTCCTAATGGAAAACCAATAGGGTCAAATTAAAGAGGAAGAGGAGAGGGTCAAATTATATAATAGTTACTTTAGCTGATTTTGGCTCTAGAAGTGGGAAATTGGGCTAAGAAGGTGATGGAAACCCTAGCCTCCAAGGGACCTCTGAATTTTTTTCTTACTCTCTAAGTGTTTCTGCAAAATGGTGTAAGGGAAGATAGTTTTCTCTTAGGGTTTTAATGAGAAATGGGCTAACCCATTAGCCCAAGGCCCAATTGGGCTCTCTTTTAATTGTTAGGCTATGGTTTAATGAATTAGGTTGCAGAACTTCTAGGATTTTTAATGGGGTTTTGGGCTTCTAACTCAATAAACTAGATTAGGCCATTATTAGTGTTTATCCATGACCTACTTAAATTAATTATAGGCCTAGATTAAGTTTCTAACCTAATTGAATCTTAAACCCATAATAATAATTTATTCCTCTATAAGTTCCATTTCTCCTTTCCACTTAATTAACTTTCTAATTACCTATATTAATTCTTAATTACTCATAATTATCCTTAATTAATTTCGAGGTGTTACATTCTTCCTCCCTTTTAAGAATTTTGCCCTTAAAATTAAACATATCTTAGTTGAATAATGCTGGATAATCCTTCCTCATAACTTCCTCCATCTCTTAAGTTGCTTCATCCAAAGTAAGTCCTTTCCATACCACCTTTACCTAGAGAATGTCCTTTTATGCAGTTGTTTAAATTGTGAGTCCACAATCCTTTCCAGTTCAACCACATAAGACAAGTCATATCGTAAATGCACATTCTCATGCTCAATGACATGTGAAGGGTCTAGGTTATACTTTTTCAACTGGGATACATGGAACATATCATGTAATTGAGCCAAATTTAGAAGTAAAACAACTCTATAGGCCGCGGGTCCTATCTGCTTAAGGATTTGGAAAGGACTAAGCTTTCTTATCCTAATAGACTGTCCTACACCTGTCATCAGAGTAACTTTAAGGAACATATGGTCTCCTCCCTCAAATTCTAAGGGTCTCATTCTCTTATCAGTATAACTCTTTTGCCTGCTCTAGGCAGCTATCAATTTCTTCCTAGTGAGTTCTATTTGACAGGTGGTTTAGTCTACTATGTCTAGACCTAAGAGACTCCTTTCACTAAGCTCTATCCCGCACAAAAGTGATCTACACTTCTTCCCATAAAGTTCCTCAAAGGGTGTCATCTGTATACTAAAATAGTAACTATTATTATAAAAAAAACTCAACTAAAGGCAAGCACACATCCTAGTTTCCCTTTAATTCTAGAACACTAGCTCTAAGCATATCCTCAAGGGTTTGAATGGTCCTCTCAGTCTGTCCATTTGACTAAGGATGATAGGTAGTGCTAAAATTAAGACTAGTGCTTAAAGCTTCTTGTAGAGACCACCAAAATTTCGATTGAATCTTGGGTCTCTATTGACATAATGCTGTTAGGGACATCATGTAATCTCATAATCTCACGAACATACAGTTATGCAATCTAGAGGATAAGTGGTTCTAATAGGTAGAAAGTGGGCAGACTTTGTCAACTTATCCACAATCACCCAAATAGCATCATAATCCAAGGATGTCCTAGGCAAACCTATCACAAAGTCCATGGATATACTATCTCATTTCCATTTTGGAATCTCTAAAAGGTGTAACAAGCTTGTGGGTTTTTTGTGTTCAATCTTAACCCTCTGACAAGCTAGACATCTAGCAACAAACTTAGCTATGTCCAATTTCATTCTAGGCCATCAAAAACTCTTCTTAAGATCTCTATACATCTTTATAGTGCCTAGATGAATGGTGTATCTACTCTTATGAGCTTTAAATAGCACTATGTTCCTTAACTCTTCATCCCTATGTAACACCCCATAATTAATTAAGGTGTTAATCACGGATTAGATTAATTAGGAGTAATTAATATGGGTTGAGATTTAATTGAGATAGAAATCCTATCTAGGCTTAAATTCATAGATCATGATAAGAGGCTAATGGAGGCCCAATGGGTTAGATGCAAACCCAACCCAATTTAGTGTGATGGAGGCCCAAAATCCACCTTATATAGACTCTTCTAAGTGGCCCAATAACCCTTGTACAGACTCGCATTCTTGAGCTCTTCAAACTTGGCCCAAACTTAATTAAACTTTAGCAACCCAATGTATAAGAACTGGCCCAACAAAATTCTGCAACCCAACACTTTAAAACTGGCCCAAACTTAATTAAACTTCAGCAACCCAATGTATAAGAACTAGCCTAACAAAATTCTATAGCCAAACACTTTAAAACTGGCCCAATAAGCTAAAATCTAAAGCCCAAATGAAGTTGGACCTTGGAGCAACCCATGACCCAACTTAAACCCACTTAAAACCCTAATACATTAGCCTCTTCCTCACACTTGCTGAAACATAAAACTCAAGAAGCAAAATTCGGAGGTTGAGAAGGAGGCTAGGGTTGGAGGTAAGAATTCTGCATTTTCTCACATTTGGAGCAAGATTTAGCCAAGGTATTAGTTATACAACTTAATCCCATCATCTTTCTTTTTAATTTGGCCAGATTAGTTTTTCATTTGGAGTATTTTCATCCTACCTAAAATCTGAAATGTGAGTGTTTGGGGATTTTCTTGGTGAAATTCGTAGGTTGAGGTTAAGGCTGACATTAAGTAAGTTTAAAACCTCCATTTTGATGCTTCATTTGTTAATTTGAGATCCCCATAGCTAATTTATGAAATGGATATTAATTCTGTATAAATTTGCTTAGGATTTTGGGTGGAATATTGAGTTTTCTGGTAAAAGACACTCTAATCCGAATTTAGGATTTGTGGTGGCTATTGCAAAGTTGTCTACAAGTGAGGTAACCGGGTTTATATTAATTCCATGTATATATTTGATTTAATTTCATATGTTACTGTATATGAATGATTTGAAATGTTGAATGAATTGGTTGGCTATCTGTTAAATTGTGATTGGACCTTGTGAGTCTATGGTGGAGCTGTGGTGCGGCTACCACCTGTGTATGTGCTTCGATCGAGCACCGGGTTATGATCAAACCCAGATGCACTAAGCCTCGGTTGTGCTCAATAGGGAGTAGGTGCAGTGGATGGGTCTTTTCCAGTGTTAATGGCCTTTAACATGTAATAATATGATTGCTAGTATGGGATAGTAATCATGATAGCTAATTGTTTTATTTACTGACATGATGGATATGATTCTGATGATGATTTTGATTCATGCTTATATGCTAATTAAACTGGATATATGATGGAATTGCCTTGGTTACTAAGATTTATATCTCACCCTATTTTATTGGATTAATATTTCAGGTGAAGGTTCCTCGGGTAAGGATAAGGGTAAGCAAGTGGATGAACATCCATGAGTTGAGGCCTGATGTGGGGAGCTACACTTGGTCTGAGTAGAATAGGGTAGATGCAATTTTGTTATTAGTTTACATAGCATCATCGTGTAATCATGTTGCCAAGTGTAGGCGTTCATATTTTGTTTGATCGAAATGTAACCGTTAAGGATTTAAATCTCATTATAGTTGAATATTAAATGTATGAACTTATAGTATTATATATGTAGTTTTGTTGAAATTGTGATATGGATTACTATATGGGAATTGTAGTCATATGATGTCTTAGATGTGGACATAAGCTATTGTTGAATGGAATCTCCATGGGTTGTGCATGAGATGTTAATTGCTATTAATGCATGTGTTCTTGCTGTCATATATTCATGAATTTGCTGATATGAGCTAGTTGAACAAGTAGGAAGTAGTATTTAAGTTTTGCAATGGTAATAGACAGATTGATGGTAAATAGGATAGATAAACACCATTAGAATCACATAAAATAAGGGAAGGTGGACCTGGAGTGTTTCTAAGATGAGATTTGGAGTATAGGGGGCGAGATTTGGGTAATGTGGTTACAGGAGGGAGTCCCGCCGCAACTAAGAAGGCTTCGCCACGGCCAAATGAGAGATAGAGCCGAAGGGCTCCGCGACACAACCAATCCCGCCGCGGCGTAAGGGAAGAAAATTGGCCCAGGGAGTGACAGTGGTGAGGCGCGCTGCAGCGCAGAGCGAAAAAAATCACCCAGGAGGGTAACAGAACCAAAACTCGCCGCGCCGCATTATGTCCTACTGCGGCGCGAGTCAAGAAAATTAAATATGGGTTGGACAGAAGCAAAACTCGCTGCGGTGCAAATATATTGCGCCGAGGCGAGAATCGTGGGAGTTGAGAACATCAGTTCCATGAGGTGTTTCCGCCGCGGTGCCATATAGGTTGGCCGCAGCGAGATTTGTGAGATTTGTTCAATGATTCCAGAGAGCAACTTGGCCGTGGCGGGGAAGGTATGGGCCGCAGCGCAAATCCCCAACCTACTCTTTTTAACCTAGAAACCCCAATTTCTGCAACGGTAATGGTAAAAGATGATATAGGAACACTTGTGGGAGGTTATTGGGTATTGAAATTGATGGACGGTTGAATCATAAACCCTTATGGGAGTAGGATTTCTTTTATGCAAATTTTGTTTTGTGTGATGGTATGGTGATGATCCTAACATCAAGGTTTAAATTTTCCCTATATTTTCACAATGTGATAGATTGTAATCACTCAAACCTTGATCATTAATTAATAATCTTGTATTTAACCATAATTACAATGATTAGAAGGTAGGGTTGTCACACCCTGGGTATGCACACTCTACCCTGGTACCTCACCAAACCATCATCCGATAGGTCAAAGCCTCTAATCTCTCCACTTTCCAACTGCTCTCTAATCATTCCTAAATGTTCATTTAACTCTTGGGCCCTTTTAATTCTCTTCCTAAAGTTATTCTCTATCCTCATTTCCCCTAAAAGTAGGCTACTAAGGTGTGTTGAAATGGATAAGTTCAAATCTCTCAACTCCTTAATCAACTTTTGATCCCTAAGCATCATCATTGCCATATGAATAGATTTCCTATTCAAGGCATCGATGATAACATTCGGCTTTCCAGGATGATACTTTAAGGAGAAGTCATACTCCTTAAGAAACTCCATCCACCTTCGTTGCCTCATGTTCAACTTCTTTTAGTCAAACAGATACTTTAAACTCTTGTGGTCATTATACATATCAAATTATGTACTGTAGAGATAATGTCTTCAAATCTTGAGAGCAAAAACAACACCTGCAAACTCTAGGTCAGGGGTGGGATAATTCTCTTCATGGGGTCTAAGTTGCCTAGAAGCATAGGCTATCACCTTACCTTATTGTATCAAAACACATCTGAGTCCATTCTTATATGTGTCATTATAAACTATAAAAGTCTCTTTAGGGTCAAGGATCACTAACACAGGTGCGGTGGTTAACCTATAGTTTTTGAAAGGCATTTTCACACTTGGAATCCCACACAAATGGTTGGTCCTTCCTAGTAAATTTGGTCAAAGGCATCACTAGCTAAAAAAATCCCTTAATAAATCTCCTATAATAGCCAACTAGACCTAGAAAGCTACGGATTTCAGTCACCATTTTGGGCCTCTCCTAATTTAGTACCACTTCTATCTTATTAAGATCTACCACTACCCCTTGTTCTGATATCACATGACTTAGGAATTTAACTTCTTGTAACCAAAACTCACATTTGCTCAACTTCACATACAATTGGTGCTCCCTTAAGGTTTGAAAAACTATCCTAAGATACTCTTTATGCTCTTTATTACTCTTAGAATAAATGAGAATATCATCAATAAACACCACTACAAATAGGTTAAGATAAGGCCTAAAAATCCTATTCATGTAATCCATAAAAAGGGTAAGGACATTGGTTAACCCAAAAGGCATAATTAGGAACTCATAATAGTAGTATCAAGTTTTAAAAGCTATCTTAGGTACGTCCTTAGCCCTGACTCTAAGTTGGTGTTATCTCGATATAAGATCAATCTTCAAAAAAATTGACTCTCTAACTAATTGGTCAAGCAAGTTATCAATTTTAGGCAAAGGGTGTTTATTCATGATGGTCACTTGGTTCAATTACTTATAGTCAATGCAAAGCCTAAGGCTATCGTCCTTCTTCTTAGCAAACAATACTGATGCTCCCCATAGAGACACACTTGTCCTAATGAACCCTTTCTCAAACAATTCCTCTAATTAACTCTTCAACACAACCAACTCAATAGGTGCCATTTTATATGGAGCCTTAGAAATCAGACCTGTACCAAGTACTAAATCAATGGAGAATTTTAACTTTCTCTCTGGAGGTAGTCTATTAAACTCTTTAGGAAAAACCTCAAGGAACCCCCTAATCATAGTTATATTTGCCAACCCTTCATCAACCTCAACATGCAGTTAAAAGAATACTAGAAACCCTTGGCAACCACACCTAAGGTACCTCCCAACTTGGGCAACAAACACACAAGTAAGCTCAGTCACAAGACAAGTCTCAAGGTATATTTGCAAGTAAGGAAATAGTCTTATAGTTATAATCAAGTATCGCATTATTAGCTGACAACCAATCCATACCAATTATTATATCAAAGTAACACAAAAGGATACAAATTAGGTCAATGGTAGTACAACGGCTATCCAATTGTATGATACAATTCAAACACACATCAGATGTAATTATAGAATATCCATTAGGGGTAGACACAGATAATTCAAATGGCAACAAGCTAATTTTTAGACCTAGATGTCTAATACAATCATATGAGATGAATGAGTGGGGTGCACCTGAATTAAACAATGTGGACAAGTAAAGTACCTCAGATCATACTAGGGGATCTACTAGCCTCTTGCTGCATAAGTGCGAACACCCTTCCTTGTGTAGGTGGTTTAACAGATGAGGCCAACTCCCTTGACACTGTGCAAGTGCATGTATAGTATCTAAGCTTCCCACAATTATAACATACCAAGCATGGTCTATTACCATAGCTCTTTCCAAATTTGTTGCAAATAGATGGGACATTAATTGTCCTCTTTGGAGGTCTCATACTCCTTCTTTGAGGAACATTTCTTGGAAATGGTCTCCTACCCTATAAGCTACTACCACTGCTAGCTCCTTTCTTACTTCCACTTAATTGGAGGGTATCCTAGTTAGTTAAATAATGAGATAAGTCAGAAAAGAAAGGTAAAAGGATTCCAGTAATATCAGAATGATGAGAAAAGCATATAGAAAGGAATCCCTAATAAAGAATGTTCAGATCCAGATAACATGAGTTCAGTACATATGATTTAAGTCCCTTACAGCACATGTAAACAAAATGAATAGGGACCAATGCATAGCCTCTCTCCAGCTAAACATGTTAACCATACTCAGAGTGTGAGATGCCCTCGTGCCAAAGCACTTAAAAGCAAAACATGGGCATAGTTAATAACTGCAGGATATGAGAGGAAAAGATAGACGAGTATAGTTAGAGTAAGAAAAGAAAGCCCAAGTAAAAAGGGATTGAAGTGGGAATCTAAGGATCCTATGAGGAGCAATGAGTGAAGAATTTAAAATGCTCCCTAGTATTAGCATAATGGGATCCTAGAGAATCAGATGACATAGAACCCACTTCCCATGAAGAGCACAATGCACCTCTGAGTTTAGCCTCAGCTATTGGGGGCGATAGTCACTGGACTTGGTGAGCATGTATTTTACTGTCAAATATAGTGATCTTAGGCTTTGACATCTCCCAGAGATGGATTGCATTAGATCATAGCATATCATAGTGGGTTGTAGTAGACCCTAGCAGGGCTTTGAGAGGTTGCAGTAGACCTAGGAGTCGTAGTAGATCCCACAGAGTTATAGAGAGCCCTAGCCACAACATGATAGTTCTCTGGTAGAGATGACAACCTGAGATAGTTTTACAGAGTACTTAGTTTCAGAGACCAGTACAGTTTGAGCTAGCTTTTGTCTCAAAGACTAGAGACCTCTTGAGTCTGGTAGACTATTGCTACAGAGATATGAAGGCTTTACTCAAACAGTTAGACCACTGATTAGATCTCTCTAAAGATGAGCACAGTGTATGGGATGAGGAAAGCAATACATAAGCTTTCTAGAGTAAGAGCCAGATAAACCACTACCCAACAGACAGTAGCCCTGATCGAGGGATAAAGAGATTCCTGCATGCTAGCTTATATATTCAGAAAGGGGTCAGGTGTAGTTTTAAATAAGTGGTACAATATGTCTCCATTAATCGAGACTGTGAGTATAGTTAGCATCCCACTAGAATTCAGCAGTAGTCAGTGATAGTTGCTCTTCGATGTTAGTACAAGACAGAGTAAGAGCATGATGATTAGTTATTAAGCCAAAGAGTTATATAAGCCCTTTTGAGTGAATAAAGAGAGTAAAACACAAGTTTAGACCTAAATAAGCAAAGGTAAGAAAAGACTAATTATCAAGGATATAAGAAATGTCAGATGAGAATGTACCCCAAATTTTGAGGATGAAATTTATTTAAGGGGGAGAGAAATGTAACATCTGATTTTTTGAAAATCCAAGAAAACGTAAGGAAACGCGAGAAACGTAGCATATGGTTTCTCCGTCAATGTACAAAATTCACCGGATATGAAAGGAAGTCCCCCAAATAGAGTAAATTAAGGTCTAATAAAATTAGAATAATATTATAGACTGCAAATAATGATGAGTCAAGGCCAGAAGTGCCCTAAAATTGGGACTAAAATAGATGAAAAGAAAGGAATTAGAAAAAGGTCCCGAAGAGCCTCCGAAGTCAAGTATGAAGGAGCCAGGGACCAAAATGCAAAGAAAAGTTATATGCCGGGCAAAATGTATAAATTGCCCTAAAGTTCAGGGAACCCTAGTTTCACCCTCTATTCATGGCTTTAAGCACAAATATCCAAAACTCGAGCAAGAATCTCAGAAATCCGTGACCCACAATTAAACTCAGTTTGATGAGACGGGTCCAATGATGCCAAGTTGTTCGGATGGTCGGGCAGGATCCGGTCCAGGATCTAGTTAGCCTGATTAGTAGCTATGAGTAAAATAGAAAAAGGAAGTTGTAACAACTATAGAAATAAAAATAGCTAAAGGGCTAAGAAACCCTGAAGGAGTTTCAGGGACAAAATTGTAGTAAAGGAAAAGTTTATAGCACAATCTTAATACAGAACGGTGAAAATTACACCTAAAGACCTGAGTGTCTGATTGACACCGAAATTTGTGAGGGTTGAGGTTAAGGGCCCCTGAACCATATTTGAAGCTCAGTATGGCCAGAAAGCAGAAGAAATAATATTTATAAGTTTTAGAAAAGTCTAAAGGTATGTATTGTATCGTAAAACCTTAATTGGCTCAGACACCGATGTTAGACTGCGTTAAGGCCCAATAGTTGAATCTAAAGGCCCAAAAAGAGAAAATAAGATATAATTAGGGTTTTAGAGAAGATGAAACCCAAATATAAATATAAAATGAAAGGGAGAGAAGAAAATGATTTTAGTTATGTTAAAGAATTCACCATGGTTAAGTTAGAAACTAACTATGGTTGAGTTAAAAGTAGACCATGGATGAGTTAAAGAAATTAACCATGGTTACTATCCATAACTTAAGGGCTAAGAAAAGGCATCCAAGTGTGTGGCTAAGGATTTTTGAAAGAAGATATTTAGTTATGAAATTAGAAAATCAAAAGAAAAAGGAATGGAAGGTTAGGATTTGATCTTGAAAAGGTTGATCCAAGGGTCCAAATTTAGTATGACCCTTTAACTTCATCCTAATTCATCTCCTTCACCTCCATTCCACCATTTTCATGCCACACACATGGGAGGAGGAGAGAAAAACGTGAAGAGAGAGAGGGAGGGAGAAAAAGTGGAAGATGAAGTGAAACCAAGCAAAACTACCACCATTCTTCACCAAATTTCTTCATCTTCTCCATCCTCCAACCTTTTCCTCCAAAGAGCAAATGCATATTCATCTTTTCTTCAAGGTGAAATGTTGCTCTAAGTGGGAAGAGAAAGGATTTTAGTGTGAGAAAAGCAAAGGAAGCAAGGCTTAAGCTTAAAGAGTAAGTTTTCTCCATCTTATACTTGTAAATCACATGCTTTAAGCTAGTTTTGTTAAACCCTAGCTATGAGTTATTTTTGGACAGCATATGAATCATTAGAAATGGATTTTATATGTTGAATATGAAGGCCTTAAAATGAAGTTTATATGTTGAACATGAAAGCCATATGAGCTTAGTTATTGTTGTTATGTGCTGAAACTTTGGAAAACACAAAGATTGTAACTTTTGGGAAAATAGAAAGCATGGGCAGATGCTGTCCGAATTTTCCCAAAATTTTTATGGTATTTTCTTAATGTCTTAAAGTCATGTATACCAAATTTCAAGTCCTAAAACATAAAGGAAAAGATTATGGAATTTTTAGAACCAAAGAAACTCACCTTGAGGCTGAAACAGAGCTAGATTATGTGATGACCAAAACGTGATGTTGGGGCTGGAACTTGATGATTTTATCCATTCCAATGGATTCAAAAGTGTGTTTTTAGCTAGGAATACCTATGGGAAAGCCCCCAAATCTCATGGGATAAAATTCTTAAATTTTGGCTAAGAAATACATACTATTCGACCATAGTGAATGGGAAGGGAAGGAGTTGGATTTTTCCAATTCCAATGATCCCATTAAGTTTAAAAGGGGTCATCTTATTTTAGAAGTTAAGGTTTATGTGTTGATTGTAATGAATTATCATTATGATTATAGGGTTTGATGTTGTTTTGGGAACTCCAAAAGCAAGTAAACCGAGTCCCAATGATTGAGGAGTAAAGTTTGCTAAGGTAGTAGTTTTCCTCTCTCTTTCCTTAAGCTTATATGTTTTTATAATGATGAGTTTTATGCTATATCAAGTTGTTATTTATGCTATAAGATGAGATATGTATGTTGAGATCATGCTTGGCTTTGTATGAAATTCCTTGTATTCCCATATGGTATGTGGCACCTTGATTGGTATTATGTTATGTACTCACATGCTTGCTTGTGAATAAGATTAGTTTAATACTACTGAGATTTCATAATCTCACCCCAAATATAACCTATGTTAGGTTCGAGTTCAAGCAAAGAAAAGACAAAGAGTGTGGAGGCATAAATCGAGGACCTTACTTTTATGCACCACATTTTGTTATATAATTAAATATTTTAGATTACTACGTGCATGAGTTACGTTATGATACTGTAAGGTACTCAGGTATGAAATAGAAAGCCATGTATATACCTAACCCTGAAGTAAAAGAGTATGACTCGCGTGCATAAGATGTAAGAATGCCTGTACTTATACAAAGGCAAAATAATAATAATAATAATAATAATAATATGACCAATGAGGGGTAAAACTGTCCAATTTGTTGTAGGGGCAACTTTATATGAATTTATATGCACTTTGCTAAGTAAGTATTTTCCCCGTGTAAAGGGCTTAGAGAGCTTGAAATAGAGCCCTGAATTAACCTCATACGATTTTTCTATAATTAAGTATGCATTTTCAAAGTTAGATAAGAATTTGGAAATGACCAAATGAATAGTAAAATTGTATGAGGAAGTTTTAAAATGAAAAATTTTTATCAGTTCAGGTTTCTGTTGACTTCTCTCAGTAATATATGATGTAATTGTAGTAAGAAAAGGGTTATAAAATAAGGTAGCACTTCTCCTCATTTAGCCAACCTTCTTGTTGCCCAAAATAGAGAGTGAGACCAAAGGAAAGAGGCACACAAGAGAAGAGAAGAAGAAGAAGAAAACTGAGGCAAAAAAGGTATGAAAATTATAGAATTTCTTAGTCTTTCCTTTAGTAAGCTTGTTCTCCACCTTCTCTTATTTCTTTTTATGGTTTTATTGAAGTATTTGGTTCTATTTTGAGCTCTAATTGGAGGAGAGAAGTTCAAATTTCAAGGGGAGGACCAAAGCAAAGGAAAAAGCTCTTAAGAAAAGCTAGAAAACCAAGGTAAATTTCTTGTTTCCATGCTTGCTTTTTCTTGTCTCCATGGATGTGTGGTTTGGCCACTCCTAGGATAGCTAAGCGGAGATTAGTTTTAAACCAAAACAAGAGTGAAACATAAGAATTAGAGTGTGGGAGATAAGAATATGCAAAGAGAACAAAGAAAGAACCATGAATTTGCAAGATGTATACCTAGGATTTTAGTTGCACTTTAGTTTGTAGGAAAGTTTCTAGCCATAATTTAAGGTGTTTAAGAGTTTGTATAAGTCCCTAAGATATCAAGGAAGCCTCCCACATGCATTTCCCATCAAAAAAAGTAAAAAAACTTCTATGGGTGCAATTGGAAGTCATGTCTTGGCAAGAAGAGGGGAAGCACCTCGGGAGTGTTTTTGTAATATCCGGTTTTCATAGAAACGACGAAAACAAATATGTTTTAAGATTTAGTCCTTTGAAATGAATTGGTTAAGGTCCAAAAAAATTAGAATAATGATCTAGACATTAAGTAATGAAAATAGGAGGCTAAAGGTGCCTTGAAACAGAAGCCAAAATAACCAGACAGAATTTAACGAAATAGTTATGTAACATAATGGCATTTTCATAATTTCAAGAAAATTTTAAAATACTCATAGGATGGCTCTTTAAATAAAAAATTTGAGTTCTTCGGGGTTTTTAGAGGCTCTAAAATCTACAAAAAGCCCCGGATAATTAAAACCCCTTCGGTGTATGTTTTTTAACGATGGTTGACTTAAACTTTGACCCTTTTGTTCAAGAATGTTTTAGCTCTAAATTAAGTGATTCCAAAAGTATTTTATAAGATTGAGAACCTAAATTTTATCATGAAAAAGATGGTTCTCAAAAAGGAACTAAAATAGACATAAAATGAAAATGCCAAAAAGACGAGACATAAATGGAATTTAAAACATAAGTGAGACCAAGGGAGAGAGGTGCATAAGAGAAGGGAAGAGGAAGAGGGAAAACAAGGCAAGAAAGGTATAGTTTTTATAGAATTTCCTAGTTTTCTTTTTCACAAACTTAATCTCCTCCTTTTCCTCCTTCTTCGTATAGTTTTATTGAAATTTTTGGTGCTATTTTAAGGTCAGACTAGAGGGGGAAATTTCAAATTTGGAGTGGAGAATCCATGCAAAAGAAAGAGCATTCAAGAAAGGCTAGGAAACTAACGAGTTTTGCTACTTCCATGCTTATTCTTCTTATGTGTTTCACCCCGTGTATGGACAGCCAAGAGGGATTGAATTTTGAACCAAATCATGGATGAATCTTAGGAATTAGAGTGTGGGGAATAAGAATATACAAAGGAAACAAAGAAAGAACCATGATTTTTCAAGATGTAACCTTGGGTTTTAGTTGCACCTTGGTTTGTGAGATGAGTCCTAGCCATAAATTAATATGTTTAAGAGTTCATATGAGCTCCTAAGACATCAAGGAAGCCTCCCACATGCATCTCCCATCATGGAAAACAAAGAAAACTTCTTGGCCCTTTGAAGAGGCATAGTTTCGGCCTACAGCAGAACCAATACCTAGGGAGTATTTTAATTTCTTCCAAGCTTAGTTTTGTATCATATATGATGGGAGAGTATGAGAGAAATCTTTAAAAAAAATTAGGAAGCCTAAGAAGTGAGATGGAGATATAGGTTCCATATTGTAACTTTAAAAAGTAACATGTAACTAGGCTCCTCAAACTAATTGTGTGATGGCTCCAAGAGGTCTAAATGGAGTCAAGAACCATAGATAGAAGGAAAAGATGGAGCCAAGATCTTGTATTCTTGGTGTTGCTTCATTTGGTGCATTATGGAACCATAATTGAATCTTAGTAGCAATCTAGCTTTTCAAGTATATGTATAACTTTAGAAATGGTTCTAAGAGTGTAATTTGGCTTCCATGTGATATGTCTAGGCCAAAAAAATCAAGCTCCACCTCCTTGTGGGTGTTTGGCCGAGGGAGAGGAAGCGTTTCCAAGGAAGAAAGTGTGTTCTTGTGTACAAAGTAGCTATCTCTTCTTTCTCTCACGCATCTTTAGATGTTTTTTGGTCTTTGAATGTGTGTGTATGTCTAAGTCATGAAAGATGTTTCTAGCATGTATTTATATGCCATAGTACCATGATGCTTTGCTTATACACTTGAATAATGTTTTTATGAACATGAATGGCTTGCTTGAGTATGGTGAAGGCAAAAGTCCCTTAGCTAGGATGAGGATGAGCCAAAAGCCCTTAATGTTAGATGAGACAAAGCCAAAAGTCTCTAAAAAAGTGAGGCTTAATAAAAAATCCCTTAAGAAATTGGGTGAGGTAAGTCTACAAGTCCCAAAGAGAATGGGTGAGGTTAAACCATTATCTTGGCAAGCCTATGTATGATATATGTGACTTATTGAATGAAGAAAATGTTTTATGTATGTTTATGTATTTCAAGATATCTATGCATGCTTTTTTAGACTTGAAATTGCATCCATTATGTGTGCTTAAAAGGGAGAAGAGTTATTAGGATTTTTAGAATCTCATTCTTTCCTCTTTATTTCCTAACATGTCTAAGTGGACCAAATGAGCAAGGAAATAGGAGCCACCAAGTTGGAAGATGAGAGAATAACAAGGAAACGTGTTAATTTGCTCTTTTGCAACTACTTTGTTGTCACAAGATGTAATTCAAGGATGTATATGATATGTAACCTTTTGAACCTATATAAATATATGGATATGTAATGTCTATATGAGAATTGGAAGTAAATGAATGAGATAGCATGTTTTTGACATTGAATGGCAAGATAGAGCATGTATGTTCTAGTGTATATCATCAAGTGGGAGAGTGAGTTTGTAAGATTTAGGTTTGTGAACCTTTGAGACCTTTAAGAAGCACAAAAAATGACCAAATTGTAACCTTATGTCAAGATCTAACCAAATGAACGAATTTTGTCATAAAATTTGTCATGTCAAGATCTCACCAGAGCTTTTTGGGAAGCTAAAGACCAGATTATATTGGAGCTCTATGAAATTAATTATGAATTTTTAAAGTTGCCCAATTTTTGCTATTCTGATATGGTTATTATTCATATGATCAGTTTCTTCTATTATGTCACTCAAAGGTCAAATGGCGTCCAATGCTTATAAAATTTTACAAGCATAAACTAGACATGATAAGCTTTCCATGGCCACTGAGATCACCCTAATTGGATATCTGAGCGGAGAAAAAAGGAATTTTTGAAGTTTAGAGTTAGTATTAGTAATGTAGTAGTACCTTTGGTACTATTCTATCGATTTTCAGTAGCTAGTTTGGACTTATTTTTAGCATAAATTTAACATCTGTAGCTTTCTAGAATGGTATAGTGTGCATGATTTCGATTTTTCTAGATTTAGTTATAATTTTTTAAAGTTGGCACCAGAAATTTGGCAATAGAACCCGAGGCAGCCTTGTGTTATTTTGTATATGTATGCTATGAGCTTAAGTTTTTAGCAACATTTTAAGATGGTTTTGAATTATATGTATGTATGTATTTAAATAAGAGAATGAGATGGATGGGTTTGTATGGTTCACATGACACAAAATAAAAATTTTATCTGCTACACAACATAAAATAATGCATTATTTCAATGTAATATTTTTCTTGAAATTGTGCTTGGCCAAGGTAATGGACTTGAAATGAGATGAGATAAGCTATATAGATATGGTGTTATAGTTTTAATTTCTTGCAAACTTAGATTTGCATCATATATGATGGGAGAGTATGAGAGAAAGCCTTGAAAAATTTTTAGGAAGCCTAAGAAGTGAGATGGAGGTGTAGGTTCCATATTATAACTTAAAGAAGTAACATATAGCTAGGCTCCTCAAATTAATTGTGCGATAGCTTCAAGGAGTCTACATGGAGTCAAGAACCATGGATGAAAGGATATAATGGAGCCAAGATCATGAATTCTTAGTGTTGCTTCATTAGGTGCTTTATAGAACCATAATTGAACCATATGAGTACCAAAGTTTTTTTAGAGTGTGTGTGGCATTAGAGATTGTTTTAAGAGTGTAATTAGATCCCATTTGATGTGTTTAGGCTAAAGGAATTAAGCTCCACCTCTTTGTAGGTGTTTGGCCGAGGGAGAGGAAGGAATTCCAAAGGATAAAGTGTGTTCTTGCATTCAAGTTAGCTCTCTCTCCTTTCTCTCATGCATCTTTGGGTGTTTTCTTGTCTTTGAGTGTGTGTATGTATACTTATGCTTTGACAAATTTTTCTAGCTAATGTTTACATGCCATGGTGCCATGATACTTTGTATATGTTCTTGAAAGATATTTTATGAATATGTTTTGGTTTGTATAAGCTTGGTGAGGCCAAAAGTCCCTTAATAAGGGTGAAGATGAGTCAAAAGTCCCTAAGAATGCATGAAACAAAGCCAAAAGTCTCTAGAAGAGTGAGGTTTAGTCAAAAGTCCTTTGAAAGTAGGTAAGGCAAGTCCAAAAGTCTCAAGGAAAATGGGTGAGGGTAAACCATTGTCTTGGTAAGCCTATGCATGAAGAATATGTCTTCTTGGATGTGAAAATTGTTCCATGTATGTGTATGAATTTCAATATGGTCATGCATGCATTTTTAGACTTGAAATTGCATCCATCATATATGTTTGAAATGGTGAAGAGCTACTGAGATTCTTAGAATCTCATTCTTCCCTCTCCATTGCCCTAATATGTCTAGGTGGACCAAGTGAACTAAGAAACGAAAGCACCATACTTGAAAGTAAGAAGATTGACAAAGGAGTTACTATTTGTTCATTTTGTAACCGTAACGTTGTCAAATGATGTATTCTCATGATGTATAACCTCTTGAACATGTGTAATTATATGGATATGTGATGTATGTATGACAATTGGTAACATATTAATGAGATAGAATGTTTTGACATTGAATGGCAAAGATGAGTATGTAAGATCATTGTGTGTGTCAACAAGTAGGAGAGTGATGTTATAATGTATGGATATCTAGACCCTTTAAATAGGTTTGGAGGTCTGTTTTGATGCTTTCCCACGTGCTCAAGTGGTCTTGGAAAAGCTAGAAGCCAAAATAGACCATTCTTGACCCTTAAAGAGGCATAAAAAATACCATTTTGTAACCCTATGTCACAAAATGACCAAATGAATAAATTTTTTCATGAAACTTAGCATGCATGTCTCATCTAAAACTTTTTGGAAAGCCAAAAATTAAATTATTTAGAGCTCTAAAGAATTAATTATGAATTTTTAAAGTTGTCAAAAAATTGTTAAACTAGTATGGTTACTGTTTATATGGTCAATTTCTTTTCCTATATCATCCGAAGGCCAAATTGTATTTAATACTCATGAAATTTTACAGACATAAACTAGATATAATAAAATTTTCATAGCTACTGAGATCACCTCATTTGGAGGCCTAAGCAGAGATATCTGAATTTTTGAAATTTAGTGTTAGTACCAGTAATGTAGCAGTACCTTTGGTATTATTCTATCGATTTTTAGTTGCTAAACGTTTCTATTTTGGTTTGAACTTATTTTTATCCTAAAGTTAACATCTATAACTTTCTAGAATGGTATAGTGTGCTTGATTTTAATTTTTTTAGAATTTGTTATGAATTTCCAAAGTTTGCATTAGAAATCTAGCATAGCAACTCGAGACTGATTTGATAATTTTGTGTATGTATGCTCCAAACTCGGGTTTTATGGAACATTTGGTAATGGTTTTGAGTTATATGAATGTATTTTAATTGAAGAATGATGTGGGTCAGTTACTATGGTCCACAAAATGTGAAACAAAAATTTTAAGTCCAACTCAATGCAAAATAATCAATTATTTTAATTAAATTTTTCTTGGAATCTTGCTATGCAAGAAAATGTAACTAGAAATGAGATGAGGAAAGGCTAAATAAATATGATGTTACAAATCTAGTTAATTAGCATTGTACTTTAAACATCCATCTATATGAGATCAACCTCCTACTAAGTCATTTTATTACTTGGAACGACTAATATACTTATTAAGGTAAGGCTCGCTTAATTATTTGTTTAAATTAATTTAATTTTTTATGAGTTTCACCTTTATAATAAGCCTAGCAAATATAAGCTCACCAACTTCCTTTGAGACTTTAACTCATTTTTCCCTTTGAAAAATCAACTCTTATGTCCTTATCTCCTACTCTATTATGTATGTTTTTGGCTATCTTAACCTTACTAGCATGGATCATCCATCCTTAACCTAAATTTAGCCAAATAAGTGCTGGAGGAGAACTTACTCAACTCAAGGATGAGTGGATCAATGGAAATCGATGCTTATCAATGCTGAAGATGATTCAAGGCTTAGACAATTTAGATAAGTTTTGTAATTTATTTAAAGTAAATTACTTTCTTCCCCTTTTAAAGGTATCTAACTTATACAACTGTTTTATCTATTTTAAAAAATTAAACTTGTTCCACTATACTAACTTTCCTTGTAATAAAAAATAATATATAATTATATTTATTTTAAACAAAATAATTTTATTTTTATTCTTTATACAATATAACAAGTATTATATATATTTAAATAATATAAAAATTAATTTTTTAATTTGAAATAAATTAAATTTATAATTTTAGACACAACATAAATAAAATTGAAATTAAAATTTTAAAATATATTTTTAGCGTTATATTTTTAATATAAAAATTAATATTATTTTGATAATCTTTTACTTGAAAAATTTTTATATATTTTTTATTATGAATAACATAATTTAAATATCTCACAAGAATTTATCCATTTATTTATTACCAGACTTCCTAACCCTCTCGCCTAATTTTCGTAAAGGATCAAAAAAAGCCCTCCCACCTAATTTTGGGCAAGTACGCCAGCGAACAAATTAGGGAAAAAAAAACAGCGGGTAGATTGTCCACACTTTGTGGTGAAGCTCCGCTTAGATAGTCTAAGATTTATTTTTTGTAATTTTATAATATTAATCATAATTTTTTAAGTTAATAATTAAAAAATATTTTTTAAAAAAATCAAAATACTAAAAAAACTAAATAAAAAAATTTTAACCATCCATATTCAATAGATCTCAATAACACGAAAAAGCGCCAAATCCGTTGGCTACAGAACGAGAAATCGCTTCAAAGTTGAAACTCAATATTCAAATTGTTCCACGCTTCCTTTTGGTCAATATTGGGAAACATATGCTCCATATGAAAACTGTCCAGGTCATCGATCCGCTCAGTGCCAAACTAGCCAATCACCTCTCACCAACAACTTCTATATAAATCACTCCACCCCAGTCTCTTCCCAATCCGTCACATATTTCTTACTCACCATTCCAATTAGTTCAGTCGCTTCTGTTTTGTAATTGCTTGTGCTGCGTAACAATGGCGAAGGCAGAGAAGAAACCGGCAGAGAAGAGGCCTGCGGAGAAGGCTCCAGGGGAGAAGTCGAAGGCCGAGAAGAAGATCCCAAAAGAATCGGCGTCTGCTGACAAGAAGAAGAAGAAGAAGGCGAAGAGCGTTGAGACCTACAAGATTTACATCTTTAAGGTGTTGAAGCAGGTGCATCCTGATATTGGGATCTCGAGCAAAGCCATGGGTATCATGAACAGCTTCATCAACGATATATTCGAGAAGCTTGCTCAGGAGGCTTCTAGATTGGCTCGGTACAACAAGAAGCCCACCATTACCTCGCGGGAGATTCAGACGGCTGTGAGGCTTGTACTGCCCGGTGAGTTGGCTAAGCATGCCGTATCTGAGGGTACCAAGGCCGTTACCAAGTTTACCAGCTCTTAAAGTGTTTGGGTTTTGTCTTAGCAATTTGAATTAGGGATTTAAGATTGTAAAGGGTTGAGAATTTGGATTGATCTATTCTCTGAATTGGAAACATATCATTGAAGTTGAATGGAAGCATTTTCGTCTTGTGAATCCTTTTGCAAAGTGTTATGCTCTGGCATTTCCAATTTGATGTGGTATCTTTATGTGATTTATCAATTTTGACAATGTGTTTCCCATTCTTGCTTTCACTTTCCTCGTAAACTGATAGAAAAGTGGAGCTATGTAGGTTGTGGCTTCCTCTTTTCTGACCATAACTTCCCCTTCGTCTTCTAGTTTTGTATCCGAATTATTTTTAGGATCATAGGCAATCCTGGCTTTTAAAGCTTGAGCATAAAGATAGGCTGAATTTTTTAGACTTGTGCGCTTGTTCTTTTGCTAAAACCAGTGTTCCACTTCATGTAGTGGCAAATCATTCTGATGTAGATGTGGTTATGAATCTAGGCTTTCACTTAAAGCACCAAATCTGTGCCTGCTTTATTGCTTGAAATGCTTGCTAAGACGATTCAGTTTTGGGTTTGGACTTTTAATGGGGTTTGAGTAATTGGGTTTTGGAATTTCATTTCGTTACTTGAACTTGAGCAGCGTGGATTTATATTAAGGTTTAAGTTTTGGTTGAGTATTCTGTGCTAGACGGAGGGAAGGTTGAATTCTCCTGAGGTTTGTCCAGTTTTGCTGATGAAGGTGGAAGAGCAGATTGATGGGTGTCGCATTAAACTGCTGTCTTACAAGGTTAGACTTTTCTTGCAACCTAATTCTATTGCCTGGACTCTCAGTTGGCTTTCCAGCGTGCTAATGTCTTATTTGTTGGTTTAAAATGCTGGTGCCAGCTTGAGGGTTTGTCATTAGTGGCTGCCCAGAATGACAAGTTTGATGGTGGCTGTTAACTACATATTTTGTTAGAGGAAAAGAGTATATCCTTTGTACTTAGAGCGCATACACTGTTGGTTGTAAAATGTTATTGTGAATTTTGATGTGTTTGGGTTGAAGTAACTTTACTTAATTGATCCTATCTTCTTTTTGTGTGTGTATAGCCGGCATTCTTATACTTTATTTCTTAGTAACAGAGTAGTCTAGACGGGTGAAACTGAAATTAGGGACTATTGGGGGGTTAAAGTTTGGTATAGAAGGTTTTGCCCTGAATTCTGCTCGAAGCAAATCAGCAGCTTAAACTGAAATTTTAATCCCACAAAAAACATATCACTCTTGGCTTTTGTTATTGAAGTTTCGTCCTGTAGTTTTGCATTGTTAGCCTGAATGCGCTTCAATCTTTTCTAGGTTCAATTGAAGGAAACATTAATTGATAGGCCCACTGAACCCTATGTATCTAGGCCTCAAATACTCCACGTACAGAAAGCAGCGTGAAGGGAGAGAATAAATGAAAATCAAGTGGAGGTGGTCTAGGAATTGGGACTAGGGATTACTAACTTCCTTATGATGAGATGTGAGTGGGTGAAATGGAGGAGAGAGGGAAGCTTACGTGAGAATAATGCATGGGTTTGTTGCTAGGTTATAGGCTACGGGTAGTGAGATAGAAGGTATCAAAGGCATTGGGAATTTGGAAGAGACCTGCCTCTCAAATGTAGGTGGCCATTTGGATTGTACTTATTTTTTGTTAGTTTTTCTCTTTTTTTAAGATATTGTAATTTGGTTTTAATTTATCTCTTCTCTATTTCATTGTGAAGGGGGAGATAATTAGTTTCTTGTATAATACTAATCTAGAGAAAGTTCAACCAATTTGGTATTAGAATCATTTTTTCCCCAAGGAATGGTAAATACAAGAATGGAGTAGAGGTTGATTAAGTGGAAAAAGGGTTGGAGGAGGTATGAGCACAAGTGACGAAGGTGATGGAAGTACTCATGGATTTAAAGGACAAGGTGAATGATCTTTATAGCCCATTGTGAAACATAGAGAAGAGGAAGGAGGATGTGGTGGGATAGTAAGCGTCGAACTTGAATATGGGGGAAGAAGGCCATGTCATTGTTGAAGAGAAGGAAATAGCTCAATTTAGAAGACTCGAGCTATCGTTGTTCTCTGGCAAAGATTCCATTGGGTGGTTGTTTCAAGTGCAGTTCTATTTTTGTGTGAATTTAGTGGTTAAAGATAAGAAGTTGGAAGTTGTAATAGTTTGTATGAAGGGTAAGACCTTCAATTGGTTGTAGTGGATGGAAATATAAAACCTAATGAAGAGTTGGAAGGAATTTAAAGAGTTTTTGATTAGATTTCATAAGAGGCAACTTAAGGATGGTTATGAGATGTTGATGACTTTTAGGTAAAGGGGGACAATAGCATAATATAGGAAGAGTATTGGCCTAATTATCTCCTACCATGAAGGAGGTTCAGAAGAAGTGCTAGTTGTAGCTTTTAAGAATGGGCTCAAGGAAGATATTAGAGTAGAAGTTGGAATGTTGTAGCCTACCTTTTTAGCACAATTGATGGATTTGGCTTTTCAAGTGGAGGAAAGGAACTCTGTGGTGGAGCAAGCTAGGGAGAAGAAAACAATCTATAAAGTGGTTAAAAGCCAGAAGGGAACCCAAGTGACAGGGGTTTAAACAATACTCACCAAGTTTTATAGAATTGTGGAAAAAAGGAAAAAAGAAAAAATGGAACTCAAGTATCACATGCCCTAAGCCCATATAGTAGAGGGGGAAGTGAGAGTAAGACAAGTAATGAAATAAGTGTGAATATCCTTGTGACTTTTAAAAGGAGCACTACTTCTACGTGGAGACTTTTGGAAAGTAGAGCTTAGTAAGAGAAGAGAATAAGGGTTGTTTTAAATGTGAGGAGAAATATAGCCCAAGTCATAGATGCAAGAAGAAGTCACTAAACTTGATGATTTTGTCCTTAGAAGGGGATTAAGAAATTGAGGAGTTTAGTGGAGATGTTAATGAGAGGGAAAATGATTTGCATACTATGGAGGTATCAATGAACTTCATTGTAGGAATTGATGATGGGCATAAAACTATGAAGCTGATGGGTTTAATTAAAAGGGAACTAGTTTTGGTTTTAATTAACAGTGGTGTTATGCATAATTTTATTTGTTTTAAGTTGGTGAGTAAAATGCAACTATCATTATAGGGGACAAAATAATTTGTTATCACAATAGGTGATAGACATAAGGTATTTGGAAAAGGCGTGTAGAAAATTATAGTTGGAACTTCAAAGGGTGAAAATTTAGTAAGATTTCTACCCTTTTAAGCTGAATATAGCATAATTGATATTGGACATTGAATGGCTTGAGTCACTTGGGGAAGCAAGGGTGAATTGGAGACAACTCATGATAAAATTCAAAGTAGACTAGTAGTGGGTTTGTTTCAAGGGTGATCTGTCATTGACTAAAACCGAAGTGTCCTTGGATTCCACGCACAAGACCATAAAAAGGGAAAGGACCAAGTTACTTGATAAAGTTTTGTGAATTAGAGGTGCAATATGGACACCAAGAAGAGACTCTTGAAATTTAAGAAATGCTATAGGAGTTTGCTAGTATTTGTAAGCCATTTAAGGGCTTACCTCTTCATTGGTCAAGGGACCATGCCATGTTAATCAAATTAGGGGCAGCTATTTGTAATGTTAGGGAATATAGATATGCTTATTGACCCAAAAAAAAGAAAAAGAAATTGAAGAGTTGGTTAAAGAGATGTTGGTGGCTAGAATTATTTGGCTAAGTAGCAGCCTTTATTCTAGCCCTATATTGTTAATCAAGAAAAAGGATGAAAGTTGGAAGTTTTATGTTGATTATAAGACCTTAACTAAGGTTATTATTTTAGACAAATTTTCTATACTAACTATTGATGAATTGTTGGATGAGTTTAGTAAATATACCATTTTTTCTAAGTTGGATTTAAATTTTGGGTATCACCAAATTCAGGTTAGAGTTGGGGTTGAAGAAAAGACAATATTCAAGATGCATGAGGGCCATGATGAGTTCAGGGTTTTGGTTTGATGAATGCACCATTTACATTTTAGTTTCTAATGAACAACATCTTCTAGCCTTATTTGAGGAAGTTTGTTTTCCTTTGATGACATTTTAATGTATTATTTTGACTTTCAAACTCATAACCCAGTTGAGATTTGTCCTAGAAGTCTTGCAAAAGGAGAAATTGGTGATTAATTGGAAGAAATGCATTTTTGCACAACCAATGTTTGAATATTTGGGGCATATAATCTCAGCCAAGGGGTAAGAAATAGACCTTACCAAAATAGAGGCCATGGTTTCTTAGCTTGTACCAAAAGACATCAAGGCTTTATGGGGTTTTTTCGGTTTGATTAGGTAATAGAAAGTTTGTGAAGAACTATAGCAAGATTGCAGCCCTTCTTATATAACTACTCAAGAAAATGCTTTTAAGTGTAGTGGTGAAGCCTAATTTGCTTTTGAGGCACTTAAAGGAGCAATGTCTTTTTCACACTTGTTAGCCATGCCCAACTTTTCTCAACCATTTGAGATTGAAACAGATATTTTAGGTCATGGCATAGGGGCTATCCTTATGCAACAAGGGAAGCATATAGCATATGTCAGCCAAATTCTATCCAATGAAGCACAATAGACCTCTGTGTATGAACGAGAACTAATAGTAACTGTGTAAGTAGTGAAAAGGTGGAATCACCATTTCATGGGCCATCCATTCATTATTAGAATAGATTGAAAAGCCTTTAAATTTTTGTTGGAATGGAAGATTGTTGACTTAGACTAGTAAAAGTGGGTATCTAAGCTCATGGGATACAAGCTCGAGATTCATTACAAATCGAGGTTTGAAAATAAAGCAATTGATGTGCTGTTCCACAAGGAGGAAATTATGGAGTTGAAGGCCTACTTGTGAAATTATGAAGAAATGGAAGGCTTAGATGTTGAAGTGAAGAGAGATGAGAAATTAGCTCCTATTGTATAGCAATTAATAGCTGGTACAGAAGTCCCTAATGAGTATAGTTTAAGGAAGGCTTGTTTACTCAATGGAAAAATGGTAATCCTAAAAAACTCACCTCGAGTTGATGCATTATTGAAGGAGTTTCTTACTTCTTCTCGAGGGGTGCAGTCGAGATATGTATGTACTTATCAATGGTTGTTTGAATCACTTTATTAGAAAGGTATGAATTAATATGTATGTTATGGCAAGGTGTGATGTGTACCAGTAGAGTAAATACCAAGCCATGCATCTAGTTAGTCTTCTTTAACCTTTGCCCATCCCACACGATATTTGGGAGGAAATTAGCATGGAGTTTATAGTCTGTTTGCCCAAATCTAAAAAATGGGGTACCATATTGGTTGTGGTTGATAGGTTTTTAAAATATGGGCATTTGTTGGACTTTGCACCTTTATTCAGCCAAGGATGTGGTTGATATTTTTGTGAAGGCAGTAGTTAAATTACACGGCTTTCCCAAATTGATTGTATAAATTGATTGTATTTGAGAGGGATTGAGATTTCATGAGTAAATTTTGGCAAGAGCTATTCAAGATGGTTGGGACAGCTTTAAGTACAACAGTGGGTACTATTCAAAGATTGGTGGACAAATGGAGGTAGTGAACTAGAGCTTAGAGACATATCTCAATTGTTTTGAGGAGGACAAAGCCAAGCATTGGGCTAGGTGGTTACCATGGGTAGAATATTGGTTCCACACCTCTTATAACAAATCTACAAGGATGACCCCATTTAGAGCACTCTATGGTAGGGACCCTTCAACTTTATTTAAGTTGGAAGACATTCACTCAGCAGGGGAGGAGGTAAATGAAACCATTAAAGCTGGAAACTTAATCTTGGCTCACTTGAAGGAGAATTTAGAGAGAGCCCAAGAGTACATGAAACTTCAAGTTGATAAAAATAGAAGTGAAGTGATCTTTGAAGTGGGGCACATGGTATATCTTAAGATAAGGCCTTACAAATTGAAATTCTTGTCTAAGAAAGCTAATGAGAAACTAAGTTTTAGGTTTTATGAGCCCTACAAAGTCTTAGAAAAGCTAGAACCATAAGCATATTGGCTAGAGTTGTTGCCTACCATAAGAATTCACTTGGTGTTCCATGTATCACAGCTCAAGAGGTTATTGCACTCTATTGAATCCTCTCAAGAGATTTCTCTCTTTTACTTTTTTTTTTTTAAATAGAAACCATGGAACTTTAGGTGGAGCTAGAGGTAGTTTGAAAGAATAGGAAGCTAACAAATGAGGTGGTGAAAATTTTCATTAAATGGATGGGTTGCCTAAATTTGAAAATACTTGGGAGGATTATGATGCCATTTAGATCCAATTTCCTACTTTCCACCTTGAAGACGAGGTGAAGCTTGATGGGTTGGGCATTGATAGGCCCACTAAGCCCAATGCATTTGGGCTTCAGATACTCAATGCTTATAGAAGGCAACAAAGGGAGAGAATAAATGAAAATCAAATGGAGGTGGTCTAAGAGGTGGCAACAAGGGATAACTACCTTTTGATGAGTTGTAAGTGGGTGAGCTAGAAAAAAGAGGGAAGCTCATAGGAGAATGATGCAGGGGGTTTGTTATTGGGTTATAGGCTATGAGTAATGAGTTAGAAGGTGTTGAACATTAGGAATATAAGAGAGACCTGCCTCTTGAATGTAGGAGGCCATTTTCGACCATGTTTGCTATTTTCTGTTAGTTTTTCTCTTTTGCTAAGTAAGTGTAATTTGGTTTTGGTTTATCTCTTCTCTATTTCACTGTGAAGTGGGAGATAACTAGTTTCTTGAGTGATAAGTAATACTAAACTAGAGAAAGTTCTATCTTTAAGATTCTTTCGTTTGTAAGACAAAATGTTTTACTACTACATACTAGGATGATAAGATCACCAAATTTAGAAAATTTGTAGTATATTGACCAAAGAAATTATTACACCTAAATTAATCTAATAAGTACAAAGGGAGGTGCCACTTGTGGTATTACTCAAGTTTTTTCCTTTAGTATAGCATCTGTTAGACTCTTAGTGAAACTAATTTCATCTAGCATGAATGATCAATTACATAATAAGCATCCTTTATTTATAACTATTTTACCTCTTTTAGGCTTAAAGATTGAGTAAAGCTAGAGGACTCTAAAATATAATATACTTTTTTTTTTGGGTGTTTCTTTTTGTAAAAAGTTTAAGTATATTGTCTGTGGTTGGCAATCTGTTTGCAAACGTAGCAAGACATGTGAAGTTAGCTAAATAACTTAGGCGGTTTAAATGCCCTTGGTTTGCTTCATTGTGTGTTGTGTAGCTTTTTAACATTTCACTAAAAAAACATATCGTAGTCAATCATTGTGTAATTTTTCTTTATAAGTTAATTAGTGAATGCAAAAGCTAAAACAATTTTCTTGCTTTCTTCAGAAAAAAGGAGAAAAAACTTGCATCCTGTCAAGCCATATGGTTTATGCTTCTTTCATGAATGGTTTTACAACATATTAATATGATAATGTAGATTTAATGGTGAACTAGATATCATGTTATAGCAATCATAACAAGTTATTGGTGCAACAACTTACTCACATGCTAATTGAGCCATAATTGAGGTGTATTTTGGTTTTCTAGCAAGTTCTTTTAATATCTTATTATTGGGATTTCATTTAATGTTATGTTTGGATCGAATGTGCAGTTAAAGTGAGCATTGAAATTCATGTGCATTTTGTGCAATGTGAAAGCTAGCACTAATGGTATGGATAATGCTTTTGTGCTTTTGGCATAGGGCTTTTGCAAATTTAGTTTAGCATTGACAAATTTGATGTAGAATTTAAGTTTGTTCCCATTCTCTAAATTTAATTTGTCAATTAATTGCATGATCAGATATATGCATTAATTGTGCTTTTAGAAAAGCCCTTGGTATGAAGTCTCTTTTTGAAAAAAAAAGAAGAAGCTTCTCTATATGAATTATGAGGACCTTGCAAATCTTTTGGAAATTTTAGTTGTGGTTGGGCTTTTTATGCTACAATGCACCCTTGCATCTTGTAAAATTCGATTTTCATAAAAATGATGGAAACATGTTAGATATAAAAGAGAATCTTTTAAAATGAATGAGTTGAGACAAAATAAAATTAGAATAAAATTTTAAAAAATGAGAATTCAAAGCTTAGGATGCTTAAAAATTGGAACTGGAGTGGCTAAAGGAAATTTGACGAAATACAATAGCATTTTTGTAATTTTGGACACATTTTAAAAAACTTAAATGATGGATTTTTAAATAAAAAAATTGAATTTCTCAAGGTTTTTAGAGGCCTTGAAAATTATAGGAGCACCTAGAATGGTTCAAACCATTTTAGTTTATATTTTAGAACGTCGGTTTACCTAAACTTTGACCCTTTCATTGAAGAAGGTTTTAGATCAAATTTGAGTGATTCTAAAGACAATTTACAGGTTAGAGGACATAAATTTTATGATGAAAAAAACGATTCTTGAAAAGGAGTTGAAATTAGCTTTGAGGGAAAAAAACCAAGAATAGAAGACAAAATTGACATTTTGAAATATCTTAAATGGATCCTTAGTTATATATATGAGGCATCCCACTTCTCCCCTACACTTGATCGACCTAATTTTCATCTCAAACGAAGGGAAAGTTTTGCCAAAGGAGGCGCACAAGGAGCTTTAAGGGAGGAGAAAAACCTAAGAAAAGGTAAGGAAAACTAAATAATCTCTTGCTCCTTTCTTCAGTAAACTTGTTCTCTTCCTTCTCATTTCTTTCTATGATTTTGGTGCATGATTTGGGACTATTTTGAGTCTTGCTCAGAGGGAGGAGATTAGAATTTTAAGGAGAAACCTAAAGCAAAGGAAAAAAACTTTTGAAAAAACTAAAGAATCAAGGTAACTTCATAGTTTTTCTTGCTTTCTTTTCATTGTTCTTCAAAAGGTGATTTTCAGCCTTATATAGAACAACCAAGAGAGAGTAAATTCTGACCTCAACCGAGCATGAAACTAAGTTTTTTAGGGTGAGAAACAAGTATATGCAAAGAGATTCCAAAAAGAAGCATTAGTTTTCGAGTTTTCAAAACTTAAGGATTTTGTTGCACTATGGTATGTATGAAACTTTCTAGTGGTATTTTTAGTTGTCTAAGAGTGTATATGGGCTCTTGAGACACTTAGAAAGTCTCACATGTGTCATTTCCTTCAAGAGAAGTTGCAAAATCCATGGGTGCTCATAGGTGTGCATAGTCTTAGCCTAGGTAAGAGGAAGCACTTAGAGGGAGTTTTAAATTTTTTTTAAGGTTAGAAAGGGACTAACTTTGCCTATGACGAGCCTTGATGCAAATTAATTTTCATAGCCGGTCCCAAGCCTGGAAAAAAGAGGAGGGTTGTGTTAGGTAATCGACAGCCAACGTAAAACTTTGTCGAATCTTTATGACATGGACAATCGATATATTAAACGTAATGCTAGGACGTTGCCCGGAAGTAACGTGTTGTATAGCTCGAGTATAGTGACAAGTGAGCAAGAGCCGCTACATCATCGCCTGAGTGTAGTGAAAAATAAGCAAGGGCTTCCACATTTTCGTGAACGGATGTGGGTAAAGAAGTTAGTCTATGAGAGTAGGATTCGTTTTGGGACTTGGAATATAGATACACTTACGGGTAAGTCAATGAAAATAGTAGATACTATGATTAAGAGGAAAATTAATTTTATGTGTTTACAAGAAACTAAATGGGTAGGAGAAAAAGCGGAAGAATTAGACACTTCGGGTTTTAAACTTTGGTATACTGGGAAGGATAAATCTAGAAATGGAGTAGGTATAATTGTAGATAAGTTTTGAAAAAATACTATAGTGGATGTAAAAATGTTAAGAGATAGAATCATTGCATTAAAGTTAGTAGTGGAAAAGGAAATTTTTTATGTCATTAGTGCCTATGCACTACAAGTAGGATTAGAAGAATATCACAAAGTAAAGTTTTGAGAGGATTTAGAATGTTTAGTTCAGGAAATACTATTAGGAGAAAAGATTCTTTTAAGAGGGGATCTAAATGATCATGTGGGAAGTGTATCTTTAGGTTACGAGGGTGTTCATGGAGGATATGGCATAGGAGAAGCAAATGTAGAGGGTAAAACTATTCTAGACTTTTCATTGACGTTCGATCTTATATTAGTTAACACCTGTTTTAGAAAGCGTGAGGAACATTTTATCACGTACAAAAGTGAAAGGATATGTTCTCAAATCGAGTTTTTTCTTATAAGAAAATCGAATAGAAAACTTTGTATGGATTGCAAAGTTATTCTTGGAGAGAGTTTAACTACTCAACATAGAGTTCTGGTGATGGATGTACGAGTTAGGAGGGGAGTAAAAAACAAAGGTCAAAATAGGGTGTTAAGAACTAAGTGGTGGCAATTAAAGGGAGATAAAGAAAAAAATGTGCAGAAACGGATTGTGGAGGAAGGACCTTGGGAAATACAAGGAAGTGTTGACGATATGTGGAATGAAATGGCTAAAGAGATTAGGAAAGTGGCAAAGGAAATATTAGGTGAATCAAAAGGTTTTGGACCTAGAGATAAAGAATCTTGGTGGTGGGATGCAAGCGTGCAAGATAAAGTTAAAGTTAAGAAGGAGTGTTATAAAGTGTGGTCATTATGTAGGAGTAATAAAAATTGAGAGAAATATAAAGTAACTAAAAAAGAGACTAAGAAGGCAGTGAGCGAAGCGAGAATGAGGGCATTCGATGGGTTATACCAATCTTTAGGTACTAAAGCTGAGGAAAGAAATATTTACAAGTTAGCTAAAAGTAGGGAAAGAAAAATAAGAGACGTTAACCAAGTAAAATGTATTAAAGATGAAGAAGGTAAAGTCTTGGTCACGGAACAAGATATCAGAAAACAGTGGAAGAATTATTTTCATAGGCTTTTTAATGAAGGCTATGAGATTGCATTGCAATCGGATATATTAGGCATTAGAGAAGAGGATCAAAATTATACTTTTTATCGTAGGATTTGTGAGGCAGAGGTAAAAGAAGCATTAAAGAGAATGGAGAGTGGCAGAGCAGTTGGACCGGGTAATATACCTATTGAGGTATGGAAGGGTTTAGGAGGGAAAGGTATAAGTTGGCTCACAAAATTATTTAATGAAATTATAAGATCTAAGAGAATGTCAGATGAGTGGAGGAAAAGTTCTTTAATTCCTATTTATAAGAATAAGGGGGACATTCAAGATTGTGCAAATTATAGAGGAATTAAGCTTATGAGCCATACAATGAAATTATGGGAAAGAGTAATTGAGCAACGATTAAGGAAAGAGACCCAAGTTATGGAGAATCAATTTGGTTTTATGCCGAGAAGGTCAACTATGGAAGCAATATATTTGTTGCGAAGATTAATGGAGCGATATCGAGAGAATCGAAGAGATTTACATATGGTGTTTATCGATTTGGAAAAAGCATATGATAGAGTACCAAGAAAGGTTCTATGGAAGGCTTTGGAGAAAAAAAGAGTTTGTATAACTTATATTCGAGCAATACAAGATATGTATAGTGAGGCTACAATTAGTGTAGTAACAAAAGGTGGATGTGCAGAAGATTTTTCGATAACTATTGGTTTACATCAAGGGTCAACTCTGAGTCTTTATCTAATTTACTTTAGTATTGGATGTGCTTACTGAACATATCCAAGAGCCGGTACCACGGTGTATGCTATTTGCAAACGATATTGTCTTAGTTGGAGAATCGAGAGTAGAAATGAATGAGAAGTTAGAGAGGTGGAGATTAGCTTTGGAAACTCATGGATTTCGTTTAAGTAGAAATAAAATAGAGTATATGGAGTGTAAGTTTAGTAAGAGACACATCACTTCTAGTGTAGAAGTGAAAGTTGGAGAACATATTATACCACAAGTCACACGATTTAAATATCTTGGATCTGTCATACAACATAATGGGGAAATAGAAGAAGACGTAAAACATAGGATTCAAGTGGGATGGATGAAGTGGATGAGTGCTTCAGGTGTTATTTGTGATAGAAGAGTACCGCTCAAACTTAAAGGTAAATTTTATCGTACAGTTATAAGACCTGCAATGTTGTATGGAACTGAGTGTTGGGCAATAAAAAGTCAACAAGAGAATAAGTTCAATGTTGTAGAGATGAGAATGTTGCGTTGGATGAGTGGACACATTAGACGAGATTAGATTAGAAATGAATACATTAGAGAGAAAGTAGAAGTCGCCCATATTGTGGAAAAGATTGTAGAATCAAGACTTAGATGGTTTGGTCATGTTGGGAGAAGACTTATAAAAGCCCTAGTTAGGAGAGTAGATGAGATGAAGAATAGTCCAATAATTAGAGGTAGAAGAAGACCAAGACAAATTATAGGAGAAATTATTAAAAGAGATTTAGATTTAAATGGTTTGTTTAAAAATATGATTTTCGATAGGTGCTTATAGCGTCGATTGATCCATGTAGCCGACCTCACTTAGTGGGAAAAGGCTTTGTTGTTGTTGTTATTAGAAAGGGACTAAATATAATAGAAGAATATCAAAAGAAGCCTTAAAAAAACTTAGAAGTTTTGGTTTGTGAGATAAAAGTGTAGGTTCCATAATGAGACTTAAAGAAGCAACTTGTTATATCTAGGCTATTGGAAATGAAATTGTGATGATTTCAAGAGGTTTAAATGGAGTCAAAATACCTAGATAGAAGGAGAAAATAAAACTAAGAGCATAAATTCTAATAGTTGCTTTATTAGGTCTTGTATGGAATCATTATGTAGCCATGTGAGAAAGTAAGCTTCCATAGAGTGTGTGTGATATTAGAGCTTGATTTAATGATGTAATTGTGTCCCATTTAATGTGTTTAGGCCAAAGGAATCAAAATTCACCTAGATGCAAGTGTGTGGCCGAAAAGGGGGAGGAATAATCAAAGAAAAAATGTATAAATCTTGCTTCAAGGTAGCTCTTTAAACTTTTTCTTATACATGGCTTGGATATTTACTTGTCTTTAAGTACTTGTGTGTATGTTTGAACTATGAGAAATGTTCATAGCTATTACTTACAAGATATGGTACCATTATATTTCTTGAAATGTGTTTATATATACAATATGGCTTGAATGAGTTTGGTTGTGTCAAAAGTTTTTTAGCAAGGGTGAGGATGAGCCAAAAGTCCCTAGAAATGGGTGAGACAAAGCCATTAAGTCAAAAGTCCCTTGAAAGTAGATGAGGCAAATCCAAAAGTTTCAAGAAAGGTGAGGTTAGACCAATACCCTTAAGAACTTATGTTTTCTATGTATGAGTTTATGTGACAAGAAAAATATTTTATGTATGCTCATTAGTATCTTGAATGTTATGCATGCATTCTTTGACATGTACTTGCATCTATTATATATGTTTTAAAGGGTTAAGAGTTATTGGGATTCTTTGAATCTTATTCTTTTCCCACATATATCTAACCATGTCTAAGTGAGTCAAGTGGACCAAGAAATAGAAGCCAACAAACATGAGAAGCAAGACTTTGACAAAGGGATAAAGAAATGGCTTGTTTATTTATATTTTGATGTCAAGAATTGTAATCATGTGATGTATATATAATGTTGACCTTTGAGCAAATTTTAATGTATGTACAGATGATGGATGTAACTATTTTGGAACCAAATGAATGAATATGTATGCTTTTGCCACGAAGGAGCCCTTATGTGATATAATATACTTGTGTATAATACAAGTGGCACAATGAGAAAAGCTCTATGATGATTTGGATCATTTGACATGTTTTTATATGTTGTATTTATGTTTTTGGATGTGCTCAAGTGGCTATGAGATGAGAGGAAAACATTTTGGTGCCTTGAGATATCCATTTGAATTTCAAATTTGACCATTTTTTGTGCTAAACTAAAGTCTGACCACATGAGTGAGTTTTTTCATGAAATTTGGCCAGTAAGTAGGTCTCATCTAGAGTTTTTCATAGAGTCAAAGAACATTCAATTTGGAATTTTAAAGAATTTATTACGATTTTTTAAAGTTAGCCAAATTATGTAGAAATTGTATATGTACTGTTCATATGATTAGTTTATGTTTCTGTGTCACACGTGAGTCAAATGAAGTCCAATGCTCATGAAATTTTGAATTTGGAGCTCTGTAAAGAGAGAAATAAATTTTTGAAATTATATGACAGTACTAGTAACGCAGTTCGACCTCTAGTGTTGTTCCATAAATTTTAGTGGGTTAAAGGTCATTGCATTGGTTTGTAATTATTTTTAGTTATTAGTTAACATCCAGAGCTTTTTAGAATGATATAGTTTGCTTGGTTTTTATTTTTTTAGAATTAGTTATGAATTTTCAAAGTTCATATTAGAAATTTAGAAAGTGAACCTAAGAGCAAAACATTGATTTTGTGGAATGTGGTCTAAAATTTGAGACTTTTGGGATGTTTTGTAATGTGTATGACTTATATGGATTTGTTATGGATAAAAAATAATATTGATGAGTTCACATGGTCGATAAAGCATAAAATGGAGAAATGAGGCATTACGTAACGCAATTAAATACCATTAAGTATATTGTTTTTTTTGAAAATGTATGAAGCTAAGCATGATTGATGAAATATGAAGGCTAAAGGTTAAGGTATTACACATCTTTATGTTTTTGGCTTATTCTCTTTTACAGATCTATTTTGTTTTGGCCGCTACTTTTTTTGTTTGGTTGGAGTGATAAATTTGGTAAGGTTATTTGGAACCAAAGAATATTGAATTGAGAAGTGGGGCTATTGAGAATATTGAATTGAGTGGGGTCGTTCATGAGCTTAATTTGAGAGGAAACATAATGCAAAAGCAAAGTTTTTCTTGTTGTGTGAACTAAATAGATAATTGTTTGGCATTTAAAGTGACTCATTTAGATTTCTTTTTATCATGTGGTCTGTTTCACTATGTTGATTTGTTTAGGATTCATTACACATTGGTAGCTTCCAAAATAGAGAAAGGAGAGGGTTGTAGCTTCTACTTCCAGTCATTTAGGTTGTGTTGCTTGTGGGCACATCCACTACTTGATCTCTCCACTTTAGAACTATTAGCAATTTTATTTGGGTGCCTTATTTTTGCGAGTTGCTTCTTGCTCTTCATTTATTCTTATTTTCATATTTCCTCCTCACACTGAAGTGTCTACAGGGTTCCTAAGGTTAGCTACATTTGGTTAGCTAGAATAATTTTGATGGGAATGGAAGTGGGAATGGGAATGAGAATGGCCTTATTGAAATGAATTATTAAGACTCATTATTATGTTTGGAATGACATTGAAAGAAATAGAAAATTTATTTTATTATAGTGTTTGGTTTAATGAAAATAAAATATGGATTGGAAAGGAAAGTAAATTAAATAATTATAATATTCTTAAAGGAAACAACTGTTAAAATGTTTATTTTTACTATTGTAATTTGAAAAAATTATTTTTAAAATGCTCTTACTAAAAAAAATTCATTTTTGTATTTTTAATTCTTGACATTACATTTTTTTTACTCTTAATAAGAAAATTTTGAAGAAGGAAGGTAAATAGATAAAAAAATTGATTCTATTCTAGATTGCACTATCTTAGGCTTTGAATGTGTCATTATGGAGCTAAATTGCTGCCTTCTTCAACAACATCCCTAGGGGGGCTTCTTAGGTTTAGATTTTGATGTTCCAATACCATTGGCATACCTTCATAGGCCCAACAACTTGTCTTTTTGTTTGTTTGTTTGTTTTTTTCTAAAAGATCCAAAAGCAAATACTTTCAATCATTTTAACTAAACTAACGATGATAATTAAAAATTTTACCTTTCACTTGGTTCTACCAGGTGTGCTAATTTGTTGATGGCCAAATTTGCAGAATCAACTAGATTTTTAATTGGTGCATGAGTAGCACCTCACAGTTTTTAAGCGTAAAAATTATATATATATATATAAAATAAATGTGCACTAGATAAAAAATATATAAACAAGTAGATAAAAAGTGGTATGGTTGAATAATTAATGTTTGATGTTACACATCTTACTCTTGTAAAGAATTATTATTAGCTTTAAAGTTTTAGGTTATAGGTTTTGATGATCAATAAATGTTTATAAATGTATTATAAATATAATATTAATATGTGCTTATGCATTATTATAATATTAACATGTAATTTGTTATAGTTAAATCATCTTTATCAGTTGTGCATGAGATGTGCTTGTGATATATTCAATAAGTTCTGGGAAATGCTATATAGTGTCTGGATCCTTTGTGAATCGAAGGATTCACAAGTGCTGCGCATCTTACCAACGACGTCGTTTTGTGCTCTTAATCGTAGTCGTTCGCGCGATTCGTCACCCTTGCGCAGGCCATGTCATCCAGTCCCTCAAAATGCATTGCATGGACAACAACTAATTCTCTAGCTCTTTGAATGGTTATTCTTCTCTTCTCCATCTTGCTTGGCTCCCTTCGTCGTTATCCCTGCATTGCTGTGCATGTTGTTGTGAGATTAGAAAACTAAAAGGTGATGCAAGAGGAAAAATTATGTCCACACAAAATTTTCTACCAATTTGTGCGTATATATATATATATGGATATATGTCTCCCTCCTCCTTAGTTTGCCATTGATGTGTGTGTGTGTGTATATATATATCCTCCTCCTCCTCCTCCTCAGCGGTAGCTCTGTTTTCTCCATCATTACTTCCAGGAGGAAGCTTCCCATCGCCGTTGATGTGTGTGTGTGTGTATATATGTATATATCCTCCTCCTCACTGGTGGCTCTATTTCCTCGTTGGTAGGTTTAACTCGTTCGTTCACAAAGTGCATGCTCATCGGTTTCATTGTCAGCATTGAGTTTGATCTTGTCAGAGTTGAGGTATGAATGAGCTTTTTCGATGTAAAAATTAAGATTACTCAAAAATATCAAAGAGCAATGCCACCATATGTAAATTAAATAAATCTTGCTTTTTCTTTTGATCAGAGATATACATGTGTCACCTATATGACCAAATTTGATTTATATTTTCTCTTTGTAATTGTAAACAACTGTGATTTCTATTATGTTATTATGGAATGTGATTTGACTGAATGATTTCTATAAAATATAACTCTTTTTCTATACATACATTTGGTATAGTTTTAAGGTTTATCTAGTTATCTACAATGTTTTATTTGGTCCTTGATATATTTTGGTGGAACTGAAAAATTAAATTTACAAAGAGAAAATGGAATCAGACTCGAAAATACTATACCCTATAAATTGTGCGCAAGTTTGAATTCTGGCTTTTTATTTGTTTTTGGAGTTTGTGTTTTTTCTTGTATTCAAGGTTGTGAATTCATTATAGCCATTTTAGTGTATCATTTTAAACAACTCATGCTACTACTGTAACAATGATGCAAGTCACAGGTATACAAAATGTCATACATTTTTAACAACCCATGAGATCCCACATCCAACGAAATGAAACAAGGAAGAGACACAGCACAACAATTCCAATTATTGTTAATCGAATTTCCTTTTCTTATTTGGCTCCATTATAGTTCTAAAAAAAGAATCGAAGGAAGTTGGAGAAAACCCACTGTGTTTATAGATTTGGAGTTGCCATGGTTTACTCCTCAACAATCGCCATGTATTGAGGAAGGCACAAGGAGCATAGGCATGGAGGAGTTAGATGCACAGGGATGGAGGGAAGCACCCATGGTTTTGATGGCGAACACCCACGACGACATGCACGGCAATGCAAGAAGAGCGGCGAAGGGAGCTGAGCTAGATAGAGAAGAGAAGAATAGCCATTGGAGAATTGAGGAATTAGTTGTTGTCCATGAGGTGCATTTTGAGGGATTGGATGACGTGGCTTGCGTAGCGATGATGGATCACGTGAATAGCTGCGATTAAGACCACAGAGTGGTGTCGTTGGTGCAATGTGCAGCACTTGTGAATCCTTTCGATTTGTAGAGGATCCGGATTCATGCTATATATAATTTAAATTAGATATATGATTATTATTGAATTATGCATATCACTAAGTTACTCATTATAAATTGGATTAACAATTTGGTTTGCAAGTCATTATTATTATTATTATTATTATTATTATTATTATTATTATTATTATTTAGTCTAAAGTAAGAAAGGTGAGCATGAGAGTGAAGAGAATGAAAGATAGATATCATGTTTATGCTTCAGAAGTTGAAAAATTGAAAGATTTGAAAATTTAAAAACTTAGTTTTGTTAAAATAGCCAATAGGTTGAAAAATGAATAAAGATCAAGTTTGGATAAACTAAATCTTCTAACTTATATAGATCTTTAAATTTAGGAAAAATTACAATCAAATATCCACCTTATCTTATAAAATTTACAATAAAAGATCTTAAAAATTGAAATTACACTTAAAGATCACAATTACTGTAAGGTTTTAGGAGAGTTTTTTTGCATCTAGTAGTAAATCCCCTAAATTTAGTGATAAATCATCTAAAATCTCATTTGAATCTTGTGTTCTTTGAGCTCCTTTCTTCAAATCCGAATTTTCCCCTCAAGTTCTCCCTTAAAATAGATTTGTAAATTTCATTTTAATCAAAGGAAACAAAGGATAATGAATGAGAGGAGGCTTGGAAGAGAAAGAGCATGAAAAACTACTAAATTTCCATACCTTAAACCTTTGATTTCTCCTTCTCTTTACCTTCCCCTTGTGTGCCACTCTCCCTAGGGTTTTCCTCTGGTTTTGGGCAGAACTTGGTCGTGCATAATGAAGGGAGAAGAAGGGAGCATCATATATATAGGTGAGAGTAAGTTACATTTTTCAAAAATTCTTATTTTGCCCTTCGTTCTTGGCATTTTTTGTTTCTCCTTCGTTTTAGCTCTTTTTGAGAACCGTCTTTTCCATTATGAAATTTAGGTTCCCAATTTAGTAAAATGCCTTTGGAATTACTCAAATCAGAGCTAAAATCTTGCCGAATGAATCCGTTAAAATTCGGGTACACTGACTTTGGAAAACATCCACCGGAGGGGCTTTAACTCTCCCAGGGCTTTCCATGGTTTTCAGGGCCTTTGAGAACTCTGAGGAACTCAAAACTTTCATTTAAAAAGCCCTCCTATGTGAATTCCAAAATTTGTTCAAAATTACGAAAATATCATTATGTTTCGTAAGCTTTTCGTAAGAAATTGTTTCTTCATTCTAGCTCTATTTTTCTTTCTGTCTAAGCTTGGGATTCTCATTTTTAGGAGTCTAGAATGCTTCCCAAATTTTTTGGGACCTTAACTACATCATTTCGGTGGACTTCCTTTTGTATCTGATGAGTTTTGTTTGTTTACGAAGAAATCGTATGTTACGTTTCTCACATTTTCTCTCGTTTTTAGAAAATCGGATGTTACAGTCATACCGATTGCGCCAACATCTAGTGCACCAGGTAAATGCTTGGCACCTTGAAATCTAGATCTTTTGGTTACTTAAGGCTTATGGCTCAAATAAGGAAAAATGGCTCCAGCAACCAAAACAATGACTGAAACAACAAAGTCCAAAGCGCGATACATGCCGAGGACTATCACTAAGCCATCTTTGCTTTATAAGATGGCACCTTGATGCATAAGGCTAGGTAAACTTATTGATCCTAATTGAAACTGGACTACTAAGTAATGTCATTGCTCCAATGCAAATGATTAACACCACTGGCCTTATAGGAGCTGGTAATGCTATTAGTTCGTTCATGCTAACGCTTTCAACAAGATACTAATGAGTAACTCTTTGAACCTTACCACGATTGGTACCTACACTTATCATTAAATTGACAATGTTGAGATCCTTTGAATGTTGCATCAGTAGTAAGAATACATGATAAAGGTGTAGGAATAATTGATAGTTGCAAGAGAGGAACCTCAGTACTATGAGGTAGTGTGAGCTTGAAAGGGGAAATTTGTTGACAATGGATATAAGATAGCAAGCGTAATAGTTTCACATGTAATGAAGTGAACTTAGAATCCGAGTATCAATTCCATAAGGATTAGTTACTTATTGTAACAACCCAGAAAAAGGAAAGAAAAGAAAATAGAAAAGAAAATGAGAAAAGGAAAGGGAAAGAGAAGTTGAAAATTTTTTGAACAGCTGAGAATTTTCTAAGTCTTCTCGCCATAACGAGATATGGAATCGCCATAGCGAGAATGCCTCTTCGCCGTAGCGAAATTGTTCCTAGCTTTAGCGAGTATGGCATTCCATATAGAGACCAGGGAGTTGCTCGCTGTAGCGACGCCATAGCGAAGGCAGAGGTCTGGAACAGACACGATCTCGCCATAGCGACGGTCGAGAATAGACACGATCTCGCTGTAGCGAAGCCATAGCGAAGGCAGAAGTCTGGAATAGACACGAGCTCGCCGTAGCGAGGTCACTAACTCGCTATAGCGAGAGCGGTCTAGAAAAGCGAGAAAAAGAGAATTTGACTTTTTAAAAGCTTCCAAATCTCTTCTTTCTTCTTCTAACCGACTCTAACTCGTCTTAGGAGAGAGAAAAGGGCGGAGGAGAGAGTGAGAAGCTGAAGAGAAGAGGAAAGCACAAGAAAGGTAGGAATTTTCATGGCTTCCTCTTAGTAAGTTACCCTTCTCCCCTTTTCCCCTCTTTCCTACGGTTTAGATGATAGAAAGGGTTAGGTATTGAGTCTAGTTCAGAGGAGAGAGAGTGGGAAACCATTCTTGAGAGAAATTAGAAGTAGATAGTCTTCTCTTTCTTGCTTTTCCCCTTTCTTAAGAGTTGAGAAAAGAGAGGGATAGCTCATGGACCCTAGAGTGAGGAAAGGCCTAGAGTGAGAAGCTCAGTAGAGCTAATTAGAAGAGACCCCTAGCTTAAGAATTGAGTATTAAACCATTAATTCCATGCTTTTGTGTGGTTAGGCTCAAGAGAAGCTCTCCCATCTAGAAGTTGTTGTGAAACCAACAAGGGAGGAGTCAAGTGTAAGAGCAAGTAGTGAATAGCCAGCAAGGTAGTTCTCTCCACTTTCTCTCATGTATAATTGTGTGTTTACATTGTCTTGCTTGTGTGTATGAATGATATGAGCTATGAGAAGTGTGTTAGCATGATTATGTGTTATGATTGAGATGATGTTTTAAATGATTGTTGGTTTGCTTGAGGAAATGGAAAAGCCAATAATCCTATAGCCAAGGTGAGGATGAGCCGAAGCCCTAAGTTGGTTGAGCCAGGTCTCCCAAAAGTGAGGTTGACTCCCAAAGAGTAAGGGTGAGTCTAAGTACCTCTAAAGTATGGGAAGGCAAATCCAAAAGCCATAAGGGAAGGGGTGAGGCCGATCCAAGTACTCAGCGAGCTCATGAATGTTATCCATGGCCATTTCACATGTTTTAGATGTTTTCATCATGTTTTATATGCTAACATGCCATACATACATAATGAGACTTGTTGCATGCAATATATGTATGTTTGAATGAGAGTTGAACTACTGAGATTCTCCGAATCTCACCCCTCTCTCCACCATCCAACCATGCCAGGTGGCCCAAGTGAGATTAGGGATGGGAGCAACCACCAACAAGCATGAAGCTAGGGATAGAGATGAAGAAAAGTGTAAAGTTTTGTAATACATTGTACATGAGATGTAAGATGTAAATGTTGTATATGATGTAGCAATGATAAATATTGTAAGACAATGTATGTATTAACGATGAATGTATGAGAATGAGGTTTATGATGAATGAAATAGCATGGTTGAATGAGAAATGATCCATGATAGCCTAGTATATACGGGTGCATAAGTGGGCATGGGGTAGTGAGTTTCCCCAATCTAAGTTATTAGACACTTGAGGCATGATTGATAGCCCCTATAGATGCTTTCTCATGTGCTCAAAGAGTCATAGAAGTAGAAAACTTAACATTGGACCCCATTAGCCACACTTTTGGCCAAGAAAGGGCCTTTTTGCACATGATGTCATAGAATAGCCATATGACCTCTTCTTGCTATGAGATTTGACATGTAGCTAGATTATGTTTAGAGCTTTCTAGGAAGCTAGAGTTCATGTCATTTAGAGGTCTATAGCATTTTCTATGATCATTCAAAGTTGACATCAGAAATCCGAATTTCAGAAAATCACTGTTCATTTGGTCAGTTTTGAAATCATGTCGTCCGAGGGGCAAACGTATTCCAATGGATACGAAATTTTATACACAGAAACTAGATGGTCACAGTGACTTGTAGGAACTGGAAGCACCTCATTTAGAGGTCCAGAGAGGAAGTTATGCAATTTTGAAGTTCCTGCCCAGAATCAGACCCCCAACCAGACCCGAGGTACTGTTTCATCGGTTTCCGGGGAATTGGCTTGGTGGACTGATCTGGAGATATTTTTTTCCTCTAGCTAACATCCACATCTTTCCATAGAGATAGAGTTTATGAGCATTGGATTTTTGTGGAATTAGTTAGATATTTTCAAAGTCCATATCAGTAAACTGTGACAGCAAAGAAGTCCCCTTTGACCAGTGAACTATTTCGATGTCAAACGCAGAATGAGTGAGAGATTGAGACTTCTAAGTATTTTTAGCATGAAGTAGACGTCTCAAAATTTCTAGAATGACCCAGATCATACAGATACGATTTTTCTGCATTTAGTTATGAATTTCCAAAGTTAGCCCAGAGATGAAGCAAAATCTGCCCATAGCAAAAATGCATGTCTCTAATCCCTTCTTGCTTTCCATGAGTTTAAAGCATATAGTAGGGATTGAAATAAGTCTCAAAAGAGTAATTGAGCATGAGAAAGGATAGAGAGAACTCAACTGGTCCATATTACTTCTAAGTGGAGCTCTACCCACACATAGTGCCATGGAGAGAGTAAGCATAAGGTAGAGGAAAGAGTCTCCCTTATGAGTTCCGCACCGCCCATATGGGCTAGAGGGCACGTTGGGTATGAGCTAGAGGTTAAGGTGTCACACTTATAATTATAGAGATTTTTTAGTTAGTGTTAGAAGCTAGTGCTTAAAATAAAGGTTAGCAGGATACCATACATCTAGTATCCTAGATCACTCTAGTTACTAGGATCTCATGATAGAGACATACAAATAAAAAGAAAAAAATAAAAAGGAAGAAAAGACTTAGAGACTTGAGACTCAAAAGACACAAAATAATAAAAGACTTAAAAGGTAGAATAAATGAAATAAGGTTGATCAAACAAATCATGCTTAAAGTTTATTACTTAATTCCTATCTCATATGACTAGCAAATTCCTATTGTATCAATTGTCCCTTGAAATCCATTGACTGATCCTAATTCTAACTTCCCTTGAGATATCTCTTGGAATCCACCCAAGTTCCATTATTCATGGGATGAATTACTTCTTAGTGAAATCTTGTTCAGTTAAGTGATTGGCATCCCTTAGAATTATCTCTCACTTAATCAAACCAAACACTTGGCAAGTTGATAAGTCCCAAAAAATATCAATTTTTAATAGTATTTTAAGAGACTTATAACAGGTTTTTCAATGAATTTTGACTCTTCTACACTCCTCTTTACATAAATTTGCAATATTGTTCACTTTGGTGCACTTTAGAGTTTATTTGTAAAAAGCCTCCAAAATAGGACTAAACTATAACAATTTTGAAAATGAAAGCTTTTACTTGTAAATAGGGTTTTGTGGCAATTTATATTTTCCATGGAAACTTAAAGTATATTCTTGTAAATAATTGTTTTTATTTTGATTTTATAGCATGAATACTTATATTTTTTTGTTTTTTATTTGTTTTATAGGGATCTAACTGTAAATAAATAAGCATTGCACATCTTAGAGGAGATTATGAGGAGTTTAGGGGTTGGAGTGCAAAATCTAAAATCCTTCGTGTCACTTCATTGTTGTGGTGGCACCACTCTTTTTGTCATACCAAAAATGAGATAGCATAAAATTTACATTTTAATGTGCTTATAACATCACTTTCCTTATTTCCAACATTTTTAGTAGCAGAAAATATCGATATTAAAGGCTCAAATTCTTTATTTAAGCCTAAATGCATGACTTTTGCATTTCGATCACAAATTTCATGCTTAATAGATTTTCCCAACTAGAGAAATCACAAAAAGGAGCAAGGAATTTGGGTTCTAAATCATGCACATCAATTTACCACATTTCCATAATTTCACATTGATGCATATTGTAACCACTAATTTCAAAAATTCATATCTTGAGCTACACACAAATTAGGACTCTATGGAAAACTCAGGTCATGAACTTTATGCTAAAAATTTTTTAGATCAAAACACATTCATTTGAGTCATAAAAATCTAATGGAATAGTAATTATATTAGAATTTTGGGCATAATCAAACCTAAAAATTTGAGCATGCATATCTCTAGTTACACAAGTCCAATTTAAGTGATCTCAATGACTATGGAAAGTTTATAATGACAACTATATGGTTATAAAATTTCATGAGTATTGGAGTTCATTTGCCCCCTCAAATACACAAAAAACAAGAATTGACCATATGAAAAGTACCAAGATAAATTTGCATTTTTAAGCCAACTTTGAAAAATTATAATAAATTCTACAGAGCTTCAAAAATTATGTTTTGTAGATCTGTGAAAATCTATAAATGAGATCTAAATTCTTGCCAAATTTCATCCAAAAACTCATTCATTTGATAAGATTTTGGTTCAAGGGAAGAAAGTGACTCAAATTGGTGCATACATAGTACCAAATGGTTCAAAATAAATTTTTTCCATGCATGTGACCATTTGAGCCCCTCCCAAACATAAAATACAGCATATATGACCATCTTATTAGGTCCCAAATATCATGCAACTCAAAATCACCTACCCACTTGGCATTATACTCACACTTTCCATGGCACATGCATAGGTAATTGTCTAATTCTTGCATATATACATTCAAAAATGGTATCTATATCATAATCTTATACTATTAAATAAGTTGGAATACTTACATTACAAAAATGAGAAGTACAAACTCTCATTGACAATATATTACACAAAATGCTAATCTATTATCAAAGTAACACAATTTTAGCTTGTTGGTCTCTATTCTTGGCTTTTTGAGAATTCTCCAAACATGGTTAGAAATAATATGGGGGAGAGTGAGATTCTATGAACCTCAATAGCCCATTTACCCTTCAAGCATACTTATATAGCATGTTATCATGTTAAAGAGAGCAAGCATGCATCATAGGCATTCAAACATAAAATATAATCATTTTTATGAAATTAAATGGATCCATCAAGGTTAAAAATAAGCTATAGGAATTTTTGGTCTAGCCTCACCTAATTATTTAGGACGTTTAGACTAGCCTCATCCATTTTAGGAACTTTTGGCCTTGTTTCACCCTTATTTAGGGACTTTTGGCTTTACCTTACCCAAGTCAAGGGATTTTTGGCACAACCTCACCCATTAAGAGCCATTTCACTTTCCAATTACATTCCAAGAAATTTAATGATATCAAATCATTAAACTAATAGTAATAGGTACAATTTATAATCTAAGCACATATACAAGCAATCAATGACAATTAAACAACCAAGATAAGCATACAAGAATGGATGAAAAGCTACCTTTCTCAAGAAGCACAATTTTCCTCCTTGGTTCTCTAGTCTTTCTTCTCGGTCCCACATACACACTCGGGAGATGCTTGATTTTCCTAGCCTAGACATATCAAACAAGATACAAATGTATCAATAGAACTATCTCTAGCCTTACATAAGCTTTATATAAGCCAACTCTACCTTTAGGCTTCCATATGGCTCCATTTAGTAGCACAATGAAGCAACTCACATAATTCATCATCTTGGCTCCAACTTCTCACTCAATCTAAGTCATATGACTCCATATAAACTCATTAGAGTCATCACAAAATCAAATCAAGGAGCTTAACACTAAGTTGCTTCTTTATGCATAATGAAACCCTAAACTTTCATTTTCAAAATAAAACTTCTAAATTCAAACGAATGGTTCCTTTGGTATTTAGAATTCATATCTAGACCATTTTTTTATCCTTAGAGTCAAAGAAAACTCTCCCCAGGTGCTTGAACCCACTCTTGGCCGATACATGTAATGATCCTAATTCCTAATTATTGTGATTAGGCTTAATTAAGTGGTTAGTAATTATAAATCAAGGCCTAAGGTCATTACAATTAATTAAAATAGGAAAAAGGTGGAGAAATTTGAACCTTAATATTATTAAAGTTATTAGCCGAACCATCACAATTAATCAAGTCTTCAAGTGATCCTCATTATCAATTAAGACCTTTGATTCATTCTACTATTGATTTCAACACACAAAAACCTCTTATAAATATTCCTAAGTCATTACATAACATTATCATAGTGAATCTCGAGATTTCTAAGTAAAAAATAGGAGTTTGGGAACCTTTGCCATGACTTGGTCCTTCCCATTGTAGCTAAGTTAGTTACTGGAACCTAAAAACCAAGTTTAGGGACTCCTACTGTGACTTGGTATACCTGCGTGGTGGCATAAGTGCTCTTAGGAGCTACTTTTCACACTTTCACGAATCTCATTGCGGCAAGCCTAAGTGGCACTGCAACAGAATACCATCCTTGTTGTAGAAAATTTTATGGTTTGTGCCGCGATGAGCCATACTTATGCCGCAACAAAACTAGCTATTGGAACCTAGAAATTTCCTCGTTCGATTCTTGCCACGACTTGATCCTCTCACATCATGGTGAATCTACTCTTTGGAGCACTCCTTACCTTACTTCCATGACTTGCGCTGCGGCTAAACATAGTGCACCGCGGTGGGGCTACTCTCTGTTACTCTTATTGGGTGAATTTTTTATTTTGCGCCTAGCGAGACATCTTGCACTGCAGCACTCATCGCTTTTGACTGACTCTTGGCTGCGACTCAACTATTCTGGCCGCGGCATGACCCTCTTCTACACCTATACCTCATAAATTTCATCTCATACACTCTAGCCCTCATTCTAGCAACATTCTAGGGCCACTTTACCTTAATTTGTAGGGCCTAATTGTGACATCTCTTCTAAATACCCATTTTTAGCGATTTTTTTACGAGAAATTCTTGATTGGAGTTTACTTACCTTCTTCTATTTTAATTACTCCTTCACAATAAAATCTAATTAATGGCATAGCGGAATATGAAAATAACAGAAATAGAATGTAATTAATATAAACTAGTTTAAGCGTTCCATCATAGGCGAGCATAATTTGCAGATCACATCATATCAAAGGGGATCTATCCTATAACTATCCAAAAAGAAAATCCCCAGATAACAAAAAGGACAAAAAAGGTCAATTCCCTATGTTCACAAAAAGGTTAGTGTCAGCGACTGGGCCACTATTCATGTAAATGGAAGAGCAGGAGGGTCAAATCCACCCATTGGGAATGAGTGGAATTCAAGCTCCCCTGGGGCCATAAAGTACACTAGTATAGCATGAACAACATCATCATATGATATGATTCATATGTTGTGAATGACGAAGACCCATCCCTGAAGTGGGAACTGGATCCATTCCACCTAGAGTTCTAGAGTCACTCGATAAATCGGTATCTAAGAAAATATAAACCATAATAGAGTGAGAAATAATTTTCTCAGTAACATAGAAAGGATTAATATGACATAATATTCATGAAGACAAGTCAAGTAATAATTTTAGTAAACAATAAGTAATATGAACAAAAAGCTTACAACGAAAGTTAATTTACCTTATAATATGAATAGAGAGATATATTTTTAGTAATATGCAATGTGAATATGAAATAACAAAGTGCACATACATATTATGTATAAAAATAAAACATAAATAAAAAATGGAAATTTTCTCATCAGAATTGATATTCAGCAATTGTAAGATATTCACACGATTTCCATATGCATAAAATATAGAGAATATAACAAACAATATTTATTCCCTCTTGACCATTAGGCCTTGGAGACTGTCAGGCTCAATACCCAGATCATGTTGTACTAGCTTTGGCAGGCTCAAGCCTAGCTCATGTTGTACTGCCATGACATAACAGGCTCACTCCTACTTCCTTTACTGAGGCATCCCTTAGGGGGTACCCAAGGAAAGTCATATAAAAATATAATAATATGTCATCTAAGCCATCATTTGATTAAGACATAATAGGTATATTTGGGAAAAAGCTGCCTTGCACAACTTTGTACATAAATAAATAATCTTGATAGCGTAACAGCATACTAGAGTCCAGAAATTAGTGATTTAGATATTTTTAAGTATCTTTAAAATTAGACATCTGACACAATAGCAGCTACCCATTGCCCAACTTTGGCACACATAGGGCTCATCCCCTGAATAAGGCTACTTCACCATATTATATATATAATGGCCAGTCTTTTACCAAATAATCCATACTCATAAAATTAGGCAGTAAATAGCATATTTTCCATGTCAAAAAATCATACAATATATTAGCACAGCAAATCGTGCAAATCCAGAACATATGTTATGACAAATCCATTCTTGACATAATGCTGTGTAATTTTTTAACTATCACAAATGGGCTCCAAAATTCACAAAATAAATATCAGCATAATCTAGACAACATGTATAATATATTGGGCCTAAAAAATCATCTGGAACATATCAAATAACATAAGTAAAAATTCAAGAACTTCTTAGTCAACATTTTTTCTAAAAAATTTGAATTTTTGTATAACGATTCATAATTCACCAAAATTTTACCATAGACCTTATTTTTGATGTAGATTAACCTAATTTAGTTGGATTTAAGAAAACTCTTCCTTAGATATATGTATATGTGTTGGTCGAACCTATGCATCAAGGAAGACATATGATTTTGCTTCATTTTCGTGTCACCAAATAGCCATACATACATATTCAAGGGAGATAAACAAAATCCCTTATTCAATTTCTAGAGATTTCATATTTATTTTACAATTTTCTCAAGGTAAGATTCTAGGGTTTTTTGCCAATTTCTTCATAAAATCAAAGCTATATTAATCTTCCTCTTCCTTAGGCTTCCTTCCATTACTTCCCTATTTATTTTCTCTTCAATTTCTCCCATGCCATCTTGAAATACAAAGCTTCTTAGTTTGTAGAAAAATTGCCAAGAATAGAAATTTTCTTGGATCACATGAATTCATAAGCCATATTTATGATTTCTCGTTCTTTTATTGGCTTAAATTCATGGAAACAACAAAATCTCCTTTCTTACTTGCCATGGCCAAAAATTAGAGAGGAAGAGAAGAGAAAAATTCTTGGAGAAAAATAGAAGAAAAACCAAGAAGAAGAAAGTCTATCTATGTTACCTTGGCTTCACGGTATTTGTTCTTTCCTGGTAGTTTTTCTCCTTTCTTCCTTCTTCCTTTTCTTCTTCATTAAGCCAAGCTTCCCCTCCTTCTTTTTCTCCTTGTCTTGGCCAAATTTGGGTGTGTGTTTTGTGTGTGAGTGTGGCATGAAGGTGTGTGTGTGTTTTGTATATATTTTATTTACAAATGAATGGTTAAGATTTAATCAACTTTAAGGTAGAAGATCTTGGCCTTTAGATTAAATGAATGGTTAGGGTTTAAGCTTGAAATAAGAGATTAAATGTAGGCCTTTGGATTAGATGAAAGGTTTTGATTTAATCTTGAAAACGTGAAGAAATCTAAGCCATTAGATTGCATCGACGGTTTAGATCGTATCACGTTTTACGGACAAATATTAGTTGTTAGATTACCTGGTTACTTTTTTGTAATATATGAAGATAGGGTTACATTTAATGCTGTTTAAGTCAATGTCTATGTCATACTGATGTCAATGGTAACTTTTTCGTAATGCCTGTGATTTTTTCAGATTTGCTGATGTAAGCCTGCATAACCATTTTGTAGTTTGTGCAAATTCCAGAATTCTCTTTCAACTTCCAGTTTTTTCTTCACACATGGCACCACATCATCACTCTCCCTCCTCCATGGCATCACATCAGCACCTTCCTAGCTCCATGGTGCCACGTCAGCTCTTCCCCAGTTAGAATTTACAAAATTGCCATAGTTTCGTAGGTTCTCTGTAATATTTTATTTAATCTGTATTCTCTGACTTTTCTGCTATATTTTAATATTATTTGGGCCTATGTGTGTTCTATTTAATGTCTTCAACCATATATTTAAATATTATTTATTTTCTTAATATTTTATTATTTTAGGGTTCAAATGACCATTTTGCCCTTGGTAATGACGTGGCAGACAAGCGTCTCTATTCATTTTTCACTTATATCTTCTTCGTAATTTCATATTTCTAGATTTTGTTACCACCACCCAGTAGATCTTTCTACACAAAATTTCCTGAGACAGCTAACTCGGGTTTAAGGTTTTAGTTTGTCTCCATATAAGCTTGTAATAGTTTCGGGCCATATTTTGGTCTTAACAAATTCAAAATTTCACGTAACAAATTTTATAATTTTTTGCACATTGCTTCCTACCTATTGATATATATATATTGGACTAGTTCTGAATTCCCCTTCCTTCTAGAAAAATTATCAAAGTTCATCTAGGGACAAATGACGATGCCCTGGGCCCCCTGGACCTTCTAAAATCTCAAAAATTTTTATAGGTCTTATTCAGCTTATAGTTTTCATATACGAAGCTATTTCGTGCAAATTCACCTTATTAAAACTCAATAAATTCATTACATAAAATACTAAATAATTAAAAATTCCTAATTTTAGAGATGTTACATTAATGACATTCATCTACCTAATATACTTAGCATGTCTCTCATTGCCCAATCAAATCCTAGATGTTGATTCCTACTCATCTACTATCATATATCAGCAATTTATATATATCAATGACAACAAGAAGGATTCATAACTACTAACATTATCATCCAAATATAAATTCCAGTATAGGCTTCATGCATTACTAGTCTAAGTCAATAATTAAGGTATCACATGATTATATTCTTAGATAATAGACCATATCTTAGGATCAATAAGGTTTTATATAAGATATATAAGTGCACACATTAAATTCCAAGTTGTAATGAGTCTAACCCCCTATTAGTTACATCATTGTTTACTAAAACACAAAATACTTATACTTGGCAACTTGATTACATGATGATGCTATACAAAAGAAAAACAAAAATTGGCATATATCCTAAATTAGATCCATCCAAGTGCAAAATTTCCCACACGTGGTTTTAACTCATGGATGTTCATCAACTTGCTTCCCTTTATCCTTACCCGAAGGATCTTCACCTGAAATAGTTAACCCATGAAACGGGGTGAGATGCAAATCTTAGTAACCAAAGACAAATTCCATTTATATATTCCAATTTAATTAACATATGTGCATGAAATTAGATAATAGTCGTATCAGCAAATGAAACAATTGGGCTATCAATGACTACTATCCCATACTAGCAATCACATTTCACATGTTAAAGGCCATTAACATTGGGAGAGGTCCATCCACGGCACCAACTTCCCAATGAGCACAACTTGGGCTTAGTGCATATAAGGGTCTGATCACAACCTAATGCTTGATCGAAGTATGATGCACGGGTGGTAGCCGCACCACAGCTCCATCATGGACTCACAAGGTCCAAACATATAATTCAGATAGCCAACCATTCATTATACATTTAAAATCATACTTGTGCAGAAGATATAAAATTAAAGTAGACATATGGATAGAATTTAACATTAACCTCAGTTACCTCACTTGTAAACAATTCTTTGAGAGTCGATAACAATGCTACTTCAACCTATGGACACAAAACTAGACCATTACTATTCATAATCATCATTTATGGTAGCAAACCTATTACTCAAAGGATTAAACCACAAAGGAACTACCTAGAGAACACTTACCCAGCCACTATAAGAACTAAATTCTGATTTGGTTGTGCCTACACCAATAACCTCATAACAACACTCCAAATTCTAGGTAAATTCACATAAAATCACCACTCATATCATAAATAAGCTTAGGGGTCCTAAACTAGTAGAAAATACATTAAAATGAGAAGTTTATACTTACCCAATATCTTTCCTAGCCTTAACCTTTGAAAATCCTCTAAGAAAACATCAAACAACCCATATCAGATTTGAGGTATAGGTGAAATACTCCAAATGGAAAAATAATCAAGTTAAATTGAAGAAAAAGAAGAGAGGATTAAGTTATATTATAGTTACCTTAGCTGATTTTGACTCTAGAAGTGAAAAATGGGGCCAAGAAGGTGATGGAAACCCTAGCCACTAAGGGACCTCCGAATTTGCTTCTTGCTCTTTAAATGTTTCTGTAGAATGGTGTAAGGGAGGAGGGTTTTCTCTTAAGGTTTTAATGAGAAATGGGCTAACCCATCTACCCAAGGCCCAATTGGGCTCCCTCTTAGTTGTTGGGCTATGGTTTAATGAATTGGGCTGCAGAATCTCTAGGATTTTTAATGGGGTTTTGGGCTTCTAACTTAATAAACCAGATTGGGCTTTTATTAGTGTTTATCCATGACATACTTAAATTAATTATGGGCATAGATTAAGTTTATAACCTAATTGAATCTTAAACCCACATTAACAATTTATTCTTCCATAAGTTCTACCTCCTCTTTCCACTTAATTATTTTCCTTAATTACCCACACTAATTCCCCAACTCATTATAATTACTTTGAATTAATTTTAGGGTGTTACAATACATGCACACGAAATGCCACCCATGGAGTTTCATTCATTCATCTAGGGAATTTAGCACCTATATGAGTTCCTTAACCTCTTTTTAACTTAATCATACTCTTACATGGTCTAAAATATCATTTTAAAGCTTCAAATTTTCTTAGGTGCGATTAAAACCCTAATTTTCATAACTTGCTACCAATGGCTTCTTTTTGAATTCTTTTTGTTCCATATAATTCTCCATGGTTCAAAACTCCATTTTCTATCAAGTTTAGGCTAGAACCAAACTTCCTTTATAGTCTGCCTAGGTTAGTCAAAATGAATGAGTAAGAAAAAAGTCAAGAGAAACAAGTTTTCCAAAGTTTTGTCCAAAGTCTTGCTTCCCTCAACTGAACCAGCTACAAATTGTAACATCCGATTTTCTGAAAATCCAAGAAAACGTAAGGAAATGCGAGAAACATAGCATATGGTTTCTCCGTCAATGTATGAAATTCACCGGATACAAAAGGAAATCCCCCAAATAAAGTAAATTGAGGTCTAATAAAATTAGAATAATATTCTAGACCGCAAATAATGATGAGTCAAGGCCAGAGGTACCTTAAAATTGAGGCCAAAATAGATGAAAAAAGAAAAGATCAGAAAAAGGTCCCAAAGAGCCTCTGAAGTTAAGTATAAAGGAGCCAGGGACCAAAATGCAAAGAAAAGTTATATGCTGGGTAAAATGTATAAATTGCCCGAAAGTTCAGGGAACCCTAGTTTCACCCTCTATTGGTGGCTTTAGGCACAAATATAAAAAAAGGGGCAAAAATCTCAAAAATTTGTGACCCACGGTTAAACTCAGTTTGATGAGACGGGTCCAATGATGCCAAGTTGTCTGGATGGCAGAGCGGGATCCGGTTCGAGATCTGGTTATCTCGATCAGTAGTCATTAGCAAAATAGAAAAAGGAAGTTGTAACAACTATAGAAATAAAATAGCTAAAGGGTTAAGAAACCCTGAAGGAGTTTCAGGGACATAATTGTAATAAATGAAAATTTTATAACACAATCATAATATAGAACGGTGAAAATTACACCTATAGACCCAAGTGTCCGATTGACACCAAAATTTATGAGGATTGAGGTTAAGGGCCCCTGATCCATGTTTGAAGCTCAGGATGGCCAGAAAGTAGAGGAAATAATATTCATAAATTTTAGAAAATCTAAAGGTATGTATTGTACCGTAAAACCTTAATTGGGCCCAGACACGATTTTTAGACTGCGGTAAGGCCCAATAGCTGATTCTAAAGGCCCAATAAGAGAAGAGAATATATAATTATGGTTTTAAAGAAGATGAAACCCAAATATAAATATAAAATAAAAGGAAAAGAAGAAAATGATTTTAGTTATTTTAAAGAATTAACCATAGTTCCGTTAGAAACTAACCATGGTTGAGTTAAAAGTTGACCATGGTTGAGTTAAGGAAGTTAACTATGGTTACTATTCATAACTTAAGGGCTAAGAAAAGGCTTCCAAGTGTGTGGCCAAGAATTTTTGGAAGAAGATATTTAGTTATGAAATTAGAAAATCAAAAGAAAAAAGGAATGGAAGGTTAAGATTTGATCTTTAAAAGGTTGATCGAAGGGTCTAAATTTAGTATGACCATTTAACTTCATTAGATTCATCTCCTTCACCTCCATTCCACCATTTTCAAGCCATACACAAGGAAGAAAGAAAGAAAAACATGAAGAGAGAGAGAGAGAGGGAGAAAAAGTGGAAGATGAAGTGAAACCAAGCAAAACTACCACCATTCTTCACCAAATTTCTTCATCTTCTCCATCCTCCAACCTTTTCCTCCAAAGGGCAAATGCATATTCATCTTTTCTTCAAGGTGAAATGTTGCTCTAGTTGGGAAGAGAAAGGATTTTAGTGTGAGAAAAGCAAAGGAACCAAGGATTGAGTTTAAAGAGTAAGTTTCCTCCACCTTGCACTTGAAAATCACATGCTTTAAGCTAGTTTTGTTAAACCCTAGCTATGAGTCATTTTTGGACATCATATGAATCATTAGAAATGGAGTTTATATGTTGAATATGAAGGTCTTGAAATGAAGTTTATATGTTGAACATGAAGGCCATATGAGCTTAGCTATTGTTGTTATGTGCTGGGATTTTGAAAAACACAAAGATTGTAATTTTTGGGAAAATAGAAATCATGGGGAGATGCTGTCAAAAATTTTCCAAAATTTTTATGGTTTCTCTTGATGTCTTAAAGTCATGTATACCAAATTTCAAGTCCAAAAACATAAAGGAAAAGGCTATGGAATTTTTAGAACCAAAGAAATGCACTTTTGAGCCTAAAATGGAGCTAGATTATGTGATGACCAAAACGTGATGTTGGGGCTGGAATTTGATGATGTTATCCATTCCAATAGATTCAAAAAGGTGTTTTTAGCTAGGATTACCTATGGGAAAGTCCCCAAAACTCATGGGATAAAATTCTTAAATTTTGGCCAAGAAATGCATACTATTCGGCCATAGTGAATGGGAAGGGAAGGAGTTGGATTTTTCCAATTCCAATGGTCCTATTAAGTTTAAAAGGGTCATCCTACTTTAGAAGTTAAGGTTTATGTGTTGATTGTAATAAATTATCATTATGATTATAAGGTTTGATGTTGTTTTGGGAACTCCAAAAGCAAGTAAACCGAGTCCCAAGGATTGAGGGGTAAAGTTTACTAAGGTAATAGTTTTCCTCTCTCTTTTCTTAAGCTTTTATGTTTGTATAATGATGAGTGTTATGCTATATCAAGTTGTCATTTATGCTATAAGATGAGACATGTGTGCTTAGATTGTGCTTGGCCTTGTATGAAATTTCTTGTATTGCTATGCGATATGTGGCATCGTGACTAGCATTATGTTTATGTTATGTACTTACATGCTTGCTTGTGAATGAGATTGGTTTACTACTACTGAGATTTCATAATCTGACCCTAAATATAACTTAAGCTAGGTCTGAGTTCAAGCAAAGAAAGAGCAAAGAATGTGGATACATAAATTGAGGACCTAACTTTTATGCATCACATTTTGTCATGTAATTAAATATTTTATATTACTACGTGTATGAGTTATATTATGGCACTGTAAGGTACTTAGGTATGAAATGGAAAGCCATGTATATACCTAACCCTCAAGTAAAAAGAGTATGACTAGCGTGCCTGAGATGCAAGAATGTCTGTGCTTATATAAAGGCAAAATAATAATAATAATAATAATATGACCAATGAGGGGTAAAACTATCCAATTTGTTGTAGGGGCAACTTTATATGAATTTATATGTGCTCCGCTAAGTAAGTATTTTCCCTGTGTAAAGGGCTTAGAGAGTTTGAAGTAGAGCCTTGAATTAACCTCATACGATTTTTCTATAATTAAGTATGTATTTTCAAAGTTAGATAAGAATTTGGAAATGACCAAATGAATAGTAAAATTGTATGAGGAAGTTTTAAAATGAAAATTTTTTATTAGTTCAGGTTTCTGTTGACTCCTCTAAGTTTTATATGAGGTAATTGTAGTAGGAAAAGTGCTATAAAATAAGGTATGACACAAATCACCACCATTCATAACTTTAAAACATAAGAAAAGAGAGGAGAAGAACATTTGTGAAAGGAAGAGCATGAAAAGAAAGCATTTTCTTACCCTTTTTACTTGATTTCCTTCCTCCTTTCTTCTCCTTCTTGTGCACATCTTCAAGCTGGTCTAGGCTTTTTTTTTAGAGCCAAAATGAGTCGATGGAGATAAGGAGAAGAGGGTGGCGTGATATATTAAGGAGGGGGAGGCTAATCATAACATTTCCAAAATTTCAACTATGTCCCTTAAACTTTGTTTTCTCCATTTGATATCATTTCAATTCCTTTATGAGAACTATCTTTTCTATCATAAAATTTAAGTCCTCTAATTCATTAAATGCTATTGGTTTTAATTGGATTCAAAACAACCCCGAAAGATCTGATCAAAGTTTTAGTTAACCAACAGCAAAAATTATAAATTGGAAGGGTTTTAACTATTTCGATGGTTCCTATGGTTTTCAAGTGACGTCAACTTTATCATTGAAAGCTCCATCCTTTGAGTTTTCATAAAGTTATCCAAAATTATGATTTTGCCACTATATTTATCTTTTAATTTATTCAACCATTTTGGTTTTGTTTTTAGGCAATCTTTAGGCTCTTAGCCATATTTTTAGATGTTCTAATTATCATTCTAATCCCAATTAGCCTCAATTTGCTTTAATTTAGGGTGATTCTATATTAATTTATCAGTTTCAGTTCAGTTTATGAAAAACTGGTTATTACATTTTTATTATTTATAAATTCCCTTAGAAGTGCAAATTTTTATACTTTTTCCCCTATTTCTTACAATTTCTAGTGTATTTTCTCTCTACTAATTCAACATTTAGGAGCATTTCAAAGGGAGATGGTTCTACATCGTCTTCAAAGTTATATTTTAATACTTTTACAATAGAATTGCTTTGTCATGATATATATATTGCATTATACTATAATATAATCTATTTTCCTTTAGATTTTTAGTAGTCTTATGTTGTTTTTAATTAGTTTCACCAATTATATTTTGTTTTATGTTTGATTAATTACTTAAAGAGATGATTTCCTCGAGATTAATGTATGGTTTATGGTGTACTTTGCAACCCCCTTACTTATTATTTACTTATAATTAAATTATTCTGCGTTGTGGAAGCCAAAATTTTGAAATGTCACATTAATTAAGTAAAGTGATTATATAGATCCTACATGCGCATATAAAATTTTTCTAGTAAACTTTTTCACATATATATTGTTGTAGTGTTAGCCTAGTCAAAACATCCTATAGAGTTTGTTATAGGATTCCATTAGTCAAAATATTAGTTTGGAAAGGTCATCGAACCAATATATACATATATACAATGAAAAAGGGAGGGGGTTCCATGATTTATACATTAGCCTACTAAGGTCTTAAGTGTACCACCATATCTAACTAACTTATCTCATCTCATTTCAAGTTCATTTCTTCTGGCCAAGCAAAATTTCAAGAAAATATTCCATTAAAATAATGCCTTATTTTGCGTTGCGTAGCGGATAAAAATTTCATTTCATATCCCGTGGACCATACGAACTCATCTATCTCATTCTCTTATTTAATTACATACATACAATTCAAAAATCTTAAAATGTTGCCAAAAACTTGAGCTTATAGCATACATACACAAAATAATATAAGGTTGTTTCAGATTTTGCTATTAGATTTTCAGTGCCAACTTTGAAAAATCATAACTAAATCTAAAAAAATTGAAATCAAGCACACTATACCATTCTAGAGAGCTACAGATGTTAAATTTATGGTAAAAATAATTCTAGATTAAAACAAGAACGTTTAGCTACTGGAATTTGATGGAACAATACCAAAGATACTACTACATTATTGGTACTAACTTAGAATTTCAAAAATTCATATCTCTCTACTCAAATATCCAATTGAGGTGATCTCAGTGGCCATAGAAAGCTTATTATATCTTGTTTATGCCACACCATTTGCTACTCAAATGACATAGGAGAAGAAACTAACCATATAAATATTATCCATATCAGTACAACAGAAATTTGGAAACTTTGAAAATTCATAATTAATTCTACAAAGCTCCAAATAATTTGGTCTTTAGCTTCCTAAAAAGCTCTAAATGAGATCTATATGAATTCAAATTTTATAGGAAATTTTGTCCATTTGGTCAATTTGTGAGATAGGGTTGCCATTTGGTCATTTTGAACTTTTTAAAGGGTCACAAAGGGTCCAATTTAGCTTCCAAGACTTCCAAGGCCACTTGAGTAGGTGGAAAAATGTAAGAATAGCCTACTAAACATGTTCCCAAGGTCTAAATACCCAGACCTTACAAATTCACTCTCCCACTCTAAGGTATACACAAAGCATACATAAGTAATTCTTGCCATTCATTGTAAAAAACTTGCTACATCATTCAAATGGTATCAATTCTCATATATACATCACATACATTATTGAATTACATCTTGTGATAACAAAATAGTTACAAAAGAGCAAAATAACACATTTCATTGTCATTCTCTCATCTTCCAACATGGTGGCTCCCATTTCCTTGCTCACTTAGTCAATCTAGACATGTTACGCAATGGGGAGGAAAGAGTGAGATCCTAGGAACCCCAATAGTCCTTATCCCTTTTAACCATATATAGAGGATGCAATTTCAAGTTTAAAAATGAATGCATGGCTATCTTGAAATTCATAAACATACATGGAACATGTTTCACATTCAAGAAGTCACATATGACATACATAGGCTTGCCAAGAGAATGGTTTAGCCTCACCCATTCTCTTTAGGATTTTGGACTTGCCTCACTCATTTTCTCAAGGGAATTTTGACTAAACCTCACTCTTTTAGAGACTTTTGGATTTGTCTCACCCATTCTTAGGGACTTTTGACTCATCCGGACCCTAGCTAAGGAACTTTTAGCTTTACCACACTCAAGCAAGCCATTCATGTTCATAAAAACATCATTTAACCACATAAGTATAGCATTATGGTACCATGGCATATAAACACATGCTAGATACATCTTTCATGATTTAAACATACACACACATTCAAAGACAAGAAAACATCCAAAGATGCATGAGAGAAATGAGAAAGAGCTATCTTGTATGCAAGAGCACACTTTCTTTATTGGAAAATCTTCCTCTCGCTCGCCCAAACACTCACAAGGATGTGGGACTTGATTTCTTTGGCTAAACACATTAAATGGGATCTAGTTATGCTCTTGGAACCAATTCTAATGTCACACATATACTAGAAAAGCTAGATGGCTCATATGGTTCAATTATGGTTTCATAAGGCACCTAATGAAGCAACTTTAAGAAAAGATAATCTTGGCTCCATTCTCTCCCTTAATCTATGACTTTTGACTCCATTGAAACTCTTTGGAGACATCATACATTTATTTCAAGGAGTCTAGCTATGTGTTACTTCATTATACTACAATATGGAATCTATACCTCCATCACCCTTTTTAGGCTTTTTAAATTTTTTCCAAGACTTTCTCTTATAATATCCTATCATATATGATACAAAACTAAGCTTGGAAGAAATTAAAGCACTATCTAGGTGCATGAACCTCTTTAGGCTAAGGCTATGCTTCCATTTGGCACCAATGGAGTTTGTTTGATTTCTTTGATGGAAGAAGCATGTGGGAGGCTTCCTTGATATCTTAGAAACTCATATGAACTCTTAGAAACCTTAAATTATGGCTAGAAATTATCTTACAAACCAAGGTACAACTAAAACCCTAGGTTATGCATCTTGAAAAATCATGGTTCTTTCTTTGTTTTCTTTGCATGTTCTTATTTCCCACACTCAAATTCCTAAGATTCATCCTTGGTTTGGTTCAAAATTCAATCCCTCTTGGCTATCCATATGGTGGCCGAAATACTCAAGAAGAAGGACAAGAAAGAGTAAGCATGGAAGTAGCAAAATTACCTTAGTTTCTTAGCTTCCTTTGGATGCTTCTTCTTTTACTTGGACTCTCTTCCTCAAATTTGAACTTCTCCCCTCTATTCTAACCTTAAATAGCACCAAAAACTTCAATAAAACTATAGGAAGAAGGAGGAGATTAAGTTTACCAAAGGAAAGACTAAGAAAATCCATGAATTTCATACATTTCTTGCCTTGTTTTTCCTCTCCCTCTTCCCTTCTCTTGTGTGCCTCTTTCCTTTGGTCTCACTTTTGTTCTTGGGCAGAAATAAAGTCTGTCAAGTGAGGGAAAGAAAGGAGCACACCACTTCAGATGGTAAGTCTTAAAATTGTTACAACAAAATTCCATTTATGTCTAATTTTTTGGCATTTTCGTTTCCAGTTCGTTTTAGCTTCTTTTTTAGAATCATCACTTCCATCATAAAATTTAAGTTCTATAACTTATAAAATACCTTTGGAATCACTCAATTTAGAGATAAAACTTTTTTGAACAAAAGGGTCAAAGTTCGGATCAACTGTTATTAGAAAACTTACACTAGAGGGGGTTTAACTATCTTGGGGCTTCCCATGATTTTCAAGGCCTCTAAGAAACCCAGGGAGTGCAAATTTTCCTTTTAAAAAGTCTTCTTGTTAGTATTCTAAAAATTGCCTAAAATTCTAAAAATGCTATTACGTTACATAACTATTTCATTAAATTCTGTTTGGTTATTTTGGCTTCTGTTTCAGGGCACCTTTGGCCTTCTATTTTCATTACTTAAGGTCTAGATCATTATTCTATTTTTTTGGGCCTTTACTAATTCATTTTAGAGGACTTAATCTTAAAGCGTATTCATTTTTGTTGTTTCTACGAAAACTGGACATTACATTAAGTTGCATCCATATGGTTCTGTATAGCAAATATTCGTTGTTCTTCCTTGTTCACCGCATATCACTTCATGCCAACAATGACCTGTACTTGACCCACATTGGGCACTTTCATGTGCATCCATTCAATTTCCATTAGAAACTTGATGGTTTACATGATCATTGGCTAAATTTGAACATGTCACACCATATCAAGATATCTTTCAAATTATACTACAAATGGCATAAAACATCCGTCTTCATCAAACTACCACTTTTAACAACAGAGATAATCGTTATTAAAAGCTAACATAATTCAATTTTTGGTTAAATGGACCATTTGACCTTACCAATATTATCTTTCATCCATAACACACTTATTGGACTAGAAACATCACAATTGGAAGCACAAAATTCGGGTTGGACCAAGTAACACAATATCAAGAAGCACACTTGCATTTTTCCTTACTTCCATATTCTTATGTAAACTTTGGAAAATCATAATTAATTCTAGAAAAATTCAAATCATGCAAATTATATCTTTCTGGAAAGCTTAGGACGACCCCTAACTACCATAAATATTTTAGATCAAAACATCATTTAACCTATGAAATCTTATGGAATAGTGATTTAGGTTTCGACAACATTCTGCAGCAAACCAGAAACTTCAAAAATTCATATCTCCCTATATAGAAATGGCGGTGCTCTAGATGGCTATAGAAATCTTAGGATGTCTATTATATGCCTATAAAATTTTATGAGTATTGGACTCCATTTGACGCCTAAGTGACACCAAAAAGCAAACTGACCACATGAATAGTGACAGTGATAGTTTTTGCATAATTTAGCTAAATTTAAAAAATTATAATAAATTCTCTAGAGCTCCAAAAATAGTGCTCTTTACTTTGTGGAAAGCTCTAGATGAGATTTATATTGTTGCCAAATTTCATGCACAAATTCATCCATTTGGTCAGTTTGTTGTTTAGGTGAAGAATATGATAAAGTTTAGGACCCTAATGGGGTCAAAGTGCACCAAATGGCCCTCTACCCATGCCATGACTATTTGAGCATAACCAAAAGTATAAACACAGCATATAGAAACATTCCAAATGGTCTAAATTATCATGGCGTTCAAATTCACTATCCTACTTACATATATACACATTCATGCCAAGGCTCCAAAATGCCAAAATCATGCGTTCTCATACATATGGCTCCAAATTTGAATCATACACCATATTTACATACTTTTACAAGTGCTCAAAGGTTTACAACTTATAAACAACTTATACATACATGCTTTGACATCAATATACATAAAAAACTATCCTATTGTCAAAGTAATACAATTTATGCTCCTTGGCTTCAATTTCTTACTCTTTGGGCTTCACTTAGACATGGTTAGATGGAAAGTAAGGGAAAGTGAAATTCAAGAAATCCCAATAGCTCTTTCACCCTTTTAAGTAAGCATACAAGGCATATATTCATGTCAAAGAATACAAGTATACACTAAACACTTCTAAGAATCATTCAAATCATATTTTTAACATTACATAAACATGTCAAGATCAAAATCAAACTCTAGGGACTTTTGGTCTAGCCTTACCTTAATATTTAGGACTTTTGGATTAGCCTCGCCTACTTTCTAAGGACTTTTAACTTAGCCTTACTCATTCTTGAGACTTTTAGCTTCACCTCACCTATTTCAAGGGACATTTGGCAAATTTGATCATAAAGACCAATTTCACAATCAAAATGCAATTCAAGAAGCATATTGGTACCAAAGCAACAAACCAATAGCAAATGGCATGTCTCATAATTCACATATACATACAAGCATTCAATGACAATCATACAACCAAGGAATGCACACAAGAAAGGATGGAGAGCTACCTTGGTTCAAGAAGCATAATTTCCTCTTTGATTCCTTATCTCCTTGGCTTGGCCTCACACCCACACTTAGGAGGAATTTGGTTTGCTTGGCCTAGACACATCAAACAAGACACAAACACATCAATGGAACCATCTCTAGCCTCATATAATCTCTAAACAAGCTACATCCAGTTTATGCCATAGTTATGGTTCTATACAAGGGCATAATGAAACAACCTATATAATTCAAGGTCTTGGCTCCTATTTCTCACTCATTCTAAGTCACATGACTCCATTGGAAGTCATTAGAGCCATCAGAAATTCAATTCAAGGAGTCAAACATCAAGTTGCTTCTTTATTCTTAAAAGGTAACCTAAACTTTCAACTTTCAAGATATGGTTTCTAAATTAAAACTAATTGTTCCTTTGGTGTCTAGTATTCATTTTCTAGGCCATTTGTATCCTTGGAATTAAAGAACAATCTCCCTAGGTGCACACTCCCTCATTAGGCTCACACACACACACACACACACACACACACTTGGAGTCTATGGAGTTTTCTTCCATTCCCAAGGGCTTTGCCACTTGTGAAACTTCCTAGATGTCTTGAGAACTTAAACATGGTCTTAGATAGTCTAAATTACTAATAGAAAGTTTCATAAATTCTTAGGTGTAACCAAAACCCTAGATGCCATAACTTGTTATCTGTTGATTCCTTTTGAATCCTAATTGCTTCATATGATTCCTCATGCTTTAAAACCCCAATTTCTATCAAGTTTGAATCAAAATAAGGTCCCTTATATATGACCCTTATTTTGGCCGAACACATAGAGGGGAGGAGAGCCAAGAAGAAGCAAGATAGTAATGGTTTTCTTACCTTATTTACAAGCGTTTCAAGAGAGTTTGTATATGCTTCCACTCTCTCCTTCAATTTATCTCTTCCTTTTATTGAATTGGCCATGAAACATCTCCAAATGAATCATTAAAACCATGGGAGAAGATAGGAGAAAGAGGAGAAGAGATTTAGTGAAGGAGAAGACAAAAAAAAGTGATGATTTCTTATCCTTTCAAGGCTTCTTTCTCTTCCCTTTGCTTCCCCACTTGATGCACCTCCTTGAGCAGAGCTTGGATCTATTTTGGACCAGAGGAATGTTGGTTAGAAGGATGGAGAAGAGAGGGACATGATTTAAGGAGGTGGGGGCTTCATTAAAACACTTTTTCAAAATTCTAATTTAGTCCCTCATCTTGGTTCTTTCCATTTGGTCTCATTTTAATTCCTTTTTGAGAACTACCTTTTCCTTCATGAAATTTAGGTCTTCTAATTCATAAAATAATTTTCGTTTCACCCAAATTGGATTAAAAACCTTATCGAATAATTCGGTCAAAATTTTGGTCAACCAACACTTTAAAATGCAAATCGGAAGGGTTTTGACCATTGTAGGGGTTCCTATGGTTTTTAGGGAATCTAAAAACCCTGAGAAACTCAATTTTTTTATTTAAAAATCCCTCTTTTCTATAAGTTGTTATAAATTATGAAAATGCCACTGGCCTCTGTAGCTTTCTGTTTGGTAGTTTTGGCTTTGATTTCAGCTAATCTTAGGCTCTAATCCACATTTTAAGATATTCTAATTAATATCCTAATCTCACTTAACCTTAATTTGCCTCGCTTTAAGGTGTTCATGTTTCAATTTATCGGGTTTGGTTTAGTTTTTAGATTATCGGTTATTACAAAACACGTTACCCTAAAGATATGCAAACTTGAAATTCTCAATAAAACACTATAAATTTTGAAAACTAGTAATGTTTCAACTAGATAGACTGTAAAAAACAATTTTCTTTTGCCCTTGTCTGTGTGAAAGTAGTAAGACATTGAACAACATACCAATGTATCTAAACATCACAAATTCATGGAATCTATCATTTATTTAACATAAGCATGTATATTTAGATTACATAATGTTAGGCATATAAATTTAACTTGACGATTTAGATAACTTAACTTGCCTTGTGATCATTTGCAAATCATAAAGTAGTATACCACAGATCATGGAACTCATAGTAAAATGGTATGCTCAATATTCCTTTATTATATCAATCAATGTACCGGTATGTTAGGGAAAATATATTTGACCACTATAAATATCAATCCTAAGAAGACTGGATGATCCATTCTTGAAAGTGTTGGTCATAAGGAAAAATACTTTCATAAGTGCCATACTAAACATCCTATGCTACTTGATGTGGACTTAGGGTTTTAAATTTTGTAGGCATATAACAGGTGTCCCATACTACTTGATGTAAAGCCTAGGTTTTCTGCATAGTCAAGAAGAAATAACTACTTTCCTCAATCTTGCATGTCATGAAAGTGCATGAGTACATATCATATATGTGAATTCATAGACAAGGAACTTTAATTGCAAATTAGGGCATCTCCTAAAATGGATCGACAAATTTTGGCAATTTAAGGTCACTCTTGTGAGGGACTCTTACCTTCGTGACTTACTTATCAAAACTTTTTCCCTTGAAAACTTTGTATCTTAGCAACCATCCCTTATCAATATTCAAATCCTTACTATTTTTATTTAATGATATCATGAAAGCATCATTTTCTTTTTCATTTCTATTTCCTAATCTCGTAGGTCATAAGAACATGAATATAAACATCAGGCTATAGAAAACATTAAACTGTAATCACAAACATAATTAATCCAAATATCATATTTCAAAATAAATTAGACATACCATATAAATGTAGTAAATGGAACATATACATACATGAATGTATTCAACTTTGAAATGTATCATTTAGAAGTTGCCTATACAAATTTTGATGATACCCACTTTCTATTACCATGTCTTTTAGTGGTTTCCAATGTCTTAAAAAGTCCATATTTTGGCCTATGTCAAGGTATTCCATAACTAAGGTCATTTATGCACAAAAATAATTCATTGTTTTGTCATCCATGTATGAGGTCCATATTCTATTCCATATCACGGTATCTTATAGCTAAGGTCATTCGTGCACAAGAATGATTCATTTTTTAGTCTTCCATGCATGGGATCCTTGGAAACTCTTTACACAAGCGATTAAGTGAAGAACTATGGAATTTAAATTCTTCATGTTCCAAAAGAATTAACTATGGCAACCCTATCCTTAAACATGCATAGGCAACTAAACATACAATAATTCAACTCATACATCATGAAAATTCCATTTTTTGTTATTGTCTAAGAATCAGATGGCTTGTGTGGAATCATGTGGCCAGGCCGTATGGTTTTAGAATTTGTTCAACATGTAAAAGGCTAAGAAATTACATATCCTATGTGCTTTTACGTGGCCATGTTATGTAAGCCTCACATGTTTAGTTGTGTAATAGCAAATGGCGAGGCCATGTGCTCTTCAAGTGTTGTTACATGACTTATGCAAAAACTCATGGCCAAGCTATGGGACAACCCCTTGTTTCATGAAAAATATAATGTCTCTCACTAAAAGGCATTCAACTTAGAAGCCAATTAATAATTATTGAAGCAAATTCTACACTTTAACATTTACCCATAATTCACCATAAAAATATGAAAAAATTTAAACCTTTTTAGGACCTGGTAAAAAAAATACTATTCATTTGCAATTGTCGAAATGGCCAAGATTAGTGAATTTTTATTGGTTTGTAGTATAATGCCTACCAGATTATCTCCCATAGAGTTATTAATCAAATTAATTAGTTTAAGAATGAAAAACTAGAATTATGATGATTGTGGGTTTGAATATGAAATTGCACTAATTAAACTGATTAACTCAATTAACGAAAACAAAACGAAATGAAATTCAATTAGAATGATGCGTAACTAATCCAAAATTCTTCCCCTAATATTTTCCTATCCTTGTCACCTAAAAATACCTCTAGCTTGATTTTTAATCCTTTAGTTATTTTCAATTAATGTTCTTAAACTACTGTTCAGGATTTTAATTAGTTCATATTGCTAATCAGAATGCAACCATGCTTTTGTCAATAATACAAAGGCAAACTGTTACATACTTGATCAGAGACACATGTAGAATTCTAACGTGGTTCAAAATAAATTTATTTGATTAATCAACTGATTAAATAAAAATATGTTCTCAGATAGATCAAACGAATCAAAATTCATGCAACAAAAATCATCTAACCAGAATGATAATAATTACACAAAAATAAAATACTTTTGAAATTTAAAATCCAAACCAGAGTTTTATACAAATATGGATTCAAAATCCCTATCAGGTTTAAACTTTGGATTTATCACCAAGAAAATTAGAAAGCCATAAGAAAGATAAAAACAAGAATGGAAAGTAGAGAAGATGGAGTGTGTATTCTCAGGTGACGTCTTCTCCTCCTTAACTAGATGACGTTGGCTTCTTCCCTAAGAAAGATCCAAGGGCTATGATGGGTTGGGCTTTTCATATTAAAAGAACACTAATACTAATATTGAAGTAACAATAAGATAATATCTAAATCCCTTTAGGAAGCATCTAACCTGCAAAATACAATTAAAAAATAATTGGGCTTCTGTTGAAAGTCCATTAATATAAATTTAGCCAATTTAATATAAAATAAACCCAAAGTCATCAGAATTACCCACTATGAATTATTAATAAGATTAAATATAGGGAATATAAAATATAATAATATCAAAATATCAAATTCCCCCACAATTAGGCTTTTGCACTCTTAGGCAAAACACAAAAAATTAAAAAGGAAAACAAAAGCGAAATGCAAAATTGCCAAGCTAAATATACTTTAAGCTTTTTAGATATTCAAAAGTCAAAAGCAATCTTTCTTGTTAATCAAGGAAGAACAAGTAGCATGGCAAATCCAATTGATAAAAAAATGAATCAGAGTGGTAGCTCTTCACTAGTTATGTGTTTACTTTCAATCCTCTCAAGTATTTAGGTTAAGCATTCCTCTCAAATTCAACCTTCTACAACACTTCTACCATAGGCTCGTATATCTTCTTAATCTCCATTAGCTAAGTCACAAGCAATACATAAATCAAAAGGACTTTTATTCAAGGTTGTAATGGGGCTAAGGTACGAAATAAATGGTAAACAAAAGAACTAAGGACGCAACAAAAGATACAAGGTGGACACTTAAAATCATTAAGAGAAATAAAAAGAAGAATATAGAATGAAATAGATGTGCATATTAAAGTCTTATTTGTCGTAGACCAATACATGCTCAACAAAAATCAAAGTAAATTTCTTTTCTTATTTTTCTTCATTTTCACCACCTTTTTTTTTTCCTTTTCTCTTTTTTTTTTCTTTTCTTGTTTTTGTTTTGTTTTTTTGAATAACATCTCTAAAGAGAACAAGTTAATTGGCTTAAAATTGACGTCATAAATTGCACATCCATCCATCCTATCAAAATATAATGCTCTTAATAATCTAAATTATCTTGAACAAGGTGGGATAATTTTCTTTTTAGGTTAAAGGGTTAAAAAGAAAACATAAAAGGATCAAAAAGGGAACAAAAACAAAGGATAAAACATAAATTGGATAGCTATTTGGCTCTGTCTACAATAAAAAAAATGAAGAAAGAATACCTTAATCATCTTTGTGAATGCTTGTGCAAATGTAGTTTCAATTAAGCATCAAAACAAGTTCTAGAGTGAAATCATGATAGGTGAATGCTCTCATAAGAAATAAATAATACAAGGCTCAAAATCCTCACAGGTGTGAAAACTACTACATGAAATCTATTCAAATCAAATTTATTGCCAATTTACTTAAATTCCAAAAAATAAGATTGATTTCTAATCATGTTAGAATACTTCCAAACTTAAATTGCTTCAACTTGTTCTTTTTTTATTTAAAAAAACTAAAATTTTGCAAGAAAAACAAGAAAATAATGGAAATGCCAAAAAAGAAAGACCAAACTAAAAGGAAAGCAGAATGATTCCTCCCCCACATTTAATATTTACATTTTCCTTAATGTAACAGCAATATAATTTATCAATTAAAGAGAAGACAAGAAAGAAAAAATAAGGGAAAGAAATACAATCAGATGGTTCAAGTGTATGGAGCGTTGTAAAGATGTAGCTCCTTTACTGTTTGCTCTTGAAATCCCTCATAAAAATGTTTAAGTCGTTGCTCATTCACCGTGAAGTGCTTGTTGGTTGATTCATTCATAATCTCAACTGCACCATTGTGACGACCCCAACTTCTAATCATGGTAATTAAGGTCAAATACGTGATTAATAATCATAAATCAATGTTGAAAGTCATTACAAAAAATTACATTTGGAAAATGCAGGGAAATTTGAACCTTGATTTTATTAGGGCAATTACCTAAACAACCACAATTATTCAAATGTGCAAGTGAATTTAATTATCGATGAGGAGCCTTTGATTCCTTGATCCATCAATTCTAACTCACAAAAACCTCCTACAAGTGTTTCTAAATCATTCTTTACCATTTTCATAGAGAAAACTAAAGTTTCTAGGTTAATATGAGAAATTGAGCATCTTTATAAATTTTACATATTTTACTGTGGTGAATTACTCTTTGAAACACCACCAGACTTGCCTCTCACATTTCGCACAGCTAACATCACTCTTCACCGTGACCAATTCCTCTTTGTTTCCTTCCCTGGGCAACTTTGTCATGTTTGGTCGCGGTAAATTCCATTTCGGTTATGGCTAATTCCTCTCTGTTACCCTCTCTAGGTGACTTCGCCTCTATTCCTCGTGGCTAAGACTATTTTGGTCGCAGCAAAAGACCTTTTGGTCCTACAACTTCTAAAATTTTATCCCATACACTCTAACTATCCTTATAGTGGCACCCTAAGACCATTCTCCCTCAATTAGTGACACTCTAATGGCAATTATCTATTTGGTTCCCTCAGCTAATCTATTATTACCAATACAAGAGTTAAGTATTGATTCCAACTCATTCATCTACACTTAAACAACAATTTCATGAATTGATGTTAGCAAGGATTTATAAATTACCAACAATTATCATTCAATTACATATCTCATTAGAAGTTTCATACATCATTAGTTTGAGTTAGCATCAAGGCATCACATGATTACATTTTTAAATAGCGAACCATGTCATAGGGTCAACCAGGTCTCAAATTAGATACACAAGCACATGCATAAAATACTAGATTGTATAAGGCCTAACTTCCTATTAGATACATCATAAGTCACTAAAATGTAAAGCTCATACACTTGGCAACATGATTACATAATCATGCTATACAAGGAGAAATACAAAACTTAGCATCTACTATACTCAGCTTAGCCCAAGTGTAGCCTCCCCCACATATGGTGGAGCTTATGGAATCTCATCCACTTACTTCCCCTTATCCTTACACGAAGGACCTTCACCTGAAATTGATGCAAGACCTCTAAGAACCTTGTCCTATAGAACCTTCAACAATTCGAAACTTTGCCCGGGACCAGCTAGAAAACAAGAATGTTGGTCAAAGGAAAGACCCTAAGAGAACTTGTCTCTTAGAACCCTAGCCTCAAGACGCCACAAAGGAAGACCAATCCTTTGATAAGTCACATGAACTCTTAGAGAACATAAAGAAGCAAAAGCCTCACAAAGTATTGAATAATACTCAAATTCATTCATTCATGATGTTCCAAAATAGAGTACAATAGAGGGCCTTTTATAGGCAAAATTTCTAAAAGACTTAAAATCCTAATAAAAGTTAAACTCTAAAATCTAATTAGAATTATTTTGAATGATGCCTAAAATCAAAGAATAAGATAAGGATATTAATTTTAACTTAATCTCCTGGATAAGCTCCTTGACCAAGTCCAAAAAATAATATAATAATAAAAAAATGAAATTCAAAAAGAATCCTAGTCAAAACTAATTAGCTCCTTTAAATAGTCCATATAGTATGCTCATGCTTCATTAAAAATCACATGGTTGACACATGATTTTTAATTTCTTGCAATTAGACTCCAATTAGGCCTTGGCACTTCTCTTGTAGAATGGTTAGCATAATCACACCTTTTACATCTTCTTGGGCCCTCTCTTGACTCAAATAAATGGGCTCTAAGTTATGAATCTTTTGAATCAAACAATTGAAGGCTTCTTTCATTGCTTTGGCCCTAGCTCTTGTAATTGGGCCTGTTATGCCTTATAATGGATCTTTGGGTATATTTGATTTGAACTCTTGGGTTTTAATTTGCAAATCACGTCTTTGGGCTTGAAACTTAGCAACATATCCTTCATCAAGTCCACTTTTATGCTCAGCAAGGTCTCTTGGTGCTATTGCATCAGAAATGGTTAGTCCATGAAATGGGCTGAGATACAAATTTCAGTAACCTAGGTAATTTCCATTCATATAATCCAATTTAATTAACATATATGCATGAATCAAATTAAGCATCAAAATCATATAAGTCATATCAGTAAATGAAATGATTAGGCTACTATGATTACCATCCCATCTTAGCAATCACATTTTCACATGTTAAAGGCCAATAACACCGGGAAAGGCCCGTCCACGGCACCCACTCCCCAATGAGCACAACCAAGGCTTAGTGCATCTAGGGTCTGATCATAACCCAGTGCCCAATCGAAGCGCATACACGGGTGGTAGTCATACCACAGCTCCACTATGGACTCACAAGGTCCATACACAATATAATAGATAGCTAATCAATTCATTTAGCATTTCAAATCTTTGATGCATAGTAAATATAAAATTAAAGCAGATATATGCATAGAATTACATAATCCCTGGTTACCTTACTTGTAGGTAATTCTTTAAGAGCCAATGGAATGCTACTTTAGCCTATGGACTCAAGACCAAGCCATTACTATCCTTAATCATCATTTATATTAGCAAACCCATTACTCAAGGAGTTAGGCTATAAAGGACTACTTAGAAAGCACTTACCCAACTACTATAAGAACCAAATTCGGATTTGATTGTGCCAACACCAGAAATCTCAAAACAACACTTCAAATTCTAAGTAAATTCGTATAAAAACAATACCCATATCATAAATCAACTATAGGGGTTCCAAACTAGCAGAAAATATATCAAAATGAGAAGTTCATACTTCCCCAATATCCCTCCTAGCCTTTACCTCCAAAAATCCTCCAAGAAAATAGCAAACAAACACATCTCAGATTTTGGGTATGTTAAAGATGCTCTTAATAAAACTAATTAGGTCAAAATGTAGAGGAAAAGGAGAGGGTCAAGTTATATAACACTCATCTTAGCTGAATCTTGGTCTAGATAAGGGAAATGGGGCCAAGAAGGTGGTGAAAACCCTAGCCTTTAAGAGACCTCCGAATTTGCTTTTTATGTTTTGTTTTTCTGCAGAATAGGGGGTGGCCAAATTGATTTTAAGGTTTCAAGTTGGATCCTAAATGGGTTATAAGTTGACCCATTAGCCCAAGGACCTACTGGGCTCCTACTAGTTGCTGAGCTAAGGTTTTAATTTGTTGGCCAACTACAAGAGTTCAGATTTTTTGTTAGGTTAGGCCAAGTTTTAAGAGTCCATTTAGTTTGGGTCTGCATAAGGGTTGTTGGGCCAATTATAAGAGTTCATGTAAATTGAGTTTTAGGCCTGTATTTCCTTAAACCAAATTGGGCCATTGCTAGGTGGTCTCTCTTGGGCCAAGACTTACAATAGGAAGTTGGGTTTGCACCTAAATTTATTGGGTTCCATTAATCCTTACCCATGGCTTACTATAATTAATTTGGGCCTTGATGAAGTTTCCAACCCAATTAAATCTTCAACCCATATTAATAATTTATTACTTTAGAAATTCCCATTCTCATAACTTGCTCAATTATTCCATAATAATTATTCTTAATCAACCCAAATCTATGATTAACGCCTTAATTAATTTTAAGGTGTTATATTCTCCCCTCATTTTAGAAATTTTGTCCTCAAAATTAGACACACCTTACTCAAATAATGTAGGATAATCCCTTCTCATTGCTTCCTCCGTCAGCTAAGTTACTTTATTCGGATTAAGTCCTTTCCATACCACCTTTACCAGGAAGATGTCCTTATTATGCAGCTATTTGACTTTTGAGTCCATAATCCTTTCTAGCTCAACCACATAAGACAAATCATCTTGTAGATGCATATTCTCATGCTCAATGACATGCAAAGGGTCTGGGTGATACTTTTTTAGTTGGGACACATGAAACACATCATGCAATTTGGCCAAGTTTGGAGGTAAAATAACTCTATAGGCCATGGGTCCTATCCTTTCAAGGATTTGGAAAGGACCAAGATAATGAGGACTGAGCTTTCTTGTCCTAATAGATTGTCCTACACCTATCACCAGAGTAGCCTTAAGGAACACATGGTCTCCTACCTCAAATTCTAAGGTTCTCCTTTTCTTCTCCGCATAACTCTTTTGCCTACTCTGGGCAGCTAATAACTTCTTCCTGATGAGTTCTATTTGGTAGGTGGTTTGGTCCACTGTATCTAGTCCTAAGAGACTTATCTCACCGAGCTCTACCTAACATAAGGGTGACCTACACTTTATCTCGTAAAGTGCCTCAAATGGTGCCATTTGGATACTGGAATGGTAACTATTATTGTAGGCAAATTCAGCTAAGGGCAAGTACACATCCCAGTTCCTCTTAAATTCTAACACATTGGCTCTAAGCATTTCTTTAAGGGTTTAAATGGTTTTCTTTATCTATCCATCTAATTGGAGATGATAGGCAATGCTAAAATTGAGACTAGTACCTAAAACTTCTTGTAGAGACCGCCAAAATTTTGATGTGAACCTTGGGTCTCTATCTGACACAATGCTATTAGGGACACCATATAATCTCACAATCTCACAGACGTATATTGGGCTAGTCTGTCTAGAGGATAAGTGGCTCTAATAGGTAAAAAGTGGGTAGACTTCGTCAATTTATCCATAATCACCCAAATAGCATCATAACCTGAGGATGTCCTAGGCAAACCCATCACGAAATCCATGGATATGCTCTCCCGTTTCCATTCTATAATCACTAAAGAGTGTAACAAACCTACAGGTATTTGGTGTTCAATCTTAACCCTCTGACAAACGAGACATCTAGCAATAAACTTTGCTAAGTCTGACTTCATCCCAGGCCACCAAAAATTCTTCTTAAGATCCTTATACAACTTAGTGGTGCCAATTGAATGGTATACCTACTCTTATGAGCTTTTGACAACACTATATTCCTCAACTCCTTATCCTTGGGTATGCACAGTCTACCTTGGTACCTCACCAAACCATCTTCCGATAGGTTAAAATCTTTTACCTCACTACTCCCCAATTGCCCCCTAATCCTTCTTAAATGTTCATCTAGCTCTTGGTCCTCCTTAATTCTTTTCTTAACGTCATTATCTATCTTCAATTCTCCCAAATGAAGGCTACTAGAATGTACTAAAATGGATAAGTTCAAATCTCTCAATTTCTCAATCAACTTTTGATCCCTAAGCATTATCATGCCATATGAATAGATTTCCCACTCAAGGCATCAATGACCATATTCACCTTCCTTGGATGATACTTTAAGGAGAAATCATAGTCCTTAAGGAATTCCATCCACCTTCTTTGCCTCATGTTCAACTCCTTTTGGTCAAATAGTTACTTCAAACTCTTATGATCACTATATACCTCAAATTGGGCACTATAGAGATAGTGCCTCCAAATCTTAAGGGCAAAAACTACTGCCACTAGCTCTAGGTCATGGGTGAGATAATTCTCCTCATGGGGTTTAAGTTGTCTAGAGGTATAGGCTATCACCCTACCTTGTTGCATCAAAACACACCCTAATCCCTTCTTGAATGCGTCACTATAGACTGTGAAAGTCTCTTTAAGGTTAGATATCACTAACACAAGTGCAGTGGTAAGCCTATCCTTAAGCTCCTAAAAGGCATTCTCACACTTGGCATCCTACATAAATGGTTAGTCCTTCCTAGTCAATTTAGTTAAAGGTATGGCTAACTAAAAAAATCTCTTAATGAATCTTCTATAGTAGCTAGCTAGACCTAAGAAGCTAAGGATTTCAATCATCGTTTTAGGTCTTTCCTAATTCAGTACCACATCTACCTTGCTAGGATCTACCGCTACCTCTTATTCCGATATCATATGACCTGAGAATTTAACTTACCATAACTAAAACTTGCACTTACTTAACTTAGCATACATTGATGTTTTCTCAATGTTTGAAGAACTATCCTAAGATGCTTTTCATGCTTTTCACTACTTTTAGAGTAGATAAGGATGTTATCAATGAACACTCCTACAAACCGATCAAGATAGGGCCTAAAAATCCTATTAATGTAATCCATGAAAATAGCGAGAGGCATTGGGTAACCCAAAAGGCATGACTAGGAACTCATAATGGTCTTATTGAGTCCTAAAAGTCGTTTTAGGTACATCCTTAGCTTTGACTCTAAGTTAGTGGTATCTCGACCTAAGATCTATCTTGGAAAAGATTGATGCCCCAGCTAGTTGGCCAAGCAAGTCATCAATTTTAGGCAAAGGTATTTGTTCTTGATGGTTACTTGGTTTAATTGCCTATAGTCAATACAAAGTGTAAGGCTACCATCCTTCTTCTTGATAAACAATATCGATGCTCCCCACGGAGACACACTTGGCCTAATAAATCCTTTCTCAAGTAACTCCTTTAATTGACTCTTTAAATTTACTAACTCAGCAGGTGCCATTCTATATGGGGCCTTAAAAATCAAACCTGTACTAGGTACTAAATCAATGAAAAACTCTAGCTCTCTCTCTAGAGGTAGTTCATTAAACTCCTTGGGAAAAACCTCAGGGACTCTCTAATATAGGTATATCCTCTAACCCATCATCAACTTCAATATGTAATGAAAAGAACATTAGAAACCCTTGGCAACCATGCCTCTGGTACTTTTCGGTTTAGGCAGCAGACACACAAGCAAGCTCAACCACAGGGCAAGTTTTAGGTATATTGCAAGTAAGGAAACATTCTTACAGTTACAATCAAGTATCACATTATTAGCCAACAGCCAGTCTATGCCATGATTATATCAAAATCACATAAAAAGATACAAATCAAGACAAGGGTAGTACAATGGCTATCCAATTGTACATTACAGTGCAAGTACACATAAGATGTAATCATAAAATATCCAGTAAGGGTGGACACAGATAATTTAAATGGCAACAAGCTAATTTTAAGACCCAGACACTTAACACAGTCATATGAGATGAATGAGTGGGTTACACTCGAGTTAAACAATACATCTACAACATAATTATGGACAAGTAAAATACCTCAGATTAGACTAGGGGATCTACTAGCCTCTTGCTGTGTAAGTGCAAACACCCTTCCTTGTGTAGGTGGTTTAACAGATGAGGTTGACTCTCGTGACACTGTGCAAGTCTGTGCATAGTACCTAGGCTTCCCATAGTTATAACATACTGGGTATGGTCTATTACCATGGTTCTTTCCACACTTGAGACAAGTTGGTGGGGTGTTAGCTACACTCCTTGGGGCTCCCATGCTTCTTCTTTGAGGGATATTCCTTGCGGGTGGTCTCCTACCCCAAGAGCCACTATCATTGTTAGCCCCCTTCTTACTTCCACCCCTAAAGGGCTGAATGCCCTGGTCATGCTTACCCTCCATGGCCTTCTTCCTCTTGGCCTCACTTTCCATTATAGCCCTCTCCGTTACTCTATACTTCTCCACTAATTCACCAAAATTATGGATTTGTAGGGATACAATTTTGTCCTTTAACTTTAGTTTCAAGCCTCTTTCAAATTTTTCAGCCTTCCATGGCTCATCATCAAATCATTTCAAATAGGAGGAGAAGCAAGACAATTGAATGAACTTGGCTGCATACTGATCCATATTCATGTCTCCTTGTTCAAAGAAGCTAAACTCGGCTTCCTTGTCAGCCCTCATTGAAGGTGGGAAATACTTGCTTTCAAAGGCGGTTTGGAAGCTTTCCCAAGTCAAGGGTATCCCTCTTGCAATCAACAATCTGGAGGCATTCCTCCACCAATGTTCAGCCTTACCCTCCAACTTGTATATAGCCAACTTTGCCTTTTGCTCTATGGTGTAGGTCATAACGTCAAAGATCTTCTCTAGTTGCATCAGCCACCTTTCAGCTTTCTTAGCGTCCAAATCCCCTAAAAACAATGGCGGATCAGCCTTTCTAAACTTAGCCAACATAATAGAGAGGTCACCACCCTCCCCTTGGTATCCCACACCAAGGTTCTAACCAACACCAACACAGTTCTCCACTGGAACCTCTTGATTCTACTTATTCATAGTTTCATGTAATTGTTGCAAACTTAAACAGTTGCTGCATGAGCCTCGGCTTGCTCTTGAAGTTGATCAGTCATTGCCTTAACTGTAGTCTTATGGGCCTTAGCTTGTTCTCTCATTTGGTTGGCTATTGCAGTCATGGCTTCTTGCACTTCTTTCAATATCTCAGCGGTTTCTCTACGTGCAGCCATATCACTCTACAATGTTGCAAGCACAACCAAAAGCAGCCACCATTAAGCTACAGTGTGACAACCCTACCTTGTAATCATTGTAATTATGGTTAAATGTACAATTAATAATTAATTATCAAGGTTTGAGTGGTTACAATCTATCACATGGTGAAAATATAGGAAAAATTTAAACCTTGATGTTAGGGTCATCATCATACCACCACACAAATCGAAATTTACATAAAAGGAATCCTACTACCCTAAGGGGTTTATGATACAACCATTCATCAGTTTCAATACCCAATGACCTTCCATAAGTACTCCTATATCATCTCATACCATTACCGATGGAGAAATTGGGGTTTCTAAGTTCAGAAGAGTAGGTTGGGGACTTACGTCGCGGCCTAAACCTTCTCCGCCGCGGCCAAGTTACTCTCTGGAATCACTGGACAATCACCACGGCGAGTTGGACCTTCGCCACGGCCAACCTATGTGGCGCCGTGGCGGAACGCCTCCTGGAACTACTGCTCTCAACTCCCAGGATTCTCACCTCGGCGCAATATATTCGCGTCGCGGCGAGTTTTGCTTCTGTCCAACCCTTATTTAATTTTCTCAATTTGCGTCACGGCAAGACATAATGCGCCGCTGCGAGTTTTGGTTCTGTTACCTTCTTGGGCAATTTTTTTCACTTTGCGCCGCGACGGGATTGGTTATGCCGCGGTGCCTTTCGGTAGGAGGATGGGTCTCCTCTACGTATTGTTCATGTGCTCACGAATTCTGTCTCTCCTTTGGCCGCGGTGAAGCCTTCTTAGCCGTGGCGGAACTCCCTCCTGTGACCATATTACCCAAATTTCGCCCTCTACACTCCAAATCTCATCTTAGAAATACTCTAGGTCCACCTACCCTTGTTTTACGTGGTCCTAATGGTGTTTATCTACCCTATTTACCCATCAATCCATCCATTACCATTACGAAACTTAAACATTACTTCTTACTTGTTCGACTAGCTCATATCAGCAAATTCAAGAATATATGATAGCAAGATCACATGCATTAGTAGCAATTTACATCCCATGCAAATTCCATAGAGATTCCATTCAACAATAGCTTACATCCAAGGCATCTGACTATGATTCCCATATAGTGATCCATATCACAATTTCAGCAAAACTACAAATATATAATGCTATAAGTTCATACATTAATATTCAACTATAATGAGACTTGAATCCTTAACGGTTACATTTCAATCAAACAAAATATAAATGCCTACACTTGGCAACATGATTACATGATGATGCTATGTAAACTAATAACAAATTTGCATCTACCCTATTCTGCTCAGACCAAGTGTAGCTGCCCATACCCGGCCTTAGCTCATGGATGTTCATCCACTTGCTTACCCTTATCCTTACCCGAGGAACTTTCACCTGAAATATTAATCCCATAAAATAGGGTGAGATATAAATCTCAGTAACCAAAGCAATTCCATCATATATCCAATTTAATTAACATATAAGCATGAATCAAAATCAACATCAGAATCACATCCATCATATCAGCAAATGAAACAATTTGGCTATCATGATTACTATCCCATACTAGCAATCATATTATCACATGTTAAAGGCCATTAACACTGGGAGAGGCCCGTCCACGGCACCCACTCCCTATTGAGCACAACTGGGGCTCAGTGCATCTGGGTTTGATCATAACCCGGTGCTCAATCGAAGCACATGCACGGGTGGCAGCCGCACCACAGCTCCACCATGGACTCACAAGGTCCAATACAATATAACAGATAGCCAATCAATTCATTCAACATTTCAAATCGTTCATTTACAGCAACATATGAAATTAAATCAAATATATACATGGAATTGATATAAACCCGGTTACCTCACTTGTAGACACTTGCAACAGTCACCAGTGGTGCAGAAATCCTCCTATAACCATAGCATCATAGAATTACTACTTTAATTTATCATTAATATGCTAATGACTACTTAAGAATCACTTACTCAGCCACTATAAGTCCCAAATTCGGATTAAATTGTCCTCCACCAGAAAACTCAATATTCCACCCAAAATCCTAAGAAAATTCGTACATAATTAATACCCATTTTATAAATCAGCTATGGGGGTCTCAATTTAACAATTGAAGCATCATAATGGAGGGTTTAAACTCACCCAAGGTCAGCCATAACCTCAACCTACGAATTTTACTAAGAAAATTTTCAAATTCCCACATTTCAGATTTTGGATAGAATGAAAATACTCCAAATGAAAAACTAATCAGACCAAATTAAAGAGGAAGATGAGGGGATTAAGTTGTATAACTATTACCTTGGCTGAATCTTGCTCTAAATGTGAGAAAATGCAGAATTAGTGCCCCCAACCTTAGCCTCCTCTCCAAGCTCCGAATTTTCTCTTTGTGTTTTGTGTTTCAGTAAGTGTGAGGGAGAGGCTGGTGTATTAGGGTTTTAGTTGGGTTTAAGTTGGGTCAAATGTGGGTCATGGGTTGCTCCAAGATCCATCTCTTAATGGGCTTCAGGTTTTTGCTTGTTGGGCCAGTTTTTAGAGTGTTGGGCTACAGAATTTTGTTGGGCCAACTCTTATACATTGGGTTGCTGAAGTTTAATTAAGTTTGGGCCAAGTTTGAAGAGCTCAAGAATGTGGGTCTGCACAAGGGTTATTGGGCCTACTTAGAAAAGTCTATACAAGGTGGATTTTGGGCCTCCATCACACTAAATTGGGTTGGGTCTGCACCTAACCCATTGGGCCTCTATTAGCCTCTTATCATGATCTATTAATTTAAGCCTAGATAGGATTTCTATCTCAATTAAATCTTAACCTATATTAATTATTTCTAATTAATCTAATCCGTGATTAACACCTTAATTAATTATGGGGTGTTACATACAGTCCAAAAGCAATCCAAACACAACTCCACCTACAATAGGTATATACAAGTGTAAGAGTTATCACCAAGTCACGATGTTCCTATTCCTAACATGCATTCATCATGATTGCCAAGTTTTCTAACCATAAAATTCTAAACCCAACATAATTTCCCAAACCATTACTTTGATACCAAATGTGACGACCCTAACTTCTAACCATGGTAATTAAGATTAAATACGCGATTAATAATCATAAATCAAGGTTGAAAGTCATTACAACTAATTCATTCAGAAAATGTAGGGAAATTTGAACCTTGATTTTATTATGGCCATAACCTAAACAATCACAATTATTCGAATGTGCGAGTGAATTTAATTATCAATAAGGAGCCTTTAATTCCTTCATCCATCAATTCCAACTTACAAAAACCTCCGATAAGTGTTTCTAAATCATTCCTTACCATTTCCATAGAGAAAACCAAAGTTTCTAGGTTAATATGAGAAATTGAGCACCTTCACAAATTTTGTCCATTTTGCCATAGCAAATTACCCTCTGGAACACCATCAGACTTGCTTCTCACATTTCGCCACGGCTAATATCGCTCTTCGTCGTGACCAATTCCTCTTTATTTTCTCCCCTAGGCAACTTTGTCATGTTCGGCCATGGCGAATTCCATTTTGGTCGCAGCAAATTCCTCTCTGTTACCCTCTGGGTGACTTTGCCTTTCTTCCCCATGGCTAAGACTATTTTAGAGGTGTCGAAAGACCTTTTAGTCCTACAACTTCTAAAATTTTGTCTCATACATTCCAACTATCCCTCTAGTGACACCCTAGGACCATTCTCCCTCAATTAGTGACACTCTAATGGCATTTATCTACTTGGTTCCCCCAGCTAATCCATTATTACCAATATAAGAGTTAAGTATTGATTCCAACTCATTCATCTACACTATAACAGTAATTTCATGAATTGATGCTAGCAAGGATTTATAAATTATCAACAATTATCATTCAATTACATATTTCATTAGAAGTTTCATACATCATTAGTTTGAGTTAGCATCAAGGCATCGCATTATTACATTTCCAAATAGCGAACCATGTCATAGGGTTAACAAGGTCTCAAATTAGATACACAAGCACATGCATCAAATACTAGATTGTATAAGGCCTAACTTCCTATTAGATACATCATAAGTTACCAAAACATAAAGCTCCTACACTTGGCAATATGATTAAATGGTGATGCTATACAAGGAGAAATAAAAAATTTAGTATTTACTCTACTTAGCTCAGCCCAAGTGTAGCCTCCTTTACACATGATGGAGCTTATGGATTCTTATCCACTTGCTTCCTATTATCCTTACCCGAAGGACCTTCACCTGAAATTGTTAGCCTATGAATCGAGGTGAGATGCAAATCTCAGTAAACCAGGTAATTTTCATGTATATAATCCAATTTAATTAACATATATGCATGAATCAAAATGAGCATCAGGATTATATTAGTCATATAAGTAAATGAAATGATTAGGCTACTATGATTATCATCCCATACTAGCAATCACATTTCTACATGTTAAAGGCTAATAACACCAGGGAGGCCTATCCATGGCACCCACTCCCTAATGAGCACAACCATGGCTCAGTGTATCTGGGGTTTGATCATAACCCAGTGCCTAATTAAAGCACATGCACGGGTGGCAGCTGCACCATAGCTCCACCATGGACTCACAAGGTCCAAACATAATACAACAGATGGCCAATCAATTCATTTAACATTTCAAATCTTCCATGTGCAACAAATATAAATTTAAAGCAGATATATACATGGAATTACATAATCCCTCATTACCTTACTTGTAGCCAATTGTTTAAGAGACAATAGAATGCTACTTTAGCCTATAGACACAAAACCAAGCCATTACTATCCCTAATCATCATTTATATCAGTAAACCTATTACTTAAGGAGTTAGGCTATAAAGGACTACTTAAAAAACACTTATCCAACTACTACAAGAACTAAATTCAGATTTGATTGTGCTTACATTAGAAATCTCAGAACAACCCTTCAAATTCTGAGTAAATTCACATAAAAACAATACCCATATCATAAATCAGCTATAGGGGTCCCAAACTAGCTAAAAATATATCAAAATGAGAAGTTCATATATCCCTCATAGCCTTTACTTCCGAAAATTCTTCAAGAAAATACCAAACAAACACATCTTAGATTTTGGGTATGGTAAAAATACTCTAAATAAAAAACCAATTAGGTCAAAATGTAGAGGAAAAGGAGAGGGTCAAGTTATATAACACTCACCTTGGGTGAATCTTAGTCTAAATAGGGGAAATGGGGCCAAGAAGGTGGTGGAAACCCTAGCCTCCATGAGACCTCTGAATTTGCTTCTTATGTTTTGTTTTTCTGTAGAATAGGGGGTGGCCAAACTGATTTTAGGCTTTTAAGTTAGGTCCTAAATGGGTTATAGGTTGACCTATCAGCCCAAGGACCTATTAGGCTCCTACTAGTTGCTGGGCTAAGGTTTTAATTTGTTAGGCCAACTATAAGAGTTCAGATTTTTAGTTAGGTTGGGCTAAGTTTCAAGAGTCCATTTAGTTTGAGTTTGCATAAGAGATGTTGGGCCAATTATAAGAGTTCATGTAAATTGAGTTTTGGGCCTTTATCTCCTTAAACCAAATTGGGTCATTACTAGGTAGTCTCTCTTGGGCCAAGACTCACAATAGGAAGTTGGATCTGCACCTAAAATCATTGGGCCTCCATTAATCCTTACCCATGGCTTACTACAATTAATTTGGACCTAGATGAAGTTTCTAACCTAATTAAATCTTTAATCCATATTAATAATTTATTGTTCTAGAAATTCCCATTCCTATAGCTTGCTCAATTATTCCATAATAATTATTCTTAATCAACCCAAATCCATGATTAACACCTTAATTATTTTTAGGGTGTGACAACCATAAGGAAAAACATAAGTAACTATAAATGGACCAATCAATGGGGTATGAACATAACTTACTGTGTATCAGCTTTAGACGAGAATTATAGAGGAGGACTTTTTCACTAACTTGAAGCTCTTTTCTTTCAATCATCTTGTCATGTACGACGTTGGTTTTCTTCTTATAAATTCTAGAGTTTTTGTAGGCTTCCAACCAAATCTCTTTAAACTCTTGAAGTTGCAATTTTCTTTGAGAATTAGCCTGAGATAGATCCATATTACACTTCTTTACTACCCAATAGGCTCTATACTTAATCTCAACTGGTAGGTGGCATGTTTTACCAAAAACTAACCTATAGGCTTCTGATCAAATCTTTTCAAGTTCATGAAGTTGAAATTTTCTTTGAGAACTAGCTTGAGATAGATCCATATTACACTTCTTTATTGCCTAATAGGCTTTGTGCTCAATTTCAACTAGTAAATGGCATGATTTACCAAAAACCAACTTATAAGGTGACATGCTTATAAGAGTTTTGTAGGCAGTATGATAAGCCCATAGTGCATTCTCCAATCTTTTACTCTAATCCTTTTTGTTAGGTTGTACTATTTTCTCCAGAATTTGTTTTATCTCTCTATTTGAAACCTTTACTTGACCTTTTATTTGTAGATGGTAAGGGATGGTTACTCTATGGAGCACACTTGCGAAAGAGGGCTTGCATGTTTTTGTTACAAAAGTGGGAGCCTTGATTATTGATGATTGCTCTAGGTATACTAAACCTGCAAAAAATATGAGATCTAATAAAGTCCACAACCACAAAAAAATCATCAGTCCTTGGTGGCTTTTGCTTCCACTCACTTTGAAACATAACCAATAGCTAAGAGAATATATGTGAAACTAAGAGAAATAGGAAATGGTCCCATGAAGTCAATACCCCAAACATCAAATATCTCGCAGAATAATAATGGTTGTTGAGGCATCTCATTCATACGAGAAATATTACCTACCTGTTGGCATCGTGTATAGTTCTTGTAAAAAGCGTATGCATCCCTAAACAAGGTGGGCTAAAATAGTCTAAAATCTAGAACCTTCCTAGTAGTACGCTGAGGACCAAAATGGCCACCACATGAAACTGTATGACAAAATTGTAAAACAAATACAAACTCATGGTCAGGAACACATCTCCTAATAATTTGGTCACTACACATCCACCATAAGTAAGGGTCATAACAGATATAATATTTTGCCTCACTATTAAGTTTATTAATTTGGTGCTTTTTAAAATAAGCAAGCAATTCAGAAGCAACTAACAAATTTACAATATATGCATACCAGGGATCTTTACCATGCACTGAGTACAACTGTTCATTTGGAAAACTATCCCTGATAGTAGATGAATCTGAAGAGTAAGGTATTCTACTCAAATGGTCAGCCATAAGATTTCTACTCCACTTTTATCTCTAATTTCTACGTCAAATTCTTGTAGGAGCAGCATCCACCTAATGAGTCTTGATTTTGCATCAAGCTTCTTAAGTAAGAACTTTAAACTGCATGATTAGAATAAACAATAACTTTAAAACCCAGCAAATAACAATGAAACTTATCTAAAGCAAAATCAACAGCTAAAAAATCCATTTTAAGTAGTTGTATAATTAGCTTGACCCTCATCTAAGTTGCTGGTTACATAAGAGATCACATGAGACTTCTTGTCTATCTTTTGGGAAAGAATTGCACCAATGACAAAGTTGGATGCATCATACATCAGTTCAAATGAAAACTCCCAATTAGGGGGTTAGATGATAAGTGGGGTGGTTAGCCTTCTCTTCAACTTATCAAATGCTAATCTACATGACTTATCAAAATTAAAATTTATATCCTTTTGAAGAAGTCTAGATTGTGGTAGAGAGATCTTGTTAAAGTCTTTGATGAATGGCTTGTAAAAATCTACATGGCTAAGAAAAGAGCACACTTTTTGCACACAAATGGGGTAAGGTAAAGAAACAATTACATTTACTTTAGTTCTATCAACTTCAATGCCATTTTTAGAAACCACATGGGCCAAAATAATTCCTTGCTTTACCATAAAATGACAATTTTTAAAATTTAAAACTATATTTTTCTAAATGCATATTTCTAAAATCATTCATAAACTCATCAAGTAGTTATCAAAGGAGGTGTTATAAATAATAAAGTCATCCATAAAAACTTCCATGTAATGTTTAAGGAAATAAAAAAAGATGCTCACCATACAACGCTGGAATGTACCTTAAAAGTTACAAGGTCCAAACAGCATCTTCTTATATGCAAAGCACCAAATGGGCAGGTAAATGTAGTCTTTTCCTGGTCTTCTGGTGCAATATGAATTTGAAAATAACCAGAAAAGCTATTTAAGAAATAGTAATGAGATTTCCTGCCAATCTTTCTAACATTTGATATGAAAGGAAGAAGGAAGTGGTCCTTCCTATTAGCATGATTTGCCTTTCTGTAATCAATGTAGACTCTCCAACTATTCTAAACTCTCATAGGAATAAGCCATTTTTCTCATTGGGCACCACAGTGATACTGGTCTTCTTGGGAACTACTTGTACTGGACTCGCCCATTTGCTGTCAGATATGGGATAAATAATACTAGCTAAAGGTAATTTACTTACCTCTTTCTTCATGACATCTAGGATCATGGGATTGAGTCTTCTCAGGGGTTGCCTCACTAGTTTAGCTCCTTCTTCTAATGAAATTCTACGCATACAAGTGGAAGGTGTAATGTTTGGTTTTCGTTAAACGACAGAAATAGATGTGTTTTCAAAGCAAGTCCACTGAAATGAATTAAGGTCTCAAAAAATTTGAGTGACATTCTAGACTCCTAAAAATAAGAATTCTAGGCTCAGATGGAAAGAAAAATAGAACTAGAATGAATAAATAATTTCTTACAAAAAACTTACGAAACGTAATGGCATTTTTGTAATATTGAGTAAATTTTGAAATTCACACAAGAGGACTTTTTAAATGAAAGTTTTGAGTTCTTCGAAGTTCTTAGAGGTCCTGAAAACCAAAGGAAGCCCCGGGATAGTTAAAACCCCTCTGGTGGACGTTTTCCAACGTTAATGTACCCAAACTTTGACGGATTCGTTTGGGAAGGTTTTAACTCCTATTTGAGTGATTCCAAAGACATTTTACTAAATTGGGAACCTAAATTTTATAATGAAAAAGATAGTTCTAAAAAAGGAGCTAAAACAAATTAGAAACAAAAATGCCAAAAATGGAGGGCTAAACAGGAATTTTTGAAAAAAAGTCATTCTCCACCACCTATTTATATAGGGCGCCCCACTCTCCCATTCACTTAGCCTCATATTTTTTTGCCCCAAACCAGAGAAGAAGCCCTAAGAGAGTGGTGCACCAAGGGAAGAAGAAGGAGAAGAGAAATCAAGGCTTGAAGGTAAAGAATTTGGGTAGTTTTTCATGTTTTCTTCCTTCCAAACCTCTTTTCCTCCATTCTCCTTTGTTTCCTTTAATTATAATGAAGTATATAAATCTATTTTAAGGGAGAAATTAAGGGGAGAATTCGGATTCGAAGAGAGGAGCCCAAAGAAGACAAGATTCAAGTGAGAAAACAAGGAAAAATAAGGTAATTTCTTCTTCCATGGTTGCTACCTCTTGCTCTTCTTCTCCACCCATTTTGCCCCACTCAAGAAGTCCTTGGAAGGCTTGGTTTTTAGGTAGAACCAAGGGTAATTCTTAGAAAAAAGGGTGTGGAGATTAAGAATATGCAAAGAGAATTAATAAGCCCATTTTTGAGTCATATATGATGAATGAATATGAGGGGAAGCCTTGGCAAAAATTTAGAAAGCTTAGAGAACAAGTTGGTGCTTTATGTTTCATAATATGACCTAAAGAAGCAACATGTAGTTGGCTCTTTATTTTAATTGTGTGATAGCTCCAAGAGGCTTAAAAGGAGTCAAGAATCATATTTGAAAGGAAAGAATGGAGCCTAGAATTGTTTTGATGGATGTTGCATCATTAGGTGCAATTTTGGAACCATAAAGGGATTTATAGATTAAGCTAGAGTCTAAGCAAGTCGTGTGGCATTAGAATTAATTTTATGAACCTAATTAGCTTTCATAAATTATGTTTAGGCGAAGAGAAATCATTCCTACACCATTGTATGTGTGAGGCTAAAGAAGGAAGAGGAAATTCAAGAGAAAAAGTGTGTGTTTGCTTTCAAGGTAGCTCACTCCTCCTTCTCTCATGCATGATTGTTTGCTTTACTTGTCTTTGAATGTGTGTATGTGTATTTTAAGCTATGAAAAATGCTCTAGCATGAGCTCTTACTCCATGGTACTATAATGATGCATTATGTTACTAAATGATATTTATGATGTTTGCTTTAGTTTGCTTGAGGGTGGTGGGGCCAAGAACCCTTACTATGGTGAGGATGAACCAAGAACCCTTAAGATTGGTTGAGACAAAGTAAAGAGTTTCCCAAAAGTTAGGTGGACTCCCAAGAGCAAGGTTGAGTCCAAGAACCTCTTAAAGAATAGGTGAGGCAAGTCCAAAATCCACAAGTAAATGGGTGAGGGCAATCCACTTGCTTGGCAAGCCTTTGTATGCTATGTGTGACTTATTCAAATGTTGAAAATGCTTCTTGAATGTTTACACATGACAATATGCCCATGCATGCATTTGTAAGACTTATTTTGCATACTTTATGTATGGTTGAAGTGGGAGATGAGCTATTGGAATTCTTTGAATCTCATTCCCTCCTTTCCAATGACCTAACATGCTAGGTGGATCAAGAGAGCAAGGGAATGAAAGCCAACCACATGAGAAATGAGAGCTTGACACTAAAGTGCATGAATTTGGCTACTTTAAGGCTTTATGAATGATAATTAATATAATCTATTATTGTATAAGGCCCATGACCTCTTGAACATCTATAATTATGTATATATGTGATGTAAAAATAAGAGATTATATTATGTGAATGCTAGAATGTAATTTGAGCATGGAATGACAATTTTGGTTTCTTAAAGACTTGATGTATTAATGCATAAATGCAAGTGGGATAGCCAAATTGAGATGCATGAAGTTTGGGACTATTTGGGCAGTTCATACAAGTCATACTCATGCTTTTAAACTTTCCCAAGAGGTGCTAAACCCTAAGGAAATTCATTTGGATACTTTGGTATCTATATGGAGCAAAAATTGACCATATTGGAAACCTATACCACTTTTTGTCCAAATGAACTCTTCTTGATTTGAGATTTGGCATGAAATTAGAACTTGTTGAGAGCTTTTTGAGAAGCTAAAGAACAAAATTTTTGAAGGTCTAGAGAATATTTTGTGAATTTTCAAAGTTAAGAAAAATTCTAGTTTTGGTCATGTTACTGTTCACTCAGGTCCGAAAATAAAATCTATCACTCAGGGGCCAAATGATGTCCAATTGCCAAAACATTTTATATGGAGATACTGGACATTCCCAGTGACTTGTGCCAACTAGAAGTACCCTATTTGTTTGTCTAGAGATGGATATATGAATTTTTAAAATTCTGCCCAGTATTAGGTACTCAAATTGACCTTAGGTACTGTTTGATTGGGTTTCGAGGTCTGGACATACTTGAACTAGTCTAGAGTTACTTTTTCCCTCTAGCTAACATCTTTATCTTTCCAAATTAATATCATTTTTATGAATTGGAGTTTTTTGAAATTAATTAGACATTTTTAAAATTTGCTGTCGAAACCTATGATAATACTAGTAGACAGTGAGACCTCTGGATCTTTTCGAATATCAAAATTATTCTATGTTTTGTTTCATGGTTTGGACATATTTTTAACATAATGTAGACATGTTTAACTTTGTATAATGACAAATAATGTATGATTTCAATTTTTCTAGAATTAGTTATGATTTTCCAAAATTTGTAATAGAAGTGAGAAAATTCTAGCCGAAAATACATATATGAATGTTATGTGTCTCCTTGCTCTCCACGAGTTGTAGGGCTCTTTTGGTGATAGAAATGAGTTGTATCCATGTAATTAAATATGAGAATATGATACATGAGCTCACTAATGGGTCTGTCACGTAACCTTCAAAATAAAACTAGGTTGAACTAAATTTGTAGCTAATGGCACAACCTAGGTCATCTCCCTTGGAAATAGAGTTTAATATTTAATTGAGCTTTCTAAGTATTAAAAGACTCTATAACTACCTAATTCAGGGGTTTTTTGATCTAATTGAACTATCTAAAATAAAATTGAATTAAAATGACTAACTACCTAATTGCATAGATTATGGTTGAATGATAGACTTGTAACTAGCTTTGGATTTGTCCCTTGATTTCCACTATCTTTATCTTAATCCAATTGTGATCAATTCTGGTCTAAGAATCCTTAATTGTGTTCATGACAAATGTATTTTGAGTTACCACGCAAGAATCAATAAATTAATAAAGTAAGGTTGCATTGAAACCTCAATCCCGCATTAAATCATCAATTCTTGTCTTTAAGATCAATGAATACTTAATTTGATTGATTAATTGATTAATTAGCCTTTAAATTAACACTTTAAGAGATTCAATTAACCAATTAAACTCCAATGACCCTTAAATTAGACAATTAAGCACACTAATTCTCACAAGTATTTCATCAAACACCTTGATTGCACACTTGAAAAAATGGTAGGAAAATAAAATTTCAGTACCAAAATTAATCAATTAAAACAACAATTGCTCTCTTAATTAGTATCTAACTAGCTACTAATCATAATTACACAAATTCCTAATCAAATACAACTTAACCAAGTTTGTACAAGAAAAAGAAAAGTGTAGAAAAGTAGAAATTCTTAGCCAAAATTCTGCTTGTAATTCCATGGATTCAAGCTTCTCTAAAAACCTTCTTCCTTGCTAGTCACAGATGGAGATTAGAGCTTCATTGGAGGTGGAATGGAGTGGGAATGGAGGATGAGAGGCTGCTGGACGAAGTGTGATGGATGAAGGATGGAGTGAATATGGAATGACGATGGATGCATGAATAATGTGCATTTGGATGGATTTATTCGAATGAATGGAATGGTGTGTATATCGTGAATGCCTCCTCCCTGATGCTGCCACGAGTGCAATTTTTAATCTCCCTCACGTGCCTTGTTTATTTTTCACGTGCTCCCCTTTCTTCCTCTCTGCATGTTAGCTTTGTGTGTGCTGTCCGTGTATATTTCTTCTATTGTGTATGAGTGTAGACCTCACTTCATTTTATTTTATCATATTCCACGTGAATTCCAGCACAAGCTCTTTTCTCACTGTTGGCTCCCAGCTATGCTTCTTCTTTACATGGCTTCATACTGCTTCCTTTAACTCGTGTCTTCTTTTTCTCCTTAATTCATCCACCAAAGCTCGACCTCACTTTATTTCTCACGTTATTCCATCCAGTCTGCGTTATTCTTCGCCTCCAGCTCACGTTTTTCACGTGATTTCCATGCATGTCAGCTCCTTCATTTAAACTTTAGCTCATTTAACTCGTGTTGCTTCACTTCTATTTGAGTGTGCTTCTTAATGTTCAGTCCATTTGTTCCTTCTCTTCACACATTCAGCAGCCCTTCTCTACGTCAAGATATGGTGGTGCTCCTCTGTTTTCTTCATCACATTTTGCTCTCTGCTTCTTCCACGTCTTGCTCACGTGGTTTGCATGGATAATGGATGTACACTGCAACGTTAATGGAGTGTGAATGATCTTGGAGCTGCTGGAGTTAATCCTTCCAATCACGTTAATCTCCACAGCTTCCTCTTCATTTACTGTTCTTCTTCTTTCCCACTCAAGGCACCAGAATGTGGCTTCTTCTTCGTGTAACTCGTGTAGCTTCTTCTTTTCATTCTGCCTAGACTTTCCTTTTAATGAGTCACGAGCTTGCATGTGCATATGAGTGTGGCTTCACTTATTGATTCTTCATGTTTTCTGCTTATCCAAGTCCCTCGTCAGCTCAGCTTCTTCTCTATTCTGCATGTGAGTCTCTTGTTGTCTCTTATGTTTTCCTCCATGACAGAATTGCATGGTGTTTGAAGCTCATCCCTTCTCCAAATCAATTTACCATTCAAGCTTAAATTGCCCATTGAAATTCTTCACACAAAAATAGGAAAAATTAAGTAGGAAAAAATCACAAAATTAATTAAAAGAAAATTATACAATAAAATTCAAGAATTTTTAAATAAATTCCTTGAGTGTATAAATGGCTATTAGAATAAAATCTTATATAATTGAACCCTTAAAGCCATATTTGGACACTAAAATGCTTAAGATAAAGAGAATAAAATATATATAAATCATGCTTATCACTCACATAGTCCACGTGACACCGAATGAAATTTTCATGCGCGATGTAACGCTAAATAATGCATTATTTTAATGTCATTTTTCCTATTCTCTTTGTGCAAATCATGATGTGAGACTTAGAAATGATAGGAAGCAAACTAGAAATTATAGTGTTACATTTATTGGTATCAAAGCAAAGGTTCAAGCTCTTTATGTGGGTTGTGGCTTGTGTTTATGAGTTGCCTAAATGTATATGAGCTTGTTTTGTAGATGAATTGAGTGTGTGATGGTGTGAAAGTGTTCCCTTTTCATGTTAAAGTTTCCTATGATGTTTCAGAGCTATGGTGGACACTAGGAGAGGTCGGCCCTCTAGAGAGGCTGATGTAGATGACAGAGTCGAGCCCATGGATCTGGTTGCTGGAGCTTATAGCCTACCATGGCTCACCTAGATTAACAGAAGTCCGTTATTATGCAGTTACAAGAACAGCTCGCTGAGAGAGATAGCCAAGGCCCCATGTGTATGTGTATTTTAAGCTATGAAAAATGCTCTGGCATGAGCTCTTACTCTATGGTACCATGATGATGTATTATGCTCCTAAATGATATTTATGATGTTTGCTTTGGTTTGCTTGAGGGTGGTAAGACCAAGAACCCTTACTATGGTGAGGATGAACCAAGAACCCTTAAAATTGGTTGAGACAAAGTAAAGAGTCTCCCAAAAGTTAGGTGGACTCCCAAGAGCAAAGTTGAGTCCAAGAACCTCTTAAAGTATAGGCGAGGCAAGTCCAAAATCTACAAGTAAATGGGTGAGGGCAATCCACTTGCTTGGCAAGCCTTTGTATGCTATGTGTGACTTATTCAAATGTTGAAAATGCTTCTTGAATGTTTACACATGACAATATGCCCATGCATCCATTTGTAAGACTTGTTTTGCATAATTTATGTATGGTTGAAATGGGAGATGAGCTATTGGGATTCTTTGAATCTCATTCCCTCCTCTCCAATGACCAAACATGCTAGGTGGATCAAGAGAGCAAGGGAATGGAAGCCAACCACATGAGAAATGAGAGTTTGACACTAAAGTGCATGAATTTGGCTACTTTAAGGCTTTATGAATGATAATTAATATAATCTATTATTGTATAAAACCCATGACCTCTTGAACATGTATAATTATGTTTATATATGATGTAGAGATGAGAGATTATATTATGTGAATGTTAGAATATAATTTGAGCATGGAATGATAATTTTGGTTTCTTAAAGACTTGATGTATTAATGCATAAATGCAAGTGGGATGGCCAAATTGAGATACATAAGGTTTGGGACCATTTGGGCAGTTCATACAAGTCATAATCATGCTTTTAAACTTGCCCAAAAGGTGCTAAACCCCAAGGAAATTCATTTGGACACTTTGGTATCCTATATGGTGCAAAAATTTACCATATTGGAAACCTACACCACTTTTTGTCCAAATGAACTCTTCTTGATTTGAGATTTGGCATGCAATTAGAACTTGTTGAGAAATTTTTGGGAAGCTAAAGATCATAATTTTTAGAGATTTATGGAATATTTGGTGAATTTTCAAAATTGGAAAAAATTCTAGTTTTGGTCATGTTACTGTTCACTCAGGCTCGAAAATAAAATCTATCACTCAGGGGTCAAATGATGTTCAATTGCCACAAAATTTTATATGGAGACACTAGACATTGCCAGTGACTTGTGCCAACTAGAAACACCCCATTTGGATGTCTAGAGATGGATATATGAATTTTTAAAATTCTCCCCAGTATTTAACGCTCAAACTGACCTTAGGTACTGTTTGATTGGGTTTCAAGGTTTGGACATGCCTGAATTGGTCTGGAGTTATTTTTTCCCTCTAGCTAACATCTTTATATTTCCATATTGATATCATTTTTATGAATTGGAGTTTTTTGAAATTAATTGGACATTTTTAAGATTTGCTGCCAAAACCTGTGATAGTACCAATAGATAGTCAGACCTCTGGACCTTTCAAATGCCAAACATATTCTATGTTATGTTTCATGGCTTGGACATATTTGTAGCATAATATAGACATGTGTAGCTTTCTAGAATGACAAAGAATGTATAATTTCAATTTTTCTAGAATTAGTTATGATTTTCCAAAATTCGTGACAGAAGTGAGGAAATTCTGGCTGAAAATACATATATGAATTTTATGTGTCTCCTTGCTCTCCATGAGTTGTAGGGCACTTTTGGTAATGGAAATGAGTTGTATCCATATAATTAAATATGATAATATGATACATGAGCTCACATAGTCTATGTGACACTAAATGAAATTTTCATGCGCGACATAATGCTAAATAATGCATTATTTTAACGTCATTTTTCCTATTCCCTTTGTGCAAATCATGATGTGAGACTTAGAAATGATAGGAAGCAAGCTAGAAATTATGGTATTACAGAAGGGATAATCTTGGGAATATCTGCTAATATCTAACCAATTGCTTTTTTCTTTTCCCTTAACAATTCTAACAACCTCATTTCATGATTAGATGGAAGGTTATTTAATATTATTACTAGTAATTTATTTTCTTCTTTCAAGAAAGCATATTTGAGATTGTCAGGTAAAGGTTTAAGTTCAAGTGTGGGTGGTTGCTGTATGGAAGATACTAATCTTTGTGAATTTAAATGTACAATAGCCTCCACTTGTTCATTTTTCTCAACAGAGGAAATAGTATCAAATAAATTGATAGAATCAGGATTAAAATCAGAAGTAGAACTAGAAGCAGAATCAGAATCAAAATTCAATAATGCATCAATCTCAGAATATGCAGTACATTTATTAAATCCATCATAACATCTGAACATTGAATTGCATCTAAAAATTTAACAATGTTAGGAAGTTTAGTATCCATGTCCACATAAGCATCATCAACTAACAAGTATATCATATTTACATGCAATATGGAGTGTTCTTTTGAAGGGTGTTTCATGGTATCAAGAATATTAAAATGAACAATATCACCACCAAATTCCATTAATAAGGTACCACCATACAGATTAATTATTATTTTAGTAGCTTTCAAAAATGGTCTACCTAGAATCAATGGTGCATGTCCATGTATATTGTTATCCTCCATATTCAGAATATAAAAATTAGCAAGGAAAATTAAATCTTTTAGTTTTACTAGAATGTCTTCAAGTACTCTTATAGGGTAGGTTGTGCTTCTATTTGTTAGCTAAATCATGACTCCCGTGGGCTTCAATTCTCTAATCTGCAAAGAGGAATACACAGACTTAGGCATTACATTAATGGAAGCTCCTAAATCTAACATAGCATTATTGAACTGCATATTCCTTATTGTGCAAGGAATAGTGAATGTGCTAGGATCTTTGCATTTAGTGGGCATAGCTAGTTGAATCAAAGCTGATACGTTTCCCCCTATGCTAACTTTCTCATTCCCTTTCAACTTTCTCTTATGTGTACACAGCTCCTTAAGAAATTTTGCATATTTTGAAATCTGTTTGATTGCTTCTAAGAGAGGGATATTGACTTCTACTTTTTTGAATTCTCCATAATTTCCTTATCCAATTCAGCTTCTGCGATTTTCTTAGATTGTGTAATTCTGTTGGGGAATGGAAAGTTCCAGTGTATGAGGAATTCTCTCCCTTTTCTATACTGTTCTCACCTTGGATTGAAGGGGGTTGTTATTCTCTGTCACCTTCTTTTTCTTGCAACGTTTCTATTAGAGGTGTGATGGGCCCATTTACTTACTTACCACACCTCAAAGTTATTGCACTAACATTGTAACATCCAGTTTCTCCGTAAATGTACAAAACTTACTAACTATAAAAGAAAGTCTCTAAATAGAAAGATTTAAGGTCCAATAAAATTAGAGCAATAATCTAGACCTCAAATAATGAGGATCTAAGGCTAAAGGTGCCTTGAAAATAGAGCTAGAATAGCTAAACAAAAATTGATGAAAAAGCAGTGGCATTTTTATAATTTCAGACATTTTTTAGAAAACTCAAAGGAGGGATCTTTAAATGGAAAAATTGAGTTTCTCGAGGTTCTCAGAAGCCCTAAAAATCATAGGAACCCTTAGAATGGTTTAAACCCCTCTAATTTACATTTTAAAGTATTAGTTGACTCAAACTTTAACTGACTCATTCAGAAAGGTTTTAAATCCAATTTGGATGAAACCAAAGGTATTTTATGAATTAGAGGACCTAAATTTTATGATGGAAAAGATAGTTCTAAAAAAGGAGTTGAAATGAGTCTAAACGGAGCAAACAGGTATGTAGGGGCAAAATGGTTATTTTAAAAAATTATAAAAGAGGCTTCTTAAGTAAGATTACACCTCATCATCTTCTCCAAGCTTCCATTTTCAAAAATTTAGAGAGCTATGTCTTGACATTAAGGGGGGAGAGAGAGAAGTTTAAGCTCCTATTTAGGTAAATAAATAGCCCTGTTTCATCCCGCGCCATTAGGAAAGTTGTTCCTCTCTTTAAGAGCTCTCTAATGGTGATTTTCTTTTCTTGAAAACTTGAAGATTCAAGTCTGAACCAAGCCAAAAAAGAACTCTTTTCAAAAAAATAATTGGTGGAAAATAATCGACGAGAAGAGAGCTTCATTTTGAAGTAAGACTTTTCTTAAAACACTTGTAAAATCTTGTGTTTCTAAGCCATTTAAGCTTCGGCCTAAAGAGAGAAAGTGAGGAGGAGAGTTTTTTTTCATGTGTTCTTAATGGAACTAAGGGTTATGGAGTGTGAGTATTAAGAATATACAACTAGAATTGAAAAGAAAGGTTTAGAATGCAAGTTAGAGAATTTAGGGATTTGGTCACACTTTGCCAAATATGAAGCTTCCTAATGATAATTTAAATTTTCTAAGAGTATGAATGAGTTCTCAAGACACCTAAAAAGCCCTGCATATGCCATTTCCTTAAAGGAAATGAAATAAACTCCATGGGTGCACAAGATAAGGGGGTGTCTCAACCAAAACAAAACCATGTATGTAACACCCAAAATTAATTAAGGTGTTAATCATGGATTGGAGTTAATTAAGAATAATTAATATGGAATAATTGGGAAGTTAAGTGAATGAAAATTTTAGAGAGATAAATTATCAATATGAGTTTGAGATTTAATTTAGTTAGAAACCCCATCTAGGCCTAAATTAAATTAAGTAGGCTAAGGTTAGGAACTAATAGAAGCCCAATAATTTTAGGTGTAGATCTAACCTTTTAATGTGAGACTTAGCCCAAGAGAGAGCACCTAGGGAGGGTCCAATCTGATTTAATGAGATAGAGGCCCAAGACCCACCTTATATAAGCTCTTATAATTGGCTCAACAATCCTTATGCAAACCTAAATCAAATGTCCTTTTAAAACTTAGCCTAACCCAATCAAAATTCTACAACCCAACAAATGAAACCTGGCCCAACAAGCATAAAATCTGAACCCAATTGGAGTTAGACCTTTGGGTCAGCCCATAACCCATTTTAGACCCAACTTAAACCTAACTAAAACCTTAAACACATGCAGCCCTCTCTTACCATTCTGCTGAAACACAAAACACAAACACGAGAGGCATTTTCGCAACTTGAGAGGGAGGCTAGAGTTTAGGGCAAGAAATCTCCCATTTCTCACTTCTAAGCTCAAAATCAGCCAAGGTACTTGTTATATAACTTAATCCCCTTCCCTTTTTCTTCATTTTGACTTGATTAGTTTTTCATTTGGAGAACTTTCACCGTACCCAAAATCTAAAATGTGATTGTTTGGGATTTTCTTGGTGAAATTTCGTAGGTTAAGGCCAAGGGTGTTATTGGGTAAGTATAAACTCTTTATTTTGATGCTTTCTCTAATAGTTTGGGACCCCTATAGCTAATTTATGATATGGGTATTGTTTTTATGCGAATTTCCTTAGAAGTTGAAGTGTTGTTTTGAGATTTTTGGGGTAGGCTCAACCAAATCCAAATTTGGTTCTTGTGGTAATTGGGTAAGTGTTTCTGAGTAGTCCTATATAGCTTAACTCCTTGAGTAGTGGCTTTACTTATATAAATTATGACTAGGGATAGTAATGACTAGGGAAAGTAATGGTTTGGGTAAGACCTGAATCTTCAAGTCTTCAAGAAAAGAAAACCACCATGATAGAGCTCTTAGAGAAAGGAATAACTTTTCTAACTGGCGCGGGATGAAATGAGGCCATTTACTTACCTAAATGGAAGCTTAAGCTTCTTCTCTCTCTCCCCCTCTTAATTTCATGCCATTGCTGCCCATTTTTCTCCAAATGGAAGCTTGGAGAAGGTGATGAGGTGTAATCTTACTTAAGAAGTCTCTTTTATAATTTTTCAAAATGATCATTTTGCCCTACATGCCTATTTGCTCTGTTTAGGCTCATTTTCACTCCGTTTTAAGAACTGCCTTTTCCATTATAAAATGTAGGTCCTCTAATTCATAAAATACCTCTGGTTCATCCAAATTAGATTTAAAACCTTCCCGAACGAACTAATCCAAATTTGGGTCAACTGACATTGGAAAACGTCCACTGAAGGGGCTTTAGCTGTCCCAAAGCTTCCCATGGTTTTCAGTGCCTCTGACAACCCTGGAGAACTCAAAACTTTCATTTAAAAAGCCCTCCTATGTGAATTCTAAAATTTGCTCAAAATTACAAAAATGCCATTACGTTTCGTAAGCTTTTCGTACGAAATTGTTTCTTCATTCTAGCTTCGTTTTTCTTCCCGTCTGAGCCTGCGATTCTCATTTCTAGGAGTTTAGAATGCTTTCCAAATATTTTGGGACCTGAACTATCTCATTTTGGGGGACTTCCTTTTGTATCCGGTGAGTTTCGTTCGTTGACGGAGAAACCATACGTTACGTTTCTCACATTTTCTCCCGTTTGCAAAGAACCGAGTATTACACTTTGTGTAGATTATTTTTCATTAATTGATTTCTTGAAAAGAGTTCCTTTTTGGCTTGGGTAAGACCTGAATCTTCAAGTCTTCAAGAAAAGAAAACCACCATGATAGAGCTCTTAGAGAAAGGAATAACTTTTCTAACTGGCGCGGGATGAAATGAGGCCATTTACTTACCTAAATGGAAGCTTAAGCTTCTTCTCTCTCTCCCCCTCTTAATTTCATGCCATTGCTGCCCATTTTTCTCCAAATGGAAGCTTGGAGAAGGTGATGAGGTGTAATCTTACTTAAGAAGTCTCTTTTATAATTTTTCAAAATGACCATTTTGCCCTACATGCCTATTTGCTCTGTTTAGGCTCATTTTCACTCCTTTTTGAGAACTGCCTTTTCCATCATAAAATGTAGGTCCTCTAATTCATAAAATATGTCTGGTTCATCCAAATTAGATTTAAAACTTTCCCGAACGAACTAATCAAAATTTGGGTCAATTGACATTGGAAAACGTCCACTGAAGGGGCTTTAGCTGTCCCAAAGCTTCCCATGGTTTTCAGTGCCTCTGACGACCCTGGAGAACTCAAAAATTTCATTTAAAAAGCCCTCCTATGAGAATTCTAAAATTTGCTCAAAGTTACGAAAATGCCATTACGTTTCGTAAGCTTTTCGTAAGAAATTGTTTCTTCATTCTAGCTTCGTTTTTCTTTCCGTCTGAGCCTATGATTCTCATTTTTAGGAGTTTAGAATGCTTTCCAAATATTTTGGGACCTGAACTTTCTCATTTTTGGGGACTTCCTTTTGTATCCGGTGAGTTTCGTTCGTCGACGGAGAAACCGTACGTTACGTTTCTTACATTTTCTCCCGTTTGCAAAGAACCGGGTATTACACTATGTGTAGATTATTTTTCATTAATTGATTTCTTGAAAAGAGTTCCTTTTTGGCTTGGGTTAGACCAGAATCTTCAAGTCTTCAAGAAAAGAAAACCACCATGATAGAGCTCTTAGAGAAAGGAATAACTTTTCTAACTGGCGCGGGATGAAATGAGGCCATTTACTTACCTAAATGGAAGCTTAAGCTTCTTCTCTCTCTCCCCCTCTTAATTTCATGCCATTGCTGCCCATTTTTCTCCAAATGGAAGCTTGGAGAAGGTGATGAGGTGTAATCTTACTTAAGAAGTCTCTTTTATAATTTTTCAAAATGACCATTTTGCCCTACATGCCTATTTGCTCTGTTTAGGCTCATGTTCACTCCTTTTTGAGAACTGCCTTTTCCATCATAAAATGTAGGTCCTCTAATTCATAAAATATGTCTGGTTCATCCAAATTAGATTTAAAACTTTCCCGAACGAACTAATCAAAATTTGGGTCAATTGACATTGGAAAACGTCCACTGAAGGGGCTTTAGCTGTCCCAAAGCTTCCCATGGTTTTCAGTGCCTCTGACGACCCTGGAGAACTCAAAAATTTCATTTAAAAAGCCCTCCTATGAGAATTCTAAAATTTGCTCAAAGTTACGAAAATACCATTACGTTTCGTAAGCTTTTCGTAAGAAATTGTTTCTTCATTCTAGCTTCGTTTTTCTTTCCGTCTGAGCCTATGATTCTCATTTTTAGGAGTTTAGAATGCTTTCCAAATATTTTGGGACCTGAACTTTCTCATTTTTGGGGACTTCCTTTTGTATCCGGTGAGTTTCGTTCGTCGACGGAGAAACCGTACGTTACGTTTCTTACATTTTCTCCCGTTTGCAAAGAACCGGGTATTACACTATGTGTAGATTATTTTTCATTAATTGATTTCTTGAAAAGAGTTCCTTTTTGGCTTGGGTTAGACCAGAATCTTCAAGTCTTCAAGAAAAGAAAACCACCATGATAGAGCTCTTAGAGAAAGGAATAACTTTTCTAACTGGCGCGGGATGAAATGAGGCCATTTACTTACCTAAATGGAAGCTTAAGCTTCTTCTCTCTCTCCCCCTCTTAATTTCATGCCATTGCTGCCCATTTTTCTCCAAATGGAAGCTTGGAGAAGGTGATGAGGTGTAATCTTACTTAAGAAGTCTCTTTTATAATTTTTCAAAATGACCATTTTGCCCTACATGCCTATTTGCTCTGTTTAGGCTCATTTTCACTCCTTTTTGAGAACTGCCTTTTCCATCATAAAATGTAGGTTCTCTAATTCATAAAATACCTTTGGTTCATCCAAATTAGATTTAAAACCTTCCCGAATGAACTAATCAAAATTTGGGGCAACTGACATTGGAAAACGTCCACTGAAGGGGCTTTAGCTGTCCCAAAGCTTCCCATGATTTTCAGTGCCTCTGACAACCTTGGGGAACTCAAAAATTTCATTTAAACAGCCCTCCTATGTGAATTCTAAAATTTGCTCAAAATTACGAAAATGCCATTACGTTTCGTAAGCTTTTCGTAAGAAATTGTTTCTTCATTCTAGCTTTGTTTTTCTTTCTGTCTGAGCCTGCGATTCTCATTTTTAGGAGTTTAGAATGCTTTCCAAATTTTTTGGGACCTGAACTATCTCATTTTAGGGGACTTCCTTTTGTATCCGGTGAGTTTCGTTTGTCGACGGAGAAACCATACGTTACGTTTCTCACATTTTCTCCCGTTTGCAAAGAACCGGGTATTACACTTTGTGTAGATTATTTTTCATTAATTGATTTCTTGAAAAGAGTTCCTTTTCGGCTTGGGTTAGACCTGGATCTTCAAGTCTTCAAGAAAAGAAAACCACCATGATAGAGCTCTTAGAGAAAGGAATAACTTTTCTAACTGGCGCGGGATGAAATGAGGCCATTTACTTACCTAAATGGAAGCTTAAGCTTCTTCTCTCTCTCCCCCTCTTAATTTCATGCCATTGCTGCCCATTTTTCTCCAAATGGAAGCTTGGAGAAGGTGATGAGGTGTAATCTTACTTAAGAAGTCTCTTTTATAATTTTTCAAAATGACCATTTTGCCCTACATGCCTATTTGCTCTGTTTAGGCTCATTTTCACTCCTTTTTGAGAACTGCCTTTTCCATCATAAAATGTAGGTCCTCTAATTCATAAAATACCTTTGGTACATCCAAATTATATTTAAAACCTTCTCGAATGAACTAATCCAAATTTGGGTCAACTGACATTGGAAAACGTCCACTGAAGGGGCTTTAGCTGTCCCAAAGCTTCCTATGGTTTTCAGTGCCTCTGACAACCCTGGAGAACTCAAAACTTTCATTTGAAAAGCCCTCCTATGTGAATTCTAAAATTTGCTCAAAATTACGAAAATGCCATTACGTTTCGTAAGCTTTTCGTAAGAAATTGTTTCTTCATTCTAGCTTCATTTTTCTTTCCGTCTGAGCCTGCGATTCTCATTTTTAGGAGTTTAGAATGCTTTCCAAATTTTTTGGGACCTTAACTATCTCATTTTGGGGGACTTCCTTTTGTATCCGGTGAGTTTCGTTCGTCGACGGAGAAACCGTACGTTACGTTTCTCACATTTTCTCCCGTTTGCAAAGAACCGGGTATTACACTTTGTGTAGATTATTTTTCATTAATTGATTTCTTGAAAAGAGTTCCTTTTTGGCTTGGGTTAGACCTGAATCTTCAAGTCTTCAAGAAAAGAAAACTACCATGATAGAGCTCTTAGAGAAAGGAATAACTTTTCTAACTGGCGCGGGATGAAATGAGGCCATTTACTTACCTAAATGGAAGCTTAAGCTTCTTCTCTCTCTCCCCCTCTTAATTTCATGCCATTGCTGCCCATTTTTCTCCAAATGGAAGCTTGGAGAAGGTGATGAGGTGTAATCTTACTTAAGAAGTCTCTTTTATAATTTTTCAAAATGACCATTTTGCCCTACATGCCTATTTGCTCTGTTTAGGCTCATTTTCACTCCTTTTTGAGAACTGCCTTTTCCATCATAAAATGTAGGTTCTCTAATTCATAAAATACCTTTGGTTCATCCAAATTAGATTTAAAACCTTCCCGAATGAACTAATCAAAATTTGGGGCAACTGACATTGGAAAACGTCCACTGAAGGGGCTTTAGCTGTCCCAAAGCTTCCCATGGTTTTCAGTGCCTCTGACAACCTTGGGGAACTCAAAACTTTCATTTAAACAGCCCTCCTATGTGAATTCTAAAATTTGCTCAAAATTACGAAAATGCCATTACGTTTCGTAAGCTTTTGGTAAGAAATTGTTTCTTCATTCTAGCTTTGTTTTTCTTTCTGTCTGAGCCTGCGATTCTCATTTTTAGGAGTTTAGAATGCTTTCCAAATTTTTTGGGACCTGAACTATCTCATTTTAGGGGACTTCCTTTTGTATCCGGTGAGTTTCGTTTGTCGACGGAGAAACCATACGTTACGTTTCTCACATTTTCTCCCGTTTGCAAAGAACCGGGTATTACACTTTGTGTAGATTATTTTTCATTAATTGATTTCTTGAAAAGAGTTCCTTTTCGGCTTGGGTTAGACCTGGATCTTCAAGTCTTCAGGAAAAGAAAACCACCATGATAGAGCTCTTAGAGAAAGGAATAACTTTTCTAACTGGCGCGGGATGAAATGAGGCCATTTACTTACCTAAATGGAAGCTTAAGCTTCTTCTCTCTCTCCCCCTCTTAATTTCATGCCATTGCTGCCCATTTTTCTCCAAATGGAAGCTTGGAGAAGGTGATGAGGTGTAATCTTACTTAAGAAGTATCTTTTATAATTTTTCAAAATGACCATTTTGCCCTACATGCCTATTTGCTCTGTTTAAGCTCATGTTCACTCCTTTTTGAGAACTGCCTTTTCCATCATAAAATGTAGGTCCTCTAATTCATAAAATATGTCTGGTTCATCCAAATTAGATTTAAAACTTTCCCGAACGAACTAATCAAAATTTGGGTCAATTGACATTGGAAAACGTCCACTGAAGGGGCTTTAGCTGTCCCAAAGCTTCCCATGGTTTTCAGTGCCTCTGACGACCCTGGAGAACTCAAAAATTTCATTTAAAAAGCCCTCCTATGAGAATTCTAAAATTTGCTCAAAGTTACGAAAATACCATTACGTTTCGTAAGCTTTTCGTAAGAAATTGTTTCTTCATTCTAGCTTCGTTTTTCTTTCCGTCTGAGCCTATGATTCTCATTTTTAGGAGTTTAGAATGCTTTCCAAATATTTTGGGACCTGAACTTTCTCATTTTTGGGGACTTCCTTTTGTATCCGGTGAGTTTCGTTCGTCGACGGAGAAACCGTACGTTACGTTTCTTACATTTTCTCCCGTTTGCAAAGAACCGGGTATTACACTATGTGTAGATTATTTTTCATTAATTGATTTCTTGAAAAGAGTTCCTTTTTGGCTTGGGTTAGACCAGAATCTTCAAGTCTTCAAGAAAAGAAAACCACCATGATAGAGCTCTTAGAGAAAGGAATAACTTTTCTAACTGGCGCGGGATGAAATGAGGCCATTTACTTACCTAAATGGAAGCTTAAGCTTCTTCTCTCTCTCCCCCTCTTAATTTCATGCCATTGCTGCCCATTTTTCTCCAAATGGAAGCTTGGAGAAGGTGATGAGGTGTAATCTTACTTAAGAAGTCTCTTTTATAATTTTTCAAAATGACCATTTTGCCCTACATGCCTATTTGCTCTGTTTAGGCTCATTTTCACTCCTTTTTGAGAACTGCCTTTTCCATCATAAAATGTAGGTTCTCTAATTCATAAAATACCTTTGGTTCATCCAAATTAGATTTAAAACCTTCCCGAATGAACTAATCAAAATTTGGGGCAACTGACATTGGAAAACGTCCACTGAAGGGGCTTTAGCTGTCCCAAAGCTTCCCATGATTTTCAGTGCCTCTGACAACCTTGGGGAACTCAAAACTTTCATTTAAACAGCCCTGCTATGTGAATTCTAAAATTTGCTCAAAATTACGAAAATGCCATTACGTTTCGTAAGCTTTTCGTAAGAAATTGTTTCTTCATTCTAGCTTTGTTTTTCTTTCTGTCTGAGCCTGCGATTCTCATTTTTAGGAGTTTAGAATGCTTTCCAAATTTTTTGGGACCTGAACTATCTCATTTTAGGGGACTTCCTTTTGTATCCGGTGAGTTTCGTTTGTCGACGGAGAAACCATACGTTACGTTTCTCACATTTTCTCCCGTTTGCAAAGAACCGGGTATTACACTTTGTGTAGATTATTTTTCATTAATTGATTTCTTGAAAAGAGTTCCTTTTCGGCTTGGGTTAGACCTGGATCTTCAAGTCTTCAAGAAAAGAAAACCACCATGATAGAGCTCTTAGAGAAAGGAATAACTTTTCTAACTGGCGCGGGATGAAATGAGGCCATTTACTTACCTAAATGGAAGCTTAAGCTTCTTCTCTCTCTCCCCCTCTTAATTTCATGCCATTGCTGCCCATTTTTCTCCAAATGGAAGCTTGGAGAAGGTGATGAGGTGTAATCTTACTTAAGAAGTCTCTTTTATAATTTTTCAAAATGACCATTTTGCCCTACATGCCTATTTGCTCTGTTTAGGCTCATTTTCACTCCTTTTTGAGAACTGCCTTTTCCATCATAAAATGTAGGTCCTCTAATTCATAAAATACCTTTGGTACATCCAAATTATATTTAAAACCTTCTCGAATGAACTAATCCAAATTTGGGTCAACTGACATTGGAAAACGTCCACTGAAGGGGCTTTAGCTGTCCCAAAGCTTCCCATGGTTTTCAGTGCCTCTGACGACCCTGGAGAACTCAAAAATTTCATTTAAAAAGCCCTCCTATGAGAATTCTAAAATTTGCTCAAAGTTACGAAAATGCCATTACGTTTCGTAAGCTTTTCGTAAGAAATTGTTTCTTCATTCTAGCTTCGTTTTTCTTTCCGTCTGAGCCTATGATTCTCATTTTTAGGAGTTTAGAATGCTTTCCAAATATTTTGGGACCTGAACTTTCTCATTTTTGGGGACTTCCTTTTGTATCCGGTGAGTTTCGTTCGTCGACGGAGAAACCGTACGTTACGTTTCTTACATTTTCTCCCGTTTGCAAAGAACCGGGTATTACACTATGTGTAGATTATTTTTCATTAATTGATTTCTTGAAAAGAGTTCCTTTTTGGCTTGGGTTAGACCAGAATCTTCAAGTCTTCAAGAAAAGAAAACCACCATGATAGAGCTCTTAGAGAAAGGAATAACTTTTCTAACTGGCGCGGGATGAAATGAGGCCATTTACTTACCTAAATGGAAGCTTAAGCTTCTTCTCTCTCTCCCCCTCTTAATTTCATGCCATTGCTGCCCATTTTTCTCCAAATGGAAGCTTGGAGAAGGTGATGAGGTGTAATCTTACTTAAGAAGTCTCTTTTATAATTTTTCAAAATGACCATTTTGCCCTACATGCCTATTTGCTCTGTTTAGGCTCATGTTCACTCCTTTTTGAGAACTGCCTTTTCCATCATAAAATGTAGGTCCTCTAATTCATAAAATATGTCTGGTTCATCCAAATTAGATTTAAAACTTTCCCGAACGAACTAATCAAAATTTGGGTCAATTGACATTGGAAAACGTCCACTGAAGGGGCTTTAGCTGTCCCAAAGCTTCCCATGGTTTTCAGTGCCTCTGACGACCCTGGAGAACTCAAAAATTTCATTTAAAAAGCCCTCCTATGAGAATTCTAAAATTTGCTCAAAGTTACGAAAATACCATTACGTTTCGTAAGCTTTTCGTAAGAAATTGTTTCTTCATTCTAGCTTCGTTTTTCTTTCCGTCTGAGCCTATGATTCTCATTTTTAGGAGTTTAGAATGCTTTCCAAATATTTTGGGACCTGAACTTTCTCATTTTTGGGGACTTCCTTTTGTATCCGGTGAGTTTCGTTCGTCGACGGAGAAACCGTACGTTACGTTTCTTACATTTTCTCCCGTTTGCAAAGAACCGGGTATTACACTATGTGTAGATTATTTTTCATTAATTGATTTCTTGAAAAGAGTTCCTTTTTGGCTTGGGTTAGACCAGAATCTTCAAGTCTTCAAGAAAAGAAAACCACCATGATAGAGCTCTTAGAGAAAGGAATAACTTTTCTAACTGGCGCGGGATGAAATGAGGCCATTTACTTACCTAAATGGAAGCTTAAGCTTCTTCTCTCTCTCCCCCTCTTAATTTCATGCCATTGCTGCCCATTTTTCTCCAAATGGAAGCTTGGAGAAGGTGATGAGGTGTAATCTTACTTAAGAAGTCTCTTTTATAATTTTTCAAAATGACCATTTTGCCCTACATGCCTATTTGCTCTGTTTAGGCTCATTTTCACTCCTTTTTGAGAACTGCCTTTTCCATCATAAAATGTAGGTTCTCTAATTCATAAAATACCTTTGGTTCATCCAAATTAGATTTAAAACCTTCCCGAATGAACTAATCAAAATTTGGGGCAACTGACATTGGAAAACGTCCACTGAAGGGGCTTTAGCTGTCCCAAAGCTTCCCATGATTTTCAGTGCCTCTGACAACCTTGGGGAACTCAAAAATTTCATTTAAACAGCCCTCCTATGTGAATTCTAAAATTTGCTCAAAATTACGAAAATGCCATTACGTTTCGTAAGCTTTTCGTAAGAAATTGTTTCTTCATTCTAGCTTTGTTTTTCTTTCTGTCTGAGCCTGCGATTCTCATTTTTAGGAGTTTAGAATGCTTTCCAAATTTTTTGGGACCTGAACTATCTCATTTTAGGGGACTTCCTTTTGTATCCGGTGAGTTTCGTTTGTCGACGGAGAAACCATACGTTACGTTTCTCACATTTTCTCCCGTTTGCAAAGAACCGGGTATTACACTTTGTGTAGATTATTTTTCATTAATTGATTTCTTGAAAAGAGTTCCTTTTCGGCTTGGGTTAGACCTGGATCTTCAAGTCTTCAAGAAAAGAAAACCACCATGATAGAGCTCTTAGAGAAAGGAATAACTTTTCTAACTGGCGCGGGATGAAATGAGGCCATTTACTTACCTAAATGGAAGCTTAAGCTTCTTCTCTCTCTCCCCCTCTTAATTTCATGCCATTGCTGCCCATTTTTCTCCAAATGGAAGCTTGGAGAAGGTGATGAGGTGTAATCTTACTTAAGAAGTCTCTTTTATAATTTTTCAAAATGACCATTTTGCCCTACATGCCTATTTGCTCTGTTTAGGCTCATTTTCACTCCTTTTTGAGAACTGCCTTTTCCATCATAAAATGTAGGTCCTCTAATTCATAAAATACCTTTGGTACATCCAAATTATATTTAAAACCTTCTCGAATGAACTAATCCAAATTTGGGTCAACTGACATTGGAAAACGTCCACTGAAGGGGCTTTAGCTGTCCCAAAGCTTCCTATGGTTTTCAGTGCCTCTGACAACCCTGGAGAACTCAAAACTTTCATTTGAAAAGCCCTCCTATGTGAATTCTAAAATTTGCTCAAAATTACGAAAATGCCATTACGTTTCGTAAGCTTTTCATAAGAAATTGTTTCTTCATTCTAGCTTCATTTTTCTTTCCGTCTGAGCCTGCGATTCTCATTTTTAGGAGTTTAGAATGCTTTCCAAATTTTTTGGGACCTTAACTATCTCATTTTGGGGGACTTCCTTTTGTATCCTGTGAGTTTCGTTCGTCGACGGAGAAACCGTACGTTACGTTTCTCACATTTTCTCCCGTTTGCAAAGAACCGGGTATTACACTTTGTGTAGATTATTTTTCATTAATTGATTTCTTGAAAAGAGTTCCTTTTTGGCTTGGGTTAGACCTGAATCTTCAAGTCTTCAAGAAAAGAAAACTACCATGATAGAGCTCTTAGAGAAAGGAATAACTTTTCTAACTGGCGCGGGATGAAATGAGGCCATTTACTTACCTAAATGGAAGCTTAAGCTTCTTCTCTCTCTCCCCCTCTTAATTTTATGCCATTGCTGCCCATTTTTTTCCAAATGGAAGCTTGGAGAAGGTGATGAGGTGTAATCTTACTTAAGAAGTCTCTTTTATAATTTTTCAAAATGACCATTTTGCCCTACATGCCTATTTGCTCTGTTTAGGCTCATTTTCACTCCTTTTTGAGAACTGCCTTTTCCATCATAAAATGTAGGTTCTCTAATTCATAAAATACCTTTGGTTCATCCAAATTAGATTTAAAACCTTCCCGAATGAACTAATCAAAATTTGGGGCAACTGACATTGGAAAACGTCCACTGAAGGGGCTTTAGCTGTCCCAAAGCTTCCCATGGTTTTCAGTGCCTCTGACAACCTTGGGGAACTCAAAACTTTCATTTAAACAGCCCTCCTATGTGAATTCTAAAATTTGCTCAAAATTACGAAAATGCCATTACGTTTCGTAAGCTTTTCGTAAGAAATTGTTTCTTCATTCTAGCTTTGTTTTTCTTTCTGTCTGAGCCTGCGATTCTCATTTTTAGGAGTTTAGAATGCTTTCCAAATTTTTTGGGACCTGAACTATCTCATTTTAGGGGACTTCCTTTTGTATCCGGTGAGTTTCGTTTGTCGACGGAGAAACCATACGTTACGTTTCTCACATTTTCTCCCGTTTGCAAAGAACCGGGTATTACACTTTGTGTAGATTATTTTTCATTAATTGATTTCTTGAAAAGAGTTCCTTTTCGGCTTGGGTTAGACCTGGATCTTCAAGTCTTCAGGAAAAGAAAACCACCATGATAGAGCTCTTAGAGAAAGGAATAACTTTTCTAACTGGCGCGGGATGAAATGAGGCCATTTACTTACCTAAATGGAAGCTTAAGCTTCTTCTCTCTCTCCCCCTCTTAATTTCATGCCATTGCTGCCCATTTTTCTCCAAATGGAAGCTTGGAGAAGGTGATGAGGTGTAATCTTACTTAAGAAGTCTCTTTTATAATTTTTCAAAATGACCATTTTGCCCTACATGCCTATTTGCTCTGTTTAGGCTCATTTTCTCTCCTTTTTGAGAACTGCCTTTTCGATCATAAAATGTAGGTCCTCTAATTCATAAAATACCTTTGGTTCATCCAAATTAGATTTAAAACCTTCCCAAACGAACTAATCAATATTTTGGTCAATTGACATTGGAAAACGTCCACTGAAGGGGCTTTAGCTGTCCTAAAGCTTCCCATGGTTTTCAGTGCCTCTGACAACCCTGGAGAACTCAAAACTTTCATTTAAAAAGCCCTCCTATGTGAATTCTAAAATTTGCTCAAAATTACAAAAATGCCATTACGTTTCGTAAGCTTTTCGTAAGAAATTGTTTCTTCATTCTAGCTTCGTTTTTCTTTCCGTCTGAGCCTGTGATTGTCATTTTTAGGAGTTTAGAATACTTTCCAAATTTTTTAGGACCTTAACTATCTCATTTTGGGGGACTTCCTTTTGTATCTTGTGAGTTTCTGTTTAGAAAATTCCTTCTCCTCCTTCTTCTCTTCTTTCCTATGGATTTATTGAAGTATTTAGGGCTATTTTGAGGTTAGACCAAGGGAGAAATTTTTGAGTTTGAGGAAAAGAATCCAAACAAAGAGAAAAGCTCTTGAAGAAACCTAGAAAAGCAAGATATTTTGCTACTTTCATGCTTGCTCCTTCTTGTTCCTTTTTTTGTGTAGTTCGACCCACGTAGGGATAGCCAAGAGGAGTTAGATTTCTAATCGAACTAAGAATGAATCTTAGGAAAATGAGTAAGGAGAACAAGAATATGCAAGGGAAACAACAAAACAACCATTAGATTTTAAGATAGCAAAGTTAGGGTTTCAAGAACTTAAACCAAAATTCTATTTTGATTCAAGAATTCCTAGGCTAAAATGAATGCTTATATGAGCTCTAGAGATCACTAGAAAGCTTCCCATATGCATCTTCTATCAAGAAAACTAAGAACACTCCTTGGTTTCCTTAATGGTGCATTACCTTAGCCTAAGATAGAAGAAGTACCAAGGGGTAGTTTTTATTTCTTCCAAGCTTGGTTTTGTATCATATATGATGGGAGAGGATGAGAGGAAGCCTTGGAAAAATTTTATAAGTCATGGATAGTGAGATGTAGCTATAGGTTCCATATTATGACTTAAAGAAGCAACATGTAATTAGGCTCCCTAAATTAATTGTGTGATGACTCCAAGAGGCTTAAATGGAATTAAGAATCATAAATGGATGGAAAGAATGGAGCTAAGATCATAATTATGGGTGTTACTTCATTAGATGCATTATGGAACCATAAATGAGCCATAGGAACAATCTAGCTTTTGAAATGAATGTGTGACCTTAGAAATTGTTCCAAGAGTGTAATTGGCTTCCATATGATTTGTCTAGGCCAAAGGAATCAAGTCTCATATCCTTGTGAGTGTGTGGCTAAGGGAGAGGAAGAGTTTTCAAGGAAGAAAGTGTGCATTTGTAACCAAGGTAGCTCTATCTTCTTTCTTTCATGCATGAGTGAATGTTTATCTTGTCTTTGAATGTGTGTATGTTTTGAGTCATGAAAGATGCTTTTGCATGTATCTATATGCCATGGTATCATGATGTTATGTTATGTACTCAAATGATGCTTTATGAACATGTTTTGGTTTGTTTGAGTGTGGTGAAGCTAAAAGTCCCTTAGCTAGGGTGAGGATGAGCCAAAAGTCCCTAAGAATGGGTGAGACAAAGCCAAAAGTCTCTAAAGAGTGAGGCTTAGTCAAAAACCCCTTAAGAAAATGAGTGAAGCAAGTCCAAAATCCCCCAAGAAAAGTGGGTGAGGTTAAATCATCTTCTTGGCAAACCTATGTATGCTTTGTATGACTTCTTGAGTGCAAGAAATGTTCAATATATGATTATGCACTCCATGATATCCATGCATGCATTTTTAAACTTGAATTTGCATCCTTTTATGTATGGTTAAAAGGGAGAAGAACTATTAGGATTCCTAGAATCTCATTCCTTCCTCTCCATTGGCTAACATGCCTAGGTGGACCAAGTGAACTAAGGAATAGGAGTCACTAAGCTTGAAGGAGAAAGACTGGCAAGAAAGTGTGCTATTTTGCTTACTTTGTAATCATTTTCATGGCATACGATGTAATCTTATGATGGATATGTTGTATAACCATTTGAACATGTGTAAATATATAGATACTTGATGTATATATGAGATTTGATACCATGTGAATATTGTAGCAAGTTCTTAACAATGACAAAATGAGGCTTGTGTAATCTTGTGTATACCTTGGGATGAGAGTATGAGTTTGTGAAATTTAGGTTTGTGCACCTTTGAGGCATGTTTAATAGACCATTTTGGTGCTTTCCCACATGCTCAAGTGGCCATGAAAGCCTCAGAAGCAAATTTGGACCCTTTATGACCCTTAAGAAATATACAAAGTGCCATTCTAAAACCCTATAGCCCAATCTAACCAAATGAATGAATTTCCTCATGAAATTTTGCATACATATATATCTTATCTAGATCTTTTGGGGAAGCTAAAGACCAGATTATTTGGAGCTTTGGAATTAATTATGAATTTTCAAAGTTGTCAAATTTCAACTGTTCTGGTATAGTTACTGTTTATATGGTTAGTTTCTTCTCCTATATTATTTTAAGGCCAAATGGTGTCTAATGATCATGAAATTTCATAAAAATAAATTAGACATAATAAGTTTTCTATGGCCACTGAGATCACCCCAATTGGATGTCTGAGTAGGGAGATATGAATTTTTGAAGTTCTATGACAATACCAATAATGCTAGATGTGTTTGGTTACTGTTCCATCATTTTATAATAGCTAGACGTTCTTTTTTTGATCTAGACTTATTTTTAACATAAATTAGACATTTTTAGCTTTTCAGAATGGTATAGTGTGCTTGATTTCAATTTTTCTAGAATTAGTTATGATTTTCCAAAGTCGATAACAAAAATTTGGCCTATGAATCTGAGGCTGAACATGTGATTTTTATGTATATGGTTCATGAGCTTGAGCTTTTGGCCACATTTTGAGATGGTTTTGAGTTGTACGTTTGTCTTTAAATAGAAAAATTAGATGGATGGGTTTATATGGTCCATGGGACATGAAATGAAAATTTTATCCATAACGTAACACAAAATAATTGAATATTTTAATGGTATTTTCTTGGGAAATAAATGCTTGGCCAAGGTAATAAACTTAGAATGAAATGAAATAGCCTAGTTAATTATGGTGTTACATGGAGGCTCTAGAATTCACCTAGAATTAGGGGAATATGGATAAGAAGTGAGAAAGTGAGAAATAGAATCAAAGGGGGATGAAGTCACGGCCAAAACTAGTTGTGGCCAAGAGTCATCCAAAGGCTTAGAGCGCCACAGTATAAGGTGACAATTTTAGCTCCAAGGAGTACCTAAGAGTAATCTCACTATGGTGAGCATCGGGTGATATACTTGGGAGAGTCCAAGAAGCTCTTTTGTTGCGGCACCATATAGGCTTGCCACAATGAGACTCGAGAGAATTTCCCCTGGGACTTCCAGAGGCACCTCGCCACGCCATAAAGGGTCTAAGTCATGGGAAGGATTGTGTTTTTTTTTATACAGTAAGTTCCCAAGAGCAAGTTCATTATAACAACCCTAACTTCTAAACACATTAATTAAGCTTAATTATTCTCTTAAACACGAGTACTTATTGTTAAGTATTATTAATAATTCATCAACAGATAAAAACCTGGGGAAATTTGAACTTTCTTAGTTATTACTAAATGCCAATTAGATAAACAAGAGGATTCATTACCAAAGGGTACAAAAATTCTCTTATAAACATGTCCCTTCCATTCACATTTAATTACGAGAGGCATAAAACTCATTTACATTAGTTTACAAGTCAACACATGTCATTACTATAGGGAAAACTAAGGTTTCTAGGCCAAAATGGATGTTTGAAGACTTAGGTTGCAACTTAGAGGATCCTCGCTGTGGCTAAGTTAGCTATTGGAAGTTGAAAACTAAAATATACAATTCTTGCCACCACTTAAAACTCCCACACCAAGGCAAAACTCTCCCCTGGATTTTGTTGTGCAAGCTTTTATGATTCTTGCTATGGCGAGTTTCCCTCACATCGTGGCTGGGTGAGCTACTAGAACTCTAAAAATTCAATTTTCTTGAGTCTTGTAGTGGCGAGCCTATATGGTTTCGCCCCAAGAGACCTCTCTAGAACTCTCCCAAGCTTTTCACTCGATGCTTGGTCCCCCACGCTTAAACCTTTACACTCTTGGGCAAAGCTCAAAATCAAAGGAAGACTAATGAAATGACCAATGGAGAATGAAAATGAAAAATGAAAGTAAAAATCACAAGCTAAGGAATGATCAAAACTTTTCAACTCTTTAACAATCAAATTAACTTCACTTGCATCAAGAAATAAGCTCCATGGCAATTTCATTTGAAAAGAATGAATCAAAAATGCATAGCCTCTTACATGGATTAGTGTTTACTCTCAACTTTCAAGTGTTTAAAGGAATGTGTTTCACTCAAACTTCACTTATCAAAATGTCACTATCATAAGCTTGTCAAGCTTCTAAATCCCCACCACCATTGCCAAATGCAAAGCACAAATCAATAGGACTTTATTCATGATTGTAATGGGGTTAAGGAATGAAACGAATGGACATTCAAGGAAAGACCAACAATTGGATACCTTAGAAACTCAAGAGCAATCAATGGAGATTTAGGATAGGGAAGAATGTGCATTCAAGGCCTTATTTCTTATCAATATAGGCAACTACAAACTCAATCTGAAACACTTCTTTCTTTTGATTTTCAAATGTTTCCTTTTCCTTTTTTTTTAATTACTTTTCTCTTGCTTTTCTATCTCCCTTTTTTTTCTTTGTAAAATTTTTTTTTATAGGAAAATTCCCTTAACCTTTAACAATACTGCCCTAAATGGATGCAAAGCACACATTTACCTATCCTAAATAAGTGTAATGCTCTTTGAAATCCAAAAGGTATCTTAAAACAAGGTAGACAACATTTTTAATGGCTATGAGCTAACAAGAAAAGAAAATCAAGGTTCAAAATACCTAAACAATAGATAAAATGGATGTAGGGTTGGCTTTTTAGCTCACTAGCTATAAAAGAAATAAATGCCTTATCATTTTCATGCATGCAAATGCAAATGTGGCATCAACAAAGAATCAAGACAAGTTCTAGAGTGAAAGCAAATATAGGTGAATACACACTAGAAATGAACAGATACAACTCAATTTCTCACTAACTAATGGCTATCAAATAATTCATTAAAATCAAATTCATTGTTAATTCACTTGAATCAAAACACAAGATCCATTACTTATCTTGTTTAAGAGAATCCAAGCTATAATCATCTCAACTTGCAACTTTCACAGAAATTTTTTTTTTAAAAAAATCACACTATTTTTCAAATTTTTTTCTTAAAAATTTTTAGTTTTTTTTTACAAAGGTAGCAAAGAGAAGATGAAATGCAAAGAAATGACTCCCCCCCCCCACACACACTTAAATATTGCATTGTCCTCAATGCCAACACACAATCCAATCAACAAATAAACAACACAATATAAGAAGTAGAAAAGGGAAGTATACAACTGGACGAACTTGAATCAAAGATCTCAAGGGTAGCTCAAATTTCCTTTGTAGCTGGTTAGCAATTGTTTATTACCTATAAAACAGAAACAAAGAAAATAGTAATACAGAAAAGAAAAAGAAAAAGAAATCTTAAACTAAAAAGAACTCTACAAAAGACTAACTAATCATAAGTATCAAAAACCAAAATCAAAATAGCTTTATTCCTTTTCAGTTCAACAAATTTAAGTCTCACTACTTTGAAGCATTTTGATTGATCATTCAAGGATGATTCATGGACTTCCTTAACCATCAATAGTCTCAGAAAGTCATATTCAGCATATTCAAAAGTAGTAAAAGAAGAAAAATCAAATTTAGGAAATTCAAAATCAAAGAAAGAAAATTTGAGATCAAGACACTCTAAATATCTATCAAAACTAATGAAATCAGTTGGACTCCCATTAGTAAGAGTCACTACATCAACCGAAGAATTAATTTGTAACTTCTCACAATCTTTTAAGTTCAAGGTATCAAGCAGTTGCTTCATCTCAGTTGGGGGAGTTTGTTGATTGTTGGGAATTAGCTCACCAACTTCAAGAATTTGTTCTAGACTCTTAACAAGAGAAACAATATCTTCTCTTACCAAAGAGTCATCAGTAGGCTCACAAAATTCTAAACAATGATCAACAACAGAATCTAGTCTCTCACTAGTATCAATAATAGCACAAGCATCAATAGGATTTTCAATATCAGCACTATCACTATGCATGCTCTCATTAATACTAGTATGATCAAAAGAATCAATCTTATCAATAATTTTAGTGCAAACAAAGGACTTTATGGATTCAGCAGACTTATCAGACCTAAAAAACTCATAAATCTCAATACACACAAGACATGTATGCATATCATCACATAAGCATCTGAGAGTGGGATCTAAATTATCAACAATAAGCTGTCTAACAATTTTATCATCTATATTCTCATCACATGCCACATTCACTATTTCATCAGTCTTGTCATCACATACTAGTAAGGAATCATGTTGATCAGTATATGTGAGGAACTCACCAGTCTTAATGAAAGAATTAATCTGGGAGCATCTATCACATGTAGTAGATCTAGCACCCACACAATCAAGAAAATCATTTAAATCAACTATATCACATAGTCTAGATGGTATGCTGTCCTTAAACTCTAAGATGCATCATCAACAGGTTTATCAACCAATCCCATACTAGGAATAGAATAATCATCACATTTTAGGTCACCCCCACACTTATCTACTATCTTAGACTCAATAGAATCATCATTAATTGGCTCAGAAATGAATTCATCACTATGGTCATAGCTAGGTGTAGAAATACCAAGTGCATCAATACATAAGGACTCATGAACATCAACACATGTATTAGTTTTGCTCAAAGAGTTACCACAATCAACCAAATCAAGAGTTTCAACAATTATTTCTTCATCTACTTCATTATCATCATGTAATTCAGAATTAACATAATCATGTGCATTAGTGGTCATAGTGCTATCAAGCAAACTAAATTTAGTTCCAACAAATTGCAAAGTATTAGAAGATGGAAGGATATTACCTAATGAATAAGATTCTTCCTCCTCTATACATTCCCTTCTGATTTGCTCTTCAGTCAATTCATTAGCACTTGAAGTAGGTTAATTCATTTGAATTCCTAAATCCTTTATGATGTTGTTAATCATCTATTGATTTTGAAGATACAACCGTTCAGTTTCTTGTTGGAATTGAAGATTGTAGGCATCCCTTTGCTGCATCCTTCTTTCTTCCCAACTTGGTTCCCTCTGGACCTCTTGTTGCATGTACCCCTCATGGTAGTTGTAAGGATGATATTCTGGCTCTTGCACATTGTAATTCTGGTATGGCTCATAATAATGGTGGTGATTGGGGTGAATCTCATATAGATGGTGGTACGGTTGGTAGCATGGTGGTTGGAATTGTTGGTATTGTTGGCTTTGTTGTGCTTGTCTTTGTCGTTCAAGAATGCCATGAAGCATTGACTTGACTTCATCCAACTACCATGAAATCTAATCATTTCCACAAGAATTATAGACACCTTGATTAGAATAATAAGGATCCATTTAAAGAAAATAAAATGAGAAGTTCAATCACTTTCAACACAAAATAATTTAGTAACAAATTAGAACTAATATTAAATCTAAATTAAGAAAATAAATTTCAAATGAAGCTAAGACCTACCTCACAATCAAGAACACTCTAAAGTCGAGGTTAATCACACAAAATAAACTCTCAAAAAATAAAGAAATTAAATCCAGAAAAATTAAAAAATTCCTAAAAAATTCAAGAAAATGCTAAAAAATTAGAAAAAGTTTCTTAAATGATGGAATTTGGCCAAAAAGTTGTGCACCTAATAGCTTAGCTATTAATTTTGCTTAAAACACCCAAAAACTTTAGAAAACAAAGTTTAAGAATTTTCTGGACACTTAAAACAAAAATTCTAACAAGCAGACCAATTAATTCAAGTAATCGAATTTTCCAAAATCCAAGTTCAAAATAGGGAAAAATTAGACAAAAATAGAGCTAAAATAGAGTAAAAACACCTAGAAAAATTTCTTAAACAATTGAGAATCTAATTCCCTAGCAACGGCGCCAAATTTTGACAGGTCGTGTCGCGCAACCCTCAAAATAAAACTAGGTTGGATTAAAATATATAGTTAGTGGCACAACCTAGGTCATCTCCCTTGGAAATGGAATTCAATATTTAATTGGGTTTTCTAAGTGTATAAGAGCTCTAAAAATTTTCTAATTAAGGGGGGTTTGATTGACTTAAACTAATTAAAATGAAATCAAATAAAAATTCCTAATTGCTACCTAATTATATGAATTATGGTTGATAATAGGCTTGTAACTAGCTTTGGATTTGTCCCTTGGTATCCACTATCCTTATCCCAATTCAATTGTGATTAATTCTTGCCTAAAAGACCCTAATTTTGTCCATAGCAAATGATCTTAAATTACTATCCAAGATTCAAGAAATTAACAAGATAATGTTGAATTGAAACCTCAACCCCGCATCAAAATCGCTAACTCTTGCCTTTAGAATCAATGAACACTTAAATTTGAGTGATTAATTGATCAATTAGCCTCTGAATTAACACCATAGGATGTTTAATTAATCAATCAAACTCTAAGAAATCCTCAAATCAAACAATTAAGCTCATAATTTCACTCACGCATTTCATTAAATACCTTGATAACATACATGAAAAATTAAAAGAAAATGAAAATCCAGTACTAAATCAATCAAATAATTAGTCAAACAATATCCTAATTAGTGTCTAACTAGCCACTAATTGTAAACAATACAGATTCCCAATCCAATACAACCTTAACCAAGATAATACAAGAAAGGGGAAAATGCAAGAATAATGAAAGTCTTAGCCAAAATTCTGTGTTATTCTCCATGGATTCAAGCTTCTCCAAAAGCCTTCCTCCTAGTTAGTCACAGATGGAGGATTAAAGCTTCATTGGGTGGAAGAATAGAGGAAATGGGATGAGGAATGGCGTGGAGGTGTTTTCTGGATGTGGAATGGATGAAGGAGCGAGTGGAATGTGGCTGAATGCGTGGGGTGAATGAACGATGAAAATATGCATCTCTGGATGGATGGATTGTATATGAATGGAATAGTGTGTATTGGATGCTTTTCTCATATGAATTTTTAATAATTTCACGTGCTGCCTCTCATTCCTTCTCATTGCCCGTAGCCACATGCATGTGTGCATAAGTGTGGGCCCCACTTCATTTTCTTTTATAATATTCCACGTTGCTTTTTCTTTGTCTGCCCAAGCTTCCACATGATTCAACTCGCCTTCAGCTTGTGTTATCTTTATGTTGGCTCCCCTCATGCAGCTTCTTCTTCATTCATCTCGCTTTTTCTTCCCACACACACACTCTGCCTCTTCTTCTAGCTTTGTGAGCTTTCTCTCCCCCTTTCAAAGCACCAAAACCTGTGGTAAGCTCTTTTATGTTTTCTCCATGTAGCTTCTTGAATTATTTCCACGTGAAACTCTCCTCTTTGTGGGCTTCCTCGTATGTATTTCTTCTATGTTTAGCCCTCTTTAATAATCACATGGCTTTGTTTCTTCTTCTCATTAGGTTCTTTTTATCTTTCCTTATATCCTGGAGCTTCTTCTTGTTAATGTGTTTTCTTCCTCTTGCTTCTGTTGCATGTTCTCCAGCCCATTCACATCAACTCCTTCTTAAAATCAAGCCTACTTCTTATGTTCTACTCTCATGCAGCTTCTGTACACTCGTTTTCTTGAACCCATTCTCCACATGTTGGTGTATGAAGGATGGACTAGTGGCCTAAACTTCCAGCTCATTCAATTTGTGAGCTGCCCTGTGAGCTACGTCATCATTCTGTGGCTTCATGCATGTATACCCATCTCAACTCCTTCACATTGAAGCTGCAGTTCCTTACGTAATTTCCACGTCAACCCGTAAGTACTTAAAGCTTCTTCTTTTTAACGAGCTCGTGGCTACCTCTCCACGTCTTCAAACAGTACCATGCTTCTATTATTCCTTTCTCACATCAGCTTCACAGCTTCCTCTTCCCTATAAACCATCACTCGAGCCTCCATACACATAAAACCCAAGCCTTCTTATCAAGAACCCGTTGCTTCTAACGTGTTGTTTCTTTGAAAGTTAGACTTGTGAGTGAATGACATGGTGTGAATAAAGATGGAGCTACTTATGTGGAGAAGTGGACTCATGTATGGATGAAGTAAGTATGGTGTAAATGAAGAGAGGATTGGACCCATATGTGTTAGTGTGAGCTATGGTGAGTGCTGTGTAAGTGTGTGAGCCTATGGCTTCCTTACAAGCTAAATGGAGTGGGTCCAACGTGAAAGTTGTGCTGCATGTGTGGAGAGTGTAGTGGTTGGAAAGTGGAGTGTGGTTGATATGGAGAAGCTACCTTGTATGGAATAAAGCTAAAGTTTAAAGCTCCCAACCCATAAATGTAGAGAAAGAAAAGGAGAAAGAGAGTATGAGTGTGATGTTGAGTGAGCTGATCCTACATATGTGTGCATGAAAGATTGTGTGGGCTTATGTGTGTGTCGTCCCCATGAGAACAAGGGAGCTAGAGCTTGCTTCTTCTTAAAACCCATTACTCCTATTCAAATGCTATTTTATTCTTTCATTCCAATTTTATTACTCAACAAAAAGTATACTTGATCCTAACTCTTCTCTTCCTCTTCTTCAAAACAAATTCTCATTTAAGCCCTAATTACCTATTAAAATTCTGCACAAAAGAGTGGGAAAAATCAAATAGAAATATTCACAAAATTATTTAAGATAAGTTTATGCGTTAACATCATTCATTTTGCAATTTAATTCCTAAAGTGCATAAATGGCTAACAAAATCAAATTCCACCTAATTAAATGGAACAAGCCATATTTAATCACTAAAATACCTAAATTAGGAGGATTCATGTATATAAAACTAGCTATCACATATGAATATATTCCACTAAGTTACCATTCAATATATTTGGGATAACCATTCATTGCATCACATGATCACAATCTCAAGTGGCATTTAGTATTTAGCCTATGAATAATGTCGAGTATTAATTGGGCTATCTAGGAGCTAAGAAGTATAGGAAACCATATATGACAGCTAAGGAGGCTCTAAAATTCACTTAGAGTTAGTAGTATATGGCTAAGAACTGAGAAAGCGAGAAAATAGGATCAGAAGGAAGCAAAGTCGTAGTTCAAAGCACCTGAAGTTGCAATGAAATGCAGGAAAAACTAGTTCCAAAAGGTACCCTAGAGTAATCTCATTGTGACAAGTTGTGGTGGTAGCCCTAGTGATGCAAGATCCACTAGGAACATGCCCTAGAGAACCTTCAACAATTCGAAACTTTGCTCAGGACTAACTAGAAAATACGAATATTGGTTTTATAAAGGAAAGTGTCACATTCCAAGCATCCTGTAACTGATAGCATAACCCATATCAGTCCACTCAATTAAATAGTATGGAAAGAAGGGATTTTAATTATTTTTAATTACACCCATTTGACACCATTATCACACAAGAGCACAAGCATTCACTTGGTCACTTGGCATTATGTTTAGTTATGAGGATTAGGCATCATACACAAATTATGTATTAGATGGAAGTGATGTAAATATATATATATACAAATTGACCACGGCTTGCTTCTTCTTTAGATGTGGGAATTCACCAATGCCACCTCGTGCTTCCATGTGTAAGGTGTGTGAGTATATGTGGTAGATGATGTTTGATTGCATTAAGGAAATATATTCAGCCGTGGTGGAGCTAGAAAGGAAGGGTGCATGAAATGAATGGCTTAAGTAATCTAGGATAAGGACACCTCATGCTTGCTCCACCTACCTTCATATATATATATATATATATTAAACTGTCATTTGCTAATGCCGTATTTGGTTTGACAGCAGGAGATAAGTAGTGCTTTTAATATATATAGATTAAATGAGAGTAAGACACCTCTGCTGCCACCTAGCACATGCACCGATTCATGGAATGATGATTTGCCTTCATGCCACCTAATTAAATTGTGATGTGCTGGTGCAGTCTGTGCTGTGATAGTGGGAGTTAAATATTGTTTTAATATATAGATTAAGTAAGGGTAAGATACATAGCTGCTGCCACCTAGCCACTTGCACCGATTCATGAAATTGTAATCTACCTTCATGCCACCTAATAGCGGTGGAAAGCAGGAGCTGTCCATTGCATTAATTACCCTTCACTCTAACTAATTTTAGGTGGAAGGAAATAGTGGAAGGAAGGAAGAAATTTCGGACAGCCATAGGAGAGGAGAGAAGAGAAGGAAAAACCGAAGTACAAGGACTCCAAAAAAGAGGTAAGCTCCAAGTTGCTCCCTTGTTCTGGACTGGGATGTTTTGGCCTTGTAGAATTAGTTAGAAAAGGATTTTGAAGCCAAAATTTTTATAACAGGTTGTCCATCCCTTATACTTGAAATCTGGAAAATTACAGAATTTTTGGAACAAGGTAAATCAGAGAAACAACCCACTAATTCAATTTGGCTTCTGTACCGAACAGCCTGGGGCTGATTTCATAAAGAATTTTGTTAAATGGGTAAACGAAGGAATTAGTGCATGAAAATTTGTGGGGAGGTAGCTAAGATGTATCAAGTCAGGTTTACAAAGTCTTAGAATTTTATGGGCTCATTTGGTAGGATAGCAAAGCCAGAAACAGCAAGGGCAGTGTACAGCGAGCTCAACTGAGGTAGTGACCAAAACAGTAGGAGTTTAGGGGCTATCCCTGGGAATTCTTGAAAACTGTTTCTGTGGCTTATAATTAACATAATTAGGGGTCACTCTGCCAATTTTTACGATTTTTGGAGGTCATTTAGTGGAGGAAAGAAATTTCACAAAAACGGGTCCGAAAATGTAGTTAAATTGAGACTCTGGTAGTTTTCATTCTTTCACTGTTGTAGAGTGACTTTGCATGGAAAATTTGAGAATCCAGCTTGGAAATAAGGGCTAAGGACTTAGCTTTATAGCACTGGATCACACACGAATAACTTAGATAATAACTAATTATGAGACGGAAAAGAAAATGAGGATGTGATTGTTTACAATTAGGAATTCCAATGATTAATTAGCGAAAGGGATTTAGGAATTTCGTATGGGGGCATTAGTAATTTAATTGCAATGTAAATATTATCCATGACTCATTCTTAATTAGTACAATGCATGATTGAAATTTAGGAAGGCCATTGGGACAACCAGGGCTAAGGAATAACGTGACAAAACGACAGTGACGAAACAGGTAGTTAACACTGTACTCACTTTGTGGTTTATGTTAATGCACTGGATGAAATCCCGAAGTCCCTATACTGTGTTTGGTTGCATGTATATCTACTAATATGACTCTATGAGTACCAGATTGCTGTTATTGGCCAATAACCGAAGCAAGGTAGCCTAATGAATGAAAATATGCTGCTACGTAGCCTAAGGATAAGAAAATGCTGCTACGTAGCCTAAGGATAAGAAAATGCTGCTACGTAGCCTAACAAATGAGAATGTGCTGCTACGTAGCCTAACGATAAGAAAATGGTGCTACGTAGCGTAACGAATGAGAATATGCTGCTACCTAGATATTACATGCTCCGACACCGAAGTATGCATCGAATGTATCCTGGATAGTAATCCGTGCTATATTTATATATGTGTTTCTTGAGTACATTGTTAGCTACTGAGATTTTATCTCACTACAAATTGACTATTTTACAGGTATTAACTATGCTATGAATAGAGCTAGACAAATAGAGAATGAACAAACTGACCAATAGATTACATATTGATTGTAATTGGTCTTATGAATCCTTTGAACAAGGATTGAATGTAAAGTTTGACTCCAATGAGGATGTAACATTGTAGTATTAATCTCTCTTTTGATTTGTATAAATATCATACATGAGATATCTACAGTAAGTTAACTGTGATGTTTATTAGGGTTGCCGAACTCCCAGTACAAGTAAACTCCTATGTTTGCATTACATGAAATTGATTATGATAACCATGGGATTAGTTCTAGCACATTAGCATCATCAACTTATGGTTTTCTTATGAAAATGATGAAGGTTGTCTAGGTATGACAATTATATTTTTAGGTCTAGGATCTTGTTGACAGGATTTTGGACTCCACACTAAGGAAATTAAAGACCTTGTCGACAGGATCTTGGATTTCGCCTTGTAAAATGTAAGACCTTGTCAACAGGGTCTTCTGTTAGTAGTACAAGATCCCTTCATATGGTAAGTTATAGTGTATGTAAAGTGTAGGTGTGACAATTTGGTATATTGTCATTGGTTTCAAATTCTAGGGGTCGTCTCCTTTGGTCTGCATAGCTCTTTTGCCTATTTTGAGCAGCTAACAGCCTTTTCCTGATGATTTCTATGTGTCTAGATGTCTGGTCCACTATCTCTGGCCCTAAAAGTCTCCTTTCTCCCAGTTCAACCCAACATAAGGGGGATCTGCAATTTCTCCCATAAAGGGCTTCAAATGGTGCCATTTGGATACTGAAATGGTAACTATTGTTGTATGCAAATTCTGCTAAGGGTAAGTATACATCCCAGTTCCCTTTAAACCCCAAGACACATGACCTAAGCATATCCTCCAAAGTTTGAATGGTTCTCTCTATTTGGCCATCTGTTTGAGGATCATAGGCCGTACTAAATTTTAATTGGGTCTCTGTCTGAAATAATACTAATAGGTGCTCCATGGAGTCTCACAATCTCACTCACATAAAGTTGAGCTAGTTTGTCGGTGGTGTAGGTAGACTTAAATGGTAAGAAGTGGGCAGATTTGGTTAATCTATCCACTATTACCCAAATGGAGTCATATCCTGAGGATGTCCTAGGTAAGCCCATAACAAAATCCATAGAGATACTGTCCCATTTCCACTCAGGGATTTCTCTAGGCTGTAACATTCCTGCGGGTCTTTGGTGTTCTACCTTCACTCTCTGACAGACTAAACACTTAAACACATATTGGGCAATTTCTGATTTCATGCTAGGCCACCAAAAATTCTTTTTAAGATCTGATACATCTTCGTGGTGCCCGGGTGTAAAGTGTATTTGCTTCTGTGGGCTTCTGCTAAGATAGTGTCCCTCAATTCTCTTTTCTCAGGCACACACAATCTATCCTTGTACCAAATCAGTCCATCCTCAGATTCCCAAAATTCTTTGGACTTTCCCTGGCTTATATGTCTCTTGATCTTTTCTAAAAACTCATCAGAAACTTGAGCATTTTTAATCTGGTCTCGTAGGTCACTATGAATCCTCAACTCTCTCATTGAAAGGCTACCAGGATGTAGGGAGATGGAAAGGTTTAGGTCTCTAAAATCCTCTATAAGTTTTTGTTCCCTAAGCATCATAAGTGACACATGTATGGACTTTCTACTTAAGGCATCTGCAACTATGTTCGCTTTGCCCGGGTGATACTTAAGGGTGAAATCATAATCTTTAAGAAATTCCATCCACCTTCTTTGTCTCATGTTCAATTCCTTCTGGTCAAAAAGGTATTTTAAACTTTTATGATCACTATAAACCTCAAATGATGCCCCATATAAGTAATGTCTCCAAATCTTTAGGGCAAATACAATGGCTACTAATTCCAAGTCATGGGTGGGGTAGTTCTCCTCATGGGGTCTTAATTATCTAGAAGCATAGGTGACTACTCTACCCTCTTGCATTAAGACACAACCCAGCCCTTTCTTGGAAGCATCACTGTATACTACAAAAGGTTTCTGGGGGTCTGGTATCACTAAGATGGGTGTGGAAGTCAATCTGGTTTTTAACTCCTGAAATCTCTCTTCACATTTATCATCCCAAATAAACGGTTGGTCCTTGCGGGTTAATCTAGTCAAAGGCGTAACTAACTGAGAAAATCCTTTGATGAACCTCCTATAGTACCTGACTAATCGCAAGAAACTCTTAACCTCTGTGACAGTTTTGGGTCTTTCCCAATTCACTACTGCTTCTATTTTGTTAGGGTCCACTGCTACCCCTCTTTCAGAGATTATATGCCTAAGAATTGTACTTCCCTCAACCAAAACTCGCACTTACTGAGTTTAGCAAATAATTGTTTCTCTTTCAAAATTTGAAGGATATGCTTAGGTCATGTGTCTTGGAGTTTAAAGGGAACTGGGATGTATACTTACCCTTAACAGAATTTGCATACAACAATAGTTACCATTCCAGTATCCAAATGGCACCATTTGAAGCTCTTTATGGGAGAAATTGCAGATCCCCCTTATGTTGGGTTGAACTGGGAGAAAGGAGACTTTTAGGGCCAGAGATAGTGGACCAGACATCCAGACACATAGAAATCATCAGGAAAAGGCTGCTAGCTGCTCAAAGTAGGCAAAAGAGCTATGCAGACCAAAGGAGACAACCCTTAGAATTTGAAACCAGTGACCACGTACTTCTTAGAGTAACTCCAATCATAGCAGTGGGTCAATCCTTGAAATCCAAGAAACTCAGCCCCCGTTACACGGGTCCTTTCCAAATTTTGGATCGGATAGGACCAGTGGCTTATAGACTTGCCCTTCCTCCAAATCTTTCCCAGATTCATAATGTTTTCCATGTCTCCCAATTAAAGAAATATCAACCAGATCCTTCGCACATCATAGAGCATGAATCAGTGCATTTGCAACACAATTTGTCTTATGTTGTAGAACCAAAGGAAATAATAGACAAGCAGATCAAACAATTAAGGAATAAAAGTATCTCACTAGTCAAAGTGGTCTGGAAAGGGCTATCCTCGGACGAAGCTACTTGGGAAACCGAAAGAGACATGAGAAAGCACTACCCGACATTATTTGCATAAGGTACGTAAATTTTTTAGGACAAAAATTTTTAAGGGGGAAGGAATTGTCACATTCCGAGCTTCCTGTAACTGATAGCATAACCCATATCAGTCCACTCAATTAAATAGTATGGAAAGAAGGGATTTTAATTATTTTTAATTACACCCATTTGACACCATTACCACACAAGAGCACAAGCATTCACTTGGTCACTTGGCATTATGTTTAGTTATGAGGATTAGGCATCATACACAAATTATGTATTAGATGGAAGTGATGTAAATATATATATATACAAATTGACCACGGCTTGCTTCTTCTTTAGATGTGGGAATTCACCAATGCCACCTCGTGCTTCCATGTGTAAGGTGTGTGAGTATATGTGGTAGATGATGTTTGATTGCATTAAGGAAATATATTCAGCCGTGGTGGAGCTAGAAAGGAAGGGTGCATGAAATGAATGGCTTAAGTAATCTAGGATAAGGACACCTCATGCTTGCTCCACCTACCTTCATATATATATATATATATATATATATTAAACTGTCATTTGCTAATGCCGTATTTGGTTTGACAGCAGGAGCTAAGTAGTGCTTTTAATATATATAGATTAAATGAGAGTAAGACACCTCTGCTGCCACCTAGCACATGCACCGATTCATGGAATGATGATTTGCCTTCATGCCACCTAATTAAATTGTGATGTGCTGGTGCAGTCTGTGCTGTGATAGTGGGAGTTAAATATTGTTTTAATATATAGATTAAGTAAGGGTAAGATACATAGCTGCTGCCACCTAGCCACTTGCACCGATTCATGAAATTGTAATCTGCCTTCATGCCACCTAATAGCGGTGGAAAGCAGGAGCTGTCCATTGCATTAATTACCCTTCACTCTAACTAATTTTAGGTGGAAGGAAATAGTGGAAGGAAGGAAGAAATTTCGGACAGCCATAGGAGAGGAGAGAAGAGAAGGAAAAACCGAAGTACAAGGACTCCAAAAAAGAGGTAAGCTCCAAGTTGCTCCCTTGTTCTGGACTGGGATGTTTTGGCCTTGTAGAATTAGTTAGAAAAGGATTTTGAAGCCAAAATTTTTATAACAGGTTGTCCATCCCTTATACTTGAAATCTGTAAAATTACAGAATTTTTGGAACAAGGTAAATCAGAGAAACAACCCACTAATTCAATTTGGCTTCTGTACCGAACAGCCTGGGGCTGATTTCATAAAGAATTTTGTTAAATGGGTAAACGAAGGAATTAGTGCATGAAAATTTTTGGGGAGGTAGCTAAGATGTATCACGTCAGGTTTAAAAAGTCTTAGAATTTTCTGGGCTCATTTGGTAGGATAGCAAAGCCAGAAACAGCAAGGGCAGTGTACAGCGAGCTCAACTGAGGTAGTGACCAAAACAGTAGGGGTTTAGGGGCTATCCCTGGGAATTCTTGAAAACTGTTTCTGTGGCTTATAATTAACATAATGAGGGGTCACTCTGCCAATTTTTACGATTTTTGGAGGTCATTTAGTGGAGGAAAGAAATTTCACAAAAACGGGTCCGAAAATGTAATTAAATTGAGACTGTGGTAGTTTTCATTCTTTCACTGTTGTAGTGTGACTTTGCATGGAAAATTTGAGAATCCAGCTTGGAAATAAGGGCTAAGGACTTAGCTTTATAGCACTGGATTACAAACAAATTGTAACACCATATATTTCTAGCTTGCTTCCTATCATTTCTAAGTTTCCCATGATGAATTGCACAAAAGGGAATGGAAGATGGCATTAAAATAATGCCTTATTTTGCGTTGCGTAGCGTATGAAAATTCCATTCGGTGTCACGCGGACCATATGAGTTCATACATCATATTCTCATATTTAATTACATACATACAACTCATTTACATCACCAAAGTTGGCCCACAACTCATGGAAACCGAAATGGAACCTAGAATATGGAGGTTTATTTTCGGCCAGATTTGGCCCCTTTCTGGCATAATTTCGAAAAATCATAACTAATTCTAAAAAAATCAAAATCACACATTCTTGGCCATTATGGAAAGCTACGGATGTCTAATTCACAGTAAAAATATGTACAGACCATAACACCCATCACAGAGGGCGTTTGACATCCCAAAATGTCCAGGGGTCAAACTGCCTCCTGATGCTGTCACAGATTCTGCAGCAAACTTTGAAAATGTCCAATTAATTCCACAAAAATCCAATCCATGTAAATGATACCAATATGGAAATCTGTGGATGTTAGCTAGAGGATAAAAATACTTTCAGACCAGTTCAGATACCCAAAGTCTCGAAATTCAATAGAACAGTACATCAAGTCGGGTAAGGGTCCTGATACTGGACAGAATGTTCAAAAATTCATATCTCCCTCTATAGAACTCCAAATGAGGTGCTTCTAGTTGTAAAAAGTCACTGTGAATGTATAGTTTCTCTGTATGAAATTTCGTGGCAATTGGACATCGTTTGCCCCATGAGTGACAGAATTCAATTTCGGACCAGTGCTATAGTACCAAGGACCAAAACCAGAAAATTTTCCAATTTCAACAATTCGCTAAATATTCCACAGACCTCCAAAAATTACCAACTTTATCTTCTTGAAAATCTCTCAATAAGCTCTAGATGCATGTCAAATTTCAGGTCAAGAAAAGTTCATTTGGACAAAAAGTGACATAGCCTCATGAAATGGTCATTTTTGCTTCCTACCAAGAGTCACTTTGCACCAAATGGCCTCTTCTTGAATTTGGCACCCCTTGAGCAAGTTTCAAAGCACAAATATGACTTGTGGAGGCTGCCCAAGTGATCCCAAACCTCATGCAACTCATTTTGGTCTCTCAACATCTATTTATGCATAGTTACATCAAGCCATCCAAAAGCCAATTTGCACAATACTAGAGATTTAGTGTCATATAAAGTGTACATCATATTCATACATCATTTTACACTTGTCCATGGTCTTACATCACAAAAAGATTACATACATCATTACTTTGACATTTAACCACCATTTTAAGTACATAATACACCAAAATAAAGATGTTCAATGTCCTTGGCTTGCATCTCCTTGACTTGGAACACCACCTAGACAATTCAAGGATGAAGGGGAAAGGGGGGGGTGAGATTCCAAGAATCTCAATAGCTCACACACCCATTCACACCACATTCAAGGCATACATATACCAAATGCATAACCATACAAGCATAAAGTGTGCAATAAATTCCATTCCATGCCACATTCACATGTCAAGATTACTTTCATGCTCTAGGGACTTTTGGTTTAGCCTCACCCCATTTCTAGGACTTTTGGATTTGCCTCACTATTGGTCTAGGGACTTTTAACTTTGCCTCACCCATTCAAGGGACTTTTGGCCTTGTCTCACCCATGCCATGAGACTTTTGGCATCTCCTCACCTTCATCAAGGGACTTTTGGCATCACCTCACCCTTATGGGCTCTTTCCACAACCATAGTCATTCAAGACAACACATTGGTACCAATGCACAACAAGGATCAAGTGGCATATTATCAAGCATCAAGAATGCATGCAAGCACACTAAGACATACATATGCACACAAGAATGCAAAGAGAATGAGGTGGAGAGCTACCTTTTTATGTATGCAATCTCACTTTGCAATTTCCTTCCCCTCCTTGGTTTCACAGGAGCACTTAGGTGGAGTATGGTTCTCTTGGCCTAGACATTACAAACATCACACAATTACACATTTGAAGCAAGCCAAGACATTAAACTAAAGCTTATTACACACTTGGCTCCAAAATAGACATATTGGTTCCATAAATGGCCTATTGAAGCAACTCATATTATTCAAGTGCTAGGCTCCATTCTCTTGTTCTTTCTAAACTTCTTGGACTCATTTAAGGTCCTTGGAGCCATCACACATTCAATTGCACAATTGGAAAACCAAGTTGCTTCACAAAGCACCATTATGGACACCATTAAGCCATCTCCCAATCTATGGCTCCTAAATTTTTCCCAATGGTTTCTCCCATCTTCTAACATCATATAAAGTCCCAAAACAAGGCTAGAACAAATTAAAACATCCCCTAACCTAATGAACCTAGCTTGGCTGAAGTATGCACCATAATGGAGGATCATAGACTTTGTGATTTTTCCTTGATGGGAGAGCCACTTGGGAGGCTTTCTAAAGGTCTTAGGAGTTCAAGGAAACATTCAAATAGCCAAGGAAACATTCACACAAAATCAGATTTTGCAAAACCCTAGAAAACACTACACTTTTCTAACTTGTTTTCTATTGGTTTTTCTTGGAATTTCTTGTCATATGCCATCTCCCCATGGCCTAAAACCCTTGTTCCCTCCTTGTATTTGGACAGAATATCCTCCCCTCCTTTGGTTCTGTTCTTAGCTAAAATACACACAAAGGGAGGGGGAAGAGAAGATGCAACAAAAAGCAAAGATTACCTATGGTTCAAGTGAGCTTTCAAGTGTCTTTCTCCTTCATTCTCTTCTCCTTAGCAAATTCGAAATTCTCCCCTTAGGTCTAGTTTCTCCTTGGCTTTCTTCCTCTTTTTCTTCTCCCTTTGGTGTGCCTAAGAGAGCTGAAGATTTTCTGTATTTTAGGCAGAATGGGTCGTGCTCATTAAAGAGGATAAGAAGGGAGAAAAGTGTGGAACATTCAAGAAACCATAAATTCCAATTTTGCCCTTCCGTAATGGCAAATTCGTTTCGGCTTCGTTTTAGCTCCTTTTTGAGAACCGTCTTTTCCATCATAAAATTTAGGTTCCCAATTTAATAAAATGCCTTTGGAATCACTCAGATCAGAGTTAAAACCATCCCGAACGAATCGGTCAAAGTTCGGGTCAACCGACGTTGGAAAGAGTACACCGGAGGGGTTTTACCAGTCCTGGGGCTTCCCATGATTTTTGGGGCCTCTGAGAACCTTGGGAAACTCAAAATTTTCATTTAAAAAGCCCTCCTAGGTGTTTTTCCAAAATTACACTTATTTACGAAAATGCCACTGGCCTTTCGGCAATTGTTTTAAATCACTCCGACCCCAGTTTTTGGGCAACTCAAGGCTCAAATCCTCATTTTCTATTATTTAAAATTTTATTCAAATTTTATTTGGCCTTGAATCACTCATCTCAGGGGACTTGCTTTTCAAATCAGCCCGTTCTAGTGATTGGACAATGTACTGGGCGTTACACGAATAACTTAGATAATAACTAATTATGAGAAGGAAAAGAAAATGAGGATGTGATTGTTTACAATTAGGAATTCCAATGATTAATTAGCGAAAGGGATTTAGGAATTTCGTATGGGGGGATTAGTAATTTAATTGCAATGTAAATATTATCCATGACTCATTCTTAATTAGTACAATGCATGATTGAAATTTAGGAAGGCCATTGGGACAACCAGGGCTAAGGAATAACGTGACAAAATGACAGTGACGAAACAGGTAGTTAACACTGTACTCACTTTGTGGTTTATGTTAATGCACTGGATGAAATCCCGAAGTCCCTATGCTGTGTTTGGTTGCATGTATATCTACTAATATGACTCTTTATGAGTACCAGATTGCTGTTATTGGCCAATAACCGAAGCAAGGTAGCCTGATGAATGAAAATATGCTGCTACGTAGCCTAAGGATAAGAAAATGCTGCTACGTAGGCTAAGGATAAGAAAATGTTGCTACGTAGCCTATCGAATGAGAATGTGCTGCTACGTAGCCTAACGAATGAGAATGTGCTGCTACGTAGCCTAACGATAAGAAAATGCTGCTACGTAGCCTAACAAATGAGAATGTGCTGCTACGTAGCCTAACGATAAGAAAATGCTGCTACGTAGCCTAACGAATGAGAATATGCTGCTACCTAGATATTACATACTCCGACACCGAAGTATGCATCGAATGTATCCTGGATAGTAATCCATGCTATATTTATATATGTGTTTCTTGAGTACATTGTTAGCTACTGAGATTTTATCTCACTACAAATTGACTATTTTACAGGTATTAACTATGCTATGAATGGAGCCAGACAAATAGAGAACGAACAAACTGACCAATAGATTACATATTGACTGTAATTGGTCTTATGAATCCTTTGAACAAGGATTGAATGTAAAGTTTGACTCCAGTGAGGATGTAACATTGTAGTATTAATCTCTCTTTTGATTTGTATAAATATCATACATGAGATATCTACCGTAAGTTAACTGTGATGTTTATTAGGGTTACCAAACTCTCGGTACAAGTAAACTCCTATGTTTGCATTACATGAAATTGATTATGATAACCATGGGATTAGTTCTAGCACATTAGCATCATCAACTTATGGTTTTCTTATGTAAATGATGAAGGTTGTCTAGGTATGACAATTATCTTTTTAGGTTTAGGATCTTGTTGACAGGATTTTGGACTCCACACTAAGGAAATTAAAGACCTTGTCGACAGGATCTTGGATTTCGCCTTGTAAAATGTAAGACCTTGTCAACAGGGTCTTCTGTTAGTAGTACAAGATCCCTTCATATGGTAAGTTATAGTGTATGTAAAGTGTAGGTGTGACAGAAAGACCCTAAGAGAACTTGTCTCTTAGAACCCTAGCCCCAAGACACCACAAAGGAAGACCAATCCTTTGATAAGTCATGTGAACTCTCAGAGAATACAAAGAAGCAAAAGCCTCACAAAGTATTGAATAATACTCAAATTTATTCATTCATGATCTTAAAATAGAGTACAATAGGGAACTTTTTATAGGCAAAGTTTCTAAAAGACTTAAATTTCTAATAAAAGTTAAACTCTAAAATCTGATTAGAATTATTTTGAATAATGCCTAAAATCAAAGAACAAGATTAGGATATTAATTTTAACTTAATCTCCTAGATAAGCTCCTTGACCAAGTCCAAAAATAAAATAAAATAATAAAAAACAAAATTCAAAAAGAATCCTGGTCAAAACTAATTAGCTCCTTTAAATAGTCCACATGGGATGCTCATGCTTCATTAAAAATTACATGGTTGACACATGATTCTTAATCTCTTGCAATTGGACTCCAATTGGGCCTTGACACTCCTCTTGTATGTGTATAACTGTATTGGGCCTTTAACATATTGGATATTGACTTTAGTTGCTCCATGGACTCTTCTTAGGAAATTGGGCTTTCACTTGGACTTCCACTTTTGCATCTTTAAAGAGATATTGATCAAATATGGATCTTGGGCTCTAAACTTGGGCCAACGTCCAACATAGATATTATTTTGAGCTCTTTAAGATTTTTGGACATATACTAGCACAATTTAGACCTCTTGAGCATAGGCCATCCTTTCATGAGCCATTTGGACCTGAATCATAGGCTTTGGAATGATTTGGGTTTCTTGATGGATGAGGGCTTCTCGAACTTGTAGTGCTCTAATGGGCATGTCAACTGATATTGTATCACCTAGCTTCTATTACCCCGAAAATGCTTTTGATGTCAATACTAGTAGCCAGGCGGACCTTTGTATCTTTTTTGATGTCAAACATAGTCTAGATGCTATGTTCATGACTTGAAATTATTTTTAATGTAAAGTTACATGCAGAGCTTTCCTAAAAGCGATAGCATGGCACATCTTGATCTTTCCATAGACACCTAATTTGCATGGTTTAGAGTTGTATAGCCCGAGTTATAAATTTTCAAAGTTAGTGCAAAGTTTTGGGCTATGCAATTAGTAACTTCAGACTAGTCCAAGCACATCCAGGCTTCAAAAACCGATCAAACAGTAACACAGCTATGACTGGATGCCTGATACTGGACAGAAATTTCAAAAATGTATATCTCCCTCCCTAGATACACAAATGAAGTGCTTCCAATTGGCACAAGTTATTGGGAAGGTCTAGTTTCTTCCTATTAAATTTTGTGGCAATTGGACATCATTTGCCCCATGAGTGACAGAGTTTTATTTCAGACCAAAATGAATAGTGTACTAACCCAAAACCAAAAAATTTCCAACTTTAAAAATTCATTAAATATTCTATAAACCTCCAAAAATTTTGTACTTTATCTTCTCAAAAAACTCTCAATGAGCTCTACATGTCTGCCAAATTTCATGAGAAGATTCATCCATTTGGTCTATTTGTGCTATAGGGTTCCGGTTTGGTCATTTTCATGGTCTCACCTAGCGTCAAAGTGTCCAATTTTGCTTTCCAAGCTTGTGTGGCCACTTGAGCACATGGGGATGCACGAAAATAACCCTCTAAACTTCTTTCAAAGGTTAATAAACTCAGATTTCTCAAACTCACTTATTCACCCCATGATATACATAAAATCACACATGCTAGCTCTTGCCATTCAATACCAAAAACATGCTATCTCATACAATTGGCATCAAATTTCATTCATACATTATACACTTGGGTAATTACATATGTTCATATGATTACATAATAATTTCATCATGGGATTACATCATATGCCATGTGTATGGCTACAAAAGAGACATAACTAGGCTATTTCATACATTTTAATGTCAATCTCCTTTTCTTTGGCTTGGTGGCTTCCAGTACCTTGCTCAATTGATTCACCTAGCATGTTGAGATATTGGTGAGGAGGGGATGAGATTTAAAGAATCCTAATAGCTCATCTCCCTTTCAATCACACATAAAGTATACAATACAAGCCTTGAAAATGTATAAATGATATATTAACATACGTGAGCATTTAAGAAACATTCTTGACATTTGAACAAGTCATACATAGCATACATAGACTTGCCAAGTGAGTGGATTAGCCACACCCATTCACTTGTGGATTTTGGACTTGCCTCACCCATTTTCATTAAGAGGTTTTTTACTCAACTTCTGTAACATCCCTAAAATTAGGATTTTCTAATTATTTAGTATTTTATGTGATGAATTTATTAAGCTTTAATAAAAAGAATTTGAACAAAATAGTTTCGTATATAAGAAGTATAAGCTGAATAGGACCCATAAGAATTTTTGAGATTTTAGGGGGTCCAGGGGTAAAATTGTCATTTGCCACCCAGACAAACTTTGATAAATTTTTCAAGAAGGAATGGGAATATTAAGGGAATAAATAACCCCTGAAGCTCCTTCAAGATTTCTTAGCCCTTTAGCTATTTCTATTTCTATAGTTGTTACAACTTATTTTTTATTTAGCTCATAGCTACTGATTGGGCTAACCAAATTCCACCTGGCCATCCGGACAACGTGGCATCATTGGACCCGTCTCATCAAACTGAGTTTAATCGTGGGTCACGGATTTTTGAGATTCTTGCTCGGTTTCTTGATATTTGTGCCTGAAGCCACGAATAGAGGGTGAAACTAGAGTTCCCTAAACTTTCGGGCAATTTATACATTTTGGCCCCGCATATAACTTTTCTTCCCATTTTAGTCCCTGGCTCCTTCGTACTTGACTTCGGAGACTCTTCAGGACCTTTTTTCTGATCCCCTTAATGCATCATTAATTAGGGAATATTGGGAACATTATGCGGGACCCACATTAGCAGAGAACTTTGAAAATGTAGATTAAATAAGATATTATGGAAAACCTAGGAAAACAGTAACAATTTTGTAAGTTTAACCGAGGAAGAGCTAACGTGGCACCAGGGAACTGGGAAAGTGCTGATGTGGCGCCATGTAGAAAAGAGAGAGATGATGTGGCACCATGTGTGAAGAAGAAGCTAGAAGTTGGAAGAGAATTCTAGAAGCTAGACGAGCTACGGAGTGATTACATAGGCTTATGTCAGCAAATCTTAGAAATCTCACATATTACGAAAAAGTTATTGTTAACTTCAGCATGACATAGGCGCTGACTTAAGCGGCATTAAATGCAATCTTATCTTCACATATTACAAAAAAGTAACCAGGGTAATCCAATGGTTAATATTCATCCGTAAAACATGATACAATCTAAATCATTGATGCAATCTAATGGCTTAGATTTTTTCACCTTTTCAAGATCAAACCACCACTTTTGATCTAATCTAAAGGCTTATATTTTATCTCTTATTTTAAGGTTAAATCTTGACCATTCAAGTGATCTAAAGGCCAAGATCTCCCACCTTAAAGTTAATTAAATCCTAACCATTTATAACTAGTATATATATGAACCACACACACACTTTCATGCCATTTTCTCATACACAAATACACACCAAAATTCGGCCAAGACAAAGAGAAGGAGAAGGAGAAGGAGCTCAGCCTAAGGAAGAAGAGAAGGGAGAAGGAAGAGAAAAGGAAAAGCCACCAGGAAAAATCAAACACCGTAGAGTTAAGGTAACATAGATAGCCTTTCTTCTTCTTGGTTTTTCTTCTATTTTCTCCAAGAATTCTTCTCTTCTCTTTCTCTCTAAATTTCGTACATGGCATGAGGAGATGGGAAATTTTGTTGTTTCCATGAATTCTAGCCAAGAAAAGATGGAGAAATCATATATATGGCTTATGGATTCATGTGATTCAAGAAAATTCCTATTCTTGGCAATTTTTCTACAAATCAAGAAGCTTTGTATTTCAAGATGTCATGGGAGAAATTGAGGAGAAAATAAAGGGAGAAGTGATGGAAGAAAGCCTAAGGAAGAGGAAGATTAATACAACTTTGATTTTCATGAAGAAATTGGTAAGGAACCCTAGAATCTTAACTTGAGAAAATTGTAGAATACATATGAAATCTCTAGAAATTGATTGACGGCTTTTGTTTATCTCCTTTGAATATGTATGTGTGGCTATTTGGTGACATGAAAATGAAGCAAAATCACATGTCTTCTTGGATGCATAGATTTGGCTAACACATGTACATATATACCTAGGGAAGAGTTTTCTTAAATCCAACTAAGAAGAAATTGGCAAGAAACCCTAGAATCTTAACTTGAGAAAATTGTAGAATACATATGAAATCTCTAGAAATTGATTGAAGGCTTTTTTTTATCTCCTTTGAATATGTATGTGTGGCTATTTGGTGACATGAACATGAAGCAAAATCACATGTCTTCTTGGATGCATAAATTCAGCCAACACATGTACATATACCTAGGGAAGAGTTTTCTTAAATCCAACTAAATTAGGTTAATCTACATGAAAAATAAGGCCTATAGTGAAATTTTGGTGAATTATGGATCATTGTATAAAAAGTCAAATCTTTGAGAAAAAGTGTTGATCAAAATGTTCTTGAATTTTCCCTGATGATATTTGATATGTTCTGCACAATTATTGTGGTCTAAGATGTTCTATGTGTTGCCTGAATTATGCTGATATTTATTTTGTAAATTTTGGAGCTATTTGAGATAGTTAAAAAATTATGCAGTAATATGTCAAGAATAGAATATATGGTAGCATGTGTTCTGGAATTGCACTGTTTGCTATGCTGATATATTATCTGATTTCTTGACATAGATAATATGCTATTTATTGCCTGATTATATGAGCATGGGTTATTTGGTAAAGAACTAGCCAATATATAGGGCAGACAGGGGGTGAGCCCAAAGAACTGGCCAATATATAGGGTGGAAGGGGGTGAGCCCTATGTATGTGCCAGAGTTGACCATTGGGTAGCTGCTGTTGTATTGGATGTCTAATCTCAAAGATATTTGAAAATGTTTAAACAACTAATTTTTGGACTCCAGTACACAGTCATGCTATCGAGATTATTTATGCACAAAGTTGTGCAAGGCAGTTCTTTCCTAAATATACCTACATGCCTTGTTCAAATGATGGCTTGGATGACATATTATTGTGATATTATATGACTTTCCTTGGGTACCTACTGGGGGACGCCTCAGTAAAGGAAGCAGAGGGATAAGCATGTTATGTCATGGCAGTGCAACATGATCTGGGTATTGAGCCTGCCGAAGCCAGTGCAACATGATCTGGGTATTGAACCTGGCAGTCTCTAAGGCCTAATGGTCAAAAGAGAATAAATATTGTTGTGATACCTTCTCTATTCTATGCATGTAGATGCATGCAGAAATCTCTTGAATATCTTGCAATTGCTTAATACCAATTACGTTGAGCAATTCTTGTATTTCATTCATGTCCTATCTTTAGATGTAATATGCCTATTCTATTTCATATTCATGTTAGATATTGCTGACAGGTATATCTCTCTGCTTATATTGTTTGATAAATTAACTGCCTTACCACTATATTACTTGTTGTCTGTTAAAAGTACTTGACTATTCTTCATGGATATTATGTGGTATTGATCTTGTCTATGTTATTGAGAAAATTATTTCTCACTCTATTGTGGTTTATATTTTTCTTAGGTGCCGATTTATTAAGTGACCTTAGAACTCCAAGCGGAGTGGATCCAATTCCCACTCCAAGGATTCGTCATCCATAATATACACATCATATCATGTGATGACATTGTTTATGCTGTACCAGTATATTTTGTGTCCCCATGAGAGCTGGAGTCCCACACATTACCAGTGGGTGGAGTTGACCCTCCTGCTCCTCCATTTGCATGAACATAGGCCTAGTTACTGATACTGACCCTTTTGTTATCTGAGGGACTTTTCTTTTTGAATGGTTATAGGATAGATTCCCTTTTGATGTGATATAACTTGTATGACCCTGTTTCCTTATGAGGGAACTCTTGAACTAATTTGTATAAGTTACAATGCATTTTTCATTATTGTTGTAGTCCACTACGCCATTAATTAGATTTTATTGTGAAGGAATAATTAAAAAAATGATTAAACTCAAATAAGAAATTCTTCACAAATATATAAAATAAAGAAGGGTATTAGAAGAGGTGTTACAACTTCACTCTTAGAAGTCAACCTGACTCTTAGAAGTCAACCTGACTCTTGGGAGACTCTTTACTTTATCTTAACTAATTTCAAAGGTTTTTAGCTCATCCTCACTATGGTTAAAAGGTTCTTGGCTTCTCCACACTGAAGCAAACCAAGACAAGCATATAAAACATCATTTGAATGCATAAAACATCATCATGATATCATAGAATAAGGGCTCATGCTAAAATACTTTTCATAACTTAAAACATACTTGCACACACTCAAAGACAATATAAGTACACATTCATGCATAAGAGAAGGTGGAAAGAGCTACCTTTGCCACACAAACATACTTTTTTCTTGAGCCTTGAGTCCTCTCCCTTGACCTCACACACCCAAGAAGGTAGAGATCATTTCTCTTAGCCTAAACACATTATATAGAAGCTAATTAGACTCTTGAATTAAAATTTTAAGGCCATAAATTCACTAGAAAAGTTAGGTGACTCATAAAGCTCTTTTATGGTTTCATAATATACTTAATGAAGCAACCTTAAAAGAACATCATCTTGGCTCCATTCTTTCCATTTATTTATGATTCTTGACTCCATTTAAACCTCTTGGAGTCATCACACAATCAATTCAAGGAGCTTAGTTATGTGTTGCTTTTTTAAGCCATAATATGGAACATATAAGGCCATTCACTTTTTATGGTTTCTAAAATTTTTGCAAGGCTTCCTCTTATCCTCTTCCATCATACATAACTCAAAATTAAGTTTAGAATAAATTTAAACTACCCCTTGGTGCTTCCTCTAGCCTAGGTCAAAACTATGCACTATATGAACACCAAGTGAGTTTGCTTCCTTTTCTTGATGAAAGATGCATATGAAGAGCCTTCTAGGGATCTCAAAAGCTCATCTAAACATTCATTTAGGCCTAGGAATAATTGCATCAAATCAAATTTTTAAGGGAGTTCATAAAACCCCAGGTTTGCTATCTTGAAAATCAATAGCTTTTACTTGGATTTCTTTGGATATTCTTACTCTACCCCCTTAAATTCATAGAATCCACCCTTGGTTCTGCCCAAAATTCAAGCTCTCTTGTAGCTACATATATGGGGCAAAATAGGGAGAAGAAGGGGGAAGGACTAGCTACCATAGGATGGATATTTTACCTTATTTTTCGTTGTTTTCTTGCTTGATTCTCACTTTCCTTACCCTCTTCTCTTCAAATCCGAATTTTCTCCTCTGTTCTTCCCTCAAAATAGATCCAAAAACTTCAATAAAACCATAAGAAAGAAAGCTTAAAAGGAGAGGAACAAGTTTGGAAGAAGAAAGAGTATGAAAATTTATGAAATTCCTTACCTTTTTCTTGCTTTTTCTCCTCCTTTCTTCTCCTCCATGGTGCGCTTAAGAGAGCTGGTGTTTCTTCTAGCTTTTAGGAAAAATAGGTCATGCAAATGAAGAGGGAGAAGAAACAAGAAACTTAAAGAGTGTTCAAGAAGCTTCCACTTTCTTAAAAATTTTAATTTTATCCTTCGTTCTTGGCATTTTCGTTTCTAACTTGTTTTAACTCCTTTTTTAGAATTGTCTTTTCTATTATGAAATTTAGGTTCCCAGTTCAATAAAATGCCTTTGGAATCACTTAATTTGAAGCTAAAACCTTACTGAACAAATCCATCAAAGTTTGAGTTCACTGATGTTGGAAAATGTACACTAGAGGGGTTTTACCAGTCCCAAGGCTTCACATGATTTTTGGCACCTTTGAGAACCTTGGGCAACTCAAATTTCTAATTTAAAAAGCCCTCCTATGTATTTTTCCAAAAGTTGCACTTATTTGCAGAAAATGTCATTACGTTTCATCAGTTTTCATCACAAATTGTTTCACCATCCTAGCTCCATTTTTTTTCATCTGAGCTTGGGATTCTCATTTTTAAGAGTCTAGAATGCTTCCTAAATTTTTCAGGGCCTTAACTAAGTCATTTCGTGGGACTTACTTTTGTATCCGGCAAATTTCGTTCATTTATGGGGAAACCGTACATTACGTTTCTCACATTTTCTTTCATTTTCAAAGAACCGGATATTACACTTTTAGGGTTTCCCACAAGCCAAAAATGATAACATGAGTATGAACAAAGTTGTTTATGATAAAAATGAATTAAAGAAAAGAAAGAATTAAGTTTAGACCCTTATAGTTCAAAATGACCCGTAAAAGGACTAATTTCGGTATTGGAAAACCTATGAATGGATGTGAACCTTGCTTAAATCATCATCATGAACTAAGTAAAGCTAGGTGTAACATGGAGTTTCTTTTTTCCTTCTTCCTTCTTCATGCCACCAAGAAAAGATTTGAGGGCTACCAACGTCGGTTATGAGGTGAGAGAGGAGTGTGGTGTCTTGTATATAGAGAGTTCTAGGGTTTTAAAGCTTTTTCAAAAAAATTAATTTTTCCCTTTACATTTTAATTCCACCATTTAAGCTCATTTTTTAGTATTTTCAGAAACTAATAGCTCCACACTAAAATTTAAATTCTCCTTTTCATTAAAAATATATACTTAGAAGTTACAAGGAATTAAAAGAGTTTGGAAAAGTCCAGTTAATGTTATAGCTACTCGAGGTCCTAAACCATATATCATTAGAGATTTAGGCAAACTGTAATACCTTAACCTCTTAGCTCTCAAACAATTGTCTCTTAACCTATCTTAACATATCCCATGTATATTGGAAGAGATTTGTAAGAAAACACACTTTCGCACATGAAAAGTTACGTAATTGGGAGGTCACATAAATGTTTCAAAGCGCTAGGGACCATATGAACTCATGAATATCATTTCCTATCCATAACATTTCCAATCAAGTCATAAACATCACAATTCATCATATATATCTTGGGTTTGAACCATATATCAGAAAAATCAAGTTTTGCTCTTGGGTTGGCATGTCAGATTTCTGATATAAACTTTGAAAATTTATAACTAATTTTAGAAAAATCAAAATTAAGAAAATCATACCAAAAGCTTTAGATGTTAACTAATAAATAAAAATAATTCTAGATCAATGCAATGGCCTTTAACTCATAAAAAATAATGGAACAGTAGTAGAGGTTGAGCTACATTACTAGTACTGTCATGCAACTTCAAAATTTTGGTTCTCCCTCTAAAGAGCTCCAAATGATGTGATCTCAGTGGTTTTGGAAAGCTTATGATGTCTAGCTTATATCTGTAAAATTTCATGAGCATAGGACTTCATTTGTCCTATGCGTGACACTAAAACATAAACTGACCATATGAATAGTGCACATATCATTTCTACATAATTTGGCCAACTTTGAAAAATCATAATAAATTCTCTAGAGCTCCAAATTGAGTGCTTTAGCTTTATGAAAAGCTTCAGATGAGGCCTACTTGTTAGCCAAATTTCATGGAAAAACTCATTTATTTGGTCAGACTTTGGTTCAGCATGCATAATGGTCACTTTTGAAGTCCAATTTGGTATCTCAAGGCACCAAAAAGCTTTCTTCTCATTCCATAGCCACTTGAGCATATCCAAAAGCATGACACAACATATAGAAGCATGCCAAATGATCCAAATCACCATGGAGCTAAATCTCACCATGCCACTCATATTTATACACATGCATATAAGGGAGTTTGGATGTCAATCTCCAACATATACATTCATTTGGCTTCAAGGTTGATACATACATCATAATTGTATACATTTAAACTTGTTCAAATTGTTACATTTCATATACATCATATGAAAACAATTCTTGACATCAATATGCTATTAAAATGTCTATTTCTCCACTTCTTTGTCAAAGTGCCATGCTTCAAGACCTTTGGCCTTCATTCTTTGGCCCACTTGACTCACCTAGATATAATTAGGCATATGGAAGGGAAGAGTGTGATTCAAAGAATCCTAATAGCTCCTTATCCTTTCAAACATACATAATGGATGTAAAACATGTCAAAGAATACATGCTTGTCATACAAGCTTCTCATGAACATACATAAAACATTTTCTTAGTCATGTGAGCTCATACATATCAAACATAGGCTTTCAAGGGTATTGGTCTAGCCTCACCTAACTTTCTTAGGACTTTTGAATTTGTCTCACCTACTTTCAAGGGATTTTTTACTTAGTCTCACTCTTTTTGAGACTTCTGGCTTTGTCTCATCAATTTCTAGAGACTTTTGGCTCATCCTCATCCTTGCTAAGAGGTTTTTGGCACAACCAAACCCATCCAAGCCATATTGCATACATAAATATGTTTTAAGAAGTATAATGGTACCATAGCTTGTAAGTAATAGCTAGAAACATTTCTCATGGTTTAAACATATACACAAGCACTCAAAGACAAGTAAACATCCAAGCCATGCATGAAAAAAAAAAAAAGTTAAAGAGCTACTTTAAAGCAAAAACATCACATTTTTTCCTTGAACTTGTCTTTCCCTTTTCGGCCAAGCTCATGGAATTAAGTGACACTCAATTCTCTTGGCCTAGACACATTAAATGAGACATGAATCACTTATAGGAATAAGTTTAACATTCTCACAACTCTATGCTATGCTATTTTCTCATATGGCTTCAATATATCTCCATACAAGGCATAATGAAGCAACTATTGGAATTCATGATCTGGGATCCATTTTCTCCTTCAATCTAAGTCTCTTGACTCTATTTAGACTCCTTGGAGCATAAATTCATTTTAAGGAACCTAACTATAAGTTACTTTTTTATGTCTCATTATGGATCCTATACCTCCATCTCACAAATCAAGGCTTCTTCTAAATTTTTTTCTAAGGCTTCCTTTGATGTTCCTCTATCATATCTAGTCCCATTCTAGGTTTAAAACAATTTAAAACACCATCTAGGTACATGGTTCTATTTTGGCCGAAATACCCCCTATCTTATGCACCAATGGAGTTTGTTTCATTTCCTTTAGGGAAATGGCATATATGAGGCTTCCTAGGTGTCTTGAGAACTCATTCATACTCTTAGACAACTTAAATTATCATTAGGAAGCTTCATATTTGCCAAGGTGCAACCACATCTCTAAATTCTACAATTTGCATTCTAAAGTTTCCTTTTCAATTTTAGTTGTATATTATTAATCTCACACTCCATAGGCCATAGTTCCATCAAGAACACATGAAGAAAAACTCTCCTCCTCACTTTCTCTCTCTACACCAAAGTTTAAATAGCTTGGAAATATAAGATTTTGCGAGTGTTTCAAGTAAAGTTTTACCTTAAAACGAAGCTCTCTTCGCGTAGATTATTTTTTACTAATTAGTTTCTTGAAAAAGAGTTCCTTTTTGGCTTGGGTCATACTTGAATCTTTAAATTTTTAAGAAAAAGAAAACTACTATTAGAGAGCTCTTAGAGAGAGGAACAACTTTCCTAACTAGTGTGGGATGAAATGGGGCTATTTTGCTTACCTAAACGGGAGCTTAAACTTTTTCTTCTTCTCTCTCTCTCCCCTTAATGTCATGCCATAACTCTCTAAAATTCTGAAATGGAAGCATGGAAAAGATGATAGGGTGTAATCTTACTTAAGAAGCCTCTTTTACAATTTTTTTAAAATAACCATTTTGCCCTTACGCGCCTGTTTGCTTTGTTAAGGCTTATTTTAATTTCTTTTTGAGAATTTTCTTTTACATCATAAAATTTAGGTCTTCTAATTCATAAAATACCTTTGGTTTTATCCAAATTAGATTTTAAACTTTTCTAAACAGACCAGTCAAAATTTAGATTAACTGATAATCTATAATATAAACCGAAGTGGTTTAAACCATTCTAGGGATTCCTATGATTTTCAAAGGCCTCTGAGAATCCTTAAAAACTCAATTTTTCTATTTAAAGATCTCTCTTTTGGGTTTTCTAAAAAGTACTTAAAATTATGAAAATGCCATTAGTTTTCATTGGATTTTATTTAGCTATTCCAACTCCGATTTTTAGGCATTTGAAGCCTTGTATCCTCATTTTTCATTATTTAAAATTTTCTATTAATTTTATTTGGCCTCAAATCTTTTTATTTAAGGGACTTCCTTTTATAACTGACTTATTTACATCATTTATGAAGGATCGAATGTTACACAAACCAACCTCATCTGATTAATCTATTAACTTTATTTTATAATATTATGATAAGAGATATTCATTTGTTAAGTCAATTGTCATGTTATTTAAATCTTTGATTTTTTTTGTCAATTAGGCCTGAATTAGTTCATTTAGTCTTAATTGGCCTATTCTTTAGGAACTATTTTAATTCATAAAACACAAAAGATTACACATACTCCTTGGAAGCCATTTCCACGAGCTTTTCTTTTCTCCTTTCCACTGTTTGGTTCGTGTGTTGGCTATAGCTTAAGGGAGTGGATGTTTTAATTGAGTTTTAAGTGTTGGGTTGTGGCCTTGTTTGGGCTAAATAGCAAAGAGGCCTAAAGTATTTTAATGGGCTCTACTCTATACCTAGCATTTGGGTCTTTCTAGTGTGACTTAGACTAGTCTTTAAAGGTAGTTTATCTCCAAATAAATTTTCCAAAATTCCATTCATCATTAAGAGTTAGTTGGGCAGTTATAAATTATAAAAATCCCATAAATTTTCAATTTATTAAATAAATTCCTATTTAGCTTATCGACCCAGAAATTTTCTTCACAAAAATTCTCCTTTCTCTAAAACTTCACTAGTTAATTTTCAGGATATCACAAAATTAATTACAGTGAATTTTAAAAAACTAAATTAATAGAGTAATACATTTCAAGCACCAATAGTTTACTCACTATTTTATTAATATCTCTTATAATATTCTCCACTGTGCTGCTAAAGTGTCTTTTGGTGGGGTTTTGAAGTGTCAAAAATGGCTTATTTTTGTCATGGATCTAGACAGCAACAGCACCCAAGTGATATGTTGAACGTGTGAAGGGAAAATAATGATTATCAAAATAAAATAGAGTAAAAAATTTTAGGTCTAAAACGTAATAATATCACATTCGACTGTTTCGAAGAAAAACTTTATTTTTTTTTTCAAAGCATTTTAAGCTTCTTCCAAATGCTTTTCTAGAAAGTAGGTAGAGTTCTTTTTATTATTATTAAAATGAAAATTTTAAAAGAGATAACAAGAAAAAAAAACACTATTTTATGATTTTTTTAAAACTATCTCCAATGATATGGAGCTAACATGAGGGTAGTTTCCCACTTTCATTTTCAGAGTTCTCAAAATCCTATCAATAACTTAGGATTCTAATGCCACCATATCCCAACTACAACCTGGAAACTCTAGAAAATCAAACAAGACATGCATAAAGAAACAAAATGAATGCATCCATGCAATGCTACATCGTGGGCTTTCTTTTTTTTTTAGCCTAGGGAACCCATCAATTGATGTAACCCTGAGTGATTCTTTAAGTATAATCAAACTTTAAAGAAAAAAAAAAGGAACTAATTAAGTACAATTTCTAAATATTTATTAACCTATTATTCAATAAAAATATGACACATGAAATTTTTATAATTAACTCAACATCATAAAATTGAATTTTTTTTTCAAAAAACAAATATCTGAATGCTATCTTTTGATTAAACAAAAAGATAGCAAATATATAAATAATTTTACTTAAATTACGTTCGTCAAACTTTTTGATTTATGTGGCAGGACCAAAAACCCTCAGCTGGGTAACTTCAAAGGGAACAGAGTTTAATGGGGGAAATGATGTAATGGCTTCTTGGAGATGGAGTTTTGTGGAAACGCTAGAGAATGCTTTGGATGATTGAAAAGGGACAAGTAGAAAGGTGACAAAAGCATTGTGTATGATGGATCACCTAACAGTAACATAACCTAAACACCTGTAATTTTACATCCCAATGGCCTTGTCTGGATATTAATGGGCACATACTAATCGTCCTCGTATTACGGCTATCCCACACTAATAATTCTACCTAATTTCCCCATCTTGGCGGGGGAATCGATTCCATGTGCCCACTCTATGATTCTCTCTAGTATATGGGAAATGGAAGCTTGTTTCATGCTATTGTTCTAAGGTGTTGGTTGTGACATCTCTCTTCTTTGTGTATATTGTTTTTATATAACAACAACAGCGATAACGTTTGCCTAGTAATGGTAAGATTATTGTTAAGCATTTAAATTTAAATTTTTTTCATTTCTTAAAATTAAATCGTAAAAATATGAGTGAATTAAAATTTTGGTCACTCAAATATATACCTTTTCTTTTTAGTTGGTTCCTTAAAATTTAATCATCTCATTTCAAATTTTCTAAGAGTATCTTTATATATTAAGCTCGTTAACAGATATTTAACACATTAAAAAAAATAATGTAACTTATCGTGAAAGTAGTGAGGTTGTTAAAAGCACATTTGTTACTAAAACAACCACTCAAATTAATACTAATATCATATCACTTAATATTTTATTATGGCATTATCATATTCATTTAAATTACGTCACATCATTTATTTCTATTAATTATATGTTATAATAATTTAATATGTGAGTGATATTAAAAGAAGAATATTTTTTAAATAATTAAAACTAAAAACTCAAATTTTAAAAGAGGAAATTAAGATAGTTTATAACCTTGGAAAACTAAAATATTAACTTTCTCTAAAAATATTACCCAACATTCAAACTAACTCGGACACAGTGAAACCATGATATATAAATGATATACATATATATATATATTGGAAATAGTAATTTTTCACATGGCTTGTCCAATAGGGTTCAATAGGTTGAGGCATAGAATACTAATATCATTTTCAAAGAAAATTAATTCATCATTGACTTGATTAATTAATAACCAGCTGGGTGAGCTAACCTTAATTTCGCTTGTTTGGCAACTTTTTGTTTAATCATTTATACTTCAATTCAAAGTTAAATTGATGACGATGCTATCACCATAGTTATTAGCAAGTCGTTAGTTTCTTTTATCTTGAAATTAATTAAATGATAAAGTATTGTTATTAGTTAATGAGTAAGAAATTGGTTTGGCTCAGAATCAATTTGTTTACATGTTTAATATCACTTGGGATAGACTTAGTATTCATTAATGGACAAATTGATTGGAAGATACTTAACTGTACCCCAAAAAAAAAACTAACATTGAAACTCTATGCATATAATTTGTTTAGTTATTATTTAATTTTGTGAGATTTTTTATTATATATAATTTTGACAAAAAATATTTGTATGAATATTAAGACGATGAAAAATTTATTAATAAAATTAAGTATATTTTACTTATACTTCAAACAATTTTTAAAATTTTTTAATTAATGTGACATAAATTATAAAAAAATTTGAATAAAATGCTTCATAAGAGGATAAAGTAATTGAGCCTAACATGAGAAATTTAACTTAAAATATTATGTGACGCTGACATACAGGGTCAGTGTCTTGATTATCACGGTCAACATTATGGAACAAATAAATGTTATATAATTAGCTGAATATGAATGTTGTGCTACAAATCATACTTGATATTTGTTACTAATATATTTGTTGTAAGGTATAGCAAATTACCATTAAGATTTATTTCAAGCACTTTGAAATTGACATACGACAATTTTTATATTCTTCTAAAAAATTATTTGAAGTTTTAGAGATAAAAGAATAGGAGAAGAGGAATACATTCTTGATCTAACTTTTCTAATTTGTTAGACTCCACAAAAATTGTACGGACACATCCCTTTAATGAATTGGATCTTTTCTATAACATTCTATCCTTATTTAATTTAAATTTCATTATCCTTATTTAATTTAAATTTGATTTTCAAATTTAAATTAAAAAATAAGGCTAAATTAAAAAATAATTTATTAGATCTTATTTTAGTCAAACGCTAATAATAATACGTATGAGTTTAGCCATATTATTATTAAAAGAATAATTTGCTGTTATTATTATTATTATTATTATTATTATTATTATTATTATAAAAATAGGAAGGGAATACATATATAGCAGTGTAGTGTGGGTAGAGGTGTATAAAGATGGAGACGCACGTGGGGTACATGAGGGACATTCCTTGCCATTCTGAATGCAACTTTTAGTGATATCTTCTTATTGTATGCTTCGTGCAGCAGGTGACTCAATCTTTGGAGCTTAGTCAATGCCATACCGCACGCACCTAAACTCCAATAATTAATGCCACACATAACCATAATCCGTACAGTTGAATATTTGCTCCTTTCTTATCTACCTAACCCATAAAAAATTAATGCTTTATCTACCTTCAAATAGATATTGACTAATTTAAAATTTTAATCTTATTTAAAAATTTATTGCATTTTAAATTTATTTTTAAAAAAATAAATTTGTGACTGCTTGTAATTAGCTGTAACTGTAAATATACGGTTCTTCATGTCATTTCGGGCCTGTTTGATATGATGTATAGGATAAGGTCTAATAGTATAAGACCTGATAGGATAAGTCATGATAGGATAAAGCCTGATAAAATTTTAAAACTATACAGTGTTTGGTATCATACTGTATAAGATAATGTATCGTATAAGATAATATTATCATTTATTTGGTAATACCCTATATGATGCTGGATAAGATAAAAATTAACTTTTTTGACAAAAATACCTTTTACTTAAAAAATATATTATATTTATTTAAATTTATTGTGTTATATTAACTTTTATAAAAAAAATATGGATGAATAAAACTTCGCATAGTGTATGATTACTTAATAACCTAGGTGACCTGATCCCGTTTGGTCATATCGGGCTAAATAACTAAAGAATAATTTGGTCATATTAGGTCAGGTTGGCTATAGTAGCCAATTTCAGCCAAATATATAATTTTTAAGAACTTATATGAAATTTTTATTTTTTAAGAGTCAATTTATAATTTTTACTAAATATTAAAAAAGTAGTTTAATTAGTTTAAGAAACATTTTAATTTAACGTCATGCTAAACCAATTAGATTGAATCTGATACTAAATTAGTTTTTGCGTAACTTATTCTAATCCTATTAATTTTTTTGAAAAATTATTTTATAGGAACTTATATGAAAAAAATTTAGTGGTAAAATATAATTTTATAAGAACTTATATAAAAATTTTATTTTTTAGGGTTATTTTATAATTCTCACCAAAAATTATTTTATAAGGATTTATATGAAATTTTTATTTTTTTGGGGATCATTTTATAATTTTATAATTTGTATAAAAAATTTAAAAGTGCCCAATTAACCTGATCCCAATTAGTATTAATTAAATCTGATCTAACCTAACCAATGAATATTCCTATAGGTGAAGGGTTAAAATAAAAAAATATTAATAAGGCTTTATACATTAAAACCTAATCAAGCCTAATCTTACCCCCAAGACATGATTAGGTTATACATCATTTTGATATATAAGAGAGGCATGATGTATAAGCTTATACAATACATTACTTGCACCAAACAAATGATAAGTTTATAATGTATTGTATTAGCTTATACTATCAGGGCTTATACAGTATGTCAAACATACCCTTAAACTATATATTTAGAATTAAAAAGTATCATCAGTATTATTAGTACTGCAACAAAAAGATCAGGCTTATTTTCTTAATCTGTTAGATACAACGGCATAAAATATATGGATAAAAAATAAATAAATAAATTATAAAAAAAAAACTTTGATTATGAAGGAATTAAAAATATCAACTGAGGTAAGATTGGAAGCTTTTTTTATTTACCCAAAAAAGCATATTAAAAGACTTCTTTTTAAATCTGTAAAAAAAAAAAGATGGAAACCACTACGTATATCTTTGAATAATAAGCAATTGTTATAATAAGAGCGCAGATGTCCAATTTAAAAAATGCTGTGACTTTGTAATCCTAATGTTTTGAAAATAAATTTTATGCATTTGTATTTAATAAATTTTAGTAATGTGCTTCTTGTGATATTCTTAAAGATCACATGTGCTTTTCAGTATTACCTTGCAGTCTACAACAGTTTTTTCTTTGTTCAAATAAAATAAAAATAAAAATAAGCTACTTCAAAATTTTCTGTTAAGGTGTCTAAATTAACCTTGAAAATTGTTAGACTAATAAAATGAGTGTCTAATTAAAGAAAATATATGCATTCATTCATGTATTATTTTTTCTAAAAAAATTGTTTTCTTTGTAATTCATTCTGCTAGTAAATTCTTAACAAATTCAAATTTTAAAATATTTCCAAAAAGAAGTTACTTTGTAAAAAAAAATCAGTTAGCTAATTTTAATACATTCGTATGGAAATTTTAATGTGTGATAAATTTGTTGCACTATTGTATATGCCTTCGAGATTTACATCACCACAGGTGGGGCAAATTCCAGATGATATGCATTATCAACTGCATCAACAATTAAAGGCAGAAACAGGGTTATAATACTGGCTCTTGTAATTCTATCTTGGAGTATAAGTTTTTTAGGGGGCAGTGTTACTGAAAATGAAATTTCTAGCCCATTGGATAAATATTGTCATGCAGTGTGGGACGATAATTAGCTATAAGGTGTTACTTAATGGACATGCGAATAATTTTTTTTCTTCCAGAGCAGGAACTTAAACAAAGTGATCATTTGTCTCCATGTAATGTATGCGGATAATATATTATTGTTCTCTAAAGCTTCTGCTCAAATGTGTGAAAGTGTGCATTCTATTTCATGGCATTATAGCCATATTTCTAGCCAATGTATCAACTTTGGTAAATTTGAAATTATTTTTAGTCCTAGTGTTTTGCATAAGTTTAAGAAACTGCTCTCAGGTGTCTTTTGTGTTAAATATAAATCAAAATTGGGAAAGTATTTAGGTGCTCATGTTGACATTGGTCGAAATAGAGGTCAACTATATAAGAAAATGGTGGATAAGATTGATTTGAAACTTCAAGCATGGAAAGATTTATTATTGTCTCAAGCAGGTCATCTTAACATTAATTAGATTTACTTTGAAATCTACAATGTTTTATCCTTTTATCATGTTTTGCACTACCCAAAAAATATTGTTATGAGATTGATATAAAAATTGCAAATTTCTTTTAACGAGATTCTAACTCTTGACCTAAGCTTCATTCAATTAGTTGGGTGGGTCTCTGTCTTCCTCGTTATTTGGGTGGTGTTGATTTCAAACACATAGTTATTAAATCAAGCTTTGTTGGCTAAGCACATGCATACAACGTTAAATGGGGTCAACCTCCAGTTCTTTATTTATGCACATATTAAGGCCTAAGTATTACCAAGACTTACTTTTGTGGTGATTGAACAATCATTTAGATATGGCATGGATGTGGAGAGATATTCATAAATCAAATTTAGTTATTAATAATATTCTTTAATGACAAGTAGGGGTAGTAGTAATATTTCCCTTAATCACCACCTTCAATGGTCGTTATAGTCAGGTTTACCTTCGTCCTATGGGACTTTAAGTGGCCTTATTCTACATGATTGTAGTGTTTGGAATTCTCAAGCACTATTAAACCTCTATCCTCCAGCTTGCACTAATTGGATGTCCTAAGTGTCATTTTTCATCACAGGTTAGATGGATCAATTTATTTGGACTAGTAATATTATGGACAATATACAGTGGAAGATGGTTATTGTTTACTATCCATTACATCTTCTTTTCATCTATCTTCAAGTTTCTTAGCTTGGGATAAATTATGGCAAATTTGTCTTCCTTTTCACATAATCTTATTTATGTGGAAATTATTACGCAATGCTCTCCTAATTGCCTCCATTCTTCAAGCACATCATTTTACTTGTGGAAGATTATTACCCCTTTTGTCAATCTATTGTCTGAGGAATCATTAAATCATTTATTCTTACAATGTTCATTTACTAGAGTAGTGTGGTTTAGATGCCAGCTTTCTTTGCATGTTGATTAGCTTTACCCCTTGGACATTACTCATTGGTTATGAATTTAGATCTCTAACACAAGTTAAGTCTGGGGACAAGTAAAAGAGCACACAATGGTTATTAGTTTGGTATCATATGTTATTTGGTTTTATTGGAATCACTAAGTGTTTGATATTGCTTGCATTCACCCTAAGTATGCTATTAGGATGTTTGGTCAACTATTTCTACAATATAGGAGTTTACACAATTCTCAAGACTTAGTTTCCAAACATCCTTCAGTTGCTCACCATTGGAATAATTTTGACATTGGTCGTTAGATTGGATGTGGTTATTATTTTGGTTTGTTTCTCATATAAGAAGAGGAAACAACATTATTGTTATTATTTTTCAACACGGTTCGATTCTTCTATATTTTGGAAATGGTGTTAGATAGATAAATTTCATCAATCCTATGCTAAGGTGTTTTTGGATGCAATTTGGCAAACCCTTCAATTTGTTCTTCAACAAGGTCTTTTCTTGAATCCTCAAGCTCATCCTTTGACTATTTTGGTTTTCACAAATTATCATTATGAACATTTAGCCACTAACCATTAATTGACTACAAGTTTCAACGTCTTAGAGAGGATATGCAGTGATTGATTATTCTTTCTACTTCCATTCTCTTTAGGCACATTCCAAATAACTTGCAAAAATCCTTTCAACAATGATGCGAATAGGATTTTAGGTTTTTTACTCTTGGCTCTTATCTTGTAATTTTATAGTTTGTTAACTTTTGTCGCTTAATTAAAAAAAAAATCCAAGTAATGAAACATTCTACTACCCATGAAAAATGAGCTTCATTTAAGAGGGTTTCTCAAAATCTGAATAGAAGAGAAAATATGAGTTGATAGATAGCTTCTGTAGAGTAGTTACTCAACCAAGTGGAGCAAAGTGACAACAATCCTATATTGAATGTGTGGGAGCAAAGCTTCAATCATTATGCACTTGTTAGTATACAAAGTCACACAAAGAAAATACGAGAGATAGTGAAAGAATATTTATGGACAAGAAGACTTATGAGTTTCAAAGCATTTTTATCAATTTGTGTCTATGCTAGGTAAGGAGATCAATCTCAAGATGTGTGGTAACTAGCATCTAGATTATCTACAGTTTAGGGTGTTAAGTCATGATACAGAATGTAGAATAATAGAGAAGAGAAATATAATGAAATAGTTTTAAAATTCCATTCTATGTTTTGTATAACAGACTCAGTTATTTATATAATGAAGCTCACATGCCTCCTAACCTTACCAAAATAACAAACTAACCAACACATTCAACAACTTGTAACTAAATCATACGCATGGAAGTAATTCACTCTAACACTTCCCATGAACTTGAAGTACTCTTTTCTTTTCCCCATAGTAAACATGAGTTAAAGGAAAAGAATCGAAGTTTACTCCACAAGGTTTGGAAGCAGTGAGAAGAAAGAGGCTTAGTAAGAACATCAGCAACTTGAACAAAGAATGGAAAATGTTTGGTAATGACATCCTTGGACAAAACACACTCAAACACAATGCAAATCTAGCTCAAAGTGCTTTGACTTGGAATGCAAAATGGGATTTGTACTCATTAAGATTGTACTAAGATTATCATAGAACAATATAGGGGACTGAGTGGAAGAGCATTAAAGTTTAGTGAGTAAGGATTTAATCTAAAAAATCTCAATTAGAGTGTTAGCTAAATTGTAGCATTCAGCTTCTATGGTGGACCAAGAGATGACAACTTGTTTCTTGGATCCCCATGATACTAAGTTAAACCCCATACCTAGATGTACTATGATGATCATCAGGATCTGAGCCCCAGTCAACATCTGTAACACTCCAAAATTAATTAAGACTAATCATGTTGATTAGGGAGTAATATGGATTAATTAGAAAAATTAATTAAGAGGTGGACTTTTACTTCGAGTCATATAGAAAACTTAATTGAGTTTTGGACTAAATGTTTCTCTAATTATGTCATAAGCTTAGTAGGAGAGCCCCATACCAATCTCCTTGTGGGCTTGACTTAAATTTTTTAGAAAGCCTAAACCTTATTAGTGAATTTAAGTGAGACAACAAGAGCCCATTTAGCCTTAGCCCAAATTTGGGGAAATAAAGCCAATTAGGTATTGGGCTATAGGATCAACATACTCCATCCCCAACACACACAAAAAATTCTGCAGCCCAAACTAATGATCCTTGGCTCAATTCTAAAAATAAATCAGACCATGGATAATATTTGGGCCCAATAATTATAGGTGCAGATCCAAAATAAATGGACTCTTGAAATTTGGCTGGACCCAATTACAACTCTATAGCCTAACTCATGAGACTTAGCCCAACTAGCACTGATCTTTGAACCACTAGAATTTAGGCCTTAAGGTCAACACACTTCATCTTAATTCAAAGTGTTCTACAACCCACCTTACTAAGCAAAGGCCCAATGACTAGAAAAGGACCATGGGCTGATGGGTCAAGCCATTTCCTCCTAATAACCCTAAAGGTTCAGTAATTTTTCCCCTCATTTAGCAAAAAACACAAAAGTAAAGAGAAGAAATTCGTATGTTAGGAGAGGGGCTAGGGTTTCTCAACATTTTGGCTTAAGATTTGCACTCTCGGAGGGAGATTTAGTCAAGGTAGGTTTTATATAACTTGACCCTCTTATCTTCCTCTACATTTTGGTCTGATTGGTTTGTCATTTGGAGAATTTTCATCTCTTCTTAAGATAAAATCTCGTTTTTGGATGATTGTTACAAGATTTTTAGAGTTGAAGGTTAGAGGGATGATTAGGTAAACATTTCCTTTCCATTTTATGTATTATTTTGCTGGAAAATGTCCCTAAGGGTTGATTTTCATAATGGGTTTTGCTATTGTGTGAAATTACAAGGAGATGAAGGTGAAAAACTGAATTTTTTGGGCTTGATGGCTGCAATCCGAATTTGGGAATGTCCTATGGTATGTTCTTGGTAGTTAAGGCTTAACTCAGTCCATTTAACCTCTTAGATGTATGGGTAAATGATTTCTCTCCTTTTATGAGATGTATGTACTAAGTTCCCATCATTTGGACTGACTTTTGGTGCATGGCTTGTATATGTGCGAAAATGGAGATGTGGGGAGTGAACCATTATGAGCTTTGATGTCTTGACCTTGAATTAGTGCAATTGACCCTTTAAGAAGCTAGGCAAGTAAATTTTAGGTAGTCATTGGTGGTTTAATCCTTTGGATATATAATTTATTGTTAGAAATGATCATGATTATACTTGTTTTAGGCTTGGTGTGCATTTGAATTATAATGGTAGCTAGAGGCAGAGTAATTTGCTTCATTGAGTTAACTGGGGTATTTTTCCTAATTTCATGTATATGCTCATGTTAATCTGATATTTGTTGCACATACTTAATTTTAAAATGCTAAATGATTGGTTGACTACTTGAATTGTTATTGTGATTGGACCTTGTGAGTCCATGGTGGAACTGCGATGCGGCTGCCACCCGTGCATGTGCTTCAATCGAGTACCGAGTTGTGATCAGACCCCAGATACACTGAGCCCTAATTGTGTTCATTATGGAGTAGGTGCTGTGGACGGACCTCTCCTGGTGTTATTGGCCATTAACATGTGTATGATTACTGGTATGAAACAGTAGTCATTGGTAGCTCAACTAGTTTATTTGCAAATTGAATTAATGATTCTAGTATTAATGATATGAAATTGCATTGTATTGATTAATCTGTATATATATGTGGAATTTTCCTTTTATTACTGAGATTGTATATCTCACCCCGGTTGTGGGTTAACATTTTCAGGAACCAGACCTCTTAGTGGCAAGGAGAAAATTATGGAAGCTTATTTTATGGTTTAGTAGCACATAGGTTTAGAAGCCTTGTCAGATTGTATTATGTAATTAGATTACTAGTTTTATATAATTACTACATTGCATTATAAATTGCCAAGTATAGGGACTATACATGTAATATAATTATCATAGAATTGAACATTATGGTTGTAATTGGTTAACAATGGATAAGTGACTTGATCTTGCATGAACATTAAGCATTGGCCTTATGCGCCTTGTGGTTGGAACACTTTTACTATCACTAAATTATGGATTTTTGCTGATGAGTGATAGTTTGGTGAGTAAAAATCAATACTTAAATCTTGAAGTGGATAATGATAGATTAACTAAGTAAATCAGTAGATAAATACCATTAAAGTTTCACAAATTGAAGGAGAGTAGTCCTAGAGTATTCCTAGAAGGTGAATTGGAGTGCATGGGACAAAAAATTAGGAGTTGTAGAAATAGAAAAGAATTGGCTGCAGCCAAAATTTAATTGGCCTAGGCCAAATGTGACACAGTTGCCCAGGGAAGGTAACAGAGAGGAATTGGCCACGGTGAAAAAGAAATTGGCCGCGGCTAAATACGAGAGTCAAGTCTGGCAGTATTCCAGAGAGTAATTAGCCACAGCTAATATCAGGGAGTAACTTGGGAAGGCTCCAGTGGGTCTTTTAGCCATGGTGAAGCTCCAAGTTAGTCGCAGTGAAGTCTACGAAATTAAGTGAAGTGAACCTGAGAGCAATTAGCCGCCACGAGAAGGAATTTGGCCGCAATTGGGGTCCCCAATTTCTCATTTTAACCTAGAAACCTTAGTTTTTCCTATGGTAATGCTAAGGAATGATTTAGAAACTCTTGTGAAAGGTTTTTATGAGTTGGAATCAATAGTAAAATGAAGTAAGACATCTTATTGATGATTAGATTCACTTGTGCACTCCAATACTTGTGGTAGTTTAGTTAATGTCTTTAATGTGTTAAGGTTTAAAATTTCTCACTTTTTTCTGATGTAATTAATCTTGATGACTTCAAACCTTGATTATTATTATTAATTGTGTACTTAAACTTCAATTATGATGATTAGAAGTTAAGGTTGTCACAACATCTGCAAAGGCAGTGATATTAAAATGGGAGGAAGGTTGGAGAATTAACCCATGTGAGGAAGTACTATTAAGATACCTAAAAATACTTTTGATAGCCTTTTAGTGTGACTTAAAAAGAGCTTGCATGAATTGACAAACTTTGTTGATTGCAAATGAGATCTTTGGCCTAGTGATAATGGCATACTGAAGAGTCCTAACAATGGAATGATACAAGTAAGGATGAACCATGAAGTCACTACCATGTTTGGACAACTTTAAACTAGAAAGCATGGCGAGGTTTCCTTTAGAAGTTAGCATTTAAGCTTTGACTAACAAGTCTAGAATATACTTTTACTGACTTAGATGTAGGCTACCATCTTATAATACTTAAGCCTAAATCCTAAGAAAATAATGTAAAGGACCTAAGTCTTTCAAAGAGAACTTATGATTAGGTTTAGTAACCAATGTAGTAAGAACAAAAGCTAAGCTTCCAGTGACTAGAATATCATTAATATATATATGAGCACAAATGTTGTATGTTGAAGAGTGATACAAAGAAAGAGAGATTGATCACACTTGCTATGATGAAAACCAAGATAGGATAAAGTAGAAGCCAACTAATCACACCAAGCTCTTGGCGCTTGTTTCAGGCCATAAAGAGCCTTATGTAGTTTTCATATTTGGTTAGGATGCTCAAAGCCAAAGGGCTATTGCATATAAACCTCCTTTTGGAGAATACCATTAAGAAATGCTTTGTTAACATCTAGTTGATAGATAGGCCACTGTTTAGAAAGAGCCAAGGTGACTATGATTTGAATGGTTGGAGGCTTAACCACAAGATTGAAAGTTTCATGGTAGTCAAAGCCTTTTTGTTGGTGAAATCCTTTTGCAATAAGATGAGTTGTACACCATTGAGAGCTACCATCAGAGTGTTGTTTAATCTTAAATACCCACTTACAACTTATGGCACGTCTACCAGGTGGAAAATCAACAAGAGACTAAGTGTGATTGCATTAAAGGGCATCATACTCAACCTTTGCATCTTTCCATTAAGGAACCTACAAAGCATCAGCTGTAGAAACTAGTTCAATAAAAGCTAAAAAGGCCTTGGGTTTAAAAACACCAACCTTAGGACAAGTAACCATAGAATGATTATTGGAAGGCATTGGTGGAGGCTAACCAATAGCAAAGGGGAGAGATGTATCAGCATCAAAAGAAAGCTACAAAGGAGATTGATCAACCCATAACCTATATGTAAAAGAGCTTTTGCATAAGAAGAAGCATTAGAACAAGATTGTGAAGGAATAAAGAAAGGAAAAGAAGAACATGAGTCATTCATATAAAGGAGAGGAGGAAAAGCAGAAGGGAAGATTGAAAAGGAACGAAGGGATGGTGAAGAAGAGAAAGAGGCCTAAGTAGTATAAGGAAAGAAATTTTCATTGAAAATAACATCCTTAGATATATAAAGTTTGCTATCTGGTGCAAGACACCTATAGCCTTTGTGAGAATCATTATAACCTAAAAATATACATTCATAGAAACAAAAATCCATTTATGAGCATTATAAGGTCTGGTGTGAGGGTAACATGCATAGCTAAAGGTCTCGAGGAATGCATAGTTAGGTTTTGTATGATAAAGAACTTCAAATGGGGAACAATGAGAGAAAAGAGGTATGGGTAATTAATTAATAAGATAAGTAGTTGAATGAAAAGTACTATCCCTATAAGAGAAGGGTAAAGAAGATTAAGCTAGGAGGGTAAGGCCATTGTCTATTACATGCTGATACTTTCTCTCGACAACATCATTTTGGTAATGGGCATAAAGGCAACTTGTATGGTGGGAAATGTCATGTTGTTAGAGCAAATTAGTGAAGGAATGGAATTTTTCCCTCCAATCATATTGTACAACCTTGATTTTGTGGTGTAAATGAAGTTCAACATAAGTCTTAAATTGAGTAAATGCTTATAGTGCTTTAAATTTAGTCTTTAAGAAATAAATCTATGTAAATTTGGAAAAAGGCATCAACAAAGTGTATGTAATAGGAATATCCTTGAGATGTTTTGACTAGAAAGGGATCCCATAAATCTGTGTATATTAATTCAAGTGGAACTTTATATTGTGTGTCAAATAAAGGAGAAGGCAATTTATGTTCTTTCCCATAGCAACAAGCCTTGCAAAAATCAATGGTAGCTTTACTAGGAATGGAAATGTTATAGCTCTTGAACACATTCATTACAATTTTAGAGGAAGGATGCCCTAAATGATTATGCCATAACTGGAATTTAGAAAAAGGGTAAAACAATAGAAGTAGAATTAAAGCTAGTGGAAGGTTGTAACTCAGATGAGCATGCTATGAGCTGAGGAACTGAGCTTAATATAGTGGAAACTTGTGAATCAGATTTGAGGAATTGAAAACCATCAAAAGCATAAAGCCCATTTTTAAGCTTCGCATGCAAAAGGATCTTGTGGGAACCTTGTCTTTTTACAAAACAAGAGAATGGGTGAAATTCAAAATATACATCATTGTCCTATGCAAATTTAGTAACATTAAGTAGATTTTTAGTTATTAAGGGAACATGCAAAAGGTTGTTCAGGTGAAAAATAGAAAAGGATTGACATTGAGAAGTAACTCATAAATGACCAATGTTCTTAATTACCAAACCTGTACCATTAGCAACTTGAACACCTTCATGGTTAGTGTAAGGTTCCTTGTAGGTGAGGTTGTTGGAATCTGGAGTAAGGTGATGACTTACTCTAAAATCAGGATACCATGATGGATCCAAGAACACATCACGCTTTTATTGCTAATGGGTATTGTATGCATCAAAATTTCCTTAAGGATGAGAGGGATGAGTATTTGAATTAGTAAAGTATGAAGCACCACTTGGAAAGCCTTGATGCCTCTGGAAGTTTAAGGGTCCTTGATAGCTTTGATCATATAGATGAAAACATTGCCAAGCTGTGTCCAATCTTACCACACACTTGACAAACCACTCCTATGTTCCTCTAGCCATGTCCACCTCATCCTTTAAAACCATGACTTCTAGAAGGCCAACTAGGAACTCTATATCCTTGACTTCCTCTATAAGAAAGGTGTCATCCACCTAAGGCCTATGATTGACGACTAAAGGTTTATGCAAAGATAAACTAATGGAGGGTCAAAGAGCTTACCATTTTTTCAACTTTGCTTTCTTGAGCTAAGAGAAGAGACTTAATATCCACAATACTATAAGGATCTAATCAAGAGGATACTGATGTAATGAAAAAATCATATTCTTCAAGTAAACCTTCAAAGATGGCATCAATATGATCACTAACAAATACATCATGTCTAATAGAAATTAATACATCAATAGCTAACTTGATTTCAAGCAAGTACTTTGTAATAGACAAGTTCTCTTTCTTGGTGCCCCTCAATTGTGTTTTGTATTGCTTGATTTTGGCTCTAGTGTGTGATGAAAAGAACAAAGCAATATGATTCCAAATCTATGAAGATGTTTGACAACCTACCACCCATGCTAGCATTGTTTCAAACATTGAAGAAAGGATCCATGACATTAACAATTGATCTTGTTTAAACAATACAACAAATTTAGGATTCATCCTTCCTATTACATGATAAGTTCTGTGGCAAATTTTAAAGGTACTAGTGGTTCTAGTTCAACAAAATGCTAGAAATCATGTCCCTAAATTGCTACATTGATCTACAACCTCTACAGTAAATAGTTGTATTCTTTGAGCTTCATAGAGATGGAGTGAGTGAACATAATGATATCAATTTTTGCATGAATTGAAGATGTAATTTGAGACACATTAGGTATGGTTGTACTTGAGGAGTCCTTTAGGATTGAGTAGAAGGCTCTAATACCATGTTAAGTCATGGTACAGAAGGTACAATAATATGGAAGCAAAATATAATGAAATAGTTTTAGAAGTCCAATCTACATTTTGTATAACAGAAATAAGTCATTTATATAATGAAACTCATATGCCTCCCAACCTTACCAGAATAACAAACTACTCAATACATTCAACAACTTGTAACTGAATCATACATGTGCAAGTAATTCACTTTAACATAAGGGAAATTTGATGTCATGTAGTTTGAAAGAAATAAATTGAGGGTGTGAGACCAATATTGGAAAGCAACTATCAACATTGGAAGTTTTTAATTTTTCTCCCTCTAACTGCACCCTGTGCAATATTGTAGAAGATTTATTTGGAAGTAATTAGTTAGTTAATTAAGCAAAAATCTCTTATGTGACAACCTCCACAGCAAGGTGGATACCTGTGTAATGACTTAGCTTGATAGGCCTAGTTGGTCTAGAATATGTACCCTTAATGGCAATTCTTAAGAGATTGAGCTTTTTTCATCATTATATGCATATAGAGATTTTAAATTCAACTTTTAAATTTATAAGTTAAGAATTTTCAAACATAATAATGAAAATGGTGAAAGATCCAACTTTTAAAGAGATATAATTTTTTTTTATAAAATTACATATCAAAAAATAAAAATATTGTTTAATACATCATATATGACTAAATTAAATTGTAGAAGTTAATATAATATAGCCTTTACTACATTCGAGCATATGAGAAGCTTAAATAGTATCACTATATAATATTACACATATATTAGAGGAGAACAATATTGTTGCCATTTCTATTATTACTATTATAGTAAATATCAACAACATGATGATATGAATTTAAATTATTTATATAAAAAAGTATATTAGTTTATCTTTAAAAGCTTTAATGATATTAATTTAGTCTTTGAAAGCTTATTGTCATCAATTTAGTCATAATATTTTAAAATATGCATAATTTTAATTATGATCCGAACTCAATTAAGTCTAAATTAATAAAAATAAATTGTTGGGTTATGACTCAATTGATGGCAATAGTATCTTTTAGTAACTAATATGGTAATTTATTCTATATTTATTTTCATCTTACTAGTAAATGCATATATAATCATATAATGTTTTAGGTAAAAGTAGCTTTTTGTCCTAGAAGTTTTAGGCCATTGTTAATTTTGTTCCAAATGTTTATTTTCTATCACTTTTATTTTATATATTTTCCCAAAATTCTTAGTATCATCCTAAGGATAAATTTGTCAATTAAATTAACAAAAATTGATGTCGTGTTGTTGCATGTACATAGTTCAAACCCTAAGTTTTGAATTAAGGACTTTATTAGTTTTGATTTTCAACTTGAAAGAGGAATGTTGACAACAGAGGATTAAGGAAAAAAAAAATAGAAACAACATCATTTAAGGGTTAGAGTTATGTAATTAAGCATGTAAACAACATGTCAAAACACGTTGTCAATTTTTGTTAATCTAATTAACAAAGCATTCATAGATAGAAAATAAATATTTATGTTAAAATTAATAATAAGCCTAAATTTTTTAAACTAAACAATACTTTTCCCAATGTTCTGTTATCTTATACATCATGTGTTTTTATAATAAGCCCATAATATCTTATACAAGCTTATACAATGAACAAATTATTTTATATCAAGTCTATTTAGTTGGTAGAATATGTGACATGTAAATGAAAAGGAAATATAAAAAGTAAGTAGGTATGATAAAAAATGATACTCATATTTATAGTTTTTTTAAAAAATTAAAAAAATTGTTAAGTAATGATTATGAAAATATAATAGATACTATAAAAAATTATATCACAAATTATATTGCAATAACTAAAGAGGCACTAACGTGCTACTTTTGGAAGTTATGATATAGCTCTCATCAATGATAATATTTTGAAGACATTGTTAGGATGTCACAAACTCAACATAAGGAAGAGTTCAAATTTTGAAATTACTAATGTTGGAAAAAGCAAGTTGACAGAGAGTAATGATGTTAACACACCTTAAAAGAGTGGCCTTTTGACATTGATACGATAAAATAAAGAAGAAATAACTTAAATGCTATGCTACAAAAACATTTACATGAAATATTTAAATATATATATTTTTTAATTAAAGGGACACATATTAGAGTAGTCCTTGTCCCTTTCTTAATTATATTTGAAATATAGTCTACATCATTATGATGCAAACATCACATTAACACGAAATGCGAACCACGCTGATCTACATCTTAGTGTCTGAGTGTGTTAGACATTGAGATGCGGACCAACCTGATCCATGTCTCATGCCTCCTCACTTAGGGAGGAGTTAGTTCAGTCAAGTTTTTTGTTATGAAGATGCTCTCTCTTGCCCTTGTCTTACTTTGGGTTCATTTGCAAAAAATTTTCAACTTCATCTCATTTTGTTTAGAGCTTCATTTCTCGGCCTTTCATCATTTTTGTTGAGTTTCAAAATTTGTCTCCACTTGAAGCTTTCTTATTTTGGAGAAGGATGATTTTGAATATGAGGTTTCTTCTTCATCTTCAATCAATGTTAGTGTGTTTAGTATTTTTACTTTATCTAATTTTTCTTTCAAAGATATATGATCTTTTTCATTATTTATTAATATTTTTAATGCTCTCACTTTCTCTAGTTTCTTATTTAAAGATATTTGATCTTTTATATTATTCTTAAGGTGGTTCAAAAAAATTATGTTATGGTCCAACCAAGAAAAAAAAAAGTATAGTAAACTACAAACCAATTCTTTCTGCTCATTTTCCATTTTACAAAGATTGTAGGGGCCATTAATGTTTTTTTTGTTGGTTAAAATTTTATTATAGGTAAAAAAATTTTTATAACATAGTAATCGCATTTTTGTATATATATGTTTAGTTTTCTTTGTTTATTTTTTTTATCTTCTAACATTTAATTAAAAAAATAGTAATTTAGATATTTATCTGTAGTAATATTAAGTTTGTTTTGTAACATATTATATTTGCTTGTTCTCTTGATCTTGTGATAGTTTATTTTGTATTTTTCTTTTTAAGAATAGAATCTTTTTGGACTTTTTGACTATCATACTTAATTAAAAAAACACATCTATAAAGACATGCACTCCCAAAATATTTGCCTCATATATTTAAAAAGAATCATAGCTTAACTTATGCCATGATTCTTAAATGTTATTTTTTTATTGAAGTTAGGAGTATATAGACTAGCAGTCTATATATATTTATAGAAAATATAATATATATTTTATAAATTTATATAATATATAAAATAAATATTTAATTATATAATTAAATGTAATTTAATAAATATAATTTAAATAAACATATATATAATTAAAATTTTAATATAAGTAAATATATATATAATAAATCAATTAATATATAATTGTATATAATGTTTATTTATATACTATTTAATAATTTATTTATTTTATATATATTTAATATATAATTTTAATTCTATACATTATGTATTTAAATTATTTTTATTAAATTATATTTAATTATACATTTATTTGAATTATATAATTATATATTTATGAAATATATATATTCTATATATATAATTTAAATGATTTTATATGTTTATTTTATATATTATATATTTATAGAATATATATCATGTCACAATCTTTTAGCAACATAAGTTTTTATGGATTTTTTTTAATTAAATATGATAGTCAAGAAGCTACCTTTTTAAAAACAATCTTGATGATTTATTGTACTACTTCTTTTGAGACATATAGAAAAATAATTTTATTCTATTGTTGAAAACTTTTGGAAGTAGAAAAATTTTCAATCCATGAAAATTTTTTTGTTATCTAACCTAGATTGGCCTAAAAAAAGAGTAATTTATTTCAATATTAATTGACTAATTTGCTACAATATTAATTTTATTCTAATTCAAAATTTATTGATTTTGTTGTAGATAAGAATTTTTATTATCTTTGACATAAATCAAAAAGAAAAAAATAAAACAATACCAAAATAAATATATAGAGATGAAAAAAAAATGAAATGAAATGAATATTTATATATAGAATATAAATATTATTATTGGATTTTTTTCACATGCTAATACACAAATTCTATAATAGGAATCATAATGAGTATGAAATAAGAAATTATATGCATCTCTACAAATAGAAAAATTTATGATAGAAATAAGGATGCAAAGTTTGTATGGGACAGACCAAAAATATTAAGGGTCAACTTAGGCATTACTCTTTAACAGATTGAAAAAGATAATAAAGGAAAAGTTACGGTTGGCCTCATATTAGTTTGTCACTAAGTTAGTATATAGGTATCCTTATTCTTGTAATCCCATAAGAAACTTGTTGTGCACTTTGGAGGATGATTTCAATGTCCTATCGATGTGGAAAGCAAAACAAAAATTTTTAAAACCAGTTGGGTGTACCAGATATATACATGCATATATTAATAGCCGATGTAGATTTGAATATGGTATAGGATGAGGTTTATACACTACTAACACTCCCATTAACTAACTTGTTCCATTGTACTAACGAGTAGGCCTCACTATTTACCTCCTACATAATAGATATGCATCTGTTCAATTCTCAACCAGTCATCGACTTTACATCCCAACCAAGTTTGTCTCAACTACCTATTTTTAATACTGGTCCTCCTTCACCTTAGGATAAGGTAGAGGATATAATGGACAACTTTGAGAAAGAGGATGAATATCATGCTTCACCAAATATCAATAATAATAGAGAAGATAATTCTGAGGTAGATGATGCTGATCAGGATGAGGTAAGTCTATTGACTCAGTATGTGGATCAAGCATCTATTGTGCTAACATAGATTAGCACAAATAATGAGAATTATATTGAGATCCCTAAGATGGTTGAGAACATTGATTTAAATAGTAATTAAGAGTTGCATATAGGTATGAGGTTTTAAGCTAAGTGGCCCATGCACTACACATTGAAGATATACTCTATCTGCATACACTATACTTTAGGGTGCATTACTTATCAAAGAAGTACGAGAAATATCGTTGTCCAAAGTATGGTAGTCAATGCATGTAACACCTGATTTTCATAAAAATGACAGAAACAAATCAGTTATAAAAGAGAGTCCTCCAAAACGAAAGAGTTGAGGCCAAATACAATTAAAATAAAATTTCAAATAATAGAAAATGAGGATCCAAGGCTTATAATGCTTAGAAACTAAAGGCCGAGTGGCTAAATAAAATTAGGCTAAAAGTAGTGGCATTTTTGTAATTTTGGAAACCTTTTAGAAAACTCAAATAAGAGATCTTTAAATGGAAAAATAGGACCCCTTCGAATGGTTCAAATTCCTCTGGTTTACTTTTTAGAATATCAGTTGACCCAAACTTTGACTTTTTCATTTGAGAAGGTTTTAGATCCAAATTGAGTGATTCTAAAGGCATTTTATAAGTTAGAGAACTAGATTTCATGATGAAAAAGACAGTTCTTGAAAAGGAGTTAAAATGAGTCTTAAAGGAAGAAACCAAGAATGAAGGACAAAATTGAAAATTTGAAAAGCTTGTAATGGATCCCTTGCTATATATACCCCACGTCCTCCCTTCTCCCTCATTTTAACTGAACTAATTTCTGCCTAAAACTATGGAATAGACCAGCAAGAAAGGGCACACCAAGAGGGAGGAAGAAGGGAAGAGAAACCAAGCAAAAAGGTAAGAAAATCCTTAGAATTTCATACTCCTTCCTTTAGCAAACTTGTTCTCTTCCTTCTCTCTTTTATTCCTATGGTTTTGGTGTGTGATTTGGGACTATTTTGGGACTTGTTCAGAGTGAAAAAGTTAGAATTTGAAGGAGAAGCTTGTAGCAAGTAGAAGAGCTCTTGAAAAGGCTAAGAAATAAGGTAAACTTCATGGCTTTTCTTGCTTCCTTCTCTTTGTTCCTCCATGGGTGTATTTTGGCCACATAGAGAACATCTAAGAGGGAGTGAACTTTGACCAATATCAAGCATGAAACCTAGGTTTTAGAGTATGAGAAACAAGTATATGTAAAGAAATTCCAAAAAGAAGCATTAGAAAACAAGTTACCAAAACCTAGGGATTTTGTTGCACCTTGATAAGTATGAAGCTTCCTAGTGGTAATTTTAGTTGTCTAAGAGTGTATATGGGTTCTTGAGACACCTAGCAAGCTTCACATATGCCAACTCCTTAGAGAAAATTTACAAAATCCATGGGTTCTCTTCCTTGTGCATAGTCTCAGCCAAGACCACCATAAGCACCTAGGGAGTATCATAGAAGAACATCAAAAGAAGTCTTAGAATAAATTTAGAAACCTTGGTTTGTGAGATGAAGGTATAGGTTCCATTTTAAGATTTAAAGAAGCAATTTGTATCTAGGCTCTTGGGAATGAAATTATGATGACTTGAAGGAGTTTAAATAGAGTCAAGAGACCTAGATAGAAGGATAAAATAGAGCCAAGATAATGAATTCTATTAATTGCTTCATTAGGTCTTGTATGGAACCATAATGAAGCTATATGAGAAAGTAGCCTTACATAGAGTATGTGTGATGCTAGAGCTTGCTTCCATGATATAATTATGTCCTATTTGATGTGTCTAGGCCAAAGGAATCAAGCTCCACCTAGTTGCAAGTGTTTGGCTGAGAGAGGGGAAGAATAATCAAGAGAAAAGTGTGTGAATCTTGTTTCAAGGTAGCTTTCTAACCTTTCTCTCATGTGGCTTGGATATTTATTTGTCTTTGAGTACTTGTATAATGTTTGAATTATGAGAAATGTTCCTAGCCATTACTTACATGTTATGGTACCATTATGTTTCTTGAAAGATATTTATGCATGCAATATGGCTTGAATGGGTTTGCTGATGCCAAAAGTCCTTTAGCACGACTGAGAATGAGCCAAAAGTCCCTAAAAATGGATGAGAGAAAGCCAAAAATCCCAAGAAGAATGAGGCTAAGTCAAAAGTCCCTTGAAAGTGGGTATGGTAAATCCAAAAGTCCTAAGAAAGATGGGTGAGGCTAGATCAACGCCCTTGAGAGCTTATGTTTGCCATGTATGAGTTTATGTGACAAGGAAAATGTTTTATGCATGCTCATTAGTAACTTGAATGTCATACATACATTATTTGATATATATATATATATACATATATTATGTATGTTTGAAAGGGTTAAGAGCTATTAGAATTCTTTGAATCTCACTCTTTCCCTACATATGTCTAACCATGTCTAGGTGAACCAAGTGGACTAAGAAATGGAGGCCAACAACCTTGAAGACCAAGACTTTGACAAAGGGATAGGAAAAATAGGCATTTTGAGGACATAATGTCAAAATATGTAACCATGTGATGTATATATGATGTAGACCTTTGAACATGTTCAAATGTATGTATACATGATGTATATAACCATTTTGGAACCAAATGAATGAATGTATGAGTTTTTGCCACCTATATGCTATGATGTGCATATGTATAAATGTAAGTGGCAAGGTAAGAATGAGCTCCATGATGATTTAGATCATTTGACATGCTTTTATATGTTGTAATTATGCTTTTAGACTTGCTCAAGTGGTGGTGGAAAGGTAAGAAGAGCATTTGGTACCTTATCAACCCACTTTGAACTTCAAATGTGACCAAATTGTGAGCTAAATTAAAATCTGACTAAATGCATAAGTTTTTGCATAAAATTTGGCCAACAAGTAGGTATCATCTAGAGATTTTCACAAAGCTAAAGAGCACCCAATTTGAAGCTCTAGAGAATTTATTATGATTTTTCAAAGTTGGCCAAATTATATAGAACTGATATGTGCACTATTCATATGGTCAGTTTGCTCCTCTATATCATATGTGGGCCAAATGAAGTCTAATACTCATGAAATTTTACAAGCATAAACTAAATATCATAGGCTTTTCATAGCTACTAAAATCACCTCAATTGGAGCTCTGTAGAGAGAAAATCAAATTTTTAAAGTTGCATGATAGTACCAGTAATGCAGTTCGACCTAAGTTATTGTTCCTTTGTTTTTTACAAGCTAAATGCCATTATCTTAGTTTGGAATTATTTTTAATTATTAGTTCACATCTAGAGCTTTCTAGAAAACTATCATATGTATGATTTCAATTTTTTAAAATTAGTTATAAATTTTGAAAGTTCATATTAGAAATCTGGACATGCCAACTCAAGAGCAAACTTCCATTTTTCTGGTACATGGCTCCAAATTCGTGATGCATGAGATAAATGGTGATGTTTATGACTTGAATGGATAGGAAATGATATAGATGAGTTCACATGGTCTCTAAAGCCATGAATCATGAATATGGTCTCCCAATCATAAAATTATTCATGCTTAAAGTATATGTCTCCTTACTAATATGCTTCAATATGTATGAGATATATTGAGATAGTTTATGTGACCATTGTGTACGGGCTAAAAGGTTAAGGTATTACAGTGCAATTGGAAAGTCGAAACAAGCCAAGATGACAAGAAAAATCATTGAAAAATCATAATATATAATGGGCTACATGTAATGTCCCATTATTTTAAAAGCCATAAACTAAAGGGATTTAAAAGAGGTCCCTTAAATTGAACGATTAGAGACCAAATAAAATTAGAATGATAATCTAGACAATTGAAAATGAGGATATAGGGCTAGAAATGCTAGGAAACTAGAACCAAAATAGTTAAACAAAATTAAACGAAAAGGTAGTGGCATTTTTGGTAATTTTAGGCAACTTTTAGAAAACTCAAAGGAGAAATTTTTGAATGGAAAAATTAAGTTTTTTGGAGTTCTTAGACACCCTAAAAACTATAAGAACTCCTAGAATGGTTTAAACCCCTTCGATTTGCAATTTAGAGCATTAGTTAACTAAAACTTTTACTTTTTGTTTAGGAAGGTTTTAAATCTAATTTGGGTGAAACCAAAGGCATTTTATGAATTAGAGGACCTAAATTTCATAATGAAAAATACAATTCTAAAAAAGGAGTTGAAATGAACCAAAATGGAAAGAACCAAGAAAATTGACAAAATGAGAATTTAGGAAATGTTGTAACTTAGCCTTTCTTCTTATAAGTCACGCCCCACTTCTGTCTAGCTCTGATAACAGACTCTTTTCTAGACTAAAATAGAACCTAAACAAGCCTTGAGTGGTGCATAAGAAGGAGGGAAGAAAAAAGAGAGAAACCTAACAAAAAGGGTAAGAAATTCAAGATTTTTCATGCTTTCTCCTTCACCAATCTTCTTCTCCTCTTTTCTCCTATGGTTTTGATGATTAATTTGGAGCTATTTCATGGTTGGTCTAGTAGGAGGAAGAGAGAATTTGAAGAAGAGATTAGAAGCAGTTGAAAGCTCCTTGGAAAAACTTTAAAACAAGGTAAAAACCTATGGCCTTCTTGCTTCTTCTTACTTGTTCTCCTTGAATACCTATTCGGCCATACGCCCATTAAAGAGGGAATGAATTCAAGCCAAAACAAAGTAGAGACAAGGGTTTTCAAGTATGAGAAACAAGAATATGCAACTAGATTTAAAAGAGAAGCTTTAGAATTCAAGTTATATGACTTAGGGATTTTGTTGCACCTAGCAATTTTTGATGCTTTCTAAGGATGAATTAGCTTATGCAAGAGTATGTAAGAGTTCATAAGAGGTCTAGGAAGCTTCAAAAGTGCCATTTTCTTAAGAAAAACCAAGCAAACTCCATGGGTTCACACCTTGTACCATGTCTCAACCAATAAGGAGTTTAGGTACCTAGGGAGTGTAGCAGCCAGAAAAAGAAAATAGAAAAGAAAATGAGAAAAGGAGAGGAAAAGAGAAGCTAGAAAATTTTCAAACAGTTGAGAATTTTCTAAGTCTTCTCGCCATAGCGAGATATGGAATCGCCATAGCGAGAATGCCTCTTCGCAGTAGCGAGTATGTTCCTAGCTATAGCGAGTGCGGCATTCCATACAGAAACCAGTGAGTTGCTCGCCGTAGCGAAATTGTTCCTAGCTATAGCGAGTATGGCATTCCATATAGAGACCAGAGAGTTGCTCGCCATAGCGGCGCTATAGCGAAGGCAGAGGTCTGGAACAAACACGATCTCGCCGTAGCGAAGCCATAGCGAAGGCAGAAGTCTGGAACAGACACGAGCTCGCCGTAGCGAGGTCACTAACTCGCTATAGCGAGAGCGGTCTAGAAAAGCGAGAAAAAGAGAATTTGACTTTTTAAAAGCTTCCAAATCTCTTCTTTCTTCTTCTAACCGACTCCAACTCGTCTTAGGAGAGAGAAAAGGGCGAAGGAGAGAGTGAGAAGCTGAAGAGAAGAGGAAAGCACAAGAAAGGTATGAATTCTCATGGCTTCCTCTTAGTAAGTTGCCCTTCTCCCCTTTTCCCCTCTTTCCTACGGTTTAAATGATAGAAATGGTTAGGTTTGAGTCTGGTTCAGAGGAGAGAGAGTGGGAAACCATTCTTGAGAGAGATTAGAAGTAGATAGTATTCTCTTTCTTGCTTTTCTCCTTTCTTAAGAGTTGAGAAAAGAGAGGGATAGCTCATGGACCCTAGTGAGAGAAAAGATCTAGAGTGAGAAGCTCAGCATAGCTAATTAGAAGTGATCCCTAGCTTGAGAATTGAGTATAAGGTATTAATTCCATGCTTTTGTGTGGTTAGGCTCAAGAGGGAACTCTTCCATCTAGAAGTTGTTGTGAAATCAACAAGGGAAGAGACCATTGACAGAGCAAGTAGTAGATAGCCAATAAAGGTAGTTCTCTCCACTTTCTCTCATGCATAATTGTGTGTTTACATTGTCTTGCTTGTGTGTATGAATGATATGAGCTATTAGAAATGTGTTAGCATGATGATATGTTATGAATTGAAATGATGATTTAAATGATTGTTTGGTTTTCTTGGGGAAATGGAAAAGCCAATAACCCTATAGCCAAGGTGAGGATGAGCCGAAGCCCTAAGTTGGTTGAGCCATGTCTCCCAAAAGTGAGGTTGACTCCCAAAGAGTAAGGGTGAGTCTAAGTACCTCTAAAAGTATGGGAAGGCAAATCCAAAAGCCATAAGGGAAGGGGTGAGGCCGATCCAAGTACCCAGCGAGCTCATGAATGTTATGCATGGCCATTTCACATGTTTTAAACGTTTTTCATCATGTTTTATATGCTAACATGCCATACATGCATAATGGGACTTGTCGCATGCAATATATGTATGTTTGAATGAGAGTTGAACTACTGAGATTCTCCGAATCTCACCCTCCCTCTCCACCATCCAACCATGCCAGGTGGCCCAAGTGAGATTAGAGATGGGAGCAACCACCAACAAGCATGAGGCTAGGGATAGAGATGAAGAAGAATGTAAAGGCTTTTTGGCCACATGTTGTATATGAGACTTGTACATGAGATGTAAATAATGTATATGATGTAGTTCCTCATAGTTTTGTAAAACCATGTATGAATGATGTATGTATGAGAATGAGGGTTATGATGAATGAGAAAGTAGATTTTGATATGAAATGCTCATGATAGCCTAGTATATATGGGTGCATAAGTGGGCATGGGGAAGCGAGTTTCCCCAATCTAAGTTATTAGACACTTGAGACATGATTGATAGCTCCTATAGATGCTTTCTCATGTGCTCAAAGAGTCATAGAAGTAGAAAACTTAAGATTGGACCCCATTAGCCACACTTTTGGCCAAGAAATGGCCTTTTGCACATGATGTCATAGAATAGCCATATGACCTCTTCTAGCCATGAGATTTGACATGGAATTAGAGTATGTTTAGAGCTTTCTGGGAAGCTAGAGTTCATGTCATTTAGAGGTCTATAGCATTTTCTATGAGCATTCAAAGTTGGCATCAGAAATTCGGATTTCAGAAAATCACTGTTCATTTAGTCAGTTTTGAAATCATGTCATCCGAGGGGCAAACGTAGTCCAATGGATACGAAATTTTATACACAGAAACTAAATGGTCACAGTGACTTGTAGGAACTGGAAGCACCTCATTTAGAGGTCTAGAGAGGAAGTTATGCAATTTCGAAGTTCCTGCCCAGAATCAGACCCCCAACCAGACCCGAGGTACTGTTTCATCGGTTTCCGGGGAATTGGCTTGGTGGACTGATCTGGAGATATTTTTCTCCTCTAGATAACATCTACATATTTCCATAGAGATAGAGTTTATGAGCATTTGATTTTTTTAGAATTAGTTAGACATTTTCAAAGTCCATATCAGTAAACTGTGACAGTAAAGAAGCCCCCTCTGACCAGTGAACTATTTCGATGTCAAACGCAGAGTGAGTGAGAGATTGAGACTTCTAAGTATTTTTAGCATGAAGTAGACGTCTCAAAATTTCTAGAATGACCCAGATCATGCAGATACGATTTTTCTGCATTTAGTTATGAATTTCCAAAGTTAGCCCAGAAAAGAAGCAAAATCTGCCACTAGCGAAAATGCATGTCTCCAATCCCTTTTTGCTTTCCATGAGTTCTAAGCATATAGTAGGGATTGAAATAAGTCTCAAAAGAGTAATTGAGCAAGAGGAATCAGAGAGAGAGCTCAACAGGTCCATGTTACGTCTAAGTGGAGCTCCACCCACACATAGTGCCATAGAGAGAGTAAGCATAAGGTAGAGAAAGTGTCTCCCTTATGAGTTCCGCATTGCCTTATGGGCTAGAGGGCACGTTGGGTATGAGCTAGAGGTTAAGGTGTCATAGGGAGATTTTTCTTTAATTCCAAGGATAGAAATAGTCAAGATATGATTAATAAACATCAAAGGAACTATTGGTTTTAATTTAGAAACCACAATTTATGATATGGAATTTTAAGTTCCTTTTTAAGGCATAAAGAAGTAAGTTGAGTTTAAACTCCTTGAGTTGAAATTGTGATGACTCTAAAGAGTTCAAATAGAGATGGCTTAGATTAAATGAAAAATTAGAGCCAAGTCTAAGAATTTCATAGGTTGCTTCATTGTGCCTTTATATGGAACGATAATAATGTCATAAGATCAAGTAAGCTTGTGTAGAGTGTATATGAAGCTAGAATTGGTTCTAATGATTGAATCATATCTTATTTGATGTGTTTAAGCCAAGCAAATCAAGATCCCCCTAGGCATAAGTGTGAAGCCAAGAAGGGGAAGTAAGAAAGAAAAGAAAAAAGTTTGTGTTCTTAGAAAAAAGTTTGAATGTTTGATTATCATTGGATGCTTGTGTGTATGTTTGAACCATGAGATATTTTTATAGCCATTGATTGAATGTCTCGGTACCATGGTGCTTCTTGAAACATATTTTGAATGTAAGATGGCTTAAATAGGTAAGGTTATGCCAAAAGTCCTATGGAATAAGTGAGGAGAAGCCAAAAGTCTTTAAAAATGTGTGAGACAAAGCCAAAAGTCTCAAGAAAGAGTAAGGCTAAGTTAGAAGTTCCTAAAAGAGTGAGGCTAAGTTAGCCACGTGGATCCCAAAATTGACCATATTCTTGCCCTAAACCAAAGTCTAATCAAATGGACAAGATTTTGTATGAAATTTAGTAAGCATATAAGTCTCATCTAGAGCTTTCCATAGAGCTAAAGAGCACTATTTTTGGAGCTCTAAAGAATTTATTATGATTTTTCAAAGTTGGCCAAATTATGCAAAAATTACCACTATTACTATTCATATGGTTAGTTTGGTTTTTAGTGTCATTCAGGGGGCCAGTAAAGTCTAAAGCTCATAAAATTTTACAAGCATATATCAGATATCATAACCTTTCCATAGCCACTAAGAGCACCCAATTTAGAGCTTTGTAGAGGAAGAAATGAATTTTTGAACTTCCAAGTCTGCTATTGTCCAAACTAGTGACCCAATTATAGTTCCATTGCCGTTTGGTAGGACAAATGTTATTGTTGCGATTTGAAATTTTTATGGTTGTTAGAGGATGTCCTAAGATTTCTAGAAAGTCATAATTTACATGATTTAGATTTTTTTAGAATTAGTTATAAATTTTCAAAATTTATATTAGAATATAGAGCATGTGGAAAATTGCAAGTGTGATGTATGCCTTGGACCCGAAATTTATGGTTCAAATTGTGATATTTTTTATTGAACAAATGTGTTATAGATGGAAAATGAGTTTGTTAAGTCCACATGGTTCATTTAGCTAAAGATAAATTATTTTGGCTTTTAATAACAGTAAATTCCGCTGTTAAAGGAAATTCTTTTGTAAAAATTGATATTTTTAGTTACTTATGATACAAATTAAAGGCTAGCTACATATGGTGTGATACTACACACATGTGCTTCTTCATCATTGTTACAAGATCATTTGAAGCTTGACCCTAATGTGATATCATCATACATTTTGGCAATGGTGATTAATAATCCATTGGTCTTTAGTCGACAAGTTATTGAAAAGGCGCATAATATATTTGGCTATACAGTGTCATACAAAAAAATATAGATGATAAAGTACTAAGAAATCTATATCACATTTGGGAACTAGCAACAATCATATGCTTTCTCCCATGACATGCTTTATATAGTTAATTTCATATCATTTCTCTCTTAAGGCAATAAAAAAGCAACCCTTGCAAAGCTTTTAGCAACGGTTTTTAGCCCGTTTCTATGACAAATGAGCTTTTAGAGGTCAAATAAAATTTCCTTGCCATTTTAATCCATGAATTCCATAGATACACTTATTTTAACCCACTTGACCATAAGACAAGCTCTATTTGCATAAGAGCCATATAGCCATTTTTGGCCTCCTTTGACATATGTGGGCCAAAATTTAAAAATTTATAATTTTAGCTACATAACTTCAATTTATGCAAAATAGGTATCTATAGAAAGCTTATGATATGAACTTTATGCTATAAAAATTTCAAGTGAAAATAAATCCATTGGCCTCCTGAAAAGATACAAAAATTGAGGCCATAACATCATGAATAGTATATGCATAATTTTATAATTTTGGACCAAATTAAAAAATTCCTCAAATGTTCTATAGAGTTCAAACTTTAACTTGTTGGAAAGCTCTATAAATCTTGTAGGAGTCTACCAAATTTTAGCCTCAAAATAGTTCATTTGAGCTGTTAAGGATAAGAGTGCAATTTATGACTCATTTGGACTAACTTTTGGTTTTAAAGTGATTCATTTGAGTCTAAATATGCAATCTCTTTCCTTAAACAAATTTTAATCTATACATACTTGATTTCCATAAGAGCCATTGCATGAAATATGGTTAGTTGCATAAATTCGTCGTCTCACACCCAATTATACACAAGGCAAGCAACGTTCCATAGGTGAAAATATGTATCATTTACAAGACTGCCTCAAAATAACATATTTACATGTCCCCAAGCTTATACATGGGTTACCATTACATATCCTTCTCATATACAAAATATTTCATTATTAATGTGTCTCATATATATACATCAATGCATAATTATATCAAAAGGTCTTATTACATCTCTTTTAACACTCTAACTTCTCTTGGATTTTTTTTTTCTTTACTTGAGGCACCTATCATAGTTAGTGGGGAATAAATGGAGTGAGATTCTTAGTGTCATACTTTTATAAATTACAAAGAATCCCAAGCAATACTTCTCATATAACATCAATTATTAAAATTTATACCTATGGTAGTAGAAATTACCGTCATTAAAAGTTTCAAATAATCTAATTGTGCACAAATATATTTTTTCATCACATATTTCTCCAAGTTTATACCAAACAAGTTTGTCATGCTTGGGACATCTCAAAAAGAATTCAAAAATCCATGGGTTGCATCAATTACACAAATTTGCCACTTTAACACATATTAGAGGCCAAACTTTAAAAAATCATAACTTAAGTTATATTACTCTAATTTGTGCAAATTCAGTGGTTACAGAAAGCTTATAATTAGAGCTATCTATTATAATAAAATTAGGTTAAAACAAGTTCATTTGTCCCTCTAAACCCACAAAAATAGAAATAAAACTATATGAACAATAAACTAGAAAATTTACAGAAAATAGCCAAATTTAAAAATTTATAATAAATTTTACAGAGTTCTAAAAATTGTGTTCATTACTCTATGGAAAGCTCTAAATGTGCTTTATATGCTTGCCAAATTTTAGCCCAAAATTCGTCCATTTCGTCTATCAATGGTTTATGGACATTTATGGCTCAAAAAGTGCAAAATGTGATTCCAAATGGTTCAATTTGAGCCATATTATGCCATGTCTTCATTTGAGCATGTTTTAAATGGCAAATGCAACATATATTGCTGGTCCAACATGTCTCAAAAACCATACAATTGAAAATCACTTTCCCACTTGCCATTATATATTTGTATAACTACGAACTTAAGGGATCAAATTATAAAATATGGCATGCTAGCATCCATAAATAGTTTCTACAGCACACTCTCATACTTTTAAGTGTGTTGGGATGATCATACATCAAAATATAAAATTATATATTCATATATGCAATGGTGTACTTTAAAATTTAGTTTATTGTCAAAATAACTCTTCTTATGCCTTTTGATTCTCATTCTTGCTTACTTGAGAGCCACCTAGTCATGATTAGTAGGAATAAGGAAAAAGTGAGATTCAAAGAATCTCAGTAACTAATCTAACATTCAAACATATATATATGGTCCACCTAAGTACATGAAAGCAAGTATGCATGTCATACAATTATAACAAAATCATAAATCATGTTATAGGGATCTCATGTCTCATTCAAGATTAAAACCAAGTTCTAGGGACCTTTGGCCTAGCCTTACCCACTTTTAAAAACTTTTGACCTAGCCTCGCCAATAATTGGGACTTTTGATCTAGTATCACCCTCACTTGGGGGCTTTTGGCCTCACTTCACTCATTTCAAGGGACTTTTAGCATAGCCTCACCCATTTAAGAGTCAATCCATTCTCACATGCAATGAAATGTCATGTAATTACATAACATATTCAATCAATCAAAAGATCATATAAATAACAAACAATACATATAAGTATCCAAGAAACTCAAGCAAATCATTCATACACATAAGAATGAAGAAAAGCTATCTTGCCACATAAATTTCCATTAATTCCCTTTGACCTCTTCTCTTAATTCCATGGCCCTATGGTCATTCTTGAATATGCTCACTCTTGTTTGGCCTAAACACATCAAATAGAACACAAAACAATCAATGAAACTATACTTATACTCATTCTAGCCTTATATACACAAGTTACAGTTTTAGGTGTGCATATGGCCATACTTGTGTACCTTAAGAAGCAACTCCTATCATTTCACTTGTTGGCCCTAAACTCTCATTTAATATGAGCCATATGACCCTAATGGAACTCTAATGAGCCATCATAAACTTAATTTAAGGAGCTTAGCACTAAGTTGCTTCTTTAGGCATAATTGAACCTTAAAAATTCACCTTTCAAAATAAGGCTTCTAAATTCAAACCAATAGTTCCATTAGTATCTATAATTCATATCTAGATCATTTATAACTTTGGAACCAACAAAATAACTCCCTAGGTGCTAGATCCCTCTCATGGTCAAATTATGCTCAAAAAGGAGTTCCATGGCATTTTTGTTCAATTCTTATGGAATTTGGCACATATAGCACATCCTTGCCTCTTTTCTATGCTATACATGATCTTACATGGTGTGAAATAGCTTCCTAGGATTCCAAAACTTTCAAGGTGTAATCAAAACCCTAGGTGCCCTACTTTGCATTTTAAAGCTTTTTATTTGCTTCCAATTGCATATTTTTATTCTACACCTTTCAAAACCCTTGTTTCTCTCAAGTTTTCATCAAACAAAAGCTTCCTTCTCATTCTCTCTCTCTAAGCTGAATTATGAAAGAAAAAGAAAGCCAAGGAAATGGAAATATCATGGCTTATATCATATCTCATTTGAAAGCTTGTTAAATGGTGATTCTTGTATTATAGTTGTTTGCTTCAAATCTCCACTTTTTCTTAAGAGGTCAGCCACCAAAGTCATCCTTTCAAAAAGTTGAAACCACCATTAGAAAGGGCTTAAAAAGTAGAAAAGGTTTGCTAACTACCATGGTTTGAAATTTGGTCCTTTTCCTTACCTTATATGCCTTTCTTTTTCTTCTATCTCTTCCCCTTCTTCATCATGCCATGGCTACCCATTTTGGAGCTTAGAGGATAGTTAAAAGAAGAAGACCAGGTGGCATGACTATATAATAAAGGTGGGAGGATACTTTAAAATAATTTCAAAATTCCATTTACATCTCTACACTTTAAACCCTCCGTTTGAGCTCATTTCGTGTCTTTTTTGAAAATTTTTAAGATTTAAAACCTTACTGAATGGTCCAATTAAAGTTTTGCTCAATTAATGACTAAATTATAAACTAGAAGGGTTTTAACCATTATAATAGTTCTTATGATTGTTTAGGCATCTAAAAACCCTAGTAAATTTAATTTCACTATTAAAATTTCTTCCTTTAAGTTTTCAAAATTTGTCAAAAATTATAATTTTGCCACTACAATATCGATTTATTCTATTTAGTTATTTTGGCTCCAATTTTGGGCCATTATTGGTTTTCCAATCTCATTTCTAGATGCTCTATTTAGCATTCTAGTCTTAATTTACCTCAATTCATTTTACTCCGCGCGTCATCTTTCATTAACCATACAGTTCAAATTTCAGTTTCTCTTAATTCATACTACCCTTATCTAGGCCCATGACCCAACTCTTTAGGAATTATTTTGAATTACCAAATTACAGGATATTAGACTTGGGAGAATCTCAGTGGCAAATCTCAATATGTAATTTTTCGTTTTCGTGAAAATGATGGAAATGAATACATTTTCAAAGTAAGTCCTCTAAAATGAATTAGTTAAGGTTCAAAAAAACTAGAATTATATCTAAACATTAAGTAATGAAATTAAGAGGCTAGAGGTGCCCTAAAACAGATGCTAAAATAACCAGACAAAAATTAACGAAATAGCTACGTAACGTAATGGTATTTTCGTAATTTTGGGTAAATTTTGGAATTCTCACAAGAGGACTTTTTAAAAGGCAAATTTAAGTTCTCCAGGATTTTCAAAGGTCCTAAAAATCATGGGAAGTCTAGGGATAGTTAAAACCCTTCCGATATATGTTTTCTAATGTTAGTTAACCTGAACTTTAACCCTTTCATTCGGGAACGTTTTAGCTTCAATTTGAGTGATTCCAAATGTATTTTATAATATTGAGGAACTAAATTTTATGATGGATAAGATGGTTCTCAAAAAAGAGCTAAAATGTATTAGAAACAAAAATGCCAAGATTAAAGGACAAAATTGAAATTTTTTGAAACAACTTCTTAAACCTAGCTATATATATGACCACGCCCTACTCTTCCCTTCACTTAGCTCATTTTGTTTATGCCCTAAACCAGAGAAAGAAGCAAGGGAGTGAGGCACACAAGGGAGAGAAGAAAGGGAAGAGAAAAAATGAGGAAAAGGTATTGTTTTTTATGCATTTGCTTGGTTTCTCTTTAGCAAACTCCTTATCCTCCATCTTCCCTTCTTTCTTATAGTTTTATTGAAGCTTTTGGGTCTGTTTTGAGGTTAGAACAAGGAGGGAATTTTCGAGTTTGGGGAGGAAAAGTCAACCAAAGTGAAGAGCAAGTAAGGAAAAGCAAGAAAACAAGGTATTTTGCCATGCTTCAAGCTTGATGTTTCTTGTTCTTCCTCTTGCATATTTCGACTCATATGAGGCCAGCCCTAAGGGGTTGAATTTCTAGCCAAATCAAGAGTGAATCTTAGGAAAATGAGGGAGAAGAACAAGAATATGCAAAGGAAACAATCAAATAACCATTAGATTTCAAGATAAAAAAGTTAGGGTTTCAAGTATTCCCTTAAAATTATATTTTGATACAAGGATTCTTAAGCTAAAATGAATGTTTATGTGAGATCTAGAGATTCCCAAGAAGCTCCTCACATGCATCTCCCATCAAGAAAACAAAGCAAACTCACTTGGTGTTCAATTGGTTCATAGCCATGGCCTAGACTAGATGAAGTACCAAGGGGTAGTTTTAATTTGTTCCAAGCTTGATTTTGAGTCATATATGATAGGAGCGGATGAGAGGAAGCCTTGAAAAAATTTTAGAAGCTATGGATAGTGAGATGGTGTCATAGGTTCCATATTATAGCTTAAAGAAGCAACACCTAGACAGGCTCCTTGAATTACTTGTGTGATGATTCCAAGAGGCTTAAAGAGAGTCAAGAATCATAAATGGATGGAAAGAGTGGAGTCAATATTATGTTTTCCTAAGGTTGCTTCATTAAGTGCATTATGAAACCATAAATGAGACATAAACACAAACCTAGCTTTTGAAATGAATATGTAGCCTTAGAATTTATTCTAAGGGTGTAATTAGCTTCCATATTATGTGTCTAGACCAAAGGAAACAAGTTCCACCTTCTTGTGAGTGTGTGGCCATGGGAGAGGACTAAATTCAAGGAAGAAAGTGTGCATTTGTGATAAAGGTAGCTCCCTCTTCTTTCTCTCATGCATAAATGGATGTTTATCTTGTCTTTGAATATGTGTATGTCTATGTTAAACCATGAAAAAGTGTTCTAGTATGTATTCATATGCCATGGTTCCATGATGTTATCTTATACATTTAAATGATGCCTTGTGAACTTGCCTTAGTTTGCTTGAGTGTGGTAAAGCCAAAAGCCCCCTAGCCATGGTGAGGATGAGCCAAGAACTCTAAAAAATGGTTGAGACAAAGCCAAAAGTCTCCTAAGAGTAAGGTTTAGTTAGAAGCCTATAAGAAAAATGGTGAGGCAAGTCCAAAATCCTTGAAGAGAATAGGTGAGGCTAAACCACTTGGTTGGCAAGCCTATGTATGTTTTGTATGACTTCTTGAATGCTATAAATATTTCATGAATGATTACATGTCCTATGATAGCCATGCATGCATTTTTAGACTTGGATTTGCATTCTTTATGTATGGTTGAAAGGGAGAAGAGCTATTGAGATTCATAGAATCTCATTCCTTCCTCTCCACATGTCTAACATGTCTAGGTGAACCAAGTGAGCTAAGGAATGGAAGCCACTAAGCCTAAAGGAAGAAGATTGACAACAAAGTGTGAAATTTTGTCATTTTGTAGCCATATGAATGGCATATGATGTAAACCAATATTGTATATGGTGTATGAGCTTATGAACATATGTAATTAGATGAATGAATGATGTATTAATGAGACTTGATGCCATATGAATGATATTGCATGATCTAGACATTGCATGGCAAGAACTAACTTATGTAATCTTGTGTATACCTTGGGGTGAGAGTGTGAGTTTGTGAAATATGGGTTTGTGCACCTTTGAGACATATTTAGTGGACCATTTTGGTACTTTCCCATGTGCTCAATTGGCCATGGTTGTCTTAAAAGCTAATGTGGACCATTTGAGACCCTTAGAAGACACCAAAAAAGCATTTTTGCAACCCAATGTCAAAATCTGACCAAATGAATGAATTTGTCCATAAAATTTGGCATGCATACAGATTTTATCTAGATCTTTTTAGGAAACTAAAGGCCAGATTATTTAGAGCTCCATGGAATTAATTGTGATTTTTCAAAGTTGCCATTTTTATGTTGTTCTAGTATAAGTACTGTTTATATAATCAGTTTCTTGTGCTGTATCATTCAAGATTCAAATGGTGTCCAATGCTCACGAATTTTTGTGATAAGCTTTTTATGGCCACTGAGATCACCCCAATTAGATGTCTGAGTAAGGAGATATGAATTTTTGAAATTTAATGATAGTACCAATAGTGATAAGCAACCTTGGTTATTGTTCTATCAAATTCTAGTGGCTAGACGTCTCTGTTATAGTCTGGACTTATTTTTAACATAAAGTAGACATCTGTAGCTTTTTAGAATGGTATAGTGTGCATGATTTTAATTTTTTCAGAATTAGTTATGATGTTTCAAAGTTCATGATAGAAAACTGAAATATCAACCCGAGGCTGCATGATGCGAGACCCTCTAGGAACCTTGTCCTAGGAACCTTCAACAAAATGACACTGCTTGGGACCGACTAGAAAACAAGAATATTGGTCAAAGGAAAGACTCTAAGACTCTTAGAACCCTAGCCTCAAGATGCCACAAAGGAAGACCAATCCTTTGATAAGTCATGTGAACTCTCAAAGAACACAAAGAAGCAAAAGCCTCATAGAGAATTGAATAATACTCAAATTCATTCATGATCTTCCAAATAAAGTACAATAGGGAGCCTTTTATAGGCAAAGTTTCTAAAAGACTAAAATCCTAATAAAAGTAAAATATTAAAATCTAATTAAAACTATTTTAAATGGTGCCTAAAATCAAGGAACAAGATTAGGATACTAATTTTAACTTAATCTCCAAGATAAGCTCTTTGACCAAGTCCTGAAAATAATAAAATAAATAAAAATGAAATTCATAAAGAATCTTAGTCAAAACTGATCAGTTTCTCTAAGTAGTCATATAGGATGCTCATGATTCATTAAAAATCACATGGTTAACACATGATTCTTAATCTCTTGCAATTGGACTCCAATTGGACCTTTATGTGTATAACTGCATTGGCCCTTCAACATATTGGATATTTACTCTAGTTGCTCCATGGATCTTCTTAGGACACTGGGCTTCCACTTTTGTATCTTTAAGGAGATCTCATGTCCAAAGTCTAATTCTATATTTCTAATTAGATTTTAGTATTATCATTATATTTGGAAAGTATAATTTATTTCCATATGATACAGGCGAAGATTCGAGGACGAATCTTTTCAAAGAGGGAGGGAATGATACAATACCGGTAGGCATGTCCATTGGAGCACAACAAGTTCGAGAAGCCCTCATCCACCAAGAAACTCAAATCATTCAAAAGCGTATAATTAAGGTCTAAATGGCTCATGAAGAGATGACCAATGCTCAAGAGGCCCAAATTGTGCTAGTATATGTCCAAAAATTTCAAAGAGCTCAAGATAATATCTATGTTGGACATCGGCCCAAGTTTAGAGCCCAAGATAACACGGATTAGTGATCAGAATTTGGATACCACATAAAAACAAGCAAATACACAGATCTAGACAACAAACAACGAAGAACAAAGAAAGGAACGAAGAAGAAGATGTTGGTCAATGGAATTGAAAGTGTATTGTATCACTGCATGCATTATTTTTATGTATATACTCCATTTGCTTGAGTTCTTGGCCACTTCTTGAGATAGTTATGAGTTGTATTTGTGTATTTAAATATGAGAATGAGATTGATGAGTTCATATGGTTCATGGGACACAAAACGAAAAATTTATCCATGATGTAACGCAATTTAATACAATATTTTTAATGGCTTTCCTTGGAAATCTTATGTTATTTATGAAAGGAAGCCTAGAAATGATAGGAGATAGCCCAAATGAATATAGTGTTACACAATCCACCTCAATGCATATAGTGAATGCAATGAGAAAATGCAAGCATATAGGCCATATGCATCAAGTAACTCAAACATGAAATTTTGCATGAAATTTTAATACTCATCTAGCCATGACATGAAAACATATTAGTTAGGCTCAACTGAGCTCAACTTTGGGCTAAGAAAGAGTTATTGCACTCAACTCCCTGCCATAGGGAGTTAGGAGTCAAATATAACATCATACATGAATAAAACTCATAATAAAGGCAGATTTCAAAGTATAACTTATAAAATTGTTAAACAACTAAACATACAAGTATCTCAACTCATATATACATCCAAATGCATGCAAGATAGGAAGTGATAATTACCTTATAGAGTTAGGAGCTTTAAGCTACCATTAACCCATTTGACTTTTCTCTTTTCCTTTGTCTTTCTTGGCTTGATACCAAATTAATGGACTTGAACTAACTTGGCCTAATACATCAATTTACAATGTATAAGAACTCATTAAGATCTATTCTAACTCATATTGCTAACTCCTAAGTCTATTAGAACTTGAAATGCAACTTTGAACTATTTTAGGTTCCTCAAGTAGCAACTTTCATAATTCACTTTCTAAGCTTCAAAATCTCACTTAATATGAACCATAAGATTCTAATGGAACTTATTAGGGCTATCACATGCAAGTTTAAACAAACCAAATGCCAAGTTGCTTCTTTAGGCTTTTTTAAACCCTTAAATTTCACCTTTCAAAATTGGGTTTCTAAATTCATTCCAATAGTTTTATTAGTTTTATTGCTCACATTTAGACCCCTTAAAGCCTTAGAACTCACGAAAACAATTCCTAGTTACTTCTTCTTGAGCTTGGCTGAGACACATGTACACACACCACAACCTCGAAATTTTGCCATTTCCATGGAGGATTTACTAGATGTAGGATATTGTTGACTCTTTTCTAGTTCAAATTTGGTCTTAGATGGCTTAAAACATCTTCCTAGGATTTCATAACTTTTATGATATAACTAAACCCTAGGTGCCCTAACTTGATCTTTGTGACTTTTCATGTAATTCATTTTGTATAATCTTACTCTATTCCCTTCAAAACCCTTATTTCTTTCAAGTGTTCATCAAACTCAAGCTTTCTTTATGCTATCTCTCTCTAGGTTAAAACATAAAGGGAATAAGGTTCTAAGAAGAAGTTTCCTAGCCTAATTTGCTTGAAAGTGCTCTTGATGGAGAATATTTTGGTGCAATTGGTTTTCTTAAAGGAGCTTCTTCATCCAAGAGTTCATCTATAAAACTCACTTTTCTAGGAAACCAAAACCACCATAAGAAAGAGGAAAAGGAGTAGGAAAATGTTTATAATAACATCATAGGCAAATTTGGCATGTTTAGTTACCTTTGTGTGGCTTTCTTCACTTGCTTCTTACTCCTTCTTCTTATGTCCTTGGCTACTAGTTTGGGGATGGAATATGTTAGTTCTGAGGGTGGGAGATGGTTGACATGACTTTATAAGAAGGAAGGAGGTGTTTTAGAACAAATTTAAAAATTCCATCTACATCTCTTTGCTTTAACCCCTTCCATTTAAGCTCATTTTGTATCCTTTTTTAATACCATTTTTCTATAATAAAATTGAGGCTATTTGGTTTATTAAAAATATTTACTTTGAAATTTCTAGGACTTAAAATAGTTTGAAAAAGTTCAGTTAAAGTTTTAATTAACTGACATCCTAAACTGTACACCGCCTAGAATTTAACCATTCTAACAATTCTTATGATTTTCAAGACTTTTGAAAACCCTAGTGAGTTTAATTTTGGCATTTAAAACTCTTTTCCTTGAGTTTCTAAAATTTTGCTCAAAATTATAGTCTTACCACTGATATATCAATTTACTCTATTTAGCCACTTTGACTTTGTTTTTGCTCTTTTAGTGATTTCATTACCTTTTTCTTGATATTCTAATTAATATTCTACTCTTGTTTGTCCTTAATTCATTTTACTTTTGGGTTCTCTTTCATTAACCTACTAGTTCTAGTTCATTATGAAAGCCAAATGTTACACTTTCTTGCTAAGATGGTTGGCTATTATTTAACATTTTATGCCAAAGTCATATTACGAGTTTGTTCATAGGGAATACCCATAAGTTAGCTCAGCTGTTGAACCTTAGTGATGTTTTGTTGAGTATTTTAGATCTTTAAGCCATGTATTGATGCTTTCAACTACCTAAAACCAATGATCCAAGTTGATAAAACCTTTTTATATGAAAAGTACAAGGGCACTGTGCTAATTACAAGCTACAAGATGGGATCAAGAAATGTATGACTTATAGGTATGGTTTCTTTCCTTACTCTGACACCGAATGGTACTGAATAAAGTGGAGATTTGTTGATTTCTAATAAACATCTAAGAATATTAGTTGTTATCTCTAATCTAGAAAATGGGCGATAGCCACCACACGTATATCATATGTTCTTTGAGACACATTGCAAGCAATTTGAACACAAAGTTTGGGAGTAAGTGTTAAAGAAGAGATTCATTAATATTGGTGTGTTTTGCCTATTATGTACGATGAATTGATAGATATGTTTGTCAAAATGCTTGTAACACCATATATTTCTAGCTCATTTCATACTATCTCTATGCCTCATATCAAGCAACTCACAAAGAGGCAAAGAAAAATATCATTGAATAATGCATTTCTTAGCGTTGCGTCGCGTATAAAAATTTCATTCAGTGTCATGTGGACTATATAAGCTCATACATCACATTCTCATATTTAATTACATGAATACAACTCATTTGCATCATTAAAAGTTATGACGACCCTAACTTCTAATCATTGTAATTAAGGTTAAGTATGTGATTAACAACCATAATCCAAAGTTACATGTCATTAAGACTAATTACATTGTAGAAATATGGGAAAATTTTGAACCTTAATTTCATTAGAGTCTTTAACCATAAAATTACCAACACTTACGTACATTAGGGGAATCGAACATTCATTTATGAGCCTTGATTCTATTACCTATCATTTCCTACTCACATTTATCTTCTATTAATGTTTGCAAGTCATCCCTTGAGGTTATGATGTGAGACTCCGTAGAAACCCGTTCTAGGAACCCCAAATAACACGGATCAGTGATCGAATTTTGGCAAGCAACACAAGAACAAATAATATGGACAATAAGCAATAAAGAATAAAGAAGAAGAAGAAGAAGAGATGTTGGTCAATAGAATTGAACCCTAAGAGAACCCGTCTCATAGAACCCTAATCTGGGACGCCACAAAGGAAACCACTCCTTTGATAAGTCAAAGATTTTCTCCAGCACACAAAGGCCATAAGAGAAACCTTGCAAATCAGAAATGATTTTGAATAGATAATTCATTCAATCTGCCATCCTTGGAGTACAAGTAGGCCTTATATAGGTATTTGAAAAATAAAACCCTAAATAGAATAATTCCTAGGTTACATGGTGGGAAAAATAAAAGAAATTTAAATATGAACAAATTCACCAAGAATGGTGCCTAAAAATATGAAACAACAACAATCAAATTAAAACAAAATAAAACTAAGAGAATTTTGTGGAAAATGGCTAGATTCCTTCAATTAGGCTCCCTTTGGGCTTGGGCTAGTATCTTGTAGGAATGAAATAATCTTTATGCCAATTTGTTCCTTTTGGGCTTCATATTCAGCTAAGACTATGGGCTTCAAGTCTATTAGTTTTTGGATCACTCCATTCAAGGCCTCCTTCATAGCTTTGGCCCTTGATCTTGTGCATGGGCCTCTCATACCTTGCAATGGATCTTTATTTGGCCATCTTTTAGAGTCATGTCCAGCCCTTTTGTTTACAAGTTCTTGATTTTGTTCAAGCTTTTTCAAATCTCCTATCTCACCTCCATCATTCCCTCCCTCCTGAAAAGGATTCGTCCTCGAATCTGCAATATCAAAAAGAGAAAGGTCAGCCACATTGAAAGTTGCGCTTACATTCCCATAAGAACTAGGTAAATTAATTTTATATGCATTATCATTTATTCTTTCTAACACTTGGAAAGGACCATCGCCTCTTGGGTGTAATTTGGACTTCCTTTGTTCAGGAAACCTTTCTTTCCTCAAATGAACCAACATCCAATCTCCTGGTTCAAACATAACCTTCCTTCGGCCTTTATTAGCATGTTGAGCATATTGCTCATTCTTGCGCTCAATGTTCACCTTAACCTTAGCATGAAGATCCTGCACAAACTTAGCTTTCTTTGCACCTTCAAGGTTAGCAAACTCATTACAAGGTAAAGGAAGTAGATCTAAGGGAGTCAAAGGATTAAAACCATATACAATCTCAACAGGAAAAAACTCAGTTGTAGAATGCAAGACACGATTATATGTAAACTCAATGTGAGGCAAACACTTTTCCCAATTCTTTAAATTTTTTTGAATTACAACATGCAATAAGGAAGAAAGTGTTCAATTCACCACTTCGGTTTGTCCATCCGTTTGAGGATGTGTAACCGTAGAAAACACAAGCTTTGTACCCAGCTTAGCCCATAAAGTTTTCCAAAAGTGACTAACAAATTTAACATCACGGTCACTCACAATAGATCGGGGCAAACCATGCAATCTAACAATCTCCTTGAAAAACAAATTAGAAATATGGATAGCATCATTTGTTTTTGAGCAAGCAATGAAATGAGCCATTTTACTAAATCAATCAACAACAACAAATATGCTATCCTTTCCACTAGATGTTCTAGGCAATCTAAGCACAAAATCCATTGAAATATCTACCCAAGGATGAGAAGGAATCGGTAAAGGAGTATATAAACCATGTGGTTGCATTTTAGATTTAGCGTGCTTGCATACAATGCACCTTTTACATATAGCAATCACATCCCTACGCATATGAGGCCAATAAAAATGTTCCTTCAACATGGATAAAGTCTTTTCTATCCCAAAGTGCCCTATCAAACCACCCCCATGAGATTCTTTAACCAAAAGCTCACGCATAGAACAAACAGGCACACACAATTTATTTCCTTTAAACAAGAAACCATCAAATCTAAAGAAATCATGAGCACCATGTTTTTCACATAACTTCCAAGTTTCAGCAAAATCAACATCACATTCATACATGCTTTTGAAAGATTCAAAACCAATCAACCTAGCTTGCATAGATTTAATGAGACTATACCTCCTAGACAAAGTATCAGCCACAACATTTTCTTTCCCCTTTTTATGTTTAAGTACATAAGGAAATGACTCAATGAATTCAAGCCACACAGCATGCCTCTTGTTCAACTTATCTTGGGTCTTTAGGTATTGAAGGCTCTTATGATCAGAATGCAAAACAAATTCCTTAGACCATAAATAATGTTGCCAATGTTCTAGAGCTCTTTTTAAAGTGTACAATTCCTTATCATAAGTTGAATAATTCAAACAAGCACCACTAAGCTTTTCACTAAAGTAAGCAATAGGCCTAGACTCTTGCATCAAAACAGCACCAATACCAATTCCAGAGGCATCACATTCAACTTCAAAAACTTTAGAGAAATCAGGAAGAATAAGTAGAGGGGCATTGGTCAATTTATCTTTCAAAGTGTTAAAAGCTACCTCTTGTGCCTCACCCCATTTAAAGACAACATTTTTCTTTACCAGCTCATTTAAAGGTGTAGCAAGGGTTGAGAAGTCCTTTACAAAACGTCGGTAGAAACTTGCAAGTTCGTGGAAACTCCTCACCTCACTAGCATTCTTAGGTGTTGGCCACTCCCGAATTGCCTTTACCTTCTCTTCATCCACCCGGAGGCCATCAGTACCTACAACAAAACCAAGGAAAATAACAGAATCCAAGCAGAAAGAACATTTCTCTAAATTTGCAAAGAGTTTATTTTCTCTTAAAATAACAAACACAGAATGCAAATGCTTAACATGCTCTTTTAAATTCTTAGAAAACACAAGAATGTCATCAAAATACACAACAACAAACTTTCCTATGTAAGGGTGAAACACATGATTCATTAAGCTCATGAATGTACTAGGAGCATTAGTTAAGCCAAAGGGCATAACAAGCCATTCATACAAACCAAACATAGTCTTAAATGTGATCTTCCACTCATCACCCTCTTGCATCCTAATTTGATGATAACGACTCCTAAGATCTATTTTCGAAAATAAGCAAGCACCATGCAACTCATCAAGCATGTCATCAAGTCTAGGAATGGGATATCTATACTTAACTGTGATTTTGTTAATGGCTTGGCAGTCCACACACATCCTCCATTTGCCATCCTTCTTGGGCACAAGTATTACCGGAACAGCACATGGACTAAGGCTCTCTCTCATAAACCCCTTTTTCATGAGTTCTTCCACTTGTCTTTGAATTTCCTTAGTCTCTTCTGGATTTGCCCTATAAGCAGGTCAGTTAGGAAAAGATGCTTCAGGAATAAAATCAATCTTGTGTTCAATGCCTCTTATGGGAGGCAATCCATCCAGTACCTCTTCCGAAAACAAGTCTTTATATTCCTACAATAAATTCAAAACACTAGAAGGAAGAGATTCATCAAGGTCACTAAGGGTTAGATAAACATCCTTATACAAGAGTACAAAAGATGTCTCACTACATAAAACCCTCTTAATCTCTCCTCTACCAGAAAATAATGTTACTTTCTTTTCTTCACTTTCTTGACTTTTCTTTTCAGTAGCTCTCTTTCCTTTTCTCCCCATCTCACTTTCTTTTATTTCTTTTTCACGTACTTTCTTTTCTTTCTCTCTTAGCTTGCATTCTTGAGTAATTCGCTTTTGATCCTCATATGCCTGCAAGGGTCTGAGAGGGGTTAGCATAATGGTTTTCTTATTAAACTCAAGAGAATACCTGTTAGTATAACCATCATACTTAACTTTCCTATCAAATTGCCAAGGTCTACCCAATAATAAGTGTCCAGCATACATAGGAGCTATATCACACAAAACCTCATCATGGTAACTTCCTATGGAAAATGATACAACTACCTGTTTACTAACTTTAACATCCCCATTATCATTGAACCACAACAAATTATAAGAAGTGGGGTGTTTTCTAGTTAGCAAACCTAGCTTTTCAACTAACAAGGTACTAGCAACATTAGTGCAGCTCCCATTATCAATAATAAGACCACATACCTTGTTGTTAACAAAACACCTAGTGTGAAAGATATGCTCTCGTTGTTCTTTTTCAAGCTCTTCTTTAGGTTGAATGCTAAGAGCACGCCTTGACACTAGAACCTCACCAAACACAGCTTCAGCTACCTCCACATCAGATTCATCACCACCATTGGAGCTCAACTCAGCTTCCACTTCTTCATCACCACTACTTTCACGAGTAACAACACCATTCTTAAGCAAAATCATAGTCCTTTTATTTGGACATTGTGAAGTAATGTGACCAAAACCTTGACATTTAAAGCATTTAATTTTAGAAGAACTAGAAGAAGATTTAGGTTCAGATTTACCTTTAGAAGTAGGTGTTTGCATCTTCAACTTATTCCCTTCTTTAGGCTTGGTCTCTCCCTTAAACTTGAAAGAGGACTTGAAGTCTTTGTTGGAACTAGCATGTGATTTCAATTTCTATTTTGCCTTAAAATGCTTCTCCACCTTAATGGCTTTATGCAACAACTCTTCCATATCAAGGTAGTTTTGCAATTCAACTTCTGTAGCAATTTCAGGGTCTAAGCCACCAAGAAATCTTGCCATTGTTACTTCAAAATCTTCCTCAATGTCAGCTTTGATCATGGCAATTTGCCCACTTAGCCACGGCGAATTACCCTCTAGACGACTCCCAATTTAGCCTCTCATATTTCGCCACGGCCAATTCCACATTCGTCGCGCCTAATTGCTCTCTGGTGCTCTCCCTGGGCAACTTCACCATTATTGGCCACGGCTAACAATATTTTGGCCGCGGCCAAATACCTTCTGATCCTACTACTCTTAAAACCTTACCTCATACTCTTTACTCTCTATCTAGAGACTCTTTAGGGCCACTCTCCCACTTGTTATGAGGTCCTATTAGCACTTATCTACTAAATTCCCTAGCCATTAGATCATTACCCATTCCACAATTAAAGATAGATTCTCCTACTCATTCATGGGTCTTATATCAATAGATTTACAAATCTCTCACAATGGTCATTCAATCATACTTTCATTGAGTATTTCATACATCAATAGTTCAAGTCTACATCAATATATCATAGAATTACAATACTCAAATAGTCAATATATCATAGGTTTACTAGCCAAAATGAGTGTCAAGATTCATACATCCATTAACAGCTAATGTAAAGACTATTTCTCATTAGTTACATTCCATTTTATCAAAATATAATCTCCTACACTTGGCAATGCATATACATGATGATGCTATACAAAGGTTAACAAAAATTAGCATCTACTCTATTCTACTCAGACCAAGTGTAGCTCCCCACACCCGGCCTGAGCTCATAGATGTTCATCCACTTGCTTTCCCTTATCCTTACCCGAAGAACCTTACCTGAAATGTTTAATCCCATAAAACAGGGTGAGATACGAATCTCAGTAACCGAGGTAATTTCATCATATATTCTAGTTTAATTAGCATACATGCATAATTTCACATAAGCAACAGCAAAATACCAGTCATATCAGTAAATGAAATAATTAGGCTATCATGATTACTATCCCATACTAGCAATCATATTTTCATATGTTAAAGGCTATTAACACCAGGAGAAGCCCGTCCACGACACCTACTCCTCATTGAGCACAACTAGGGCTCAATGCATTTGGTGTTTGATCATAACCGGGTGCTCGATCAAAGAACATGCAGGGGTGGTAGCCACACCACAACTCCACCATGGACTCACAAGGTCCAATCACAATTCATTAGATAGACAACCAATTCATTCAACAGTCCAAATCATTCATGTACAGCATCATATGAAATTAAATCAGATATATACATGGAATAAATATAAACCCAGTTACCTTACTTGTAGACAATTGCAACAGCCACTAATGGTATAAAATCTCCCCAGCTACTATAAGTCCCAAATTCGGATTGAGTGTGTCCCCCACTAGAAACTTCAGTATATCACCTGAATTCCTAGGCAAATTCGTACATAATTAACACCCACACTATAATCAAGTCATTAGGGTCTCAAATTAGCAGATTTAGCTAAAAAAGAAGAGTTCATACCTATCTAATGATAGCCCTAACCTCAACCTACGAATTTCCTCAAGAAAATCCCCAAACACCTACATTTCAGATTTTGGGTATGGTGAAAATACTCCAAATGAAAAACTAATCAGACCAAAATGAAGAGAAAGATGAGAGGATTAAGTTATGTAACTATTACCTTGGTTGAATCTTGCTCTAAATGTGAGAAAATATGGATTTATGCCAAGAACCCTAGCCTCCCCTTTGGACATCCGATTTTCTTCTTTGTGTTTTAGAAAAATGGGATAGTAGCTGAAGCATTTAGGGTTTTAGTTGGGTTTTAGTTGGGTCAAATGTGGGTCATGGGTTGCTCCAAGGTCAACTCCTAATGGGCTAAAATCTAATTGGGCCAGACCATGTTTTAAGAGCTTAAAGATTTTGGGTCTGCACAAGGGTTATTGGGCCAATTATAAGAGCCTATACAAGGTGGGTCTTGGGCATCTATCACATTGAATTATATTGGGCCTACACCTAGCTTATTGGGCCCCCATTAGTCTCTTATCATGATCTCGTACATTGGTTTGGGCCTAGATGAAATTTCTCTCCCAATTAAATCTCAAACCCATATTAATAATTTATCTCTCTAAAATCTCAATTTACTTAACTTACCCAATTATCCCATATTAATTATTCCTAATTAATCTAATCCATGATTAACACCTTAATTAATTATAGGGTGTTACAAAAGTGGCCTACATCTTGTGGAACTCAAAGGGAAGCATAAAATACATTTGTATATTTTCGGCTAGATTTTCCTCTTTTCTGTCATAAAATTTGGAAAATCATAACTAATTCTAAAAAAATCAAAATCATACATTCTTGGCTATTTTGGAAATCTACACATGTCTACATCATCTTAAAAATATGTCCAGACTATAACATCCAACACAGAGGACTTTGACATTCAAAAAGGTCTAAAGGTCAGGCTGTCCACTAGTGCTGTCATAGAATTTTGCAGTAAATTTCAAAAATGTCCAATTAATTCCAAAAAAATCCAATCCATGTAAATGATATCAATCTAGAAATTTGTAGATGTTAACTAGAGAGAAAAAATAACTTTAGACTAGCTCAGGCATGTCTAGGCATAAAAAATGGATCAAATAGTACTTGAGGTTAGTTGACATTCCTAATACTGGATAGAATTTTTAAAAATTCATATCTCCCTCTCTAGACATCTAAATGAGTGCTTCTAGTTGTCACAAGTCACTGTGAATGTCTATTTTCTTTGTATAAAGTTTTGTGGTAATTGGACATCATTTGGGCTTTATGTGATAGATTTTATTTTCAAACTAGTATAAACAATGACATGACCAAAACCAGAAAATTTTTTAACTTTGAAAATTCATCAAATATTCTCTAGACTTTTGAAAATTCTGTTATTTAGCTTTTCAAAAAGCTCACTACAAGCTCTAATTACATGCCAAATATCAGATCAAGAAGATCTCATTTAGACAAAAAGTGATATAGGGTTCCATTATGGTCAATTTTGGCTCCATATAAGATACCAAAATGTCCAAATGGCTTTCTTTGGGGTTTGACACCTCTTGGGCAAGTCTAAAAGCATAATTAGGACTTGTTTGAACTGCCCAAATGGTCCCAAATCTCACACATCTCAATTTGGCCATTCCACTTCCATTCATACATGACATTCCATAATGCAAAATTGTCATTACATGGGCAAAATGAGTATTTTTATACATATAACCCTAGCTCTCATTTATACACAATATCTTAACATAATTATACATGCTTATAACATCATAGGTCATATACAACTAGGGATTTCATCAATTGCTATCCATAAGGCCTTAAAGTAACAATTTTAAGACACTTTGATGACATGCTCTCATCTTTAAGGTGGTTGACTTCTATTACCTTGTTCTCTTAGTCCACTTAGCATGTTAGAACATTGGAAAGGAGGGGATGAGATTCAAAGAATCCCAATAGCTCATCTCCTATTCAATCATACATAAAAGATGCAAACAAGTCTCATAAATGCATGTATGGTCATGTTGACATGTGTAAACATTCAAGAGGCATTTTCATCATTTGAGCTTATACATGGCACACAAAGGCTTGCCAAACAAGTGGATTAGCCTCACCCATTTACTTGTAGATTTTAGATTTCCTTACCCATTCTTTAAGAGGTTCTTAGACTCAATCATGCTCTTAGGAGTTAACCTCACTTTTAGGAGACTCTTTACTTTGTCTCAACTAATCTTAAGGGTTTTTGGCTCATCCTCATTATGACTAAGGGTTATTGACCTCACCACACTGAAGCAAACCCAAGCACACATCATATGAAAGCATATTGTAACATCATGGTACCATGGAATCAAAGTCATGCTAGAATACTTTTCATGGCTTAAAAATACACATACACACATTCAAAGACAAGTAGAGTAAACAGTCGTGCATGAGAGAAGGAGGAGTGAGCTACCTTGCTAACATTTCTACACTTTTTTCTTAAACTTTTAATCTTCTCCCTTGACCTCACACACCCAAGAAGGTGGAGATCATTCCCTTTTAGCCTAGACACAATTAATGGATGCCAATTAGGTTCATGGAATTAATTCTAAGGCCATAAACTTAAACTCTAACTTAGTCTATAAACCCCTTTATGTTTCCAAGAATGCACATAATGAAGCAACACCCATCAATTAAATTCTAGGCTCCATTTTTTTCTTTCAAATATGATTCTTGACTCCTTTTAAGCCTCTTGGAGTTATCACATAATTAAAATAAAGAGCCTAACTACATGTTGCTTCTTTAGGTCATATTATGGAACATAAAGCACTAACTCACTTTTTGTAGTTTCTAAATTTTTTTCAAGGCTTCCCCTCATCTTCATTCATCATATGACTAAAAAATGGGCTTAGAAAAATTTAAAACTCTTCCTAGCTATGGTAACCCTTCTTGGCCGAGACAATGAAACATGATGGCTTCCATGGAGCTTACTTTGTTTCTCAAAGGAAGATGCACATGAGGGGACTTCTAGGGATCTTAGGAGCTTATTCAAACACTTATTTAGACATAGGAATCAAGGTATCAAATCAGATTTTACAAGGAACATATGAAACCCTAGACTTTGCATCTTGAATTTCCATGGTTATTTGTTAATTTTCTTTGCATATTCTTAATCTCCACACCCTTTTCCTAAGAATCACCCTTGGTTCTACCTAAAAATCAAATCCTCTTAGGTCTTCTCAAGTGGGGCAAAATGGTGAAGAAGGGGAGCAAGGGGGTAACAATAATGGAAGAAGAAATTACCTTATTTTCTTGCTTTTTCTCACTTGAATCTTGTGTTCTTTGAACTTCGATCTTCAAATCTGAATTTTTTCCTTTAATTTCTCCCTTAAAACAGATTTATAAACTTCATTATAATCATAGGAAACAAAGGAGAATGGAGAAGAAGAGGTTTGGAAGGAGTGAAGCATGAAAAACTACCAAAATTCCATACCTTTTTGCTTGAATTTCTCCTCCTCTTCTTCTTCCTCTTGTGCGCCTCATCCTAGGGCTTCTTTCTCTGGTCTAGGGAAAAAACATATGAGGCTACATGAGGGTGAGAGTGGGGCGCCACTTATATATATAAGGGAGGAAGAAGAACTTTTTAAAAAATTTTATTTTACTCTTCGTTCTTGACATTTTCATTTCTAATTCATTTTAGCTCCTTTTTAAGAACTGTCTTTTCCATTATGAAATTTAGATTCTCAATTTAGTACAATGCCTTTGGAATCATTCAAATCGGAGCTAAAACCTTTCCAAAAAGATCCGTCAAAGTTTGGGTATATCGATGTTGAAAAACATCCATCGAAGGGACTTTAGCTGTTTCGGGCCTTCCCATGGTTTTCAGGGCCTCTGAGAACCCTGGGAAACTCCAAATTTTCATTTAAAAAGCCCTCCAATGTGAATTCTAAAAATTTTTTAAAATTATGAAAATGCCATTACGTTTCGTAAATTTTTTGTCAAATTTGATTTCTTCATTCTAACTTCGTTTTTCTTTTCGTTTGTGCTTGTGATTCTCATTTTAGGAGTCTAGAATGCTTCCCAAATTTTTTAGGACCTTAACTAAGTCATTTCGAGGGACTTCCTTTGGTATCCGATGAGTTTTTTTTCATTTACGAAGAAACTATATGTTACATTTCTCACGTTTTCTCTCTTTTTCAAAAAATCAGATGTTACAATGCTTACTTATGGATAGCTTGTATAGGTTACTTGTTTGAGTGTCATTTGGTGGATAAACAATTGGCTCAATTATGTCTGCTCCATGTAAAGGCAACAAATTGGATTAAGGGGTATTCTAAAGGGCAAATGGTTTCATGCATATGATGTTGAGGGCCGATGTTGGAGGCACATGATAACAAACTTAGCTAAGCGCATAAACAACATATTAAAGGGGGTCAAGTTCTTGCCTATAAATGTCTTGGTAAAAGCAACTATGTATGGGTTAAATAGATATTGGATGGACATGCATAGATAATAATTGTATAGCTTGAAGTTGGTGTAGTCTTTTTTTTTAAAGACATGATGAAAAGTTATCATTGTTGATATAGAGGGCATCTATTTAGCTATACACAGGTTCAATAGGCGAGCATTAAAATTTGAAGTTAAAGAGCTATACGATCTAATGAACAAGTAATATGGTTAGTATTGTAAGGTTAGCCTATCATGTTGCACATGTGACTATGATGAGTTTCAAATTCAAAAGAATTCCTACCAACATATATTTGCTGCATATGCCATACTTTCCATTGACTTGCTATAATATGTGAAGTGAATTTTCTGGCTAGATACCATAATAAATGCATACAAGATTAAGTTCTAACTGATAAAGAGGAAGTATATTGGCCAAAAACAGTGGGTCCACAACTGGTGGCTAATCTCTCTATGATTTGCTAAAGAGGTCAACATAATTCCTTTAAAATTTAGAATGAGATAGATTAGTGTAAAGGGCTGAGGGAACACTAATAATATGGATTGCATAGATAAATTGGTCATAACTAAGAAACTTGTCTATCCTTATGGCTGAATGGATATTGAAATATTTGATTTTATTATGTATTTGATTTCATTGATGTATTTGACCTTATTTATGAATTTTTCTTGTTACATGAATTTGTTGTTGCTTTGTTCACAGATTAATTTCTTAACATATGAATTTTTCTTGTTACATGAATTTGTTGTTGCTTTGTTCATAGATTAATTCCTTAACATATAAATTTTTTGTCACATTACCTTTTCTTTGTCACATGGATTTGTAGTTGCCTTGTATACAAATTACTTTTTAGACATATGAACTTAAATATCATAGCTTTAACTTTGTGAGTGTAATAGTAAAATTGTTAGTTATCAAGGCACTTTGAATCTGGGCCCGAAGGATAACTTACTTTTATACCTACAAGCTTGTCATGTGTTACAAACTATGAGGCAAGGCCAGGTAAGCTAACACAACCAAAGTTAATTTATTTAATTGATTATAAGCTGTTATGTAAAAACATTAAAACTGCATGTTGTAGGTTGATTGTATTCTTTGCAAATGACAGGTAGCATAAGAGGATAACATCTTCAAGCCCCTACTTGAAATTATTTCCTACATTATGCAAGTAAGTTTTTATAGGGTATCCTAACTTGGCCACTTCAATTTCAAGCTAAAAACACATACCTTCCACTTAACTAAAGGCGAGACAATAACCATTTTACAAGACATTGCCATCCAGTTTGGGCTACCATCCACGGGAAAGGTGGACCATATGTTAACAGCTACTTAGTGTGACTCAAGATGGACAAAGGCTTCATTTCCCATGACTCGCCTAGAAATTTATAGACCCACCAAATGATACAAATAATAAGCTTGTATAGCAATTCACACAGGTGTATATCATGAGATTGATTAAGGGATACTTGATGTTAGACCAGACTTGGCATATGGTCATATTAATATATCTATGGTTGTTTGCAGATTTTGAGGAAGTTGGTCATTATAGAGAAGGATTGTTAGTTTTAGCACACTTAGAGAAATATATAGTGCAACAAACTATAACAAGGTAAATATTAGTGGTTGCTTGACATTACTACACTTACTGGCATGAGATTGATCCCCTTGACTTGCTCTACAACCACCCTTTCAGTCAAAACCCCATTTGGAAATGTACCCCTTGAGGCTACCACTGAGTGTCAGATGGATGCTTGTCCCCTAGCATATTTATTCAACCTTATAGGCCTTACAGACCTACAGGATTTTGTTAGATCAAATGAAGGATAATAAGTTTATTTGGTAACCATATGGCCCTCCAAAAGTCTGACAGTTAATTCCTGACTATTGCTTTGCATCTCTAGATGTATGGTGCATATATGTCCCTATTCTTTGCTTTTGGATTGTTGAATTCCACCATGCTACTTGTTTTATCTGCTAGTTTAGTTAGTAACAACATATCCCCAGATGCCATTCAACATAGAGTCCCTACATACACTGTAGTTTAGAGGAAAAATGTAGAGAGATTGGCACTATGAGGACATTATATGTATAACTACATGGAATGGATAATAGCAGGTTGTTGCCTAAGCTGATGTGAGACCCCATAGAAACCCATTCTAGGAACCCCAAATGACACAGATTAGTGATCAGAATTTGGCTACAACACAAGAACAAGTAAAAACAAAGATCTAGACAGCAAGCAATGAAGAACAAAGAAAGGAGTGAATGAAGAAGAAGAAGAGATATTGGTAAGTGGAATTGAACCCTAAGAGAACTCGTCTCTTAGAATCCTAATTCAGGATGCCACAAAGGGAACCACCCCTTTGATAAGTCAAAGATTTTCCCTAGCACACAAAGGCCACAAGAGAAACCTCACAAGTCAAAAATGATAATTCATTCAATTTGCTCATTCTTGGAGTACAAGTGGGCCTTATATAGGCCTTTGAAAATAAAAAATTAAACATAAAATAACTCCTAGGTGGTTCCTCTTACATGGCGAAAAAATAAAAGAAATTTAAGTATGGACAAATTCACCAAGAATGGCGCTTAATAAAGCTAAAAAAATCTGAAATGGAAACAATCAAATTAAAACAAAATAAAACTAAGAGAATTTGATGGAAAATGGCCGGGCTTATTCAATTAGACTCTTTTTAGACTTGGGCTAGCATCTTGTAGATATGAAAGAATCTTCATGCCATTTTGTTCCTTTTGGGCTTCACATTCAGCTAAGAATATGGGCTCCAAGTCCATTAGCTTTTAGATCACTCCATTCAAGGCCTCTTTCATAGTTTTGCCTCTTGATCTTGTCATTAGGCCTCCCATACCTTGCAATGGGTATTTTTTTGGCCATCTTTTAGAGTCACGTCTAGCCCTCTTGTTTCCAAGTTCTTGATTTTGTTCAAGCTCTTTCAAGTCTCCTAACTCACCTCCATCATTCCCTCCCTCCTGAAAAGGATTCCCTCGAATCTGCAATATCAAAAAGAGAAAGGTCAGCTACATTGAAAGTTGCACTTACATGCCCATTAGAACTAGGTAAATCAATTTCATATGCGTTATTATTCATTCATTCTAACACTTAGAAAGGACCATCGCCTCTTGGGTGTAGTTTGGACTTCCTTTGTTTAGGAAACCTTTCCTTCCTCAAATGAACCCGCACCCAATCTCCTGGTTCAAAGATAACCTTCCTTTAGCCTTTATTAGCATGTTGAGCATATTGCTCATTCTTGGACTCAATGTTCGCCTTAACCTTAGTATGAAGATCCTGCACAAACTTAGCTTTCTTTGCATAATCAAGGTTAGCAAACTCATTACAAGGAAAAGGAAGTAAATCCAAGGGAGTCAAAGGATTAAAACCACATACAATCTCAAAAAGAGAAAACTCAGTTATAGAATGCAAGGCTTGATTATATGCAAACTCAATGTGAGGCAAATATCTTTCCCAATTCTTTAAATTTTTTTGAATTACAACACGTAGTAAGGAAGAAAGTGTTCGATTCACTACTTCGGTTTGTCCATCCATTTGAGGATGTGCAACTATAGAAAACACAAGCTTTGTACTTAGCTTAGCCCACAAAGTTTTCCAAAAGTGACCAACAAATTTAACATCACAGTCACTCACAATAGATCAGGGCAAACCATGCAATCTAACAATCTCCTTGAAAAACAAATCAGAAATATGGATAGCATCATTTGTTTTTGAGCAACCAATGAAATGAGCCATTTTACTAAATCAATCAACAACAACAAATATGCTATCCTTTCCACCAGATGTTCTAGGCAATCCAAGCACAAAATCCATTGAAATATCTACCCAAGGTTGAGAAGGAATAGGTAAAGGAGTATACAAGTCATGTGGTTACACTTTAGATTTAGCGTGCTTGCATACAATGCACCTTTTACACGCAGCAATCACATACCTACGCATATGAGGCCAATAAAAATGTTCTTTCAACATGGATAAAGTCTTTTCTATCCAAAAATGCCCTATCAAACCACCCCCATGAGATTCTTTAACTACAAGCTCATGTATAGAACAAATAAGCACACATAATTTATTCTCTTTAAACAAGAAACCATCAAATCTAAAGAAATCATCAGCATTATGTTTTTCACACAATTTCCAAGTTTCAATAAAGTCAGCGTCACATTCATACATGCTTTTGAAAGATTAAAAACCAATCAACCTAATTTACATAGATGTAATAAGACTATACCTCCTAGACAAAGCATCAGCCGTAACATTTTCTTTCCCTTTTTTATGTTTAAGCACATAAGGAAATGACTCAATGAATTCAAGCCACACAATATGCCTTTTATTCAACTTATCTTAGGTTTTAGGTATTAAAGACTCTTATGATCAAAATGCAAAACAAATTCCTTAGACCACAAATAATGTTGCCAATGTTCCAAGGTTCTTTTTAAAACATACAATTCCTTGTCATAAGTTGAATAATTCAAACAAGCACCATTAAGCTTCTCACTAAAGTAAGCAATAGGCCTAGACTCTTGCATTAAAACAACACCAATACTAATTCCAGAGGCATCACATTCAACTTCAAAAATGTTATAGAAATCTAGAAGAATAAGTAGAGGGGCATTGGTCAATTTATCTTTCAAAGTGTTAAAAGCCACCTCTTGTGCCTCACCCCATTTAAAGACAACATATTTTTTTACTAGCTCATTTAGAGGTGCAGCAAGGGTTGAGAAGTCCTGTATAAAATGTTGGTAGAAACTTGCAAGTCCATGGAAACTCCTCACCTCACTAGCATTCTTAGGTGTTGGCCACTCTCGAATTGCCTTCACCTTCTCTTCATCCACCCAGAGGCCATCAGTACCTACGACAAAACTAAGGAAAACAACCTAATCCAAGTAGAAAGAGCACTTATCTAAATTTGCAAAAAGTCTGTTTTCTCTAAAAATAACAAACACAGAATGCAAATGCTTAACATGCTCTTCTAGACCTTTAGAAAACACAAGAATATCATCAAAATACTATATCTTTAGAAAACACAAGAATATCATCAAAATACACAACAATAAACTTTCCTATGTAAGGGCAAAACATATGATTCATTAAGCTCATGAATGTACTAGGAGCATTAGTTAAGTCAAAGGGCATAACAAGCTATTCATACAAACCAAACTTAGTCTTAAATGTAGTCTTCCACTCATCACCCTCTTTCATCCTAATTTGATGATAACTACTCTTAAGATCTAATTTTGAAAATAAGCAAACACTATGCAACTCATCAAGCATGTCATCAAGTCTAGGAATGGTATATCTATACTTAACTATGATTTTGTTGATGGCTCGGCAGTCCACACACATCCTCCATTTGCCATTCTTCTTGGGCACAAGTAGAAATGGAACAATACATGGACTAAGGCTTTCTCTCACAAACCCCTTTTTCATGAGTTCCTCCACTTGCCTCTAAATTTCCTTAGTCTCTTATGGATTTACCCTATAAGCAAGTCGATTAAGTAGAGATGCTCTAGGAATAAAGTCAATCCTGTGTTTAATGCCTCTTATGGGAGGCAATCCATCTAGTACCTCTTCTGGAAACAAGTCTTTATATTCCTGCAACAAACTCAAAACACTAGAAGGAAGAGTTTCATCAAGGTCACTAATGTAACATCCTAAAATTAATTAAGATATTAATCATAGATTTGGGCTAATTAAGAATAATTATTATGGAATAATTGGGTAAACTATATAAATGAGAATTTATAGGGAAATAAGTTATTAATATAAGATTTCAATTAGGTTAAAGTTTAATTTGGGCCTAAAATTAATTTTAGTAAGCATGGATAAGGATTTATGGAGGCCCAATGATTTTAAGTGTAAGCCCAACTCCTTATCATGAGACTTGGGCCAAGAGAGATTACCTAGCAATGACCTAATCTGATTTAGTGAAATAGAGCTCCAAGACCTAATTTATATGAGCTGGCCCAACACATATTATGTAGACCCAAATTAGATTAACTCTTAAAACTTAGCCTGACCTTATCAAATTTCTATAGCCCAACTTATGAAATAAGGACTAACAAGTATAAAAATCTGAACTCATAAGGAATTGGGCCATTGGGTCAGCATATTCCACTTTTAGCTTTACATTTTATGCAGCCCATTCATTAAACCATAGCCTACCACTAGAAATGAGCCCAATTGGACCTTAGGCTGATGGGTTAGCCCATTTCTCATTAAAAACCCTAAAGGTTCAACAGCCACACCTATTTGGAAAAGCAAAACACTTGGTTCTGCAGACGTGAGAAACCTATTTTCGCACTTTGAGGAGAGGCTAGGGTTTCCATTACTATTTTGGCTCCATTTCTCCCACTTAGAGCAAGATTCAGCTAAGGTAACTTCATATAACTTAATCCTCTCTTCTTCCTCTTTGATTTGGCCTAATTGGTGTTTTATTTAGAGCATTTTTATCTTCCACCCAAAACTGAAACTTATTATTTGGTGCTTCCATGGTGGATTTCCAGAGGTTGAGGCTATGGGTGTTGTTAAGTGAGTATCTTTTTCCCATTTTGATGCATTTTCTGTTAGTTTAAGACCCCTATAGTTGACTTATAATATGGGCTTTGGTTTCATGAGAAATTACCCAAAAATTGGAGTGAACTATGGTAGTTTCTGGGGTGGGAAAGTTGGAACCCAAAATTAAAATCCATTGGTAATTAGGTGAGTAACCTCTAAGTAGTCATTAGCAGTTTAACTCTTTGGATATCTAATTTGTTGCTAGAAATGATGATAATCATATTTGTTATAGGCTTGATGTGCATTTAGATTTTTATGGTAGATAGAGGCAAAGTAATTGGCTTCACTGAGGTACCGGGGTTATTTTCCTAATTCCATGTATATGCTCATGTTAATATGATATTTGTTACACATGCTTAATTTTGAAATGCTAAATGATTAGTTGACTACTTGAATTATTATTGTGATTAGACCTTGTGAGTCCATGGTGGAGTTGTGGTGCGGCTACCACCCGTGTATGTGCTTCGATCAGGCATCAGGTTGTGATCAGACCCCAGATGCACTGAGCCCTAGTTGTGCTCATTATGGAGTAGGTGCCATGGATGGACCTCTCCCGGTGTTATTGGCCATTAACATGTTGTATATAATTGCTGGTATGGGATAGTAGTCATTTGTAGCTCAACTAGTTCATTTGTAAATTGAATTGATGATGCTGGTAATGATGATATGAAATTGCACTGCATTGATTAATCTGCACATATATATAGAATTTGCCTTTTGTTACTGAGATTGTACATCTCCCCTGGTTGTGGGCTAATATTTTCAGGGACCGAACCTCGTAATGGCAAGGAGAAAATTGATGAATGCTTATTATGTGGTTTAGTAGTAGGTAGGTCTAGAAAATTTGTCAGATTGTATTTGTATAATTAGACTATTAGTTTTATGTAAATGCCGCATTGCATCATGAATTGCCAAGAATAGGAATTATAATTATTTGATACATTAGATGTTAACTTAAACTAGTGATGTATGGAATTCCTAACGGGACTTATGTTTGAATGGAAATGTGAGTAGTATATGAACTATCTGCTGTCATTGATCTATGAACTTACTAGTTTATGATGTTAGAGGATTAAGGATACACGTTTGAGTTTCGAATGGATAAGGATGATAAGTTGGGTGAATTAGGTAAATGAAAGCTATTAGAGTCTTAAATTTTGAGGTAAAGTAGTCCTAAAGTATCTCTAAGGGAAGAATTAGAGTGCATGGGATGAAATTGGGAAAATTTAACTATAAGAGGGAGTTACGCTGCGGCCAAGAAGGTCTCGCCATGGCTTGGAGAGTGATAGTGGCGAGGAACGCCATAGCTCAAAGTAAAAAAAATTGCCCAGGAGGGTGGCAGAGAGAAACCTCACCGCAGCGCAACATGTCCCGTCGTGGCATAAGTCGAGGAAACTAGGTAAGGAGGGTCTAGTAGTGAGCCTCACCGTGGCGCAAGTGTATTCTGCCAAGGCAAGAATCACGAGACTTCGAATAGTAGCTCCAGAAGGCATTTCCTCTGTGGCGCCACGTAGATTTGCTGAGGCGAAATTCACATGAGTTGCCCAACAAGATTCTCAAGAGTAGCTTAGCTACAATGCAGGAAGTCAGGGCTACAGCACAAAGTAAAAAACTTAGTTTTCGAGCTCTAGTACCTAACTTTGCCACGGCGGGAGAATTTCAAGTTGCAGTGAAGGTTCCCAAACTCTTACCTTTGGCATAGAAACCCAAATTTCTTCAATAGTAATACTAGGAAATGATATATGAACACTTGTGGAAGGTTTTTGTGTGTTAAAATTGATGGATGGATAAATCACAAACCTCTCATGATAGTACAATTTCTTTTATGCATCCTCGCATTTATGGTTGTGTAGTTAATGAACCTAATATTATCGAGGTCCAAATTTCCCTATAATTTTTATGATGTATTAAATTTTAATGACTCTAAACCTTGATCATTAAGCATTAATCATGTATTTAACCATAATTACCATGATTAGAAGATAGGGTTGTTACAACTAAGGGCTAGATAAACATCCTTATACAAGAGTACAAAAGATATCTCACTACATAAAGCCCTCTTAATCTCTGCTCTACTAGATAACAATGTTACTTTCTTTTCTTCACTCTCTTGACTTTTCTTTTTAGTAGCTCTCTTTTCTTTTCTCTCCATCTCACTTTGTTTTCTTTCTTTCTCACCACTTTCTTTTCTTTCTCTCTTAGCTTGCATTCTTGAGTAATTTGCTTTTGATCTTCATATGCCTAGAAGGGTCTGAGAGGTGTTAGCATAATGGTTTTCTTATTAAACTCCAGAGAATACCTGTTAGTATAACCATCACACTTAACTTTCTTATCAAATTGCCAAGGTCTACCTAATAACAAGTGTCCAGCATACATAGGAGCTATATCACACAAAACCTCATCATGGTAACTTCCTATGAAAAATGCTACAACAACCTATTTAGTAACTTTAACATCCTCATTATCATTGAACCACAACAAATATAAGGAATGGGGTGTTTTCTAATTGACAAACCTAGCTTTTCAACTAATAAAGTACTAGTAACATTAGTGCAGCTCCCATTATCAATGATAAGATAAATACCTTGTTAACAAAACACCTAGTGTGAAAGATATGTTCTCGTTCTTTTTCAAGCTCCTCTTTAGGTTGAATGCTAAGAGCATGCCTTGGCACTAAAGCCTTACCAATCATAGCTTCAGCTACCTCCACATAATCCATTACCTCCATTGGAACTTAACTCAACTTCCACATCTTCATCACCACTACTTTTACTAGTAACAATACCATTCTCAAGCAAAATCATAGTCCTTTTATTTGGACATTGTGAAGCAATGTGACCAAAACCTTGACATTTAAAGCATTTAATTTTTGAAGAATTAGAAGAAGATGTAAGTTCAGATTTACCTTTAGAAGTAGGTGTTTGCATCTTCAACTTATTCTCCTATTTAGGCTTGGTCTCTCCCTTAAACTTGAAAGAGGACTTAAAGTCTTTGTTGGAACTAGCATGTGATTTCAATTTTTGTTTTGCCTTAAAATGCTTCTCCACCTTAATGGCTTTATGCAACAATGCCTCCATATCAAGGTAGTTTTGCAATTCAACTTCTGCAGCAATTTCAGGATCTAAGCCACTAAGAAATCTTGCCATTGTAACTTCTAAATCTTCCTCAATATCGGCTTTGATCATGGCAATTTGCATTTGCTAAAAATATTCTTCCACACTCATAGATCCTTGTCTGATTTTGTGGAGCCTCTTATGCATATCCCTATAGTAATGGGTAGGAACAAATCTCTTCCTCATGAGAGCCTTCATTTCTAGCCAAGACCAAATTAGACCCTCTCTAAAATGCCTCCTACTAGTGGTTAATTGATCCCACCATAGGCTTCCATAATTTGTAAAATCCAAAGCTAATTTCACTTTACTTTCCTCTGAAAAAGATTGGTAGTCAAATACAAACTCAACTTTTCTTTCCCATTCAAGATATACATTTGGATCAGCTTTCCAATGAAAGGAAGGGATTTTCATCTTAATGTTACTAAAGGCATCTTTCTTTTAAGGTGGAGCTCTCCTAACTCTTTCATGTTGGCTTTCCTCCTCAAAATCAGATTCATCTCCTCTTAGAACAATGTTTTTACCATGCCTTGCCTTGCTATTGGAAGAAGAAGAATCCATTTGATCCAACCTAGTATTTAGCCTCTTGAATTGTTCTTGAACAAATTTGATGAACAATTTAAGGTCAACTTGGTTACCTTCACTTTTAGAAATGATTGGCACCTAAAATGTTAATGAATACCAAGAAAAAGGACTTGACCACTCCCTCATGTGTTTCACTCTAGATGATGCAAATTCACTCGTGTTTCACACTTGTAATGGCTTTTACAATGATGAAAACACTCTTGTCTTTTTCCTCTCAACTTGCTTCCTATAGTGTATTGAATTAAATCTAACAAATCAAAAGAAGTAGCAAATGAAGTGGCAATCTTAAATTAGAATCCAAGATGCAAAGTTCTCAAAGAGACAACAAAAGTCCAACATTTAAAAAAAAAAAATCATAGGTGCAACCAATAGAAAATTCAGCAAGTGACTAGGAAAGGAAATGAAGATAATGAATTTATGGAACAAATGGTGTGTGGCAGATTATGGGAGAACAAATGGTTAAATGATTAATTATTAAAAGGAAATTGGAATCTTAAATCAATAATGAAGCAATCAGAAATTTAAAATTTAGAACAAGATGAATGAATGCAAATTTCCTTTTATGAATTGTGCACAATATGACATTTAATGACCAAATCAACTCAAGGAATCAGAAATGGTAATTCCAAGAATAAAGGATCTTCAGCAATTGCAATTCAAAATTTGCAATTTCCAGCCCAACTTTCCTTTTCACAGATTCTGACTTTTTTTTGGGTACCTTTTCATTTTTTTTTCATTGCAATATACTTTTTTTTTAAATCTTAAACGCGCTAAATTCTGGAAATAGATCACAAAAGCTTTAAAGATCTAGACAGATGCGCACAAAAGTAAAAGGTTATAATTTGCTATAGAAAAAATCAAATCGATGCGATTCCAAATCGATAAGAAAGAAGGGATTTTAAGACACGAAAAAGACCTATCACACGTCTAGAACACACAAAGGAAAACATAAGAAACAGCTGCACAAAAGCCGTGACGAACAGACATGAATTAGACGAAATAAGAGAAAAGAACATGGAAAAAGTGGATGAAACCAACCTCAACCAATCTCTGATACCAGATGATGTGAGACCCCATAGAAACTCATTCTAGGAACCCCAAATGACACGGATCAATGATTGGAATTTGGCTGCAACATAAGGGCAAGCAAAAACATAGATCTGGACAACAAGCAAGGAAGAACAAAGAAAGGAGCGAACAAAGAAGAAGAAGAGATGTTGGTAAGTGGAATTGAACCCTAAGAGAACCCGTCTCTTAGAACCCTAATCTGAGACACCACAAAAGGAACCACCCCTTTGATAAGTCAAAGATTTTCCCAGCACACAAAGGCCACAAGAGAGACCTCACAAATCAAAAATGATAATTCATTCAATCTACTCATTCTTGGGGTACAAGTGGGCCTTATATAGGCCTTTGAAAATAAAACCATAAACACAAAATAACTCCTAAGCAGTGCCTCTTACATGGCAGGAAAATAAAAGAAATTTAAGTCTAGACAAATTCACCAAGAATGGCGCCTAATAAAGCTAAAAAAATCTGAAATGGAAACAATCAAATTAAAACAAAATAAAACTAAGAGAATTTGGTGGAAAATGGCTGGGCTCTTTTAATTAGACTCCTTTTGGGCTTGGGCTAGCATCTTGTAGATATGAAATAATCTTCATGCCATTTTGTTCCTTTTGGGCTTTACATTCAGCTAAGAATATAGGCTCCAAGTTAGCTTTTGCATCACTCCATTCAAAGTTTCTTTCATAACTTTAGCTCTTGATCTTGTCATTGGGCTTTCCATACCTTACAATGGGTCTTTTGTTGGCTATCTTTTAGAGTCACATCCAACCCTTTTGTTTCTAAATTTTTAATTTTGTTCAAGCTTTTTCAAGTTTCCTAGCTCACCTCTATCACAAGCCCACATGGACGCGTCTCACTTAGATTGCACCTTCAATTACTTGTGTTGGTATTAGCAACATATACAATGGTAGATCTATCCTGAGAGTGGCTCTCAAGCTTTTATTATAAGGTTTTGTATACTTGCATTCATTTCGTTTCCACCTCTTTTATATATTTGTATTTGATCTATACATATAATTGTTGGTTTTTTTCTTTATAGGCTGATATATTAGAGGACTTATGTAACACCATAATTAAATAGTTCATCTCATCCCTTGCCTAAGCTCATTTCCAAGAATTACACAAGTTTCCAAGGAAAGAGTAATAAAAATAATGAATATTTTTGCGTTGCGTAGTGGATAAATTTTTCATTCGGTGTCCTGTGGACCATATGAACTTACTCAACTCATTCTCATATTTAATTACACAAATACAATTCAAAAACATCTCACAAAGTGTCCTAGAACTCGTACAAGTGGGTGGAATATACAAAAATACTAGGTGCAGCCTCGGCCAGAAATTTCAGTTTACTGTCATGAACATTGAAAAATCATAACTAATTCTAGAAAAATCAAAATTATGCATTATTTACCATTCTAGAAAGCTACAGATGTTTAATTTATGTAAAAATATGTTCAGACCTCAACAAAGGCTGTTAGCCACCGAAAATTGATGGAATAGTACCAGAGGTTGACTAGTGTTACTAGTACTATCCTCCATCTTCAAAACTTCATATCTCCCTGTTCAGAGGTCTAATTAGGGTGATCTTGATGGCTATGCAAAGATTATTATGTCTAGTTTATGCTTGTAATTCATGAGAATTGAACATCATTTGACCCTTGAATGACACAACTCAAGTTTCTGACCATATGAACAATATTTGTATCAGTTCAATAGAAAAATGCCAACTTTGAAAATTCATAATTAATTCCACAAAGCTCCAAATAACCTGGTCTTTAGTTTCCCAAAAAACTCTAGATAACATCTATATATGTGCCAAATTTTATGGGCAAATTCGTTCATTTGGTGAGATCTTGACATTGAGTTGTGAAATGGCTCATTTTGTGTCTTACAAAGGGTCCAAATGGTCCATTTGAGTTCCAAGGCAACCATGACCACTTGAGCACATGAGAATGCACCAAAATGACATTATAAACTTGTCTCAAAGGTGCATAAACTCAAAATTTGAAAACTCACTCTCTCACCCCATGCCATACACAAGATTACACAAGGCTAGTCTTGCCATTCCATACCCAAAATGCACATTACCATTCATTTAGCATCAAACCTCATACATACATCAAACATTTGGATAATTACATATGTTCAAATGATTACATAATAATTCCATCATAAGATTATATCATATGCCATGTGTATGGCTACAAAAGTGACAAAACTAGGCATCTTGATGTCAAACTCTCATCTTCCAAGTTGATTGCTTCCATTATCTTGTTCACTTGACCCACCTAGCATGTTATGGCATTGGAGAGGAGGGAATGAGATTCAAAGAATCCCAATAGCTCATCTCCCTTTCAATCATACATAAAATATACAATTCAAGTCTCAAGAATGCATGCATGAGTATAAGGAATGATATGAGCATTCAAGAAATATTCTTGGCACATGAGTATGTCATACATAGCATACATAGGCTTACCAACTAAGTGGATTAGCCTCACCCGTTCACTTATGGATGTTCGACTTGCCTCACCTATTTTCTCTAGAAGGTTTTGGTTCAACCTCACTCTTGGGAGACACTTTGCTTTGTCTTAACCATTTCTAAGGGTTCTTGGCTCATCCTCGCCATAGCTAAGAGTTCTTGGTTTCTCCACACTCAAGCAAACCCAAGCAAACATGTTGGACATTATTGGAATACATAATGCATCATCATGATACCATAGAATAAAAGCTCATGCTAGAATACTTTTTATAGCTTAAAACACATATACACACATTCAAAGACAAGTCAAGCATACATTCATGCATAAGAGAAAGAAAAGTGAGCTACCTTTGTTGCAACCACACACATTTCCTCTTCAAAATGCTCTCCTTTCCTCAGTCTCACACACAAAAAGGTGTGGGATAGGTTTCTCTTGGCCTAAACACAATATATTGAAGCCTATTAGGTTCTTAGAATCATTTCTAAGGCCACACATCTACTTGGAACTCTAGTTTTGTCCTATGGTTCATTTATGGTTCCTAAATACACCTAATGAAGTAACACCCATCAAATGAGTTCTAGGATCCATTTTTTCCTTTCATTTATGATTCTTGACTCCTTTTAAGCCTCTTGGAGTCATCACACAATTAAAACAAAGAGCCTAATTATATGTTACTTTCTTAGGTCATATTATGGAATATGTAAGGCCATCTCACTTTCTATGGTTTTTAAATTTTTTTCAAAGCTTCCCCTCATCTTCACTCATCATATATGACTAAAAAATGGGCTTGGAACAAATAAAAACTATCCCTAGGTACTCCAACTATGCTAGGCCGTGGCTATGGAGCAATAGGATACCAAGGGAGTTTGCTTTGTTTTCTTGATGGAAGATGCATATAAGGAGCCTTCTAAGGATCTTAGGAACTCATTTAAATATTCATTTAGGCCTAGGAATCATGGTATCAAATCAGATTTTTCAATGAACATTAGAAACCCTAGGTTTACTATCTTGAATTTCTATGGTTGTTTGTTAATTCCCTTTGTATATTCTTATTCTCTACACTCCATTTCCTAAGATTCAAACTTGGTCTTGCCCAAAATCCAAGCCCTCTTATAGCTTCATGAGTGGGATGAACCAAGGAGAAGAAGGGCGTAAGGGGTAGCTACCATTAAAGGAAGATTTACCTTGTTTTTTCTTGTTTCCTTGGTTGTGTCTTCCTTTCCTTGTCCTCCTCTCTTCAAATCTGAATTTTCTCCTTTGTTCTTCCCTTAAAACAAATCCAAAAACTTCAATAAAACCATAGAAAAGAGAGGGAAAATGGAGAAGAAAAGGTTCACTAAAGAAAAAGCATGAAAAAACTAAGAAATTCCATATCTTTTGCCTTGTTTTTCTCCTTCTCTTCCTCTCCTTCTTATGCGCCTCACTCTTAGGGTTTTTCCTCTAGTTTAAGGCAGAAACTAAATGAGCTAAATGAGTGAGGAGGTGGGGCGCCTTATATATATAGGTGGGTTTAAGAAAGACTTTTCAAAAATTCTAATTTTGCCCATTTATCTTGACATTTTTGTTTTTAGTTCACTTTAGCTCCTTTTTTAGAATCATCTTTTCCATTATAAACTTTAGATTCCCAATTTAGTAAAATGCCTTTGGAATCACTCAAATTAGAGTTAAAATCTTTTCAAATAAATCTGTCAAAGTTTAGATCTACTAACGTTGGAAAACATCTACCGGAGGGGTTTTAACTGCCTCGGGGCTTCCCATGGTTTTCAGGGCCTCTAAAAATCTTGGAGAACTCAAAACTTTTATTTAAAAAACCCTCTTGTGTGAATTCCAAAATTTGTTCAAAATTACAAAAATGCCATTATGTTTCATAAGTCTTTCTTTCAATTTTGTTTCTTCATTCTGCTCTATTTTTCTTTCTGTCTAAGCCTGAGATTCTCATTTTTAGGAGTCTAGAATACTACTTAAATTTTTTGGGACCTTAACTAATTCATTTTAGGGGAGTTGCTTTGAAAACATACCCGTTTTCATCATTTAACGAAAATCGAATATTACAACTTATATAGGTTTGTCATTACTGATCCTTTAATACTTAATCATATAGGGTTAAGGAATAGGGTGAATAAAGACATTAAGAAGATACTACCCTTGGTGAATATTAGGAGACGATGGTCTCCTAACTTACTCTACTTGCACCTCATCTGTAGAGGCCACAAAAACCAGAGGCTTAATTGGGAAAGCACAGACTCAATTTTATATCCACTAATGAGTCATTGGTAGATGTTGCAAGTAGTGGTGATAGTCAAGTAGATGCCCCATTGTCTTACTACATCCCAGCACCAATTTATGGAGACATTAGAGGTCCAGGTCCTTCTCCCTTTACATCATAATAGATTTTGCAGGTGCTGGTTTTTCTTCTTTTGCACCTAGTGCATTATTTACACATTTTTGATGATGCAAGACCCTTTAGGAACCTTGTCCTAAGAACCTTCAACAAGATGATACTTTGTCCAGGACCGGCTAAAAAACAAGAATGTTGATCAAAGGAAAGACCCTAAGAGAACTTGTCTCTTAGAACCCTAGCCTCAAGACGCCACAAAGGAAGACCAATCCTTTGATAAGTCACGTGAACTCTCAGAGAACACAAAGAAGCAAAGGCCTCACAAAGTATTGAATAATACTCAAATTCATTCAATCATGATCTTCCCAAAATAGAATATAATAGGAAGCCTTTTATAGGCAAAAATTTCTAAAGTCTAAAATCCTAATAAAAGTTAAACTTTAAAATTAAATTAGAAATATTTTAAATAGTTCCTAAAATCAAAGAACAAGATTAGGATACTAATTTTAACTTAATCTCTAAGATAAGCTCTTTGACCAAGTCTTAAAATTAATAAAATAAATAAAAAATAAAATTCATAAAGAATCCTAGTCAAAACTAATTAGCTCCTTTAAATAGTCACATGGGATACTCATGCTTCATTAAAAATCACATAGTTGACATATGATTTTTAATCTCTTGTAATTTGGATTCCAATTGGGCCTTGGCACTCCTCTTATATGTGTATAACTACATTTGGCCTTCAACATGTTGGATATTGACTCTAGTTGCTCTATGGACCTTCTTAGGACATTGGGCTTCCACTTAGACTTCCACTTTTGCATCTTTAAAGAGATATTGATCAAATATAAATCTTGGGCTCTAAGCTTGGGCCGACGTCCAACATAGAGATTATCTTGAGCTTTTTGAAATTTTTGGACATATACTAACATAATTTGGGCCTCTTGAGCATAGGCCATCCCTTCATGAGCCATTTGGACCTGAATCATGCACTTTTGAATGATTTGGGTTTCTTGATAGATGAGGACTTCTCGAACTTGTAGTGCTCCAATGGGCATGCCTACTGGTATTGTATCATTAGAGGTATTAGTCCTTCTTCTTTTGCCCCAAGTGTACCTTTAATAAATTTTGGGGGTATTAGTCCTTATTCTTTTCCTCCTAATGCATCATTCATAGACTTTAGGGATGTTGTTCCTTTTTCATTCGCATCATCAATTGTTCAGTCATACTTTTCTACCTTGCCACCCTAAATCATGCAAGCTGATAGTATGCCCTTCACTACACTGTTCTTCAATCCATTTGCATTTACCTCAGAGTATGTTGGTGCATCTCTTAGAAATTGGGGATCATCTTACCAGCAGTAATAGGGGGTTTTCAACTCCAACTAACCAATTCCACCTATTCAATCATAATTTTAATAATAATAAATCATCTAATGAAGAATAAGAAGAAGAAAAAGAAGAGAAGCCAATGTAGTACCATACATAACGATTTAGAAGAAGGCATCAATACAGTATAGGAGAACACATTGGTTGATCTAGAAAGCTTATATTATTTTTTATTTTTATATTTACAATTTTTCATTTGCTCCTTTATAAATGTAAAACTTTTTAATTATTAAAAATTTATTTTTTGTATATGTTTTTAGAATGGTATAATTATTTACAATATTATAATACTTTTTATTCATTTTTTTCATTAACATAAAAAAAATTTAAAAAGATACCAAAGAGGATGTGGACCACTCTAGTCGACATCCTTTTTATAAAGAAAACAAAAAGGAAATTAAGAGGGCATGGATGAGCTTGGTTTGCATCACTCTTATATAGATTACAGATTGGCCTAATCTGCAATCTATTCAAGCATTTTTAAAAAGGAAAAAAAATAGTTTAGAGGTTGTAGCATACTTTTGATCATTACCCTTAAAAAAATTAAGTATCTCCATCAATAATTTTTGCGATTGCATTGTTGACTAGCCTAATCCATGATCCATTCAAACATTTTTTTTAAAACAAAAATTAATAGTTTATAGCATACGTTAGATTGCAACCCTTAAAAAATTAAATATCTCAATCAATAATTTGTGCAACTACATTTTTTAATTAATTTTTTAAATCTCTTTAAGTGTCAATGTTAAAAGGCCTACATAAGACAAGGGCTTGATTTCTCATCATAGATCCCCATGGCCCAACTCATATAAACTTAAGTCAACCTTTTACCTGTAAAAACAATTTTTAAACTGAAAATGTTGTATCTTGAAGAATAAAATACAAAAAAAAACATAGTTTTTATTTAAAATATGGTGATAACTCAACAAGTTTTTTAAGATGTAACCTGTTTATTTTTTTATTACATAACTATTTAAACTTTACGTTTTAAATTGTAAAAGAGTCATATCTCCTATATATGATACCAAATGAAATAAATTATGTTAATTTCTTTTTTAATTTAGTTAAATTACATTTAGCATATTTTTTATTTTAAAAAATTACATTTGATTTCCTTGATATTTAAATATGTATTGTAAGACTTTTTTTAATTTATTTTTGTCAAAAAATTAATTTTTTACACAATATGTATCACACCTACATGATTTTCAATTTTATTTAGAAGAAACGCAGATTTATAACCTTAATGTTCTCTTTATAATAGAAGTTCTTGTCTTCATGGTAGAGAAACGAAAGTTACCAAGTTACCGTCACTCTGAAATTCTGAACCTATTTTTGAAAAATTTCTTTACCCCGTCAAATGTCATCCAAAAATTATAAAAATAGGTAAAATGACTCCTTATTATGTGAATTATAAGCCACTAAAACAATTTTGAAATTTCTCATGGATGACCCTTTAACCAATGCCATTTAGAGCACTAAATCAGTTGAACTCACTATAAATTATCCTTATTGTTTCTAATTTCATTACCTTAGTAAACAAACTCTAAAAATTCTAAAACTTTCTAGACCTAAGTTTATATGTCTTACCTTTCTTCCCATAGAATTTTACACATTAATTCATTTGTTTACCTATGTAACAAAATTTATTAAGAATTATACTCAAAACTATCCTGTACAGAAGTCAAGTTGAATTAGCACCTCGTTTTCCTAGTCTATCTTGTTCCAAAAATTTTGTAACTTATCAAACTGCAAATTCAAAGGCTAGAGAATTCATCATAAAAGTTTGGGCTCAAAAATCATTCTCCAAGTATCTCTACTGAGTACGTACATTTGGCATATGGATTGTGTACTAAGATAATAATGTAAATTCATATACTTTGTAAAAATTTGTCTAATCTCAAAGGACTCATGCACACAATCTTACAATAGGATCTTTGACCTTAAACAGACATGTATCAATCTTTCGAAAGTTTTTCTCCTAATCAAGATAATTAGTTTCATGCAAAAATAGCAAATATAGTTACTTTTATATACAAGGCAACACTTCGGTTAACTGTTGTCAATAGATTGTACAGAGAGTTACTCATATGCCATCATCATACAGATACTGAATAGAGGATTATAACAACTTAAAGTTCTCAAAAATAAGGTCATACTTTAATCATCAACACTATTTAAAGGATTCTTAAAACAACTATAAAATAGCACGTAGTCTACTAATCTGCTTATTTATTTTCTGCTTATTTGACTTCGTCTAAGGTATGGTTAATACCTAGAAAAATAGTTAGCTTTGTAATGAGATAAAATCCCAATAAATAACAATGTATTCAAGAAGTATACATAGCACTGAATATCATCCAGAGTACATTTGATGCACAGTTTAGTGTAGGAGCACGTAATTCCCAGACAACAGCATACATTTATTCATTAGGCTAATGTGCTTCGGTCATTGGTCAATAACAGTGATCTAATACTCATAAGAGCCACTTTAGTAGTCATACATACAACCATACACAACATAGAAAATTCAGAAATCATTCAGTGCAATTATGTATGTAAACAGAAAGAATACAATGTTAACTACCTGTTTCGTTATTGTTGTTTTGTCAAGTTATTCCTTAGTCCTTGTTGCCCCAATTGCTTTCCTAAAATTTCAATCACACATTGCCTTAATTAAGAACAAGTCATGGTTAATAATTACATTTCAATTAAGCTACTAATTTCCCATACGAAGTTCCTAATTCCCTTTCATTAGTTGAAGATTGAAATTCCTAATTGTAAGCAATTACATTTTTGTTTTCTTTCCTTCTCATTAGTTAGATACTATCTGAATTAATTATGTGTAGTCCAAGGCTTTAAAGTTCAATCTCTAATTCTTGTTTACATTGCAATTTGGTCCCTAATCACTAACTTTCCTATTCTCGATATCCATTTCAAATTATATCTATATATATGTATGTACTTTGTCTAATAACCAATTGTATGGTTCCATTTAGTGTCAAATTATCTCTCCTTTGTACTACTCTCTTCTATCATTCCTCTTATTCAATTTAGGACATTTCTAACATGTTACTCTCACGACCAACTAGGTGTACAAGATTTTCTTCCCACTTCACTCTAACTCTCGGCCTACTTGGTTTCAAAAGGAATGATTTAAGCATTCACCTTGAAGTGTCCGTGGCTCCTTCCCCAAGTTCCTTTAGTGTTTGTTTCCTCGGTGTTCTATGGCTATCCCACAAGGCAAGTGTTCTCATTCAGAATTTTAACTAAATGGAATGAAATTCAATTGAAGATGGATTAGGTTTCACATCCTTATTGTGGTGAAGTTTCTTGCACCTATGGCTTGTGTTCTCATTCTTCCATTCTCATGGCTGTCTGAGCCCTCCTTTTATCACCATTTCTCTCAGCCTAATTGAGATAACGTAAAGGAAATTATTGTAATAGCCACCTCCTACTACCTAATCGAAAGTGAAAGTATTGAAAGTGATTAAAATTTTATTTTCTTCCATCTCATTCGGTGGCATTGCTAGGTGGCAGTGTATATACATATTCTTCTTTCCCATTTAAGCACTAGGTGTAATTGACATTTAATTCTCTTAGTTAGAAAAGTGAAAGCAATAGCCGAATGCCATTTATATATACATGCATATATTTTGGACGGTGAAAGCATGAGGTGTCAAGGATTGTTTGCTTAATTTTTTCCTAACTTCATGCTTTTATTTGATTGTCTAGCTAGGTGTCTTCCTCTCCTTGTTTACAATCAAGTGTTGCATCCTACACTATGTAGCTATCCCATGACTGAACATACAATTGAAATCAACTGAATGTCATCCATATACATATATAGATACATTTTGCATAGTGAAGCATGTGGTGTCCTTGTTTTGTTTATTGGATTCCCTTCTTCCATGGCCCACACCACCGTCCAAGTTGAATGCCTCATTTTATATTGTTTAAGCTATTCAATTTCATGTAATTCCCTATCACTCTTCACAGTTAGATGGAGGATGAAGTCTTGACTGAATAAACAATGAACATGGGAAATAAGTAGAATTGTCAAGGTGTCACTTTTGTCTTATTACCTTTGATTTGTTAGTTTCTTCCTATCCCACTTGTTTGGCCTTGCATGCATCAATGGTTTTAAGACTCATTCTAAGATTTAGGTAAGTTTTATCTCATGATATGCATGGCTAATGGGAGTGCTACTTGACCAAATATACATACCCATATTTCTATGTAGGTGGAAGTAAAGAGTCTCTATAATAAAATGTTTACAAGATTGTCTTGAATTATTCCTACATGCTTCCATATTAGACTTATTCCTAAATGTTTACAAGCTTGTCTTTAATATAAAATTACTGTTTTATTCTTATTATGATAGGAAAAATAATTAAATATATTTTAAAGAATATATATTGTGTAAAAAAATTAAATTTATTATTAGAAAATAAATTGTTCGAGAACTGGATACAATCTTTAAAATAAAAAATTATCTGACTGCAATTTAACTAAATTTTGTAAAAGAATAAGTATAATTTATTCCACCAGAGCATTAGACGAGTTGGTAATGCGGGAAAAGCTCTCCCAAGTGGATGTTCTCAAATTTCAGTGTTTTCTTTAACTATACCTTCAAATATTACGTCAACTAAATATTCTCCTTTTTAATATTGTCATATAATTAAAGCATTAATATTCAAAAAATTAAATTTATTAATAAAAAATAAATCAGATAAAATTTTAAATAGAAAATTATCAATTATAATTTAATCAAAAACCTTAATAGAATTTACTCTTCCCTATGCGTATTAGTAGAGTTGGCGTTACGGGAGAATTCTCCAAGGGATGTTCTAAACTCTTACTGTTTTCTTTATATACCTTCAAATATCAAATATTACGTCAACTTAACATTCTCCTTCCTATCTGATAAAAAAAAAAAACACATTCTCCTTCCTATAGTGTCATATAATTAATGCATCCGTATTCAGATTTCTAAATTATCTATATAGGTTATTAAATTTTCACTTTTCATATATTTTTAGTCATCCCTTTATGATTAATTTGTTTCGAATTTTATTTATCTATTTGTATTTTTAATTTTTTTATATTTCTTATTTTATCTTCTTTTCCAATTATCTCTTGTAATTTATTATTTTTATTTTCTTGTCTTTGTTCAAGCTTTTTTTTTTTGGGGTTTTTTGTCTAAATGTAATTCTTCATATCTTTACTATCAAATTCTCTAACAATATAAGGAATTAAATATATATTTTTTTCTTCATGAAATTCAAGTTAACATTTAGTTTTTTATTTAAAATTAGATAATTTATTATATAATTAAAATGTTGAATTTTTGAAACACACGGAAATCCCTATGCGCAGACAGAGTGTGTATATATATAATATGGAGATATAGGTAACTAAGTAATTATTTATATGTTAACAAATAAAATAATTACTTAATATAAATTTTTTAAAAGATAAGAACTTAAAAAAAATTATAGTATATATATATATGTATATGAATAAAAATGTATAATATATAATCTAATTATATTTTAAAAAATATATTTACTTATAAAAATTTAATAGTTTTGTATACATGACGCAAACCAGAAACTGATTTATAAATATACGGTACATAATTTTTTTTGTAAATACATACATAATTTTTTTTATAAATACAATATAACAGTTGGCTTTATTTCATTGTAGATTTGCAATAATTAAATTTAATATTTTTATGAAAGTTTTATTTGATATTTTATATAAATGTTTTATCGAAATATTTTAGTAATACTGCCGTCAACATTAATTAATTCTTTGACATTATTATTTTATAAAATGAAAGCAATTAATAACATTAGTTACAATTAACGGTAAACATTAATTTTGCGTCTCTTTTAATTTTGCATAAAAAATAAATTAAAATGAAAGTGTTTTTATCAAATATTTAATATATACTCGACTACATGGTTATTTTAAAATATTCTTCATATTTAGTTTTGATCGATTTTTCAAAAAGGAATATTATAAATTTAAAATACATGTATAATTTGTTTGTCATATAAATGTACTAAATGATAATACTATCTATTAAATTTAAATTATTTAATAATCAATAACTTTCTATAAGAGCTTCATGCAAAAAAGGGGGCCTCTTACGTTGTATAAACTGGTTCTTCTCCTTCACCAAGAAGGAATATTTAAAAAAAAAAAAAAAGAGTTAACTCGGTCCACTTTTTGAGTTTCCACAGCGTGAAACCTTTATTTAATTTAATGTTGCTTCTCAAGTTTACTAGCTTCACATTTTGATTTTTCCCCGTCGCCTTTTAAATTTAAATTGGTCTTAAATCTTTTTTTTTCTTTTGGTTTAACACTTGTAGTTTGAAACTAATTCAATATTTTGTAGAGCAGTCATACAATGGCGGAACATGGCAAAACGGAACCTATACAAGGCATGGCAAGCAAAGTTTTGATATGGTATCCAACTATCAAGTCAGTCAAAAATTTTTACAAGTGTATTGAGTAGAAGAATTACTTGTATTCGAAAGGAATGAACGTATTTATAAGCTATTGGATTAGTAAGCCCCAAAATTTTCTTCTGTAATTCAGTTAGAGTCAGGCTAGTGATAGCTATCAAGGATGGCTCTAGAATGTACGATGGGTATCCAATAGGCAGTTTGTCGATTAGCTGTACGGGTGGTGTTTCTTAGGGCGAACTCCAATATGAAGGGGTGGAACTGGGTTGGCTTGGTAGGCATAAAATGTTTATAATCAAAAATCAGGTTCTGTAACTATTAGAATTAAAAATCCTATAACAATTAGTACTAAGGACTTTTCAAGTACAATTCAATTGAAAATCATAAGAAAATAGTCAAAAACAAAACATTGGCTGAAGGCCAAGATGCTAACCGAGCCCCAAACAGTCAAATCCACCCATCAACCGATGACCTATGTCATAATAATAATAATAATAACCTCCAAGTGTGATAACTTGGGGTTTAGGTTTAGACTTAGCTAGAAAGACCTTATACTCACCTTTAATTTTATCTTATTAGTTCAAGAGTCCCAAAGAGAAATGCTTAAAAGGTTATTTATTTAAAAATTTCCTTTAGGTTTTGAGCCAACTCAAATTTCTAGTTTGAAGTGACTTGAAACTCCTAATGTTATCTTATATATGAAATCTCAACTATTAATTATCATGCAACTATGAATGAACTATGAAAACTTCTTAAACGACAAAATTAACAATGTCAAAGTTAATTACTCATTCTACATATAAACTTATCATTTATACCTCAACTCAAATTTAGAAGAAGCCCTACATTCTAAGGCATTGAAAAGGTTAAAACATGGCTAAGTTTTCTACAATTTTCCCTCAAACACACAAGGTGCCCATGTGCCCAAGGGCATTTGAATTCCATGATTCTTGCTCTTAAGCCAACTAAAAAGCATGTCAAAAAATAGTTGATGAAATGGCTTGGTGCAGGAAATGCCAACACAAGAGATGCTATAAATTGGAAGCAAAGACTACCATGCCACAAACATAGAAAGCCTCCAAGAAATGTTTGCTTTACAACATTCTTTAAATTTCAGTCATTTATCAGCTTTGTTGGTCACTTTCTTTACAACTCTATTTATCATTTTCAATCCAATTCTTATTGAGATTGTAATTAGTTTCTTCTAAAGTTTTTTGTTGTCAATTCCAAAGTCTATACATGATTTTTCAGACAGATAGTTGGCTGAAATTTTTAGAGCCCTAAGGAATTTATTATGATTTTTCAAAGTTGGCTGAAATTTGTAGAAGCTGTTAATGTGCTATTCATTTAGTTAGTATGGTTTTTGGTATCTTTGAGAGGACAAAAGAAGTCCAATACTCATGAAATTTTACAGACAGATAGTTGACATCATAAGCTTTCCATAGCCACTAAGATCACCTAATTTGAAGCTTTGTAAAGTGAGATATGAATTTTTAAAGTTGCATATCTATTGTAGTACAAGAAACAGACCTAGTTACTATTCCATTGAGATTTCGTGGGTCAAAATGATATTGTTTTGGTTTGAAATTTTTTACAGTAGTTAGATGAAGTTGGTAAGTCCAAATGGTTCATTTAATCAGAAATGAATTAATTTTCCTTTTAATGATGGCACTTTTCACTGCTATAAGTGATGATTATAAGAAAATGGATACTTTAGACTATTTATAATGAAAAATAATAAGTATTTTCTTAATATGGTATTATAGGTTGCAAGAAGAATGCATCTATCTCTCAAAGAAGTTTTTTCTTCTAATACCATGAGATGAAGAGTATAGTCTTCATCTCTGTCCTCATATTAATGGTATGAGAAAATTTACTTCCACCCCTAATGCCTACACAAGGCAGTTCTCACAAGATTCCTATGAACAATGAACATTATCATTTTGAAACTAACTTGGTTATATCCAGTTATCTCCCTTTTTGTTTTAAAAAAAGAAAGAAAGAGAGCATCCTTAAAACTTAGGATTTCATTGCTTTAAAGTGAACCTACACTAGATGCAAGTGTTTGACAGTTGATGAGTAAAGGAAATTCTTCTTACTTCTAGCATGTAAAATATTTTTATGTAATAGCATATTGTTTTTATTAATGCCCAATTATATCTTGATATTTTCCTATAATAACTTCATTTCAATTTGGTCTAACTATAGTCCCATCAGTATCTCTTAAAAAAATAAAGTTTGACCACTTAAAAAACCAAGTTTTAAAGGGTAAACACTTTGTGACATGAACTAGGTTCATGAAGATGCTAATTCAAAATCTTCAAATGATCCTTTGCATCTTCCAATTGGACCTATTACAAGGGCAAAAGCTAAACAACTTAAAGAAGCATTAAGTGGAGTTATTCAAGAGATTTGGACCAAGCAGATTTTTAAATTTGATTCAAGTATTAATCAAAATGTTCTCAACGTTATTTAGGCTAAAGATGGAGTTATTAGAGCTAATGTGGTTATAATGTTGTAAATTAGAGAGTTTAGACCAAGGGCCGTACATAGATTAACTTATTTGGGCCTAAATAATGATATTATAGGCTTAATATGCTGACTTCTAGAAACTTTATGTATTTGAACGAAAATTAGAATTAATTAGGCTGATTATCTTTCCTTTTTTGTTTTTAAAAAGATTTGATTTTGTATCCCTTACTTTTAGATCTTTTAATTAGGATTATGTAGTTAGTTTCCTACTTTTCCTCCAGTAGATAGGTTTGAGCTACACTATAAATATATGTATTCTGCCTTCATTTGAATCAGATTGGAAGTAATAGAATTATTTTGAGTGTTTCTCTAATTGTGAGATTATTATCTTTTCTTTGCTCTTGTCAAACCTTTGTCTTGTCAACCTATCTTGAGGTTGATGATTCAAATTTACAAAAGCCCCCAATTCATGCTTCGATCCAAGTGCGTCATTGTGTGGGTAGGTTTACTATGTTCGTGGTTAGGCATGTTGTCTAAGTAGCAGGTCAACGTTCTTATAACGTTGGTTGGCTATTTGTTTCTGTCGGGTCTCGAATTATCATCTATCCATCAACCTACGTCTTGAAGATTGGGGCACCCCTTGATTTTGCATCACTTTGTTTTGATCATGAAGAATGCTAAGAAGTTATAGGAAGTGGTTAGAACAAAGAAGGAAGCTTGTGAAGATAGTTGGGAAGATTTGGGAAAAAAAATTAATAATCTTCTTTTCACATTGTTGATGTCGACCTGAACACCACTTACTCCTTTGGGTCTTCTTTCTTAGTCTTCAACTTCTACATTTTTTTCAAATACAACATTAACATTCTCACCTTGTCTTAAAAATTTTGAGCTAATTATTATTACTAGTGGATTTCTCTTCTCTTCCCTTGTATCAAACTGACTTTAAGCTAATTTAAATTTATATCTTAAGTTTAAAAGGCAATGATGGCATATAAAACACTTTTTTTCTTTTACTATGTGAAAGGCAAAAAGGAGTTGAGTCAGAATTACGAGATGGACAAGCTAACCTAATCTGTATATTCCATCTAGAAAAAGGTTCTTGGTTTTGGAAAATCGCAAATAGTCCATAATATACAACATGTTGAACACTATTGGTGTAGAAGTCAAAAGTTTTAATATGTGACATTCTCTTCTATTAATAATTACAAATAAACATCTACATCATCTCTTAGTGCTCACTTTCTTAAAATGACCATTGAAAGAAGTAAGGAATTCTGTTTCATACACATTTAAAAAGGGAGGTTGTAAGGTATAAGTATTAGTGGCCAAATATTATAACTAGTGCTTAAGTTGCCAAATGGATTAAAACCATTAATAGCAACCCAAGGCATACATTTTGAGTATTTGAAGTGAACTGAAGATTCATTATGTCAAATCTCTTTCACAAATCAAAGTCCCATAGATGTCTCAACATGGCTTCATTACTCCTTTCCATAGCATGCTATTTCATATGCTTGGTCATCTTAAAAGTCATAAAAAACCTCTACAACTATGGGTTCGATGGAAAATATCACAAAAATTTTTATGGGCAGCTTCTTCCCTTTTTACCACCATTGTACATACTCTTGCAATTTGGTTTCCATGTAAATGTATTATATTTTTTTTTTGCAAAATATCTCTATCTACATCCTCCCCCAGTATAACATACAATCATTCAAGCATGCATGAATTTTGTTATAGTTAAGCCTAAGTTCATTAATGGTTTTGTTAGCCTTTGTAGAAAAAAGGTGAAATCTTTGCATGTTCAAAAGAATTTATAGCCTCACTATAATAATCACACTATAGAAAAAATTGATTTAAAAGAAAACATAATTATTGTAGTTGAATAACTATGATACATGCCATTTTTCAAGCAAGAACAAGCTCATGTGTATGAAAAAGTGAAGGCACAATGAATAGGCTCTTTCAAAGTCTTATATGAGAGGAAAGGAGCAAAACGTAATTGTAAGAAAAGAGTTTTTGTGTGTGAAGAAGTGAAGGCCAAGAGAGAAAGGGAATGAAAAGGAAGTTAATATCCACTTTTAACTAATAATGAACAATGAATAAAAATCTTGGATTTTGAATTAGTGAAGAAAAAATTAACAATGAGCATAAATCACCTAGAAATTTTGAAATCTTACCTTTCAAAATCAACAATCACTACAAGAAAAGATGCTATTAAGGATACTCAGTTAAAGGCGATGTTAAAAAACTACTAATAGATGTAGATAATATAAGCGATTTGGCAACTACCTATAAATGGAAGGTGAATCTTACCTATACTTTCACATCTTCATCGATGCCTCTCCAAATCTTTCTTACTCTTCTATTTTCACTCCTTGCCATTTCAATTCCCATTTTCACTCTTCAAATCTTCTGCCAAATCTTCCCTCTCACTAAAAGAAGATAAATGTAACATCTTAATTAACTATCTCTTTTGCTTAGTGATACAATGCTAGTAGGCACGACCATTAGAGCACAACAAATTTGAGAAGCCCTCATCCATTAAGAAACCTAAATCATTTGAAAGTGCATGATTCAGGTCTGAATGGCTCATGAAGGGATGACCTCAAGAGACCCAAATTGTGCTAGTATATTTCCAAGAACTCTAAAGAGCTCAAGCTAATTTCTATGTTGGACGTTGGCCTAAGTTTAGAGCCCAAGATCCATATTTTATCAATTCAGAACATGCTAGACATCACTTAATTTTGGTGAATGCTTTCATCATCATTTCACAGAGTTTTCAAATGATTAATAGGTCAATCTTGAATCTTAAACTCTTAGCTTTCACCTTATTTTGGAATGATCCTTATCAAAGCTTCCAAACATGACATAGAGCTAATAAGAAGTAATACGTCAGGTATGCTGATCTTGTAATTGAATTGGACTTTGGACATGAGATCTCTTTAAAGATGCAAAAGTGGAAGCCCAATGTCCCAAGAAGAGTCCATGGAGCAACTAGAGTCAATATCCAACATGTTGAAAGCCCAATGCAACTAATACACATATAGGAGAGTCCAAAGAAGCCTTAATCATGCCAATTGGAGTTCAATTGCAAGAGATTAAGAATCATGTGTCAACCATGTGATTTTTAATAGAACATTAGCATCCTATGTGACTACTTAAGGAAGCTGATTAGTTTGGGCTAGATTCCTTATGAATTTTGTTATTTATTTATTTTATTATTTTAAGACTTGGTCAAAGATCTTATCTTAGAGATTAAGTTGAAATTAGTATTTTAATCTTGTTCCTTGATTTTAGGCATCATTTAAAATATTTTTGATCAAATTTTAGCGTTTGACTTTTATTAGGATTTTAGACTTTTAGAAACTTTGCCTATAAAAGGCTTCCGATTGTACTCTATTTCCAGATTATGAATGAATTTGAGTATTATTCAATTCTCTGTGAGATTTTTGCTTCTCTATGTTTTTATGATTTCACGTGACTTATCAAAGGATTGGTCATCCTTTGTGGCGTCATTGGCTAGGGTTCTAAGAGATAAGTTCTCTTAGGATTCTACCTCTGACCAATAATCCCTTTGTGTGCTTTCACTTTCGTGTGAGACGTAGCTGATCTTGAGTGATCAATTTGTGTACCAAGGTTCATAGAACAAGGGTCCCAGAGGATTTTGCATCACTTACCTATTATGGTTCATCAAAGAATCCATTTTACTCATACAGGGAAATATAGATCTAAAACTTCTAGATACTTTCATTATCCTTTCTATGATTCTATACCTTTCAATTTAATTAGCTCATTTATTGGTAAACCTTCATTACCAATTAAGCTTGTCTGTTAGTAGCTGAATAAATTTCCATTATATTCTGTAAAAAATCTGATAGAGTTTCCCTTATAAACTTAGCTATCCAGATTACTTAAATAGTCACAATTCAACCCAAAACTCACAGACATGGGAAATACAAGTATCATAAATCATTAGATATAACTAACTAAACACATAAAATTCATCAGATGCTAAGAAAACTTAAATGTAATTACATCACTAATTATAAAAATACTATTTCACATTTGCATCATTGATGAGTTGAACTCATCATTCAAAATTCATAATAATAATACATTATAAATAAGATATATGTATAACTAAAAGTTTTCTACTTCTTGAAAGGAGCTCTTTTTTGCATGGGTTCAAATTCAAACTTCACCTTTTCATCAACAGAAAACCACCATAAAAAAGCTCTTAGAGAGTAAATCAAGTTTTCTAACTGACATGAGATGAACTAGGGCTGTTTACTTACCTAAAACAGAGGTATTTTCCTTTCTCTATCCTTCCTATCTAAGATGCCATTAATGGCTTCCAAAATCTAAAAATATAACTTGATAAAAGATGATGAGGCATGGATTCCCTTATAAGCCACAAATGATGAGGCATGGCTTCTTTTATAAGCCACTTTTAAAATTTTCAAAATGACTATTTTGCCCTTAATCACAAATTTACTCCGTTCGTGCTCTTTTTTCAAGTTTTTTAGGATTTGACTGCTCCCTATATAATTTCAAGTGCTATTTCACATAAAAACATTATTTTTAGGGTTTAATGGTTTAAAATAGCTCTGTTTATGCTTACAACATTGTATATCTCATTTTATGTGCCATAAGGGTTTTTTACATGCCATAAAGATTTTAACTAATTCTGACAGTCCCTATGTTTTTCAAAACCTTTGAAAACTTTAGTAAACTTTATTTTTTGTATTTACAACTCTTTTCCTTGAGTTTTTAAAATTTCACTCAAAATTATGATTATGCTACTGATATGCTACTTTACCCTATTTAGCTACTTTGACTCCATTTTTACACTGTTGGTGATTTCATAATCTATTTCTTAACATTCTAATTAATATTCTATCCTTTTTTGCCTTAATTCATTTTACTTTAAGGTCATCTTTTATTAAGATATCAATTTTCATTTAGTTTAAAAAGCCAGATGCTAAAAGAAACCTCTTCAGCTTTCCATTGAAGGCTTTTTCCCCTACTTAAAGCTACTTTGAAGAGGCTTTGCTCTCTTATCCTTAAGCAAGAATGAAGGCATAGAGGACAACACCATAACACATTTGTGGTTATAGGTGGATTTGGATTTTTGTAAAACCTAAACCTCTTAGCTCTTACACAATGGTCCTATAAGCCATCCCAACATATCTCATGCATGTTGGAAGAGACTTGTAAGAAAACATATAATTCTACACATGGAGAATTGCGTAATTAGGAGGCCATACACATGATTCATAGTTTTAGGGACCATATGAAATCATCAATATCATTTTTCATCCATAACGCATCCAATCATATCATAAACATCACAATTCATCTCATATTTCACAAGTTTGGAACCATACACCAGAAATTTTAAGAGTTGCTCTCAGATTATTGTCACAGCTTTCTGGTGTGAATTTTGAAAATTTATAACTAATTTTAGAAAATTCAAAATAAAGCAAACCATACAATTCTAGAAATATCTATATGTTAAATAATGATTAAAAATAATTCCAAACCAATGCACTAACTTGCAAAAATTGATAGAATAGTACCAGATATTAGGCGAAGTTACCAATACTGTCATGCAATTTCAAAAATTCATTTCACCCTCTATAGAGTTCCAAATAAGGTGATCTCAATGGATATGAAAAGCTTATGATGTTTAGTTTATACCTGTAGAATTTCATGAGTATTAGACTTCATTTGTCCCATGTGTGACATAGAAACATAAACTGACCATATGAACAGTGTACATATCATTTCTGCATAATTTGGCCAACTTTGAAAACTCATAATAAATTCTCTGGAGCTCCAAATTGAGTGCTCCTTAGCTCTGTGAAAATCTCTAAATGAGACCTACTTGTTGGCCAAATTTCATGAAAAAACTCACTTACTTAGTCTACAAATTAATTAAGGTGTTAATTATGGATTAGATTAATTAGGAATAATTAATATGGGATAATTGGGCAAGTTAAGTGAATGGAGATTTTAGAGAGATAAATTATTAATATGGGTTTGAGATTTAATTGGGATAGAAACTTTATCTAGGCCCAAATTAAATTAAGTAGGCCAAGGAACTAATGGAGGCCCAATAATTATAGGTGCAGACTAACTTTTTTATTGTGAGACTTGGCCCAAGAGGTAGCTTCTAGTGATGGCCCAGTTCAATTTGATGAATCAGAGACCCAAGACCTAACTTGTATAAGCCCATGTAATTGGCCCAATAATCTTTGAGCATGCCCAAATCAAGTGAGTCTTCCAAACTTGGTCTGGCCCAATTGAATTTCAGCAACCTAATACATAAGAGCTGACCCTACAAAGCAAAAATCTGAAACCCATTAGGAGTTGGATCCTTAGAGTAGCCCATGACCTATATTTGACCCAACTTAACCCAACTAAAACCCTAAATGTAACACCCCATAATTAATTAAGGTATTAATCATGGATTAGAATTAATTAAGAGTAATTAATATGGGCTCATTGGGCAAGTTAAGTGAATGGAGACTTTAGAGAGATAAATTATTAATATGGATTTGAGATTTAATTAGGATAGAAATTCTATCTAGGCCTAGATTAATAGATCATGAGAAGAGGTTAATAGAGGCCCAATGGATTATGTGCAGACCTAACATAATTTAGTGGGATGGAGGCCCAAGATTTATCTTGTATAGACTCTTCTACATGGCCCAATAATCCTTGTGCAGATCCACATTCTTGAGCTTCTCAAACTTGGCCTAAACTCAATTACATTTCAGCAACCCAAATGCATAAAAACTGGCCCAGTAAATTCTGCAGCCCAACACCTCTAAACTGGCCCAACAAACTTAAAAATCTGAAGCCCAAGTGGAGATGGATCTTGGAGCAGCCCATGACCCATACTTGACCCAACTTAAACCCTAATACCCCACCCACTTACTCACTTGCTGAAACATAACATTCAAGAGGCAAAATCGGAGGTGGAGAAGGAGGCTAGGGTTTGGGACCAAAATTCTGCATTTTCTCATACTTAGAGCAAGATTCAGCCAAGGTAATAGTTATACAACTTAATCCCCTCATCTTTCCCTTTAATTTGGTCTGATTAGTTTTTCATTTGGAGCATTTTCATCCTACCCAAAAAAATATGAAATGTGAGTGTTTGGGAGTTTTCTTGATGAAATTCGTAGGTTGAGCTTAGGGCTGACTTTGGGTGAGTTTAGACCCTCCATTTTGATGCTTTAATGGTTAATTTGAGACCCCCATAGCAAATTTATAACATGGGTATTAATTATGTACGAATTTGCTTAGGATTTTGGATGGAATATTGAATTTTCTGGTGGAGGAAACTTAAATCCGAAATTGGGTCTTGTTGTGGCTGGGTAAATGATTCTTGGGTAGTCATTGGCATCTTAAATTCCTTGGGTACTGATTATGATTATTAATGATGAATTAGAGTAGTAATTATGTGATGTTATGGTTATAGGAGGAATACTGCACCATTGGTGATTGGTACAAGTGTCTACAAGTGAGGTAACCGGGTTTATATCAATTCCATGTGTATATTTGATTTAATTCCATATGTTGCTATATATGATTGATTGAAAAATGCTGAATGAATTGGTTGGCTATCTGTTGAATTGTGATTTGGACCTTGTGAGTCCATGGTGGAGCTGTGGTGCGGCTGCCACCCGTGCATGTGCTATGATCAAGCACCGGGTTATGATCAAACCCCAGATGCACTGAGCCCTGGTTGTGCTCAATGAGGAGTAGGTGCCGTGGACGGGCCTCTCCGGTGTTAATGGCCTTTAACATATGGTAATATGATTGCTAGTATGGGATAATAATCATGATAGCCTAATTGTTTCATTTGCTGTTATAATGGATATGATTCTGATGTTGATTTTGGATTTATGCATATATGGTAATTAAACTGGATATATAATGGAATTGCCTTGGTTACTGAGATTCATATCTCACCCCGTTTTATGGGATTAACATTTCAGGTGAAAGTTCCTCAGGGAAGGATAAGGGTAAGCAAGTGGATGAACATCCATGAGCTGAGGCCGGGTGTGGGGAGCTACACTTGGTCTGAGTAGAATAGGATAGATGCAATTTTTGTTATTAGTTACCTAGCATCATCATGTAATCATATTGCCAAGTGTAGGAGTTTATATTTTGCTTGAGTGAAATGTAACCGTTAAGGATTTGGAGTACATCATAGTGGAATATTAATGTATGAACTTATAGCATTATATATATGTATATGGTTTTGCTGGAATTATGATATGGATTACCATATGAGGATTGTAGTTATATGATGCCTTAGAGGTAAGCTATTGTTGAATGAAATCTTTATGAAATTTGCATGGGATGTAAATTGTTGATAATGTATGTGATCTTGTTGCCATTTATTTAAGAATTTGTTGGTATGAGTTAGTGGAACAAGTAGGAAGTGACATTTGAGTTTCACAATGATAATGGATGGATTGATGGGTAAATAGAGTAGATAAACACCATTAGGATCACTTAAAAACAAGGGTAGGTGGACCTAGAGTGTTGCTAAGGTGAGAATTGGAGTGTAGAGGGTGAAATTCGGGTAAAATGGTCACAGAAGGAAATTCCGCCGCGGCCAAGAAGGCTTCGCCGCGGCCAAAGTAGGGACAGAGCCAAAAGGCACCGCGGCGCAACGAACCTCGCCGCGGCGCGAAGCGAAAAATTAAAATTGGTGTCGGACAGAAGCAAAACTCACCGCAGCGCGAATATATTGCGCCGAGGCGAGAATTCTGGGAGTCGAGTAGAGGTTCCAGGAAGCATTTCTGCCGCGGCGCCACATAGGTTGGCCGCGGCGAAGGTCCAACTCGCCGCAGCGATTGTGAAATTTGGGGAATGATTTAAGAGTACAAGCCGGGAGGTTATTGAGTGTTGAAACTAATGGATGATTAAATTATGAGCCTCTTATGGTAGTAAGATTTCTTTTATGCACATTTTATTTTGTTAAGGTGGCATGGTGATGACCCTAACATCAAGGTTCAAATTCCCTCACATTTTCGTAATGCGGTAAAATATAATGACCTCAAACCTTGATCATTAACTAATAATCTTGTATTTAACCATAATTACAATGATTAGAAGGTAGGGTTGTCACACTAAACACTTCAGCCACTATCCCATTTTTTTGAAACACAAAGGAGAAAATCAGAGGTCCAAAGGAGAGGCTAGGGTTCTTGGTATATTTCCACATTTTCCCACTTCTAATCTCAAAATCAGCAAAGGTAATAGTTATATAACTTAATCCCCTTCTCTTTCTCTTTAATTTGGCTTGATTAGTTTTTCATTTAGAATATTTTCACTATACCCAAAATTTGAAATGTGATTGTTTGGGATTTTCTTAGTGAAATTCGTAGGTTGAGGCTAGGGCTGACATTAGCTAAGTATGAACCCTTCATTTTGATGCTTTCTTCTCTAGTTTGAGACCCCCATAGCTGATTTATAATATGGGTATTAATTTTGTATGAATTTGCTTAGGATTTTGGGTGAAATATTAAGGTTTCTGGGAGATGACACTTCAATCTGAATTTAGGACTTGTAGTGGCTGGGTAAGTGATCCCTAGGTAGTCATTAGCATTTTAAACTCTTTGGGTACTTGTTGCAACTGTTAATGATGAATTAGAGTAGTAATTCTCTGATGTTATGATTATAGGGAGATTTGGTACCATTGGTGGCTGTTGCAATTGTCTACAAGTGAGGTAACTGGGTTTATATTAATTCCATGCATATATCTATTTTAATTTCATATTTTGCTATACATGAATGATTTGAAATGTTGAATGAATTGGTTGGCTATTGTAACAACCCTAACTTCCAATTATAGTAATTAAGGTTAATTACGTGATTAATAATCATGTATCAAGGTTTGAAGTCATTAAAATTAATTACATCGGGGACAAGTGAGGGAATTTTAAAACCTTAATGTTGCTAGGGTCATTAGCTAGGCAACCACAATTATTCGAACGCGTGAGTGAATTTAATTATTAATGAGGAGCCTTTGATACTCTCATCCATCATTTCCAACTCATAAAATTCTCCTACAAGTGTTTCTAAATCATTCCTTAGCATTACCTTAAGAGAAACTAAGGTTTCTAGGTGAATATGAGAAATAGAGCACTTTCGCCGCGGCTAAATTCACTTGCGCCACGGCCAATTACTCTCGGTTCAACTCCTTACGTCTTCACAAATTTTTCACATTTCGCCGCGGCCAAATACCCCTTTCGCCGCGGCCAAATACCCTCTGGAACACCCCCAAATCTGCCTCTCAGGCTTAGCCGCGGCTAACATCACTATTCACCGCGGCCAATTGCTATCTGTTTTCTTTCCTGGCAGGTTCGCCACATTTGGCCGAAGCCAATTAAATGTTGGCCGAGGCCAATTCTTCTCTGTTATGATTTGGCCTAGGCCAATTAAATATTGGCCGCGGCCAATTCCCTTCTGTTCCTACAACTCCCAAGATTTCATCTTATGCTCTCCAATTTCCCTCCAATATCACTCTAGAGCCATTCTACCTTAATTTATGCAACTTTAGTGGTAATTATGTACCTTAATTACCCAACTAATCTATCATTACCCTTTTAGCATTTAGATGTGGATTTTCCTACTCATCTATACGATTTTACGTCAACAAATTATAAATCTCCCACAATGGTCATTCAATCATATTTCACTGGGTATTTCTTGCATTAATAGTCAAGTGTATAAGGAACACATCATGGGATTACATTCTATGTTAACAAAATACAACTTCTACACTTGGCAATGTAGATACATGATGATGCTATACAAGACTTAACAAAATTAGCATCTACCCTATTCTACTCAGACCAAGTGTAGCTCCCCACACCGAGCCTCTGCTCATGGATGTTCATCCACTTGCTTACCCTTATCCTTACTCGAAGAACCCTCACCTGAAATGTTAATCCCATAAGACGGGGTGAGATATGAATCTCAGTAACCAAGGCAATTCCATCATATAATCTATATTAATTCACATACATGCATAATTTCACATAAACACCAACAGTAGACCATTCATATCAGTAAATGAAATAATTAGGCTATCATGATTACTATCCCATACTAGCAATCATATTATCACATGTTAAAGGCCATTAACACCGGAGAGGCCCGTCCACGGCACCTACTCCTCATTGAGCACAACCGGGGCTCAGTGCATCTGGGGTTTGATCATAACCCGGTGCTCGATCGAAGCACATGCACGGGTGGCAGCCGCACCACAGCTCCACCATGGACTCACAAGGTCCAATCACAATTTAACAGATAGCCAACCAATTCATTCAACATTTCAAATCATTCATGTACAGCAAAATATGGAATTAACACAGATATATAAATGGAATTAATGTAAACCCGGTTACCTCACTTGTAGACACTTGCAACAGTCACCAATGGTGCAGAAATCCCCCTATAACCATAGCATCATAGAATTACTACTCTAATTCATCATTAATAGTCATAATCAGTACCCAAGGAATTTAAAATGCTAATGACTACCCAAGAATCATTTACCCAGCCACAACAAGTTCCAATTTCGGATTTAAGTGTCATCTAGCAGAAAACTCCACATTCCACCGAAAATCTTAAGCAATTTCGTGCAAAACTAACACCTATTTTCTAAATCAGCTATGGGGGTCTCAAATTAACCAATAAAGCATCCAAATGGAGGGTTTAAACTCACCCAAAGTCAGCCCTAAGCTCAACCCACGAATTTCATCAAGAAAACCCCCAAACACTCACATTTTAGATTTTTGGGTAGGATGAAAATGCTCCAAATGAAAAACTAATCGGACCAAATTAAAGGGAAAGATGAGGGGATTAAGTTGTATAACTATTACCTTGGCTGAATCTTGCTCTAAGTGTGAGAAAATGCAGAATTTTGGTCCCAAACCCTAGCCTCCTTCTCCACCTCCGAATTTTGCCTCTCAAGTCTTATGTTTCAGTAAGTGAGAAAGTGGCTGGGGTATTAGGGTTTAAGTTGGGTTGTAGTTGGGTGAAGTATGGGTCATGGGCTGCTCCAAGATCCATTTTCATTTGGGCTTCAGATTTTTAAGTTTGTTGGGCCAGTTTAGAGGTGTTGGGCTGCAGAATTTACTAGGCTAGTTTTTACACTTAAGTTGCTGAAATTTAACTAGGTTTAGGCCAAGTTTGAAGAGCTCAAAAGTTTTAGGTCTGCACAAGGATTATTGGGCCACTTAGAAGAGTCTAAACAAGGTAAATCTTGGGCCTCCATCACACTAAATTATGTTAGGTTTGCACATAATCCATTGGGCCTCCATTAGCCTCTTCTCATGATATATTAATTTAGGCCTAGATAGAATTTCTATCCCAATTAAATCTCAAACCCATATTAATAATTTATCTCTCTAAAGTCTCCATTCACTTAACTTGCCCAATGAGCCCATATTAATTACTCTTAATTAATTCTAATCCATGATTAACACCTTAATTAATTTTGGGATGTTACAGCTATCATTATATTGTGATTGAACCTTGTGAGTCCATGGTAGAGCTATGTTGCAGCTGCCACCTGTGCATGTGCTTTGATCGGGCACCGAGTTATAATCAAACCCCAAATGCAATGAGCCCTGGTTATGCTCAATGGGAAGTAGGTGACATGGATGGGCCTCTCCTGATGTTAATGGCCTTTAACATGTGGAAATATGATTGCTAGTATAGGATAGTAATCATGATAACCTAATTGTTTCATTACTGATATGACTGGCATTTTTCTAATGCTTATATGAAACTATGCATGTATGTTAATTAAACTGGAATATATGATGGAATTGCCTTGGTTACTAAGATTGGTATCTCACCCCGTTTTATGGGATTAAACATTTTAGGTGAAGGTTCCTCGGGTAAGGATAAAGGCAAGCAAGTGGATGAACATCCATGAGTTGAGGCCTGGTGTGGGGAGCTACACTCGGTCTGAGTAGAATAGAGTAGATGCTAATTTTTGTTAATCTTATACAGCATCATCATGTATCTGTATTACCAAGTGTAGGAGTTGTATTTTGTTAACATAGAATGTAACCATTGTGAAATAGGCTTCATATTAGCTGTTGATGGATGTATGAACTCTGACACTTATTTTGGGCTTATGAATCTATGATATAACTGACTATTTGAGTAATGTAATCCTATGATATTGATTGTAGACTTGAACTATTGATGCATGAAATACCCAATGTAAGTATGATTGAATGACCATTGTGAGAAATTTGTAAATCTGTTGATATAAGATCAATGAATGAGTAGGAGAATCCATCTTTAATTGTGGGATGGGTAATGATCTAATGGCTAGGGAATTCAGTAGATAAATGCTATTAGAACCTCGTAACAAGTGGGAAAGTGGCCTTAGAGAGTCCCTAGATAGAGAGTGGAGAGTATGAGGCAAGGTCTTAAGAGTAATAGGATCAGAAGACATTTTGGTTGCAGCCAAAATATTGTTAGCCGTGGCCAATAGTGGCAAAGTTACCCAAGGAGAGTACCAGAGAGCAATTAGCTGCGGTGAATGTGGAATTGGCTGTAACAAAATATGAAAGGCTAAACTGGGAGTCATCCAGAGGGAAATTCACCACGGTGAAATGGGGAATTGGCCACAGTGAACTTTTGCGAAAATGAGCTAGGCATTCGAGAGAGGAATTGGCCGCGGCAAAAATAAGTATTAGCCGCGGCCAATATCGAGAGGTGAGCGAGGTAGGTTTCAGGAGGCTTCCTCGCCACGGCCCTATGTAGGTTGGCTGCGGCGAAGGTCCAACTTCCCACAGCTATCGCCGTGATGAAATTAGTAATGATGCGAAGGGCGAAGCCAAGAGGAATTGGCCGTGGCTAAGGCCAAATTGGCCACGATGAATATCCTGAAACCCTTATAGTGACTAGAAAATCTTGGTTTTTCATATGGTAATTTCAAGGGATGATTTAGAAACATTAATAGAAGGTTCTTGTGAATTGGAAATGATAGGTAATAGAATCAAGGCTTATAAATGAACGTTTGTTTTCCCCTGATGTATGTAAGTATGGTTAATGACTCTAATAAAATTAAGGTTCAAATTTCCCTATATTTCCATAATGTAATTAGTCTTAATGACATGTAACCCTGGATTATGGTTATTAATTATGTATTTAACCTTAATTACAATGATTAGAAATTAGGATCGTCACAGTCAGACTTTGGTTCAACACACAAAATAGTCAAATTTGGAGTCCAAGGTGGGATTTTAAGACACCAAATGGCTTTCCTCTCATCCCACAACCACTTGGATACATCCAAAAGCATAAATACAACATATAAAAGCATGCCAAATGATCCAAATCATCATAGAGCTCATTCTTACCTTGCCACTTGCTTACATACACATGGACATAAAGACAAAGGAGTAGCAAAAACTCACAATCTCATTCATTTAGCTTAAACATTGATACATTCACCATAGATACATACATTTGAACTTGCTCAAAGGTTTACATCATATATACATTACATGATTACATATTTTGATATCAAAATGCAAATAAACAAGCCATTTCTCTATCCCTTTGTCAAAGTCTTGTTTCTTAAGGTTGTTGGTCTCCATTCCCTGGTCCACTTGGGCAAGCTAAACATGGTTAGGCATATGTGGAGTAAGAGTGAGATTCAAAGAATCCCATTAGCTCTTAACCCTTTCAAACATATATAATAGATGCATATACAAGTCAAAGAATGTAAGCATGACATTCAAGCTATTAATGAGCATATATAAATTATGTTCCTTGTCATATAGACTCATACATGGCAAACATAAACTTTCAAGGGCATTGGTCTAGCCTCACCCATCTATTTTGAGACTTTTAGATTTTTCTCACCTATTTTCAAGGGACTTTTGACTTAGCTGCACTCTTTTTGAGACTTTTGATTTTGCCTCTCCCATTTCTAGGAATGTTTGGCTTATCTTCATCCTTGCTAAGGGACTTTTAGCACAACTATACCTATTTAAGTCATATTGCACACATAAATACATTTCAAGAAGCATAATGGTACTATAGGTTGTAAGCAATAGCTAGAAGCATTTCTCATGATTCAAACATACACACAAGCACTCAAAGACAAGTAAACATCCAAGCCATGCATGAGAGAAATGATAAAGAGCTACCTTGAAGCAAGATTTACACAATTTTTCCTTGGTTATTCCTTCCCCTTTTTGGCCACGCACTTGCAACTAGATAAAACTTAATTCATTTGGCCTAAACACATCAAATGGGACACAATTACATCATGGAAGCAAGCTCTAGCATCACATACACTCTATGGAAGCTTACTTTCTCATATAGCTACATAATGGTTCCATACAAGATTTAATGAAGCAACTACTAGAATTCATTCTCTTAGCTCTATTTTCTCCTTCTATCTAGGTCTCTTGACTCCTTTTAGACCCCTTGGAGTCATCATAAATTTATTCCCAAAAGCCTAGATGTAGGTTGCTTCTTTAAGTCCTATTATGGAGCCTACACCTCCATCTCATAAACCAAGGCTTCTAAATTTTTTCCAAGACTTCCTTTGATTCTTCCATCATATTTAATCCTTTTCTACCCTTAGAAAAATTCAAAACACTCCCTAGTTGCTTGAAGGAGCTTAGGTTAAGACACCCCTATGGAAAGTGACCCATGGAGTTTGCTTTGTTTTCTTGAAGGAAATGGCACATTTTAGGCTTTCTAGGTGTTTCAAGAACTCATATACACTCCTAAACAATTAAAAATGCCACTAGAAAGCTTCTACATACTATGGTGTAATAAAATCCCTAGGTTTTGGAAACTTGTTGATGCAAGACCCTCTAGGGACCTTATCTTAGGAACCTTGGCACACAAATTGATCACCCGAGATCGGCTACATCTCACATGAAAGTGAAAGCACATAAAGGGATTGTTGGTCGGAGGTAGAACCCTAAGAGAACTTGTCTCTTAGAACCCTAGCCAATGACACAACAAAGGATGACCAATCATTTGATAAGTCACATGAATTCTCAGAGAACACAGAGAAGAAAAGACCTAATAGAGAATTGAATAATACTCAAATTCATTCATAATCTAAAAATAGAGTACAATAGGAAGCCTTTATTGGCAAATTTTCTAAAATTCTAAAATCCTAATAAAAGTTAAACACTAAAATCTGATCAAAAATATTTTAAATGATGCCTAAAATCAAGGAACAAGATTAGGATACTAATTTCAACTTAATCTCCAAGATAAGATCTTTGACCAAGTCCTAAAATAATAAAATAAATAAATAATGAAATTCATAAGAAATCTAGCCCAAACTAATAAGCTCCTTTAAGTAGTCACATAGGATGCTCATGCTTCATTAAAAATCACATGGTTGACACATGATTCCTAATCTCTTGCAATTAAACTCCAATTGGCATGATTAAGGCTTCTTTGGACTCTCCCATATGTGTATAACTGCATTGGGCCTTCAACATGTTGGATATTGACTCTAGTTGCTCTATGGACTCTTCTTAGGACATTGGGCTTCCACTTTTGTATTTTTAAAGAGATCTCATGTCCAAAGTCCAATTTAACTCCAAGATCAGCATGCCTAACATGTTACTTCTTACTAACTCTATCTCGTGTTTGGAAGCTTCGATAAGGATGATTCCAAAACAAGGTGAAAGCTGAGAGTTTAAGATTCAAGATTGACCCATTAATCATTTGAAAACTCTGTAAAATGATGATGAAAGCATTCACCAAAATTAAGTGATGTCTAGCATGTTCTTAATTGATCAAATATGGATCTTAGGCTCTAAATTTGGACCGACATCCAACATAGAGATTATCTTGAGCTCTTGGAAGTTCTTGGATGTATACTAGCACAATTTTGGCCTCTTGAGCATAGGCCATCCCTTCATGAGCCATTCGAACCTGAATCATGTGCTTTTGAATGATTTGGGTTTCTTGATGGATGATGGCTTCTCGAACTTGTTGTGCTCCAATGGGTATGCCTACTAGCATTGTATCATTCCCTCCCTCTTTGAAAAGATTCGTCCTCGAATCTCCACCTGTATCATATGGAAATAAATTGGACTTTAAAAAATAATGATAACACTATATTCATCAAGTGGAAGAATCTTGTAAACTAAAGGGCTCCTTTCAAAGAGATCATCGATTCTTTGAGGTAACTTAACATACTCCAAGTTAGGAGACTTTTTGAACTCGCTTTGAGTTAGGAAGTATTTCTTTTTCATAGGTACCCAAATATAAATGATAATTCTGATCCCACATGCACCTATAATAAATCTAAGGTCCATCACAAAATCCAAGTAATAGGATAACCTTTTAACTATAAAATTAATATAGTATGAATTCCTAATAGCCACAAAATTCATGAAACAATTAAAACTCAATATGTTGTGCTCAATGCTTTTAAAAGGTAATGATTCATTAGGAATAACAAAATCTATGCAATCAAAGCACTTTTGAAAGCACAATAAAGATTGGAAACCATCAGGTGATTTCTTAGGAAACAAATCTAGGCAATCACAACTCTTGTCAATGCTAGTTGAAGATGAGGGTCCATTGGATGGCTTCTTTGAAAAAAAATCTCCACATACCTGCAAAGAGCTAAAATCGACAATAGGCAAAGATGGATTAAAATTGTTAGCAGATAAACAAACATCCTTACACACGTGCTAAACCTCTCTTTTTTCATCAAACAAGCTCACACTCATGCTTCTCACTTTTCTCACAACTCTCTTGCTCTTTCTTTTCAGTCACACTCTTTTCTTTTTCAATCTCGGCTTTTTCTCTCTCTAACTCATGTTCTCTCTCTTTTTCTTTTGCTCTCTTTTTTTTTCTTCATTTTGTATGCTTGTGCTATTCTCATTTGATCCTTATAAGCATCCATAGGATCAAGAGGTACTAATACATGCTTTTTTTCATTGAATACAAATGAATAGCAATAGCAATATTTGTGCTTATGCTTAACATATTTAGCTTTTCTAACATGTTTCCATAGTTTACCAAGCATAATATGCCCATCATACATAGGAGCTACATCACATAACACTTTATCATGATATTTACCAATGGAAAAAGAAATCAAAACTTACTTATTAACCCTAAATTTAGCACTACCCTTCAACAATGTATAGGGCCCAGGATGCTTCATAGTAGGCAAGTTTAATTTCTCAACAAGTAAGGTACTAGCAACATCTACATAGCTACTATTATTAATAGCCATGCTGCAAACTCTCTTTTTGATAAGGCATCTAGTATGGAAATCAGGGGATGACTTTGCCTCATCTTGTGCTGTAGAGTTGGAATGGGATTGGGGTGCATCCAACCTTGCACAAGATTGCTTGAATCACTCTTTGTTAGCCTCTTCAAGGAATTTGTACTCATTAGATATCCTAAAATATTAGTTTGTACAAAAACAAGCAAAGAAAGATATAGGACCTCGCTACTCACTAGCTTACGTGTTTACACTCAAGAATAGTAATTCACTCATGTTTACTCTCAAAATTTGGCTTTTATCAAGATGGTGCACTCTAGCCTTTTACCACTCAACAATTTTCTCCTTATAAGTGTTTTAAGCAAGTCAAAAGGAAATCAAAAGAAAAGATCATACTAGTGGCAGTCACAAGCAAGAGTTTCTAAACACAAGTAATCCTAGACTTTTATTCACAATCACACAAAAGGAGGTGTGTGATGTATACACATGACAAGCAATTGATACTACAAAAGCAACAAAAGGGACATAAAGAAGAAAGGGTGAAGAGGTGAAATGAAAGAAAGAATAAGGGAACCAAACTTAACCTAAGCCCAACTTGAAGAAGTCAAGAAGGGATGGAGAAAACAAGGATCCACAAGGTCTGAGGACCAAAAGAAAAAGAAAGGATAAGTTAGTTTTGGAAGGAAAAAAAGATGACCTTACCACCAAATGCAAGTAACCACCTTTTCAAAAACCATAAATCTAAAAATTCTTCCTCAAATCTTGCCAAGAAGGGGTATGGTGTACTTTAAACAAGAAAAAACTCAAGAAAGGTTAGAACTTTAGCAAGAAGAATTTTTTTTTAGCAAATACAACCTTTCAATTCTGGATTTTACACTCTTAAACAACAATAACTTTTTTTCCCTTTTTTTGGGTACTTCTTTTTCTCCTCCTTTTTTCCCTTTTTTTTGGGTACTTCTTTTTCTCCTTTTTTGGTACTTCTTTTTCTCCTTTTTTTTTGTACTTTTTTTTTCTTAAACTCACTCACATAAAACAAAAAACTATTCACACCAATTATCAGCATGAACAAGGTACACAAGGATGCGAGATGGACAGAAGAAGATGGTAAGATGAATGACGCACAATGCATAAAAAAATGGAACACAAAATGATGGTAAGATGGAAGTATGAAAGGCACGAAATTGATGGATGGAATGGGATGAGAAGCACAAAATAGTAAGCAAAAAAATTAGACAAGAAGTGATATGAATCATACTCATGTGGGGAAGGATGCTCGTGTGGAGAAGGACTTGATGATAGATGGCCCAATGACAAGAGGAAGAGTTAAATGTCTACAAAGAGCAATTGGGCTTCAATTTGCTGAATTAGAAGCCCATAATGTTAGTGCATGCATTGAGGAAGCAAATGGAGCCTTAATTATGCTTATTCAAGTCCAAGTTGATGCTTAAAGAGCCCATTGAAGCTAGAGGATGTGAATAGTACTTCAAATGCAAGATGTCCAGCCCATTAATATTAATTAGTTTCTATTAGGCTGATTATCTTTCCTTTTCTATTTTTAAAAAAAGATTTGATTTTGTATCCTTATTTTTTAGATCTTTCAGTTAGGATTATGTAGTTAGTTTCCTACTTTTCCTCCAGTAGATAGGTTTGAGCTACACTATAAATATATGTATTCTGCCTTCATTTGAATCAGATTGGAAGTAGTAGAATTATTCTAAGTGTTTCTCTAATTGTGAGAATCTTATCTTTTCTTTGCTCCTGTGAAACCTTTGTCTTATCAACCTATCTTTAGGTTAGTGATTTAAGTTCGCAAAAGCCCCCAATTCGTGCTTCGATCCAAGTACATCGTTGTGTGGATTGGTTTACTGTGTTCGTGGTTTGGCGCATTGTCTAAGTAGCAGGTTAACGTTCTTATAATGTTGGTTGGCTATTTGCTTCTGTCGGGTCTCGAACCATCATCTATCTATCAACCTACGTCGTGAAGATTGGGCCACCCCTTGATTTCACATCAATTGGTATTAGAGCTTCGGTTTACACAGTAGGTTGTCTATCATACATTCATCATCCACCATTCTACTTCCTTTCTAGCCTCCATATTATTTTTCCTTTTCCATATCCGTTCATTGCTACCTTTTATTATGAAAAAAAAAATACTAAACTTTCTACCTTCCCTTGTTTCCAGATTTGATCCTTAGTGTGCAAGATTTGGTTTTTATGCTACAAGAGCCATTCATTTTGTAATCTGGAAAATTTTTATTGTTCTGGATGTTGTTATTTTTCCCTTTATCTGTTCAACCCCTTTCCTTTTGAGATTTTGGACGATTAATAAGTCAATCCTAAGTTTTAGAATCTTAACTTTCATTTCGTTTTAGAATCATCAAATTCGGAGTTCTCTAGAACAAGTTATTATCATTTTTAGTGGTAACATTTTCTGATCTGATTTGTTTCCTATTGTGTGATCTTGTAATTCTCTTTCATTTGATCTAAAAAAAAAGAGGCAAAAAAAAAGGAAAAGGAATATAAAAGAAAGGCAAAAAAAAAAAGGGTTAGCCAAAAAAAAGTGAAAAAAAAATGAAAAAAAAATTGTGATCAGATTTCTTTCATTTATGATCAGCATTGTTTCCTCTTCCATTTGTTTCCTATTCCTATATTGTTTCCTTTTATCTTGTGATTGTGGACTTTCCTATTGTGACTTCAACTTGTTTCCTATTTCTTTGATTTGAACTTTCCTAATCTAATCCTCCATTGATTTCTCATATCTTGAGTTTTTAGAATCACTGCAATTGGCTCTTTGGAATTTAAACTTGATTTTACATTGCTAGGTGGTTAAATCTTCCCTTTTTCGTATTGGAACCCTAGCCTAACTAAACCCTAACCTTTACTTGTGACTTGTATGCGCCAATCACAACTTTTCATACCATCCACCAGCACATACTTTGGTGAACCGAGAATTGGCAGTCCTTGATCACTTGACGAGGTCTTAGGTAACATAAGAGCTTGGGATTTGATATTGAGAGATAAAAGGCAAGAGTGGATAAGATCATTGCAGAAAAAGCCAATAAGAGAGAGTAAACACGAGTGAGAGTGTTATATCTCAATTGAGTGAAACACTTGAGGAAATATTTGTGAGGTCCTATGATGCAAGACCCACTAGGAACATGCCCTAGAGAACCTTCAACAATTCGAAACTTTGCCCGGGACCAGCTAGAAAACAAGAATGTTGGTCAAAGGAAAGACCTTAAGAGAACTTGTCTCTTAGAACCCTAGCCTCAAGACGCCACAAAGGAGGACCAATCCTTTGATAAGTTACATGAACTCTCAGAGAACACAAAGAAGCAAAAGCCTCACAAAGTATTGAATAATACTCAAATTTATTCATTCATGATTTTCTAAAAATAGAGTACAATAGGGAGCCTTTTATAGGCAAAATTTCTAAAAGACTTAAAATCCTAATAAAACTAAAACTCTAAAATCTGATTAGAAATATTTTAAATAATGCCTAAAACAAGGAACAAGATTAGGATATTAATTTTAACTTAATCTCCTAAATAAACTCCTTGACCAAGTCTAAAAAAATAATAAAATAATAAAAAAAAATGAGATTAAAAAAGAATCTTAGTCAAAACTAATTAGCTCTTGTAAATAGTCACATGGGATACTCACGCTTCATTAAAAATCACATGATTGACACATGATTTTTAATCTCTTGCAATTGGACTCCAATTGGGCCTTGACACTCCTCTTGTATGTGTATAACTACATTGGGCTTTCAACATCTCCATGGACCTTCTTAGGACATTGGGCTTCCACTTGGACTTCCACTTTTGCATCTTTAAAGAGATCTCATGTCTAAAGTCCAATTCAGCATATTTTGAATTGATCAAATATGGATCTTGGGCTCTAAACTTGGGCCGACGTCCAACATAGATATTATCTTGAACTCTTTGAAAATTTTGGACATAATGCATGATTTGGGCCACTTGAACTCTTTGAAGTTTTTGATGGATGAGGGTTTCTCGAACTTGTTGTGCTCCAATGGGTATGCCTACTAGTATTGTATCATTCCCTCCCTCTTTGAAAAGATTCATCCTCGAATCTTCGCCATTAGGTAGATCTTTAGGAAGCAAATCTAGGCAATTACAACTTTTTTCAATGCTAGTTGAAGACAATGGTTCATTAGGTGACTTCGTTGAAAACAAATCCCTACATACTTGTAAGGAGCTAGAATCAACAATAGGCAAAGATGGGTTAAGATTGTTAGTAGATAAACAAAGATCCTTACACACATTCTCAACCTCTCTTTTTTCATCAAACAAGCTCATACTCATGTTTTTCTCACTTTTCTCATAACTCTTTAGCTCTTTCTTTTCACTCACACTCTTTTCTTTTTCAATCTCGTCTTTTTCTCTCTCTAACTCATGTGCTCTCTCTTTTTCTTTTTCGCTCTCTTTTTCTTTCATTTTATATGCTTGTGCTATTCTTATTTGATCCTCATAAATATCCATAGAATCAAGAGGTACCAATACATGATTTTTTTCATTGAATACAAATGAATAGCAATAGTAATATTTGTACTTATGCTTGACATATTTAGCTTTTCTCACATGTTTCCATGGTTTACCAAGTATAATATGTCCATCATACATAGGAGCCACATCACATAACACTTTATCATGATATTTACCAATGGAGAAAGAAATTAAAACTTACTTATTGATCCTAAATTCAACACTACCCCTTAACAAGGTATAGGGCCTAGGTTGCTTCATAGTAGGCAAGTTTAATTTCTCAACTAGTAAGGTACTAGCAACATTTACATAGCTACTATTATCAATAGCCACGCTGCAAAATTTCTCTTTGATAAGGCATCTAGTATGGAAATCAGGGGATGACCTTTCTTTATCTTGTCTTGTAGAGTTAGAGTTGGATTGGAATGCATCTAACCATGCACAAGATTGCTTGAATTGCTCTTTGTTAACCTCTTCAAGGAATTTGTATTCATTGGACATCTTGTCACCTGAAAAGTTAGTCAAAGAAAGAAAGAAGGAATAGGACCTCACACACTCTTCTTACGTGTTTACACTCAAAAGATTATAAGTTCACTCGTGTTTAACTCTCTTTTTGGCTTTTTCTTTAATGTTAATTGCACTCTTGCTTTTTACCACTCAACAATTTGCTTCTTACAAATGTTCTAAGCAAGTCACAAGCAAATCAAAAGAAAAGATTAGACTAGTGGCAATCAAAAAAACTAGAATCCTAAAATGCAAATTCTCAAAGTATCAAACAAAGAAGAAAAAGAGGTGTGTAACAAAAAGGGAAAGAGGAAAGAAAAAAAGAAGAAGGAAGGGGAGGTTTGGATGGCTTGGAAGGAAGGAGAAGAAAAGGGAAACTCTAAAAAAAAATAAGAAATTTTAAGAATAGAAAACTACTTAGGAAATTAGAAAACCAACTTTAAGAAAATCTGAAAATTAGGAAACTAACTCCAATTAGGAAATTAACTCCAATTAGGAAATTGACTCCAATTAGGAAATTGATTCCAATTAGAAAACTAACTCCAATTAAGAAACTAACTCCAATTAGGAAATTAACTCCAAGCTTCTGAATTTGCACAACTTGCAATTTCTCTTTTTTTTTTTCTTTTTTTTTCACTCTTTCTTTTTTTTTCACTTTTTTTTTTGAATTTTTTTTGAATTTTTCTTTTTTGAATTTTTTTTTGAATAAGGATAGAGGTACACAACAATGGAAGAAAGAAGAAGATGGAAGACAAAGGTGAAGATGAAAAGGTAATACAAATGGAAGGAAAGAAAATATGAAGAACAATGGTAGGAAAACACAAAAATATACCTTCTACTAGCGAACCAAAACTCTGATACCAAATGATGCAAGACCCACTAGGAACATGCCCTAGAGAACCTTCAACAATTCGAAACTTTGCCCAGGACCGACTAGAAAACAAGTATGTTGGTCAAAGGAAAGACCCTAAGAGAACTTGTCTCTTAGAACCCTAGCCTCAAGACGCCACAAAGAAAGACCAATCCTTTGATAAGTCACGTGAACTATCAAAGAACACAAAGAAGCAAAAGCCTCACAAAGTATTGAATAATACTCAAATTTATTCATTCATGATTTTCTAAAAATAGAATACAATAGGGAGCCTTTTATAGGCAAAATTTCTAAAAGACTTAAAATCCTAATAAAACTAAAACTCTAAAATCTGATTAGAAATATTTTAAATAATGCCTAAAATCAAGGAACAAGATTAGGATATTAATTTTAACTTAATCTCCTAAATAAACTCCTTGACCAAGTCTAAAAAAATAATAAAATAATAAAAAAACGAAATTAAAAAAGAATCTTAGTCAAAACTAATTAGCTCTTGTAAATAGTCACATGGGATACTCATGCTTCATTAAAAATCACATGATTGACACATGATTTTTAATCTCTTGCAATTGGACTCCAATTGAGCCTTGACACTCCTCTTGTATATGTATAACTACATTGGGCCTTCAACATCTCTATGGACCTTCTTAGGACATTGGGCTTCCACTTGGACTTCCACTTTTGCATCTTTAAAGAGATCTCATGTCTAAAGTCCAATTTAGCATATTTTGAATTGATCAAATATGGATCTTGGGCTCTAAACTTGGGCCGACGTCCAACATAGATATTATCTTGAACTCTTTGAAAATTTTGTACATAATGCATGATTTGGGCCACTTGAACTCTTTGAAGTTTTTGATGGATGAGGGTTTCTTGAACTTGTTGTGCTCCAATGGGTATGCCTACTGGTATTGTATCATCCTATATACTTTTATTTCTTTTTCACTAACATGGCAGATAATCGAGAAAAGGGAGTTGCACATGAAAGTGATAATGTTGATCACAATTCATTTGGAGTAGCACCTTTGCAAATGAAAGTGCTAGTGAGTCATTTTAAAAGGATGCTTGATAAGAAGTTGGAAGGACTCCATAAATGCTTAGATCGAGTGGAGAGTAGAACCTCTAGCTAAAGGACTACTCAAGCTAACCAAAGACAAGCTCATGCTGCATGCCCACAGCACCGTGAATATGCGGAAGACATGGAGAGCCATGATGAAGATTATGAAGGAGAGGAGACTCAGCCAAGAAGAAGGCCACTCAACATACAAAGAAGACCACTGAGGAGGCCTAGAGATGAAGAAGAAGGCCTTGGAGGAGTCAAAGTCAAAATTCCTTCCTTTCAAGGCAAGAGTGATCCGGAAACATACCTGGAGTAGGAGATGCATGTAGAGGAAATCTTTTCATGCCATAACTACTCTGAGGGTAAGAAGGTCAAAATTGCTACTCTTGAGTTTACTGATTATGCTCTTATTTGGTGGGACCAGATGCAAAAGGAGCTTATTGATATGGAGAGCACCCTATCTCAACATGGGAAGAGATGAAGGCTATCATGAGGAGGCGATCCATTCCATCCTGTTTTCGAAGGGAACTTCACAATAAGCTTCAATGCCTCACTCAAGGATCCAAGAGTGTGGATGAGTATTATAAGGAAATGCAAATAGCCATGATTAGAGCTAATGTAGAAGAGGATCCAGAAGCAACAATGGCTCGTTTCTTAGATGGGCTTAATCGTGACATAGCCGATGTTGTGGAGATGTACCATTATGTTGAGATTCATGACTTAGTCCACCAAGCTCCAAGGTGGAAAAATAACTCAAAAGGAAGAATATTGCAAGGAAGAACTCCAGTTCAACTTCTTTCAACTCACGGAGGAGCAACCTAAAAAAAGATATTCCCTCTACTTCAAATTCAAAGGGAAATGAAATAAAGAAAGAAGAAAAGATGGCTGCACCACCCAAGAAGGTTCAAAGTGGGCCTAATCCTTCAAGAAATCGAGACATAATATGCTTAAAGTGCCAAGGGAGAGGACACATCTCTAGTGAAGCGAACCATGAATATCAACAACCTTGGTGATTGGGAAACTGAAAGAGAAACAACGAAGGAAGAAGAAGAGCTATTCATGGAAAATGAAGATGGAAAGTATGCAGAAGAAGGAGAACTCCTTGTAACTAGGAGAGCCCTTAGCGCCCAGATGATGGTAGACGAAGATAAGCAAAGAGAGAACTTGTTCCATACTTGTTGCCAAATCCAAGGAAAGATTGTGGTATGATTATAGATGGAGGAAGTTGCTACAACATGGCAAGCACCGAGCTAGTGGAGAAGTTGAATTTGTCTACTTTCAAGCATCAAAGGCCTTACAAACTCCAATGGCTCAATGAATGTGGAGAATTGAGGGTAACCAAGCAAGTTAAGGTAATGTTTTCAATTGGCAAGTATAGGGATGAAGTGCTTTGTGATGTTGTACCAATGAAAGCATGTCACATTTTGTTAGATAGGCCTTGGCAGTATAATAGACGTGTTACACATGATGGTTTTCTAAACCGTTATTCTTTTGTACTTAGAGGGGAACCTATAACCCTCCTTCCTATGTCACCAACGCAAGTGTTAGAAGATCAAATCAAGAGAGAGAAGAAAAGAGAAAGTGAGTGTGTAAAAGTGTCTGAAAAATAGGAGAGTGAAATTGAGAAAATAAAAGAGAGCAAGCTAAGAGAAGAGAGAGGAAAAGGAGAGAGAGCTAAAGGTAAAATAGAGAAAGAGGGAGAAAGAGAGAAAAGTTTGTTAGTAGCAAGAAAGAATGAGATCAAACAAGCTTTGTTTTCTCAACAAAACCTCCTAGTAGTTATCTACAAAGAGGCTATGTAGAATACTAATGACTTAACCTCTACTTTGCCTAGTGTTGTTATGTCTCTTTTATAGGAATATGAAGATGTCTTTCCCGAAGAGGTACCACCTGGGTTGCCACCAATTAGAGGGATAGAACATCAAATTGATTTTATACCTAGAGCACCTTTGCGCAATCATCCAACTTACCGAGCTAATCCTGAAGAGACCAAGGAGATTCAAAGACAAGTACGAGAGCTGTTGGAAAAGGGATATGTGAGGGAGAGCCTCAGCCCATGTGAAGTACCAGTGTTGCTCGTGCCTAAAAAGGATGGCACATGGAGAATGTGTATTGATTGTCGAGCCATCAATAATATAACCGTAAGATATCGTCATCCTATTCCTGTTATTCTATATTTCCTTGAAAAAAGCGCTCAACCTACAGGAACTATTCAGGATATTTCAAAAAGAGCGGGTGTTTTTATGGAACTTTGTCCTAATCAACAAACGAAATTCAATTAAAAAAATAAAGAAATAAAAAAAAAGGGTGTGGATGACTTGTATATAGATTTATATAATCCTTTTCTCTCTTATCAAAAAATTCTATGGAATTCTGAAAGACGGAAAGATCCTTCTGATCGAGTCATATCATTCCATTATATTGACAATTTCAAAAAACTGTTCATACTATGAACACAGTATAATGGCGGTCGGGCAAGTATGCCCCCATCGTCTAGTGGTTCAGGACATCTCTCTTTCAAGGAGGCAGCGGGGATTCGACTTTCCCTGGGGGTAGGGTACTACGAAAGGAAGTTGATCGTGGATTATCAATAAAGACTGAAATTGATTCTTCCTGGGTCGATGCCCGAGCGGTTAATGGGGACGGACTATAAATTCGTTGGCAATTCACGATTTATTTACATACTAGAAAAAATAAAAGATTGGAAGGTGTAAATTCTTCAATAGTGGCCTCTACGGGCTTTCTTATAATTTGGATATGTTATTTTAGGATCAATCTATTAGGAATAGGACTACATAGTTATGGTTCATTTACATCTAATTGAATTAAAGTGAGTAAAGGGCTTGACAAATACAAACATAATAAGCATATTAAGCATATATAATATAAGTATAAGAAAGTATAAGAAAACTTTGCATAAACCGTCGAGAACCCTTTAAATCAAGTAATGTAGTGATTCAAGGGGTTCTCACAAACACCAAACTAATCCGATTACAATTCCAATTCATTTTTTTGAAGTTAATCCAGAGAAGAAAAAATATTTTTTTTCATTGTACAATGAAAACTATCTATAAAAAATTAGATAGAATAGCTTCGACCTTGTCAACTGATAATGAGAAAATGAAATCCGGATAAATACCAATACCTATTACAGGTATAAGGATAGAAATCGAAATAAATAACTCTCGCGGCCCATAATAAAAAAAAAAAGAGTTCGGTGTATTAAAAAACTTGTATCCATAGAACATCTGGCGTAACATAGATAATGAATAAATAGGAGTTAATATCATTCCAATTGCCATTACAAAAGTAATTAGTATTTTTGTCATTAAAAGGCCTCATAGAGAATTAAATAATACTCAAATTCATTCATAATCGAAAAATAGAGTACAATAGGACACCTTTTATAGAAAAAGTTTCTAAAAGTTTCTAAAAGTCTAAAATCTTAATAAAAGTTAAACACTAAAATCTAATCAAAAATATTTTAAATGATGCCTAAAATCAATGAATAAGATTAGGATACTAGTTTCAACTTAATCTCCAAGATATGATCTTTTACCAAGTCCTAAAATAATAAAATAAATAAATAACGAAATTCATAAGGAATCTAGCCCAAACTAATCAACTCCTTTAAGTAGTCACATAGGATGCTCATGCTTCATTAAAAATCACATGGTTGACACATGATTCTTAATCTCTTATAATTGAACTCCAATTGGCATGATTAAGGCTTCTTTGGACTCTCCCATATGTGTATAGTTGGGCCTTCAACATGTTGGATATTGACTCTAGTTGCTCCATGGACTCTTCTTAGGACATTGGGCTTCCACTTTTGCATCTTTAAGGAGATCTCATGTCCAAAGTCCAATTCAACTCCAAGATTAGCATGCCTGATGTGTTACTTCTTACTAGCTCTATCTCATGTTTGGAAGCTCCAATAAGGATGATTCCAAAATGAGGTGAAAGCTGAGAGTTTAAAATTCAAGATTAACCCATTAATCATTTGAAAACTTCATGAAATGATGATGAAAGTATTCACCAAAATTGAGAGATGTCCAGCATGTTCTAAATTGATCAAATATGGATCTTGGACTCTAAACTTGGGTTGATATCTAACATAGAGATTATCTTGAGCTCTTTGAAGTTCTTGGACATGTACTAGCACAATTTGGGCCTCTTGAGTATAGGCCATTGATGGAGTACCATGGAGCTTATATGACCACCATTAAGGAGACAGTGCATGGCCTAACTATAAAGGAAAGCTTGGACAAGTTGCTGAACATGTGGGATGTGATGTGGAGCATGATATTGGAGCTAAACAAAATTCATCTATTAAAGCCCAAAAATTCAAGCCCAATGTGTCTAAAGATCCATTACATTACAATATATTGGAGCCCCAATGACAAGAGCAAGATCTAAAGTTATGAAAGAAACTCTTAATTGTTTGATCCATGAATTACAAGACTTAGAGCCCATTTATAAGAATCAGATGGTTGCCCAAGAAGCTCTAAACAATATAGTAATATGCTTCTAAGTAGCCCAAGATTTGGCTAGAGTTGAAGGCCCAAAAGGAATCCTATTGGAAGAGCTCACTTAAAGCCTCATGTGACTAGCATGCGATCATTAATTTTTAGACCAAATAGAAAGTTTCTATTTTAGTTATTTCAATAAGGCCATATGGTCAAAACTTATGCTTAAAGATTAAGTTAGTTTCCTTCCTTTTATTTAGTTGCTTAAAACTTTCAAATTAAGTTATTATCTTTTAGGAAGTTTTAGTCAGATTTTATTGTTGTTTGAATGGCATCATTCTTAACTCATTTTGTTTCCAATTTCTTATGAAAGATGATGCCATCAATAGGATAGTAATTTAGAAAGTTTTTAAAGTCTAATTACCTATAAAAGGGCCTCATATGTACTCAGAAGGGGAAGATGAATAAGAATTTAGTTTTTTTCACATTGTGTGAGAATTTATCCTGTTCTCCTTGTGTTCTTATGAGAATGCTTGACTTATCAAAGGAGTGGTCTTCCTTTGTGTTGTCTTGAGGCTAGGGTTCTAAGAGACAGGTTCTCTTAGGGTTCCACCTTTGACCAACATCTTCTATCCCTATTTCTTTTAGTGTTTCAATTTTTTTGTTTGTTGTTAGCCGGTCTCAGGGTAAGATTCAGATTGTGTAAGGTTCTTAGAGCAAGTCTCTAGAGGGTCTCACATCATTTGGTATCAGAGCTATGGTTTGCTAGACTTTAAGGTTTGAAAAAAAAGAGAGAGAAACCAAAAAAAATTCAAAAAAAAAAAATTCAGTACTGAACATTCAAAGTTGCAGATTATTTTGCAAGTTTCCATTATTGTGTTGGAAAGTTTCCTAGAATGAAGAACTTATACTACAAGTCACAAGAGGTTACCTAATTTATAAACTTGGGTGGTAAGATTTAAACTTTCTTATTTCATTCTTTTTTAATCCATCTTTTTTTAGTTTCAAGTTTGTGATTTTCCTATTCTCTCCATCAAGGTAACCACTTTCCTTTCTTCAAATTCTTTCCTTTTCCCTACCTACTTAGTTTCTAAGTTTCCACTTTTCTATTTTGGGTATTTCCTAACTTCTCTTTGTTTTAACCTTTTCTTTTATTATTTTCCAGATTTTTTTTAGCCTTCTCCTCCCTTTTTCTTCTCTTAACTCGTCTAACTCCTTTCCTCCCAAGTCCAGGCTTTTGTTTTCCTATCTTGTCCAGAATTTTCATCCCTTTCTTTTTTCTTCCTTCTACTCATCCTATTCTTCATATTTTCCCCTTTTTAATACACATACCTATGTCCTTTTTGACTCTTTGGAATTTGAATTTTGGGATTCTAGTCTTGTGATTGCCACCTTCAATTGATTACTCCTTGTGATTGTTGTCTTGATTTGAATAAGAACACTATATAAGGCAAGTTTGAGTGGTAAAAGGCAAGAGTGATTTAATATCAAAGAAAAAGCCAATATAAGAGTGAAACACAAGTGATTGACATTTTTTGAGTGTAAACATGTGAGAAACAGTGGTGAGGTCCTATTTGCTTTATTTGTACTAACCTTGTTTTGAAGGTATGTCTCAAACTAGTGAGCCCCACTTTGACTTAAAGGCTTTTATGCAAGCCATAGAAAGCAAGATGGAGAAGTTGTTGAATGACAACCTCGATGCCCTCCAGTCCCCATCAAGCTCTAGACAATGCAAGAGCAAGGCCCGCGGTGCTGAAAGAGAGAGTGAAGATGATGAATCTGACTTTGAAGAGTCTGTTGTTAAAAGAGGAAAGCAAGCTGCTTCTCGTAATGAGCTTGGGAACATTAAATTGAAAATTCCCTCTTTTCAAGGAAAAAATGATCCTGATTTGTATTTCGAGTGGGAGAGAAAAATGGAACATGTATTTGAGTGTCATACATATAGTGAAGAAAAAAAGATAAAACTTGCTGCTATTGAATTTTCTGATTATGGTAGTATATGGTGGGATCAATTGTAGATAGATAGAAGGTGGAATGGTGAAAGACCTATCCATACATGGCAAGAGATGAAGGCTATCATGAGGAAGCGCTTAGTCCCAAACCACTATTACCGGGATCTGTTCAAGTGACTCCAAAGACTGAGACAAAGATCTATGAGTGTTGAAGAGTACCACCAAGAGATGGAGATCCTCATGATTTGAGCAAATGTTGAGGAAGATATAGAGGCTACAATGGTGAGATTCATTTACGAATTGCACCCTGAGATTGCTGAAACTGTTGACCTCCAAAACTACCTTGATTTGAATGAGGTGTTACATAAAGCTATCAAGTTTAAAGACAACAAAAGCAAAAGATGGTGGCTGGTTTGAGTTCATGGAAGCAAAGATTGAAGGATTCCAAATATTCCTTCAAGTCTTAGGTGACAGCAAGCCAAAGGAGGAGGGTAATCCAAAAACTTCAACTCCACCTCCTAATGGTAAAAATGACTCTAAAACTTCTTCTACTACTAAAGTTAAATGCTTTAAATGTCAAAGTTTTGCTCATATTTCTTCTCAATGTGTAATATCCAGTTCTTCGAAAACTAGAGAAAACGTGAGAAACGTAACGTACAGTTTCTCCGTAAATGAATGAAATTCATCAGATACAAAAGGAAGTCCCCCGAAATGATGTAGTTAAGGTCCCAAAAAATTTAGGAAGCATTCTAGACTCCTAAAAATGAGAATCCCAGGCCTAGGCGAAAAGAAAAATGGAGTTAGAATGAAGAAACAATTTCGTACGAAAAGCTTACGAAAACGTAATGGCATTTTCGTAATTTTAAGCAAATTTTGGAATTCACACAGGAGGGCTTTTTAAATGAAAATTTTGAGTTCTCTAGGATTCTCAGAGGCCTTGAAAATCATGGAAACCATTGGGACAGTTAAAACCCCTTCGGTAGATGTTTTCTAACGTCAGTTGACCCGAATTTTGACTGATTTGTTCGAGAAAGTTTTAGCTCCAATTTGAGTGATTCCAAAAGCATTTTTCTTAATTGGGAACCTAAATTTTACAATGGAAAAGACGGTTCTCAAAAAGGAGCTAAAACAAAGGAGAAACGAAAATGCAAAGTATGAAGGGCAAAATTGAAATTTTTGAAAAAGTCACTTTTCTTTACCTATATATAGGTGGCGCCCCACTTTCCTCTCCATTTGGAATCAGAAAATTTTACATAATTTCATAAGGGAGAGCTAGGGTTTTGGGCGCACCAAGAGAGAAGGAGGAGAAGAAGAAATGCCAAGATAAAGGTAGGTTTTTATGCTTATTTTTCATGCTTTCTCTCCACCAATCTCTTCTCCTCTTTTTTCCTCTTCTTCTCCATGATTTTTCTAAAGCTTTGAGGGCTATTTTGAAGGAAGAATAGAGGGGAATTTTCGGATTTGAAGAGAAGAGCTTGGAAAAAGCAAGATTCAAGGTAAAAATGCATCCTATGGTAGCTATATAGAACCCCCTTTCTTCTCCATTTCGACCTACACTAGGAACCCTAGGAAGATCTAATTTTCAAGCCCAACCAAGCATGATTCTTAGGTATTTGATGGAGAAGAATAAGAATATGCAAAGAAACCCATGAAATAGGCATTAGAATTCAAGAGGCAAAACATAGGGTTTCTAGTGCACCTTTCAAATTCTGAACTCATGTGATGCTTCCTTGTAACACCCCATAATTAATTAAGGTATTAATCATGGATTAGAATTAATTAAGAGTAATTAATATGGGCTTATTGGGCAAGTTAAGTGAATGGAGACTTTATAGAGATAAATTATTAAAATGGGTTTGAGATTTAATTGGGATAGAAATTCTATCTAGGCCTAAATTAATAGATCATGAGAAGGAGGCTAGGGTTTGGGACCAAAATTCTGCATTTTCTCACACTTAGAGCAAGATTCAGCCAAGATAATAGTTATACAACTTAATCCCCTCATCTTTCCCTTTAATTTGGTCCGATTAGTTTTTCATTTGGAGCATTTTCATCATACCCAAAATCTGAAATGTGAGTGTTTGGGGGTTTTCTTGATGAAATTCGTAGGTTGAGCTTAGGGCTGACTTTGGGTGAGTTTAAACCCTCCATTTGGATGCTTTATTGGTTAATTTGAGACCCCCATAGCTACTTTAGAAAATGGGTGTTAGTTTTGCACGAAATTGCTTAAGATTTTCGGTGGAATGTGGAGTTTTCTGCTAGATGACACTTAAATCCGAAATTGGAACTTGTTGTGGCTGGGTAAATGATTCTTGGGTAGTCATTAGCATTTTAAATTCCTTGGGTACTGATTATGACTATTAATGATGAATTAGAGTAGTAATTCTATGATGCTATGGTTATAGGGGGATTTCTGCACCATTGGTGATTGTTGCAAGTGTCTACAAGTGAGGTAACCGGGTTACATTAACTCCATTTATATATCTGTGTTAATTTCATATTTTACTGTACATGAATGATTTGAAATGTTGAATTAATTGGTTGGCTATCTGTTAAATTGTGATTGCACCTTGTGAGTCTATGGTGGAGCTGTGGTGCGGCTGCCACCCGTGCATGTGCTTCGATCGAGCACCAGGTTATGATCAAACCCCAGATGCACTGAGCCCCGGTTGTGCTCAATGAGGAGTAGGTGCCGTGGACGGGCCTCTCCGGTATCAATGGCCTTTAACATGTGATAATATGATTGCTAGTATGGGATAGTAATCATGATAGCCTAATTATTTCATTTACTGATATGAATGGTCTACTGTTGGTGTTTATGTGAAATTATGCATGTATGTGAATTAATATGGAGTATATGATGGAATTGCCTCGGTTACTGAGATTCATATCTCACCCCGTCTTATGGGATTAACATTTCAGGTGAGGGTTCTTTGAGTAAGGATAAGGGTAAGCAAGTGGATGAACATCCATGAGCAGAGGCCCGGTGTGGGGAGCTACACTTGGTCTGAGTAGAATAGGGTAGATGCTAATTTTGTTAAGTCTTGTATAGCATCATCATGTATCTGCATTGCCAAGTGTAGAAGTTGTATTTTGTTAACATAGAATGTAATCCCATGATATGTTCCTTATACACTTGACTATTAATGCAAGAAATACCCAGTGAAATATGATTGAATGACCATTGTGGGAGATTTATAATTTGTTGACGTAAAATCGTAAAGATGAGTAGGAAAATCCACATCTAAATGCTAAAAGGGTAATGATAGATTAGTTGGGTAATTAAGGTACATAATTATCACTAAAGTTGCATAAATTAAGGTAAAATGGCCCTAGAGTGATATTGGAGGGAAATTGGAGAGCATAAGATGAAATCTTGGGAGTTGTAGGAACAGAAGGGAATTGGCCGCGGCTAATATTTAATTGGCCTAGGCCAAATCGTAACAGAGAAGAATTGGCCGCGGCCAACATTTAATTGGCCTCGGCCAAATGTGGCGAACCTGCCAGGGAAGAAAACAGAGAGCAATTGGCCACGACGAATGGTGACGTTAGCCGCGGCTAAGCCTGAGAGGCAGATTTGGGGGTGTTCCAGAGGGTATTTGGCCGTGGCAAAATGTGAAAAATTTGTGAAGGCGTAAGGAGTTGAACCAAGAGTAATTGGCCGCGGCGCAAGTGAATTTAGCCGCGGCGAAAGTGCTCTATTTCTCATATTCACCTAGAAACCTTAGTTTCTCTTAAGGTAATGCTAAGGAATGATTTAGAAACACTTGTAGGAGAATTTTATGAGTTGGAAATGATGGATGGGAGTATCAAAGGCTCCTCATTAATAATTAAATTTACTCACGTGTTTGAATAATTGTGGTTGTCTAGCTAATGACCCTAGCAACATTAAGGTTTTAAAATTCCCTCACTTGTCCCCGATGTAATTAATTTTAATGACTTCAAACCTTGATACATGATTATTAATCATGTAATTAACCTTAATTACTATAATTGGAAGTTAGGGTTGTTACAATTGGTATCAGAGCAATGGTTCAGGCAAGTGTGGTTGTTTTATAGCTCTGTGGTTAGAAAACTTGGCAATTATGATGCATGCATGATAGGAGTAGGAGCATTATGACTTAGAGATAACTCTCATATATACATATACCTGCCATGGGTGGGTTTGTGTATTATTGCCTTGGGCTGTAGCTTAATGGAGGATGCTTGTGGTTGTGCTTGTAGCATTACAGAGCTAAGATGGCTACACGCAGAGAAACAACTGAGATGCTAAGAGAGATGCAAGAGGCCATGGCTGCAATGGCTAACCGAATGAGAGAACAAGCTGAGGCCCATGAAACTACGGTTAGGGCAATGACTGACCGGCTTCAAGAGCAAGCCGAGGCTCATGCAGTGATTGTACAAGTGCTGCAACAGCTACACGAAAATATGAATAAGCAGAACCAAGAGGTGCCGATGGAAAATCGTGTGGGGGCTGGTCATAACCCTGGTGTGGGACACCAAGGGGAGGATGGTGACCTCTCTATTGCATTGGCCAAATCTGAAAAGCTGATCCTCCATCCTTTTTGGGGGATTTAGACACTGAAAAAGCTGAGAGGTGGCTGATGCAACTAGAGAAAATCTTTGCAGTTATGACTTGCACCACCGAACAAAAGGCAAAGTTGGCCATTTACAAGTTGGAGGGTGAGGCTGAACATTGGTGGAGGAATGCCTCCAGATTGTTGAATGCAAGGGAGATACCCTTGACTTGGGAAAGTTTTCAAACGGCTTTTGAGAGCAAATATTTCCCACCATCGGTGAGGGCGGACAAGGAAGCCGAGTTTAACTTCCTTGAGCAAGGGGACATGAATGTGGACCAATACGTAGCCAAATTTATCCAATTGTCTCGTTTCTCCTCCTACTTGAAGAGATTTGACGATGAGCCATGGAAGGCTAAAAAATTTGAAAGGGGTTTGAGACCGGAAATCAAAGATAAGATTGTATCTCTACAAATTCGTAATTTTGACGAATTGGTGGAGAAATGTAGAGTGACAAAGAGGGCCATGATGGAAAGTGAGGCCAAGAGGAAAAAGACCCTGGAAGGAAAACGTGACCGGGGTATGGAGCCCTTTAGAGGCGGAAGCAAGAAAGGAGCCCATAGTGGAAGTGGCTCTTGGGGAAGGAGACAACCCCCAAAGAATGCCCCTCAAAGGAGAAGTATGGGACCACTAAGAAATGCAAATAGTGCCCCACCTGCTTGTGCCAAGTGTGGCAAGAACCATGGGAATGGGCCATGCCCAGTGTGCTACAATTGTGGGAAGCCTGGACACTATGCACGGACTTGCACGGTGTCACGGGAGTCGGCCACATCCATTAAGCCACCTATACAAGGAAGGGTGTTCGCACTTACACAGCAAGAGGCTAGTAGATCCCCTAGTCTGATCCGAGGTACTTTACTTGTCCATAATCATGTCGTAGATGCATTGTTTGACTCGGGTGCGACCCACTCATTCATCTCATATGACTATGTTAAGCGTCTGGGTCTAAAAATTAGCCTGTTGCCATTTGAATTATCTGTGTCCACCCCTACTGGATATTCTATGATTACATCTTATGTATGTTTAAACTGTACTGTACAATTGGATAGCCGTTGTACTACCCTTGATTTGGTTTGTATCCCTTTGTGTGACTTTGGTGTAATCATTGGCATGGATTGGCTGTTTGCTAATAATGTGATACTTGACTGTAACCGTAAAACTATTTCCTTACCTGTAAATATACCTGAGACTTGTCCTATGACTGAACTTACTTGTGTGTCCGCCGTCCAAGCTGAGAGGTGCCTTAGGCGTGGTTGCCAAGGGTTCCTAGTATTCTTTTCATTGTATGCTGAGGTAGATGATGGGTTGGAGGATATACCTGTGATTAGGGAGTTCCCTGAGGTTTTCCCTAGAGAGTTTAGTGGACTACCTCCAGATAGAGAGCTAGAATTTTCTATTGATTTGGTACCCGGTACAAGTCCAATATCTAAGGCCCCATACAGAATGGCGCCTGCTGAGTTGGTGGAGTTGAAAAGTCAATTAGAAGAGTTGCTTGAAAAAGGATTTATTAGGCCTAGTGTGTCTCCGTGGGGGGCACCAGTGTTGTTTGTCAAAAAGAAAGATGGTAGTCTTAGGCTTTGCATTGACTATAGGCAATTGAGCTAAGCGACTGTCAAGAATAAGTACCCTTTGCCTAGAATTGATGACTTGCTTGACCGATTAGCGGGAGCGTCGATCTTTTCAAAGATTGACCTTAGATCAGGGTATCACCAACTTAGAGTCAAGGCTGAGGATGTACCTAAAACTACCTTTAGGACTAGATATGGCCATTATGAGTTCCTAGTCATGCCTTTCGGGTTAACCAATGCCCCTGTCATTTTCATGGATTACATGAATAGGATTTTTAGGCCTTATCTGGATCGATTTGTGGTAGTGTTCATTGATGACATCCTCATCTACTCTAAAAGTAGTGAAGAGCATAAAGAGCATCTTAGGATAGTTCTTCAAACCTTGAGAGAGCATCAGTTGTATGCTAAGTTGAGCAAGTGTGAGTTTTGGCTACGGGAGGTCAAATTCCTAGGTCATGTGATATCAGAACAAGGGGTAGCGGTAGATCCTAGTAAGGTAGAGGCGGTACTGAATTGGGAGAGACCTAAAACAGTGACCGAAATCCGAAGCTTCTTAGGTCTAGCTGGCTACTATAGAAGATTCATTAAGGGATTTTCTCAGTTAGCCATGCCTTTGACAAAGTTGACTAGGAAGGACCAACCATTTGTGTGGGATGCTAAGTGTGAGAATGCCTTTCAAGAGCTTAAGGATAGGCTTACCACCGCACCTGTGTTAGTGATACCTGACCCTAAAGAGACATTCACAGTCTATAGTGATGCTTCCAAGAAAGGATTAGGGTGTGTCTTAATGCAACAAGGTAGGGTGATAGCCTATGCTTCTAGGCAGCTTAGACCCCATGAAGAGAATTATCCTACCCATGACCTAGAGCTAGCGGCTGTAGTTTTTGCCCTTAAGATTTGGAGGCACTATCTCTATGGTGCCCAATTTGAGGTGTATAGTGATCACAAGAGTTTGAAGTACTTATTTGACCAAAAAGAGTTGAACATGAGACAAAGAAGGTGGATGGAATTCCTTAAGGACTATGATTTCTCCTTAAAGTATCATCCAGGGAAGGCGAATGTGGTCGCCGATGCCTTGAGTAGGAAATCTATTCACATGGCAATGATGATGCTTAGAGAGCAAAGGTTGATTGAGGAAATGAGAGATTTGAATTTATCAATTTCAATGAACCCTAGTAGTATTCTTTTAGGAGAGCTGAGGATAGAAAATGACCTTAGGAAGAGAATTAAAGAGGCCCAACAGCTAGATGCCTACTGGAGAGGAATTAGAGATCAACTAAGGAGAGGTGAGGTCAAGGATTTTGACCTATCAGAAGATGGTTTGGTGAGGTATCAAGGTAGAGTGTGCATACCCAAGGATGAAGAGTTGAGGAACATTATACTATCAAAAGCTCATAAGACTAAGTACACCATCCATCTGGGCACCACTAAGATGTATAGGGATTTAAAGAAGAGCTTTTGGTGGCCTGGGATGAAGTCGGACATAGTAGAGTTTGTTGCTAGGTGTCTAATTTGTCAAAGGGTTAAGATTGAGCACCAAAGACCTGCAGGTTTATTGCACCCTTTAGAGATTCTGGAATGGAAATGGGATAGTATATCCATGATTTTGTGATGGGTTTGCCTAGAACTTCCTCGGGTTATGATGCTATTTGGGTGATTGTGGATAGATTGACGAAATCTGCCCACTTTCTACCTATTAGAGCCACTTATTCTCTAGATAGACTAGCTCAGCTGTATGTTTGTGAGATTGTAAGATTGCATGGTGTCCCTAATAACATTGTGTCAGATAGAGACCCAAGATTCACATCAAAATTTTGGCGGTCTCTACAAGAAGCTTTAGGCACTAGCCTTAACTTTAGCACTACTTATCATCCTCAGTCTGATGGACAGACTGAAAGGACCATTCAGACCTTTGAGGACATGCTTAGAGCTAGTGTGCTGGAGTTAAAAGGGAGTTGGGATGTGTACTTGCCTTTAGCTGAGTTTGCTTATAATAATAGTAACCATTCCAGCATTCAGATGGCACCATTTGAAGCACTTTATGGGAGGAAGTGTCGGTCACCCTTGTGTTGGGTAGAACTTGGTGAGAGGAGCCTCTTCGGTCTAGACATAGTGGACCAAACCACCCATCAGATAGAACTCATTAGAAAGAAGTTGTTGGCTGCCCAGAGTAGGCAAAAGAGTTATGCGGATAAGAGAAGGAGACCCTTAGAATTTGAGCTGGGAGACCATGTGTTCCTTAAGGCTACCCCAGTGACGGGTGTAGGACGGTCTATTAGGACAAGAAAGCTCAGTCCTCGTTATCTTGGTCCTTTCCAAATCCTTGAAAGGATAGGACCCGTGGCCTATAGAGTTGCATTACCTCCAAACCTGGCCAGATTGCATGATGTGTTCCATGTGTCCCAACTGAAAAAGTACCACCCGGACCCTTTGCATGTCATTGAGCATGAGAATGTACATCTACAAGATGATTTGTCTTATGTGGTTGAGCCAGAAAGGATTGTGGACTCAAAGGTCAAACAGCTGCGTAATAAGGACATCCTCCTGGTAAAGGTAGTATGGAGAGGACTTACTCCGGATGAAGCAACTTGGGAAACTGAGGAAGCAATGAGGAAGGATTATCCTGCATTATTTGAGTAAGGTATGTTTAATTTTGAGGACAAAATTTCTAAAAGAAGGGGATAATGTAACACCCCATAATTAATTAAGGTATTAATCATGGATTAGAATTAATTAAGAGTAATTAATATGGGCTCATTGGGAAAGTTAAGTGAATGGAGACTTTAGAGGGATAAATTATTAATGTGGGTTTGAGATTTAATTGGGATAGAAATTCTATCTAGGCCTAAATTAATAGATCATGAGAAGGAGGCTAGGGTTTGGGACCAAAATTCTGCATTTTCTCACACTTAGAGCAAGATTCAGCCAAGATAATAGTTATACAACTTAATCCCCTCATCTTTCCCTTTAATTTGGTCCGATTAGTTTTTCATTTGGAGCATTTTCATCATACCCAAAATCTGAAATGTGAGTGTTTGGGGGTTTTCTTGATGAAATTCGTAGGTTGAGCTTAGGGCTGACTTTGGGTGAGTTTAAACCCTCCATTTGGATGCTTTATTGGTTAATTTGAGACCCCCATAGCTACTTTAGAAAATGGGTGTTAGTTTTGCACGAAATTGCTTAAGATTTTCGGTGGAATGTGGAGTTTTCTGCTAGATGACACTTAAATCCGAAATTGGAACTTGTTGTGGCTAGGTAAATGATTCTTGGGTAGTCATTAGCATTTTAAATTCCTTGGGTACTGATTATGACTATTAATGATGAATTAGAGTAGTAATTCTATGATGCTATGGTTATAGGGGGATTTCTGCACCATTAGTGATTGTTGCAAGTGTCTACAAGTGAGGTAACCGGGTTACATTAACTCCATTTATATATCTGTGTTAATTTCATATTTTACTGTACATGAATGATTTGAAATGTTGAATTAATTGGTTGGCTATCTGTTAAATTGTGATTGCACCTTGTGAGTCTATGGTGGAGCTGTGGTGCGGCTGCCACCCGTGCATGTGCTTCGATCGAGCACCAGGTTATGATCAAACCCAGATGCACTGAGCCCCGGTTGTACTCAATGAGGAGTAGGTGCCGTGGATGGGCCTCTCCGGTATCAATGGCCTTTAACATGTGATAATATGATTGCTAGTATGGGATAGTAATCATGATAGCCTAATTATTTCATTTACTGATATGAATGGTCTACTGTTGGTGTTTATGTGAAATTATGCATGTATGTGAATTAATATGGAGTATATGATGGAATTGCCTCGGTTATTGAGATTCATATCTCACCCCGTCTTATGGGATTAACATTTCAGGTGAGGGTTCTTTGAGTAAGGATAAGGGTAAGCAAGTGGATGAACATCCATGAGCAGAGGCCCGGTGTGGGGAGCTACACTTGGTCTGAGTAGAATAGGGTAGATGCTAATTTTGTTAAGTCTTGTATAGCATCATCATGTATCTGCATTGCCAAGTGTAGAAGTTGTATTTTGTTAACATAGAATGTAATCCCATGATATGTTCCTTATACACTTGACTATTAATGCAAGAAATACCCAGTGAAATATGATTGAATGACCATTGTGGGAGATTTATAATTTGTTGACGTAAAATCGTAAAGATGAGTAGGAAAATCCACATCTAAATGCTAAAAGGGTAATGATAGATTAGTTGGGTAATTAATGTACATAATTATCACTAAAGTTGCATAAATTAAGGTAGAATGGCCCTAGAGTGATATTTGAGGGTACATTAACTCCATTTATATATCTGTGTTAATTTCATATTTTACTGTACATGAATGATTTGAAATGTTGAATTAATTGGTTGGCTATCTGTTAAATTGTGATTGCACCTTGTGAGTCTATGGTGGAGCTGTGGTGCGGCTGCCACCCGTGCATGTGCTTCGATCGAGCACCAGGTTATGATCAAACCCAGATGCACTGAGCCCCGGTTGTACTCAATGAGGAGTAGGTGCCGTGGACGGGCCTCTCCGGTATCAATGGCCTTTAACATGTGATAATATGATTGCTAGTATGGGATAGTAATCATGATAGCCTAATTATTTCATTTACTGATATGAATGGTCTACTGTTGGTGTTTATGTGAAATTATGCATGTATGTGAATTAATATGGAGTATATGATGGAATTGCCTCGGTTACTGAGATTCATATCTCACCCCGTCTTATGGGATTAACATTTCAGGTGAGGGTTCTTTGAGTAAGGATAAGGGTAAGCAAGTGGATGAACATCCATGAGCAGAGGCCCGGTGTGGGGAGCTACACTTGGTCTGAGTAGAATAGGGTAGATGCTAATTTTGTTAAGTCTTGTATAGCATCATCATGTATCTGCATTGCCAAGTGTAGAAGTTGTATTTTGTTAACATAGAATGTAATCCCATGATATGTTCCTTATACACTTGACTATTAATGCAAGAAATACCCAGTGAAATATGATTGAATGACCATTGTGGGAGATTTATAATTTGTTGACGTAAAATCGTAAAGATGAGTAGGAAAATCCACATCTAAATGCTAAAAGGGTAATGATAGATTAGTTGGGTAATTAATGTACATAATTATCACTAAAGTTGCATAAATTAAGGTAGAATGGCCCTAGAGTGATATTTGAGGGAAATTGGAGAGCATAAGATGAAATCTTGGGAGTTGTAGGAATAGAAGGGAATTAGCCGTGGCTAATATTTAATTGGCCTAGGCCAAATAATTGGCCTAGGCCAAATCGTAACAGAGAAGAATTGGCCGCGGCCAACATTTAATTGGCCTCGGCCAAATGTGGCGAACCTGCCAGGGAAGAAAACAGAGAGCAATTGGCCGCAGCGAATGGTGACGTTAGCCGCGGCTAAGCCTGAGAGGCAGATTTGGGGGTGTTCCAGAGGGTATTTGGCCGCGGCGAAATGTGAAAAATTTGTGAAGGCGTAAGGAGTTGAACCGAGAGTAATTGGCCGCGGCCCAAGTGTAATTAACCGCGGCGAAAGTGCTCTATTTCTCATATTCACCTAGAAACCTTAGTTTCTCTTAAGGTAATGCTAAGGAATGATTTAGAAACACTTGTAGGAGAATTTTATGAGTTGGAAATGATGGATGGGAGTATCAAAGGCTCCTCATTAATAATTAAATTTACTCACGTGTTCGAATAATTGTGGTTGTCTAGCTAATGACCCTAGCAATATTAAGGTTTTAAAATTCCCTCACTTGTCCCCGATGTAATTAATTTTAATGACTTCAAACCTTGATACATGATTATTAATCACGTAATTAACCTTAATTACTATAATTGGAAGTTAGGGTTGTTACATTCCTAAGTTTAATTAAGAGTATAAATGAGTTCTTGAGACACCTAAGATTCTCCCCACAAGCTTCCTCCTTCAAGAAAACAAAGAAAACTCCATATGGCCAAATTGATGCTTATGTCTTGGCCAAGAGGGGATCTTGTAGGTGGGGAGAGTTTTAAATTTTTCTAAGGCCATTCTTGAGTCATATTTGATGAATGAAAATGAAGGAATGAAAAAAATTTAGAACTCATGGAAGGTGATTTGGTGTCTTAGATTTCATATTATGATCTAAAGAAGCAACATGGTGCTAGGCCTTTTGTTTTGATGGTGTGATGACTCCAAGAGGCTTAAAAGAAGTCAAGAATCATATTTGAAAGGGAAGAATAAGGCCTAGAAATAATTTGAAGGGTGTTGCTTCATTAAGTGCCAATATGGACCATAATGGAGCCTATAGAGCAATCTAGTATTTCATCAAGTTATGTAGTCTTAGAATGTGTTTCATAAACCTAATTGGCTCCCATAAATTGTATCTAGGCCAAGAGGAACCTTCCCCACACTTTTGTGGGTGTGTAGCCGAAAAGAAGAGCTTAAATTCAAAGGGAAAAGTGTGTGAATTTGGGCAAGTAGCTCTCTCCACCCTCTCACATGCATGGATGTGTGTTTAGCTTGTTTTAGAAGGTGTGTATGTGTATTTTCAAGCTATGAAAAGTATGCTAGCATGCCTTTATATGCTATGATTTTTGATACCATGTTATGTTTCAAAATAAGTACATGATGTTTGTATGAGTTTACTTGAGTGTGGAGAGGCCAAGAACTCTTTCTTTTAGTGAGGATGAGCCAAGAACTCTTGAGCTTTGTTGAGACAAAGTAAAGAGTCTCCTAAAAGCAATGTGGGCTCCCAAGAGTATGGTTGAGTCCAAAGCTCTTAAGGAATGGGTGAAGCAAATCCAAAATCCATGAGGAGAAGTGTGAGGCCAATCCAAACACTTGGTGAGCTATTGAATGTCTTGTATGATTTGTTCATATGCCAAGTTTGCTTTTTAAATATCCATGACTTTTATTTTCTCCATGCATGCATTTGTAAAGCTTGCTTTGCACATATTATGTATGATTGAATGAGAGATGAGCTATTGGGAATCTTTGAATCTCATCCCCTCCTCTCTAATGATCTAACATGCTAGGTAGACTAAGTAACTATGGTGAAGGGAGCCAACAACAATGACGAGGAAAGATTGACAATCTTATGTCTTGTTTTGTTTATTTTGGAACCATAATGATAGTTTATGATGTATATGATATTGTAAATGTACTATAAACCTTGAGACATGTATAATATGATATTATATGACGTTTAAATGTATGGATATGGTGTATGCCTTCTAGCCTATATTTTGAGCATGAGATGCCAAATTATGCAATGTGAAAGTGTGATGGAAATGTGTATAAATGTGGGTTGAATGGCCAAAATGAGATACATGAGGTTTGGGACCATTTGGACAGCTCACTTAAGTCTCAAATGTGCTTTTAGACTTGCCCAAAAGGTGCCAAGACTAAGGGAAATCCATTTAGCAACTTTGGTACCCTATATGGAGCCAAAATTGACCATTATGGAACCCTATATCACTTTTTGGCCAAATGAGTCAGTCTTGATTTAAAATTTGGCATGCAATTAGGTCTTATTGAGAGATTTTTGAAAAGTTAAAGATCATAATTTTCAGAGGTCGATAGAATATTTGATGATTTTTCAAAGTTGGCAAAATTTATGGTTTTGGTCTGCTGCACTATTTATTTGGTCCGAAATTATTTTCTATCACACGAGACTTAAATGATGTCCAATTACCATGAAATTTTATACAAAAAAAATAGGAAATCAAAGTGACTCATGCCAACTAGAAGCACCTCATTTGGAGGTCTAGAGAAGGAGATATGAATTTTTGAAGTTTCTATCTAGTATCAGTAACTTTGCCCGACCAAAAGTACTATTCTGTTGAATTTTGAGGCCTGAGCTTGATGAACTGATATGGAGATATTTTTTCTCTCTAGTTAACATCCATAAATTTTTAGATTGGTATCATTTTCATAAATAGGAAAGTGTGCAGTATGATAATTGATGGTGGTAGTTGTACCAATGTGGCTGAAAAACTTAATTTGCCTACTTTAAAACATCCTAGACCATATAAATTGCAATAGCTGAATGATTGTGGTGAGGTTAAAGTCACCAAATAGGTTATGGTTGTCTTTTCTGTTGGAAAATATCATGATGAGGTTGTAAGTGATGTAGCATCTATGTGTGCTAGACATGTCTTACTTGGTAGGCCATGGCAATTTGATAGAAAAGTTAGGCATGATGGTTACACAAATTATTATTCTTTTCTTTTCAATGGCAAAAATATTGTACTTAAGCCTCTTAGGCCCCTTCAAGCTTATGAGGATCAAGTGAAAAGTGTAAAATAAGAGCAAAAGAGAAAAAAGAGAGAGCAAGAGAAAAAGAATTAAGTGAAAAGAAAATGAGTGAGAAAAATAAAGAAAAAAGAGTGACTTTATTTGTTGGAAAAAGTGAGATCAAAAGAGCTTTAGATGATAAGGAGTCTTATATACTTTTGTATAAAGATATCCTTCTAACTAATAGTGAATTTGATCAATCTTTGCCCTCTAGTATTTTGTCTTTGCCACAAGATTTTTGTAACACCATGATTTGTAGCTCATCTCATGCCGTTAAAGAACTTAATTCCATGAATCATAGAAGTTTCCAATGAAAAAGACAATAAAAATATTGATTATTTTAGTGTTACGTCGTATATAAAATTTTCATTCGGTGTCATGTAGACCATATAAGCTCATACAACACATTCCCATATTTAATTACATGAATATAACTCATTTGCATCATCAAAAGTGGCCTACACCTCAAGGAACTCGAAGGGAAGTATGAAATATACATATTCATTTTTCGGTCAGATTTTGCTCATTTCTGTCACAAATTTTGGAAAATCATAACTAATTCTAGAAAATTTAAAATCATACATTCTTAGCCATTCTAGAAAGCTACACATGTCTAATTTATTCTAAATATATTTCTAGACCATAACATCCAACACAGAGGATGTTTGACATTTGAAATGATCCAAAGGTCAAGCTATCTACTGGTGCTATCACAGAATTCTACAACAAACTTTAAAAATGTCCAATTAATTTCAAAAAAATCTAATCCATGTGAATTAATCTGGAAAGATGTGGATATTAGCTAGAAGAAAAAAATAATCCAGACCAGTTTAGGCACACCCAGACCTCAAAACTCAATCAAACAATAACTGAGGTCGGGTTAAGTTCCTGATACTGGATAGATTTTTTAAAAATTCATATCTCCCTCTCTAGGCATCGAAATGAGGTGCTTCTAGTTAGCACAAGTCGCTGGAGATGTCTAGTTTCTTTGTATAAAATTTTGTGACAATTGGACATCATTTGAGTCCTATGTGATAGATTTCATTTTTGGACCTAAGTGAACAGTGACATGACCCAAACCAAAATTTTTGCCAATTTTGAAAATTCATCAAATATTCTGTAGACCTCCAAAAAAATTTTTCTTTAGCTTCCAAAAAATCTCTCAACAATCTCTAATTGCATGCCATGTCTCAAATTAAGAAGAGCTCATTTAGGCAAAAAGTGACATAGAATTCCATTATAGTCAATTTTGGCTCCATATAGGATACCAAAATGTTCAAATGGTTTTGCTTGGGGTTTGACACCTTTTGGGCAAGTCTAAAAGCATAATTAGGACTTGTGTGAGCCACCCAAATAGTCCCAACCCTCATGCTTCTCATTTTGGCCATCTCACTCATACTTATACACATTCCCATAATGTCATTCGAGAAGCCACATTGACATAACAAACTCATTTTACATTCTAGTAGTTACATGCCATAATTTCTCACTTATACATGACACATCAACATATTTATACATATTCATAACTTCATAAGACATATACAACCATGGATTACAATATTTGCCATTCTTATGGCCTTAAAGTAACAGAATTTTCACATTTTAATGTCATTCCTTCATTTCTCATGTGGTTGACTCATATTGTCTTGCTCTTTAGGTCCACCTAGCATATTAGAACATTGGAGAGGAGGGGATGAGATTCAAAAAATCCCAATAGCTCATCTCCTTTTCAATCACACATAACATATGTAAACCAAGTCTTGAAAATGCATGCATAGATATAATAGATGACATGAACCTTCAAGAAGCAAGCTTGGCATGTGAATAAGTCATACAAAATATCCAAAGGCTTGCCAAATGGATGGATTAGCCTCACCCCTTTTCTCATAAATTTTGGACTTGCCTCACCCATTCTTTAAGAGATTCTTGGACTCAACCTTGCTCTTGAGAGTCCATCTCATTTAGGAGACTCTTCACTTTGTCTCAACCAATTCTAAAGGTTCTTGGCTTATCCTCACCATGGCTAAGAGTTCTTGGCCTTTCCACATTCAAGCAAACCTAAACAAATATCATAATATCATTTAGAAACATAGTATGTCATCATGAAACCATGGCATGTGAAATCATGCTAGTATACATTTCATGGCTTAAAAATACATATACACACATTCTAAGACAAGCTAAACACACATCCATGCATGAGAGAAGGTGGAGAGAGCTACCTTGGAAGCAACCACACACTTTTCCCTTTGAAAGAATGCTCCTTCTTTTGGCCTCACACACACAAATGTGTGGGGATGCTTTCTCTTGGCCTTGACATAATTCATGGAAGCTAATTAGGTTCATGAACTCAATTCTAAGGCTATACAATTTTCTTAGGCACTACTTTGACCTATAAACATCATTATGGTTCCAAAATGGCATCTAATGAAGCAACACTCATCAAATAAATTCTAGGCTCCATTCTTTCCTTTCAAATATGATTCTTGACTCCTTTTAAGCCTCTTAGAATCATCACACAATTAAAACCAAGAGTCTAACTACATGTTGCTTCTTTAGGTCATATTATGGAACATAAGGTACCATCTCATTCTCTAAGCTTTCTAAATTTTTTTCAAGGCTTCCACTCATATTTATTCATCATATATGATTCAAAAATAGGCTTAGAAAAATTTAAAACTCTCTATAGGCACCCAAACCTAGCTAGGCTGAGACTAGGAGCATTTTTTGCTTTCATGGAGTTTAGTTTATTTTCTCAAGGGAAGATACGTATGGGGAGTCTCTTAGGGATCTTAGGAGCTCTATTAAACTCTTATTTAGGCCTAAGAATCATTATACAAAATTAGATTTTATAAGGTGCACTTGAAATGATGCGATCCATCAAAGGGAGCAAGCTGTCTCAAATACTTGGAATGATCCTCTACAAATTCCAAGTAGCCTAATGACAAGAGAACGAGCTAAAAGAATGAGAGAAGCCTTAAGTGGACTTGTTCAAGAGACCTGGACTAAGCAAATAGCAATTGAAGCAACAAAAGTCAAGCGAGATCTAAACATTTCTAATGTGGACGTCCTCAACATCATATGGGCTGAAGATGGAGCTACTAAGGCTAAATTGGGCCAAAACATTATAAATTGAAGTACTTGAACTATGGACCATCCATTGGTGGGCTCATTTTGGGCTAAATAATGTCATTTTGGGCTTAATAAGCTGATTTGTAGAACCCTAATGTATTTGGACGAATTTAGCTTATTTAGGGGATTTATTTCCTTTTTAGTCTTTAAGAGAATTTGACTTTTATAATTCTGATTGCATAGGTCATTAATTAGGATATTTGCCATTAATTTCCCTAGTTTTCCTTTTCTATGAGTATTAAAGGCAGATTTGACTTGCACACTATATAATTGTACTCTGCCTCCTATTGTAACTAGATTTGAATGAATAAAATTGTATTTTCTGGAAATCCCAGACTTGAGAGGCGTGCTCTCTAGGGTTCTTCATTGAACTTGTAGACTTCTCAAGGCTGGATCAACCTTGTGGCGTCTTCTAACACTCGGGGTCCTTGTCTCTTTGTATTCAGGGGTTCTAAGTGGATCATTCAGACTTGATTTAGCTTTCTTGGGGTGCGTATATTTGAGATCGGTTGTGGGTTCAGGGAGACTCGACTCCTAATGGGTTCGCACCATGAAACAATAGATTTTGCATCTTGAAATCTAATGGCTAGTTTGTTATTTTCTTTGCATATTCTTGTTCTTCTCCCTCAAATTCCTAAGATTCACCCTTGGTTTGGTAAAAAACTTAACTCCCTAAGGCTGACCATATATGGGTCAAAATACTCACAAGAGAAGGGAGGAAGAAGATTGATATGAACCAGACTCATGTGGGGAAGGATGCTCGTGTGGAGAAGGACTTGATGATAGATGGCCCAATGACAAGAGGAAGAGTTAAGCGTCTACAAAGAGCAATTGGGCTTCAATTTGCTGAATTAGAAGCCCATAATGTTAGTGCATGCATTGAGGAAGCAAATGGAGCCTTAATCATGCTTATTCAAGCCCAGGATGATGCTTAAAAAGCCCATTGAAGATAGAGGACGTGAATAGTACTTCAAATGCAAGATGTCCAGCCCATTAGTATTAATTAGTTTCTATTAGGCTGATTATCTATCCTTTTCTGTTTTCAAAAGGATTTGATTTTGTATCCCTATTTTTTAGATCTTTTAGTTAGGATTATGTAGTTAGTTTCCTACTTTTCCTCCAGTAAATAGGTTTGAGCTACACTATAAATTTATGTATTCTGCCTTCATTTGAATCAGATTGGAAGTAGTAGAATTATTGAGTGTTTCTCTAATTGTGAGAATCTTATCTTTTCTTTGCTCTTGTGAAACCTTTGTCTTGTCAACCTATCTTTAGGTTGGTGATTCAAGTTCGCAAAAGCCCCCAATTCGTGCTTCGATCCAAGTGTGTCGTTGTGTGGATTGGTTTACTGTGTTCGTGGTTAGGCGCATTGTCTAAATAGCAGGTCAACGTTCTTATAACGTTGGTTGGCTATTTGCTTCCGTCGGGTCTCGAACCATCATCTATCCATCAACCTACGTCGTGAAGATTGGGGCACCCCTTGATTTCGCATCAAAGATCAAGTGGAAGGATTGCATGATACCTTAATTTTCTTGGTTTTTCTTGCTTGTTCTTTGCTTTCCTTGGCTTCCTCACCTAAATTTCAAAAATTTCCCTCTGTTCTTCCTTCAAAACAGTCCTCAAAACTTTAGAAAAATCATGGGAAAGAAGGGGGAAAAGGAGGAGAAGAGATTGGCTAAGAGAAAGCATAAAAAACAAGCAAATTTCCATACCTTATGCCTTGAATATCTCCTTCTTCTTCTCTCCCTTTCATGTGCCTAAACCCTAGCCTTCTTCTCTGAAATTGGGTAGCAAAATATGAGACTAAATGAAGGAGAGAGTAGGGTGCCTCCTATTTATAGGTGGAGGAAGATAAACTTTTCAAAAATTCCTATTTTGCCCTTTATTCTTGGCATTTTTTATCTCATTCATTTTAGCTCTTTTTTGAGAACTGTCTTTTCCATTATAAAATTTAGGTTCCCAATTTAGTAAATTGCCTTTGGAATCACTCAAATCGGAGCTAAAACCTTTCCGAACTAATCTGTCAAAGTTTAGGGTACATCGACGTTGGAAAATATCCATCGGAGGGGATTTAATTGTTCCGAGGGTTCCTATAGTTTTCAGGGCCTTTGAGAACCCTGAAGAACTCAAAACATTTATTTAAAAAGTCCTCCTGTGTGAATTCCAAAATTTACTCAAAATTACGAAAATGCCATTACGTTTCGTAAGATTTCTGTCAAAATTTGTTTTTTCATTCTAGCTCCATTTTTAGTTCCATCTGAGGTTAGTATTCTCATTTTTAGGAGTCTAGAACATTACTTAAATTTTTTGAGACCTTAACTAATTCATTTAAGGGGACTTGCTTTGAAAATGGGCCCGTTTTTGTTGTTTAACGAAAACCAGACGTTACAATTTTGGTGATTTGTTTCTGGAAGAGATCCTTGATGGTTTGCCCCCTTTAAGAGGCATTGAACACCGCATTGACTTCCTTTCCAGAGTTTCCATTCTGAATGGCCCTGCTTATAGAGCCAATCCGGAAGAGACAAAGGAAATCCAAAGACAAGTTGAAGAGCTGATGAAAAAGGGCTTTGTGAGAGAGAGCTTGAGCCCATGTGCCATGCCAGTCATACTTGTTCCAAAGAAAGATGGCAAATTGAGAATGTGTGTGGATTGTAGAGCCATCAATAAAATCACGGTGAAATATTGTTACCCTATCCCTCGTTTGGATGATATGCTAGATGAATTGCATGGTGCCTGTATCTTTTCAAAAATTGATCTTCGAAGTGGGTACCATCAAATTCGAATGAAAGAAGGGGATGAGTGGAAAACAACTTTTAAAACTAAGTTTGGTTTGTATGAGTGGTTACTTCGATGATATACTTGTTTATTCTAGGGATTTAAATGACCATGTGAAACACTTACATAATGTGTTTGTTGTTTTGAGAGAAAATAAGCTTTTTGCAAATTTAGAGAAATGTACTTTTTGCATGGATACTGTTGTGTTTCTTGGTTTTGTTGTAGGTGCGAAAGGGATTCAAGTTGATGAAGAGAAAGTCAAAGCGATTAGAGAATGACTAACACCCAAGAATGCAAATGAAGTTAGAAGTTTCCATACCTTGGCAAGCTTCTATAGAAGATTTGTGAAGGATTTCTCTACAATTGCTGCCCCCTTAATTGAGTTGGTAAAAAAGAATATGTTTTTAAATGGGGTGAACCACAAGAGGTTGCTTTTAATACCTTGAAAGATAATTGACTAATGCTCCTTTTCTTATTCTTCCTGATTTTTCTAAAGTATTTGAAATTGAGTGTGATGCTTTTGGTATAGGCATTGGTGTTGTTTTAATGCAAGATTCTAAACCCATTGCTTATTTTAGTGAAAAATTGAGTGGTGCTACTTTACATTACTCCACTTATGATAAGGAATTGTATGCTTTGAAAAGGACTTTAGAAACTTGGCAACATTACTTGTGGTCAAGAGAATTTATTATTCATTCTGATCATGAAAGTTTGAAGTTTTTGAAGTCTCAAGGTAAATTGAACAAGAGACATGCTAAGTGGTTAGAATTCATTGAAACTTTTCCTTATGTGATTAAACATAAACAAGGGAAAGAAAATATTATGGCTGATGCTCTTTCTAGGAGATATTCTCTTCTTACTTCTTTGCATGCTAGCTTACTTGGTTTTGAGATGTTGAAAAGCATGTATGAATCTGATTGTGATTTTGCTGAAATCTGAAAATCTTGTGAAAAACATCGCATTAATGATTACCATAGATCTGATGGATTTCTTTTCAAGAAAAGATAAACTTTGCATTCCATCTTATTCTATGCGTGAATTGCTTGTTAAAGAGACTCATGGTGTGGTTTGATGTGATGGGTTACTTTGGTGTTGCAAAAACTTTAGCTCTTTTGCATGAACACTTTTATTGCCCTAACATGAGAAAGGATGTTGTTGCTATTTGTGATAGATGCATCACTTATAGGCATGCAAAATCACATGGCTTATATTGCCCTTTACCCGTCTCCTCTCATCCTTAGGTTGATATTTCTATGGATTTTGTGCTTGGATTGCCTAGATCACCTAGTGGAAAGGATAGCATTTTGGTTATGGTTGATCGTTTTAGTAAAATGGCTCACTTTATTGCTTGTTCCAAAACCAACAATGCTATTCATATTGCTGATTTGTTCTTTAAAGAGGTTATGAGATTGCATGAATTGCCATAAACTTTTGTAAGTGATAGGGATGTAAAATTTCTTAGTCAATTTTGGAGAATGTTATGGAATAAACTTGGCACAAAACTATTGTTTTCTATTGTTGCACATCCTCAAATGGATGGTCAAATGGAAGTGGTAAATAGAACTTTGACTACCTTGTTACGTGCAATCATCAGTAGAAATCTGAAGCATTGGGAAAAGTGTCTCCCTCATATTGAATTTGTTTACAACAAGACTATTCATTCTACGACTTAATTTTCCCCATTTGAAATTGTCTATGGCTTTAATCCTTTGGCACCTTTAGATATTCTCCCATTGCCTTCTAATGAGTTTGCTAATTTTGATGGCGAGAAAAAGGCTAAATTTGTGCAGGAGTTACATGCTAAAGTAAGAGCCAACATTGAAAGAAGGAATGAACAATATGCCAAGCAAGCCAATAAAGGCCGAAGGCGTGTTGTATTCGAGCCTGGAGATTAGGTTTGGGTGCACTTGAGAAAGGATATGTTTCCAAAACAAAGGAAATCTAAACTATAACCAAGAGGAGATGGCCCCTTTCAAGTTTTAGAAAGGATTAATGACAATGCTTATAAAATTGATTTGCCTTCTTCCTATGGTAATGTTAGTCCTACATTCAATGCGTCTGATTTGTCCTTCTTTGATGCTGCAGATTCGAGGATGAATCCTTTTGAAGAGGGAGGGAACGATGGAGTACCATGGAGCTCATATGACCACCATCAAGGAAACAATGCATGGCCTAACTATTAAGGAAATCTTGGACAAGTTGCTGAACATGTGGGATGTGATGTGGAGCATGATATTGGAGCTAAACAAAATTCATCTATTAAAGCCCAAAAATTCAAGCCCAATGTGTCTAAAGATCCATTACAATATATTGGAGGCCCAATGACAAGAGCAAGATCTAAAGCTATGAAAGAAGCTCTTAATTGTTTGATCCATGAATTACAAGACTTAGAGCCCATTTATAAGAATCAAATGGTTGCCCAAGAAGCTCTAAATAGTATAGTAATATGCTCCCAAGTAGCCCAAGATTTGGCTAGAGTTGAAGGCCCAAAAGGAATCTTATTAGAATAGCTCACTTAAAGCCTCATGTGACTAGCATGCGATCATTAATTTTTAGACCAAATAGAAAGTTTCTATTTTAGTTATTTCAATAAGGCCATATGGTTAAAACTTATGCTTAAAGATTAAGTTAGTTTCCTTCCTTTTATTTAGTTGCTTAAAACTTTCAAATTAAGTTATTATCTTTTAGGAAGTTTTAGTCAAATTTTATTGTTGTTTGAATGGCATCATCCTTAACTCATTTTGTTTCCAATTTCTTATGAAAGATGATGCCATCAATAGGATAGTAATTTAGAAAGTTTTTAGAGTCTAATTGCCTATAAAAGGGCCTCATATGTACTCAGAAGGGGAAGATGAATAAGAATTTGGTTTTTTTTCACATTGTGTGAGAATTTATCCTATTCTCCTTGTGTTCTTGTGAGAATGCTTGACTTATCAAAGGAGTGGTCTTCCTTTGTGGCGTCTTCAAGCTAGGATTCTAAGAGATAGGTTCTCTTAGGGTTCCACCTTTGACCAACATCTTCTATCCCTATTTCTTTTAGTGTTTCAATTTTTTCGTTTGTTGCTAGCCGGTCTCAGGGTAAGATTCAGATTTGTAAGGTTCTTAGAGCAAGTTTTTAAAGGGTCTCACATCAGCCATCCCTTCATGAGCCATCAGACCTAAATCATGCACTTTTGAATGATTTGGATTTCTTAAAGGATGAGGGCTTCTCGAACTTGTTGTGCTCCAATAGGCATGCTACTGGCCTTGTATCACTTGTTTTTCAATGCTCCTTTTTAGAATTTCTTTGCATCTACTTGTTTTTCACCCTCAAAAACCTAGGTTTTATGATTGGTTTATGTCAGAATTTACTCTCTCTTGGTTGTTTTATATGGGGCTAAAAATCACCTATGGAGGAACAAGAAGAAGGAAGCAAAAAAAGCCATGATACATACCTTAATTCTTAGTCTTTTCAAGAGCGTTCTCCTTTAATATAGGCTTCTTCTTGAATTTCTAACCTCTTCTGTAACACCCCATAATTAATTAAGGTGTTAATCATGGATTAGAATTAATTAAGAGTAATTAATATGGGCTCATTGGGCAAGTTAAGCGAATGGAGACTTTAGAGAGATAAATTATTAATATGGGTTTGAGATTTAATTGGGATAGAAATTCTATCTAGGCCTAAATTAATAGATCATGAGAAGAGGTTAATGGGGGCCCAATGGATTATGTGCAGACCTAACATAATTTAGTGGGATGGAGGCCCAAGATTTATCTTGTATAGACTCTTCTAAGTTGCCCAATAATCCTTGTGCAGACCCACATTCTTGAGCTTCTCAAACTTGGCCCAAACTCAATTAAACTTCAGCAACCCAAATGCATAAAAACTGGCCCAGTAAATTCTGCAGCCCAACACCTCTAAACTGGCCCAAAAAACTTAAAAATCTGAAGCCCAAGTGGAGATGGATCTTGGAGCAGCCCATGACCCACTTTGACCCAACTTAAGCCCACTTGAAACCCTAATGCTTCAGCCACTCTCACATTTTTCTAAAACTTGAGAGGGAAATTCGGAGGTTGAGAGGAGGTAAGGGTTTGAGGCAAAGATTGGGCATTTTCTCATACTTAGAGCAAGATTCAGCCAAGGTAATAGTTATACAACTTAATCCCCTCATCTTTCTCTTTAATTTGGCCCGATTAATTTTTCATTTAGAGCATTTTCATCCTACCCAAAAATCTGAAATGTAAGTGTTTGGGGGTTTTCTTGATGAAATTCGTAGGTTGGGATTAGGGCTGACCTTGGGTGAGTTTAAACCCTCCATTTTGATGCTTTAATGGTTAATTTGAGACCCCCATAGCTAATTTATAAAATGGGTATTAATTATGTACGAATTTGCTTAGGATTTTTGGGTGGAATATTGAGTTTCCTGGTGGAGGAAGCTTAAATCCGAAATTGGGACTTGTTGTGGCTGGGTAAATGATTCTTAGGTAGTCATTGGTATTTTAAATTCCTTGGGTACTGATTATGATTATTAATGATGAATTAGAGTAGTAATTATGTGATGTTATGGTTATAGGAGGAATTCTGCACCATTGGTGATTGTTACAAGTGTCTACAAGTGAGGTAACCGGGTTTATATTAATTCCATGTATATATTTGAGTTAATTTCATATGTTGCTGTATATGATTGATTGAAAATGCTGAATGAATTGGTTGGCTATCTATTGAATTGTGATTGGACCTTGTGAGTCCATGGTGGAGCTGTGGTGCGGCTGCCACCCGTGCATGTGCTTCGATCGAGCACCGGGTTATGATCAAACCCAGATGCACTGAGCCCCGGTTGTGCTCAATAGGGAGTAGGTGCCGTGGACGGACCTCTCCCGGTGTTAATGGCCTTTAACATGTGATAATATGATTGCTAGTATGGGATAGTAATCATGATAGCCTAATTGTTTCATTTGCTGTTATAATGGATATGATTCTGATGTTGATTTTGATTTATGCATATATGGTAATTAAAATGGATATATAATGGAATTGCCTTGGTTACTGAGATTCATATCTCACCCCGTTTTATGGGATTAACATTTCAGGTGAAAGTTCCTCGGGTAAGGATAAGGGTAAGCAAGTGGATGAACATCTATGATCTGAGGCCGGGTGTGGGGAGCTACACTTGGTCTGAGTAGAATAGGATAGATGCAATTTTTGTTATTAGTTTACCTAGCATCATCATGTAATCATATTGCCAAGTGTAGGCGCTCATATTTTGTTTGATTAGAATGTAATCGTTAAGAATTCAAGTTTCATTATAGTTGAATATTATTGTATGAACCTATAGCAATATATATATATGTGGTTTTACTGGAATTATGATATGGATTATCATATGAGGATTGTAGTCATATGATGCCTTAGAGGTAAGCTATTGTTGAATGGAATCTTTATGAAATTTGCATGGGATGTAAATTGCTGATAATGTATGTGATCTTACTGCCATTTATTTATGAATTTGTTGGTATGAGTTAGTGGAACAAGTAGGAAGTGACATTTGAGTTTCACAATGGTAATGGATGGATTGATGGGTAAATAGGGTAGATAAATACCATTAGGATCACTTAAAACAAGGGTAGGTGGACCTAGAGTGTTGCTAAGGTGAGAATTGGAGTGTAGAGGGCGAAATTCGGGTAATATGGTCACAGAAGGGAATCCCGCCGCAGCCAAGAAGGCTTCGCCGCGGCCAAAGGGGAGACAGAGCCGAAAGGCGCCGCGGCGCAACAAAACTCGCCACGGCGCGAAGCGAAAAATTCACCCAGGGGGGTAACAGAACCAAAACCCCATTGCGGCTCAATGTTTCCTGCCGCGGCGTGAGTCGAATAATTAAAATTTGTGTTGGACAGAGGCAAAACTCGCCACGGCGTGAATATACTGCGCTGAGGCGAGAATTCTGGGAGTCGAGTAGAAGTTCTAGGAAGCATTTCCGCCGCGGCGCCACATAGGTTGGCCGCGGCGAAGGTCCAACTCGCCGCGGCGATGTGGAATTAGGAGAATGACACAAGATTACAAGCCGGGAAGTTATTGAGTGTTGAAACTAACAGATGATTGAATCATGAGTCTCTTATGGTAGTAAAATTTCTTTTATGCACATTTTATTTTGTTGAGGTGGCATGGTGACGACCCTAACATCAAGGTTCAAATTCCCTCACATTTTCGTAATGCAGTAAAATATAATGACCTAAGACCTTGATCATTAATTAATAAACCTTGTATTTAGCTATAATTACAATGATTAGAAGATAAGGTTGTCACATCTTCCCTCTAAACAAGACTCAAAAAGTCCCAAATCACACACAAAACCATAGAAAGAAAGAGGAGAATGAGGAGAATGAGGAGAACAAGTTTGATGAAGGAAGGAGCAAGAAATTCTTTAGTTTTCCTTACCTTTTCTTAAGTTTTTCTCCTCCCTTGAAACTCCTTCTTATGCAGATCCTTTGGTAGAACTTTTCCCTCATTTGAGATGAAAAATAAGTCAGCTAAGTGTGGGGGAGAAGTGGGACACCTCATATATATAGTTAGGGATCCATTTAAGACATTTTAAAATGCCAATTGTGCCCCTTATTCTTGATTTCTTCCGTTAAGGCTCATTTCAACTCTTTTTTGAGAACTATCTTTTTCATCATAGAATTTAGGTCCTCTAACCTATAAATTGCTTTTGGAATCACTCAAATTGGATCTAAAACATTGTTAAACAAAAAGGGTTAAAGTTCGGGTTAACTGCTGTTCTAAAACGTAAACCGAAGGGGTTTGAACCATTCAAAGGGCTCCTATAGTTTTTAGAGCCTCTCAGAACCCTGAGAAATTCAAATTTTCCATTTAAAGATTCCTCATTTGAGTTTTCTTTAGCCACTCCAACTCTGATCTTTAGCCACTCCAAATTTTCCATTCAAATTCACATTTTTTATTATTTAAAATTTTATCCTAATTTTATTTGGCCTCAACTCATTCATTTTAGAAGACTCTCTTTTATATCTGGCCCATTTTCGTTGTCTTTATAAAAATCGGGTGTTACAATTTCTAAGCCATGCTATTTACTCAGAGCTTCTTGGAAAAGGAGTTTGATAGGTCCTCATCTTCTCCCTTCTCTTTCCTTACTTTCATTCCCATTCTTTTTACAATTTTCCCTTAATTTTGATGGACTAAGCATTTGTTTTCATCTAAGTGAAAATGACTTGTAGAAACAAGTGCATATGAGAGCTTACAGTTAGATCTCTAACTTAAGCTATGTCCATGGTCAACCCTATTTTATGATGTTGTATGTCCTTCTAATCCTCTATTTTCTTGAGTAAGGGTTTTCCTTTTAAATGCACCTTCTAATAAACCCTTCCTTTTAAAAAATTGCAAAACCTAAGGCAAAATCTATCATTATTGGTAATCATAGGTAACTTTATGTTTTGTGTACATTTATGTCATTTCTATCCTATCATCATATAGTTTGTGTATATCTTGTATTATATACATTCTTTGGTGGCAAAATATGATAACCAATTCTTTAGCAATGGAATTTATATCACTAAAAGTGCCACTTTGCCATAAAATAGAGCATAGATTCTTGTCATTCCAACTCTCAAAGTCATACATAACCAATTTATTATGCTCAAGTTATCACATAGAAAAGCACCAAATCCATAAATTTGGTCATATGCCTATTTTGAACCACATAATATATAATAGGGACTAAACCTCAAAAATTTATAATTTGAGCTACACAACTCCAATTAAAAGAAATTAGGTACATGTAGAAAGCTTGTGATAATAGCTATCTACTGTAAAAATCTTAGGTCAAAATGAGTCTATTTGGTCCCTCAAAAATCATGAAATCTAAAATAAACTAGAATGAACAGTACTGCAGAATTTTTGCATTCCAAATTCAAAAATTCATAAAATAATCCATAAAGCTCTAAAAAATGCAAACTTTAGCTTGTTAGAAAGATCTATGTGTTCCTTAATTGCTTGTGAAATTTTAGCCCTAAAGATGATCATTTGGGCTATCAAGGGTAAATGGACATTTTATGACTCAAATAGACCAAATTTTGATTCTAAATGGTACCAAATGAGCACTAAAATATGATTTCTCATTTTAGGCAAATTTCAATCTATAATTAAAGCATATAGGACTGATCAATCATGTCAAATTTGTTGTGCAACTAAGAATTACCATCCCACATGTAAGAATTCACATATACATATAAGAACTCAAGGTGCCAAATTATATTATATCAAGTATTATAAGTCTCAGATGATCTCTATAGCATAGTCTTGTTGATGCAAGACCCACTAGGAACATGCCCTAGAGAACCTTCAACAATTCGAAACTTTGCCCGAGACCGGCTAGAAAACAAGAATGTTGGTCAAAGGAAAGACCCTAAGAGAACTTGTCTCTTAGAACCCTAGCCTCAAGACGCCACAAAGGAAGACCAATCCTTTGATAAGTCACGTGAACTCTCAAAAAACACAAAGAAGTAAAAGCCTCACAAAATATTGAATAATACTCAAATTTATTCATTCATGATTTTCTAAAAATAGAATACAATAGGGAGCCTTTTATAGGCAAAATTTCTAAAAGACTTAAAATCCTAATAAAACTAAAACTTTAAAATCTGATTAGAAATATCTTAAATAATGCCTAAAATCAAGGAACAAGATTAGGATATTAATTTTAACTTAATCTCCTAAATAAACTCCTTGACCAAGTCTAAAAAAATAATAAAATAATAAAAAAACGAAATTAAAAAAGAATCTTAGTCAAAACTAATTAGCTCTTGTAAATAGTCACATGGGATACTCATGCTTCATAAAAAATCACATGATTGACACATGATTTTTAATCTCTTGCAATTGGACTCCAATTGGGCCTTGACACTCCTCTTGTATGTGTATAACTACATTGGGCCTTCAACATCTCCATGGACCTTCTTAGGATATTGGGCTTCCACTTGGACTTCCACTTTTGCATCTTTAAAGAGATCTCATGTCTAAAGTCCAATTCAGCATATTTTGAATTGATCAAATATGGATCTTGGGCTCTAAACTTGGGCCGACGTCCAACATAGATATTATCTTGAACTCTTTAAAAATTTTGGACATAATGCATGATTTGGGCCACTTGAACTCTTTGAAGTTTTTGATGGATGAGGGTTTCTCGAACTTGTTGTGCTCCAATGGGCATGTCTACTGATATTGTATCATTCTCTCCCTCTTTGAAAAGATTTGTCCTCGAATCTTCGCCATTAAATGGTTTCTTAGGGAACAAATCTAAGCAATCATAACTCTTCTCAATGCTAGTTAAAGATGAGGGTCCATTAGATGGCTTCTTTGAAAACAAATTTCCGCATACCTGCCAGGAGCTAGAACCAACAATAAGCAAAGATGGGTTAAGATTGTTAGTAGATAAACAAACATCCTTACGCATGCTCTCAACCTCTCTTTTTTCATCAAACAAGCTTACACTCATGCTTTTCTCACAACTCTCTAGCTCTTTCTTTTGACTCACATTCTTTTCTTTTTCAAACTTGTCTTTTTCTCTCTTTTACTCATATTCTCTCTCTTTTTCTTTCATTTTATATGCTTGTGCTATTCTCATTTGATCCTCATAAACATCCATAGGATCAAGAGGTACTAATACATGATTTTTTTCATTGAATACAAATGAATAGCAATAGCAATATTTGCGCTTATGCTTGACATATTTAGCTTTTCTCACATGTTTCCATGGTTTACCAAGCATAATATGTCCTTCATACATAGGAGCCATATCACATAGCACTTTATCATGATATTTACCAATGGAGAAAGAAATCAAAACTTTGCCCGGGATCGGCTAGAAAATAAGGGTACATATTGATGCAGTAGTACCAAGAGACCTTGCTGAGCATAGAAGTGGACTTGATGAAGGATATGGTGCTAAGCTTTAGGCCCAAGGACATGATTTGCAAATTAAAACCCAAGAGTTCAAGTCAAATGTGACTAAAGATCCATTGCAAGGTATAGGAGGCCCAATAACAAGAGCTAGGGCTAAAGCAATAAAATAAGCCTTCAATTGTTTGATTCATAAGCTCCATAACTTAGAGCCTATTTATTTGAATTAAGAGAGGGCCCAAGAAGATATAAAAGATGTGATAATGCTAACCATTCTACAAGAGGAGTGCTAAGGCCCAGTTGGAGTCCAATTGCAAGAGATTAAGAATCATGTGTCAACTATGTGATTTTTAATGAAGCATGAGTATCCCATGCTACTACTTAAAGGAGTTGATTAGTTTGGGCTAGATTTCTTATGAATTTCATTTTTAATTATTTTATTATTTTTTTGGACTTAGTCAAAGTTCTTATCTTGGAGATTAATTTGAAATTAGTATCCTAATCTTGTTTCTTGATTTTATGCACCATTTAAAATATTTCTGATCATATTTTAGTATTTAATTTTTGTTAAGATTTTAGACTTTCAGAAACTTTGCCTATAAAAAGCTTCCTATTGTACTCTATTTTCAGATTATGAATGAATTTGAGTATTATTCAATTCTTTGTAAAGCCTTTGCTTCTTTGTATCCTCTAAGAGTTCACGTGACTTATCAAAGGATTAGTCATCCTTTGTGGCATCATTGGCTAGGGTTCTAAGAGACAAGTTCTCTTAGGGTTATACCTCCGACCAACAATCCCTTTATGTGCTTTTCGCTTTCATGTGAGGCGTAGCCGATCTCGAGTGATCAATTTGTGTGCCAAGGTTCCTAGAGGGTCTTGCATCACATATTATATATTTAAGAATATGCCTTAGATAAATTTCCATTGTCAAAGTTACTCTCTTTAAGCCTTTTGCTCATCATTCTTTCTTCCTTAAGAATCACCTAGCCATGGTTAGTAGAGATAGGAGAAAAGTGAGATTCAAATAATCCCAATAGCTAATCCAATATTCAAGCATACATATATGGCTCACTCAAGATTAAAGGTGCAAATATGCATGTCATATAACCATAGATAAACCACATTCATGCGTTAGTGATTCATGGCTCTATCAAGAATAATTTCATGCTTTAGAAAATTTTGGTTTAATCTAACCCAACATCTAGGGACTTTTGGTTTAACCTCACTCTCTTTTAAGAACTTTTGACTTCACCTTACCCATAATTGGGACTTTTGGCCTAGCCTTACCTATTACCAAGGGACTTTTGACCTCACATCACCCATTATTAGATGTCTTTTGGCACAACCTCACCCATCAACAGCCAATTCAATCTTAAATGCAATAAATGTCATGCAATTGCATATAATCATCAAGCAATCAATAATATATGTAATTGGTAAACAATACATACAAGCAATCCAAGACATTCAAGCAGGCTAAGCATACATATATAAGAATGGAGAAAAAGCTACTTTGACACAAGAATTCCAATTGGTTCCCTTTAGTGTCTCTTTCTCCTTCCATGGCCCTACACCCACACTTGGATGTAAATTCACTTATTTGGTCTAGACACATCAAATAGAGCATAAAACCATCAATGAAACCATATCTATAATCATGTTAGTCTTATAGATGCAAATTAGGGCTTTAGGTGCAACTAATGATTTCTTTGATTGCCCTAAGAAGCAATTCTTATAATTCAACTTTTTGGCTCCAAAATCTCACTTAATATAAGTCATATGACTCTATTAGACTCATTAGAGCTATCATATGCATGATTATACAAGCCTAGTGCCAAGTTTCTTCTTTAGACTTAATTGAACCCTAAAATTTTACCTTTCAAAATAAAGCTCTTAAATTCATTCCAATGAATGAATTAGTGTCCATAATTTTATATTTAGACTACTTATAATCTTGGAAGCAATAAAACAACTCCCTAAGTACTCAATCCATAGCTTGGCCAAAACCTATACCATAATTGAGGGGCTTAGGGAGTTTTGTTATTTCTCTTAGGAATTTGATGCATGTGGAGGTTCCTTGGCTTCTTTCTAGTTTGAATGTGATCTTACATGGCTTGAAATGTCTTCCTAGGGTTCCATAACTCTTAAGGTGTAAACAAAACCCTAGATGCCTTATTTTGCATTCTATAGCTTCTTTGTTAATTCCAATTACACACTATTAATCTTCACCATTCAAAACCTCTAATTCCATTATGATTTCATCAAATTCAAGCCTCTCCTTGACTCCTTACTCTTGGCTAAATTGCATATAGGTTGGGGTTCCACATAGGTAAAATTTTCCTAGCCTAATTCATATATCATTTGAAAGTGTACTTGATAGAGATTACTTTAGTGCAATTGGTTTCCTTGAAGGAGTTTCTTCCTCCATGAGTTCAGCCATAAAACTCCCTTTTTTTAGCAAACCAAAACCTTTGAAAGAAAGCAGAGAATGAGTAGTGAAAAGTTTATGCTAGCATCATAGGCAAAATTAGCACATAGACTTACCTCTATGAAGCTTTTTCCTCCTTTCTCCCTTGGTTATTCTTGTCATGCCTAGCTTCATGAAGATTATTTACATAATTCATAGGCATTAATAAAAAGGTTCACAGCCATTTATAAACTCTTAATGGTGAAAATTGGTTCATTGATATGTCAATCGGAGCTCTAGGGGCTTAATTTCAAATTTTTCTTTTCCTTTACTCATATTCATCATAAACAAACTTGTTTTGGCCCATTAGGTCAGACAATACACATTAGTAGTGTAAAGAGAATACCTAGCCCGAATTGGTCACCAAAACCATATTATGCATCAAACTTCAAAAATTCATAACTCCAATTCGTAGATGGTTTGCAAAAGATCCTCAGGCTCAATCCTAGCTAGTCTCCCCCACCTAGTTTTCACCATGATGTCTAAGAAGAACCATTGCCTCAATACATATATAAAAATTCAATAGCCTACCACTAAGCTAGCAAAGTTAAAGAAATAGATAAAAGAGCTTTTAGAGAAATGTTTGTCAGACTTAGTGTGCCACCATGGGGAGCTCTAGTCTTATTTGTAAAGAAGAAGGACGGGAGCCTTAGACTGTGTATAGATTATAGAGAATTCAATAAACTTACCATTAAGAATAAGTACCCTCTCTCTAGGATAGATGATCTCCTAAATTAGCTAGTAGCAGCGTCCGTGTTTTCTAAGATTGACCTCAGGTCAAGATATCACCAACTTAGGATCAAGGTTAAGGATATCCCTAAGACAGCTCTTAAAACACGATATGCACTATGAGTTTTTGGTTATGCCCTTCGAGCTTATGAATGCTCCTGCGATATTCATGGACTAGACGAATAGGGTGTTTAGTCCATACCTAGATAAGTTTGTAGTTATCTTTATAGATGACATTCTCATTTATTCAAAGAGTAGAGAAGAGCATGAACAACACCTGACCCTAGAAACCTTAAGAGAAAAGTAGTTATATGCTAAACTTAGTAAATGTGAGTTTTGGCTCACTAAGGTTCAATTCCTAGGCCATGTGATCTCCTAAGTAGGGGTCACAATAGATCCCCATAAGGTAGAGGTAGTATTGCAGTAGGAGAGACCTAGGACAGTGATAGAGATCAAGAGCTTCCTAGGGCTAGTAGGTTACTATAAAAGGTTCATTCAGGGCTTTTCTTAGATAGCAATGTCATTGACTAGGCTCACTAGAAAGAACATACCATTTGTGTGGGATGAGAAATATGAGTAGAGTTTCTAGGAGTTAAAGCATAGGTTACCACAGCACCAATTTTAGTGCTTCCTGAACCTAGAGAGACTTTCATAGTCTATAGTGATGCTTCAAAGAAAGGGTTAGAATGTGTGCTTATGTAGAGAGGTAGAGTGGTAGCTTATGCCTCTAGATAGTTAAAACCTCATGAGGAAAACTATCCTACATATGATTTAGAACTAGCAGCAGTAGTATTTGCACTTAAGATATGGAGACATTACCTGTATAAAGCTACCATAGAAATTTATAGTGACCACAAAAGCCTTAAGTATCTGTTTGAGCAAAAAAAGTTAAATATGAGACAGAGGAGATAATTAGAATTCCTAAAAGATTATGATTTCACCTTAAGATACCATCCAGAAAGGCTAATGTGGTTGCAGATGCATTGAGTAGGAAATCTATACATATGGCCTACATAATGATTAGGGAGCAGGAACTTATTGAGAGGTTCAGGGATATGAATCTCTCGTGTCAGGTGCATTCAGGGAAATTATTAATGAGTGAAACCAAAATAGAAAATGACCTAGGGAGCTAGATAAGAGATGCTCAACAAGGAGATAAGCATATGAGAAAGCTTAGAGCCCAAATGTCCCAGGAAAGCACTCTAAACTTTAGTCTATCTGAGGATGGGATAGTGAAATACAAGAATAGGTTGTATGTGCCTAAAAATTCAGAGATTAGAGAAAGGATATTTGATGCAAGACCCTCTAAGAACCTTGTAACAACCAGAAAAAAAAAAAAAGCTAAAAAATTTTCAAAGGGTTAAAAATTTGCTAAGTCTGCTAGTTATAGCGAGAAATGGCCTAGCTATAGCGAATGTACCTGTTCGCTATAACAAGAAATGGTCTAACTATAGCGAGAGTGCCTTCTAGCTATAGCGAGTGTGGGCATCCCATACAAAAACCAAGGAGTTGCTCACCGTAGCGTGCCATAGCAAAAGTAGGGGTCTAGGACTGATATATGCTCGCCGTAACGAGGGTTATGCTTTGCTATAGCGAGGGTTAGTCCAAAAAATCGTGAAAAAAGAGAATTTGACTTCTTAAAGTGTCCAAACTCATCCTTTCTCCTTTTAACCGACTTAGGCTTCATCCAAAGCAGAGAAAAGGGTGGAGGAGAGAGAGAGACACCTAGAGAAGGAAGGAGAACAAGAAAAAGGTAAGCATAACTTGAGATTTTCCTAACTTTTCTTCTTAGAATCTTGTTCTTCTCTCCTTGCCCTCTCTTTCTATGGTTTTGGTTATTGAATTAGCTATGTTTTGGGCTTAGTTCAGAAGAGGGAAAATGAAAAACCACTCTTGAAGGAGGTTAGAACTCATGTAGCTTTACTTCTTTGCTTTCCTTTCTTAAGATCTTGAGAGAGGAAGGCTAGTTGGTGAACTTCTAGAGAGAGAAAGAACCCCTAGTTTCTTATATGCATGGTAGGATTTGCTATAAAGAAACCCCTAGCTTTGTAAATAAGTGTTGAGTTATAAGAGAGTAATTCCATGCTCTTTGTGTGTCTAGGCTCAAGAGAAACACTTCCATCTAGTTGTAATTGTGGAACCAAGAAAGGATAAGACAAATTGAAAGGGAAGGCTTGTGTTAGCCTATAAGGTAGCTCTCTTCCCTTTCTCTCATGCATGAATGTGTGTTTAGCTTGTTTTAGAATGTGTGTATGTGTATTTTCAAGCTATGAAAAGTATGCTAGCATGCCTTTCCATGTCATGATCCTTGATGCTATATTATATGTTAAATGAATCCATGATGTTTGTATCAGTTTGCTTGAGTGTGAAAAGACCAAGAACTTTTCCTTTGGGTGAGGATGAGCTAAGAACCCTCGAGTTTGGTTGAGACAAAGCAAAGGGTCTCCCAAAAGCAATGTGGACTCCCAAGAGTATGGTTGAGTCCAAAGTGCTCAAGAGTGGGTGAAGCAAGTCCAAAATCCATAAGGAGAAATATGAGGCCAATCCAAACACTTGGTGAACCCTTGAATGTCTTGTATGCTTGATTCACATGACAAGGTTGCTTTTAAAATGTCCATGACTTCCATTTTTCCATACATGCATTTGAAAAGCTTGCTCTACATATATTATGTATGATTGAATAAGAGATAAGCTATTAGGAATCTTTGAATCTCATCCCCTTCTCTCCACTATCCTAACATGCTAGGTGGACCAAGTGAACAAAGACATGGGAGCCACCAAGCTTGAAGTCAGGAAAATCGACAAGGGATTTGTGAAATAGCCCTCCTATCACCATTTTGTTGTTAAGAGATGTAATCTAATGATGTACATGTTGTAGACACTTATGAATACTTGTAAATGGATGTACATAATGTATATGTATGAGAATTAGAACTATAGTGCATGATGTAGCAAGTTTTTGGTATGAATAGCAAGATTTTGACATTATGTACATGGTGTATGGTTTGGTGTGGGGGAGTGAGTTTTGCATATTTGGGTTGTTAGACATTTGAGCCATGTTTAATAGCCTATGTTGATGCTTTCCCACGTGCTCATAGAGCCTTAGGAGTAGGAGAAGCAAATTTGAACCCTTGGAGCCCTCTTTTAACAAAGGAAATTGACACTTTGCCCCCTTATGTCAAAGTCTGACCAAATGACCTCTTCTTACCTTGAAATTTGGCATGTTACTAGATATTACCTAGATATTTTTGAGAAGCCAAATATCAGGTCATTTGGAGGTCTGTGGAATTTTCTATGATTTTTCAAAGTTGGTATCAGAATTTTGGATTTGCACCAGCACTGTTCATTTGGTTAGTTGTGTAATTGTGTCATCAGAGGGGGAAAAGTGGTCCAATGGCTACAAAAATTTATAGGAAGAAACTAGACATTCATAGTAACTTGTAGCAACTAGAAGAACCTCATTTGGAAGTCTAGAGAGGAAGATATGAATTTTTGAAGTTTCTGCCCAGTATTAGTCATCTTGCCTGACCAGAAGTACTATTCCATCGATTTCTAAGAGATTGGCTTGATGAACTGATCTAAAGATATTTTTCCTCTCTAGTTAACATCTACATCTTTCCATAGTGGTATCATTTGCACATATTGGATTTTTTTGAAATTAATTGGACATTTTTGAACTTCATATCAGTAAACTGTGACAGCATCAGAACCTAGTCCTACCTCCAAACCATTTCGTGTGTCAAACGTCCTGTGTGTGGAATGTTATGACTTTTACATATTTTTAGCATGAATTAGACATCCCAATATTTCTAGAATAATTAAGATTACATGTTTTCTATTTTTTTAAATTTAGTTATGATTTTTCAAACTTTGCCCATAAATGGGGCCAAGTCTGGCCGAAAATAGAAATACATGTTCCATATCTCTTTTTGGTTTCCATGAGTTGAAAGCATGTTTTTGGGATTGAAATGAGTTGTAATTGTACAATTAAATATGAGGATGCATAGCATGAGCTCACAAGGTCCATGTGACACCGAAATGAATGTTTAACTATGTCGAAATACAAGAAAGTGTATGAATCCAATGGAAGTTCTCACTTTATTCTTACTATATCTCACATGAGCATGCAAGGAATGATGGGTATGAGTTAGAAATGATGGTGTTATAAACCTTCTCCTAGGAACCTTCTAATATGACACCTTGCCCGGGACCGGCTAGAAAACAGGAATGTTGGTCAAAGGAAAGACCCTAAGAAAACTTGTTTCTTAGAACCCTAGCCTCAAGACGTCACAAAGGAAGACTAATCCTTTGATAAGTCATGTGAACTCTTAGAGAACACAAAGAAGTAAAGGCCTCACAAAGTATTAAATAATACTTAAATTCATTCATGATCCTCTAAATAGAGTACAATAGAAAGCCTTTTATAGGCAAAGTTTCTAAAAATCTAAAATCCTAATAAAAGTTAAACTCTAAAATTTGATTAAAAATATTTTAAATGGTGCCTAAAATCAAAGAACTATATTAGGATACTAATTTTAACTTAATCTCCAGGATAAGCTCTTTGACTAAGTCTAAAAAATAATAAAATAAATAAAAAATGAAATTCTTAAGGAATCCTAGTCAAAACTAATCAACTCCTTTAAATAGTCATATGGGATGCTCATGCTTCATTAAAAATCACATGGTTGACACATGATTCTTAATCTCTTGCAATTGGACTCCAATTGGGCCTTGGCACTCCTCTTGTATGTGTATAACTACATTGGGCCTTCAACATGTTGGATATTGACTCTAGTTGCTCCATGAACCTTCTTAGGACATTGGGCTTCCACTTGGACTTCCACTTTTGTATCTTTAAGGAAATCTCATGTCCAAAGTCCAATTCAGCATGTTTTGAATTGATCAAATATGGATCTTGGGCTCTAAACTTGGGTTGACATCCAATATAGATATTATCTTGTGCTATTTGAAATTTTTGGACATAGTGCACAATTTGAGCCACTTGAGCTCTTTGAAGTTCTTAATAAATGAGGGTTTCTCAAACTTGTTGTGCTCCAATGGGTATGCCTATTGGTATTATATCATTCCCTCCCTCTTTGAAAAGATTCATCATCAAATCTTCACCTGTGTCATATGAAAATAAATTAGAGATACAATAATAGTAGGCATGCCCATTGGAGCACTACAAGTTTGAGAAGCTCTCATCCATCAAGAAACCCAAATCATTTAAAAGCCTATGATTCAAGTCAAAATGGCTCATGAAGGGATGGCCTATGCTCAAGAGGCCCAAATTGTGTTAGTATATGTCCAAAAATTTCAAAGAGCTCAAAATAATATCTATGTTGGACGTCGGCCCAAGTTTAGAGCCCAAGATCTATATTTAATCAATATCTCTTTAAAGATGCAAAAGTGGAAGTCCAAGTGGAAGCCCAATTTCCTAAAAAGAGTCCATGGAGCAACTAAAGTCAATATCCAAGATGTTAAAGGCCAAATGTAGTTATACACATACAAGAGGAGTGTCAAGGCCCAATTGGAGTCCAATTACAAGAGATTAAAAATCATGTGTCGACCATGTGATTTTTAATGAAGCATGTGCATCCCATGTGACTACTTAAAGAAGCTAATTAGTTTTGACTAGGATTTTTTTTAATTTCATTTTTTATTATTTTATTATTATTTTTGGACTTGGTCAAGGAGCTTATTTAGGAGATTAAGTTAAAATTAGTATCCTAATCTTATTCCTTGATTTTAGGCATTATTTAAAATATTTCTAATCAGATTTTAGAGTTTTAGTTTTATTAGGATTTTAAGTCTTTTAGAAACTTTTCCTATAAAAGGCCCTCTATTGTACTCTATTTTGAAAAAATCATGAATGAATGAATTAAGTATTATTCAATACTTTGTGAGGCTTTTGCTTCTTTGTGTTCTCTGAGAGTTCACGTGACTTATCAAAAGATTGGTCTTCCCTTGTGGTGTCTTGAGGCTAGGGTTCTAAGAGACAAGTTCTCTTAGGGTCTTTCCTTTGACTAACATTCTTGTTTTCTAGCCGGTCCTGGGAAAAGTTTCGAATTATTGAAGGTTCTCTAGGGCATGTTCCTAGTGGGTTTTGCATCATTTGGTATCAGAGCTTTGGTTCGCTAGTACAAGGTATATCTTTGTATTTTCTTACCATTATTCTTCATATTTTCTTTCCTTCCATTTGTGTTACCTTTTCATCTTCACCTTTGTCTTCCATCTTCTTCTTTCTTCCATTGTTGTGTGCCTCCATCCTCTTTCTAAAAAAAAAAAAGGAGAGTGTGAGACTCCAAAAAAAAAATCAAAAATAAAAAATTCCAAAAAAATTCAAAAAAAAATTCAAAAAAAAGAAAGAAAGAGTGAAAAAAAAAAGTTGCAAGTTGTGGAGTCAATTTCCTAATTGGAGTAAGTTTCCTAATTGGAGTTAATTTCCTAATTGGAGTTAGTTTCCTAATTGGAATTAATTTCCTAATTGGAGTCAATTTCTTAATTAGAGCTAGTTTCCTAATTTGATTGCATTGAGTAGCCACCAAGTTATCTACTTTTCTATTTACATTCAAGCAAGGATTTTCTTTCCTAATTTTGAACTTGGTTCCCAAGTAGTTTCCTATTTTTAAAGTTTCTTATTTTCAGATTTTCCCTTTTCTTTTCCTTCCTTCCAAGCCATCCCAACCTCCTCTCCCCCCTTGTTTTCCTTTCCTCTTTACCTTTTTGTTACATACCCCTCTTTTCTCCTTTGTTTGATTCTTTGGGAATTTATATTTTAGGATTCTAGTTTTTTGATTACCACTAGTATCATCTTTCATTTGATTTGCTTGTGACTTACTTAGAACACTTGTAAGAAGCAAATTGTTGAGTGGTAAAAGGCAAGAGTGCAATTAACACTAAAGAAAAAGCCAAAAAGAGAGCTAAACACAAGTGAACTTATCATCTTTTGAGTGTAAACACGTGAGAAAAGTGTGTGAGGTCCTATTTCTTCATTGACTAATTTTTCAGGTGACAAGATGTCTAGTGAGTACAAATTCCTTGAAAAGGCTAACAAAGAGCGATTCAAGCAATCTTATGCATGGTTAGATGCATTCCAATCCAACTCTAACTTTACAAGAAAAGATAAGGAAAAGTCATCTCTTGATTTCCATACTAGATGCCTTATCAAAGAGAAAGTTTGCAGCGTGGCTATTGATAATAGTAGCTATGTAAATGTTGCTAGTACCTTACTGGTTGAGAAATTAAACTTGCCTACTATGAAGCATCCTAGGTACCTTGTTGAAGGGTAGTGCTGAATTTAGGGTCAATAAGCAAGTTTTGATTTCTTTCTCAATTGGTAAATATCATGATAAAGTGTTATGTGACGTAGCTCCTATGTTTGATGGACATATTATGCTTGGTAAACCATGGAAACATATGAGAAAAGCTAAATATGTTAAACATAAGCACAAATATTGCTATTGCTATTCATTTGTATTCAATGAAAAAAATCATGTATTAGTACCTCTTGATCCTATGGATGTTTATGAGGATCAAATAAGAATAGTACAAGCATACAAAATGAAAGAAAAAGAGAGAGAACATGAGTTAGAGAGAGAAAAAGATGAGATTGAAAAAGAAAAGAATGTAAGTAAAAAGAAAGAGCAAGAGAGTTGTGAGAAACGTGAGAAAAGCATGAGTGTGAGCAAGTTTGATGAAAAAAGAGAGGTTGAGAGTGTGTGTAAGGATGTTTGTTTATCTACTAACAATCTTAACCCATCTTTATCTATTGTTGCTTCTAGCTTCTTGCAAGTATGTGGAGATTTATTTTCAAAGAAGCTATCCAATGGACCCTCATCTTCAACTAGCATTGAAAAGAGTTGTGATTGTCTAGATTTGTTTCCTAAGAATCCACCTAATGGCGAAGATTCGAGGACGAATCTTTTCAAAGAGGGAGGGAATGATACAATATCAGTAGGCATGCCCATCGGAGCACTACAAGTTCGAAAAGCTCTCATTCATCAAGAAACCCAAATCATTCAAAAGCCTATGATTCAGGTCCAAATGGCTCATGAAGGGATGGTCTATGCTCAAGAAGCCCAAATTGTGTTAGTATATGTCCAAAAATTTCAAAGAGCTCAAAATAATATCTATGTTGGACGTCGGCCCAAGTTTAGAGCCCAAGATCTATATTTAATCAATATCTCTTTAAAGATGCAAAAGTGGAAGTCCAAGTGGAAGCCCAATTTCCTAAAAAGAGTCCATGGAGCAACTAAAGTCAATATCCAAGATGTTAAAGGCCCAATGTAGTTATACACATACAAGAGGAGTGTCAAGGCCCAATTGGAGTCCAATTACAAGAGATTAAAAATCATGTGTCGACCATGTGATTTTTAATGAAGCATGTACATCCCATGTGACTACTTAACGAAGCTAATTAGTTTTGATTAGGATTTTTTTTGAATTTCGTTTCTTATTATTTTATTATTTTTTTTGGACTTGGTCAAGGAGCTTATTTAGGAGATTAAGTTAAAATTAGTATTCTAATCTTGTTCCTTGATTTTAGGCATTATTTAAAATATTTCTAATCAGATTTTAGAGTTTTAGTTTTATTAGGATTTTAAGTCTTTTAGAAACTTTGCCTATAAAAGGCCCCCTATTGTACTCTATTTTGAAAAAATCATAAATGAATGAATTAAGTATTATTCAATACTTTGTGAGGCTTTTGCTTCTTTGTGTTCTTTGAGAGTTCACGTGACTTATCAAGGGATTGATCTTCCTTTGTGGCATCTTGAGGCTAGGGTTCTAAGAGACAAGTTCTCTCAGTGTCTTTCCTTTGACCAACATTCTTGTTTTCTAGCCGGTCCTGGGCAAAGTTTCGAATTGTTGAAGGTTCTCTAAGGCATGTTCCTAGTAGGTCTTGCATCAATTAGACTTTCCAAAAATAATAATAACACTATATTCATCAAGTGGAATAATTTTGTAAACTAAAGGGCTCGTTTCAAAGAGGTCATCAATTCTTTGAGGCAACTTAGAATACTCCAAGTTGGGAAACTCTTTGAACTCGCTTTGAGTTAGGAAGTATTTCTTTCTCACATGCACCCAAATATAAATGATAATTTTGATCCTACATGCACCTGCAATAAATCCAAGGGCCATAACAAAATCTAAGTAACACGATAACCTTTTAACCATAAAATTAATGTAATATGAATTCTTAATAGCCACAAAATTCATGAAACTATCAAAACTCAACATGTGGTGCTCAATACTTTTGAAAGGCAATAATTCATCAGGAATAACAAAATCTATGCAATTAAAGTACTTTTGAAAGCACAGTAAAAATTGGAAACCATCAGGTGGTTTCTTAGGAAACAAATCTAGGGAATCACAACTCTTTTCAATGCTAGTTGAAGATCCTTCCATTGGGTGGCTTCTTTGAAAACAAATATCCATATACTTATAAGGAGTTAGAACTAACAATAGGCAAAGATAGGTTAAGATTGTTAGTAGATAAACAAACATCCTTACACATGCTTTCAACCTCTCTTTTTTCATCAAGCAAGCTCACACTTATGCTTTTCTCACTTTCCTCACAACTCTCTTGCTCTTTCTTTTCACTTTTACTCTTTTCTTTTTCAATCTCTTCTTTTTCTCTCTCTAACTCATGTTCTCTCTCTTTTTCTCTTGCTCTCTCTTTCTCTTTTTCTCTCTCTTTTTCTTTTGCTCTCTCTTTTTCTTTTTTGCTCTCTTTTTCTTGAATAACATATGGCATATTTTAATGGTAACTTTGAAAAATCATAATTAAATGTAAAAAAATCAAAATCTGCCATACCATAACTTCCTTGGAATTTCTAAGTGTTAACTTTACACTAAAAATAATTCCAACAACAAAAATATCATTCGGACCACGCTTGACATCAGAAAAAGGTAGAAAGGTCAAGCTATCTAGAAATCTAATATAACTTATTGATATAAAATTTGAAAATTCATAATTAGTTCCACAAAAATCCAATCCATGTAATCTTACCAATTTGGAATGTTACAAATGTTAACTAAAGGGAAAAAATAGTTACAGACCAATCCAAAAGCATTCAAACCCCAAAAATTAATCAAACAATAACACGGGTCTGGAGGTACGCTGGAATAGAACAACAATTTCAAAAATTCATATCTTCCTTTCTAGATATCCAATTGAGATGCTTCTAATTGGCATAGGTGATGTGAGAGCCCTTAGAAACCCATTTTAGGAACCCCAAATAACACAGATCAGTGATCGAATTTTGGCATGCAGCACAAGAACAAATAATATGGACAATAAATAACAAAGAACAAAGAATAAAGAAGAAGAAGAAGAAGAGATGTTGGTCAATGAAATTGAACCCTAAGAGAACCCGTCTCTTAGAACCTTAATCTAAGACGCCACAAAGGAAACCACTCCTTTGATAAGTCAAAGATTTTCTCCAGCACACAAAGGCCACAAGAGAAACCTCACAAATCAGAAATGATTCTAAAAAGATAACTCATTCAATCTGCCATTCTTGGAGTACAAGTGGGCCTTATATAGGCATTTGAAAAATAAAACCCTAAAAAAAATAATTCTTAGGTGGCGCCTTTTACATGGTGGGAAAATAAAAGAAATTTCTGAACAAATTCACTAAGAATGGTGCCTGAAAATCTGAAACAGCAACAATCAAATTAAAACAAAATAAAACTAAGAGAATTTTGTGGAAAATGGCTAGACTCCTTCAATTAGTCTCCCTTTGGGCTTGGACTAGCATCTTGTAAGAATGAAATAATCTTTATGTCAATTTGTTCCTTTTGGGCTTCATATTCAGCTAAGACTATGGGCTCCAAGTCTATTAGTTTTTGATCACTCCATTCAAGCCCTCCTTCATAGCTTTGGCTCTTGATCTTGTGTATGGGCCTCCCATACCTTGCAATGGATCTTTATTTAGCCATCTTTTAGAGTCATGTCCAGCCCTTTTGTTTTTAAGTTCTTGATTTTGTTCAAGCTTTTTTAAATCTCCTATCTCACCTCCATCAATAGGTCACTAGGGAGGTCTAGTTTCTCCTTGTAAAATTTCATGGCAATTGGACTTCATATGCCCTATGTGATGTAAGACCCTCTAGAGACTTGCTCTAAGAACCTTACACAATCTGAATCTTACCCTGAGACTGACTAGCAACAAACAAAAAAATTGAAACACCAAAAGAAATAAGGATAGAGGATGTTGGTCAAAGGTGGAACCCTAAGAGAACCTCTCTCTCAGAACCCTAGCCTCAAGACGTCACAAAGGAAGACTACTCCTTTGATAAGTCAAGCATTCTCACAAGAACACAAAGAGAACAGGACAAATTCTCACACAATGTGAAAAAAATGAAATTCTTATTCATCTTTTCATTCTGAGTACATATGAGGCCCTTTTATAGGTAATTAGACTTTAAAAACTTTCTAAATTACTATCCTATTGATGGCATCATCTTTCACAAGAAATTGGAAACAAAATGAGTTAAGAATGATGCCATTCAAATAGCAATAAAATTTGACTCAAACTTCCTAAAAGATAATAACTTAATTTGTAAGTTTTAAGTAACTAAATAAAAGGAAGGAAACTAACTTAATCTTCAAACATAAGTTTTGACCATATGGCCTTATTGAAACAACTAAAATAGAAACTTTCTACATGGTCTAGAAATTAATGATCGCATGCTAGTCACATGAGGCTTTAAGTGAGCTCTTCTAATAAGATTCCTTTTGGGCCTTCAACTCTAACCAAATCTTGGGCTACTTGGGAGCATAATAATATACTATTTAAAGCTTCTTGGGCAACCATCTGATTCTTATAAATGGGCTCTAAGTCTTGCAATTCATGGATCAAACAATTAAGAGCTTCTTTCATAGCTTTGGATCTTGCTCTTGTCATTGGGTCTCCAATATCTTGTAATGGATCTTTAGACACATCAGGCTTGAATTTTTGGGCTTTAATAGATGAATTTCGTTTAGCTCTAATATCATACTCCACATCACGTCCCACATGTTCAACAACTTGTCCATGCTTTCTTTAATAGTTAGGCCATGCATTGTCTCCTTGATGGTCGTCATATGAGCTCCATGGTACTCCATCACCATAAGTGATAGAGATTTATTTTGGACCATTTGTATAGTACACTGAACCAAAACCAAAAAATTTCCTAATTTCAAAAATTCACCAAAAATTTCACAGACCTCCAAATATTTTATACTTTAGCTTCCCAAAAGGCTCTCAACAAGCTCTAGATGTATTCCAAATTTCAAATCAAGAAGAGTTTATTTGGATAAAAAGTGGTATAGCTCACCAAAATGGCCTATTTTGCTCTATATGAAGTACCAAATCTGCCGAAATGGTTTCCTTTATTGTTTGACACCTCTTGGGTAAGTTTAAAAGCACAAATATTATTTGTATGAACTATCTAAGTGGTCTCAAACCTTATTCATCTCAATTTGGCTATTCCACATCCTTTAATGCACTACACACATAAGCCATTCAAGAAGCCAAATTCCACATTTACATTGATTTAAGGTCAGATATAGTCTACGTGACATCCACACACCATTTTACATTTGTTCATGGTCTTACATCACAAAAATAATATGTACAAGCTGATGCAAAATCAAGGGGTGCCCCAATCTTCATGACGTAGGTTGATGGATAGATGATGGTTCAAGACCCGACAGAAGCAAATAGCCAACCAACGTTATAAGAATGTTGACCTGCTACTTAGACAATGCGCCTAACCACGAACACAATAAACTAACCCACACAACGACGCACTTGGATCGAAGCACGAATTGGGGGCTTTTGTGAACTTGAATCACCAACCTAAAGATAGGTTGACAAGACAAAGGTTTCATAAGAGCAAAGAAAAGATAAGATTCTCACAATTAGAGAAACACTCAAAATAATTCTATTACTTCCAATTGTGTTTCAAATGAAGGCAGAATACATATATTTATAGTGTAGCTCAAACCTATCTACTGGAGGAAAAGTAGGAAACTAACTGCATAATCCTAACTGAAAGATCAAAAAAATAGGGATACAAAATCAAATCTTTTTGAAAACAGAAAAGATAATCAGCCTAATAGAAACTAATTAATATTAATGGGCTGGACATCTTGCATTTGAAGTACTATTCACGTCCTCTAGCTTTAATGGGCTTTTTAAGCATCAACTTGGGCTTGAATAAGCATGATTAAGGCTTTATTTGCTTCCTCAATGCATGCACTAACATTATGGGCTTCTAATTCAGTAAATTGAAGCCCAATTGCTCTTTGTAGATGCTTAACTCTTCCTCTTGTCATTGGGCCATCTATCATCAAGTCCTTTTCCACACGAGCATCCTTCCCCACATGAATCTGGTTCATATCATCCTCCCCCTCTTGAAAAGGAGTCGTCCTCGACTCTTCAAAGTCTGCACCAAAATAAGGGGAAAGGTCAGAAACATTAAAAGTAATACTTACACCATACTCACTTGGTAAATCTATCTTGTAGGCATTATCATTAATTCTCTCTAGCACGCGGAAAGCCCATCTCTGCGAGGCATAAGTTTAGACTTTCTTTTGTCAGGAAACCTCTCTTTTCTAAGGTGCAACCAAACCAAATCTCCTGGTTCAAAGACAACCCTCTTTCGCCCCTTATTAGCACGTTCTACATATTGTTGAGTCATCCTCTTAATGTTTTGTTTTTCTTTCTCATGGATTTGCTTAACAAACTCAGCACGTTTCTGTCCATCCATATTGTTTCTTTCCTGCAAAGGAAAAGGAACTAAGTCAATGGGTGCAAGAGGATTAAAACCATATACAATCTCAAATGGTGAATATTTAGTAGTGGAATGAACAGCCCTATTGTATGCAAACTCGACATATGGGAGACACTCCTCCCAATTCTTCAGGTTCTTTTTAACCACAGTTCGTAACAAAGAAGATAGTTTCCTATTAACAACTTCAGTTTGTCCATCAGTTTGTGGATGACAAGTAGTAGAGAATAGCAATTTAGTTCCAAACTTGCTCCACAAAGTCTTCCAAAAATAGCTTAGAAACTTAGCATCACGATCTGACACTATAGTCCTCGGAATCCCATGAAACCTCACAACTTCCTGATAGAATAAATTAGCAATATTAGAAGCATCATCAACCTTATGACATGCAATGAAGTGTGCCATTTTAGAAAACCTGTCCACCATAACAAAAATAGAGTCCCTCCCCCTCTTAGACCTAGGTAATCCCACAATAAAATCCATGGAAACATCTTCCCAAGGTACACTAGGAATAGGGAGGGGAGTATACAGTCCATGGGGATTTAATTTAGATTTTGCTTTATGACATACAACGCATCTCCCCACAAGCTTTTGAACATCCCTACACATCTTAGGCCAATAAAAATGCTCATTCAAGATATCAAAGGTTTTAATAATGCCAAAGTGTCCCATTAAACCTCCTGAATGTGCTTCCTTCATTAATAACATGCGTAGAGAACAATTAGGAATGCAAAGCTTATCAACACGAAACAAGAATCCTTGATGCAAGTAAAATTTGTCCCAACCAACTCCAGGCTTACAATAGTTAAAAGCTTCACCAAAATCAACATCATTAGCATATAATTCCTTGATGAACCCAAAACCAAGAACCTTAGAGTCTAACATGGAAAGAAGAATGTACCTACGTGAAAGTGCATCAGCAACAATATTCTCCTTACCTTTCTTATGCTTAATCACATATGGGAAAGATTCAATAAATTCAACCTAACTAGCGTGTCTTCGATTCAATTTGTTTTGGCTCTTAATATGTTTTAGAGCCTCATGGTCAGAATGTATGACAAATTCTTTAGGCCACAGATAATGTTGCCAAGTTTCCAACACTCTAACTAAAGCATATAGCTCATTATCATATGTAGGATAGTTAAGAGTAGGACCACTTAGCTTTTTGCTAAAATATGCAATGGGCTTACCTTCTTGCATGAGTACACCTCCTATGCCAATTCCACTAGCATCACATTCAACTTCAAAAATCTTACTAAAATCTGGAAGGACTAATAAAGGTGTATGTATGAGCCTCTCCTTGATGGTTTGGAAAGCTTTCTCTTGAGTTTCTCCCCACTTGAATGGAACATTCTTCTTTGTCAACTCATTCAAAGGGGCTGCCAGTGAGCTGAAGTCCCTCACGAATCTCCTATAAAAGCTTGCAAGTCCATGGAAGCTCCTCACTTGTCCGATGGTGGTAGGGGTTGGCCAATCTTGAATGGCTTTAATTTTCTCTTCATCAACCTCAACCCCCTCAGCACTCACAACAAAACCAAGAAAAACAACTTTATTAGTGCAAAAATCACACTTATTCAAATTGCCAAACAATTTTTCTTTTCTTAGAACCTCTAGGACTTGTCTCAAGTGATCTACGTGCTCATGCAAAGTCCTACTGTACACAAGGATATCATCAAAGTAAACTACCACAAATTTACCTATGAATGCACGCAAGACATGATTCATCTACCTCATAAATGTGCTAGGTGCATTAGTGAGACCAAAAGGCATAACTAACCATTCATAAAGTCCATATTTAGTCTTAAATGCAGTTTTTCATTCGTCTCCTTCTTTCATCCTAATTTGATGGTAGCCACTTTTTAAATCAATTTTAGAGAAGATAGTGGAGCCATTTAATTCATCAAGAATATCATCTAACCTAGGGATAGGATGACGATATCTTACGGTTATATTATTGATGGCTCGACAATCAATGCACATTCTCCATGTGCCATCCTTCTTAGGCACGTGCAACACTGGTACTGCACATGGGCTAAGGCTCTCCCTCACATATCCCTTTTCCAGTAGCTCTTGCACTTGTCTTTGAATCTCCTTGGTCTCTTCAGGATTAGCTCGGTAAGCTGGACGATTGGGCAAAGGTGCTCCAGGTATAAAATCAATTTGATGTTCTATCCCTCTAATTGATGGCAACCCAGGTGATACCTCTTCAGGAAAGACATCTTCATATTCCTGCAAAAGAGACATAACAACACTAGGCAAAGTAGAGGTTAAGTCGTTAGCATTCAACATAGCCTCTTTGTAGACAACTACTAGGAGGTTTTGTTGAGAAAACAAAGCTTGTTTGATCTCACTCTTTCTTGCTACTAACAAACTTTTCTCTCTATCTCCCTCTTTCTCTCTTTTACCTTTAGCTCTCTCTCCTTTTCCTCTCTCTTCTCTTGGCTTGCTCTCTTTTCTTTTCTCAATTTCACTTTCCTCTTTTTCAGACACTTTTACACACTCACATTCTCTTTTCTTCTCTCTCTTGATTTGATCTTTTAACACTTGCTTTGGTGACATAGGAAGGAGGGTTATAGGTTCCCCTCTAAGTACAAAAGAATAACGGTTTAGAAAACCATCATGTGTAACACGTCTATCATACTGCCAAGGCCTACCTAACAAAATATGACATGCTTTCATTGGTACAACATCACAAAGCAATTCATCCATATACTTGCCAATTGAAAACATTACTTTAACTTGCTTGGTTACCCTCAATTCTCCACATTCATTGAGCCATTGGAGTTTGTAAGGCCGTTGATGCTTGAAAGTAGACAAATTCAACTTTTCCACTAGCTCGGTGCTTGCCACATTGCAGTAACTTCCTCCATCTATAATCACACCACATATCTTTCCCTGGATTTGGCAATGAGTATGGAACAAGTTCTCTCTTTGCTTATCTTCGTCTGCCATCATCTGGGCGCTAAAGGCTCTCCTAGTAACAAGGAGTTCTCCTTCTTCTGCATACTCTCCACCTTCATTTTCCATGAATAGCTCTTCTTCTTCCTCTGTTGTTTCTCCTTCAGTTTCCCACTCACCAAGGTTGTTGATATTCATGGTTCGCTTGTTAGGACATTCACTAGAGATGTGTCCTCTCCCTTGGCACTTGAAGCATATTATGTCTCGATTTCTTGAAGGATTAGGCCCACTTTGAACCTTCTTGGGTGGTGCAGCCAGCTTTTCTTCTTTCATTATTTCATTCCCCTTTGAACTTGAAGTAGAGGGAATATCTTTCTTTGGGTTGCTCCTCCATGAGTTGAAAGAAGTTGAATTAGAGTTCTTCCTTACAATATTCTTCCTTTTGAGTTGTTTTTCCACCTTAGCAGCTTGGTGGACTAAGTTATGAATCTTAACATAGTGGTACATCTCCACAACATCGGCTATGTCACGATTAAGCCCATCTAAGAAACGAGCCATTATTGCTTCTGGATCCTCCTCTACATTAGCTCTAATCATGGCTATTTGCATTTCCTTGTAGTACTCATCCACACTCTTGGATCCTTGAGTGAGGCGTTGAAGTTTATTATGAAGTTCCCTTCGAAAATAGGATGGAATGAATCGCCTCCTCATGATAGCCTTCATCTCTTCCCATGTTGAGATGGGGTGCTCTCCATATCTAATCCGCTCCTTTTGCATCTGGTCCCACCAAATAAGAGCATAATCAGTAAACTCAAAAGCAGCAATTTTGACCTTCTTACCCTCAGAGTAGTTATGGCATGAAAAGATTTGTTCTACACGCATCTCCCACTCTAGGTATGCTTCCGGATCACTCTTGCCTTGAAAGGAAGGAATTTTGACTTTAACTCCTCCAAGGCCTTCTTCTTCATCTCTAGGCCTTGAGTGGCCTTCTTCTTGGTTGAGTCTCCTCTTTTTCGTAATCTTCATCATGGCTCTCCATGTCTTCCGCATATTCACGGTGCTGTGGGTGTGCAGCATGAGCTTGTCTTTGGTTAGTTTGAGTAGTCCTTTGGCTAGAGGTTCTACTCTCCACTTGATCTAAGTGTTCATGGAGTCCTTCCAACTTCTTATCAAGCATCCTTTCAAAATGACTCACTAGTGCTTTCATTTGCAAAGGCGCTACTCCAAATGAATTGTGATCATCATTATCACTTTCATGTGTAACTCCCTTTTCTCGATTATCTGCCATGTTAGTGAAAAAGAAACAAAAGTATATAGGACCTCACAAATATTTCCTCACATGTTTCACTCAATTGAGATATAACACTCTCACTCGTGTTTACTCTCTCTTATTGGCTTTTTCTGCAATGATCTTATCCACTCTTGCCTTTTACCTCTCAATATCAAATCCCAAGCTCTTATGTTACCTAAGACCTCGTCAAGTGATCAAGGACTGCCAATTCTCGGTTCACCAAAGTATGTGCTGGTGGATGGTATGAAAAGTTGTGATTGGCGCATACAAGTCACAAGTAAAGGTAAGGGTTTGGTTAGGCTAGGGTTTCAATACAAAAAAGGGAAGATTTAACCACCTAGCAATGCAAAATCAAGTTTAAAATACCAAAGAGCCAATTGCAATGATTCTAAAAACCCAAGATATGAGAAATCAATGGAGGATTAGATTAGGAATGTTCAAATCAAAGGACTAGGAAAATGGATCACAAAAATTATGAAACAAATGGAAGAGGAAATAATGCTGATCACAAATGAGAGAAATCTGATCAAATTTTTTTTTTTCGTTTTTTTTCACTCTTTTTCTTTTTTTTTTTTGGCGAACCCTTTTTTTTTGCCTTTCTTTTCTATTCCTTTTCCTTTTCTCTTTTTTTTTTGCCTCTTTTTTTTTTGGATTAGATGAAAGAGAATCACAAGATCACACAATAGGAAACAAATCAGATCAGAAAACGTTACCACTAAAAATGACAATAACTTCCTCTAGAGAACTCTGAATTTGATGATTCTAAAATGAAATGAAAGTTGAGATTCTGAAACTTAGGATTGACCTATTAATCGTCCAAAATCTCAAAAGAAAAGGGGTTGAACAGATAAGGGAAAATAACAATGTCCAGAACAACAAAAATTTTCCAGATTACAAAATGAATGGCTCTTGTAGCATAAAAACCAAATCTTGCACACTAAGGATCAAATCTGGAAACAAGGAAAGGTAGAAAGTTTAGTATTTTTTTTTATAATAAAAGGTAGCAATGAACGGATATGGAAAAGGGAAAAAAATATGGAGGCTAGAAAGAAAGTAGAATGGTGGATGATGAATGTATGATAGACAACCTACCGTGTAAACCGAAGCTCTGATACCAAATGATGCAAAATCAAGGGGTGGCCCAATCTTCACGACGTAGGTTGATGGATAGATGATGGTTCGAGACCCGACAGAAGCAAATAGCCAACCAACGTTATAAGAACGTTGACCTGCTACTTAGACAATGCGCCTAACCACGAACACAATAAACCAACCCACACAACGACGCACTTGGATCGAAGCACGAATTGGGGGCTTTTGTGAACTTGAATCACCAACCTAAAGATAGGTTGACAAGACAAAGGTTTCACAAGGGCAAAGAAAAGATAAGATTCTTACAATTAGAGAAACACTCAAAATAATTCTATTACTTCCAATTGTGTTTCAAATGAAGGTAGAATACATATATTTATAGTGTAGCTCAAACCTATCTACTGGAGGAAAAGTAGGAAACTAACTGCATAATCCTAACTGAAAGATCAAAAAAATAGGGATACAAAATCAAATCTTTTTGAAAACAGAAAAGATAATCAGCCTAATAGAAACTAATTAATATTAATGGGCTGGACATCTTGCATTTAAAGTACTATTCACGTCCTCTAGCTTCAATGGGCTTTTTAAGCATCAACTTGGGCTTGAATAAGCATGATTAAGGCTTTATTTGCTTCCTCAATGCATGCACTAACATTATGGGCTTCTAATTCAGTAAATTGAAGCCCAATTGCTCTTTGTAGACGCTTAACTCTTCCTCTTGTCATTGGGCCATCTATCATCAAGTCCTTTTCCACACGAGCATCCTTCCCCACATGAATCTGGTTCATATCACAAGCTTACTTTGACATTCAATTACAATTGGAACTATATAATGAACAAAGTATGGCTTTTCAAGGCTCTTGACTTGCATTCTCTTGACCTTGGGCACCACCTAAACATTTTAAGAGGAAAGGGAGAAGGGGAGTGAGATTCCTAGAATCTCAATAGCTTACACACACATTCAAGGCATACATACATCAAGAACACAAATATGAAAAGTGCCTCAAGCATAAAACACATGAGACCACATTTTCATGCCACCATCTCGCATCAGACTCAAGGAAAAGTTTTAGGTACTTTTAGATTTGCCTCACCCTATTTCTAAGACTTTTGGATTTGCCTCACTCTTGGCCTAAGGACTTTTGACTTGGCCTCACCCATTCAAGAGACTTTTGGCCTAGTCTCACCCATGCCTTGAGACTTTTGGCATCTCCTCACCTTCATTAAGGGACTTTTGGCATCACCTCATCCTTATGAGCAGTCTCCACAAGCAAAGCCATTTAAGAACACATATTGGTACCAATGTAATCTCAAAGCATCAAGTGGCATTTTCTCCAATCACATAGACACATACATGCACACAAAGACATACATATACACAAGAATGCAAGGAGAATGAGGTGGAAAGCTACCTTGAATTTTATGCAAGCTTCCTTTTGTCTTCTTCCTTTCCTTTTTTGGTTCTACACACACAATGTGATGAGTTAAGATCCTTTTGGACTAAGCACCATAAACAATACACAATCATATACTTGAAGCAAGCCAAGACATTAATCTTACTCTTAAACATACACTTAATCCTATAAGTAACATAATGGTTCCATAATTGGCCCCTTGAAGCAACCTTTACAATTCAAGTTTTAGGTTCCATCCTCTTCCCATTTCTAGGCTTCTTGACCTCATTCAAAGTCCTTGGAGCCATCACACCTTCATTTACACAAGCTAAAAACCAAGTTGCTTCACAAGGCACCATTATGGACACTATTGTCTCATCTTTCAATCCATGGCTCCTAAATTTTCCCCAATAGTTTCTCCCATCTTTTAACATCATATAAAGTTCCAAACCAAGACTAGAACACTCCCTAACCTAATGCTCTTGCCTTGGCCAAACCATGTACCATAATGGAGGTTTATGGAGTTCTTGATTTTTCCTTGATAGGAGGGCCACTTGGGGAGGTTTCTAAGAGTCCTAGGAGCTCAATAGAACACGTACATGGTCAAGGAAACATACACACAAAATCAGATTTCATAATTCCCTCAAGAACACCACAATTTCCTATCTTAGTTTCCTTTGACTTTTCTTACAATTTCTTGCCATATACCTTTTCTTCATGGTCTAAAACCCCAGTTCCTTTCTTGTTTTTGGACAGAATTCCCTCCCCTCTTATGGTTCTGTATAAGGTCAAAACACACACAACCAAGGAGCAAGGGGAAGAAGCAACAAGAACAAGAAAATACTTTGGATTTCTAGCTCCCTATTGAGAGGAGAAAGAGCCAAAAGCTTATGAAACATTCAAGAAACTCACTTTTTCAAAAATTTTAATTTTGTCCTTCCATAATGGTAATTTCATTTTGGCTATGTTTTAGCTCCTTTTTTAGAACCATCCTTTCCATTATAAAATTTAGGTTCCTAATTTAATAAAATGCCTTTGGAATCACTTAAATTGAAGCTAAAATCTTCCTGAACAAATCCATTAAAGTTCGGGCTCATTGCCATTGGAAAAAGCACATCAGAGGGGCTTTTCCAGTCCCAGGGCTTCCTATGATTTTCTGGGCCTTTGAGAACCCTGAGCAACTCAAATTTTCCATTTAAAAAACCCTCTTATGTGTTTTTCCAAAAGTTACACTTATTTACGAAAATGTTATTATGTTTCGTCAAATTTCATAACAATTTTGTTTCTTTGCCCTAGCTCTGTTTTTCTTTCCATCTGAGCCTGAAATTATCATTTTTAGGAACATAGGACTATACCCAAAATTTCTTAGACATTTTCTAGCTCATTCCATTAGACTTACTTTTATATGGTTCATTTTGTCGCTTTATAGAAATTATGTTCGTTATAATCACCCTTAGACAGATGGTCAAATAGAAAGGACCATCCAAACCCTAGAAAACATGTTGAGGGCTTGTATTTTAGAGCTAAAGGGTAATTGGGATACATACTTACCTTTAGCAGAGTTTTCTTATAATAACAGTTATCAGTTTAGTATCTAGATGGCACCGTATGTGGCATTTTATGAGAGGAAGTGTAGGTCCCCAATATGTTGAGTTAAGCTAGGAGAGAGGAGCCTCTTAAGCCCAAAGTTAGTAGACCAAACCTCGAGACAGATAAAAACCATAAGAAAAAAACTCATAATGGCATAGAGTAGACAAAAGAGTTATGCAAGTAAGAGGAGAAGGCCATTTGAGTTTGAGGTTGGAAACCATATCTTTGTTAAATTGTCTTTAGTCACAAGGATAGGTAGGTCTATTAAGAGTAGAAAGCTCAGTCCAGAGTACATAGGTCCATTTTAAATTCTTGATAAAGTTGGACCTGTGGCCTATAGACTTACCCTTCCCCCAAATGATGGAGGTGAAATAGGAGATTTCAAAAAGCTTGAAAAAAATCAAGAACTTAGAAACAAAAGGGCTGGACGTGACTCTAAAAGATGGCCAAATAAAGATCCATTACAAGGTATGGGAGGCCCATACACAAGATCAAGAGCCAAAGCTATGATAGAGGCCTTGAATGGAGTGATCCAAAAACTAATAGACTTGGAGCCCATAGTCTTAGCTAAATATGAAGCTCAAAAGGAACAAATTGGCATAAAGATTATTTCATTCCTACAAGATGCTAGCCCAAGCCCAAAGGGAGCCTAATTGAAGGAGTCTAGCCATTTTCCATAAAATTCTCTTAGTTTTATTTTGTTTTAATTTGATTGTTGCTGTTTCAAATTTTTAGGCACCATTCTTGGTGAATTTGTTTAGATTTAAATTTCTTTTATTTTTCCTACCATGTAACCTAGGAATTATTCTGTTTAGGGTTTTATTTTTCAAATGCCTATATAAGGCCCACTTGTACTCCAAGAATGGCAGATTGAATGAATTATCTTTTGAGAATCATTTCTGATTTGTGAGGTTTCTCTTGTGGCCTTTGTATGCTGGAAAAAATCTTTGACTTATCAAAGGAGTGGTTTCCTTTGTGGCGTCCCGGATTAGGGCTCTAAGAGACAAGTTCTCTTAAGGTTCAATTCCATTGACCAACATCTCTTTTTCTTCTTCTTTGTTCTTTATTCTTTGTTCTTTGTTGCTTATTGTCCATATTATTTGTTCTTGTGCTACATGCCAAAATTCGATCACTGATCCGTGTTATTTGGGGTTCCTAGAACGGGTTTCTAAGGGGTCTCACATCATTTGGTATCAGAGCAGGTTGAGGTTGGTTTCATCCACTTTTTCTTTGTTCTTTTCCCTTATTTTATTTGATTAGTTTCTGTTTGTCCTCATTTTTGTGCGGCTATTTTTGGTGTTTTCCTTCTTCGTATTTTTGGACATGTAATAGGTCTTTCTTGTGTCTTAAGATCTCTTCTTTCTTCTTGTTTTGGAATCACGTCAATCCGATTTTTCTAGAGCAAGTTATAGCTGTTTCTTGCCTGCATGTCATTCTGATCTTTCAGAAATCTTGTGTTCTGTTTGCAAATTTCAGCACCTTTGAGATTAGAAAAAAAAAATAGAGAGTATATTACAGTGAAAAAAAAAGGGAAAAGAAAAGAAAAGAAGAAAAGTTGCAAAAAAAAAAGAAAAAAAAAGGAAGTCAAAATCTGTGAAAAAAAAAGTTGTGCTGGAAATTATAAATTGTTGACTTAAATTGCAATTGCTGAAGATCATCTTTCTTGCCTGCATGGTGGGATCAATTAACCACTAGTAGGAGGTGTTTTGGAGAGGGCCCAATTCGGTCTTGGCTAGAAATGAAGGCTCTCATGAGGAAGAGATTTGTCCCTACCCATTACTATAGGGATGTGCACAAAAGGCTCCATAAAATCAAATAAGGATCTATGAGTGTGGAAGAATATTTTCAGTAAATGCAAATTGCCATGATCAAAGCTAACATTGAGGAAGATTCAGAAGTTACAATGGTAAGATTTCTTGGTGGCTTAGACCCTGAAATTGCTACAGAAGTTGAATTGCAAAACTACCTTGATATGGAAGAGTTGTTGCATAAAGCCATTAAGGTGGAGAAGCATTTTAAGGCAAAACAGAAATTGAAATCACATGCTAGTTCCAACAAAGACTTCAAGTCCTTTTTCAAGTTTAAGGGAGAGACCAAGCCTAGAGAGGAGAACAAGTTGAAGATGCAAACACCTACTGATACAATATCAGTAAGCATGCCCATCGGAGCACTACAAGTTCAAGAAGCCCTCATTTATCATGAAACCCAAATCATTCAAAAGCCTATAATTCGAGTCCAAATGGCTCATGAAAGGATGACCTATGCTCAAGAGGCCCAAATTGTGCTAGTATATGTCCAACCAATGAACCTTAACCAGTGTATTCACCGGTTCAATGATCGATCTGATTTTTAAAACATTTTTAAAACCATGAACCGTCTTAAGGCTAGGGTTCTAAGAGATAAGTTCTCTTAGGGTCTTTCCTTTGATCAACATTCTTGTTTTAAAAATCAGACCGGTCATTGAACCGGTGAATACACTGGTTCACGGTTCATTGGTTGGACATATACTAGCACAATTTGGGCCTCTTGAGCATAGTTCATCCTTTCATGAGCCATTTGGACCCGAATCATAGGCTTTTGAATGATTTGGGTTTCATGATAAATGAGGGCTTCTTGAACTTGTAGTGCTCCAATGGGTATGCCTACTGATATTGTATCATTCCCTCCCTCTTTGAAAAGATTTGTCCTCGAATCTTCGCCATTAGGTGGATTCTTAGGAAACAAATCTAGTCAATCACAACTCTTTTCAATGCTAGTTGAAGATGAAGGTCCATTGGATAGCTTCTTTGAAAACAAATCTCCGCATACTTGTAAAAATCTAGAACCAACAATAGATAAAGATAGGTTAAGATTTTTAGTAGATAAACAAACATCCTTACACACGCTTTCAACCTCTCTTTTTTCATCAAACTTGCTCACACTCATGCTTTTCTCACTTTTCTCACAACTCTCTTGCTCTTTCATTTCACTCACACTCTTTTCTTTTTTAATCTCAACTTTTTCTCTCTCTTTTTCTTTTTCTCTCTCTCTCTCTCTCTTTTTCGCTCTCTTTTTCTTTCATTTTATATGCTTGTGCTATTCTCATTTGATCCTCATAGACATCCATAGGATCAAGAGGTACTAATACATGATGTTTTTCATTGAATATAAATGAATAGCAATAGCAATATTTGTGTTTATGCTTAACATATTTAGCTTTTCTCGCATGTTTCCATGGTTTACCAAGCATAATATGTCCATCAAACATAAGAGCTATATCACATAACACTTTATCATGATATTTTCCAATTGAGAAGGAAATCAAAACTTACTTATTAACCCTAAATTCAGCACTGCCCTTCAACAAGGTATAGGGCCTAGGATGCTTTATAGTAGGCAAGTTTAATTTCTCAACTAGTAAGGTACTAACAACATTTGCATAGCTACTATTATTAATAGCCATGCTACACACTTTCTCTTTGATAAGGCATCTAGTATGGAAATCAGGAGATGACTTTTCCTTATCTTGTCTTGTAGAGTTGGCGTTGGATTGGAATGCATCTAACCATGCACAAGATTGCTTGAATTGCTCTTTGTTAGCCTCTTCAAGGAATTTGTACTCACTAGACATCTTGTCACCTGAAAAGTTAGTCAACAAAGAAATAGGACCTCACACACTCTTCTCACGTGTTTACACTCAAAAGATGATAAATTCACTCGTGTTTAACTCTCTTTTTGGCTTTATCTTTAATGTTAATTGCACTTTTGCCTTTTACCGCTCAACAATTTACTTCTTACAAGTGTTCTAAGTAAGTCACAAGCAAATCAAATGAAAGATCATACTAGTAGTAATCAAAAAACTAGAATCCTAAAATGTAAATTCTCAAAGAATCAAACAAAGGAGAAAAAGGGGTATGTAACAAAAAGGTAAAGAGGAAAGGTAAACAAGGGGGAGAGGAGTTTGGGATGGCTTGGAAGGAAGGAGAAGAAAAGGGAAAATCTGAAAATAAGAAACTTTAAAAATAGGAAACTACTAGGGAACCAAGTTCAAAATTAGAAAAGAAAATCCTTACTTGAATGCAAATAGGAAAGTATATAACTTGGTGGCTACTCAATGCAATCAAATTAGGAAACTAGCTCCAATTAAGAAATTGACTCCAATTAGGAAATTAATTCCAACTAGGAAACTAACTCCAATTAGGAAATTGACTCCAATTAGGAAATTAACTACAACTATGAAACTAACTCCAATTAGGAAATTGACTCCAATTAGGAATCTAACTCCATAACTTGCAACTTTTTTTTCACTATTTCTTTCTTTTTTTTCACTTTTTCTTTATTTTTTTTTGAATTTTTTTTTCGAAATTATTTTTCGAATTATTTTTTATTTTTTTTTCAATTTTTTTTAGAGTATCACACTCTTCTTTTTTTTTGAATTAGGATGGAGGCACACAACAATGGAAGAAAGAAGAAGATGGAAGACAAATGTGAAAATGAAAAGATAACATAAATGGAAGGAGAGAAGGTATGAAGTATAGCAGAAGGAAAACACAAAGATATACCTTGTACTAGTGAACTAAAGCTCTGATACCAAATGATGCAAGACCCACTAGGAACATGCCCTAGAGAACCTTCAACAATTCGAAACTTTGCCTAGGATCGACTAGAAAACAAGAATGTTGGTCAAAGGAAAGACCCTAAGAGAACTTGTCTCTTAGAACCCTAGCCTCAAGATGCCACAAAGAAAGACCATTCCTCTGATAAGTCATGTGTACTCTTAGAGAATACAAAGAAGCAAAAGCCTCACAAAGTATTAAAGAATAATCAAATTCATTCATTCATTCATGATCTTCCAAAAATAGAGTACAATAGGAAGCCTTTTATAGGCAAAATTTCTAAAAGTCTTAAAATCCTAATAAAACTAAAATTCTAAAATTTGATTAGAAATATTTTAAATAATGCCTAAAATTAAGGAACAAGATTAGGATATTAATTTTAACTTAATTTTCTAGATAAACTCCTTGACCAAGTCCAAAAAATAATAAAATAATAAAAAAATAAAATTCAAAAAGAATCCTAATCAAAACTAATTAGCTTCTTTAAGTAGTCACATGGAATGCACATGCTTCATTAAAAATCACATGGTTGACATATGATTTTTGATTTTTAATCTCTTGCAATTGGACTCCAATTGGGTCTTGACACTCCTCTTGTATGTGTATAACTACATTGGGCCTTCAACATCTCCATGGACCTTCTTAGGATCTTGGACTTCCACTTTTGCATCTTTAAAGAGATCTCATGTCTAAAGTCCAATTCAGCATATTTTGAATTGATCAAATATGGATCTTGAGCTCTAAACTTGGGCCGACGTCCAACATAGATATTATCTTGAGCTCTTTGAAATTTTTGGACATATACTAGCACAATTTGGGCCTCTTGAACATAAGTCATCCTTTCATGAGCCATTTGGACCCGAATCATAGGCTTTTGAATGATTTGGGTTTCATGATAAATGAGGGCTTCTTGAACTTGTAGTGCTCCGATGGGCATGCCCACTGATATTGTATCACCTACGTCTAAAGGTAAATCTGAACCTAAATCTTCTTCTAGTTCTTCTAAAATTAAATGCTTTAAATGTCAAGGTTTTGGTCACATTTCTTCACAATGTCCAAATAAAAGGACTATGATTTTGCTTGAGAATGGTGTTGTTACTAGTGAGAGTAGTGGTGATGAAGAAGTGGAAGCTGAGTTGAGCTCTAATGGAGGTGATGAATCTAATGTGGAGGTAGCTGAAGCTGTGTTTGGTGAGGTTCTAGTGTCAAGGCGTGCTCTTAGCATTCAACCTAAAGAAGAGCTTGAAAAAGAACAACGAGAGCATATCTTTCACACTAGGTGTTTTGTTAACAACAAGGTATGTAGTCTTATCATTGATAATGAGAGCTGCACTAATGTTGCTAGTACCTTGTTAGTTGAAAAGCTAAGTCTGCCTACTAGAAAACACCACACTCCTTATAATTTGTTGTGGTTCAATGATAATGGGGATGTTAAAGTTACTAAATAGATTGTTATAGCATTTTCCATAGGAAGTTACCATGATGAGGTTTTGTGTGATATAGCTCTTATGTATACTAGACACTTATTATTGGGTAGACCTTGGCAATTTGATTAAAGAAAGTTAAGTATGATGGTTATACTAACAGGTATTCTCTTGAGTTTAATAAGAAAACCATTATGCTAACCCCTCTCAAACCCTTGCAGGCATATGAGGATCAAAAGCGAATTACTCAAGAATGCAAGCTAAGAGAGAAAGAAAAGAAAGTGCGTGAGAAAGAAAGAAAAGAAAGTGAGATGAGAGAAAAGGAAAGAGAGCTACTGAAAAGAAAAGTCAAGAGAGTGAAGAAAATAAAGTAACATTATTTTCTGGTAGAGGAAAGATTAAGAGGGTTTTATGTAGTGAGACATCTTTTGTACTCTTGTATAAGGATGTTTATCTAACCCTTAGTGACCTTGATGAATCTCTTCCTTCTAGTGTTTTGAGTTTGTTGCAGGAATATAAAGACTTGTTTCCAGAAGAGGTACCGGATGGATTGCCTCCCATAAGAGGCATTGAACATAGGATTGACTTTATTCCTGGAGCATCTCTTCCTAACCGACCTGCTTATAAGGCAAATCCAGAAGAGACTAAGGAAATTCAGAGACAAGTGGAAGAACTCATGAAAAAGGGGTTTGTGAGAGAAAGCCTTAGTCCATGTGCTGTTCCGGTAATACTTGTGCCCAAGAAGGATGGCAAATAGAGGATATGTGTGGACTGCCGAGCCATTAACAAAATTACAGTTAAGTATAGATATCCTATTCCTAGACTTGATGACATGCTTGATGAGTTGCATGGTGCTTGCTTGTTTTCAAAAATAGATCTTAGGAGTGGTTATCATTAAATTAGGATGCAAGAGGGTGATGAGTGGAAGACTACATTTAAGACTAAGTTTGGTTTGTATGAATGGCTTGTTATGCCCTTTGGCTTAACTAATGCTCCTAGTACATTCATGAGCTTAATGAATCATCTGTTTCGCCCTTACATAGGAAATTTTGTTGTTGTGTATTTTGATGAAATTCTTGTGTTTTCTAAGAATTTAAAAGAGCATGCTAAGCATTTGCATTTTGTGTTTGTTATTTTAAGAGAAAATAAACTCTTTGCAAATTTAGAGAAATGCTCTTTCTGCTTGGATTCTGTTGTTTTCCTTGGTTTTGTTGTAGGTACTGATGGCCTCCGGGTGGATGAAGAGAAGGTGAAGGCAATTCGGGAGTAGCCAACACCTAAGAATGCTAGTGAGGTGAGGAGTTTCCATGGACTTGCAAGTTTCTACCGACGTTTTGTAAAGGACTTCTCAATCCTCACTGCACCTTTAAATGAGCTGGTAAAGAAAAATGTTATCTTTAAATGGGGTGAGGCACAAGAGGCAGCTTTTAACACTTTGAAAGATAAATTGACCAATGCCCCTCTACTTATTCTTCCTGATTTCTCTAAAGTTTTTGAAGTTGAATGTGATGCCTCTGGAATTGGTATTGGTGCTGTTTTGATGCAAGAGTCTAGGCCTATTGCTTACTTTAGTGAAAAGCTTAGTGGTTCTTGTTTGAATTATTCAACTTATGACAAGGAATTGTATGCTTTAAAAAGAGCTCTAGAACATTGGCAATATTATTTACGGTCTAAGGAATTTGTTTTGCATTTTGATCATAAGAGTCTTCAATACCTAAAGACCCAAGATAAGTTGAATAAGAGGCATTCTGTGTGGCTTGAATTCATTGAGTCATTTTCTTATATACTTAAACATAAAAAGGGGAAAGAAAATGTTATGGCTGATGCTTTGTTTAGGAGGTATAGTCTCATTACATCTATGCAAGTTAGGTTGATTGGTTTTGAATCTTTCAAAAGCATATATGAATGTGATACTGATTTTACTGAAACTTGGAAATTGTGTGAAAAACATGGTGCTCATGATTTTTTTAGATTTAATGGTTTCTTGTTTAAAGGAAATAAATTGTGTGTGCCTGTTTGTTCTATGCGTGAGCTTTTGGTTAAAGAATCTCATGGGGGTGGTTTGATGGGGCACTTTGGGATAGAAAAGACTTTATCCATGTTGAAGGAACATTTTTATTGGCCTCATATGCGTAGGGATGTGATTGCTATATGTAAAAGGTGCATTGTATGCAAGCACACTAAATCTAAAATGCAACCACATAGTTTGTATACTCCTTTACATGTTCCTTCTCATCCTTGGGTAGATATTTCAATGGATTTTGTGCTTGGATTGCCTAGAACATCTAGTGGAAGGGATAGCATATTTGTTGTTGTTGATCGATTTAGTAAAATGGCTCATTTCATTGCTTGCTTAAAAACAAATGATGCTATCCATATTTCTAATTTGTTTTTCAAGGAGATTGTTAGATTGCATGGTTTGCCCCGATCTATTGTGAGTGACTGTGATGTTAAATTTGTTAGTCACTTTTGGAAAACTTTGTGGGCTAAGCTGGGTACAAATCTTGTGTTTTCTACGGTTGCACATCCTCAAACGGATGGACAAACTGAAGTGGTGAATCGAACACTTTCTTCCTTATTGCGTGTTGTAATTCAAAAAAAATTTAAAGAATTGGGAAAAGTGTTTGCCTCACATTGAGTTTGCATATAATCGTGCCTTGCATTCTACAACCGAGTTTTCTCCTTTTGAGATTGTATATGGTTTTAATCCTTTGACTCCCTTCGATCTACTTCCTTTGCCTTGTAATGAGTTTGCTAACCTTGATGGTGCAAAGAAAGCTAAGTTTGTGCAGGATCTTTATGCTAAAGTTAAGGCAAACATTGAGCGCAAGAATGAGCAATATGCTCAACATGCTAATAAAGGCCGAAGGAAGGTTATCTTTGAACCAGGAGATTGAGTGGGTTCATTTGAGGAAAGAAAGGTTTCCTGAACAAAGGAAGTCCAAATTACACCCAAGAGGCGATGGTCCTTTTCAAGTGTTGGAAAGAATAAATGATAATGCATATAAAATTGATTTACCTAGTTCTTATGGGAATGTAAGAGTAACTTTTAATGTGGCTGACCTTTCTCTTTTTGATGTTACAGATTCGAGGACGAATCCTTTTCAGAAGGGAGGGAATGATGGAGGTGAGATAAGAGATTTGAAAAAGCTTGAACAAAATTAAGAACTTAGAAATAAAAGGGCTGGACGTGACTCTAAAAGATGGCCAAATAAAGATCCATTGCAAGGTATAGGAGGCCCATGCACAAGATCAAGAGCCAAAGCTATGAAAGAGGCCTTGTGATGCAAGACCCACTAGGAACATGCCCTAGAGAACCTCCAACAATTCAAAACTTTGCCCGGGACCGGCTAAAAAACAAGAATGTTAGTCAAAGGAAAGACCCTAAGAGAACTTGTCTCTTAGAACCCTAGCCTCAAGACGCCACAAAGGAAGACCAATTCTTTGATAAGTCACGTGTACTCTCAGAGAACACAAAGAAGAAAAAGCCTCACAAAGTATTGAATAATACTCAAATTCATTCATTCATGATCTTTTAAAATAGAGTATAATAGGGGGCCTTTTATAGGCAAAATTTCTAAAAGACTTAAAATCCTAATAAAACTAAAACTCTAAAATCTGATTAGAAATATTTTAAATAATGCCTAAAATCAAGGAATAAGATTAAGATATTAATTTTAACTTAATCTCCTAGATAAGCTCCTTGACCAAGTCCAAAAAAATAATATAATAATAAAAAACGAAATTCAAAAAGACTCCTAGTCAAAACTAATTAGCTCTTTTAAATAGTCCACATGGGATGCTCATACTTCATTAAAAAATCTCATGGTTGACACATGATTTTTAATTTCTTGATATTGGACTCCAATTGGGCCTTGACACTCCTCTTGTATGTGTATAACTACATTGGGCCTTCAACATCTCCATAAACCTTCTTAGGACATTGGGCTTCCACTTGGACTTCCACTTTTGCATCTTTAAAGAGATCTCATGTTTAAAGTCTAATTCAGCATGTTTTGAATTGATCAAATATGGATTTTAGGCTCTAAACTTGGGTCGACGTCTAACATAGATATTATCTTGAGCTCTTTGAAATTTTTGGACATAGTGCACAATTTGGGCCACTTGAGCTCTTTGAAGTTCTTGATGGATGAGGGTTTCTCGAACTTGTTGTACTCCAATGGGCATGCCTACTGATATCATATCACATTGAATAGAGTGATCCAAAAACTAATAGACTTGGAGTCCATAGTCTTAGCTGAATATGAAGCCCAAAAGGAACAAATTGGCATAAAGATTATTTCATTCCTACAAGATGCTAGCCCAAGCCCAAAGGGAGCCTAATTGAAGGAGTCTAGCCATTTTCCACAAAATTCTCTTAGTTTTATTTTCTTTTAATTTGATTGTTGCTGTTTCAGATTTTTAGACACTATTCTTGGTGAATTTGTTTAGATTTAAATTTCTTTTATTTTTCCTGCCATGTAACCTAGGAATTATTCTGTTTAGGGTTTTATTTTTCAAATGCCTATATAAGGCCCACTTGTACTCCAAGAATGGTAGATTGAATGAATTATCTTTTCAGAATCATTTCTGATTTGTGAGGTTTCTCTTATGGCCTTTGTATGCTAGAGAAAATCTTTGACCTTTGTGGTGTCCCAGATTAGGGTTCTAAGAGACAGGTTCTCTTAGGGTTCAATTCCATTGACCAACATCTCTTCTTCTTCTTCTTTGTTCTTTATTCTTTGTTGCTTATTGTCCATATTATTTGTTCTTGTGCTGCATGCCAAAATTTGATCATCGATCCGTGTTATTTGGGGTTCCTAGAACGGGTTTCTAAGGGGTCTCACATCATCAAACCTAAGCCAAATACATCTTCTATATATCCCAACTCAAAAAGTATTAGCCTAACCCCTCACATGTCATAGAATATGAAAATGTGCAGTTACAGGACAATCTCTTTTATATAGTATCACCAAATTGGATCGTGGATGTTAGGCTCAAGTAGTTATGAAATAAGATGATACCGCTAGTGACAGTGATTTGGAAAGGGCTATTTCTTAAAGAAGCTACCTGGGAACTAGAGGAAGAGATAAGAAAGAAGCATTCAAAGCTATTTTCATAAGGTATGCACTTTAAATTTTGAGGATAAAATTATATTTAAAGGGGGAGAAATGTAACATCTGATTTTCGTTAAAATGTCAGAAATGAGTCAGCTATAAAAACAAGTCCCCTAAAATGAATGAGTTGAGGCCAAATAAAATTAGAATAAAATTTTATATAATGGAAAATAAGGATGTGAGGTTTGAGTTGCCCATAAACCAGTGCCATAATGGTTCAATAAAATTGCTGAAAACATAATGACATTTTTGTAAATATAAGTACTTTTTGGAAAACTCAAAGGAGGGATTTTTAAATGAAAAATATAAGCTTTCTGGGTTCTTAAAGGCCCTAAAAACCATAAAAACTCCTAGAATAGTTCAAACCCTCTAGTTGATGTTTTACAATGTCGATTGACCTTAAACTTAACCCTTTCATTTGAAAAGGTTTTAAATCTAAATTGAGTAGTTCTAAAGGCATTTTATAAGGTAGAGGACTTAAATTTTATGATGAAAAAGATAGTTCTTGAAAAGGAGCTAAAATGAGCCTAAAATGAAAGAGCCAAGAAAAGAGGACATAAATGGAATTTTTAAGGAATAATTTTTAAGAAACCTATTCTTATATGTAGCGTCCCATCCTCCCCCTCTATCTAACTGACCTTGCTTCTATTTATAATAGAGGAGAATTCTGCCCAAGAAGCATGCACAAGAAGAAGGCCTTAAAAGGAAGAAAGGCTTCAGAAAAAAGTAAGAAAATTAAGGTTTTTCATGGTTCTTCCTTTAGAAAAATTGTTCTCCTCTTTCTTTCTATTATTTCCATGAATGATTTGGGACTGTTTTGAGTTTGGTTTAGAGGGAGGAGATTAGAATTTGAAGGAAAGGATTATACCAAGTGAAAGAGCTCTTGGAACAAGCCTAGAAATAAGGTAAACATCATAGCTTTCTTACTTTTCTTCCTTTGTTCTTCTTAGTGTTGGCTCGGCCAAGTAGAGAGCATGTAAAAGGGGTTAATTTATAACCAAAGGCAAGCAAGGAACCTAAGTTTTAGAGTATGGGAAACTAGAAAATGCAATAAAATCCAAAGGAAAACTGTTAGTTTTCAAGATGTAAAACCTAGGGATTTACTAACACTTAGGCCAAGATAAAGCTTCCTAGGAGTAATTCAAGTTGTCTAAGAGAGTGTATAGGTTCCCAAGACATCTAGGAATCCTCTAAGTGCCATTCTCTTCAAGGAAATTTACAAACCTTCTATGCTCTTCTTATTATATAGGTCTCGGCCAAATGGGTTTCATGCACCTAGGGAGTGTTTTAAATTTTTCTTAGGCTAGAATGGGACTAGATATGATAGAAGAAAATCAAAGAAAGCCTTGAAAAAATTTTAGAAAGCCTAGATTGCAAGATTGAGGTATAGGCTCCATAATGAGACATAAAGAAGCAACTCATAGCTAGGCTCCTTAAAATAAATGTGTGATGACTCCAAGGAGTCTAAAGGGAGTCAAGAGACTTAGATTGAAGGAGAGAATAGAGCTAAGATCATGAATTCCCATAGTTGCTTCCTTAGGTCTTACATGGAATCGTAATTAAGCCATAGAGCAAAGTAACTTCACATAGCACTCTATATGATGCTAAAGCTTGCTTCAATGATGTAATTGTGTCCCATTTGATATGTTTAGGCTAAAAGAACCAAGCTCCACTTAAGTACAAGTGTGTGGCCGAGAGAGAGGAAGAATAATCAAGAGAAAGACTTGTGATTTTGCTTCAAAGGTAGCTCTCTAACCTTTCTGCCTTGCATTGTTGGATGTTTTCTTGTCTTTGGGTGCTCGTATGCTTGTTTGTGCCATGAGAAATGTTTTTAGCTATTGCCTACATGTTATGGTACCATGATATTCTTGAAATGTGTTTTATGAATGTTATGTGGCTTGAATGGATATGGTATGCCAACAGTCTCTAAGATTAGGTGAGACAAAGCCAAAAGTCTCAAGAAGAGTGAAGCTAAGTCAAAAACCCCTTGAAAATAGGTGAAGCAAATCCAAAAGTCCCAAGAAAAATGTGTGAGGTAGACCAATGCCCTTGAGAGCCTATGTATGATATGTATGAGTTTCTTGAACATGAAAAAGGCTTTATGTATGTTTATTAGTAGCTTAAATTGCTATGCATGCATTCTTAGACTTGAAAATATATCCATTATGTATGTTTGAAAGGGTAAAAAATTGTTGAAATTCTTGGAATCTCACTCTTCCCCCTCAAATGTTTAACCATGTCCAGGTGAGTTGTGACAACCCTACCTTCTAAGCATGGTAATTATAGTTAAATATGCGATTAATAATTAATGATCAAGGTTTGGAGTCATTACAGTTTATTACATTATGAAAATATATGGAAATTTGAACCTTGATGTTAGGGTCATCACTAAACAACCACAAACAAAACAAAAAATGCATAAGAGAAATCATACTACCATAAAGGGTTTACGATTCAACCATTCATCAGTCTCAACACACAAAAACCTCCCACAAGTATTCTTATATCATTTCCTAGTATCACTATTGAAGAAACTAGGGTTTCTAGGCTAAAGAAAGGAGTTTGGGGTTTTGTGTCGCGGCCCAAACCATTTGCGCTGCACTTAAGTTGCTCTCTAGAATTACTGGGCACGGCAGAAATGCCTCCTAGAGCCACTATTCTAAGTCCCCCGACTCTCGCCTTGGCACAATACACTTGTGCCGTGGCGAGATTTGTTACTAGACACCCCTCAGTTTGTTCCCTTGACTAGTGCCTGACGGTACATGTTGCGCTGCGGCAAGGTTTCATTTTGTTACCCTCCTGGGCAATTTTTTTCACTCTATGCCACGACGAGATTAATCAAGCTGCGGTGTTCCTCACCACTATTACTCTCCAGGCAAATTTTATTCGCTTATGCCGCTGCGAGATTACTCATGTCGTGGCGCCCCTCGCTTCTGTCATTCATTCGGCCGCGACGTGACTCCTTCCTGTAACTACATCTCCCAAATTTCGTCCCCTATACTCCAATTCTCATCTTAGGACTATCTTAGGACCACTCCCACTCATTTTATATGACTCTAATGGTATTTATCTACCCTATACACCCAGCTATTCTACCATTACCAATTCAAAACTTAAATGTAAATTTCCACTCTTCCAACTATCCTATACCGGCAAGTCCATAGAGTAATAGCAAAAAGAATTCATGCACTATTGGAAATTAAAATTCGATATAATTCCGTCAGAGGTTTCATACATCAATGGTTCATAGTACATCTAATATATCACATAATTATATTTCTAACAGTATACCATACCATAATTTTAGCAAAATACATACGTAAAATGTTATGGGTTTATACATCCGATATCAAGCTAAAATGAGGTCTAACTCCTCAATGAATACATTTTAGATAATCAAAATATAAGAGCTTACACTTGGCTACATGAATACATGATGATGCTATACAATAAGGAATATAAAATTTAGCATCTATACTAAATAAGTCAGCCTATGTGCAGCCTTCTCCCCACATGATGAAGCTCATGGATTTTCATCCACTTGCTTCCCCTTATCCTTACCCGAAGAACCTTCACCTGAAATATTAATCCCATAAAATGGGGTGAGATGTGAATCTCAGTAACCAAGGCAATTTCATCATATAATCTAGTTTAATTTGCATACATGCATAATTTCATATAAGCATCAAAAGAACACCAGTCATATCTATAAATGAAATAATTAAGCTATCATGATCACTATCCCATATTAGCAATCATATTTTCACATGTTAAAGGCCATTAACACCAGGAGAGGCCCGTCCACGGCACCTACTCCCCATTGAACACAACCAGGGCTCAGTGCATCTAGGGTTTGATCATAACTCGGTGCCCGATCGAAGTACATGCATAGGTGGCAGCTGCATCACAGCTCCACCATGGACTCATAAGGTCCAATCACAATACAATAGATAGCCAACCGATTTATTCAACATATCAAATCATTCATGTACAGTAAATATGAAATTAAAATAGATATATGCATGAAATTAATGTAAACCCGGTTACCTCACTGTAGGCAATTGCAATAGCCACTAATGGTATAAAAATCTCCCTAAAACCATAGCATCAAAAAATTACTACTTTAATTCATCATTAACAGTTGCAACTAGTGTCCAAAGAATTTAAAATGCTAATGACTACCTAGGGAACACTTACCCAGCCACCACAAATCCCAAATTCGGATTGAAGTCTCCTCTATTAGAAACCTTAATATTTCACCTAAAATCCTAAGCAAATTCATACAAAATTAATACTCATTATAAATAAGCTATGGGGGTCTCAAACTAGCAAGGAAAGCATCAAAATGAAGGATTTATACTCACCTAATGTCAGCCTTAGCCTCAACCTACGAATTTTACTAAGAAAACCCCAAACAACCACATTTCAAATTTTAGGTATGGTGAAAATGCTCCAAATGAAAAACTAATAGGATCAAAATGGAGAGAAAGATGAGAGGATTGAGTTATATAACTATTACCTTGGCTGAATCTTACTATAAATGTGAGAAAATATGGATTTATGCCAAGAACCCTAGCCTCCCCTTTGGACCTCCGATTTTCTCCTTTGTGTTTCAAAAAAATGGGATAGTGGCTGAAGCATTTAGGGTTTTAGTTAGGTCTAAGTTGGGTCAAATATGGGTCATGGGTTGCTCCAAGGTCCAACTCCTAATGGGCTCAGATTTTTGCTTTGTTGGGCTAGTTTTTAAGTTGTTGGGCTGCAGAATTCTGTTGGGCCAGACCTAGTTTTAGGATCTCTATTATTTTAGGTCTGCACAAGGTTTATTGGGCTTTCCTAAGAGCCTATACAAGGTGGATCTTGGGCCTCTATCACATTGGATCAAGTTGGGTCTGCACCTAGCTTATTGGACCTCCATTAGCCTCTTATCTACTTAATTTAATTTGGGCCTAGATAAAGTTTCTATCCCAATTAAATCTCAAACCCATATTAATAATTTATCTCTCTAAAATCTCCATTCACTTAACTTGCCCAATTATCCCATATTAATTATTCCTAATTAACCTAATCCATGATTAACACCTTAATTAATTATGGGGTGTTACATGAGTCAAGTGGGCAAAGAAGTGAAAACTAACAACCCTGAAGCACAAGGCTAGGGCAATGAAGTAGAGAAATAGGCTTTTTAAATAGCATTATGATGTCAAACTATGTAACTATGTGATGTATACATGATGTAGACCTTTAGACACATGTAAAAGTATGTGGACATGATGTATGTATCCATTTTGGAACTAAATGAATGAATGAATATATAGATTTTTGCCACTTATGTGTTATGACATTCATGTGTATAAGTGTGAGTGACATGGTGAGATTGAGTTCCATGATGATTTGGATCATTTAGTATGCTTCCCTAGGATGTGTTTGTGCTATAAGATGTGCTCAAGTGGCTATGGAATGAGAAAGGAGTCATTTGGTGCATTATAAACCCACTTTGAATCTTAAAAGTGACCAAAACTTAAGCTAAACCACAAATTGACCAAATGGATGAATTTCTCCATGAAATTTGGAATGAATATAGGTCTCATCTAGAATTTTCATAGAGGCAAAGAGCATCCAATTTGGAGCTCTAGAGAATTTATTATGATTTTTCAAAGTTGAAAAAATTTTGCAGAAATGGTAACAGCACTATTTATATGGTTAGTTTCTTCCTCTATGTCATCTGAGGGCCAAATGATATCCAATGCTCATGAACTTTTAGAGAAATAAATTAGACATAATAAGCTTTTTTTATCACTTCAGAGAACCCCAATTAGAGGTTGGTAGAAGGAGAACGAAATTTTTAAAGTTGTATGACAGTATCAGTAATGCAGCTCAACCTTTGGTACTATTCTATCAGTTTTCATGAGCTAAATGCTTCTTTTTTGGTCTAAAATTCTTTTTATTTATTATTTAACATCTAGAGCTTTTCAAAAAGCTATCATATATATGATTTTGATTTTTCTAGAATTAGTTATGAATTTCCAAAGTTCACATTAGAAACCTATGACAACAACCCGAGAGCAAATCTGGTTTTTGGTGAAGCTTGGTTCCAAATCTGAGTTGCATGAGATGAAATGTGATGATTTTGATTTGTATAGATATGTTATGGATAGAGAATGATATTAATGAGTTTATGTGGTCCATGAAACATAAGATGAATATTTAAAGCCTTATGTAACACCATTTAATGCTATTAAATATATTGCTTTTCTTACAAATTAAATGAAGCTAAGCATGGTTAAAGGGAAGGAAAGGCTAGTGAGTTATGGTATTACATTTGTCCCTAAAAAATCTAGAAATCCAAAACTACACTCTGTGAATAGTGTACTACATAATTATGCATAATTTAGTCAACTTTAAAAATTCATAATAAATTCTATAGAGTTCTGAAAATTATGTTCTTTGACTTTATAAAAAGCTCTAGATGAGCTATAAATGCCCTGTCTCAGCCAAAAATTTTCTCATTTACCTCTTTTTTGGTTTAAGAGCATTTTGTGGCTTAAAAAGTGAAACTTTAGGTTACAAATGATTCATTTTGAGCCATATCATACTATGTCACAATTTGAGCAAGTTTTAAATGACAATTACAACATATATGACTGGTTTAAAATGTCCCGGAAGTCATGCAACTCAAAATCACACTCCCACTTGCTATTATACACAATTGTAACATGGAACTCATATGGTCAAATCACATAATATCACATGCTTACATTCAAAAATAATTTGTACATCATAATTCCATGCTTTTAGGCATGTGGGAATGGTAACATCTTACGATATATGTATACATCATTACATGTGCAATAATACACATAAAAAATTAACTTGTGTCAAAGTGATGCTTCTCATGCTATTTGCTCATCATCTTTGCCTTATTGAGAATTACCTAGATATGGTTAGAGAAAATATAGGGAGAGATGAGATTTAAAGAATCCCACTAGCTCATTCATCATTGAAGCATACATATATGGCATATTCAAGGTCAAAGAGAGTAAGTTTGCATATTACACAATCAAATATCCATCATATTCATGCATGAGGGATTACATAGCTCCAACAAGAACAAAGACATGCTCTGGGGACTTTTGGTTTAGTCTCACCCAACAATTTGAAACTTTTGGTTTAGCCTCACCCTCTTTTAGAGACTTTTGACTTAACCTCACTCATATTCAAGACTTTGGACTTAGTCTCACCCATATTTAAGGACTTTTGGCTCAACTTCATCCATTCAAGAGCCAACTCAATTCCAAATACATTCAAATATCATGTAGTTGTATATGATCATCAAGCAATCAATAACATACATAAATAGCAACCAATACATACAAGCAATCTAAGACCATTCAAGCAACCAACATACATATGCAATAATAGATGAAAAGCTACTTTTATTCAATAATTCAATTTAATTCCCCTTTGGTTCTTGGTTTGGTCTCTTAGTAGAACACCTACACTTGAGGAGACTTCACTTGCTTGGCCTTGATACACCAAATAGAGCACAAAATTTAACTCATATACCATACTTTGCTTATTTAAGCCTTATACTGTAACATCATATTTATTTAACTCATCTCATCTCATTTCTAGACACCCTTCCTTGAATCACATAAGTTTCCCAAGAAAAGTATCATTAAAATATTCAACTATTTCGTGTTACGTCATGGGTAAAATTTTCATTTCATGTTCCGTGGACCTTATAAACTCATCCATCTCATTATTCTATTTAAATACACACATATAACTCAAAACCATCTCAAGGTGTGGCCAAAAAAACTATATACATAAAAATCACATGTTCAGCCTCGGATTCATGCGCTAGATTTCTATCATTAACTTTAGAAAATCATAACTAATTCTAGAAAAATTAAAATCTAGCACACTATATTATTCTGGAAAACTACAGATGTCTACTCTATGTTAAAAATAAGTCTAGACCAAAATAAGGACGTCTAGCCACTAGAAACTGATGGAACATTAACCAAACTCATCTAGCACTACTGTACTATCACAAAACTTTAAAAATTTATATCTCCCTGCTCAGACATCCAATTGATGTGATCTTGGTGGCCATAGAAATCTTATCATGTCTAGTTTATTTTTGTAAATTTTCATCAGCATTGGACACCATTTGTCTCTTGAATGACATAGGAGAAAAAATTGATTATATAAATAGTAACCATATCAAAATAACAAAAATTTGGCAACTTTAAAAATTTATAATTAATTCTACAGAGCTCCAAATGATCTAATCTTTAGTTTTCCAAAAATCTCTAGATGAGATCTATATTCATGCCAAATTTCATGAGAAAATTCGTTCATTTGGTCAGATCTTGATATTAGGTTCCAAAATGGTCAATTTTGTGCTTTCTAAGGGTCTCAAATGGTTCAAATTAGCTTCTAAGACATTTATGGCCACTTGAGCAAGTGGGGAAGCACCAAAATGATCTATTAAACATGTCTCAAAGGTGTGCAAACCCATATTTCACAAACTCACTCTTCTACCTCAAGGTATACACAAGAACATACAAGCTTCATTTTGCCATTCAATGTTAAGAATTTGCTACATCATTCACATTGCCTCAATTCTCATATATACATCAAATATCCATGTATTTACACATGTTCAAATGGTTATACAAAATATTCATCATAGGATTACATCATATGCCATCAAAATGATTACAAAGTGAGCAAAATAGCACACTTTCTTGTCAATCTTTCTCCTTCAAGCTTGGTGGCTCCCATTCCTTGGTTCACTTAGTCCACTTAGACATGTTAGGCAATGGGGAGGAAGGAATGAGATTCTAGGAATCCCAATAACTCTTCTCCCTTTCAAGAATATGTAAAAGATGCAAATTCAAGTCTAAAAATGCATACAAAGATATCATGGAGTGCATAATCATGCATGAAACATTTCTTGCACTCAAGAAGTCATATAAAACATACATAGATTTGCCAAGGAAATAGTTTAACCTCACCCATTCTCTTTAGGATTTTGGACTTGCCTCATCCCTTTTTCTTAAGGGACTTTTGACTAAGCTTCACTCTTTAAAGACTTTTGGCTTTGTCTCACCTATTCTTGGGGGCTTTTGGCTCATCCTCACCTTAGCTAAGGGACTTTTGGCTCCACACACTCAAGCAAACCAAAACATATTCATGAAACATTATTTAAGTGCATAACAAAGCATCATGGTATCATGGCATATAGATACATGTTAAAATATCTTTCATGGCTTAAAATATATACACATACATTCAAAGAAAAGATAAACACCTAATTATGCATGAGAGAAAAAAGAGAGAGCTACCTTGGAGCCAATGTCCCATACTTTTCCTTTGAAATCTTCCTCCCTCTTTTTGGCCAAGCCTCGAAGTTTGGAGGCACTAAGTTCTCTTGGCCTAAACATATCACAAGAGACATATATCACCTATGAAAACAAGCCTTGGCATCATACACACTTTATATGAACCTACTTTGTTCTATGGCTCCATTATACTTCCATATAGGACCTTATGAAGCAACTAGGAGAGTTCATGGTCTTGGCTCCCATTTCTCATTTATTTTAGTTCTCTTGACTCCTTTTAGACTCCTTGGAGTCATCACACATTTATTTTAAGGAGCCTACCTATAAGTTGCTTTATAATGTCACATTATAGAGCCTACACCTTTGTCTCACATTCCATGACTTCTAAATTTTTTTCAAGGCTTCCACTAATGTTCTTCTATCATATTTAGTCATATTTTAGGCTTAGAACAAATTAAAACACTCCCTAGATGCATGAAGTGGGTTAGGCTGAGACATGAAGAGCATTATGCACATATGGAGTTTGCTTTCCTCTTGTAGGGAATTGGCACTTGTGAAGCTTCCTAGATGTCTTGAGAACTCATATATACTCTTAAACAACTTAAATTAGTACTAGGAAGTTTCATCTTAGCCTAGGTGCAACCAAATCCCTAAATTTTATAACTTGCATTCTAAAGCTCCCTTTATATAGATTATTTTTCACCAATTGATTTTTTGAAAAGAGTTCCTATTTGACTTGGGTCAGACATGAATCTTCAAGTTTTCAAGAAAAGAAAAACCACCATTAGAGATCTCTTAAAGAAAGGAATAACTTTCCTAACTGGCGTGAGATGAAACGAGACCGTTTACTTATTTAAATAGAAGCTTAAACTTTTTCTCTCTCTCCCCTCTTAATGTCATGTCATGGCTGCTCAAATTGCTGAAAATGGAAGCTTAGAGAAGGTGATAAGGTGTAATCTTACTTAAGAAGCCTCTTTTATACTTTTTTAAAATGACCATTTTGCCCCTACGTGCCTATTTGCTCCGTTTAGGCTCATTTTAACTCCTTTTAGGAACTATCTTTTTCATCATAAAATTTAGATCCTCTAATTCATAAAATGCCTTTGATTTCATCCAAATTAAATTTAAAACCTTTCTGAACGAACCAGTCAAAGTTTGGGTCAACTGACGCTCTAAAACATAAACTAGAGGGGTTTAAACTATTCTAGGGGTTCCTATGGTTTTTAGGGCCTCTGAGACTCCCAAGAAACTCATTTTTCTCATTTAAAAGTCCCTCCTTTGAGTTTTCTAAAAAGTTCTCAAAATTACAAAAATGCACTGCATCTTCATTGAATTTCATTTGATTATTCTGGCTTCGTTTTTAGGGCACCTTTAACATTGGATCCTCATTATTTGAGGTCTAGATTATTATTTTAATTTTATTAGGCCTCAAATCATTCTATTTAGAGGACTTCTTTTTTATATCTAGTGTATTTCATACGTTTACAGAAAAACAAAACATTACGTTTCTCACGTTTTATGAAAGAACTGGATGTTACATATATAACTAGTTAAAGCTTTTGGTTCCTACATAGTTCAATTAAATGGCCTAATGAATCAACTCTTGTAAATTAATATCTTAGCTCCAAAATTTCACCCAATATATGATGTGAGACCCCTTAGAAACCCATTCTAGGAACCCCAAATAATACAGATCAGTGATCGAATTTTGGCAAGCAACACAAGAACAAATAATATGGACAATAAGCAACAAAGAACAAAGAAGAAGAAGAAGAAGAAGAGATGTTGGTCAATGGAATTGAACCCTAAGAGAACTCGTCTCTTAGAACCCTAATCCGGGATGCCACAAAGGAAACCACTGCTTTGATAAGTCAAAGATTTTCTCCAGCACACAAAGGCTACAAGAGAAACCTCACAAATCAGAAATGATTATGAAAAGATAATTCATTCAATCTGCCACCCTTGGAGTACAAGTGGGCCTTATATAGGCATTTGAAAAATAAAACCCTAAAAGAATAATTCCTAGGTTACATGGCGGGAAAAATAAAAAAAATTTAAATCTGAACAAATTCACCAAGAATGGTGCCTAAAAATCTGAAACAACAATAATCAAATTAAAACAAAATAAAACTAAGAGAATTTTGTGGAAAATGGCTAGACTCCTTCAATTAGGCTCCCTTTGGGCTTGGGCTAGCATCTTGTAGGAATGAAATAATCTTTATGCCAATTTGTTCTTTTTGGGCTTCATATTCAGCTAAGACTATGGGCTCCAAGTCTATTAGTTTTTGGATCACTCCATTCAAGGCCTCCTTCATAGCTTTGGCCCTTGATCTTGTGCATGGGCCTCCCATACCTTGCAATGGATCTTTATTTGGCCATCTTTTAGAGTCATGTCCAGCCCTTTTGTTTACAAGTTCTTGATTTTGTTCAATCTTTTTCAAATCTCCTATCTCATCTCCATCAATATAAGTTATACGACTCCATTTAAACTCATTAAAGTCATCATAACCTCAATTCAAGGAGCTTAGCATCAAGTTGCTTCTTTATGCATAATGGAACCCAAATTTTTTTCACCTTTCAAAATAAGGCTTCTAAATTCAAAACCAATGGTTTCTTTGGTATTTATAATTTATATCTAGATCATTTATAACCTTAGAATAAAAAAAACTCTCCTTAAGTGTCCTAGATAGGTCTTGGCTGAGATACACCCTTAAATGGCCTTTCATGGAGTTTTTATTTCATTATGGAGCTTTCTTAACCTCTTCTTAGCTTTAATACTCTTACATAGTTTAAAAATATCATTTTAGGCCTTCATATTTCCTAAGATATAATTAAAACCCTAGGTATTCAATCTCACAACCTATGACTTTTTAGTTGCACCTTTTGGTTCCATATTAATCTCCGTGCCTCAAAACCCTAATTCTTATCATGTTTCAATCAAAAATCTATTCCCTCTAGGATCCTCACTTAGTGGCTGAATAAGGGAGAGCATGGAAGATCAAGGAAGAGCAAGATTTACATATAAAATCATACCTTGTGTAATTCTTTGTCAAATAGTGATCTTCTGCTACCAATGATTTCCCCAAATTCTTTCCTCCTCCTATTGGTCCAACCATAAAACTCTACCTTACTAATAGAAAGAAAGAGGAGAAGGAGTACAAAAGCTTTTGCAAGAGCAAGAAAAGCTAAAACTTTATATTTCCTTACGTTTTTTAAGTTTCTTCCCTTCTTCTTCCTTGGTTTCTTCCTTACGTCTTTGGTTCTGGATTTAGGTAGAGTTAAGTCAGTTAGAAGGAAGGATAAAAGGTGGCATGCTTATAAGGAGGAAGGAGGGGTGTTTTATAACAATTTCCAAAATTCCTATTATGCCCTTCCACTTCCATTTTTCCACTTAAACTCATTTTAACTTCTTTTTAAGAGCTATCTTTTCCATTATAAAATTTAAGTTCTCTAGTTTATTAAAAATATTCTATTTCAAATTTATGGGATTTAAAGCCATATGAACTAATCTAGTTAAAGTTTAGGTCAATGATGACCTAAATCATACACTAGAGGCATTTTTACTATTTCAACGGTTTTTATGATTTTTTAAGCCTCTAAAAACAATAAAAAAAACTCAATTTTACTATTTAAAACATCTTCCTTTAAGTTTTTAAAAAGTTTCTTGAAATTATAATTTTGCCACTAGGTTTTTGGGTTACCCCATTTAGCCATTTGGCTCCGGTTTTGAGTTATTCTCAATTTCTTAACCACATTTTTAGATGCTCTAATTAGCATCCTACCCTTAATTAGTCTTAATTCTCTTTGCTTTAGGGTCCTTTTATATCATAATATTAGTTTTGGTTTAGTTTTTAAAGAAAAGCATATTACATTGTCTCTATTTTGTTTTGGCTAAAAATCAACTCTCTTTAATATCCCCTAAGGCTAGTTGAATCATGGAGAAGATAGAAAAGCATGCAAAGACAAAAATGCTACATAGTATCATACCTTGTTGGCTTCCTTGCTCAATGAAAATTTTGATGCTAAAATTATTTTTCTTAATTCCTTTCCTTCTTCCAAGAAACCAACCATTAAAATGCTTCTTTTAAGAAGCTAAAACCATTAATAGAGAGGGTTTAAAAAGGAGAAGAAGGTTTGTGAATGAAATAATATGAAAAGGTGTGTATTTGCTTACTTAAAATGGCTTCCTTTTCCTCTTCTTCTTGCCTCTTTTGGCACGCCTTTGGTTCTATTTTAGAGTGCTCTAAGTTAGCAGGGGCTAGTGGTGTGGTTGACTTGATATGAAGGAGAAAGAGTGATTTTTAGAACAATTACATAATTCCCATTACGTTCCATAACTTTAATTACTTCGTTTGGCCTTGTTTTAGATCCTTTCTAAGATTCATCTTTTTCATATGAAAATTTAGGTCTTCCAGTTTATTAAAAACAATTACTTCTAAATTTAAGTATTTAGAACCATTACAAATCATTTTATCAAAGTTTGGGTCAACTGACGGCCTAAAATGCACACCAAAATAGTTTTGGTTATTCTGATGATTCCTATAGTTTGAGAACTCTAGTGAATTTAATTGTCATTTAAAACTTCCTTCTTTTGTGTTTCTAAAAAGTTAGCCAAAATTATATTTTTACCATTACATTATCAATTATTTCGTTTAGCCATTTTCACTTTAAATTTGGGCCATCACTGATTTCTTATCCTTGTTTTTGGATATTCTACCCTTAATTATCCTTAATTCTCTTTGCTTTAAGGTCTTTTATCATTAACCTCTCAGTTCTAGTTCAATTTTAAAAGAACTAGGTATGACACTTCTCACGTCTCCTTGGCTAGTTGTTTAGGTTTATATATGTTAGTTATAGGAGTGAGAGAGGGCTAGCATGCTTATAAAAAGGGGAGGGATGAGTTTTATAATAATTTTAAAAATACTAATTATGTCTCGAAGCTTTAACTACTCTGTTTAGGCTTATTTTGTATTCTTTTTTAATACTGTCAATTCTATATAAAAATTTAGGATCTTTAGTTTATTAAAGATATTTACTCTTAAATTTTTTAGGTTTAAAATGATTCGATCAAAGTTTTGGTGAATTAATATCCTAAATCATACATCAATAGGGTTTTAGCTATTTTGATAATTTTATGGTTTTTTTGACCTTTGAAAACTCTAACGAATCATACATTCCTATGTGTCACCCTCTCATAATACCTAAGCCACTAATCTAGGTGAACTTCATAGCAATTTTCCATGGCTTAATGAAAATGAATGCCTTGATTGAATAACTAATGCATATGGTGAATGAGTGGAATGTCAATGTGTCACCTTTTTGTCCTTGTTATCCCTTTGATTTGTTGGTTTCTTCCTACCCCACTTGTTCGGCCATGTATGTACTAATAATTCCAAGACTCATTCCAAGATTTATGTAGGTTTCAGCTTATGATATATACAGCTAATGGGAGGGGCTGCCACCTGACCGAATACCCATGCTTTGATATATTCCTATATGTGAAGATAATGGGAACGTTATAATAAGAATGATTGCAAGCTTATCTTGACTCGTGGCTATATGCTTCCATGTTAAGAAAATTGTCAAGCTAATGTTTCAGTAAGGCTTCCTAACATATGTCTTCCTTTCTACTCTTAATTAAATCCATTAGCTCCTAATTAACCTTGGTTAATTCCCTAATGCTTTCCTTGATGTTCTTCGTTAGTTAGTTTGGTTATGTTACCATTTATAGAAAATTTAGAATGTAACATATATACAGACTTGAAACTTTGAAAATGCAAAAGATGAGTTACATAACTCTAGATTGAGTGATCTCGGTAGCTATGGAAAGCTTATAATGCCAACTTTGGCCCCTCAAATACATAGAAAACTAGAACTGACCAAATGAGCAGTGCACATGAAAATATGCATAATTCATCCAAATTTGAAAAATCATAAGAAATTTTATAGAGCTCCAAAAATTGTGTTCTTTAGCTCTATAAAAAGCTTTCAATGAAATCTAAATGTCTACCAAATTTTATGTCAAAAATTGTTAATTTGGTCTTATTTTGGTTTAGGGGTAAACTATGGCTCAATTTGGTGTCCAAGTAGCATTAAATGGTCCAAAATGATATTCCTTAGTGCAAGTGACCATTTGAGCACATCCAAAACATAATTTATAGCATATATGGCCATCTCATAAGGTCCCAAACATTATGTAACTCAAAAAGACCTATCCACTTGGCCATATACACACACTTTCCATAGCTCATGATACTAAAGATTCATATTCTTACACATATGGCTCCAATATGGTACATGCATCATAATCTCATGCATTCACATATATGAGAGGGTTTACATTAAATAAATAACATATATAATTATACTTGGACATTAAATTACATAATATCCTAAATCATCGTCATCATTGTCAAAAGAATGTGATTCAAATTTCTTAGCCTCCATTCTTTACTACTTAAGAGTTTCATAGACATGGTTAGAGATAATATAGGGGAGAGTGAGATTCCAAGAATTCCAATAGTTCAACCATCCTTCAAATACACTTATATGGCATGTTATCATGTCAAAGATAGCAAGCATGCATCATTGGCAACCAAACATCAAACATAAACATTTATGAATTCAAATGGATCCATCAAGGTCAGAAACAAGCTTTAGGAACTTTTGATCTAGCCTCACCCAATTATGTAGGACTTTTGGATTAGCCTCATCTATTTTAGAGACTTTTGACTTAGCCTTACTCATTCAATGAGACTTTTGGCCTTGTCTCATCTTTACTTATGGACTTTTGGCATCATCTCACCCAATTCAAGGGACTTTTGACATAACCTCATCCATTGAGAGCTAATCACATTCCAAATGCATTTTATGAAACATAATGATACCATATCATCAAACCAATAGCAATGGGCATGTTTCATAGTTCAAACACAAATACAAGTAATCAATGATAATCAAACAACCAAGATAAGCATACCTTTCTTAAAAATGCACAACGTTCTTCCTTGGTTTCTTATTCTTTCTTCTTGGCTTCACACACCTTTTGGAAGATTCTTCACTTTTTTAGCCTAGGCACATCAAATAAAACACAAATGTATCAATGGAAGTATCTCTAGCCTCACACAAGCCTTATATAAGCCACTTTTAGTTCTAGGCGTCCATGAGGCTTCATATTGTAGCATAATGAAGCAACTATTATAATTCATCATCTTGGCTCCAATTTTTCACTCAATCTAAGTCACATGACTTCATTTAAACTCATTAGAGTCATCACAAACTGAAATCAAGGATCCTAACACTAAGTTGCTTCTTTATGTATAATGGAACCTTAAACTTCTAACTTCCAAAATATGATTCCTAAATTCAAATCAATGATTCTTTTAATGTTTATAATTCATATCCATACCATTTCTATCTTCAAAATCAAAGAAAACTCCTCCTTTAGAGCTTGGCCGAGACACTCACACATAACAGTATACATGGAGTTTCAGTCATTTCTCTTTAGAATTTGCATCCATGAACCTTCCTAGGTCTCTTAGAACCCAAATATGATCTTACATAAGTTAAATCATCATTAGAAAGTTTTATAAATCCCTAGGTGCAATCAAAACTCTAATTTCCATAACTTGTTATTTATAGCTTTTTTTTAGTTCTATTTGTTCCATATGATTCTCCATGCTTCAAAACCTCATTTCTTATCAAGTTTGGACCAAAATCAAACTCCTTACATAGCCCCCTAGGTCTGGTCAAAAAGGTGAAGCAAGAGAAGAACCAAGAAGAGCAAGTTATTTGTGGAAGAATTACCTTGTTAGCTCCCTTAGCAAATGATCTCTTAGGCTTCTAAGACTTTCTCCCCTCTACCAAACTACCTACAAAATATCACCATTTTGAGCTTCAAAACCATGGAGAAGGAGAAGAGAAAGAAGAGAAGAACATTAGTAAGGAGAAGAGCATAAAAAAGTAGCAATTCTTTACCTATTTTGCTTGATTTTCTCCTTTCCTTTTCCTCCCTCTTGGTGCGCCACTTGAAAATGGTCTTGGTTTTATTTTTGGCTAGATGAAAGTCAGTTAAGGGGAGAGGAGAAAGTGGGGCATGCTAAATAAGAAGGGGAAGGCTAGTTATAACATTTTCAAATTTTCATTTGTGTTCCTAAACTTTGATTTCTCTAATTAAACTCATTTCAACTCTTTTTTGGGAATTGTCTTTTTTATCATAAAATTTGGGTCCTCTAATTCATAAAATACTTTTGCTTTTACCCAAATTGGATTTAAAACCTTACCAAATCCTCCAGTCAAAGTTTTAGTCAACCAATAACCTAAAATGCACATCGAAAGGATTTTTATTATTCTAAGGGTTCTTATAGTTTTTAGAAACTCTAAGAAACCTGAAAAACTTAATTTTCCTATTTAAAACTTCTTTCTTTGTGTTTTCAAAATGTTGTGCGAAACTATGATTTTGCCATTATGTTATTCCTTAAACTCGTTCAGCCATTTTGGCTCCAATTTTGAGCTATTCTTAGACCCTTACCTATATTTTTTAAATTAACATTCTAATATCAATTAATCTCAATTCACTCACTCTAGGGCCCTCATTCATTAATCAATCAGTTCTGATTTTGATTTCTCATAATTCATACTGGCCTTTAATAGGCTCATGACCATTTACAAGTAACTCATTCCACTCTTTAGGAATTATTTTAAATTTCTAAATCATAGGATATTACAACTCTAGTTATGAAATTTATTTTTCTTGTCATAACATCAAGGAATATACATGCATCTTATACCATATTCCTTTTTATAACAATAGTTACTCATATTAATACTTTTGGTAGTAGATTTTACTGTTAATAAAGCATCACTTTCTCTAATTGTGTACAAATAAATAATTTCATTATAGAAATTCCCAACTTCATGCCAAACAAGTTTGTTAGACTTAGAATATCACAAAAAGAGGCTCAAAATTTTGAATTTCACAACTTTGACACATAACAAGTATAAAACTTTGAAAAATTATCACCTAAGCTACACAACTCCGATTTGCACAAACTCAGTGGCTATGGAAAGCTTATAATAAGAACTACTTATTATAAAAATTTTAGATCAAAACAAACTCATTTGTCCCCTAAAAACCCCTGAAAACCGCAGCCAGACCAAGAGAACAGTAACCAGAGTCTATATAATTTAACCAATTTTGAAAATTTATAATAAATTCTACAAGGTTCCAAAATTTGTTTTTTAGCTCTATGAAAAGCTCTAGATGAGCTCTAAATGCCTGCCAAAATTTAGCCTAAAATTCGTCCATTTGATCATACTTTGGTTTAGAGACATTTTATGGCTCACAAGTGCAAAAATTAGATCCCAAATGGTCATATTTGAACCATACCAGGCCATGTCTTCATTTGAGCGAGTTTTAAATGACAATTACAGCACATATATAGCTAGCCCAACATGTCTAAGAAGCCATGTAACTCAAAATAACACTTCCACTTGTTATTATACACATTTATAACATGGAACTCATATGGTCATATGGTCAATTTGCACAATATCACATATTTACATTCAAAAATGGTTTATACATCATTGTCTCATACTTTTAAGTGTGTGGGAATGGTTACATCTCATAATATATATACATCATTGTGTGTTCAAGAGCATACATTAAAATTTAAACTAGTGTCAAAATGATGCTTCTCATGTTCTTTGCTTACCATCTTCACTTCCTTGAGAGTTACCTAAATATGATTAGGAAAATATGGAAAGGAATGAGATTTAAAGAATCTTAATAATTCATTCATCATTCAAGCACACATATATGGCATTCTCAAGGTCAAAAAGAGTAAGCATGCATGTGATACAAACAAATATCATTCATATTCATACATAAGGGATCACATGACTCTACCAAGAGCAAAATAAACTCTAAAGACTTTTGGTCTAGTCTCACCCCATAATTTGAGATTTTTGGTTTAGTCTTACCCTCTTTTAGAGACTTTTGACTTAGCCTTACTCATAATTGAGACTTTTAGCTTAGTCTTACCCACATTTAGAAGCTTTTGGCCTCACCTTGTAATACCATATCCATATAGCACTAAATTTATAGCACAAATAGGCTAAAGCATCCATTTTCATAAATTTATTACTTTTAGCAGTGGAATTTACTGACATTATAGGTTAAATTAATTCATTTTTGGTTAAATGAACTATTTCCACTTACCAAACTCATCTTTCATCCTTAACACACTTGTTCATATAGAATGATCACAAAAAGAGGTATGGAATTCAGATTTAGAGCATACACATCAAGACTAGTCAATTTCATAGGCTTCCATGCACTTCCATATTCTGACCCAATTTTCAAAAATTTATAACTTGAGCTGAAAATTTTCAAATCATGCAAATTAAGACTTTTTGGAAAGCTCAGGGCATTATTTAACTACTATAAAAATTTTAGATCAAAATAATATCATTTGTCCTACAAAATTCTAATGAAACAGTAGCTGGGTCAATTTTCGCACTCATGCAGACCTAAATTTTCAAAAATTCATACCCTCACTCTACAGAGCTCTAAATTAAGTGATCTTATGAGCTATGGAAATCTTATGATGTCAGCTATATGCCTATAAAATTTCATGAGTATTGGACTTCATTTGGCCTCTCAAAAACCTAGAAAACCAGACTGACTAAATGAACAATGCACAGATAGTTTCTACATAATTTGGCCAACTTTGAAAAATCATAATAAATTGTATAGAATTCCAAAAATTATGTTCTTCAACTTTTTCAAAAGCTTTAGATGAGATCTAAATTCTTGACAAACTTCATGCCGAAACTCATCCATTTGGTCAAGTTTTAGTTCAAGGCAAAAATGTGGCTCAAAATGGCATCAATATAGTGTCAAATGGTCCAAAATGGCTTCCCACATGAACCATGACCATTTGAGCATGTCTAATGTAACATCCAGTTCCCTAAAAATGAGAGAAAAAGTGAGAAACATAATGTACGGTTTCTCCGTAAATGAACGAAATTCATCAGATATAAAAAGGAAGTCCTTCAAAATGATGTAGTTAAAGTCCCAAAAAATTTGGAAAGCATTCTAGATTTCTAAAAATGAGAACCCCAAACTTAGCAAAAAGAAAAAAGGAGTTAGAATGAAGAAACAATTTCTCACAGAAAACTTACGAAATGTAATGGCATTTTCGTAATTTTGAGCAAATTTTGGAATTCACCCAAGAGGGCTTTTTAAATGAAAGTTTTGAGTTCTTCTGGTTTCTCAGAGGCCCTGAAAACCATGGAAAGCCCCGGACAGCTAAAGCCTCTCTGGTGGACGTTTTCCAATGTCGGTGTACCCAAACTTTAACGGATTCGTTCGAGAAGGTTTTAGCTCTGATTTGAGTGATTCCAAAGTTATTTTACTAAATTGGGAACCTAAATTTCATAATGGAAAAGAAAGTTCTCAAAAAGGAGCTAAAACGAATTAGAAATCTAAATACCAAGAATGAAGGGCAAAACAAAAATTTTTGAAAAGTTCTTCTTCCTCCCTGATATATATAAGTGGCGCCCCATTCTCACCCTTATGTAGCCTCATATGTTTTTGCCCTAAACCATAGAAGGAAGCCTTAGGATGAGGCGCACAAGAGGAAGAAGAAGAGGAGGAGAAATTCAAGCTAAAAGGTATGAAAATTTGGTAGTTTTTTATGCTTTCTTCCTTCCAAACCTCTTCTCCTCCATTCTCCTTTATTTCCTATGATTATAATGAAGTTTATAAATCTGTTTTAAGGGAGAAATTGAGGGGAAAATTCGGATTTGAAGAGAAAATCTCAAAGAACACAAGATTCAAGTGAGAAAAAGCAAGAAAACAAGGTAATTTCTTCTTCCATGGTTGCTACCCCTTGCTTGCCTTCTCCATCATTTCGCCCCACTTGAGAAGAACTAAGAGGATTTGATTTTTAGGCAGAACCAAGGGTGATTCTTAGGAAAAAGGGTGTGGAGATTAAGAATATGCAAAGAGAATTAACAAATAACCATGGAAATTCAAGATGCAAAGTCTAGGGTTTCATATGTTCCTTGCAAAATCTAATTTGATACCTTGATTCCTATGCCTAAATAAGTGTTTGAATGAGCTCTTAAGATCCCTAGAAGTCTCCCCATGTGCTTCCTCCATCAAAGAAACAAAGCAAACTCCATGGAAGCTAAAGTCTTCCATAGCCTCGGCTTAAAGGGCTTTATATAGCTAGGGATAGTTTTAAATTTTTCTAAACCTATTTTTGAGTCATATATAATAAATGAATACGAGGGAAAGCCTAAGGAAAAATTTAGAAATCATAAAAAGTGAGATGATGCTTTGTGTTCCATAATATGACCTAAAGAAGCAACATGTAGTTAAGCTCTTTATTTTAATTGTATGATGACTCCAAGAGGCTTAAAAAGAGGCAAGAATCATATATGAAAAGAAAGAATGGAGCTTAGAATTTATTTGATGGGTGTTACTTCATTAGGTGCATTCTTGGAAACATAAAGGGGCTAATGAGCCAAGCTAATATCTAAGCAAGTTATGTGGCCTTAGACTTTACTTCAAGAGCATAATTAGCTTCCATATGATGTGTCTAAGTCAAGAGGAATGATATCCACCTCCTTAGGTGTGTGAGGTCAAGGGAGAGAATTCAAAGCTTAAGGAAAAGTGTACAAATGCTAGCAAGGTAGCTCTCTCCACCTTCTCTCATGCATAAAGGTGTGCTTACATTGTCTTGAATGTATGTATATATGTTTTAAACCATGAAAAGTATCCTAGCATGATTTTGTATGCCATGGTACCATAATGATGCATTATGTTTTCCAAATAATGTTTATGATATTTGCTTTGGTTTTCTTGAGTGTGGTAAGGCCAAGAACCTTTAGCCATGGTAAGGATGAGCTATGACCTCTCAAGATTAGTTGATACAACGTAAAGAGTCTCCCAAAAGTGAGGTTGACTCTCAAGAACATGGTTGAGTCCAAGAATTTCTTAAAGAATGGCTGAGGCAAGTCCAAAATCCACAAGTAAATGGGTGAGGCCAATCCACTTGCTTGGCAAGCCTATGTATGCTATGTATGACTTTTCAAATGCTAAGAATGCTTCTTGAATGATTGCACATGTCCATATGCTATGTATGCATTTTATGAGACTTGTTTTGCATGCTTTTTGTATGATTGAATGGGAGTTGAGCTATTGGGATTCTTTGAATCTCATCCCCTCCTCTCCAATATTCTAACATGCTAGGTGAACCAAGAAATCAAGGGAATGGGAGCCAACCATATGAGAAATGAGAACTTGACATCAAAATGCATAATTTTTGTTCTTTAAGGCCATATTAATGTCAAATAATGTAACCCATTGTTGTATATGATCTATGACCTCTTGAACATGTATAATTATATTAATATATGATATATAAATGAGAGGATATGTTATATGAATGCTAGAATGTATTTGAGTATGTAATGGCAAATTGTGCTTCTTGAAAGTTTAATGCAAGCATGTATGAATGCAAGTGGGATGGTCAAATTGAGATGTATGAGGTTTGGGACCATTTGGGCAGCTCATACAAGTCCTATTTATGCTCTTAGACTTGCTCAAGAGGTGCCAAACCCCAAGGAAAGTTATTTGGACATTTTGGTATCTTATATGGAGCTAAAATTGACCATATATGTTACTTTTTGTTCAAATGAGCTCTTCTTGATCTGAGATTTAGTATACAATTAGAGCTTATTGAAAGCTTTTTGAAAAGATAAAGAAAATTTTTTTTGGAGGTCTAGATAATATTTGATGAATTTTCAAAGTTGAAAATTTTTTTGGTTTTGGTCATGTCACTATTCATGTCTACTTGCCACAAAATTTTATACAAAAAAACTAGATATTCCTAGTGACTTATGTCAACTAAAAGCACCTTATTTGGATGTCTAGAGTAGGAGATATGAATTTTCAAAAAATCTGTCCAGTATCAGGAACTCCAGCCGACCTTAGTTACTGTTTGATTAAGTTTTGAGGTCTGTGTTTACCTGAACCAGTCTGGATTTACTTTTTTCCTCTAGCTAACATCCATAGATTTCCATATTGGTATCATTTTCATGGATTAGATTTTTGTGAAATTAATTGGACATTTTTGAAGTTTATAGCAGAATTTTATGACAGTACCAGTGAATAGCCTGACCTCTGAACCTTTTCAAATGTCAAACTTCTTCTGTGACAGATGTTATGGTCTGGACATATTTTTATCATGAAGTACATATGTGTAGCTTTCTATAATGGCCAAGAATGCATGATTTATATTTTTTTAGAATTAGTTATGATTTTCCAAAGTTTGTGACAGAAATGTGAAAAATCTGGCTGAAAATATATGTATGTATTCCATGCTTCCCTTTGAGTTCCATGAGATGTAAGCCACTTTTAATGATGCAAATGAGTTGTATTCATGTAATTCAATATGATAATATGATGTATAAGCTCACATGGTCCACGTAACACTGAATGAAATTTTTATATGCGACGTAACGCTAAAAAATGCAACATTTAATGCTATTTTTCCTTGCCTCTTTGTGAGTTGTTTGATATAAGGCATGGAAATAGTATGAAATGAACTAGAAATATATGGTGTTACATCAAAAACCTCAAATAAAACATATAGAAGTATTATAATAGGTCAACATCATCATAAAACTTAAAATCACTATCTCACTTATTCATACACACATGCATTCCATAGCTCAAGGATGTAAAAAATGCAAGATCTCATACATTTGATTCCAAATATGGTTTATATAACATTCTTCCATTCTTCTATACATGAGCAAGGGTTTACATCTCATAAATAGCTTATACATATATACTTTGACATTAATTTATATCAAAATGTATTTTATTGTCAAAGTAATACAATTTACACTCCTTGGCCTCCATTCTTGGTTCCAAGAGTATCACCTGGACAAGATTAGATAAAAAGTGGGGGAGAGTGAGATTTAAAGAATCCCAATAGCTCATTCACCCTTTTAAGTAGGCATATATGGCATGCTATCATGTCAAAGAACACAAGCATACATCAAATGCTTCCAAGAACCAAACATAAACATGTTTTCAAGGTCACATAAACATGTCAAGATCAAAATCAAGCTCTAAAGACTTTTGGTTTGCCCTCACCCTATTATTTGGAACTTTTGGATTAGCCTCACCCACTTTCTAAGGACTTCTGACTTAGCCTCACTTATTCTTAAGAGTTTTTGCTTTGTCTCATCTAATCCAATGGACTTTTGGCTTCACCTCATCCAATCCTAAGGACTTTTAGCACAACCTCACCTGATGCAATAACACCAAGTAATATGAACCAGACTCATGTAAGGAAGGATGCTCGTGTGGAAAAAGACTTGATCATAGATGGCCCAATGACAAGAGGAAGAGTTAAGCGTCTACAAAGAGCAATTGGGCTTCAATTTGCTGAATTAGAAGCCCATAATGTTAGTGCATGCATTGAGGAAGCAAATAGAGCCTTAATCATGCTTATTCAAGCCCAAGTTGATGCTTAAAGAGCTCATTAAAGCTAGAGGACGTGAATAGTATTTCAAATACAAGATGTCCAGCCCATTAATATTAATTAGTTTTGATTAGGACTCTAGTTTTGACTAGAACTCTTTTTGAATTTCGTTTTTTATTATTATATTATTTTTTTGGACTTGGTCAAGGAGCTTATCTAGGAGATTAAGTTAAAATTAATATCTTAATCTCATTCCTTGATTTTAGGGATTGTTTAAAATATTTCTAATTAGATTTTAAGAGTTTTAGTTTAAGTAGGATTTTAAGTCTTTTAGAAACTTTGCCTATAAAAGGCTCCCTATTGTACTCTATTTTGAATCATGAATGAATGAATAAATTTGAGTATTATTCAATACTTTGTGAGGCTTTTGCTTCTTTGTGTTCTCTGAGAGTACACGTGACTTATCAAAGGATTGGTCTTCCTTTGTGGCGTCTTGAGGCTAGGGTTCTAAGAGACAGGTTCTCTTAGGGTCTTTCCTTTGACCAACAATCTTGTTTCTAGCCAGTCCCGGGCATAGTTTCGAATTGTTGAAGGTTCTCTAGGACATGTTCCTAGTGGGTCTCGCATCATTTGGTATCAGAGCTTTGGTTCGCTAGTACAAGGTATATTTTTGTGTTTTTCCTACCGTTGTTCTTTCACACCTTTTCTCCTTCCATTAGTGTTATCTTCTCATCTTCATCTTTGTCTTCTATCTTCTTCCTTCTTCCATTGTTGCGTGCCTCTATACTCATTCAAAAAAAAAAAGGGAGAGTGCGATACTCCAAAAAAAAAATTCAAAAAAAAAGTGAAAAAAAAAAAGAGAAAAAAAAAGAGAAATTCGAAAAAAAAAAGTGAAAAAAAAGAGAAATTAGAAAAAAAAAGTGAAAAAAAAGACAAATTCGAAAAAAAAAAAAGTGAAAAAAAAAAAGTTGCAAGTTGTGGAGTTAGTTTCCTAATTGGAGACAATTTCCTAATTAGAGTTAGTTTCCTAGTTGGAATTAATTTCCTAATTGGACTCAATTTCCTAATTGCACTTAGTTTTCTAATTTTTATATTTTCTTAAAGTTGGTTTCCTAATTTCCCAAGTAGTTTCCTATTTTTTAAGTTTCTTATTTTCAGATTTTCTCCTTTTCTTCTCCTTCCTTCCAAGCCATCCCAACCTCCTCTCCCCCCTTGTTTTCCTTTCCTCTTTAGCTTTTTTGTTATACACCTCTTTTTCTCCTTTGTTTGATTCTTTGGGAATTTGCATTTTAGAATTTTAGTTTTTTGATTGCCACTACTCTGATCTTTTCTTTTGATTTGCTTGTGACTTGCTTAGAACACTTGTAAGAAGCAAATTGTTGAGTGGTAAAAGGCAAGAGTGCAATTAACATTAAAGAAAAAGCCAAAAAGAGTTAAACACGAGCGAACTTATCATCTTTTGAGTGTAAACACGTGAGCTAGTGAGTTGCGAGGTCCTATATCTTTCTTTGCTTGTGTTTTTGTACAAACTAATATTTCAGGATGTCTGGAGAATCTGAGCATAGTGACTTTGACATGAAAGTCTGGGTTAAGGCTGTTCAAAGTACTCTTGAGAAACTAAGTGCCAGATTAGATGATGTGGAGTCTTCTTCCAATAAGAGGACCCATAGAAGGCGAGCTTAAGTGGAGCTTGATGATGATGCTGAGTCTGACTTTGGGGAGTCCCATACTCAGAGAGGTAGACAATCATCATCCAATAAGGATGGTGGTATCGGAAATATCAAGATGAAGATTCCATCATTCCCTAGGAAAAATGACCCAGACCAGTACTTAGATTGGGAAAGAAAAGTGGAGCATGTATTCGAGTGCCACTCTTACACTGAGGCGAAGAAAGTAAAACTTGCTGCAGTAGAGTTTACTGACTATGCTAGCATCTGGTGGGATCAACTCTTACTCACCAGAAGACGTACCGGTGAAGGTCCAATTCGTGATTGGCAAGAGATGAAAATTATCATGCGCAAACGGTTTATCCCTAGTTACTATTATAGGGAATTGCATAAGAGGCTCCAAAAGCTGAAGCAAGGTTCTATGAGTGTGGAAGATTACTATCAAGAAATGGAGATTGCCATGATTAAGGCAAATGTGGAGGAAGACCGTGAAGCAACCATGGCCCGATTCATTGAGGGCTTAAATCCTGATATAGCTGCCCAAGTTGATTTATACAATTACCTAGATATGGAGGAGCTCTTGCATAGAGCGATCAAGGTGGAAAAGCAACTAAGGGCTCGACAAAAGCTGAAAGTGACATCTAACTCGAGTTCTTGGAGGGATTCCAAAGTCCCCTTCAAACCAAAGACTGATTTCAAGTCTAAAGAGGAAAGTAAGGTAAAACCCTTTCAGGTTAAGGGTAAAACTGAGTCAAAACCCTTCTCATCTTCTAATCCTACTACTTCCTCCTCTAAGCTTAGATGCTTTAAATGTAATGGTTTCGGTCACATTGCTTCACAATGTCCGAACAAACGAACTATGATTGTTCTTGAGAATGGTGATGTGACTAGTGCTAGTAGTGAGTCTGAGGAGGATGAGATGCCACCCCTGACTGATGACTCAGATTTAGAGTTAACGGAAGCTGTAAATGGTGAAGCCCTTGTGGCTAGGCGTGCTCTCAATATTCAACCTAAAGAAGATCTTGAGGTAGAGCAGCGTGAGCATATTTTCCATACTCGATGTTTCATCCACAAGAAGGTATGTAGTTTGATTATTGATGGTGGTAGCTGCACAAATGTAGCTAGTACTTTACTTGTGGAAAAGCTGAACTTACCTACTTTGAGGCACCCTACCCCTTATAAATTACAATGGCTTAACGATAGTGGGGAGGTAAAGGTAACAAAACAGGTGCTCATCTCTTTTTCTATTGGTAATTATCATGATGAGATTCTTTGTGATGTAGCACCCATGTATGCTGGTCACTTGTTACTTGGTAGGCCATGGCAGTTTGACCGAAAGGTAAAACATGATGGATATAAAAATTATTATTCTTTTGTTTTTAATGGTAAGACCATTGTGTTGACCCCTCTTCGTCCTGTTCAAGCATATGAGGATCAGTTAAAAATTGAAAGAGAGTGTAAGAAGAGAGAGCAAGAAAAGAAAAGTAAAGTGAGTGTGAGTGTTGAGAATGAGAAGAAGCAGGAGAAAGGAGAGCTGAGTAGAAAGGAAAAGAAAATTAGAGAAAAACATGAGGAAAAGAAAGTGAGTTTATTTTCGGGTAAAAGTGAGATCAAGAGAGCTCTTATTTGTGAAAATGCCTTCTTATTACTTTATAAAGATGTTTATCTTACTATCGATGATCTTGATCACTCTTTGCCTGCTAGTGTTACATCTTTATTACAGGAATTTTGTGACTTGTTCCCAGAGGAAATACCTGATGGATTGCCCCCGCTAAGAGGCATTGAGCATCGGATAGACTTTATCCCAGGGGCATCTATTCCCAATAGACCTGCTTATCGAGCAAATCCAGACGAGACTAAGGAAATACAACATCAAGTGGAAGAGCTCATGAAGAAAGGCTTTGTTCGTGAAAGTCTAAGTCCGTGTGCTGTCCCAGTGATTCTTGTACCCAAAAAGGATGGCAAGTGGCGAATGTGTGTAGATTGTCGTGCCATCAACAAAATAACGGTAAAATATCGCTATCCTATCCCTAGGTTAGATGATATGCTTGATGAGTTGCATGGTGCATGTGTTTTCTCTAAAGTTGATCTTAGAAGTGGTTACCATCAGATTAGAATGAAAGAAGGTGATGAATGGAAAACTGCTTTTAAGACCAAGTTTGGATTATATGAATGGTTAGTTATGCCATTTGGCTTAACTAACGCACCTAGCACTTTCATGAGTTTAATGAACCATGTCTTTAGACCTTTCATTGGAAGATTTGTTGTGGTTTACTTTGATGATATTTTGATCTACTCTAAGAGTCTAGAAGAACATGTGAATCATTTGCATGATGTGTTTGTTGTGCTTAGGGAGAATAAACTTTTTGCCAATTTAGAGAAGTGCTCTTTTTGTTTGGATTCTGTGGTTTTTCTTGGATTTGTAGTAGGAGCTCGTGGCATACAAGTGGACGAGGAAAAGGTCAAAGCAATCCGAGAGTGGCCAACTCCAAAGAATGCGAGTGAAGTAAGAAGTTTCCATGGATTGGCAAGCTTCTATAGGCGATTCGTGAAGGACTTCTCTACTCTTGCTGCCCCTTTAAATGATTTGGTAAGAAAGAATGTGATATTCAAGTGGGGTGAAGCACAAGAGCGTGCTTTTAACATACTGAAGGAAAAACTAACTAATGCCCCTGTACTTGTGTTGCCTGATTTTACTAAAGTTTTTGAAATTGAGTGTGACGCTTCTGGTATAGGCATAGGTGGTGTGTTGATGCAGGATTCTAAACCTATTGCATATTTCAGTGAGAAATTGAGTGGTCCTGCTTTAAATTATTCCACATATGATAAAGAGTTATATGCCTTGAAACGAACTTTAGAAACTTGGCAACATTATTTGTGGCCTAAAGAATTTATTATTCATTCTGATCATCAAAGTCTTAAGTTTCTTAAGTCTCAGGGTAAATTGAACAAAAGGCATGCAAGTTGGCTTGAATTTATTGGAACCTTTCCTTATGTGATTAAGCATAAGAAGGGAAAGGAAAATGTTGTAGCTGATGCATTGTCTAGGTGTTACACTTTGATTACTTCCATGCATGCTAGATTGATAGGTTTTGAGATGATAAAAGGCATGTATGAATCTGATTTTGATTTTGCTGATATTTGGAAATCTTGTGAATTGCATGGTGCTAATGACTATTATAGGTTTGATGGATTCCTTTTCAAAAAGAACATGTTATGCATTCCTATGTGTTCCATTCGTGAGCTTCTTGTTAAGGAAACTCATGGTGGAGGATTGATGGGCCATTTTGGTGTAGAAAAGACTTTGGCTCTTTTGAATGAGCATTTTTATTGGCCTAGCATGAGAAAAGATGTGGTTGCTATTTGTTCTAGATGTATTACTTGTAAGCATGCTAAGTCTAGAATTCAATCACATGGCTTGTATTCTCCTTTACCAGTTCCCTCTCACCCATGGACTGATATTTCTATGGACTTTGTTTTGGGTTTGCCTAAATCTCCCACTGGGAAAGATAGTGTCTTTGTTGTTGTGGATAGGTTTAGTAAAATGGCTCATTTTATTGCTTGTTCCAAAACTAATGATGCTATGTATGTGGCAGAATTATTTTTCAAGGAGATTGTTAGGTTGCATGGTGTGCCAAAAACTATTGTTAGTGATAGAGATGTAAAATTCTTGAGTTATTTCTGGAAAACATTGTGGAATAAACTTGGCACTAAGCTTTTATTTTCTACTACAGCGCATCCACAAACTGACGGGCAGACCGAGGTTGTTAATAGAACCCTCTCTACTTTATTAAGAGCTATCATTCAAAAGAATCTTAAGAATTGGGAGAAGTGTTTGCCCCATGTCGAATTTGCGTATAATCGTGCTATTCATTCTGCAACAAAATTCTCTCCTTTTGAAATTGTTTATGGCTTTAATCCTCTAACCCCGTTAGATTTGCTTCCTTTACCTTCACATGAGTTTACTAACCTTGATGGTGCTAGGAAGGCAAAGTTTGTACAGGATTTGCATGAGAAGGTGAAAGCCAATATTGAAAGAAAGAATGAGCAAATTGCCAACCAAGTTAACAAGGGTAGAAGGCGTGTAGTATTTGAACCCGGCGATTGGGTGTGGGTTCACTTGCGAAAAGAACGTTTCCCGGAGAAAAGGAAGTCAAAACTCCACCCTAGAGGAGATGGTCCCTTTCAAGTTCTTGAAAGGATTAATGATAATGCTTATAAAATTGACTTACCTAGTTCTTATGGAAATATTAGTGCTACTTTTAATGTAACTGATCTCTCTTCCTTTGATATTGCAGATTCGAGGACGAATCCTTTTCAAGAGGGGGGGAATGATGCAATAACACCAAGTAATATGAACCAGACTCATGTAAGGAAGGATGCTCGTGTGGAAAAAGACTTGATAATAGATGGCCCAATGACAAGAGGAAGAGTTAAACGTCTACAAAGAGCAATTGGGCTTCAATTTGCTGAATTAGAAGCCCATAATGTTAGTGCATGCATTGAGGAAGCAAATAGAGCCTTAATCATGCTTATTCAAGCCCAAGTTGATGCTTAAAGAGCCCATTAAAGCTAGAGGACGTGAATAGTATTTCAAATACAAGATGTCCAGCCCATTAATATTAATTAGTTTTGACTAGGACTCTAGTTTTGACTAGAACTCTTTTTGAATTTCGTTTTTTATTATTATATTATTTTTTTGGACTTGGTCAAGGAGCTTATCTAGGAGATTAAGTTAAAATTAATATCTTAATCTTATTCCTTGATTTTAGGGATTGTTTAAAATATTTCTAATTAGATTTTAAGAGTTTTAGTTTAAGTAGGATTTTAAGTCTTTTAGAAACTTTGCCTATAAAAGGCTCCCTATTATACTCTATTTTGAATCATGAATGAATGAATAAATTTGAGTATTATTCAATACTTTGTGAGGCTTTTGCTTCTTTGTGTTCTCTGAGAGTACACGTGACTTATTAAAGGATTGGTCTTCCTTTGTGGCGTCTTGAGGCTAGGGTTCTAAGAGACAGGTTCTCTTAGGGTCTTTCCTTTGACCAACAATCTTGTTTCTAGCCGGTCCCGGGCATAGTTTCGAATTGTTGAAGGTTCTCTAGGACATGTTCCTAGTGGGTCTCGCATCATCACCCATCAAAAGTAATTTCACATTCCAAATACAATTCAAGAAGCATAATGGTACCAATAGCTAATGGCATGTTTCATGATTCAAACATACATACAAGCATTTAATGACAATCAAACTACCAAGAAATGTATACAAGAATGGATGAAGAGCTACCTTTCTCAAGAATGCATAAGGTTTCTCCTTGGTTCCCTAGCCTTTTTTCTCGGCCTCACACATACACTTGGGAGAGGCTTGACTCACTTGGCCTAGACACATCAAACAACATACCAAGGTATCAATGGAACCATCTTTAGCCTCACATAAGTCCTACACAAGCGAATTCTAGCATTAGGCATCCATATGGCTCCATATTGTAGCATAACGAAGCAACTCGTACAATTTATTATCTTGGCTCCAATTTCTCACTCAGTCTAAGTCATATGATTCCATTTAAACTCATTAGAGTCATCATTAACTCAATTCAAGGAACTTAACACTAAGTTACTTTTTTATGCATAATGGAATCCTAAACTTTCAACTTTGAAAATAAGGTTCCTAAATTCAAATTAATGGTTCCTTTGGTGTTTGTAATTCACATCTAGGCCACTTATAACCTTGAATTTAGCAAAACAATTCCCTAGGTACCTAAATCATCATATGGCTAAACCGTGCACAAGAATAAGGTTCCATGGAATTTTGGCTCTTTCTTTGGGAATTCCAAGTTTCTAACATATCCATGATTCATACCTCATTTATTTATGATATTAGATAGCTTGATTAACTCTCCTAAAGCCATTCTTTGGCCTTTTTGTTATTTTTAATGGCATAATCTTAATCTTTACCCTTCAAAACCTCTATCATTGTTTCATCAAACAAAATCTTTCTTCTCACACACTCTCTCTAGGCTGAACATGAAGAAGAGAAAAGCTCAAAGGAAAAGCAAGCCTTCTAACATAAACCATACCTAGTTTGAATACTTGTTCATTGGAGTTTCTAATGGTGGAATTGGTTGCTTCAAAATCCCTTATTTCTCCAAGTGTTCAACCTCCCATAAGCTTGTTTCAAGAAACAAAAACCATCAATGGAAAGAGCTCAAAGAGTAGAAGAAATTTTCTAACTAGCTTGTAACAAAATTATGCATAGTTTCTTACCTATCTTGCTCTCTTTCCTTTCTCTCTCCTCCCTCTCTTTCATGCCATTGAAGGTCTTGTTCAACCTTAATATGTCAGTTCTAAAAGGGCTAGGTCAGATGGCATGACAATAAAGGGGTGGAAGGATGATATTTTGACTTTTCTCCATAATTATATTTTTACCACTATACTTTGACTACCTTGTTTGAGCTCATTTTAACTCCTTTTTTAAAACCATCTTTTTTATCATAAAATTTAGGTCCTCTAATTCATAAAATGCCTTTGGTTTCATTCTAATTGGATTAAAAACCTTACCAAACCATTTGATCAAAGTTTTGATCAACCAATAATCTAAAATGCATACTGAAAAGGTTTTGACCATTATATGGGTTCTTATGGTTTTTAGGGCCTCTGAGAACCTTGAGAAACTCAATTTTTCTACTTAAAAATCTCTCCTTTGAGTTTTCAAAAAGTTACTCGAAATTATGATTTTGCCACTGGCCTCTACAACTCTCCATTTGGTTGTTTTAGATCTGGTTCTGAGCTAACTTTAGGCTCTATCACATTTGTAGATGTTCTAATTAACATTCTAATCTTAATTAGCCTTAATTCACTTTATTTTGGGGTCCTTATTCATTAACCAAATGATTTTGATTTTGATTTCTCGTAATTTATACTGGCTTTCGCTAGACCCATAACCCCTTATAAGTAATTCATTACACTCTTTAGGAATTATTTTGGATTTCTAAATCATAGAATATTACACACCTCAACTAATTCAAGGAACTTTTGGCACAATCTCATCCATTCAAGAGCCAAACCAATTCTAAATGCAACTAAATACATATGATCATCAAACATCCTAGACCATATAAATTGCAATGGCTGAATGATTATGGTGAGGTTAAAGTCACAAAACAGGTTATGGTTGTCTTTTCTGTTGGAAAATATCATGATGAGGTTGTGTGTGATGTAGCACCTATATGTGCTAGATATGTCTTACTTGGTAGGCCATGGCAATTTGACAGAAAAGTTAGGCATGATGGTAACAAAAATTATTTTTCTTTTCTTTTCAATGGCAAAAATATTGTACTTAAGCCTCTTAGGCCCCTTCAAGCTTATGAGGATCAAGTGAGGATTGAGCAAGAGTGCAAAATAAGAGCAAAAGAGAAAAAAGAGAGAGCAAGAGAAAAAGAATTAAGTGAAAAGAAAATGAGTGAGAAAAATAAAGAAAAAAGAGTGACTTTATTTGCTGGAAAAAGTGAGATCAAAAGAGCTTTAAATGATGAAGAGTTTTATATACTTTTGTATAAAGATATCCTTTTAACTAATAATGAATTTGATCGATCTTTGCCCTACAGTATTTTGTCTTTGCTGTAGGATTTTGGCGATTCATTTTCGAAAGAGATTCTTGATGGTTTGCCCCCTTTAAAAGGCATTGAGCACCGCATTGACTTCCTTCCCAGAGCTTCCATTCCAAACAAGCCTGCGTATAGAGCCAATTCAGAAGAGACAAAGGAGATCCAAAGATAAGTTAAATAGTTAATGAAAAAGGGCTTTATGAGAGAGAGCTTGAGCCCATGTGCCGTGCCAGTCATACTTGTTCCAAAGAAAGATGGTAAATGGAGGATGTGCATGGATTGTAAAGCCATCAATAAAATCACGGTAAAATATCGTTGCCCTATCCCTGGTTTGGATGATATGCTAGATGAATTGCATGGTGCTTGTATCTTTTCAAAAATTGATCTTCGAAGTGGGTACCATCAAATTTGAATAAAACAAGGGGATGAATGGAAAACAGCTTTTAAAACTAAGTTTGGTTTGTATGAGTGGTTAGTTATGCTTTTTGGCTTGATTAATGCGCCTAGCACTTTTATGAATTTGATGAATAATGTGTTTCGCCCCTTTATTGGAAAGTTTGTTGTTGTTTACTTTGATGATATATTTGTTTATTCTAGGGATTTAAATGACCATGTGAAACACTTGCATAATGTATTTGTTGTTTTGAAAGAAAATAGGCTTTTTGCAAATTTAGAGAAATGTACTTTTTGCATGGATACTATTATGTTTCTTGGTTTTGTTGTAGGTGCAAAAGGGATTCAAGTTGATGAAGAGAAAGTCAAAGTGATTAGAGAATGGCCAACACCCAAGAATGCAAATGAAGTTAGAAGTTTCCATGGCTTGGCAAGCTTTTATAGAAGATTTGTGAAGGATTTCTCTACAATTACTACCCCCTTGAATGAGTTGGTAAAAAAGAATGTGATTTTTAAATGGAGTGAACCACAAGCGATTGCTTTTAATACCTTGAAAGATAAATTGACTAATGCTCCTCTTTTTATTCTTCCTGATTTTTCTAAAGTATTTAAAATTGAGTGCGATGCTTCTGGTATAGGCATTAGTGCTGTTTTAATGCAAGATTCTAAAGCCATTGCTTATTTTAGTGAAAAATTGAATGGTGCTACTTTAAATTACTCCACTTATGATAAGGAATTGTATTCTTTGAAAAGGACTTTAGAAACTTGGCAACATTACTTATGGTCAAAAGAATTTATTATTCATTCTGATCATGAAAGTTTGAAGTTTTTGAAGTCTCAAGGTAAATTGAACAAGAGACATGCTAGGTGGTTAAAATTTATTGAAGCTTTTCCTTATGTAATTAAACATAAACAAGAGAAAGAAAATATTGTGGCCGATGCTCTTTCTAGGAGATATTTTCTTCTTACTTCTTTACATGCTAGATTACTTGGTTTTGAGATGTTGAAAAGCATGTATGAATCTGATTGTGATTTTGCTAATATTTGGAAATCTTGTGAAAAACATGGCATTGATGATTACCATAGATCTTATGGATTTCTTTTCAAGAAAGATAAACTTTGCATTCCATCTTATTCTATGCGTGAATTTCTTGTTAAAGAGACTCATGGTGGTGGTTTGATGGGTCACTTTAGTGTTATAAAAACTTTAACTCTTTTGCATGAACACTTTTATTGCCCTAACATGAGAAAGGATGTTGTTGCAATTTGTGATAAATGCATCACTTGTAGGCATGCAAAGTCTAAGGTCCAATCACATGGCTTATATTCCCCTTTCCCCGTCTCCTCTCATCCTTGGGTTGATATTTCTATGGACTTTGTGCTTGGATTGCCTAGATCACCTAGTGGAAAGGATAACACTTTTGTTGTGGTTGATCGTTTTAGTAAAATGGCTCATTTTATTGCTTGTTCCAAAACCAACGATGCTATTCATATTGCTGATTTGTTCTTTAAAGAGGTTGTGAGTTGCATGGATTGCCACAAACTATTGTAAGTGATAGGGATGTAAAATTTCTTAGTCACTTTTGGAGGACTTTATGGAATAAACTTGGCACAAAAACTATTGTTCTCTACTGTTGCACATCCTCAGACGGATGGTTAAATGGAAGTGGTAAATAGAACTTTGACTACCTTGTTATGTGCAATCATCCGTAGAAATCTGAAGCATTGGGAAAAGTGTCTCCCTCATATTGAATTTTCTTACAACAGGATTGTTCATTCTACTACTTAATTTTCCCCATTTGAAATTGTCTATGGTTTTAATCCTTTGACACCTTTAGATATTCTCCCATTGCCTTCTAATGAGTTGGCTAATTTTGATGGTGAGAAAAAGGCTAAATTTGTGCAAGAGTTACATGCTAAAGTAAGAGCCAACATTGAAAGAAGGAATGAACAATATGCCAAGCAAGACAATAAAGGCTGAAAGCATGTTGTAGTCGAGCCCTGAGATTGTGATATAATACCAGTAGGCATGCCCATTGGAGCACAACAAGCTCGAGAAGCCCTCATCCATCAAGAAACCCAAATCATTCAAAAGTGCATGATTTAGGTCTGAATGGCTCATAAAGGGATGGCCCATGCTCAAAAGGCCCAAATTGTACTAGTATATGTCCAAGAACTTCAAAGAGCTCAAGATAATCTCTATTTGGATGTCAGCCCAAGTTTAGAGCCTAAGATCCATATTTGGTTAATTCAGAACATGCTAGATGTCACTCAATTTTGGTGAATGATTTCATCATCGTTTCACGGAATTTTCAAATGATTAATGGGTCAATCTTGAATTTTAAACCCTCAGCTTTCACCTCATTTTAGAATCATCCTTATCGGAGCTTCCAAACACGAGATAGAGCTAATAAGAATCAACATGTCAGGCATGCTAATCTTAGAGCTAAATTGGACTTTGGACATGAGATCTCCTTAAAGATGCAAAAGTAGAAGTCCAAGTGGAAGCCCAATGTCTTAAGAAGAGTCCCTGGAGCAACTAGAGTCAATATCTAACATGTTGAAGGCCTAATGTGTGATGACCCTTGATGCGAAATCAAGGGGTGGCCCAATCATCATGACGTAGGTTGATGGATAGATGATGGTTCGAGACCCGACAGAGGCAAATAGCCAACCAACGTTATAAGAACGTTGACCTGCTACTTAGACAACGCGCCTAACCGCGAACACAATAAACCAACCCACACAACGATGCACTTGGATTGAAGCACAAATTGGGGGCTTTTGTGAACTTGAATCACCAACCTAAAGATAGGTTGACAAGACAAAGGTTTCACAAGAGCAAAGAAAAGATAAGATTCTTACAATTAGAGAAACACTCAAAATAATTCTATTACTTCCAATGTGATTCAAATGAAGGTAGAATACATATATTTATAGTGTAGCTCAAACCTATCTACTGGAAGAAAAGTAGGAAACTAACTACATAATCCTAACTGAAAGATCTAAAAAATAGGGATACAAAATCAAATCTTTTTTAAAAACAGAAAAAGGAAAGATAATCAGCCTAATAGAAACTAATTAATATTAATGGGATGGACATCTTGCATTTGAGGTATTATTGACGTCCTCTAACTTCAATGGGCTCTTTAAGCATCAACTTGGGCTTGAATAAGCATGATTAAGGCTCCATTTGCTTCCTCAATGCATGCATTAACATTATGGGCTTCTAATTCAGCAAATTGAAGCCCAATTGCTCTTTGTAGACGTTTAACTCTTCCTCTTGTCATTGGGCCATCTATCATCAAGTCTTTCTCCACATGAGCATCCTTCCCCATATGAGTCTAGTTCATATCAACCCTATCTTCTAAACATGGTAATTATGGTTAACTACACAATTAATAATTAATGATCAAGGTTTGGAGTCGTTACAATTTATTACATTATGAAAATATAGGAAAATTTGAACCTTGATGTTAGGGTCATCACTAAACAACCACAAGTGTGAGAATGCATAAAAGAAATTGTACTATCATGAGGGGTTTGTGATTCATCCATCCATCAGTTTCAACACACAATAACCTACCATAAGTGTCCCTATATCATTTCCTAGCATTACCATTGAAGAAACTGGGGTTTCTAGGCTAAAGATAGGAGTTTGAGGACCTGCGCCGTGACTAGAAACCCTCCCGCCACGGCTAAGTTAGGTACTGGAGCTCGAAAACTACTTTCTTCACTTTGCACCGCGGCCCCGACCTTCCACGTCGCGGCTAAGTTACTCTCGGGAATCATTGGGCAATTCACGCAAATTTTGCCATGGCTGGACTATCGTCGTGGCTAGCCTACGTGGCACCACAGCTGAAATGCCTCCTGGGACTATTTGAATTCCCATTATTCTTGCCTCAGCAGAAAACTCTTACGCCGTGGTGAGGCTCGCTACTGGACACTCCTTGCCTAATTTCCTCGACTAGTGTCGTGGCAGGACTTGTTGTGCCGCGGCAAGGTTTCTCTCTGCCACCCTCTTGGGTGATTTTTTTGCACTGAGTCACGATTAGATTCCTCAAGCCATGGCATTCCTCACCACTGTCACTCTTCAGGCTGCGGTGAGGCCTTCCTAGCCGCAACGTGACTCTCTCCTATAATTATATCTCCCAAATTTCGTCCCATACACTCCAATTTTCTTCTTAGGAATATCCTAAAACCACTTCCCCTCATTTTATATGACTCTAATGGTATTTATCTACCTTATTTACCCAGCTATTCTACCATTACCAATTCAAAACTTAAGTACTAATTCCTACTCGTCCAACTACCACATGTCAGCAAATTCATGGATTAATGATAGTAAGAATTCATACATTATCAACAATTAACATTCGGTACACATTCCATTAGAGATTTCATACATCAATGGTTCATATCAACATCTAATGCATTACATAATTATATTTCCAATAGTATACCATACCATAAATTCAGTAAAATTCATTCATCAGGTGTTATAGGTTCATACATCCAATACCAAGCTAAGATAAGGCCTAACTCCTCAATAGATATATCCTAAGTAATCAAAATATAAGAGCCTACACTTGGCAACATGATTACATGATGATGCTATACAAAAAGGAATACAAAATTTAGCATCTATTTTAAATAAACCAGTCTAAGTGTAGCCTTTTCCCCACATGGTTGGAGCTTATAAATTTTCATCCACTTGTTTTCCCTTATCCTTACCCGAAGAGTCTTCACCTGAAAGTATGATCCCATGAAACGGGGTGAGATGTGAATCTCAGTAACCAAGGAAATTTCCATTCATAATATCCAATTTAATTAACATATATGCATAAATCAAAATTAACATCAGAATTATATCAATCATATCAGTAAAGGAAATGGTTATGCTACTATGATTACCATCCCATACTAGCAATCATATTTCCATACGTTAAAGGCTAATAACATCGAGAGAGGCCCATCCATGGTACCTACTCCCCAATGAGTACAACCAGGGCTCAATGCATCTGGGCTTTGATCATAACCCGATGCCTGATCGAAGCACATGCACGGGTGGCAGCAGCACCACAGCTCCATCATAGACTCACAAGGTCCAAACACAATACAATAGATAGCCAACCAATTCATTCAGCATTTCAAATCATTTATATACAATAAATATGAAATTAAAGTAGATATATGCCTGGAATTAATATAGTCCCGGTTACCTCACTTGTAGATAAGTTAGGATACTACAGCAATACCAAAATCCTCCTAAAATCACCATATCAGAAAATGTTCATTTTTATCAGTTTATTACTATCTCATTCATTATTTGTAGTAATAACCCAATGCTCAAAGAATTAAGTTACCAATAGTTACCTAAAGGATACCCACCCAATCATCAAGAGCCTCTAATTTCATATTTTACCTTCCCTAGACCAAAAACATCAATATATCACTCCAAATCACAGGAAAATTCGCACAAAATTAAGGCCCATACTATAAGTCTATTATGGGGGTCTTAAACCAGTAGGAAATACATCAAAATGGAGAGTTATACTTACCTAATAACACCCTTAGCCCTAACCTACGAAATTTCACCAAGAAAATCCCAAACAACCACATTTCAGATTTTGGGTATGGTGAAAATACTCCAAATGAAAAACTAATCAGGCCAAAATCAAGAGAAAGAGAAGGGGATTAAGTTATACAATTATTACCTTAGCTGAATCTTGCTCTAGAAATGGGAATGGTGGATTTCTTGCCTTAAACCCTAGCTCCCTTCAAACCTCCAAAAATGAATTGTGTGTTTGTGTTTTAGCAAAATGTAGAGGGGCTGAAGTATTTAGGGTTTTAGTTGGGTTTAGGTTGAGTCTAATGTGGGTCATGGACTGACCCAAAGGTCCAATTGTATGTGGGTTCTGATTTAAACTTGTTGGGCCAGCTTCAATGTGTTAGGCTATAAAAGTTTAATTGGGCCAAACCAAGTTTGAAGGACTCAATTAATTTAGGTTTGCACAAGGGTTATTAGGCCATCACTAGGTGCTCTCTCTTTTGGGTCAAGTCTCATAATAGAAGGTTGGGTCTGCACCTAAAATTATTGAGCCTCTATTAGTCCCTATAATGCAAGACCCTCTAGGAACCTTGATATGAACCAGATTCATATGGGGAAGGATGCTCGTGTAGAGAAGGACTTGATGATAGATGGCCCAATGATAAGAGGAAGAGTTAAGCATCTACAAAGAGCAATTAGGCTTCAATTTGCTGAATTAGAAGCCCATAATATTAGTGCATGCATTGAGGAAGCAAATGAAGCCTTAATCATGTTTATTCAAGCCCAAGTTGATGCTTAAAGAGCCCATTGAAGCTAGAGGACGTGAATAGTACTTCAAATGCAAGATGTCCAGCCCATTAATATTAATTAGTTTCTATTAGGCTGATTATCTTTTCTGTTTTCAAAAAGATTTGATTTTGTATCCCTATTTTTTAGATCTTTCAGTTAGGATTATGTAGTTAGTTTCCTACTTTTCCTCCAGTAGATAGGTTTGAGTTACACTATAAATATATGTATTCTGCCTTCATTTGAAACACAATTGGAAGTAATAGAATTATTTTGAGTGTTTCTCTAATTGTGAGAATCTTATCTTTTCTTTGCTCTTGTGAAACCTTTGTTTTGTCTACCTATCTTTAGGTTGGTGATTTAAGTTCACAAAAGCCCCCAATTCGTGCTTCGATCCAAGTGCGTCGTTGTGTGGGTTGGTTTATTGTGTTTGTGGTTAGGCGCGTTGTCTAAGTAGTAGGTCAACGTTCTTATAACGTTGGTTGGCTATTTGCTTCCTTCGGGTCTCAAACCATCATCTATCCATCAACCTACGTCGTGAAGATTGGGCCACCCCCTGATTTCGCATCATTTGGTATCAGAGCTTCGGTTTACACGGTAGGTTGTCTATCATACATTCATCATCCACCATTCTACTTTCTTTCTAGCCTTTATATTTTTTTCCCTTTTCCATATCCGTTCATTGCTACCTTTTATTATAAAAAAAAAATACTAAACTTTCTACCTTCCCTTGTTTCCAGATTTGATCTTAGTGTGCAAGATTTGGTTTTTATGCTACAAGAGCCATTCATTTTGTAATCTGGAAAATTTTTGTTGTTCTGGACATTGTTATTTTCCCTTATCTGTTCAACCCCTTTTCTTTTGAGATTTTGGACGATTAATAGGTCAATCCTAAGTTTCAGAATCTCAACTTTCATTTCGTTTTAGAATCATCAAATTCGGAGTTCTCTAGAGGAAGTTATTGTCATTTTTAGTGGTAACGTTTTCTGATCTGATTTGTTTCCTATTGTGTGATCTTGTGATTCTCTTTCATCTGATCCAAAAAAAAAAAGAGAAAAAGAAAAGGAATAGAAAAGAAAGGCAAAAAAAAAAGGGGTTCGCCAAAAAAAAAAAGAGAGTGAAAAAAAAAACAAAAAAAAAATTGATCAGATTTCTCTCATTTGTGATCAGCATTATTTCCTCTTCCATTTGTTTCCTAATTTTTGTGATCCATTTTCCTATTCCTTTAATTTGAACATTCCTAATCTAATCCTCCATTGATTTCTCATATCTTGGGTTTGTAGAATCATTGCAATTGGCTCTTTGGTATTTTAAACTTGATTTTGCATTGCTAGGTGGTTAAATCTTCCCTTTTCTTTGTATTGGAACCCTAGCCTAACCAAACCCTTACCTTTACTTGTGACTTGTATGTGCCAAACACAACTTTTCATACCATCCACCAGCACATACTTTGGTGAACCGAGAATTGGCAGTCCTTGATCACTTGACGAGATCTTAGGTAACATAAGAGCTTGGGATTTGATAAAGAGAGGTAAAAGGCAAGAGTGGATAGGATCATTGCAGAAAAAGCCAATAAGAGAGAGTAAACACGAGTGAGAATGTTATATCTCAATTAAGTGAAACACGTGAGGAAATATTTGTGAGGTCCTATATAGTTTTGTTTCTTTTTCACTAACATGGCAGATAATCGAGAAAAGGGAGTTGCACATGAAAGTGATAATGATGATCACAATTCATTTGGAGTAGCACCTTTGCAAATGAAAGTGCTAGTGAGTCATTTTGAAAGGATGCTTGATAAGAAGTTGGAAGGACTCCATGAATGCTTAGATCGAGTGGAGAGTAGAACCTCTAGCCAAAGGACTACTCAAACTAACCAAAGACAAACTCATGCTGCACGCCCACAACACCATGAATATATGGAAGACATGGAGAGCCATGATGAAGATTACGAAGAAGAGGAGACTCAGCCAAGAAGAAGGCCACTCAACATACAAAGAAGACCACTGAGGAGGCCTAGAGATGAAGAAGAAGGCCTTGGAGGAGTCAAAGTCAGAATTCCTTCCTTTCAAGGCAAGAGTGATCCAGAAGCATACCTGGAGTGGGAGATACGTGTAGAGCAAATCTTTTCATGCCATAACTACTCTGAGGGTAAGAAGGTCAAAATTGCTGCTCTTGAGTTTACTGATTATGCTCTTATTTGGTGGGACCAGATGCAAAAGGAGCGGATTAGATATGGAGAGCACCCCATCTCAACATGGGAAGAAATGAAGGCTATCATGAAGAGGAATTCATTCCATCCTATTTTCGATGGGAACTTCACAATAAACTTCAACGCCTCATTCAAGGATCCAAGAGTGTGGATGAGTACTACAAGGAAATGCAAATAGCCATGATTAAAGCTAATGTAGAGGAGGATCCAGAAGCAACAATGGCTCGTTTCTTAGATGGGCTTAATCGTGACATAGCCGATGTTGTGGAGATGTACCACTATGTTGAGATTCATGACTTAGTCCACCAAGCTGCTAAGGTGGAAAAATAACTCAAAAGGAAGAATATTGCAAGGAAGAACTCCAATTCAACTTCTTTCAACTCATGGAGGAGCAACCTAAAGAAAGATATTCCCTTTACTTTAAGTTCAAAGGGGAATGAAATAAAGAAAGAAGAAAGGCTGGCTGCACCACCCAAGAAGGGTCAAAGTGGACTTAATCCTTCAAGAAGCCGAGACATAATATGCTTCAAGTGCCAAGGGAGAGGACACATCTCTAGTGAATGTCCTAACAAGCGAACCATGAATATCAACAACCTTGGTGAGTGGGAAATTGAAGGAGAAACAACAGAGGAAGAAGAAGAGCTATTCATGGAAAATGAAGATGGAGAGTATGTAGAAGAAGGAGAACTCCTTGTAACTAGGAGAGCCCTTAACGCCCAAATGATGGCAGACGAAGATAAGCAAAGAGAGAACATGTTCCATACTCATTGCCAAATCCAGGGAAAGATATGTGGTGTGATTATAGATGGAGGAAGTTGTTGCAATGTGGCAAGCACCGAGCTAGTGGAGAAGTTGAATTTGTCTACTTTCAAGCATCAACGGCCTTACAAACTCCAATGGCTCAATGAATGTGGAGAATTGAGGGTAACCAAGCAAGTTAAAGTAATGTTTTCAATTAGCAAGTATAGGGATGAAGTACTTTGTGATGTTGTACCAATGAAAGCATGTCATATTTTGTTAGGTAGGCCTTGGCAGTATGATAGACGTGTTACACATGATAGTTTTCTAAACCGTTATTCTTTTGTACTTAAAGGGGAACCTATAACCCTCCTTCCTATGTCACCAAAGCAAGTGTTAGAAGATCAAATCAAGAGAGAGAAGAAAAGAGAATGTGAGTGTGTAAAAGTGTCTGAAAAAGAGGAGAGTGAAATTGAGAAAAGAAAAGAGAGCAAGCCAAGAGAAGAGAGAGGAAAAGGAGAGAGAGCTAAAGGTAAAAGAGAGAAAGAGGGAGATAGAGAGAAAATTTTGTTTGTAGCAAGAAAGAGTGAGGTCAAACAAGCTTTGTTTTCTCAACAAAACCTCCTAGTAGTTATCTACAAAGAGGCTATGTTGAATACTAGCGACTTAACCTCTACTTTGCCTAGTGTTGTTATGTCTCTTTTGCAAGAATATGAAGATGTCTTTCCCGAAGAGGTACCACCTAGGTTGCCACTAATTAGAGGGATAGAACATCAAATTGATTTTATACCTGAAGCACCTTTGCCTAATCGTCCAGCTTACCGAGCTAATCCTGAAGAGACCAAGGAGATTTAAAGACAAGTGCAAGAGCTGCTGGAAAAGGGATATGTGAGGGAGAGGCTTAGCCTATGTGCAGTACCAGTGTTGCTCGTGCCTACAAAGGATGGCACATGGAGAATCTGCATTGATTGTTGAGCCATCAATAATATAACCGTAAGATATCGTCATCCTATCCCTAGGTTAGATGATATGCTTGATGAATTAAATGGCTCCACTATCTTCTCTAAAATTGATTTAAAAAGTGGCTACCATCAAATTAGGATGAAAGAAGGAGACGAATGGAAAACTGATTTAAGACTAAACATGGACTTTATGAATGGTTAGTTATGCCTTTTGTTCTCACTAATGCACCTAGCACATTTATGAGGTTGATGAATCATGTCTTGCGTGCATTCATAGGTAAATTTGTGGTAGTTTACTTTGATGATATCCTTGTGTACAGTAGGACTTTGCATGAGCACGTAGATCACTTGAGACAAGTCCTAGATGTTCTAAGAAAAGAAAGATTGTTTGGCAATTTGAACAAGTGTGATTTCTACACTAATAAAGTTATTTTTCTTGGTTTTGTTGTGAGTGCTGAGAGGGTTGAGGTTGATGAAGAGAAAATCAAAGCCATTCAAGATTGGCCAACCCCTACCACCATCGGACAAGTGAGGAGCTTCCATGGACTTGCAAGCTTTTATAGGAGATTCGTGAGGGACTTCAGCTCACTGGAAGCCCCTTTGAATGAGTTGACAAAGAAGAATGTTCCATTCAAGTGGGGAGAAGCTCAAGAGAAAGCCTTCCAAACCATCAAGGAGAGGCTCATACATGCACCTTTATTAGTCCTTCTAGATTTTGGTAAGATTTTTGAGGTTGAATGTGATGCTAGTGGAATTGGCATAGGAGGTGTACTCATGCAAGAAGGTAAGCCCATTGCATATTTTAGTGTAAAGCTAAGTGGTCCTCGTCTTAACTATCCTACATATGATAAGGAGCTATATACTTTAGTTAGAGTGTTGGAAACTTGGCAACATTATTTGTGGCCTAAAGAATTTGTCATCCATGAGGCTCTAAAACATATTAGGAGCCAAAACAAATTGAATCGAAGACACGCTAGTTGGGTTGAATTCATTGAATCTTTCCCATATGTGATTAAGCATAAGAAACGAAGTTGTGAGGTTTCATAGGATTCCGAGGACTATAGTGTCAGATCGTGATGCTAAGTTTCTAAGCTATTTTTAGAAGACTTTATGGAGCAAGTTTAGAACTAAATTGCTATTCTCTACTACTTGTCATCCACAAACTGATGGACAAACTGAAGTTGTTAATAGGACAATATCTTCTTTGTTACGAACTGTGGTTAAAAAGAACCTGAAGAATTGGGAGGAGTGTCTCCCATATGTCAAGTTTGCATACAATAGGGTTGTTCATTCCACTACTAAATATTCACCATTTGAGATTGTATATGGTTTTAATCCTCTTGCACCCATTGACTTAGTTCCTTTACCTTTGTAGGAAAGAATCAATATGGATGGACAGAAACGTGCTGAGTTTGTTAAGCAAATCCATGAGAAAGCAAAACAAAACATTGAGAGGATGACTCAACAATATGTAGAACGTGCTAATAAGGGGCGAAAGAGGGTTGTCTTTGAACTAGGAGATTTGGTTTGGTTGCACCTTAAAAAAGAGAGGTTTCCTGACAAAAGAAAGTTTAAGCTTATGCCTCCAGAGATGGGCCTTTCTGTGTGCTAGAGAGAATTAATGATAATGCCTACAAGATAGATTTACCAGGTGAGTATGGTGTAAGTACTACTTTTATTGTTTCTGACCTTTCCCCTTATTTTGGTGCAGACCTTAAAGAGTCGAGGACGACTCTTTTTCAAGAGGGGGAGGATGATATGAACCAGACTCATGTGGGGAAGGATGCTCATGTAGAGAAAGACTTGATGATAGATGGCCCAATGACAAGAGGAAGAGTTAAGCGTCTACAAAGAGCAATTAGGCTTCAATTTGCTGAATTAGAAGCCCATAATGTTAGTGCATGCATTGAGGAAGCAAATGGAGCCTTAATCATGCTTATTCAAGCCCAAGTTAATGCTTAAAGAGCCCATTGAAGCTAGAGGACGTGAATAGTACTTCAAATGCAAGATGTCCAGCCCATTAGTATTAATTAGTTTCTATTAGGTTGATTATCTTTCCTTTTCTATTTTTAAAAAGATTTGATTTTGTATCCCTTTTTTTTAGATCTTTCAGTTAGGATTATGTAGTTAGTTTCCTACTTTTTCTCCAGTAGATAGGTTTGAGCTACACTATAAATATATGTATTCTGCCTTCATTTGAAACACAATTGGAAGTAATAGAATTATTTTGAGTGTTTCTCTAATTGTGAGAATCTTATCTTTTCTTTGCTCTTGTGAAACCTTTGTTTTGTCAACCTATCTTTAGGTTGGTGATTCAAGTTCACAAAATCCCCCAATTCATGCTTCGATCCAAGTGCGTCGTTGTGTGGGTTGGTTTATTGTGTTGGTTAGGTGCGTTGTCTAAGTAGCAGGTCAACGTTCTTATAACGTTGGTTGGCTATTTGCTTCTGTCGGGTCTCGAACCATCATCTATCCATCAACCTACGTCGTGAAGATTGGGCCACCTCTTGATTTCGCATCAAACTTGTCCTAGGAACCTTCAACAAGATGACACTTTGCCCGGGACCAATGATGCGATCCATCAAAGGGAGGAAGCTGTCTCAAATACTTGGAATGATCCTCTACAAATTCCAAATGGCCCAATGACAAGAGCACAAGCTAAAAGAATGAGATAAGCCTTAAGTGGACTTGTTCAAGAGACCTGGACTAAGCAAATAGCAATTGAAGCAACAAAAGTCAAGCGAGATTCAAACATTTCTAATGTGGACGTCTTCAACATCATATGGGCTGAAGATGGAGCTACTGAGGCTAAAGTGGGCCAAAACATTATAAATTAAAGTATTTGAACTATGGACCATCTATTGGTGGGCTCATTTAGGGCTAAATAATGCCATTTTGGGCTTAATAAGCTGATTTGTAGAACCCTAATGTATTTGGACGAATTTAGCTTATTTAGGGGGATATTTTTCCTTTTTAGTCTTTAAGAGAATTTGACTTTTATAATTTTGATTGCATAGGTCATTAATTAGGATATTTGCCATTAATTTCCCTAGTTTTCCTTTTCTATGAGCATTGAAGGCAGATTTGACTTACACACTATATAATTGTAGTCTGCCTCCCATTGTAACCAGATTTGAATGAATAAAAATTTGTATTTTCTGGAAATCTCATACTTGAGAAGAGTGCTCTCTAGGGTTCTTCATTGAACTTGTAGACTTATTAAGGCTTGATCAACCTTGTGGCATCTTCTAACACTCGGGGTCCTTGTCTCTTTATATTCAAGGGTTTTAAGTGGATCTTTCAAACTTGATTTACCTTTCTTGGGGTGTGTATATTTGAGATCGGTTGTGGGTTCAAGGAGACTTGACTCCTAGTGGGTTCGCACCAATCGGCTAGAAAACAAAAATGTTGGTCAAAAGAAAGACCCTAAGAGAACTTGTCTTTTAGAGCCCTAGCCTCAAGACGCCACAAAGGAAGACCAATCCTTTAATAAGTCACGTGAACTCTCAGAGAACACAAAGAAGCAAAAGTCTCACAAAGTATTGAATAATACTCAAATTCATTTATGATTCAAAATAGAGTACAATAGGAAGCCTTTTTTATAGGCAAAAATTTCTAAAGTCTAAAATCCTAATAAAAGTTAAACTCTAAAAACTGATTAGAAATATTTTAAATAATACCTAAAATCAAGGAACAAGATTAGGATACTAATTTTAACTTAATCTCAAAGATAAAATCTTTAACCAAGTCCTAAAAATAATAAAATAAATAAAAAATGAAATTCATAAGAATCCTAGTCTAAACAATTAGCTCCTTTAAATAGTCACATGGGATGCTCATGCTTCATTAAAAATCATATGATTGACACATAATTTTTAATCTCTTACAATTGGACTCCAATTGGGCATTGGCACTCCTCTTGTAGAATGGTTAGCATGATCACACCTTTTACATCTTCTTGGGCCCTCTCTTGACTCAAATAAATGAGCTCTAAGTCATAAAGCTCATGAATTAAATAATTGAAAGCTTATTTCATTGCTTTGGCCCTAACTCTTGTTATTAGGCCTCCTATGCCTTGCAATGGATCTTTAGGCACATTTGACTTGAACTCTTGGGTTTTAATTTGCAAATCACATCCTTGGGCTTGAAACTTAGCACCATATCCTTCATCAGGTCCACTTCTATGCTCAGTAAGGTCTCTTGGTGCTATTGCATCATTCCCCCCTCTTGAAAAGGATTCATCCTCGAATCTATAATATCAAAGGAAGAGAGATCAGCTACATTAAAAGTAGCATTAATATTTCCATAAGAACTAGGCAAGTCAATTTTATAAGTATTATCATTAATCCTTTCAAGTTCTTGAAAGGGACTATCTTCTCTAGGTTGGAGTTTTGACTTCCTTTGCTCCGGGAAACATTCTTTTCGCAAGTGAACCCACACCCAATCGCCGGGTTCAAACACCACACGCCTTCTACCCTTGTTAACTTGGTTAGCGATTTGTTCATTCCTTCTTTCAATGTTGGCTTTCACCTTCTCATGCAAATCTTGCACAAAATTTTCCTTTCTAGCATTTTCAAGGTTAGTAAATTCATGTGAAGGTAAAGGAAGCAAATCTAACAGGGTTAAAGGATTAAAGCCATAAACAATTTCAAAAGGAGAGAATTTTGTAGCAGAATGAACAGCAAGATTATAAGCAAATTCGACATAGGGCAAACACTTCTCCCAATTCTTAAGATTCTTTTGAATGATAGCTCTTAATAAAGTAGAGAGGGTTTTATTAACAACCTCGGTCTGCCTGTCAGTTTGTGGATGTGCTGTAGTAGAAAATAAAAGTTTAATGCCAAGTTTATTCCACAATGTTTTCCAAAAATAACTCAAGAATTTCACATCTCTATTACTAACAATAATTTTTGGTGCACCATGCAACCTAACAATCTCCTTGAAAAACAATTCTGCCACATACATAGCATCATTAGTTTTAGAACAAGCAATAAAATGTGCCATTTTACTAAACCTATCCACAACAATAAAGACACTATCTTTCCTAATGGAAGATTTAGGCAAACCCAAAACAAAGTCCATAGAAATATCAGTCCATGGGTGAGAGTGATGCGAAATCAAAGGGTGGCCCAATCTTTATGACGTAGGTTGATGGATAGATGATGGTTCAAGACCCGACGGAAGCAAATAGCCAACCAATGTATAAGAACGTTGACCTGCTACTTAGACAACGTACCTAACCACGAACACAATAAACCAACCCACACAACGACGCACTTAGATCGAAGCACGAATTGGGGGCTTTTGTGAACTTGAATCACCAACCTAAAGATAGGTTGACAAGATAAAGGTTTCACAAGAGCAAAGAAAAGATAAGATTCTCACAATTAGAGAAACACTCAAAATAATTCTATTACTTCCAAATGTGTTTCAAATGAAGGCAGAATACATATATTTATAATGTAGCTCAAACCTATCTACTGGAGGAAAAGTAGGAAACTAACTACATAATCCTAACTGAAAGATCTAAAAAATAGGGATACAAAATCAAATCTTTTTAAAAATAGAAAAGGAAAGATAATTAGCCTAATAAAAACTAATTAATACTAATGGGCTGGACATCTTGCATTTGAAGTACTATTCATGTCCTCTAGCTTCAATGGGCTCTTTAAGCATCAACTTGGGCTTGAATAAGCATGATTAAGGCTCCATTTGCTTCCTCAATGCATGCACTAACATTATGGGCTTCTAATTCAGCAAATTGAAGCCCAATTGCTCTTTGTAGACGCTTAACTCTTCCTCTTGTCATTAGGCCATCTATCATCAAGTCTTTCTCCACACGAGCATCCTTCCCCACATGAGTCTGGTTCATATCATCTTGATGGATAGATGATGGTTCAAGACCCGACGGAAGCAAATAGCCAACCAACGTTATAAGAACGTTGACCTGCTACTTAGATAATGCGCCTAACCACGAACACAGTAAACCAATCCACACAACGATGCACTTGGATCGAAGCACGAATTTGGGGCTTTTGTGAACTTGAATCACCAACCTAAAGATAGGTTGACAAGACAAAGGTTTCACAAGAGCAAAGAAAAGATAAGATTCTCACAATTAGAGAAACACTCAAAATAATTTTATTACTTCCAAATGTGTTTCAAATGAAGGCAGAATACATATATTTATAGTGTAGCTCAAACCTATCTACTGGAGGAAAAGTAGGAAACTAACTACATAATCCTAACTGAAAGATCTAAAAAATAGGGATACAAAATCAAATCTTTTTAAAAACAGAAAAGGAAAGATAATCAGCCTAATAGAAACTAATTAATACTAATGGGTTGGACATCTTGCATTTGAAGTACTATTCACGTCCTCTAGCTTCAATGGGCTCTTTAAGCATCAACTTGGGCTTAAATAAGCATGACTAAGGCTCCATTTGCTTCCTCAATGCATACACTAACATTATGGGCTTCTAATTCAGCAAATTGAAGCCCAATTGCCCTTTGTAGACGCTTAACTCTTCCTCTTGTCATTGGGCCATCTATCATCAAGTCTTTCTCTACACGAGCATCCTTCCCCACATGAGTCTGGTTCATATCAGAGAGGGAACTGGTAAAGGAGAATACAAGCCATGTGATTGAATGCTTACAAGTAATACATCTAGAACAAATAGCAACCACATGTTTTCTCATGCCAGGCCAATATAAATGCTCATTCATTTGAGCCAAAGTCTTTTTGATGGAGGTGAGATAGGAGATTTGAAAAAGCTTGAACAAAATCAAGAACTTGTAAACAAAAGGGCTGGACATGACTCTAAAAGATGGCCAAATAAAGATCCATTACAAGGTATGGGAGGCCCATGCACAAGATCAAGGGCCAAAGCTATGAAGGAGGCCTTGAATGGAGTGATCCAAAAACTAATAGACTTGGAGCCCATAGTCTTTGCTGAATATGAAGCTCAAAAGGAACAAATTGGCATAAAGATTATTTCATTCCTACAAGATGCTAGCCCAAGCCCAAAGGGAGCCTAATTGAAGGAGTCTAGCCATTTTCCACAAAATCAGCCATTTTCCACAAAATTCTCTTAGTTTTATTTTGTTTTAATTTGATTGTTGCTGTTTCAGATTTTTAGGCACCATTTCTTGGTGAATTTGTTCAAATTTAAATTTCTTTTATTTTTCTTGCCATGTAACCTAGGAATTATTCTGTTTAGGGTTTTATTTTTCAAATGCCTATATAAGGCCTACTTGTACTCCAAGGATGGCAGATTGAATGAATTATCTTTTTAGAATCATTTCTGATTTGTGAGGTTTCTCTTGTGACCTTTGTGTGCTGGAGAAAATCTGACTTATAAAAGGAGTGATTTCTTTTGTGGCGTCTCAGATTAGGGTTCTAAGAGACGGGTTCTCTTAGGGTTCAATTCCATTGACCAACATCTCTTTTTCTTCTTTTTCTTTGTTCTTTGTTCTTTGTTCTTTGTTGCTTATTGTCCATATTATTTGTTCTTGTGTTGCTTGCCAAAATTCGATCACTGATCCGTGTTATTTGAAGTTCCTAAAATGGGTTTCTAAGGGGTCTCACATCACTTTTCTACACCAAAATGACCTATCAATCCCCCGCCATGAGTTTCCTTAACAAGAAGCTCACGAATGGAACACATAGGAACACATAACTTATTCTTTTTGAAAAGGAATCCGTCAAACCTGTAATAGTCATTAGCACCAAACAATTCACAAGATTTCCAAATATCAGTGAAATCAGAATCAACTCATACATGCCTTTTAACATCTCAAAACCTATCAATCTAGCATGCATGGAAGTAATCAAAGTGTAACGCCTAGACAATGCATCATTCCTTTCTATGCTTATGCTTAATCACATAAGGGAAGGTTTCAATAAATTCAAGCCAACTTGCATGCCTTTTGTTCAATTTACCCTGGGACTTAAGAAATTTAAGACTCTTATGATCAGAATGAATAATAAATTCTTTAGGCCACAAATAATGTTGCCAAGTTTCTAAAGTTTGTTTCAAGGCATACAACTCTTTATCATATATGGAATAATTTAAAGCAGACCACTCAATTTCTTACTGAAATATGCAATAGGTTTATAATCCTACATCAACACACCACCTATGCCAATACCAAAAGCATCACACTCAATTTCAAAAACCTTAGTAAAATCAGGCAACACAAGTACAGGGGCATTAGTTAGTTTTTCCTTCAGTATGTTAAAAGCACGCTCTTGTGCTTCACCCCATTTGAATATCACATTCTTTCTTACCAAATCATTCAAAGGGGTAGCAAGAGTAGAGAATTCCTTCACGAATCGCTTATAGAAGCTTGCCAATCCATGGAAGCTTCTTACTTCACTCACATTCTTTGGAGTTGGCCACTCTTGGATTGCTTTGACCTTTTCCTCATCCACTTGTATGCCACGAGTTCCTATAACAAATCCAAGAAAAATCACATAATCCAAACAAAAAGAGCACTTCTCTAAATTGATAGAGTTTATTCTCCCTAAGCACAACAAACACATCATGCAAATGACTCATATGCTCTTCTAGACTCTTAAAGTATATCAAAATATCATCAAAGTAAACCACAACAAATCTTCCAATGAAAGGTCTAAAGACATGGTTCATTAAACTCATGAAAGTGTTAGGTGCGTTAGTCAAGCCAAACGGCATAACTAACCATTCATATAACCCAAACTTGGTCTTAAAAGCAGTTTTCCATTCATCACCTTCTTTCATCCTAATCTGAAGGTAACCACTTCTAAGATCAACTTTAGAGAAAACACATGCACCATGCAACTCATCAAGTATATCATCTAATCTAGGGATAGGATAGCGATATTTTACCGTTATTTTGTTGATGGCACGACAATCTACACACAATCGCTACTTGCCATCCTTTTTGGGCACAAGAATCATCGGATAGCACACGGACTTAGACTTTCATGAACAAAGCCTTTCTTCATGAGCTCTTCCACTTGATGTTGTATGTCCTTAGTCTCATCTAGATTTGCTCGATAAACAGGTTTATTAGGAATAAATGTGATGCAAGATCCTCTAGGAACCTTGTCCTAAGAACCTTCAACAAGATGACATTTTGCTCGGGACTGGCTAGAAAACAAGAATGTTGGTCAAAGGAAAGACCCTAAGAGAACCTGTCTCTTAGAACCCTAGCCTCAAGACGCCACAAAGGAAGACCAATCCTTTGATAAGTCACGTGTACTCTTAGAGAACACAAAGAAGCAAAAAGCCTCACAAAGTTTTGAATTGTTGAAGGTTCTCTAGGGCATGTTCCTAGTGGGTCTTGCATCAAGATGTCCATGGGATAAATTCTATACGATGCTCAATGCCTCTTAGAGGGGGCAATCCATTAGGTATTTCCTCTGGGAACAAGTCACGGAATTCCTGCAATAAAGATGTAACATTGGCAGGCAAAGAGTGATCAAGATCATCGATAGTGAGATAAACATCTTTATAAAGCAATAAGAAAGTATTTTCACAAATAAGAGCTCTCTTGATCTCACTTCTACCCGAAAATAAACTCACTTTCTTTTCCTCATGTTTTTCTCTAATTTTCTTTTCCTTTCTACTCAGCTATCCTTTCTCTTGCTTTTTCTCATTCTCAACACTCACACTCACTTTACCTTTCTTTTCTTGCTCTCTCCTCTTACACTCTCTTTCAATTTTTAACTGATCCTCATATGCTTGAACAAGATGAAGAGGGGTCAACACAATGGTCTTACCATTAAAAATAAAGGAGTAATAATTTTTATATCCATCATGTTTTACCTTTCTGTCAAATTGCCATGGCCTACTAAGTAACAAGTGACCAGCATACATGGTGCTACATCACAAAGAATCTTATCATGATAATTACCAATAGCAAAAGAGATGAGCACTTGTTTTGTTACCTTTACCTCCCCACTATCATTAAGCCATTGTAATTTATAAGGGCTAGAGTGCCTCAAAGTAGGCAAGTTTAGCTTTTCCACAAGTAAAATACTAGCTACATTTGTGCAACTACCACCATCAATAATCAAACTACATACCTTCTTGTGGATGAAACAACAAGTATGGAAAATATGCTCACGTTGCTCTACCTCAAGATCTTCTTTAGGTTGAATGTTGAGAGCACACCTAGCCACAAAGGCTTCACCATTTACAGCTCAGTTAACTCTAAATCTGAGTCATCAATTAGGGGTGGCATCTCATCCTCCTCAGACTCACTACTAGCACTAGTCACATCACCATTCTCAAGAATAATCATAGTTCGTTTGTTAGGACATTGTGAAGCAATGTGACTAAAACCATTACATTTGAAGCATCTAACCTTAGAGGAGGAAGCAGTAGGATTAAAAGATGAGAAAGATTTTGAATCAGTTGTACCCTTAACCTGAAAGGGTTTTGCCTTACTGTCCTCCTTAGACTTGAAATCAGTCTTTGGCTTGAAGGGGACTTTGGAATCCCTCCAAGAACTCAAGCTAGATGTCACTTTCAGCTTTTGTCGAGCCCTTAGTTGCTTTTCCACCTTGATAGCTCTATGCAAGAGTTCCTCCATATCCAGGTAATTGTATAAATCAACTTGGGCAGCTATATCAGGATTTAAGCCCTTAATGAATCGGGCCATGGTTGCTTCACGGTCTTCCTCCACATTTGCCTTAATCATGGCAATCTCCATTTCTTGATAGTAATCTTCCACACTCATAGAACCTTGTTTCAGCTTTTGGAGCCTTTTATGCAATTCCCCATAATAGTAACTAAAGACAAATCGTTTACGCATGATAGTTTTCATCTCCTGTCAATCACGAATTGGACCCTCACCGGTACGTCTTCTAGTAAGAGTTGATCCCACCAGATGCTAGCATTGTTAGTAAACTCCACTGCAACAAGTTTTGCTTTCTTCGCCTTAGTGTAAGAATGGTATTCAAACACATGCTTCACTCTTTTTTCCTAATCTAAGTACTGGTCCCAATCATTTTTCCTAGGGAACAACAGAATCTTCATCTTGATATTTCCAATACCACCATTCTTATTAGATGATGATTGTCTGCCTCTCTAAGTATGGGACTCCTCAAAGTTCCGACTCAACATCATCATCAAGCTCCACTTGAGCTTGCCTTCTATGGGTCCTCCTATTGGAAGAAGACTCCACATCATCTAATCTGGCACTAAGTTTCTCAAGAGTGCTTTGAACGGCTCTAACCCAGACTTTCATGGCAAAGTCATTGTGCTCAGATTCTCTAGACATCCTAAAATATTAGTTTGTATAAAAACAAGCAAAGAAAGATATAGAACCTCGCAACTCACTAGCTTATGTGTTTACACTTAAGAATAGTAATTCACTCATGTTCACTTTCAAAATTTGGCTTTTATCAAGATGGTAGACTGTAGTCTTTTACCACTCAATAATTTGCTTCTTACAAGTGTTCTAAGCAAGTCACAAGCAAATCAAATGAAAAGATCATACTATTGGCAATCAAAAAACTAGAATCCTAAAATGTAAATTCCCAAAGAATCAAACAAAGAAAAAAAAGAAGTGTGTAACAAAAAAGGAAAAAGGAAAGGAAAACAAGGAGGAAGGGTTGGGATGGTTTGGAAGGAAGGAGAAGAAAAGGGAAATCTAAAAATAAGAAACTTTAAAAATAGGAAACTACTTGGGAACCAAGTTAATAGAAGACTACTTGCAATTCAAGTTCAAAACAATTAAGAAAGAAAATCCTTACTTGAATGCAAATAGGAAAGTAGATAACTTGGTGGCTACTCAATGCAATCAAATTAGGTAACTAACTCCAATTAGGAAATTAACTCCAATTAGGAAACTAACTCCAATTAGGAAATTAATTCCAACTAGGAAACTAACTCTAATTAAAGAACTAACTCCAAGCTTTTTGAATTTGCACAACTTGCAATTTCTTCTTTTTTTCTTTTTTTTCTCTTTTTTTCACTTTTTTTTTTTGAAATTTTTTTTTTATTTTTTTTTCGAGTATCACACTCCTTTTTTTTTTCTGAATGAGGATGGAGGCACACAACAATGGAAGAAAGAAGAAGATGGAAGACAAAGGTGAAGATGAAAAGGTAATACAAATGGAAGGAAAGAAAATATGAAAAATAACAGTAGGAAAACACAAAGATATACCTTATACTAACGAACCAAAGCTCTAATACTTACTGATGCAAGACCCTCTAGGAACCTTGTCCTAGGAACCTTTAACAAGATGACACTTTGCCCGGGACCGGCTAGAAAACAAGAATGTTGGTCAAAGGAAAGACCCTAAGAGAACTTGTCTCTTAAAACCCTAGCCTCAAGATGCCACAAAGGAAGACCAATTATTTGATAAGTCACGTGAACTCTCAGAGAACATAAAGAAGTAAAAGCCTTACAAAGTATTGAATAATACTCAAATTCATTCATGATCCAAAATAAAGTACAATAGGAAGCCTTTTATAGGCAAAAATTTCTAAAGTCTAAAATCCTAATAAAAGTTAAACTCTAAAAATTAATTAGAAATATTTTAAATAGTGCCTAAAATCAAGGAACAAGATTAGGATACTAATTTTAACTTAATCTCAAAGATAAGGTCTTTGACCAAGTCCTAAAAATAATAAAATAAATAAATAATGAAATTCATAAGAATCCTAGTCTAAACTAATTAACTCCTTTAAATAGTCACATGGGATGCTTATGCTTCATTAAAAATCATATGATTGATACATGATTTTTAATCTCTTGCAATTGGACTCCAATTGGGTCTTGGCACTCCTCTTGTAGAATGGTTAGCATGATCACACCTTTTACATCTTCTTAGGCCCTCTTTTGACTCAAATAAATGGGCTCTAAGTCATGAAACTCATGAATCAAACAATTGAAAGCTTCTTTCATTGCTTTGGCCCTAGCTCTTGTTATTGGACCTCCTATGCCTTGCAATGGATCTTTAGGCACATTTGACTTGAACTCTTAGGTTTTAATTTACAAATCACGTCCTTGGGCTTGAAACTTAGCATCATATCCTTCATCAGGTCTACTTCTATGCTCAGCAAGGTCTCTTGGTGCTATTGCATCACCCTAATCTTAGCTTACTAATTTAATTTAGGCCTAGATGGGGCTTATAATTCAATTAAATTTGAAACTCATATTAATAATTTATCTTTATAAAATTTTCATTCACTGAACTTGCCCAATTATCCCATATTAATTATTCTTAATTAACCCAAATCCTTGATTAACACTTTAATTAATTTTGGAGCGTTACACAATGTAATTATACACATACAAGAGGAGTGCCAAGGCCCAATTGGAGTCCAATTGCAAGAGATTAAGAATCATGTGTCAACCATATGATTTTTAATGAAGTATAAGCATCCCATGTGACTACTTAAAGAAGCTGATTGTTTTGGGCTAGAATTCTTTATGAATTTTGTTTTTTATTTATTTTATTATTTTTAGGACTTGGTCGAAGAGCTTATCTTGGAGATTAAGTTAAAACTATCCTAATCTTGTTCTTTGATTTTATGCACCATTTAAAATATTTCTAATCAGATTTTAGTGTTATACTTTTATTAGGATTTTAGTCTTTTAGAAACTTTGCCTATAAAAGGCTTTCTATTGTACTCTATTTTGTAGATTATGAATGAATTTGAGTATTATTCAATTCTCTGCGAGGCCTCTACTTCTTTGTGTTCTCTGAGAGTTCACATGATTTATTAAAGAATTGGTCTTCCTTTGTGGCATCTTGAGGCTAGGGTTCTAAGAGACGGGTTTTCTTAGGGTCTTTCCTTTAACCAACATTCTTATTTTCTTGCCGATCTCAGGAAAAGTGTCATTTTGTTGAAGGTTCCTAAGACAAGGTTTCTAAAGAGTCTTACATCATTTGGTATCAGAGCTTTGGTTCGCTAATGCAAGGTATATCTTTGTGTTTCCCTTCCACTATCCTTCATACTTTCTCTCCTTCCATTTATGTTACTTTTTTTATCTTTGCCATTGTCTTCTATCTTCTTCCTTCTTCCATTGTTGTGTGCCTCCATTCTCATTCAAAAAAAAAATTCCAAAAAAAATTCAAAAAAGGTGAAAAAAAAGAAAAAAAAAAAGAGAAAAAAAGGAAAAGATTCAGATTGCATAATTCAAAATTGCAAGTTGTGCAAATTCAAAGTTGAAAGCTTAAAGCTTGGAGTTAGTTTCCTAATTGGAGTTAATTTCCTAATTTGATTACATTAAGTAGCTACCAAGTTATCTACTTTCCTATTTGCATTCAAGTAAGAATTTTCTTTCCTAATTGTTGTAAACTTGAATTGCAAGTAGGTTCCAATTTTGATTAACTTGGTTCTCAAGTAGTTTCCTATTCTTAAAGTTTCCTATTTTTAGATTTTTCCTTTTTCTTTTCTATCCTTCCAAGCCATCCAAACCTCCCCTACCTTCTTGTTTTCCTTTCCTCCTTCCCTTTTTGTTACACACCTCTTTTTCTCCTTTGTTTGATTCTTTGGGAATTTTCATTTTAGGATTCTAGTATTTTTTTTATTGCCACTAGTCTGATCTTTTCTTTTAATTTGCTTGTAACTTACTTAAAACACTTGTAAGAAGCAAATAGTTGAGTGGTAAAAGGCAAGAGTGTAATTAACATTAAAGAAAAAAGTCAAAAAGAGAGTTAAACATGAGTGAACTTATCATCTTTTGAGTATAAATACGTGAGAAGAGTATGTGAGGTCTTATTCCTTCTTTCCTTCTTTGACTAACTTTTCAGGTGACAAGATGTCCAATGAGTACAAATTCCTTGAAGAGGCTAACAAAGAGCGATTCAAGCAATCTTGTGCAAGGTTGGATGCATTCCAATCTAATTTCAACTTTATAGGACAAGATGAGGCAAAGTTATCCCCTTATTTCCATACTAGATGCCTTATCAAAGAGAAAGTTTGCAGCATGGCTATTGATAATAGTAGCTATGTAAATGTTGCTAGTACTTTACTAGTTGAGAAATTAAACTTGCCTACTATGAAACATCTAAGGCCCTATACATTGTTGAAGGGTAGTGTTGAAATTAGGGTTAATAAGCAAGTTTTAATTTCTTTCTCCATTGGTAAATATCATAATAAAGTGATATGTGATGTAGCTCCTATGTATGATGGACATATTATGCTTGGTAAGCCATGGAAACATGTTAGAAAAGATAAATATGTTAAGCAAAAGCACAGATATTGCTATTGCTATTCATTTGTATTCAATGAAAAAAATCATGTATTGTACCTCTTGATCCTATGGATGCTTATGAGGATCAAATGAGAATAGGACAAGTATACAAAATAAAAGAAAAAGATAGAGAAAAAGAAAAAGAGAGAGAACATGAGTTAGAGAGAGAAAAAGATGAGATTGAAAAAGAAAAGAGTGTGAGTGAAAAGAAAGAGCAAGAGAGTTGTGAGAAAAGTGAGAAAAGCATGAGTGTGAGCTTGTTTGATGAAAAAAGAGAGGTTCAAAGCGTGTGTAAGGATGTTTGTTTATCTACTAACAATCTTAACCCATCTTTACCTATTGTTAGTTCCAGTTTCTTATAGGTATATGGAGATTTGTTTTCAAAGAAGCTACCCAATGGACCATCATCTTCTACTAGCATTGAAAAGAGTTGTGATTGCCTAGATTTGTTTCCCAAGAAACCATTTGATGGTTTCCAATCTTTAATGTGCTTTCAAAAGTGCTTTGATTGCATAGATTTTGTTATTCCTAATGAATCATTGCCTTTCAAAAGCATTGAATACCACACATTGAGTTTTAATTGTTTCATGAATTTTATGGCTGTTAAGAATTCATATTACAGTAATTTTATGGTTAAAAGGTTATCGTGCTGCTTGGATTTTGTTATAATCCTTGGATTTATTGCAGGTGCATGTGGGATCTAAATTATCATTTATATTTGGGTACATGTGAGAAAGAAATACTTCCTAACTCAAAGCAAGTTCAAAGAGTTTCAAAACTTGAAGTATTCTAAGTTGCCTCAAAGAATTGATGATCTCTTTGAAAGGAGCCCTTTAGTTTACAAGATTCTTCCACTTAATGAATATAGTGTTATCATTACTTTTGGAAAGTCTAATTTATTTCCATATGATACAGGTGAAGATTTGAGGACAAATCTTTTCAAAGAGGGAGGGAATGATACAATACCAGTAGGCATGCCCATTGGAACACAACAAGCTCGAGAAGCCCTCATCCATCAAGAAACCCAAATCATTCAAAAAGTACATGATTCAAATCTGAATGGCTCATGAAGGGATGACCCATGCTCAAAAGGCCCAAATTATGCTAGTATATGTCCAAGAATTTCAAAGAGCTCAAGATAATCTCTATGTTGGACGTCGGCCCAAGTTTAGAGCCCAAAATCCATATTTGGTCAATTTAGAACATGCTAGACGTCACTCAATTTTAGTGAATGATTTCATCATCGTTTCACGGAATTTTCAAATGATTAATGGTCAATCTTGAATCTTAAACCCTCAGCTTTCCCCTCGTTTTAGAATCATCCTTATCGAAGCTTCCAAACACGAGATAGAGCTAATAAGAATCAACACGTCAAGCATGCTGATCTTGGAACTAAATTGGACTTTAGACATGAGATCTCCTTAAAGATGCAAAAGTAAAAGTCCAAATGGAAGCCCAATGTCTTAAGAAGAGTCCATGGAGCAACTAGAGTCAATATCCAATATGTTGAAGGCCTAATGTAGTTATACACATACAAGAGGAGTGCTAAAGCCTAATTGGAGTCCAATTGCAAGAGATTAAGAATCATGTGTCAACCATGTGATTTTTATGAAGTATGAGCATCCCATGTGACTATTTAAAGAAGCTTATTGTTTTAGGCTAGAATTCTTTATGAATTTCATTTTTTATTTATTTTATTATTTTTAGGACTTGGTCGAAGAGCTTATCTTGGAGATTAAGTTAAAATTAATATCCTAATCTTGTTTCTTGATTTTATACACTATTTAAAATATTTCTAATCAAATTTTAGTGTTTTACTTTTATTAGGATTTTAGTCTTTTAGAAACTTTGCCTATAAAAGGCTTTCTATTGTACTTTATTTTGTAGATTATGAATGAATTTGAGTATTATTCAATGCTCTGCGAGACCTTTACTTCTTTGTATTCTCTGAGAGTTCACATGACTTATCAAAGGATTGGTCTTCCTTTGTAGCATCTTGAGGCTAGGGTTCTAAGAGACGAGTTCTTTTAAGGTCTTTCCTTTGACCAACATTCTTATTTTCTAACCGGTCTCGGGCAAAGTATCATTTTGTTGAAAGTTTCTAGGACAAGGTTCCTAGAGGGTCTTGCATCAGATTAGGTTTGGGTGCACTTGAGAAATGAGAAGTTTTTAGAACAAAGGAAATCTAAACTATAACCAATAGGAGATGGCCCCTTTCAAGTTTTAGAAAGGGTTAATGACAGTGCTTATAAAATTGATTTGCCTTCTTCCTATGGTAATGTTAGTGCTACATTTAATGTGTCTGATTTGTCCCTCTTTGATGTTGTAGATTCAAGGATGAATCCTTTTGAGGAAGGAAAGAATGATGGAGTACCACGGAGCTCATATGACCACCATCAAGGAGACAATGCATGGTCTAACTATAAAGGAAAGTGTGGACAAGTTGCTAAACATGTGGGACATGATGTTGGACCTAAAAGAAATTCATCTATTAAAGCCCAAAAATTCAAGCCCAATGTGTCTAACGATTCATTACAAGATATTGGAGGCCCAATGACAAGAGCAAGGTCCAAAGCTATGAAAGAAGCTCTTAATTGTTTGATCCATGAATTGCAAGACTTAGAGCCCATTTATAAGAATCAGAGGGTTGCCTAAGAAGCTCTAAATAGTATATTAATATGCTCCCAAGTAGCCCAAGATTTGGCTAGAGTTAAAAACCCAAAAAGAATCCTATTAGAAGAGCTCACTTAAAGCCTCATGTGACTAGCATGTGATCATTAATTTCTAGACCATATAGAAAGTTTCTATTTTAGTTGTTTCAATAAGGCCATATGGTCAAAACTTATCCTTGAAGATTAAGTTAGTTTCCTTCCTTTTATTTAGTTGCTTAAAACTTACAAATTAAGTTATTATCTTTTAGAAAGTTTTAGTCAGATTTTATTGCTATTTGAATGGCATCATTCTTAACTCATTTTGTTTCCAATTTCTTATGAAAGATGATGTCATCAAAAGGATAGTAATTTAGAAAGTTTTTTGAGTCTAATTGTCTTTAAAAGGGCCTCATATGTACTCAGAATGAAAAGATGAATAAGAATTTCATTTTTTTACATTGTATGAGAATTTATCCTTTTCTCCTTGTGTTCTTATAAGAATGGTTGACTTATTAAAGAAGTGGTCTTCCTTTGTGGCGTCTTGAAGCTAGGGTTCTAAGAGATAGGTTCTCTTAGGGTTCCACCTTTGACCAACATCTTCTATCCCTATTTTCTTTTAGTGTTTCAATTTTTTGTTTGTTGCTAGCCAATCTCAGGGTAAGATTCAGATTGTGTAAGGTTCTTATAGCAAGTCTCTAGAGGGTATCACATCATTCAGAAGTTACAATGGCAAGATTTCTTGGTAGCTTAGATTATGAAATTGCTACAAAAGTTGAATTGTAAAACTACCTTGATATGAAGGAGTTGTTGCATAAAGCTATTAAGGTGGAGAAGTATTTTAAGGCAAAATAGAAATTGAAATCACATGTTAATTCCAACAAAAACTTCAAGTCCTCTTTCAAGTTTAAGGGAGAGACCAAGCTTAAAGAGGAGAATAAGTTGAAGATGCAAACACCTACTTCTAAAGGTAAATCTGAACATAAATCTTCTTCTAGTTCTTATAAAATTAAATGCTTTAAATGTCAAGGTTTTGGACACATTGCTTCACAATGTCTAAATAAAAGGACTATGATTTTGCTTGAGAATGGTGTTGTTACTAGTGAAAGCAGTGGTGATTAAGATATGGAAGCTGAGTTAAACTCTAATGGAGGTGATGAATCTGATGTTAAGGTAGCTGAAGCTGTAGTTGGTGAGGCTCTAGTGTCAAGGCATGCTCTTAGCATTCAACCTAAAGAGGAGCTTCAAAAAGAACAACGAGAGCATATCTTTCACACTAGGTGTTTTGTTAACAACAAGGTATGTAGTCTTATCATAGACAATGGGAGTTGCACTAATGTTGCTAGTACCTTGTTAGTTGAAAAGCTAAGTTTGCCAACCAGAAAACACCCCACTCCTTATAATTTGTTGTGGTTCAATGATAATGGGGATGTTAAAGTTACTAAATAGGTTGTTGTAGCATTTTCCATAGGAAGTTACCATGATGAGGTTGTTTGATGTAACTCCTATGTATGCTGGACACTTGTTATTGGGTAGACCTTAGCAGTTTGATAGGAAAGTTAAGTATGATGGTTATACTAACAAATATTCTTTTGAGTTTAATAAGAAAACCATTATGCTAACTCCTCTTAGACCCTTGCAGGCATATAAAGATCAAAAGCAAATTACTCAAGAATGTAAGCTAAGAGAGAAAGAAAAGAAAGTACATGAGAAAGAGAGAAAAGAAAGTGAGATAGAGAGAAAAGTCAAGAGAGTGAAGAAAATAAAGCAACACTGTTTTCTAGTAGATGAGAGATTAAGAGGGTTTTATGTAATGAGACATCTTTTATACTCTTGTATAAGGATGTTTATTTAACCCTTAGTGACCTTGATGAATCTCTTCCTTCTAGTGTTTTAAGTTTGTTGCAGGAATATAAAGACTTGTTTTCGGAAGAGGTACCAGATGGATTGCCTCCCATAAGAGGCATTGAATACAAGATTGACTTTATTCCTGGAGCATCTCTTCCTAACCGACCTGCTTATATGGCAAATCCAAAAGAGACTAAGAAAATTCAAAGGCAAGTGGAGAAACTTATGAAAAAAGGGTTTGTGAAAGAAAGCCTTAGTCTATATGCTGTTTTGGTTATACTTGTACCCAAGAAGGATGGCAAATGGAGGATGTATATGAATCATCGAGCCATCAACAAAATCACAATTAAGTATAGATATCCCATTCCTAAACTTGATGACATGCTTGATGAATTGCATGGTGCTTGCTTGTTTTCAAAAATAGATCTTAGGAGTGGTTATCATCAAATTAGGATAAAAAAGGGTGATGAGTGGAAGATTACATTTAAGACTAAGTTTGGTTTGTATGAATGGCTTGTTATGCCATTTGGCTTAACTAATGCTCCTAGTACATTCATAAGCTTAATGAATCATGTGTTTCGCCCTTACATAGGAAAGTTTGTTGTTGTGTATTTTGATAACATTCTTGTGTTTTCTAAGAGTTTAGAAGAGCATGTCAAGTATTTTCATTCTGTGTTTGTTATTTTGAGAGAAAATAGACCCTTTGTACATTTAGAGAAGTGCTCTTTCTGCTTGGATTCTATTGTTTTCCTTAGTTTTGTTGTAGCTATTGATGGCCTCCAGGTAGATGAAGAAAAGGTTAAGGCAATTCGGGAGTGGCCAACACCTAAGAATGCTAGTGAGGTGAGGAGTTTCCACAGACTAGCAAGTTTCTACTGACATTTTGTAAAGGACTTCTCAACCCTTGCTGCAACTCTAAATGAGCTGGTAAAGAAAAATATTGTCTTTAAATGGAGTGAGGCACAAGAGATGGCTTTTAACACCTTGAAAGATAAATTGACCAATGCCCCTCTACTTATTCTTCTTGATTTCTCTGAAGTTTTTGAAGTTGAATGTGATGCCTCTAGAATTGGTATTAGTACTATTTTAATGTAAGAGTCTAGGCCTATTACTTACTTTAGTGAGAAGCTTAGTGGTGCTTGTGACAACCCTACCTTCTAAATATGGTAATTATAGTTAAATATGCCATTGATAATCAATGATCAAGGTTTGGAGTCGTTATAGTTTATTACGTTATGAAAATATAAGAAAATTTGTACCTTAATATTAGGGTCATCACTAAAAAACCACAAACAAAACAAAAATGCATAAGAGAAACCATACTACCATGAGGGGTTTATGATTCATCCATTCATCAGTCTCAACACACAAAAACCTCCCACAAGTATTCCTATATCATTTTCCTAGCATCACCATAGAAGAAACTAGGGTTTTGTAGGATAAAGGAATGAGTTTAGGGTTTTGCGCCGCGGCCCAAACCATTCGCGCCGCGGCTAAGTTAGGTACTAGAATAGTTGGGCAATTTTTCATGAATTTTGCCGCGGCAAGTTGGACCATTGCCGCAGCGGAAATGCCTCCTAGAGTTACTGTTCCAGATCCCACGATCCTCACCTCGGCAGAATACCCTTGCGATGCAGCGAGATTTGCTACTGTACACTCCTAACTTTGTCCTGCGACTAACGCCACGGTGGTACATGTTGCGCCGCGACGAGATTTTATTCTGTTACCCTCCTGGGCGATTTTTTCCACTCTGCACCGCGACGTTCCTCGCCACTGTTACTCTCCAGGAGAATTTTTATTTGCTTGCGCTGCGACAGGATTACTCATGCCGCGGTGCCCCCTGTCACTCGTTTGGTCGCGGTGAAGCCTTCTTAGCCGTGGCATGACTCCCTCTTGTAACTACATCTCTCAAATTTCATCTCCCACACTCCAATTCTCATCTTAGGACTACCCTAGGACCACTCCCACTCATTTTATATGACTTTAATGGTATTTATCTGCCCTATACACCTAACTATTCTACCATTACCAATTCAAAATTTAAATGTAAGTTTCCACTCCTCCAACTATCCTATACCGGCAAGTCCATAGAGTAATAGCAACAAAAACTCATGCATTATTGGAAATTAAAATTTGATATACATTCCGTCAGAGGTTTCATACATCAATGGTTCATATTACATCTAATACATCACATAATTATATTTCCAACAGTATACCATACCATAAATTTAGCAAAATACATACGTCAAGTGTTATGGATTCATACATCCGATATCAAGCTAAAATGAGGTCTAACTCCTCAATGAATACATCCAAGGTAATCAAAATATAAGAGCCTACACTTGGCAACATGAATACATGATGATGCTATACAATAAGAAATACAAAATTTAGCATTATACTAAATGATAGAGTACCACAGAGCTTCAATGACCATCTTCAAAGAGACCATGCATGGCGTAACCATCAAGGAAAGCTTGGGCAAGTTGCTGAACGTGAGCATCAATTTTCAGACCAAACCTGGAATAATTAGTTTCTATTTTAATGATTTGAATAAGGCCATGTGGTCAATTAAGTTTTTAGAAAGTTTTATTTCCTTATTATTTCATAATTATTTGTTTCCATTTCTTTTAGGGGTTGATTTGTTTCCATTTATTTAGGTTATTTTCTTTCTATTTCTGGATGAACAGTGCACGTGAACAAGTGCACAACCTTGGGATTTATGTTTTAGGAAGTTTCTTAAGTCTTACTTTTAGGGTTTGCTTAGTATTCAAGTTTTGGATTTCCTTTGCCTATAAATAGGCTATCTTTGTATTCAATTAAAAAAAAAGCAATGAGATGAATAAATAGAATTTTCTTTTCAGGACTTATGTTCTATTTTTGTGAGGTTCCTCTTGCTCCTTGAGCGATGGAGTGAATTTAACTCGGACTTATCAAAGGAGTGGTCTTCCTTTGTGGCGTCTTATGGTTAGGGTTCTAAGGGACGAATTCTCTTAGGGTCTTACCCACTTGACCAACTATCTTTGTTTATACGTGTTCTTATTCTTTACTAGTGTTTTTGTCTTCTATTTGCGTGATTGTGTTCTTGAATCTTGCACGATCCGGGTTATGTTGTCAAAAAGAAGGTTCCTAGGACTTATTCCTACGGGATCTCTCATCACTAAATATGTTAGCCTATGTGTAGCCTTCTCCCCACATGATGAAGCTCATGGATTTTCATCCACTTGCTTCCCCTTATCCTTACCTAAAGAACCTTCACCTGAAATATTAATCCCATAAAACGGGGTGAGATGCGAATCTCAATAACAAAGGCAATTCCATCATATAATCCAGTTTAATTAGCATACATGCATAATTTCACATAAGCATCAGAAGAACACCAGTCATATCAGTAAATAAAATAATTAGGCGGGGTGAGATGCGAATCTCAATAACAAAGGCAATTCCATCATATAATCCAGTTTAATTAGCATACATGCATAATTTCACATAAGCATCAGAAGAACACCAGTCATATCAGTAAATAAAATAATTAGGCTATCATGATCACTATCCCATACTAGCAATCATATTTTCACATGTTAAAGGCCAATAATACCGGGAGAGGCCCATCTATGGCACCTACTCCCCTTTGAGCACAACCAGGGCTCAGTGCTTCTGGGGTTTGATCATAACCCGGTGCCCGATTGAAGCACATGCACAGGTGGCATCCGTATTACAGCTCCACCATGGACTCACAAGGTCTAATCACAATATAATAGATAGCCAACCAATTCATTCAACATTTCAAATCATTCATGTATAGCAAATATGAAATTAAAACAAATATATGCATGGAATTAATGTAAACCTGGTTACCTCACTTGTAGACAATTACAACAGCCACTAATGGTACAAAATCTCCCTAAAACTATAGCATCAGAAAATTACTACTTTAATTCATCATTAACAATTGCAACAAGTGTCCAAAGAATTTAAAATGCTAATGACTACCTAAGGAACACTTACCCAGCCACCACAAATCCTAAATTCGGATTGAAGTGTCCTCTACCAGAAACCTCAATATTTCACCTAAAATCCTAATCAAATTCATACAAAATTAATACCCATATTATAAATCAGCTATGGGGGTCTCAAACTAGCAAAGAAAGCATCAAAATGAAGGATTTATACTTACCTAATGTCAGCCCTAACCTCAACCTACGAATTTCACCAAGAAAATTCCAAACACCCACATTTCAGATTTTGGGTATGGTGAAAATACTCCAAATGAAAAACTAATTAGACCAAAACAAAAAGAAAGATGAGAGGATTAAGTTATATAGCTATTACCTTGGCTAAATCTTGCTCTAGAAGTGAGAAAATGTGGAAATATGCCAAGAACCCTAGAGCCTCCTTTGGACCTCCGAATTTTGAGATGGGTGTTTGTGTTTCAGCAAATGAGGAAGAGGCTGAAGCATTAAGGTTTTGGTTGGGTTTTATGGTGTGAACCCACAAAGAGTCAAGTCTCCTTGAACCCACAACTGATCTAAAATATACGCACCCCAAGAAAGCCAAATCAAGTCTGAACGATCCACTTGGAACCTCTGAATACGAAAAGACAAGGACCCCAAGAGTTGGAAGACGCCACAAGGTTGATCAAGCCTTGATAAGTCTACAAGTTCAATGAAGAACCCTAGAGAGCACTCCTTTCAAGTCTGGGATTTCCAAAAAATACAATTTTTATTCATTCAAATCTGGTTACAATGGGAGGCAAAGTACAATTATATAGTGTGCAAGTCAAATCTGCCTTCAATGCTTATAGGAAAGGAAAACTAGGGAAATTAATGGCAAATATCCTAATTAATGACCTATGAAATCAGAATTATAAAAGTCAAATTCTCTTAAAAACTAGAAAGGAAATAAATCCCTCTAAATAAGCTAAATTCGTCCATCATTAGGGTTCTACAAATTAGCTTGTTAAGCCCAAAATGACATTATTTAGCCCTAAATGAGCCCACCAATGGATGGTCCATGGTTCAAGAACTTCAATTTATAATGTTTTGGCCCAGTTTAGCCTCAGTAGCTCCATCTTCAGTCCATATAATGTTGAGGACATCCACATTAGAAATGTATGGATCTTGCTTGACTTTTGTTGCTTCAATTGTTATTTACTCAGTCCAAATCTCTTAAACAAGTCCACTTAAGGCTTCTCTCATTCTTTTAGCTCGTGCTCTTGTCATCGGGCCACTTGGAATTCATAGAGGATCATTCCAAGCATTTGAGACAGCTTACTCCCTTTGATGGATCGTGTGACAACCCTATCTTCTAATCATTGTAATTATAGTTAAATATACAATTAATAATTGATAATCAAGGTTTGGAGTCGTTACAATTTATCACATTATGAAAATATGGGGAAATTTAAACCTTGATGTTAGGGTCATCACTATATAACCACAAACAAAACAAAAATATATAAAAGACATCATACTACCATGAGGGGTTTATGATTCATCCATCCATCAATTTTAACACTCAATAACCTCCCACAAGTATTCTCATATCATTTCTTAACATCACCATTAAAGAAAAAGGGGTTTCTACGTTAAAGATATGAATTTGGGAACTTGCACTGCAGCCTATACCTTCCCCGCCATAGCCAAGTTACTCTCTGGAATTACTGGACAAATTTCACAACCCTCGCCATGGCCAACCTACGTGGCGTCGCGGCAGAAATGCCTCTTGGAGCTACTGTTCTCAACCCCATGATGCTCGCTTTGGTGCAATACTTTTATGCTGCGATGAGTTTTGCTACTGTGCAACCCTTTATTAATTTCCACAACTCGTGCCGCGGCAGGACATACTGCACCGCGACAAGTCTCGGTTCTGTTACCCTCCTGGGCGATTTTTTTCGCTTTGCACCGCGGTGAGATTTCTTAAGCCGCAGCGCTCCTCGCCACTGTCACTCCCCAGACTAACTTTATTCTCTTGTGCCACGACGAGATGCGTTATGCCGCGGCCCCCCTCAACTCTGTCACTCATTTGGTCGCGGCAAAGCCTTCTTAGTCGCAATGTGACTCCCTCCTGTGACTACATCACCCAAATTTCATCCCACACACTTTAGCTCTCATCTTAGGAACATTCTAGGACCTCTTTCTCTCATTTTATATGACTCTAATGGTAGTTTCCTACCCTATTTACTCATCTAACTCTCCATTTCCAATTCAAAACGTAGGTACTATATCCTAATTGCCTAACTATCTCATATCAGCAAATTCATAGATTAATGATAGCAAGAACACATGCATTAGCAACAATTAACATCCCATGTACATTCCATAGAGATTTCATTCATAAATAGTTTATGTCCACATCCAATGCATCACATGACTATAATTCCATAAGGTAAACCATATCACATTTGATACAATATCAATAAGCATGCCCATTGAAGCACTACAAGTTCGAGAAGCCTTCATCCATCAAGAAACCCAAATCATTCAAAAAGTCTATGATTCAGGTCCAAATAGTTCATGAAATGATGACCTATGCTCAAGAGGCCCAACTTGTGTTAGTATATGTCCAAAAATCTCAAAGAGCTCCAGATAATATCTATGTTGGATGTCGGCCCAAATTTAGAGCCCAAGATCTATATTTGATCAATTCAAAACATGCTGAATTGGACTTTAGACATGAGATCTCCTTAAAGATGCAAAAGTAGAAGTCCAAGTGAAAGCCTAATGTCCTAAGAAGGTCCATGGAGATGTTAAAGGCCCAATGTAGTTTTGCACATACAAGAGGAGTACCAAGGCCCAATTGGAGTCCAATTGCAAGAAATTAAAAATCATGTGTCAACTATGTGATTTTTAATGGAGCATGTGCATCCCATGTGACTACTTAAAAAAGCTAATTAGTTTTGATTAGGATTCTTTTTGAATTTCGTTTTTTATTATTTTATTATTTTTTGGACTTGGTTAAGGAGCTTATCTAGGAGATTAAGTTAAAATTAATATCTTAATCTTGTTCCTTGATTTTAGGCATCATTCAAAATAATTCTAATTAGATTTTAGAGTTTTAGTTTTATTAGGATTTTAAGACTTTTAGAAATTTTGCCTATAAAAGGCTCCCTATTGTACTCTATTTTTGGAAGATCATGAATGAATGAATTTAAGTATTCTTCAATACTTTGTGAGGCTTTTGCTTCTTTGTGTTCTCTGAGAGTTTACGTGACTTATCAAAAGATTGGTCTTCCTTTGTGGCATCTTGAGGCTAGGGTTCTAAAAGACAAGTTCTTTTAGGGTCTTTCCTTTGACCAATATTCTTGTTTCTAGCCGGTCCCGGGCAAAGTTTCGAATTGTTGAAGGTTCTCTAGGGCATGTTCCTAATGGGTCTTGTATCAACATTTTCAACAAAACTATATATATGATGCAACAAGTTCATACATCAATATCCAACTGTAATGATACCTAAATCCTTAATGGTTACATTTCAACTAAGCAAAATATGAACGCCTACACTTGGCAACATAAATACATGATGATGCTATACCATAAGGAATACAAAATTTAGCATCTACACTAAATAAGTCAGCCTAAGTGTAGCCTTCTCCCCATATGCTGGAGCTCATGGATTTTCATCCACTTGCTTCCCCTTATCCTTACCCGAAGAACCTTCACCTGAAATGTTAATCCCATAAAACGAGGTGAGATATAAATCTTAGTAACCAAGACAATTCTATCATATATTCCAGTTTAATTAGCATATAAGCATAATTTCACATAAGCATCGGAAAAATACCGGTCATATCAGTAAATAAAACAAGTAGGCTATCATGATTACCATCCCATAGCAATCATATTTACACATGTTAAAGGCCAATAACAGCAGGAGAGGCCCGTCCACGGCATCTACTCCCCTTTGAGCACAACCAGGGCTCAGTGCATCTAGGGTTTGATCATAACCCAGTGCCCGATCAAAGCACATGCACAGGCGGCAGCCGCACCACAGCTCCACTATGGACTCATAAGGTCCAACACAATACAATAGATAGCCAACCAATTCATTCAACATTTCAAATCATTCATGTATAGCAAATATGAAATTAAAATAGATATATGCATGGAATTAATATAAACCCGGTTACCTCATTTGTAAACAATTGTAATAGTCACCAATGGTGCAGAAATCTCCTTATAACCATAGCATCATAGAATTACTACTCTAATTCATCATTAACAATTGCAATCAGTACCCAAAGAATTTAAAATACAAATAACTACCTAAGAATCACTTACCCAACCACTACAAGTCCCAAATTCGGATTGAAGTGTCATCTACCAGAAAAAGGTCAATATTTCATCAAAAATCCTAATCAAATTCATACAAAATTAATACCCATATTATAATCAAGTCATTAGGGTCTCAAATCAACAAAATTACCTCAAAAAGAAGAGTTCATACCTATCTAATGACAGCCCTAGCCTCAACTTACGAATTTCATCAAGAAAATCCCCAAACACCCACATTTCAGATTTTGGGTATGGTGAAAATACTCTAAATGAAAAACTAATCAGACCAAAATGAAGAGAAAGATGAGAGGATTAAGTTATATAACTATTACCTTGGCTGATTTTGAGATTAGAGGTGAGAAATGGTGGATTTATGCCAAGAATCCTAGAGCCTTTTTTGGACCTCTGACTTTTGAGATGGGTGTTTGTGTTTCAGCAAATGGAGAGGTAGTTGAAGCATTAAGGTTTAAGTTGGGTCAAATATGGGTCATGGGTTACTCCAAGGTCCAACTCTATTTGGATTTCAGATTTTAGCTTTGGTTGAGCCAATTTTGAAGTGTTGGGTTGCTGAAATCCAATTGGGCCAGACCAAGTTTTAAGAAGCCAAAGGTTTTGTGTCTGCACAAGGATTATTGGGCCAATTATAAGAGCCTATACAAGATGGGTCTTAGGCCTCTATCACATTGGATCAAGTTAGGTCTGCACCAAGCTTATTAGGCCTCCATTAGCCTCTTATCATGACCTCCTACATTAATTTGGGCCTAGATGAATTTCTCTCCCAAACCCATATGATGGATGTGAGATAGGAGATTTGAAGAAGCTTGAACAAAATCAAGAGCTTGGGAACAAAAGGGCTGGACGTGACTCTAAAAGATGGCCAACTAAAGATCCATTGCAAGGTTTGGGAGGCCCATGCACAAGATCAAGAGCTAAAGCTATGAAGGAGGCCTTGAATGGAGTCATCCAAAAACTAATAAACTTGGAGCCCATAGTCTTAGCTAAATATGAAGCCCAAAAGGAACAAATTGGTATAAAAATTATTTCATTCCTACAAGATGCTAGCCCAAGCCCAAAGGGAGCCTAATTGAAGGAGTCTAGCCATTTTCCACAAAATTCTCTTAGTTTTATTTTGTTTTAATTTGATTGTTGCTGTTTCATATTTTTAGGCACCATTCTTGGTGAATTTGTTCAGATTTAAATTTCTTTTATTTTTTCCGCCATGTAAAAGGTGCCACCTAGGAATTATTCTGTTTAGGGTTTTATTTTTTTTTCAAATGCCTATATAAGGCCCACTTGTACTTAAAGGATGGCAGATTGAATGAATTATCTTTTCATAATCATTTCTAATTTGTGAGGTTTCTCTTGTGGCCTTTGTGTGCTGGAGAAAATTTTTGACTTATCAAAGGAGTGGTTTCCTTTGTGGTGTCCCGGATTAGGGTTCCCTTAGGGTTCAATTCCATTGACTAACATCTCTTCTTCTTCTTCTTTGTTCTTTGTTGCTTATTGTCCATATTATTTGTTCTTGTGTTGCTTGCCAAAATTTGATCACTGATCCGTGTTATTTGGGGTTCCTAAAACGGGTTTCTACGGGGTCTCACATCATCTGGTATCAGAGCATTGGTTGAGGTTGGTTTCATCCACTTTTTCTTTGTTCTTTTCCCTTATTTCGTTTGATTATTTTATGTTCGTCTTTATTTTTGTACGGCTGTTTCTGGTGTTTTCCTTCATATTTTTGGACGTGTAATAGGTCTTTCTTGTGTCTTAAGATCTCTTCTTTCTTCTCATCTTGGAATCACGTTAATCCGATTTTTCTAGAGTAAGTTATAGCTGTTTCTTGCGTGCATGTCATTATGATCTTTCAGAAATCTGGTGTTCTGTTTGCAAATTTCAGCACCTTTGAGATTCGAAAAAAAAAAAGAGAGAGAGTATATTACAATGAAAAAAAAGGGAAAAGAAAAGAAAAGAAGGAAAAGTTGCAAAAAAAAAGAAAAAAAAAGGAAGTCAAAATCTGTGAAAAAGAAAGTTGTGCTGGAAATTATAAATTGTTGACTTAAATTACAATTGCTAAAGATAATCTATTCTTGGAATTACCATTTTTGATTCTTGAGTTGATCTGGTCATTAAATGTCATATTGTGCACAATTCATAAAAGGAAATTTGCATTCATTCACCTTGTTCTAAATTTCAAATTTCTGATTGTTTCATTACTGATTTCATATTCTAATTTCTTTTCCATCCTTTCCTCTTGATAATTAATCATTTAACCATTTATTCTCCCATAATCTACCACATACCATTTGTTCCATAAATTCATTGACTTCGTTTCCTTTCCTAGTCACTTGCTGTATTTTCCATTGGCTGCACCTACGAATTTTTTTTTTTTTAAAGTTGGACTTTTGTTGTCTCTTGGAGAACTTTGCATCTTGAATTCTAATTTGAGATTGCCACTTCAGTTGCTACTTCTTTTGATTTGTTGGATTTAATTTAGTACACTATAGGAAGCAAGTGGAGAGGAAAAAGGCAAGAGTGTTTTCATCATTGTAAAAGCCATTATAAGTGTGAAACACGAGTGAATTTGCATCATTTAGAGTGAAACACGAGAGGGAGTGGTCAGGTCCTTTCTCTTGCTATTCACTAACATTTCAGGTCCCAATCATGTCTGAAAGTGAAGATAACCAAGTTGACCTTAAATTGTTCATCAAATCTGTTCAAGAACAATTCAAGAGGCTAAATACTAGGTTAGATCAAATAGATTCTTCTTCTTCCAATAGCAAGGCAAGACGTGGTAAAAACGTTCTAGGAGGAGATGAATCTGATTTTGAGGAGGAAAGCCAACATGAAAGAGTTAGGAGAGCTCCACCTCAAAAGAAAGATGCATTTAGTAATATCAAGATGAAAATCCCTTCCTTTCAAGGGAAAGCTGATCCTGATGTACACCTTGAATGGGAAAGAAAAGTTGAGTTTATATTTGACTGCCAATCTTTTTCAGAGGAAAGTAAAGTGAAATTAGCTACTTTGGAGTTTACAAAATATGCAAGCCTATGGTGGGATCAATTAACCACTAGTAGGAGGCATTCTGGAAAGGGCCCAATTCGGTCTTGGCTAGAAATGAAGGCTCTCATGAGGAAGAGATTTGTCCTTACCCATTACTATAGGGATGTGCATAAAAGGCTCCACAAAATCAAACAAGGATCTATGAGTGTGGAAGAATATTTTCAGCAAATGCAAATTGCCATGATCAAAGCTGACATTGAGGAAGATTCAGAAGTTACACTGGCAAGATTTCTTAGTGGCTTAGACCTTGAAATTGCTACAGAAATTGAATTGCAAAACTACCTTGATATGGAAGAGTTGTTGCATAAAGCCATTAAGGTGGAGAAGCATTTTAAGGCAAAACAGAAATTGAAATCACATGCTAGTTCCAACAAAGACTTCAAGTCCTCTTTCAAGTTTAAGGGAGAGACCAAGAAGAAGAGAATAAGCTGAAGATGCAAACACCTACTTCTAAAGGCAAATCTGAACCTAAATCTTCTTCTAGTTCTTCTAAAATTAAATGCTTTAAATGTCAAGATTTTGGTCACATTGCTTCACAATGCCCAAATAAAAGGATTATGATTTTGCTTGAGAATAGTGTTGTTACTAGTGAAAGTAGTGGTGATGAAGAAGTGGAAGCTGAGTTGAGCTCTAATGGAGGTGATGAATCTGATGTGGAGGTAGCTGAAGCTGTGTTTGGTGAGGTTCTAGTATCAAGGCGTGCTTTTAGCATTCAACCTAAAGAAGAGCTTGAAAAAGAACAACGAGAGCATATCTTTCACACTAGGTGTTTTGTTAACAATAAGGTATGTAGTCTTATCATTGATAATGGGAACTGCACTAATATTGCTAGTACCTTGTGAGACCCCGTAGAAACCCGTTCTAGGAACCCCAAATAACACGGATCAGTGATCGAATTTTGGCAAGCAACACAAGAACAAATAATATGGACAATAAGCAACAAAGAACAAAGAAGAAGAAGAAGAAGAAGAGATGTTGGTCAATGGAATTGAACCCTAAGAGAACCAGTCTCTTAGAACCCTAATCCGGGACGCCACAAAGGAAACCACTCCTTTGATAAGTCAAAGATTTTCTCCAGTACACAAAGGCCACAAGAGAAACCTCATAAATCAGAAATGATTCTGAAAAGATAATTCATTCAATCTGCCATCCTTGGAGTACAAGTGGGCCTTATATAGGCATTTGAAAAAAAATAAAACCCTAAATAGAATAATTCCTAGGTGGCACCTTTTACATGGCGGAAAAAATAAAAGAAATTTAAATCTGAACAAATTCACCAAGAATGGTGCCTAAAAATATGAAACAGCAACAATCAAATTAAAACAAAATAAAACTAAGAGAATTTTGTGGAAAATGGCTAGACTCCTTCAATTAGGCTCCCTTTGGGCTTGGGCTAGCATCTTGTAGGAATGAAATAATTTTTATACTAATTTGTTCCTTTTGGGCTTCATATTCAGCTAAGACTATGGGCTCCAAGTCTATTAGTTTTTGGATGACTCTATTCAAGGCCTCCTTCATAGCTTTAGCTCTTGATCTTATGCATGGGCCTCCCATACCTTGCAATGGATCTTTAGTTGGCCATCTTTTAAAGTCACGTCCAGCCCTTTTGTTTCCAAGCTCTTGATTTTGTTCAAGCTTTGTCAAATCTCCTATCTCACATCTATCATTTTAATAATTCATCTCTCTAAAATCTCTATTTACTTAACTTACCCGATTATTCCATATTAATTATTCCTGATTAACTTAATCTATGATTAACACCTTAATTAATTTTTGGGGTGTTACATTCTCCCCTCCTTTTATAAATTTTATCCTCAAAATTAGACATACCTTACTCAAATAATGCAGGATAATCCTTCCTCATTGCTTCCTCTGTCTCCTAAGTTGCCTCGTCCAGAGTAAGTCCTTTCCATAACCAAAAGGATGTCCTTATTACGCAGCTGCTTGACTTTTGAATCCACAATCCTTTTCGGCTCAACCACATAAGACAAATCATCTTGTAGATGCACATTCTCATGCTTAATGACATGCAAAAGGTCCAAGTGATACTTTTTTAGTTGGGACACATGGAACACATCATGCAATCTGGCCAGGTTTGGAGGTAAAGCAACTCTATAGGCCATAGGTCCTATCCTTTCAAGGATTTGGAAAGGACCAAGATAACGAGGACTGAGCTTTCTTGTCTTGATAAACCACCCTACACCTATCACTGAAGTAGCCTTAAGGAACACATGGTCTCCTACCTCAATTCTAAGGGTCTCCTTCTCTTATCCATATAACTCTTTTGCCAACTCTGGGCAGCCAACAACTTTTTCCTGATGAGTTTTATTTAATGGGTAGTTTGGTCCACTATGTCTGGACCTAAGAAACTTCTCTCACCAAATTCTACCCAACATAAGTGATGCAAGACCCACTAGGAATATGCCCTAGAGAACCTTCAACAATTCGAAACTATGCCTGGGACCGGTTAGAAACAAGATTGTTGGTCAAAGGAAAGACCCTAAGAGAATTTGTCTCTTAAAACCCTAGCCTCAAGACGCCACAAAGGAAGACCAATCCTTTGATAAGTCACGTGTACTCTCAGAGAACACAAAGAAGTAAAAGCCTCACAAAGTATTGAATAATATCGATGTGAGACTCCGTAGAAACCCGTTCTAGGAACCCCAAATAACACGGATTAGTGATCGAATTTTGGCAAGCAACACAAGAACAAATAATATGGACAATAAGCAACAAAGAACAAAGAAGAAGAAGAAGAAGAAGAGATGTTGGTCAATGGAATTGAACCCTAAGAGACCCCGTCTCTTAGAACCCTAATCCAGGACGCCATAAAGGAAACCACTCCTTTGATAAGTCAAAGATTTTCTCCAGCACACAAAGGCCACAAGAGAAACCTCATAAATCAGAAATGATTCTGAAAGATAATTCATTCAATCTGCCATTCTTGGAGTACAAGTGGGTCTTATATAGGCATTTGAAAAATAAAACCCTAAACAGAATAATTCCTAGGTTACATGGCAGGAAAATAAAAGAAATTTAAATCTAAACAAATTCACTAAGAATGGTGCCTAAAATCTGAAACAGCAACAATCAAATTAAAACAAAATAAAACTAAGAGGATTTTGTGGAAAATGGCTGATTTTGTGGAAAATGGCTAGACTCCTTCAATTAGGCTCCCTTTGGGCTTGGGCTAGCATCTTGTAGGAATGAAATAATCTTTATGCCAATTTGTTCCTTTTGGGCTTCATATTCAGCTAAGACTATGGGCTCCAAGTCTATTAGTTTTTGGATCACTCCATTCAAGGCCTCCTTCATAGCTTTGGCTCTTGATCTTGTGCATGGGCCTCCCATACCTTGCAATGGATCTTTAGTTGGCCATCTTTTAGAGTCACGTCCAACCCTTTTGTTTCCAAGCTCTTGATTTTGTTCAAGCTTCTTCAAATCTCCTATCTCACCTCCATCAAATACTCAAATTCATTCATGATTTTAAATAGAGTACAATAGGGAGCCTTTTATAGGCAAAGTTTCTAAAAGACTTAAAATCCTACTAAAACTAAAACTCTTAAAATCTAATTAGAAATATTTTAAATAATGCCTAAAATCAAGGAACAAGATTAGGATATTAATTTTAACTTAATCTCCTAGATAAATTCCTTGACTAAATCCAAAAATAATAAAATAATAAAAAAACGAAATTCAAAAAGAGTTCTAGTCAAAACTAGAGTCCTAGTCAAAACTAATTAATATTAATGGGCTGGACATCTTGTATTTGAAATACTATTCACATCCTCTAGCTTTAATGGGCTCTTTAAGCATCAACTTGGGCTTGAATAAGCATGATTAAGGCTCTATTTGCTTCCTCAATGCATGCACTAACATTATGAGCTTCTAATTCAGCAAATTGAAGCCTAATTGCTCTTTGTAGACGCTTAACTCTTCCTCTTGTCATTGGGCCATCTATCATCAAGTCTTTTTTCACACGAGCATCCTTCCTCACATGAGTTTGGTTCATATTACTTAGTGTTATTGCATCATTCCCCCCTTTTTGAAAAGGATTCGTCCTCGAATCTGCAATATCAAAGGAAGAGAGATCAGTTACATTAAAAGTAGTACTAATATTTCCATAAGAACTAGGCAAGTCAATTTTATAAGCATTATCATTAATCCTTTCAAGAACTTGAAAGGGACCATCTCCTCTAGGTTGGAGTTTTGACTTCCTTTTCTCCGGGAAACGTTCTTTTCGCAAGTGAACCCACACCCAATCGCCTGGTTCAAATACCACACGCCTTCTACCCTTGTTAACTTGGTTGGCAATTTGCTCATTCTTTCTTTCAATATTGGCTTTCACCTTCTCATGCAAATCTTGTACAAACTTTGCCTTCCTAACACCATCAAGGTTAGTAAACTCATGTGAAGGTAAAGGAAACAAATCTAACGGGGTTAGAGGATTAAAGCCACAAATAATTTCAAAAGGAGAGAATTTTGTTGCAGAATGAACAGCACGATTATAAGCAAATTCGACATGGGGCAAACACCTCTCCTAATTCTTAAGATTCTTTTGAATGATAGCTCTTAATAAAGTAGAGAGGGTTCTATTAACAACCTCGGTCTGCCCGTCAGTTTGTGGATGCGCTGTAGTAGAAAATAAAAGCTTAGTGCCAAGTTTATTCCATAATGTTTTCCAGAAATAACTCAAGAATTTCACATCTCTATCACTAACAATAGTTTTTGGCACACCATGCAACCTAACAATCTCCTTGAAAAATAATTCTGCCACATACATAGCATCATTAGTTTTGGAACAAGCAATAAAATGAGCCATTTTACTAAACCTATCCACAACATCAAAGACACTATCTTTCCCAGTGGGAGATTTAGGCAAACCCAAAACAAAGTCCATAGAAATATCAGTTTATGGGTGAGAGGGAACTGGTAAAGGAGAATACAAGCCATGTGATTGAATTCTAGACTTAGCATGCTTACAAGTAATACATCTAGAACAAACAGCAACCACATCTTTTCTCATGCCAGGCCAATAAAAATGCTCATTCAAAAAAGCCAAAGTCTTTTCTACACCAAAATGGCCCATCAATCCCCCACCATGAGTTTCCTGAACAAGAAGCTCACGTATGGAACACATAGGAATGCATAACTTGTTATTTTTGAAAAGGAATCCATCAAACCTATAATAGTCATTAGCACCATGCAATTCACAAGATTTCCAAATATCAGTGAAATCAAAATCAGATTCATACATGCCTTTTAACATCTCAAAACCTATCAATCTAGCATGCATGGAAGTAATCAAAGTGTAACGCCTAGACAGCATCAGCTACAACATTTTCCTTTCCCTTCTTATGCTTGAACAGGACGAAGAGGGGTCAACACAATGGTCTTACCATTAAAAATAAAAGAATAATAATTTTTATATCCATCATGTTTTACCTTTCGGTCAAACTGTCATGGCCTATCAAGTAACAAGTGACCAGCATACATGGGTGCTACATCACAAAGAATCTCATCATGATAATTACCAATAGAAAAAGAAATAAGCACCTGTTTTGTTACCTTTACCTCCCCACTATCATTAAGCCATTGTAATTTATAAGGGGTAGGGTGCCTTAAAGTAGGTAAGTTCAGCTTTTCCACAAGTAAAGTACTAGCTACATTTGTGCAGCTACCACCATCAATAATCAAACTACATACCTTCTTGTGGATGAAACATCGAGTATGGAAAATATGCTCACGCTGCTCTACCTCAAGATCTTCTTTATGTTGAATGTTGAGAGCACGCCTAGCCACAAGGGCTTCACTATTTACAGCTTCCGTTAACTCTAAATCTAAGTCATCAGTCAGGGGTGGCATCTCATCCTTCTCAGACTCACTACTAGCACTAGTCACATCACCATTCTCAAGAACAATCATAGTTCGTTTGTTCGGACATTGTGAAGTAATGTGACCGAAACCATTACATTTAAAGCATCTAAGCTTAGAGGAGGAAGCAATAGGATTAGAAGATGAGAAAGGTTTTGACTCAGTTTTACCCTTAACCTGAAAGGGTTTTACCTTACTTTCCTCCTTAGACTTGAAATCAATCTTTGGTTTGAAAGGGACTTTGGAATCCCTCCAAGAACTCGAGTTAGATGTCACTTTCAGCTTTTGTCGAGCCCTTAGTTGCTTTTCCACCTTGATAGCTCTATGCAAGAGCTCCTCCATATTTAGGTAATTGTATAAATCAACTTGGGCAGCTATATCAGGATTTAAGCCCTCAATGAATCGGGCCATGGTTACTTCATGGTCTTCCTCCACATTTGCCTTAATCATGGCAATCTCCATTTCTTGATAGTAATCTTCCACACTCATAGAACCTTGCTCCAGCTTTTAGAGCCTCTTATGCAATTCCCTATAATAGTAACTAGGGATAAAGCGTTTGCTCATGATAATTTTCACCTCTTGCCAATCACGAATTGGACCTTCACCGGTACATCTTCGGGTGAGTAAGAGTTGATCCCACCAGATGCTAGCATAGTCAGTAAACTCTACTGCAGCAAGTTTTACTTTCTTCGCCTCAGTGTAAGAGTGGCACTCGAATACATGCTCCACTTTTCTTTCCCAATCTAAGTACTGGTCTGGGTCATTTTTCCCAGGGAATGATGAAATCTTCATCTTGATATTTCCGATACCATCATCCTTATTGCATGATGATTGTCTGCCCTCTGAGTATGGGACTCTTCAAAGTCAGACTCAACATCATCATCAAGCTCCACTTGAGCTCGCCTTCTATGGGTCCGCTTATTGGAAGAAGACTCCACATCATCTAATCTGGCACTTAGTTTCTCAAGAGTACTTTGAACAGCTTTAACCCAGACTTTCATGTCAAAGTCACTATGCTCAGATTCTCCAGACATCCTAAAATATTAGTTTGTACAAAAAAAAAACAAGCAAAGAAAGATATAGGACCTCGCAACTCACTAGCTCACGTGTTTACACTCATAAGATGATAAGTTCGCTCGTGTTTAACTATTTTTGGCTTTTTCTTTTAATGTTAATTGCACTCTTGCCTTTTACCACTCAACAATTTGCTTCTTACAAGTGTTCTAAGCAAGTCACAAGCAAATCAAAAGAAAAGATCAGACTAGTGGCAATAAAAAAGAACTAGAATCCTAAAATGCAAATTCCCAAAGAATCAAACAAAGGAGAAAAGAGGGTATGTAACAAAAAGGTAAGGAGAAAAGGAAAACAAGGGGGGAGAGGAGGTTGGGATGGCTTGGAAGGAAGGAGAAGAAAAGGGGAAAATCTAAAAATAAGAAACTTTAAAAATAGGAAACTACTTGGGAAATTAGGAAACCAACTTTAAGAAAATCTGAAAATTAGGAAACTAAGTCCAATTAGGAAATTGAGTCCAATTAGGAAATTAATTCCAACTAGGAAACTAACTCTAATTAGGAAATTGTCTCCAATTAGGAAACTAACTCCACAACTTGCAAATTTTTTTTTTTACTCTTTCTTTCTCTTTTTTTTCACTTTTTTTTTCGAATTTCTCTCTTTTTTTCACTTTTTTTTGAATTTCTCTTTTTTTTTCTCTTTTTTTTCTAACCTTTTTTTTTTGAATTTTTTTTTAGTGTATCGCACTCTCCTTTTTTTTTTTTTTTAAATGAGTATAGAGGCACGCAACAATGGAAGAAGGAAGAAGATAGAAGACAAAGATGAAGATGAGAAGATAACACAAATGGAAGGAGAGAAGGTATGAAGAACAACGGTAGGAAAAACACAAAAATATACCTTGTACTAGCGAACCAAAGCTCTGATACCAAATTATGCAAGACCCACTAGGAACATGCCCTATAGAACCTTCAACAATTCAAAACTATGCCCGGGACCGGCTAGAAACAAGATTGTTGGTCAAAGGAAAGACCCTAAGAGAACTTGTCTCTTAGAACCCTAGCCTCAAGACGCCACAAAAAAAGACCAATCCTTTGATAAGTCACGTGTACTCTCAGAGAACACAAAGAAGCAAAAGCCTCACAAAGTATTGAATAATACTCAAATTCATTCATGATTTTAAATAGAGTACAATAGGGAGCCTTTTATAGGCAAAGTTTCTAAAAGATTAAAATCCTACTATAACTAAAACTCTTAAAATCTAATTAGAAATATTTTAAATAATGCCTAAAATCAAGGAACAAGATTAGGATATTAATTTTAACTTAATCTCCTAGATAAATTCCTTGACTAAATCCAAAAATAATAAAATAATAAAAAAATAAAATTCAAAAAGAGTTCTAGTCAAAACTAGAGTCCAAGTTAAAACTAATTAATATTAATGGGCTGGATATCTTGTATTTGAAATACTATTCACGTCCTCTAGCTTCAATGGGCTCTTTAAGCATCAACTTGGGCTTGAATAAGCATGATTAAGGCTCTATTTGTTTCCTCAATGCATGCACTAACATTATGGGCTTCTAATTCAACAAATTGAAGCCCATTTGCTCTTTGTAGATGCTTAACTCTTCCTCTTGTCATTGGGCCATCTATTATCAAGTCTTTTTCCACACGAGCATCCTTCTTCACATGAGTCTGGTTCATATTACTTGGTGTTATTGCATCAATAAGGGTGACTGACACTTCCTCCCATAAAGTGCCTCAAATGGTGCCATCTGGATACTGGAATGGTAACTATTATTATGAGCAAACTCAGCTAAAGGCAAGTACACATCCCAACTCCCTTTTAGCTGTACACTCGCTCTAAGCATATCCTCAAGGGTCTAAAAGGTCCTCTCAGTTTGTCCATCAGACTAAGGATGATAAGTAGTGCTAAAAGTTATGGCTAGTACCTGAAGCTTCTTGTAGAGACCGCCAAAATTTTGATGTGAATCTTGGGTCTTTATTTGACACAATGCTATTAGGAACAGCATGCAATCTTACAATTTCACGAACATACAGTTGAGCTAGTCTATCTGGAGGATAAGTGGCTTTAATAGGTAGAAAGTGGGTAAACTTCATCAATCTATCTACAATCACCCAAATAGCATTATAACCCGAGGATATTCTAGGCAAACCCATCACGAAATCCATGGATATACTATCCCATTTCCATTCTGGAATTTCTAAAGGGTGTAACAAACCTGTGGGTCTTTGGTGTTCAATCTTAACCCTCTGACAAATTAGACATCTAGCAACAAACTTTGCTATGTCTGACTTCATCCCAGGCCACCAAAAGCTCTTCTTTAAATCCCTATACATCTTAGTAGTGCCCGGATGAATGGTGTACCTACTCTTATGAGCTTCTGATAACACTATGTTCCTCAACTCTTCATCCTTGGGTATGCACACTCTACCTTAGTACCTCACTAAACCATCTTTTGATAGGTCAAAATCTTTAACCTTACCATTCTCCAATTACTCTCTAATTCCTCCCCAGTAGGCATCTAGCTCTTGGGCCTCTTTAATTCTCTTCCTAAGGTCATTTTCTGTCCTTAATTCTCCCAAAAGAATGCTACTAGGGTTCATTAAAATTGATAAATTCATCTCTTCAATCAACCTTTGCTCTCTAAGCATCATCATCGCCATGTGAATAGATTTCCTACTCAAGGCATCAGTGACCACATTCGCCTTCCCTGGATGATACTTTAAAGAGAAATCATAGTCCTTAAGAAATTCCATCCACCTCCTTTGCCTTATGTTCAACTCCTTTTGGTCAAACAAGTACTTCAAACTTTTGTGATCACTATACACCTCAAATTGGGCACCATAGAGGTAGTGCCTCCAAATCTTAAGGGCAAAAACTACAGCTGCTAGCTCTAGGTCATGGGTGGGGTAATTCTCCTCATGGGTCTAAGTTGTCTAAAGGCATAGGCTATCACCCTACTTTGTTACATTAAGACACACACTAATCCTTTCTTAGAAGCATCACTATAGACTGTGAATGCCTCTTTAGGGTCAGGTATCACTAACACAGGTGCAGTGGTAAGCCTATCCTTAAGCTCCTAAAAAGCATTCTCACACTTAACATCCCACACAAATGGTTAGTCCTTCCTAGTCAATTTTGTCAAAGGCATGGCTAACTGAGAAAATCCCTTGATAAATCTTCTATAGTAACTGGCTAGACCTAAAAAGCTACAGATTTCAGTCACCGTTTTGGGTCTCTCCCAATTCAGTATTGCTTCTACCTTGCTAGGGTTTACCGCTACCCCTTGTTCTGATATCACATGACTTAGGAATTTGACCTCCCTCAACCAAAACTCACACTTGCTCAACTTAGCATACAACTGGAGCACTCTTAAGGTTTGAAGAACTATCATAAGATGCTCTTCATGCTCTTCACTACTTTTAGAGTAGATAAGAATGTCATCAATGAATACTACCACAAACCGGTCAAGATAAGGCCTAAAAATCCTATTCATGTAATCCATGAAAATGGCAGAGGCATTGGTTAACCCAAAAGGCATAACTAGGAATTCATAATGGCCATATCGCGTCCTAAAGGCAGTTTTAGGTACATCTTCAGCCTTGACTCTAAGTTGGTGATATCCTAATCTATTGTCAATCTTTGAAAAGACCGGCGCTCCAGCTAATTGGTCAAGTAAGTCATCAATTCTAGGCAAAGGGTATTTATTCTTAACAGTCGCTTGGTTCAATTGCCTATAGTCAATGCAAAGCCTAAGACTACTATTTTTCTTCTTGACAAACAATACTGGTACCCCCCACGGAGACAAACTTGGCCTAATAAACCCTTTCTCAAGTAACTCTTCTAATTGACTCTTCAACTTAACCAACTCAGCAGGCGCCATTTTATATGAGGCCTTAGAGATCGGACTTGTACCGGGTACCAAAGCAACAGAAAATTCTAGCTCTCTCTCCGGAGGTAGTCCACTAAACTCCTTAGGAAAAACCTCAGGGAACTCCCTAATCACAAGTATATCCTCTAACCCATCATCAACCTCAACATGCAATGAAAAGAATACTAGAAACCCTTGGCAACCACACCTAAGGCACCTCCTGGCTTAGGCGACAGACACACAAGTAAGCTCAGTCACAGAACAAGTTTTAGGTATATTTGTAGGTAAGGAAACAGTCTTACGGTTACAATCAAGTATCACATTATTAACCGACAGCTAGTTCATACCAATAATTACATCAAAATCACACAATAGGATGCAAATCAAGTCAAGGGTAGTACAACGGCTATCCAATTGTACAGTACAATTTAAGCATGCATCAGATGTAATCATAGAATATCCAGTAGGGGTAGACATAGATAATTCAAATGGCAACCGGCTAATTTTAAGACCCAGACGTTTAACATAATCATATGAGATGAATGAGTGGGTCGCACCTAAGTCAAACAATGTATTTACAACATGATTATGGACAAGTAAAGTATCTCAGATCAAACTAGGGGATCTACTAGCCTCTTGCTGCGTAAGTGCAAACACCCTTCCTTGGATAGGTGGCTTAACCGATGAGGCTAACTCCCATGACACCGTGCAAGTCTGTGCATAGTATCTCGGCTTCCCACAATTATAGCACACTGGGCATGGCCCATTCCCATGGTTCTTCCCACACTTGGCACAAGCGGGTGGGGCACCCATTGCACTTCTTGGTGGTCCTATGCTTCTTCTTTGAGAGACATTCCTTGGGGGTGGTCTCCTCCCCCAAGAGCCACTCCCACTATTAGCTTCTTTCTTACTTCTTCCCCTAAAGGACTCCATGCCCCAGTCACGCTTACCTTCCAAGGTCTTCTTCCTCTTAGCCTCATTTTCCATCATAGCCCTTTCCGTCACTCTACACTTCTCCACTAATTCATCAAAATTGTGGATCTGTAAAGATACAATCTTATCCTTAATCTCTGGCCTTATGCCTCTTTCAAACTTTTCAACCTTCCATGGCTCATCATCAAATCGCTTCAAGTAGGAGGAGAAGCGAGACAATTGGATGAATTTAACTGCATATTAGTCTACATTCATGTCTCCTTACTCCAAGAAGTTAAACTCGACTTCCTTGTCCGCTTTCACCGATGATGGGAAATAATTGCTCTCAAAAGCCGTTTGAAACTTTCCCAAGTCAGAGATATCTCCCTTGCAATCAACAATCTGGAAGCATTCTTCCACCAATGTTCAGCCTTACTGATATGAACCAGACTCATGTGGGGAAGGATGCTCGTGTGGAGAAGGACTTGATGATAGATGGCCCAATGACAAGAGGAAGAGTTAAGCGTCTACAAAGAGCAATTGGGCTTCAATTTGCTGAATTAGAAGCCCATAATGTTAGTGCATGCATTGAGGAAGCAAATGGAGCCTTAATCATGCTTATTCAAGCCCAGGATGATGCTTAAAAAGCCCATTGAAGATAGAGGACGTGAATAGTACTTCAAATGCAAGATGTCCAGCCCATTAGTATTAATTAGTTTCTATTAGGCTGATTATCTATCCTTTTCTGTTTTCAAAAGGATTTGATTTTGTATCCCTATTTTTTAGATCTTTTAGTTAGGATTATGTAGTTAGTTTCCTACTTTTCCTCCAGTAGATAGGTTTGAGCTACACTATAAATTTATGTATTCTACCTTCATTTGGATCAGATTGGAAGTAGTAGAATTATTGAGTGTTTCTCTAATTGTGAGAATCTTATCTTTTCTTTGCTCTTGTGAAACCTTTGTCTTGTCAACCTATCTTTAGGTTGGTGATTCAAGTTCGCAAAAGCCCCCAATTCGTGCTTCGATCCAAGTGTGTCGTTGTGTGGATTGGTTTACTGTGTTCGTGGTTAGGCGCATTGTCTAAATAGCAGGTCAACATTCTTATAACGTTGGTTGGCTATTTGCTTCCGTCGGGTCTCGAACCATCATCTATCCATCAACCTACGTCGTGAAGATTGGGGCACCCCTTGATTTCGCATCATTTGGTATCAGAGCTTCGGTTTACATGGTAGGTTGTCTATCATACATTCATCATCCACCATTCTACTTCTTTTCTAGCCTCCATATTTTTTTTTCCATATCCATTCATTGCTACCTTTTATTATAAAAAAAAAATACTAAATTTTCTACCTTCCCTTGTTTCCAGATTTGATCCTTAGTGTGCAAGATTTGGTGTTTTATGCTACAAGAGCCATTCATTTTGTAATCTGGAAAACTTTTGTTCTGGACGTGTTATTTTTTCCCTTATCTGTTCAACCCCTTTCCTTTTGAGATTTTGGACGATTAATAGGTCAATCCTAAGTTTCAGAATCTCAACTTTCATTTCGTTTTAGAATCATCAAATTCGGAGTTCTCTAGAGGAAGTTATTGTTATTTTTAGCGGTAACGTTTTCTGATCTGTTTCTTATTGTGTGATCTTGTGATTCTCTTTCATCTGATCCAAAAAAAAAAAAGAGGCAAAAAAAAAAGGAAAAGGAAAAGGAATAGAAAAGAAAGGCAAAAAAAAAAAGGTTAGCCAAAAAAAAAGTGAAAAAAAAAACGAAAAAAAAAATTGTGATCAGATTTCTTTCATTTGTGATCAGCATTGTTTCCTTTTCCATTTGTTTCCTTTTATCTTGTGATTGTGGACTTTCCTATTGTGACTTCAACTTGTTTCCTATTCCTTTGATTTGAACTTTCCTAATCTAACCCTCCATTGATTTCTCATATCTTAGGTTTTTAGAATCATTGTAATTTGGCTCTTTGGTATTTTAAACTTGATTTTGCATTGCTAAGTGGTTAAATCTTCCCTTTTTCATATTGGAACCCTAGCCTAACCAAACCCTAACCTTACTTGTAACTTGTATGCGCCAATCACAACTTTTCATACCATCCACCAGCACATACTTTGGTGAACCGAGAATTGGCAGTCCTTGATCACTTGACAAGGTCTTAGGTAACATAAGAGCTTGGGATTTGATATTGAGAGGTAAAAGGCAAGAGTGGATAAGATCATTGTAGAAAAAGCCAATAAGAGAGAGTAAACACGAGTGTGAGTGTTATATCTCAATTGAGTGAAACACGTGAGGAAATATTTGTGAGGTCCTATATACTTGTGTTTCTTTTTCACTAACATGGCAGATAATCGAGAAAAAGGAGTAGCACATGAAAGTGATAATGATGATCACAATTCATTTGGAGTAGCGCCTTTGCAAATGAAAGCTCTAGTGGGTCATTTTGAAAGGATGCTTGATAAGAAGTTGGAAGGACTCCATGAACGCTTAGATCGAGTGGAGAGTAGAACCTCTAGCCAAAGGACTACTACTCAAGCTAACCAAAGACAAGCTCATGCTGCACACCCACAACACCGTGAATATGCGGAAGACATGGAGAGCCATGATGAAGATTATGAAGGAGAGGAGACTCAGCCAAGAAGAAGGCCACTCAACATACAAAGAAGACCACTGAGGAGGCCTAGAGATGAAGAAGAAGGCCTTGGAGGAGTCAAAGTCAAAATTCCTTCCTTTCAAGGCAAGAGTGATCCAGAAACATACATGGAGTGGGAGATGCGTGTAGAGCAAATCTTTTCATGCCATAACTACTCTGAGGGTAAGAAGGTCAAAATTGCTGCTCTTGAGTTTACTGATTATGCTCTTATTTGGTGGGACCAGATGCAAAAGGAGCGGATTAGATATGGAGAGCACCTCATCTCAACATGGGAAGAGATGAAGGCTATCATGAGGAGACGATTCATTCCATCCTATTTTCGAAGGGAACTTCACAATAAGCTTCAACGCCTCACTCAAGGATCCAAGAGTATGGATGAGTACTACAAGGAAATGCAAATAGCCATGATTAGAGCTAATGTAGAGGAGGATCCAGAAGCAACAATGGCTCGTTTCTTAGATGGGCTTAATCGTGACATAGCCGATGTTGTGGAGATGTACCATTATGTTGAGATTCATGACTTGGTCCACCAAGCTGCCAAGGTGGAAAAACAACTCAAAAGGAAGAATATTGCAAGGAAGAGCTCCAGTTCAACTTCTTTCAACTCATGGAGGAACAACCCAAAGAAAGATATTCCCTCTACTTCAAATTCAAAGGGAAATGAAATAAAGAAAGAAGAAAAACTGGCTGCACCACCCAAGAAGGTTCAAAGTGGGCCTAATCCTTCAAGAAATCGAGACATAATATGCTTCAAGTGCCAAGGGAGAGGACACATCTCTAGTGAATGTCCTAACAAGCGAACCATGAATATCAACAACCTTGGTGAGTGGGAAACTGAAGGAGAAACAACAGAGGAAGAAGAAGAGCTATTCATGGAACATGAAGATGGAGAGTATGCAGAAGAAGGAGAACTCCTTGTAACTAGGAGAGCCCTTAGTGCCCAGATGATGGCAGACGAAGATAAACAAAGAGAGAACTTATTCCATACTCGTTGCCAAATCCAAGGAAAGATATGTGGTGTGATTATAGACGGAGGAAGTTGCTGCAATGTGGCAAGCACTGAGCTAGTGGAGAAGTTGAATTTGTCTACTTTCAAGCATCAACGGCCTTACAAACTCCAATGGCTCAATGAATGTGGAGAATTGAGAGTAACCAAGCAAGTTAAGGTAATGTTTTCAATTGGCAAGTATAAGGATGAAGTGCTTTGTGATGTTGTACCAATGAAAGCATGTCATATTTTGTTAGGTAGGCCTTGGCAGTATGATAGACGTGTTACACATGATGGTTTTCTAAATCATTATTCTTTTGTACTTAGAGGGGAACCTATAACCCTCCTTCCTATGTCACCAAAGCAAGTGTTAGAAGATCAAATCAAGAGAGAGAAGAAAAGAGAAAGTGAGTGTGTAAAAGTGTCTGAAAAAGAGGAGAGTAAAATTGAGAAAAGAAAAGAGGGCAAGCCAAGAGAAGAGAGAGGAAAAGGAGAGAGAGCTAAAGGTAAAAGAGAGAAAGAGGGAGAAAGAGAGAAAAGTTTGTTAGTAGCAAGAAAGAGTGAGATCAAACAAGCTTTGTTTTCTCAACAAAACCTCCTAATAGTTATCTATAAAGAGGCTATGTTGAATACTAACGACTTAACCTCTACTTTGCCTAGTCTTGTTATATCTCTTTTGCAGGAATATGGAGATGTCTTTCCCGAAGAGGTACCACCTGGGTTGCCACCAATTAGAGGGATAGAACATCAAATTGACTTTATACCTGGAGCGCCTTTGCCCAATCGTCCAGCTTACTGAGCTAATCCTGAAGAGACCAAGGAGATTCAAAGACAAGTGCAAGAGCTGCTGGAAAAGGGATATGTGAGGGAGAGCCTTAGCCCATGTGCAGTACCAGTGTTGCTCGTGCCTAAAAAGGATGGCATATGGAGAATGTGCATTGATTGTCGAGCCATCAATAATATAACGGTAAGATATCGTCATCCTATCCCTAGGTTAGATGATATGCTTGATGAATTAAATGGCTCCACTATCTTCTCTAAAATTGATTTAAAAAGTGGCTACCATCAAATTAGGATGAAAGAAGGAGATGAATGGAAAACTGCATTTAAGACTAAACATGGACTTTATGAATGGTTAGTTATGCCTTTTGGTCTCACTAATGCACCTAGCACATTTATGAGGTTGATGAATCATGTCTTGCGTGCATTCATAGGTAAATTTGTGGTAGTTTACTTTGATGATATCCTTGTGTACAGTAGGACTTTGCATGAGCATGTAGATCACTTGAGACAAGTCCTAGAGGTTTTAAGAAAAGAAAGATTGTTTGGCAATTTGAATAAGTGTGATTTTTGCACTAATAAAGTTGTTTTTCTTGGTTTTGTTGTGAGTGCTGAGGGGGTTGAGGTTGATGAAGAGAAAATCAAAGCCATTCAAGATTGGCCAACCCCTACCACCATCGGACAAGTGAGGAGCTTCCATGGACTTGCAAGCTTTTATAGGAGATTTGTGAGGGACTTCAGCTCACTGGCAGCTCCTTTGAATGAGTTGACAAAGAAGAATGTTCCATTCAAGTGGGGAAAAGCTCAAGAGAAAGCCTTCCAAACTATCAAGGAGAGGCTCATACATGCACCTTTATTAGTCCTTCCAGATTTTGGTAACATTTTTGAGGTTGAATGTGATGCTAGTGGAATTGGCATAGGAGGTGTACTCATGCAAGAAGGTAAGCCCATTGCATATTTTAGCGAAAAGCTAAGTGGTCCTACTCTTAACTATCCTACATATGATAAGGAGCTATATGCTTTAGTTAGAGTGTTGGAAACTTGGCAACATTATTTGTGGCCTAAAGAATTTGTCATACATTCTGACCATGAGGCTCTAAAACATATTAAGAGCCAAAACAAATTGAATCGAAGACACGCTAGTTGGGTTGAATTCATTGAATCTTTCCCATATGTGATTAAGCATAAGAAAGGTAAAGAGAATATTGTTGCTGATGCACTTTCACGTAGGTATGTTCTTCTTTCCATGTTAGACTCTAAGGTTCTTGGTTTTGAGTTCATCAAGGAATTATATACAAATGATGTTGATTTTGGTGAAGCTTTTAACTATTGCAAGCCTGGAGTTGGTTGGGACAAATTTTACTTGCATCAAGGATTCTTGTTTCGTGTTGATAAGCTTTGCATTCCTAATTGTTCTCTGCGTATGTTATTGATGAAGGAAGCACATTCAGGAGGTTTAATGGGACACTTTGGCATTGTTAAAACATTTGATATCTTGAATGAGCATTTTTATTGGCCTAAGATGCGTAGGGATGTTCAAAAGTTTGTGGGGAGATGCGTTGTATGTCATAAAGCAAAATCTAAAGTAAATCCCCATGGACTGTATACTCCCCTCCCTATTCCTAGTGTACCTTGGGAAGATATTTCCATGGATTTTATTGTGGGATTACCTAGGTCTAAGAGGGGGAGGGACTCTATTTTTGTTGTTGTGGACAGGTTTTCTAAAATGGCACACTTCATTGCATGTCATAAGGTTGATGATGCTTCTAATATTGCTAATTTGTTCTTTCAGGAAGTTGTGAGGTTTCATGGGATTCCGAGGACTATAGTGTCAGATCGTGATGCTAAGTTTCTAAGCTATTTTTGGAAAACTTTGTGGAGCAAGTTTGGAACTAAATTGTTATTCTCTACTACTTGTCATCCGCAAACTGATGGACAAACTGAAGTTGTTAATAGGACACTATCTTCTTTGTTACGAACTGTGGTTAAAAAGAACCTGAAGAATTGGGAGGAGTGTCTCCCACATGTCGAGTTTGCATACAATAGGGCTGTTCATTCCACTACTAAATATTCACCATTTGAGATTGTATATGGTTTTAATCCTCTTGCACCCATTGACTTAGCTCCTTTGCCTTTGCAGGAAAGAATCAATATGGATGGACAGAAACGTGCTGAGTTTGTTAAACAAATCCATGAGAAAGCAAAACAAAATATTGAGAGGATGACTCAACAATATGTAGAACGTGCTAATAAGGGACGAAAGAGGGTTATCTTTGAACCAGGAGATTTGGTTTGGTTGCACCTTAGAAAAGAGAGGTTTCCTGACAAAAGAAAGTCTAAACTTATGCCTCGCGGAGATGGGCCTTTCCGCGTGCTAGAGAGAATTAATGATAATGCCTACAAGATAGATTTACCAGGTGAGTATGGTGTAAGTGCTACTTTTAATGTTTCTGACATTTCCCCTTATTTTGGTGCAGACTTTGAAGAGTCGAGGACGACTCCTTTTCAAGAGGGGGAGGATGATATGAACCAGACTCATGTGGGGAAGGATGCTCGTGTGGAGAAGGACTTGATGATAGATGGCCCAATGACAAGAGGAAGAGTTAAGCGTCTACAAAGAGCAATTGGGCTTCAATTTGCTGAATTAGAAGCCCATAATGTTAGTGCATGCATTGAGGAAGCAAATGGAGCCTTAATCATGCTTATTCAAGCTCAGGATGATGCTTAAAAAGCCCATTGAAGATAGAGGACGTGAATAGTACTTCAAATGCAAGATGTCCAGCCCATTAGTATTAATTAGTTTCTATTAGGCTGATTATCTATCCTTTTCTGTTTTCAAAAGGATTTGATTTTGTATCCCTATTTTTTAGATCTTTTAGTTAGGATTATGTAGTTAGTTTCCTACTTTTCCTCCAGTAGATAGGTTTGAGCTACACTATAAATTTATGTATTCTACCTTCATTTGGATCAGATTGGAAGTAGTAGAATTATTGAGTGTTTCTCTAATTGTGAGAATCTTATCTTTTCTTTGCTCTTGTGAAACCTTTGTCTTGTCAACCTATCTTTAGGTTGGTGATTCAAGTTCGCAAAAGCCCCCAATTCGTGCTTCGATCCAAGTGTGTCGTTGTGTGGATTGGTTTACTGTGTTCGTGGTTAGGCGCATTGTCTAAATAGCAGGTCAACATTCTTATAACGTTGGTTGGCTATTTGCTTCCGTCGGGTCTCGAACCATCATCTATCCATCAACCTATGTCGTGAAGATTGGGGCACCCCTTGATTTCGCATCACTTACCCTCCAACTTGTAGATGGCTAACTTTGCCTTTTGTTCTGTGGTGCAGGTCATAACCTCAAAGATTTTCTCTAGTTGCATCAGCCATCTCTCAGCTTTCTCAATGTCTAACTTCCCTAAGAATGATGGAGGATCAGCTTTTCTGAATTTGGCCAATGCAATAGAGAGGTCAATATCCTTCCCTTAGTATCCCACACCAGGGTTATGACCAGCCCCCACACGGTTCTCTATTGGCACCTCCTCATTCTGCTTATTCATACTTTTATGTAGCTGTTGTAGCACTTGCACAGTTGCTACATAAGCCTCGGCTTGCTCTTAAAGCCAATCAATCATTGCCCTAACTATAGTTTCATGGGCCTCAACTTGTTCTCTCATTCGGTAGGCCATTGCAGCCATGGCCTCTTGCATTTCTCTTAGCATCTCAGTTGTTTCTCTACGTGTAGCCATCTAGCCTTGCAATGCTACAAGCACAACCACAAGCATCCCCCATTAAGCTACAGCCTAAGGCAAACAAAACACAACTCCACCCATGGTAGGTATATATATGTATGAGAGTTATCTCTATGTCACAATGCTCCTATCCTTATCATGCATGCATCATGATTGCCAAGTTTTCTAACCATAAAGCTGTAAATCAAACACATTTGCCTAAACCATTGCTCTGATACCAACTGTGACAACCCTATCTTCTAATCATTGTAATTATGGTTAAACATACAATTAATAATTGATGATCAAGGTTTGGAGTCATTACAATTTATCACATTATGAAAATATGGGGAAATTTGAACCTTGATATTAAGGTCATCACTATACAACCACAAACAAAACAAAAATGTATAAAAAACATCATACTACCATGAGGGGTTTATGATTCATCCATCCATCAGTTTCAACACTCAATAATCTCCCACAAATATTCTTATATCATTTCTTAACATCACTATTGAAGAAAAGGGGGTTTCTAGGCTAAAGGTATGAATTTGGAAACTTGCGCCGCAGCTTATACCTTCTCCGTCGCGGCTAAGTTGCTCTCTGGAATTATTGGGCAAATTTCACAACCCTCGCTGCGGCCAACCTACGTGGTGCGACGGCAGAAATGCCTCCTGGAGCTACTGTTCTCAACCCCACGTTCTCGCCTCAGCACAATACGTTTGCGCTATGGCGAGTTTTGCTACTATGTAACCCTTTTTTAATTTTCACGACTCATGCCACGGTAGGACATACTACGCTGCGGCAAGTTTTGGTTCTGTTACCCTCCTGGGCAATTTTTTTTGCTTTACGCCATGGCGAGATTTCTCAAGCCATGGCGCTCCTCGCCACTGTCATCCCCAAACTAACTTTCTTCTCTTGTGCCGCAGTGAAATGCGTTATGTCGCAACTCCCTTCGACTCTATCACTCATTTGGCCACGGCGAAGCCTTCTTAGCCGCGGCGTGACTCCCTCTTGTGACTACATCACCCAAATTTCATCCCACACACTCTAGCTCTCATCTTAGGAACACTCTAGGACCACTTTCTCTCATTTTATATGACTCTAATGGTAGTTTCCTACCCTATTTACTCATCTAACTCTCCATTTCCAATTCAAAACGTAGGTACTATATCCTAATTGCCCAACTATCTCATATCAACAAATTCATATATTAATGACAATAAGAACATATGCATTAGCAACAATTAACATCCCATGTACATTCCATAGAGATTTCATTCATAAATAGTTTATGTCCACATCCAATGCATCACACATGACTACAATTCCCATATAATAAACCTATCACATTTTCAACAAAACTATATATATGATACTACAAGTTTATACATCAATATCCAACTGTAATGAGATCTAAATCCTTAATGGTTACATTGTAACCAAGCAAAATATGAACACCTATACTTGGCAACATGAATACATGATGATGTTATACTATAAGGAATACAAAATTTAGCATCTACACTAAATAAGTCAACCTAAGTGTAGCCATCTCCCCATATGTCGGAGATCATGGATTTTCATCCACTTGCTTCCCCTTATCCTTACCCAAAGAACCTTCACCTGAAATGTTAATCCCATAAAACGAGGTGAGTTATAAATCTTAGTAACCAAGGCAATTACATCATATATTCTAGTTTAATTAGCATATAAGCATAATTTCACATAAGCATCGAAAAAATACCGGTCATATCAGTAAATAAAACAAGTAGGCTATCATGATTATCATCCCATACTAGCAATCATATTTACACATGTTAAAGGCCATTAACACCGGGAGAAGCCCGTCCATGGCACCTACTCCCCTTTAAGCACAACCAGGGCTCAATGCATCTAGGGTTTGATCATAATCTGGTGCTCGATCGAAGTACATGCACAGGTGGCAGCTGTACCACAGCTCCACTATGGACTCACAAGGTCCAACACAATACAATAGATAGCCAACCAATTCATTCAACATTTCAAATTATTCATGTACAGCAAATATAAAATTAAAATAGATATATGCATGGAATTAATATGAACCCAGTTACCTCACTTGTAGACAATTGCAACAGTCACTAATGGTGCAAAAATCTCCCTATAACCATAGCATCATAGAATTACTACTCTAATTCATCATTAACAGTTGTAATCAGTACCCAAAGAATTTAAAATGCTAATAACTACCTAAGAATCACTTACCTAGCCACTACAAGTCCCAAATTCGGATTAAAGTGTCCTCTACCAAAAAAGGTCAATATTTCATCCAAAATCCTAATCAAATTCGTACAAAATTAATACCCATATTATAATCAAGTCATTAGGGTCTCAAATCAGCAAAATTACCTCAAAAAGAAGAGTTCATACCTATCTAATAACAGCCCTAACCTCAACCTACGAATTTCATCAAGAAAATCCCTAAACACCTACATTTCAAATTTTGGGTATGGTGAAAATACTTCAAATGAAAAACTATCAGACCAAAATGAAGAGAAAAATGAGATGATTAAGTTATATAACTATTACCTTAACTGATTTTGAGCTTAGAGGTGAGAAATGATAGATTTATGCCAAGAACCCTAAAGCCTCCTTTAGACCTCTAAATTTTGAGATGGGTATTTGTGTTTCAGCAAATGGAGAGGTGGCTGAAGCATTAGGGTTTAAGTTGGGTTTTAGTTAGGTCAAATATGGGTCATGGGTTGCTCTAAGGTCCAACTTTATTTGGGCTTCATATTTTAGCTTTGGTTGGGCCAATTTTGAGGTTTTGGGTTGCTGAAATCCAATTGGGTCAGACTAAGTTTTAAGAACCCAAAGGTTTTGTGTAGACAAGGGTTATTGGGCCAATTATAAGAGCCTATACAAGGTGGGTCTTGGGCCTCTATCACATTGGATCAAGTTAGGTCTGCACCTAGCTTATTGGGCCTCCATTAGCCTCTTATCATGACCTCTTACATTAATTTGGGCCTAGATGAATTTCTCTCCCAATTAAATCTCAAACCCATATTAATAATTCATCTCTCTAAAATCTTCATTTACTTAACTTACCCAATTATTCCATATTAATTATTCCTAATTAACCTAATCCATGATTAACACCTTAATTAATTTTTAGGGTGTTACAGATCGCATCATTTTAGTTGGGTCAAATATGGGTCATGGGTTACTCCAAGGTCCTACTCCATTTGGGCTTCAGATTTTAGCTTTGTTAGGCTAGCTCTTATGATTGGGCTGCTGAAATTTCATTAGGCCAGACTTAGTTTTAAAAACTCCATTGTTTGGGTCTACACAAGGTTCATTGGGTCATTCCTAAGAGCTTATGCAAGTTGGGCCTTGGGTCTCTAACCCATTAAGTCAAATTGGGCTTGCACCTACTTATTGAGCCTCCATTAGCCTCTAATCATGATCTTCTACATTAATTTGGGCCTAAATGAAATTTCTATCCCAATTAAATCTCAAACCCACATTACTAAATTTTATCTTTCTAAAATCTCCTTTCACCTAACTTGCCCAATTATCCCATATTAATTATCCCTTATTAACCTAATCCATAATTAACACCTTAATTAATTTTTAAGGTATTACAGTGCTTGTTTGAATTATTCAACTTATGACAAGGAATTGTATGCTTTAAAAAGAACCTTGGAACATTGGCAACATTATTTGTGGTCCCCGAATTTGTTTTTCATTCTGATCATAAAAGTCTTCAATACCTAAAGACCCAAGATAAGTTGAATAAGAGGATGTTGTGTGGCTCGAATTCATTAAGTCATTTCTTTATGTATTTAAACATAAAAAGGGGAAAGAAAATGTTGTAGCTGATGCTTTGTCTAGGAGGTATAGTCTCATTACATCTATGCAAGCTAGGTTGATTAGTTTTGAATTTTTTAAAAGCATGTATGAATGTGATGCTAACTTTACTAAAACTTGGAAGTTGTGTGAAAAATATGGTGTTGATGATTTCTTTAGATTTGATGATTTCTTATTTAAAGGGAATAAATTGTGTGTACTTGTTTGTTGTAACAACCAGAAAAAGAAGAAAAAGAAAAGAAACAAAAAAAGAAGTTGAAAATTTTTGAAGTTCTGAAATTTTCTAAGTCTGCTAGCTATAGCGAGAAATGGCCTAGCTATAGCGAATGTACTTGTTCACTACAACGAGAAAGGGCCTAGCTATAGTGAGAATGCCTTTTCGCTATAGCAAAAATGCTTCTAGCTATTGCGAGTGCGGGCATCCCATACAAAAACCAAGGAGTTGCTCGCCATAACATGCGCCGTAGTGAAAATAGGGATCTGTGACTTATACGTGCTCACAGTAGCGAGGGTTATGCTTCGCTATAGCGAGGGTTAGTCTGAAAAAGCGTGAAAAAAGAGAATTTGACTTCTTAAAATATCCAGATCCATTCTTTCTCCTTTAACCGACCTAAGCTTCGACCCAAAAGAGAGAAAAGGGCTGAAAAGAGAGAAAGAGACTTAGAGAAGGAAAGTGAAAAATCACCTGAGATCTCCATAGCTTTTCTTCTTAGAATCTTATTTTCTCTCTTTGCCCTCTCTTGCTATGGTTTTGGATGTCGAACTAGCTATGTTTTGGGCTTGGTTCAGAAGAGGGAAAGTGAAAAATCACTCTTGAACTAGCTATGTTGAACTAGCTATCCTCACTTTTTCTTCTTTGCTTTCCTTGAGAATGTTGGTTCTACCAACTTGAGAGCTTGAGAGAGAAGGAGAGTGGGTGAAATTCTAGAGAGAGAGAGAGAGAGAACCCCTAGATTCTTATATGTTTTATAGGGTTTGCTATAAAGAACCCCCTAGCTTTGTGAATAATGGTTGAGTTATGAGAGAGTAATTCCATGCTCTTTGTTGTGCTTAGGCTCAAAAGAAGCAACTCCATCTAGTTGTGCTTGCGAGACTAAGAAGGAAGAAGAGAAATTGAAAGGGAAAGCTTATGTTGACTAGTAAGGTAGCTCTCCACTCTTTCTTGTTGCATTCCTGGATGTGTGATAGTCATTGTATGTTTGTGTATATACTTGTATTGTGAGCCATGCCATTTGATGTTGCCTTGATGCATTGGTACCAATATGTTTATGATATAGATTGTGAAAATTGCTCAAGTTAGGTAGTGCCAAAAGTCCTTTGAGACAGGTGAGGTAGAGCCGAAAGTCCCTAAACCAAGGGTGAGGCCAATCCGAAAGTCCCAAAAACTTAGGTGAGGCTAGACCAAAAGTCTCTAGAGCTTATTCTTAGCATTGATATGAAACCATGGCATAAAAAGCATGTGTTGTATAATTGTGAATGGTTTGCATGCTTTGACTTATTTATATATCTTGATTGCTTTCTTGAATGAGTGTTTAAGCTATTGAGATTCCCTGAATCTCACCCCCTTCCCTCTCCCATCTCATATGGTCCAGGTGGAGCTCAAGAGCCTAAGAGTGTGATATGAACTAGATTCATGTGGGGAAGGATGCTAGTGTGGAGAAGGACTTGATGATAGATGGTCCAATGACAAGAGGAAGAGTTAAGCGTCTACAAAGAGCAATTGGGCTTCAATTTGCTAAATTAGAAGCCCATAATGTTAGTGCATGCATTGAGGAAGCAAATGGAGCCTTAATCATACTTATTCAAGCCCAAGTTGATGCTTAAAGAGCTCATTGAAGCTAGAGGACGTGAATAGTACTTCAAATGCAAGATGTCTAGCCCATTAATATTAATTAGTTTCTATTAGGCTAATTATCTTTCCTTTTCTGTTTTTAAAAAGATTTGATTTTGTATCCCTATTTTTTAGATCTTTCAGTTAGGATTATGTAGTTAGTTTCCTACTTTTCCTCCAGTAAATAGGTTTGAGCTACACTATAAATATATGTATTTTGCCTTCATTTGAATCAGATTGGAAGTAGTAGAATTATTCTGAGTGTTTTTCTAATTATGAGAATCTTATCTTTTCTTTGCTCTTGTGAAACCTTTGTCTTGTCAACCTATCTTTAAGTTGGTGATTCAAATTCACAAAAGCCCCCAATTCGTGCTTTGATCCAAGTGCGTCGTTGTGTGGATTGGTTTACTGTGTTCGTGGTTTGGCGCATTATCTAAGTAGCAGGTCAACGTTCTTATAACGTTGGTTGGCTATTTGCTTCCATCGGGTCTCGAACCATCATCTATCCATCAACCTACGTCGTGAAGATTGGGCCACCCCTTGATTTCGCATCATTTGACCCCCTCTTGAAAAGGAGTCGTCCTCAACTCTTCAAAGTCTACACCAAAATAAGGGGAAAGGTCAGAAACATTAAAAGTAGCACTTACACTATACTCACCTGGTAAATCTATCTTGTAGGCATTCTCATTAATTCTCTCTAGCACGCGGAAAGGCCCATCTCCGCGAGGCATAAGTTTAGACTTTCTTTTATTAGGAAACCTCTCTTTCTAAGATGTAACCAAACCAAATCTCCTGGTTCAAAGAAAACCCTCTTTTGCCCCTTATTAGCACGTTCTACATATTGTTGAGTCATCCTCTCAATGTTTTGTTTTGCTTTCTCATGGATTTACTTAACAAACTCAGCACGTTTCTGTCCATCCATATTGATTATTTCCTGTAAAGGCAAAGGAACTAAGTCAATGGGTGCAAGAGGATTAAAACCATATACAATCTCAAATGGTGAATATTTAGTAGTAGAATGAACAGCCCTATTGTATGCAAACTCAACATGTGGGAGACACTCTTCCCAATTCTTCAGGTTCTTTTTAACCACAGTTTGTAACAAAAAAGATAGTGTCCTATTAACAACTTTAGTTTGTCCATCAGTTTGCGGATGACAAGTAGTAGAGAATAGCAATTTAGTTCTAAACTTGCTCCACAAAGTCTTCCAAAAATAGCTTAGAAACTTAGCATCACGATTTGACACTATAGTCCTCGGAATCCCATGAAACCTCATAACTTCCTGAAAGAACAAATTAGCAATATTAGAAGCATCATCAACCTTATGACATGTAATGAAGTGTGCCATTTTAGAAAACCTGTCCACCACAACAAAAATAGAGTCCCTTCCCCTCTTAGACCTAGGTAATCCCACAATAAAATCTATGGAAACATCTTCCCAAGGTACACTAGGAATAAGGAGGGGAGTATACAGTTCATGGGGATTTAATTTAGATTTTGCTTTATGATATACAACGCATCTCCCCACAAGCTTTTGAACATCCCTACGCATCTTAGGCCAATAAAAATGCTCATTCAAGATATCAAAGGTTTTAATAATGCCAAAGTGTCCCATTAAACCTCCTGAATGTGCTTCCTTCATTAATAACATGCGCAGAGAACAATTAGGAATGCAAAGCTTATCAACACGAAACAAGAATCCTTGATGCAAGTAAAAAATTTGTCCTAACCAACTCCAGGCTTGCAATAGTTAAAAGCTTCACCAAAATCAATATCATTAGTATATAATTCCTTGATGAACTCAAAACCAAGAACCTTAGAGTCTAACATGGAAAGAAGAACATACCTACGTGAAAGTGCATCAGCAACCATATTCTCCTTACCTTTCTTATGCTTGGTCAGAATGTATGACAAATTCTTTAGGCCACAAATAATGTTGCCAAGTTTCCAACACTCTAACTAAAGCATATAGCTCCTTATCATATGTAGGATAGTTAAGAGTAGGACCACTTAGCTTTTTGCTAAAATATGCAATGGGCTTACCTTCTTGCATAAGTACACCTCCTATGCCAATTCCACTAGCATCACATTCAATCCTAAAAAATCTTACCAAAATCTGGAAGGACTAATAAAGGTGCATGTATGAGCCTCTCCTTGATGGTTTGGAAGGCTTTCTCTTGAGCTTCTCCCCACTTGAATGGAACATTCTTCTTTGTCAACTCATTCAAAGGGGCTGCCAGTGAGCTGAAGTCCCTCACGAATCTCCTATAAAAGCTTGAAAGTCTATGGAAGCTCCTCACTTGTCCAATGGTGGTAGGGGTTGGCCAATCTTGAATGGCTTTGATTTTCTCTTCATCAACCTCAACCCCCTCAGCACTCACAACAAAACCAAGAAAAACAACTTTATTAGTGCAGAAATCACACTTATTCAAATTGCCAAACAATCTTTCTTTTCTTAGAACCTCTAGGACTTGTCTCAAGTAATCTACGTGCTCATGCAAAGTCCTACTGTACACAACAATATCATCAAAGTAAACTACCACAAATTTACCTATGAATGCATGCAAGACATGATTCATCAACCTCATAAATGTGCTAGGTGCATTAGTGAGACCAAAAGGCATAACTAACCATTCATAAAGTCCATGCTTAGTCTTAAATGTAGTTTTCCATTGGTCTCCTTCTTTCATTCTAATTTGATGGTAGCCACTTTTAAAATCAATTTTAGAGAAGATAGTGGAGCCATTTAATTCATCAAGCATATCATCTAACCTAGGGATAGGATGATGATATCTTACGGTTATATTATTGATGGCTCGACAATCAATGCACATTCTCCATGTGCCATCCTTTTTAGGCACAAGCAACATTAGTACTGCACATGGGCTAAGACTCTCCCTCACATATCCTTTTTCCAGCAGCTCTTGCACTTGTCTTTGAATCTCCTTGGTCTCTTCAGGATTAGCTTAATAAGCTGGATGATTGGGCAAAGGTGCTCCAGGTATAAAATCAATTTGATGTTCTATCCCTCTAATTGGTGGCAACCCAGGTGGTACCTCTTCGGGAAAGACATATTCATATTCCTACAAAAGAGACATAACAACACTAGGCAAAGTAGAGGTTAAGTCGTTAGTATTCAACATAGCCTCTTTGTAGATAACTACTAGGAGGTTTTGTTGAGAAAATAAAGCTTGTTTGATCTCACTCTTTCTTGCTACTAACAAACTTTTCTTTCTTTCTCCCTCTTTCTCTCTTTTACCTTTAGCTTTCTCTCCTTGTCCTCTCTCTTCTCTTGGCTTGCTCTCTTTTCTTTTCTCAATTTCACTCTCCTCTTTTTCAGACACTTTTACACACTCACTTTCTCTTTTCTTCTCTCTCTTGATTTGATCTTCTAACACTTGCTTTGGTGACATAGGAAGGAGGGTTATAGGTTTCCCTTTAAGTACAAAAGAATAACGGTTTAGAAAACCATCATGTGTAACACGTCGATCATACTACCAAGGCCTACCTGACAAAATATGACATGCTTTCATTGGTACAACATCACAAAGAACTGCATCCCTATACTTGCCAATTGAAAACATTTCCTTAACTTGCTTGGTTACCCTCAATTCTCCACATTCATTGAGCCATTGGAGTTTGTAAGGTCGTTGATGCTTGAAAGTAGACAAATTCAACTTCTCCACTAGCTCGGTGCTTGCCACATTGCAGGAACTTCCTCCATCTATAATCACACCACATATCTTTCCCTGGATTTGGCAACGAGTATGGAACAAGTTCTCTCTTTACTTATCTTCGTCTGCCATCATCTGGGTGCTAAGAGCTCTCCTAGTTAAAGGAGTTCTCCTTCTTTTGCATACTCTCCATCTTCATTTTCCATGAATAGCTCTTCATCTTCCTCTGTTGTTTCTCCTTCAGTTTCCCATTCACCAAGGTTGTTGATATTCATGGTTCGCTTGTTAGGACATTCACTAGAGATGTGTCCTCTCCCTTGGCACTTGAAGCATATTATGTCTCGGTTTCTTGAAGGATTAGGCCCACTTTGAACCTTCTTGGGTGGTGCAGCCAGCTTTTCTTCTTTCTTTATTTCATTCCCCTTTGAATTTGAAGTAGAGGAATATCTTTCTTTGGGTTGCTCCTCTATTAGTTGAAAGAAGTTGAACTGGAGTTCTTCCTTGCAATATTCTTCCTTTTGAGTTGTTTTTCCACCTTGGCAACTTGGTGGACTAAGCCATGAATCTCAACATAGTGGTACATCTCCACAACATCGGCTATGTCACGATTAAGCCCATCTAAGAAACGAGCCATTGTTGTTTCGGGATCCTCCTCTACATTAGCTCTAATCATGGCTATTTGCATTTCCTTGTAGTACTCATCCACACTCTTGGATCCTTGAGTGAGGTGTTGAAGCTTATTGTGAAGTTTCCTTTGAAAATAGGATGGAATGAATCGCCTCTTCATGATAGCCTTCATCTCTTCCCATGTTGAGATGGGGTGCTCTCCATATCTAATCTGCTCTTTTTGCATCTGGTCCCACCAAATAAGAGCATAATCAGTAAACTCAAGAGCAGCAATTTTGACCTTCTTACCCTCAGAGTAGTTATGGCATGAAAAGATTTGCTCTACACGCATCTCCCACTCCAGGTATATTTTCGGATCACTCTTGCCTTGAAAGGAAGGAATTTTGACTTTGACTCCTCTAAGGCCTTCTTCTTCATCTCTAGGCCTCCTCAGTGGTCTTCTTTGTATGTTGAGTGGCCTTCTTCTTAGTTGAGTCTCCTCTCCTTCATAATCTTCATCATGGCTTTCCATGTCTTCTGCATATTTACGATGTTGTGGGCGTGCAGCATGAGTTTGTCTTTGGTTAGCTTGAGTAGTCCTTTGGCTAGAGGTTCTACTCTCCACTCGATCTAAGTGTTCATGAAGTCCTTCCAACTTCTTATCAAGCATCCTTTCAAAATGACTCACTAGCGCTTTCATTTGCAAAGGCGTTACTCCAAATGAATTGTGATCATCATTATCACTTTCATGTGTAGCTCCCTTTTCTTGATTATCTGCCATGTTAGTGAAAAAGAAATAAAAGTATATAGGACCTCACAAATATTTCCTCACATGTTTCACTCAATTGAGATATAACACTCTCACTCGTGTTTACTCTATTTTATTGGCTTTTTCTACAATGATCTTATCCACTCTTGCCTTTTACCTCTCAATATCAAATCCCAAGCTCTTATGTTACCTAAAACCTCGTCAAGTGATCAAGGATTGCCAATTCTCGGTTCACCAAAGTATGTGCTGGTGGATGGTATGAAAAGTTGTGATTGGCATGAGTCACAAGTAAGGTTAAGGTTTGGTTAGGCTAGGGTTCCAATACGAAAAAGGGAAGATTTAACCACCTAGCAATGCAAAATCAAGTTTAAAATACCAAAGAGCCAATTGCAATGATTCTAAAAACCCAAGATATGAGAAATTAATGGAGGATGAGATTAGGAAAGTTCAAATCAAAGGAATAGGAAACAAGTTGAAGTCACAATAGAAAAGTCCACAATCACAAGATAAAAGGAAACAATATAGGAATAGGAAAGTGGATCATAAAAATTAGGAAACAAATGGAAGAGGAAACAATGCTAATCACAAATGAAAGAAATCTAATCACAATTTTTTTTTCATTTTTTTTTCACTTTTTTTTGGCTAACCCTTTTTTTTTTTTGCCTTTCTTTTCTATTCCTTTTCCTTTTCTTTTTTTTTTTTGCCTCTTTTTTTTGGATCAAATGAAAGGGAATCATAAGATTACACAATAGGAAACAAATCAGATCAGAAAACGTTACCACTAAAAATGACAATAACTTCCTCTAGAGAACTCCGAATTTGATGATTCTAAAACAAAATGAAAGTTGAGATTCTGAAACTTAGGATTGACCTATTAATCGTCCAAAATCTCAAAAGGAAAGGGGTTGAACAAATAAGGGAAAAATAACAACGTCCAGAACAACAAAAATTTTCCAGATTACAAAATGAATGGCTCTTGTAGCATAAAAACCAAATCTTGCACATTAAGGATCAAATCTGGAAACAAGGGAAGGTAGAAAGTTTAGTATTTTTTTTTTATAATAAAAGGTAGCAATGAACGGATATGGAAAAAGGAAAAAAAATATGGAGGCTAGAAAGGAAGTAGAATGGTGGATGATGAATGTATGATAGACAACCTACTGTGTAAACTGAAGCTCTGATACCAAATGATGCGAAATCAAGGGGTGGCCCAATCTTCACGACGTAGGTTGATGGATAGATGATGGTTCGAGACCCGACGGAAGCAAATAGCCAACCAACGTTATAAGAACGTTGACTTGCTACTTAAACAAAGCGCCTAACCACGAACACAGTAAACCAATCCACACAATGACGTACTTGGATCAAAGCACGAATTAGGGGCTTTTGCAAACTTGAATTACCAACCTAAAGATAGGTTGATAAGACAAAGGTTTCATAAGAGCAAAGAAAAGATAAGATTCTCACAATTAGAGAAATACTCAGAATAATTCTATTACTTCCAATCTGATTCAAATGAAGGCAGAATACATATATTTATAGTGTAGCTCAAACCTATCTACTGAAGGAAAAGTAGGAAACTAACTACACAATCCTAACTGAAAGATCTAAAAAATAGGGATACAAAATCAAATCTTTTTAAAAACAGAAAAGGAAAGATAATCAACCTAATAGAAATTAATTAATATTAATGAGCTGGACATCTTGCATTTGAAGTACTATTCACATCCTCTGGCTTCAATGGGCTCTTTAAACATCAACTTGGGCTTGAATAAGCATGATTAAGGCTCCATTTGCTTCCTCAATGCATGCACTAACATTATGGGCTTCTAATTCAGCAAATTGAAGCCCAATTGCTCTTTGTAGACACTTAACTCTTCCTCTTATCATTGGACCATCTATCATCAAGTCCTTCTCCACACGAGCATCCTTCCCCACATGAATCTGGTTCATATCAGAGTGGAGGCCATAAGGCATAGAGGGCCTTTGTTTTGTCACTTTTGCACACTCACACATAGTTTGATGTATAAGAAAGCTAAAGTGCTTATGTATACATATTCTTTTTGAGATGTAAATATTTGAGCAAGTATAGAAATATGTATAAATGATGTATGAACTATGTAGAGAGCCAAAGCAATGAAAATGTGGAATTTGGCCCTTTTGTGGATGGTATGCAATAGTGCATTTTGGCCTGTAACATAGTGAATTTGAAATATATGATGATTTAGATCATTTGAGCATTTCATATATGCTATGTTTATACTTTAAAACTTACCTAAGAGGTACTAGAACATGTGGGAGGCTATTTGGACCCACTTTGAACTATTTTGGGTGCCAAAACTGTCAAATTTGTGAGCTCCGTCAAAGTATGACCAAATGAGCTCTTCTTGATATAAAATTTAGTATACCTCTAGAGCTTATTGATAGTTTCTTGAGAAGCTAAAGTAGGTCATATTTGGAGGTCTAGGGAATATTTGGTGAATTGTTGAAGTTTGAGAATTTTTTGGTTTTGGTTATTGTACTGTGCAACTAGGTCTGAAAATGAATTTGTGTCATTCATAGACCAAACGGTGTCCGATTGTCATGAAATTTTATGGGTATAAACTAGATATCCATAGTGAGCTATATCAACTAGAATCACCTCAATCGGAGGTTTGTAGAGGGAGAAAGAACTTTCTGAAGTTCTGTGTCAATATCAGGGAAGTCATCCGACCTTCATTACTGTTCTATCAATTTTTGAGATCTAAGGGCTACTAAAATGATCTAAACTTATTTTTCCCTCTAGTTAATATCTGTAGCTTTCCAAATTGGTATAGTTTTCCTATATTAGATTTCTTGAAATGCCAAACATGGTCCAAATGCTGAGATTGTGGTTAGGAAGTATTTTTAGTGTAAGATTGACACTTAGAAATTTCAAGAGAGCTATGTTTTGCTTGATTCCCATTTTTTTAGAATTAGTTATGATTTTTCAAAATTAGAGCCAAAAATCTTACTTTTGGGCCCATTTGAGAAATTGTATTTTCTTGATTTTTGGCTTCATATCCGTGGTTTATAGGTTATTTGAGGCTATGTATGAGTTTTATAAATGGTGTTTGAGTAAGAAATGTGAATGATGGGTTCACGGAACCCATAGGGCAAAATATAAGCATTTGAATCCCATTTTATAACATGAAAATGCCACAGTTTATACTTGTTCTTTGGAAATCATATGGAATCAAGCCAAGGAAGAGATTACTTGAGGTTAAGACATTATGGTATTACATTTGTTCTATGCATGAGCTTTTGGTTAAAGAATCTCATAGGGATGGTTTGATAGGGCACTTTGGGATAGAAAAGACTTTATCCATGTTGAAAGAACATTTTTATTAGTCTCATATGCATAAGGATGTGATTGTTGTATGTAAAAGGTGCATTGCATGCAAACATGCTAAATCTAAAGTGTAACCACATGGTTTGTATACTCCCTTACCTATCATTCTCATCCTTGGGTAGATATTTCAATGGATTTTGTGCTTGGATTGCCTAGAACATCTAGTGGAAAGGAGAGCATATTTGTTGTTGTTAATCGATTTAGTAAAATGGCTCATTTCATTGCTTACTCAAGAACAAATGATGCTGTCCATATTTCTGATTTATTTTTTAAGAAAATTGTTAGATTGCATGGTGTGCCCCAATCTATTGTGAGTGACCATGATGTTAAATTTGTTAGTCACTTTTGGAAAGCTTTGTGGGCTAAGCTAGGTACAAAGCTTGTGTTTTCTACGGTTGCACATCCTAAAACGGATGGACAAACAGAAATGGTGAATCGAACACTTTCTTCCTTACTGCGTGTTGTAATTCAAAAAAATTTAAAGAATTGGGAAAAGTGTTTGCCTCACATTGAGTTTGCATATAATCGTGCCTTGCATTCTATAACTTAGTTTTCTCCTTTTGAGATTGCATATGGTCTTAATCCTTTGACTCCCTTGGATTTACTTCCTTTGCCTTGTAATGAGTTTGTTAACCTTGATGGTGCAAAAAAAGCTTAAGTTTGTACAAGATTTTCATGCTAAGGTTAAGGCGATTATTGTATAATGAGACTATAAATGGAAAAAAAAATATTGAATATATACTTATCACAATTATTGTATCAAGAAAGAAATGTGTATTGAAAAAATTGTTTCCATTGTCTTAATTATACTTTGTACTATACAAATATTAGTAAAATTGAAACATATGTTACAATAAGCCAGAAGCTTATTAATCCAAATACATTTATTGTTTGGCATGATTAGTTAAGTCATATCAAATCAATTATTATGTGAAACTATTCAAAAAAATTCTCATATGTTACTTGTTTCAAGGTAAATTAATTATTGGTTCATCACTAGCTAAAGTTAAGATTAGATCTCTACATTTTTTGAACATATCTAAGGAGATATATGTTAACAATATGAATATTATCTGATTTTGATATGTACATTTACAAAGATGGTCACATTTATATCTATTATCAATGTGCAACTTGGTGACTGTGAGATTGCTTGCTCAAGTAATTATATTAAGAGCACAATTTCTAAATTGCGCAATCAAGACAACTTGTCTTGATAATACTAGTGAGATTACATCTTAAGTTTTTAATGATTATTTTATGTCTATTAGGATAACAATTAAAAAAAATTGTTCATTAGATGCCTCTAATTAATAGCTAGACTAATATTTATAAGAACAAACTTTCCCAGTTTGACAACAGAGATATGCAATTTTACATACAGCAAAACTTAAAAGTATCAAGCTAGTATATAAATTCTTCCCATTACAATTGGCTTTTGGTTTAGAGTCAAATATTTTTCGTGTTAGAATTTTTAAGTATGGTATATGTTCCAATTGCTCCACCATAATGTGCAATGTTAGGTCCTTAATAAAGGTTAGAAATATATGTTTGTTATGAGTTTCCTTCTTATTTATGACAAGATTTGTCAATTGTTATTTTGATGAAATAGTTTTTCGAATATTACAGGGAGATAATATGTAGGTAGAAAAAAAATTACATGGAATATGTTATTATTATCTTATCTAGATCCTTATACAAAGTAATATTAACTAGAAGTTCAAAAAATAATACATTTATAAAATATTGCAAATCAACTACTAAATGCAATTATTGACATAAAAGGAGTTACTAAATCTCACATACCAATTGAAATTGCTCCAATTCAAATTGATGTCTTGGTAAAACAATGGGTTAATGCAAATGAAAGTAAGCCACACTTGAAACATGGTAGACTAATTGGCTCCAAAGATAACAAACCATGAAAAAAAAAGAGCAAATAACTAAGATGGTCATATTAAAGAAGTAGGTACTTCAAAAGGGACCTAATACATAACTAGTCATAAAACCTTAGAAAAGGTTCAAGTACTTGAAAATAATGAACAAATCTCAATACGCCAATCATTACAAGAAAAAGATGAAACCAAAATGATACAATTGTCAATAACATTTTTCCATATAATGTAGTTGTTGAAATAATAAAACAAAATGAGGATCTTGAACTTAAATTTGTTGAGGAATGTAGACAGAGAGATGACTGGCCAAAATAAAAAGATACAATTCAAGCAAAATTAGATTTACTTTCAAAACATGAAGTTTTTGGATCTATAGTTCAAACACGTGAAGTGTAAAGTTCATATGATATAAATGGATATTTGTGCAAAAACAAAATGGAGTTGTTAGATATATAGCAAGACTCATAATGCAAGAGTTTTCTTAAAGGCCTGGCATTAACTATAAAAAGACATACTCTTCTATGAGGGATGCAATTACTTTTGAATATCTTATTAACCTTGCAGTATATGAAAATTTTGTTATATGTCTAATTGATGTTGTTATAGCATATTTATATGACATACTGTATAATGAAATCTATATAAATATCCTTAAAGGATTTAAAACATCAAAAGCATATAAATATTCCCAAGAAAATTCTTTAATATGTTTACATAAGTCCTTATATAGATTAAAATAATCTAGGCATATATGGTATAGTGGTCTTAGTAAATATTTGCTAAAGGAATGCTAGAAAAGTGATCCAATTTGCCCATGTGTTTTTATAAAAAACAAATATGGATAAGAGTTTGTTATAATTGCTATACATGTTGATAATTTAAATATTATTAAAACTCTTGAAAAGTTTACAAAAATAATTGATTATTTAAAGAAAGAATTTGAGATGAAAGATATAAGAAAAAAATAAAATTTTATCTAGGTTTGCAAATTGAGCACTTGACAAATGGAATTTTTGTTCATCAATTAGCTTATACTAAAAAAGATTTTAAAATGATTCTATAGGGATATATCACATCTACTAAATAGTCCAATAGTTGTAAGATCACCAAATGTGATTAAAGACTTTTTTTATTATTGAGAGAATGGTGTGAAGAATTTCTTGATCCTAAAGTATCATATTTTAGAGTTATAGGAGTATTAATGTTCTTGTTAATAGTACACGACCTGATGTTGTATTTACTGTAAATTTGTTAGTAAGATTTAACTTTTTCCAACAAAAAAGACATTAGAATGAAGTATTTATTTACAATATCTTTGAAAAGCCATTGATATATGGGTTATCTTATTTAATTTAATTTGGATCATAATTAATTCACTATACAAATATAGGATATTTATCTAATTTATATAAAGTTTGATCACTAACATGTTATTTATATGTGAGGGTACATTTATATTATAATGCTATACAAAACAAATTTTACTGTTACCTTATCAAATTATATAGAAATAATTGCAATGCACTATACAAGTCAAGAATATTTTGGCTAAAGTTAATAATCTAACATATCAAAGATATATGATTTACCTTTAGAGATAAAATTCCAATAGTATTGTATGAATATAATATAGCATGTATAGTAAGGGTACATTATATTTCACTAAATTCTTCACTTATGATTTTCAGAAGAATGGTGATAAAGATGTTTAACATATTCATTCATATGATAATTTGGTAGATTTGCTTACAAAGGCATTTTTAACTACTGCATTTGAGAAGTTGACATATATTATTGGGATGCATGGACTTGAAAATATAAAGTAACATTGTCATTAGGCAATGTACTTTTTTTTTCTTAACTAAGGTTTTGTCTTGCTAGGTTTTTCTAATAAAACTTTTAATGAGATAGCTTATAAATATTTTGTACTTCTTTTTCTTTTACTAGGTTTTTATTCCATTAGATTTTTTTTTAGTAAAGTCTAAACGAGACACATTATTTATTAATAAACATCTATGAGGGAGTGTTGTAAATATAATACTTATGTGGATCTTTATAACTCCCAAAGGATTTATATTATATAATTATATAGATTAATTTTCCTATTTATGTTATTGTAACTCTTAGGTTGATCTTTATGATTTAAGGCCTACAAATGGAGGTTGTATACTAAAAATGAGAGACCCTAAGAAAATGAGAAGTATTATTTTATTTCTTCTTTCAATTTTCTCTCTCACTCTTGTTAAATTTATTATATTTCCATTAGTTTTACAGTAGTATCAAATAAATATTGGTAGGATTACAAAGCTCATTTTCAATGTTCTTCTAAATACTAATATCATTTATATATTTTAGTACTTTAGTTTTAAATTATGATTAGATTAAATCAAATTTTGAAAAATAATTTTTCAGATGATGATAATAATACTCAAAATTTTAATATTAAGAAGGTATAATACATATTTCCAAATTACAATGCCCATAATAAAACTTAATTTTCTAGTATAATGATGCCTATTGAGCACTAAACTATTATTTACTCTAACTTGATTCAATTAATCAACACGTTATTTAAACTCCATTTTGACTTATTGAGGATTTTGCATGTTATACTTGAGATCAATTTGAATGATTTCATTTCATAAAAAATTGAACAATTATTATTTATTGATATATTTTTTTTTGGAAGAAATTTATTTGTTTTCTTGGAGGCAAAAAATTACATATTTTGAGCATATTTTTAATTTTATATAAAAATCACAATTGTTTTTATATTTAAAAATTACTCTAATTATTTTTTCAATTTTTTTGGTAATATATTTTTTCAATTTTTAATATAACAATAAATTGACTTACATTATAACTGTTTAATATAATTGAAGATATGACTAAAATGTAAATTTAGTTTCAAGGCAAATTGTATGATCTAGTTATAAATTTTAGGTGACTGACAAGCTTAGGTATTGGTGAGAGAATTCCCCCCTCCTTCTCTCTAAAGAAGTTGTGAGTGCACAAAGTTTGAAGATGTGAAAGGTGTGGTTATTGCAAGCGAATGAAAGAGTTGCTGATCAAGCTTGTCAAGGCTATTTTGCTATGCCTTACTGTTGTGTTGTTTAAAATGTGTGCAGTTAGGGTTCATAAAAAGTTATGCAATCTTCAACAAAGGCTAAGAATTTGGAATAAAAGTCATATTGGTAATATTAGTAACCATATTAAGGAATTGAAAAACCAATTGAGTTAGATTTAAGCAAATATTGATCATGATTAAATAGATCAAATGGAAAAGGAATATTTACATAGACTTGAATTTTGGTATGATTATAAGGAATCTTTGTGGGTTCAAAAGGCTAGTCAGGAATGGCTGAATATAGGGATAGAAATACAAACTATTTTCACAACTTATTAAAAAAAGAATAAAAATAAGAATTAATAGTTTCATTTTTTGCCTAAAATGGGATGATGGTTGTTGGATTGAAGATCAAACTCAAATTAGGTAGATGACTACAACTTGTTTTTTTTTCAAGTGTTTGCCAATCACTCTATGCTAATAGTGGACCAAATTAGGTAAGAGCTACTCTTATTTAATGTTCCTTTTTTATCAAATAAGCATTTGGCTTCCCTCTGTTAGGAGATTTTAGGGATTGACATTGAGAATACAATTATACAATTAAAATTGGATAATGCCCTTGGTCCAGACAATTTTCATGCAAAAATTTTCCAACATTATTGGGAGACTATTAAGCATGATGTGAGTAATATGGTGTTTAGATTTTTCCAAAATGGGTTCTTACTCAAAGCATTGAACCATTCTTATATTGTTTTAATCTTGAAATGTGATCATCCTTAATCTTTAAAGGATTTTTGGCCCTTTAGCTTGTGTAATGTGGTTTACAAATTAATTTAAAAAATAATTTGTAATAGGATGAAGACAGTGCTGGTGGATTTGATTGTGCCAAACAAAAATGCTTTTTTGCTGGATTAGTTGATATCTAATAATGTTATTCTAGTTACAAAACTCATGCATAAGGTTCAACATAACAAATTGAATATTCAAGGTTGGTATGCTTACAAGTTAGATATTGATCAGGCTTATGATAGAGTTTCTTACAACTTTCCTAAGGCCACATGAATTTTCCAAAATTTTAACTTGTAATTTATGTAATGTGTGAGGACTATTACTTATCAAGTTATTGTTAGTGGTCATCTAATAGACTGCTTCACACCCCAACAAGGTTTAAGACAAGATGATCCATTATCTTCATATTTATTTATCTTATGTGTAAATGTATTGTCATGTATGATTTTAAAGGAAGAATAGAATAAAAACTAGAAAGGTATAACAATTGGGAGGCATGCCCAATCAATATTACACTTAATGTATAATGATGATATAATACTTTTTTTCCAAGCTATTGATAATATGTGCATTGAGGTCAATGACATTCTGAATCATTATAGTAGGCTTGTTTGGACAATGTGTTAATACTAATAAATCAAAAATGGTATTTAGTTCAAATATTCCCCATAAATTGAAAAAGTGATTTGCTAATCTCCTAAAGGTGAAATTTAGATCCAGATTAGGGAAGTATCTAGGAATTCATTATGATATTGGTTATATGAAAACTTAAGTATATCAAGAGCTACTGGAAAGATTGATAAAAACTATAAGCTTAGAAATTTGCTCTCCTTTCTCACGCAATAAGGGTTACTCTAATTAATTATGTTTTAAACTCTTCTCTTATATATCCATTGTCATATTTTGAATTGCCATAAAAGTATTATCAGTAAATTGATATGAAAACTTAAGTATATCAATAGCTACTAGCAAGGTTAATCAAAAACTATAAGCTTAGAAATCTGTTCTCCTTTCTCACGTAACAAGGGTTACTCTAATTAATTATGTTCTAAACTCTTCTCTTATATATCCATTGTCATGTTTTGAATTGCCATAGAAGTAGTATCAGTAAATTGATATGAAAGCTTAAGTATATCAAGAGCTATTGGCAAGATTGATCAAAAACTATAAGCTTAGAAATTTGTTCTCCTTTTTCAAGCAGGAACGGTTACTCTAATTAATTATGTTTTAAACTCTTTTCTTATATATCCACTGTCATGTTTTGAATTGCCATAGAAGTATTATCAGCAAATTGATATGAAAATCTCAAACTTCTTTTGGGGTTTTAATGATGCTAAAGCCAAAATGTACTTGATTTGATGGTTAAAGTTATGTCTCCCTCGATCGGAAAAGGGCTTGGTTTCAAGTGTACTAGATGGTTCAACTAACCTTTATTAGCTAAACATATTTGGAGGTTGATATCATCTAGAAATCAGTCCTTATTTTCTTAGACATTAAGGTTTAAATATTATAAATCAAGGGTGAATGGTGACGTAACATCACATTTTGCAATGAGTTAGATGTGGCACATAATCAAAAAGGCTAGCTTTATCATTTTTAATAATTTACAATGATGTATTGGGGATGGTGTGACAACCCTATTTTCTAATCATTGTAATTGTAGCTAAATGCATGATTAATAATAAATGATCAAAGTTTGGAGTCGTTACAATTTGTTACATTATGAAAATATAAGAAAATTTGAACCTTGATATTAGGGTCATCATTAAACAATTACAAACAGGAGAATGCATAAAAGAGATTATACTGTCATGAGAGATTTATGATTTGTCCATCTATCAATTTCAACACACAAAACCTCTCATAAATGTTCCTATATCATTTCCTAGCATTACCATTGAAGAAAGTAAGATATCAAGGCAGTTTGGGGACTTGCGCCGCAGCCTGTATCATTCCTGCCGCAGCTAAGTTGCTCTCTGGAATTACTGGGCAAATTTCTCAAATTTTACCGCGGCTAGCCTACGCGACGCCACGGTGGAAATGCCTCCTGGAGCTACTATTTCACGTCCCACGATCCTCGCCTCGGCGGAACACTCTTGCACCGCAGCAAGATTCGCTATTGGACACCCCTTAGATTGTTCCTTCGACCAGCGCTGCGGCGGTACGTAACGCATCGTGATGAGCTTTCATTTTGTTATCCTCCTGGGCGATTTTTTTCACTCTGAGCCTCGACGAGTTTCTTCATGCCACGGCGTTCCTCGACACTGTTACTCTCCAGGAAATTTTTATTCGCTTACGCTGTGGCGCCCCTCGCCTCTATCACTCATTTGGTCGCGGCGGAGCCTTCTTAGCCGTGGCATGATTCCCTCCTGTAATTACATCTCTCAAATTTCGTCCCCTACACTCCAATTCTCATCTTAGGACTACTCTAGGACCACTCTCACTTATTTTATATGACTCTAATGGTATTTATCTACCCTATACACCCTGCTATTCTACCATTACCAATTCAAAACTTAAATATAAATTTTCACTCCTCCAACTATCCTATACCGACAAGTCTATAGAATAATAGCAACAAGAATCCATGCACTATTGGAAATTAAAATTCGATATATATTCCGTCAGAGGTTTCATACATCAATGGTTCATATTACATCTAATACATCACATAATTATATTTTCAACAGTATACTATACCATAAATTCAGCAAAATTCATACATCAAGGGTTATGGGCTCATACATCCGATATCAAGTTAAAATGAGGTCTAACTCCTCAATGAATACATCTTAAGTAATCAAAATATAAGAGCCTACGCTTGGCAACATGAATACACGATGATACTATACAATAAAGAATACAAAATTTAGCATCTATACTAAATAAGTCAACCTATGTGCAGCCTTCTCCCCACATGTTGGAGCTCATGGATTTTCATCCACTTGCTTCCCCTTATCCTTACCCAAAGAACTTTCACCTGAAATATTAATCCCATAAAACGGGGTGAAATGCGAATCTCAATAACCAAGGCAATTCTATCATATAATTCAGTTTAATTAGCATACATGCATAATTTCACATAAGCATCAGAAGAACACTAGTCATATCAGTAAATGAAATAATTAGGCTATCATGATCACTATCCCATACTAGCAATCATATTTCCACATGTTAAAGGCCAATAATACCGGGAGAGGCCCGTCCACAGAACCTACTCCCCTTTGAGCACAACCAGGGCTCAGTACATTTGGGATTTGATCATAACCTGATATCCGATTGAAGCACATACACAGGTGGTAGTAGTACCACAGCTCCACCATGGACTCACAAGGTCTAATCACAATATAATAGATAGCCAACCAATTCCTTCAACATTTCAAATCATTCATGTATAGAAAATATGAAATTAAAACAGATATATGCATGGAATTAATGTAAACCCGGTTACCTCACTTGTAGACAATTGCAACAGCCACTAATGGTACAAAAATCTCCCTAAAACTATAGCATTAGAAAATTACTACTTTAATTCATCATTAACAGTTGCAACAAGTGTCCAAAGAATTTAAAATGCTAATGACTACTTAGGGAACACTTACCCAGCCACTACAAATCCTAAATTCGAATTGAAGTGTCCTCTACCAAAAACCTCAATATTTCACCTAAAGTCCTAAGCAAATTCGTACAAAATTAATACCTATATTATAAATCAGCTATAAGGGTCTCAAACTAGCAAAGAAAGCATCAAAATGAAGGATTTATACTTACCTAATGTCAGCCCTAGCCTCAGCCTACGAATTTTACTAAGAAAATCCTAAACAACCATATTTCAAATTTTGGGAATGGTAAAAATACTCCAAATGAAAAACTAATCGGATCAAAATGAAGAGAAAGATGAGAGGATTAAGTTATATAACTATTACCTTGGTTGAATTTTGCTCTAGAAGTGGGATAATATGGAAATATGCCAAGAACCCTATAGCCTCCTTTGGACCTCCGAATTTTGAGATTTGTGTTTGTGTTTCAGCAAATGGGGAAAAGGCTTAAGTATTAGGGTTTTAGTTGGGTTTTAGTTGGGTCAAATATGGGTCATGGGTTGCTCCAAGGTCCAACTCCATTTGGGCTTTAGATTTTAGCTTTGTTGGGCTAGCTCTTATGCATTGGGCTACTGAAATTTCATTGGGCCAGACTTAGTTTTAAGAACTCCATTGTTTGGGTCTGCACAAGGTTCATTGGGCCATTCCTAAGAGCTTGTGCAAGTTGGGCCTTAGGTCTCTAACCCATTAAATCAAATTGGATCTGCACCTACTTATTGGGCCTCCATTAGCCTTTTATCATGATCTCCTACATTAATTTGGGTCTAGATGAAATTTCTATCCCAATTAAATCTCAAACCCATATTAATAAATTTTATCTTTCTAAAATTTTCTTTCACCTAACTTGACCAATTATCCCATATTAATTATTCTTAATTAACCTAATCCATGATTAATACTTTAATTAATTTTTTGGGGTATTACAGATGGCTCATCAATTTCCATCTTAAACCACCATTGGTGGCCAATATAGGTCAATCCCTTGACTTTTATTCGAATAGTTAGGGATCTTATACTATATAATCAACGATATTGGAATAGTCAATTGATAAATCAATTATATTTGAGGAATGAGGCTCAATGAATTCTTCAATCTACTTTTTCTATTACAAGTCAAAGTGATCAGATAGTATGGATTGGAGTGACTGTAGGTTTGCATACCGTGGTAAATTGATATAAAATGCTATCTAAACAATTAGAGTCAAATCATTTACATTTATGTATAGATTAGGGTAAACTTTGGAAGCTTTGTCTTCCAATTCAGATTATCTTGTTTATGTGGTGCTTGCTATTCAACGCTCTACCCTTGTTAATTTGCTCACATCATTTTATCTATTGATGATGGATATCAATTTTGTGATTACCAAGAACAATCATATAATTATGTGTTTTTAATGTGCCCATTTGTATATGCAGTTTGATTTGAATCTTAGTTAGGCTTAATTATAGATTAGCTCTCATCACCTAATATTTTTGTACAATAGTGGTTTTGCCAAGAGCAACAAATCATAATTAATAAGGCGTGTATGTTCTATATTCTATTTGGTCTAGTCATAATGGGAAAATTTTTAAAGATCCCAATGTATGCCACTAGATGTGATCATAATGATTCGACAAATATATATTTGATTCTAGAGGACATAGGTTCTAATTTGACTTCAAGATTTAGACAAAGAAAGTAGCCACTTTAAAGTGGCAGATTTTGCTTAATCAATGGTATTTTTTTGTCAACCAATCTTGACAAAATAATAGGGAGATGAAAAGTAGCACTTTCATTTTGATTTGGTTAGCTAATTCTAGATTTAAGATGTTGGTCTAGCATAACAAAAGGTTTAAGGGTAGACTAATAATTTTTCTTTTTATTGGCAATACAATATAGGTTGAATTTTCATCTCAAATAGCAACAAATTTTGCATTTTTATTTATACCCTTTGAATATTGGTGTCTTTCTTGAAAATCAATATCATCACTTGGAGATTCCCATGATACTACTAATAAATTTGCATATTGTACAACAAGATGTTAGAAATCAACTTGCTAGGTTTGTCTTGTGTACAATTATAGTTGTTTTGCAACAGTTGAAACAAGTTTTATAGTTATTGTAATTTTACTATTTATAAATAAATGGAAAAGAAAACAACTATAAAATTTAAGAAATTCCTATATAGTGAAAGTGAGAATTGTAAAGTCGTCATGTATTTTAAGGAGTAAAAAATAAATTAGTTAAATACATCCAAATTAATCCCAATGCCAAATAATTGTTTTTTTTTCTTAAATTACTCAGTTACGTAATAAAAGAAAATTCAATAAGGAGTTTAAACTTTTCAATATAGGAGCTTTTATTTGTTAAATAATTTCAATATTTATAATAAAAATATTATATTATTGAGTAAATTACATGATTTTTTTTATTTTGGTTAAAATTATAGAGGCATTCTTTTTATTTTAAACATATATTTTTTAAATAAAAATTATGCTATATTTTAATTTTTTTAAAAATAATTTTTATTAACTTAAATACATATTTTTAGGATAAATTTAACAAGAGCAAAATCTATTCATTTTATTTTGTTTTTATTCTTACATATTTAGAAACAAAATATATTTTTTATTATTTTTATTTGTGTATACTTAAATATAATACATATCTATGTATTTGATTTAATTAAAAATATTCTGATAAAAAAATTTTAAAATAAATTAAAGTACATATTAAAAATAAAAAAATTATATAATTTTAATGAAATTAAAAAAATCTGCGTAATTTTTTCTATATTATTTATATATGATTTTGAAACAGGTCGAGCTCGTATTTTTACTCTCTAATAAAATTAGTGGTGCAGTGGATCTGGATTACGTATGGCTCCCAAAATTTTGGTGGTATATGGCGAGAAATAATATTACGAAGGTAGAAAGCTAAAAGGAAGGAAATCAAGGTTAATGGTAATCCTTTCGGCCGAAAAGGTTAATGGTAATCCCATTACGTGTTAGGAACTCATGGGCACCCGCTCCGCCTCCTCTCTCTTACTCTCTTTCTCTCTGAAAAATAATCTCTCTCTCCTTCCTCTCCCTTCCTCATATGTAATTTATAAATTCTCACATCATTCGCCTCGCTGATCTCTCCTCTCTTTCTCTCTCTTACTCCGTCTTGAGCAATTTTCTCATTCGTTCTTCCACAGTCTTCACATTTCCTCCATTGAAAAGAAGCTAGGGTTTTCCTTCATTTCACTTTGGCTGTAGAAGGAACAGCTTCAGAGGTACGTCGTCTTTTTCGGCACTCCCTTTTGCCCTAGTTTCGCCACTTAATTTGGACATTGTCTCATTTTCCTGTTACAGATGATCCTAAGTATATTTTAATTCAGCGCTTCATCTTGGTCTCATTTTTTTTTAATTTTTATCTGTCTCAATTTTGGTTTTATTCCTTTATTTTGACTCGTGTAATTTATCAGGTGCTGGTATGTGTGCGACTTTGAATTTTAATCTAATTAAGCCAACCTGTTTGTTTTCCCCCCAGTTTCCCATGAGTTTGACACTCAGATTGTGGTTCCTCTTTTTCTTTTTCTTTTTTCTTTTCCTTTTTGGTTTTCGAGAGATTGAAATGGTGGTTTAGCTATCCTCTTCTTTTTTTTTTTTTTTTTCAATAGGAGTTTGGGCTTAGAAATGGTGGCTTAAGGTGTATTTGTAACGGTTGATTGATAGAGGGATATAAATTGGGTTTCAAGGGTAGTGGTGAGGGTGAGATATTGGGTGAAGATGACGGATATTCAACCGCTACAACAGAAGCCTGAATCTACTGATGCCCATGTCCAGTTTGAGCGTGGGCTGGAGGAGTTTATGCGGGGGCACTTGGATGATTGCATGTCCTTTGCTTCGTGTAGTTCTGCCCGAACTCCAGATGGGGAGGATGATGAGAGCGATCAGCTAGTTAGGAGGAGACGAAGATCTGATCTTGAAGGGGATGATTTAGCAGAGTCATCAGCTGCACGCCGGCGCCACTCGCGAATTTTGAGCAGATGGGCTGCCCACCAGGCCCAAGAGATGATAACTACAATTGAGAGGAGGAATCGGGAGTCTGAGTTAATGGCACTTGCGGGACTACACACAGTCTCAATGTTGGACTCTTCTTTTTTGAGGGGATCACAGACTCCAACATCTGGCCATGAGGGGGCTGTAGAGAGGCCCAGCACTCAGGCATCTGCAATCCTACAGATGTGGCGTGAATTGGAGGATGAACACTTACTGAATCGGGCACGTGAAAGAATGAGGGAAAGGTTGCGGCAACACAGGAGTGCTGACTCTAATGCCAATGAATCAAGTACCATGTCAGATAGTCGTGGCAGTGAGAATCAGGGGAGTTTGGTGGATGCAAGTGAAAGTGAAAATGATTATGGGACCTGGTCACATGATCAGATTCAATCACAGCATGAAAATGGTGATCATAATGGGTCTAGCAGGGAGCAATCTCCTGATCTTGGTGAAGTTGAGAGGGAGAGAGTTCGACAAATTGTTCGAGGATGGATGGAAAGTGGCATTAGTGATCATTCATCTAATGCAAGTCAGAGAAACAATAATCACAGAGCAGAATGGCTTGGTGAAACGGAGCGTGAAAGGGTAAGAATTGTCAGGGAGTGGGTGCAAATGACAAGTCAGCAGAGAGGTTCTCGTGGGAACCGGAGGGATAGTCAAGTCACTGAAAGTGGTGCTCGAGTTGATCGTGTCCGTGATGGATTGATAACTGATCATGATGAGGGCCAGCCAGAGCATGTTGGCCGTGACCTGTTGAGGTTGCGTGGAAGACAAGCTCTGGTTGATTTGCTTGTGAGGGTTGAAAGGGAAAGACAAAGAGAGCTGCAGGGTTTGTTGGAGCACCGGGCTGTTTCTGATTTTGCTCATCGTAACCGCATTCAGGTCAGTTGGATTCTCTGTTAGAATTGAAATTAATGGTTCACTTCCTTGTAATGTCTGCACATAGTTAATATAAAGGAGCCATGTCTTAGAAGAATTCAAAAATATATGAACATCTGGCAATATGCATTTCTGTTTAGATGGTCATATAAGAAACTGTTTTGAAATATGCAGAGTGATTTTCTTAATGCTGAATATTTTGCTGATGTTTGCTTCTGGTCTCTGATATATCTGGCTTGGATATTTCCCTTGCTCCCCACTTCAATATAGTTAAAGATTGTTACTGATTCCAGTATTTACAGAAGATGCCTTAAATTGTGATATAATATGTGCTGGTGCTCCTTCCCTCTGATATGTTTTGCTGAATTGACCTTTTATAAATTGGAAATGGCCATGTAACTCGATATTGGGTTGGAAATTATTGTGTCTAGCTTGTTTAAGAATATTGAAGCTGTGAATTATTACATGGATCTTAACAGATCAACTGCCTAGAGTGGCTTAATTGCATTTAACTTTTTAAACTTAACTGAAATTTTAGCATAAGGCATGGGTCTCTCTAGAATATATTTTGGCAGATATTTTCATGCTCTCATCTACTCAAATTGTCTTTGCTGATGATTTAGTTCTTAATTTATGAATTCTTTCAATTATTAGAATATCAAATATAATTTAATATAGATCTACTTGCATTGTCACATGAAAAATAATAATTATTTTTATCATCATTCTGATTTTTTTTTTTGGGTTGATTCTTTTTCATTAGTTTCTCTCTAGAAACATATTAAACTGTGTGATTGCAAGGAAATGGTAGGCATAGCGCCTTTTCTTTTTATTATTAATATAATCTCAGGCTTTTACTTCTGCTTGTAACTTGACTATTGATACATGAATACCTTTTCAGTCATTACTCAGAGGTAGATTCCTCCGAAATGAAAGAACTATAGAAGATGAGAGGCCTCCTTCTATGGCTGCAAATGAATTAGTTCAGTTAAGACAACGGCACACAGTCTCTGGTTTAAGGTGTGCAATTCAAGACCTGAAGATGTTCTTTCCATTTTAAAATTAGGATTCTAATTTCTTCTTGCTTTTCTTTTTAGAATCTGGCATAACTTCAGTTTGATCCTTTTTTTCCCCTTTCCCTTTTGCTAAATTAGGTTGGCTCTATCTGGTGCCTCCAAGATACAGATTGTATTTCAAAAAATTGAATGCTGCCTGAGGTTCTGTTGTATGAGTTTGACTGTACTACTTCTGATTTTCATCAAATGTCAGCTGAATAACATTTTCATAGATATGTTTAAATCCTTAGCTCTGAGAGTAATTGGGGTAATTTACCCAGATACTCACAAACATCGTTGCTATATGATTTTTAATTACCCTAGTCCTAGCCTGTACTTCTATGCAGTAGTACTTTGGTTTATACTCATAAGTTTCTTCCTCAATATGCAGTGAGGTCTGCATATTTATGTTTTGCAATTCAACAAGACTTGACATGTATGCCTAGCGCACTTGCTTGTTCCTTTCTTTCTTTCTTTCTTTTTTTCAAAAGAGAAATTAAAGTTCAATTTTGTATCATTCTGAATATAATCTAAAGTTTCTTTTTTAACATTTTAATAGATCTTGGTATACATCTATGGTAAATGCGTTCATTGCATATTCATTGAGTCAAATAGGATAATCTTAAAGATTATTTTTATGCATGAGCTGCACTTGTTATGATTCCTATTTGATGCTCTTGTCTTGACAAATTCAGAGAAGGATTTCGCTCAAGATTAGAAAATATTGTTCGTGTTCAAGCAAGCAGCAATTCTGATGCTACATCTAATGGTAACATCAGTGAAACTAGAAGTGACCTGAACCTAGCAAACAATTCAATAGATGCCCACCATGAAAATTATGAACAAGGGCAGATTAGGAGCCTGGAAACTGATGTGCCGCAGTTGGCTGATCAGACAGGAACTTTTGAAAGTAGCACAAGTGAGAGTATAAGTTGGCAAGAAACTAGTAATCAAGGAGGGAACTGGCAGGAACAAGTTGCTGAAGATGGTCGTGGGAATTGGCAACGGAGAGCTTATGGTCCTTTCAATCAGTTAAGAGATGGAAGTGCAGTTAGTGATTGGCCTCAGGATACTCCAAGAAATGTAGAAGGGGAAGATACTCCTCTGCGAGAAGCTCAGGGAATTTGGCATGAAGATAATTCAAGAGAAGCTGCTGGTAACTGGTCTGAAGAAGCTTCTGGTCCTCCAAGGAATCGACGAGGTGTTCCTCTTAGGAGATTCAATAGATTTCATCCACCTGATGATGATAATGTATATAGCATGGAGCTTAGAGAACTTTTGAGCAGGTAGTTCTTTCTTTTGCCTCACAGAAAGCTTTATCTGCTGACAGTTGTTCAGACCTCGGTCTGATATTTGATCTATTGGCTTTTGTCTCTTCAAGAAAGCAGGGATTATAATTGACGCATTTTTACATTTGCAGGAGAAGTGTTTCCAATCTTCTTCGCAGTGGTTTCCGTGAAAGTCTGGACCAACTAATACAGTCATATGTGGAAAGGCAAGGTCGTGCACCAATTGACTGGGATTTGCACAGAAACTTGCCAACCCCAACTCCTGCCTCACCTGCTAGGGATCCTGAGCAACAGGCAGATGAACGTAATGGGGTTCAACATGATGCCATTAATAGGCCTTCACTAGTATTGCCATCTCCACCAGTACCTCCACCACAGCCACTTTGGCACCAGGACTTGCATCAGACTGGATGGTCTCGCCATAGCATGCATCGTTCTGAAATTGTGAGTCTACATACCTTGCCTCCATATTTTTCCCCTCCTTTATTCAACATTGCTTTTTAAAATCACTGTATGTACTGTGTGTTTAATAAAATTGGTTTTCTCTCATGGAGTTCTATATGGAAAATGAAAGTACATTGCTTTTCTCTTTATTTGAAATCATTGGTAGTTACTAGTGAGGTATTAAGTGGATCAAGAAAGCTATTAGAAGTTGGTTGAGTTTAAGATATCAATCTAGGCTCTTTAATCATATTCTTGTGTGTTGATTAAAATATTATGAATTTTGTCTGTACCTGTAAATGCCATCATACTACATATGTTAAAATTCTTGCTTAAGCATGGTTTGTGGATATTGATACTGATTGGATTTGGGTGTAGGAATGGGAGATAATCAATGATTTGAGATCAGATATGGCTAGACTTCAGCAAGGCATGAATCACATGCAGAGGATGTTGGAGGCTTGCATGGATATGCAACTGGAGTTACAGCGCTCTGTCAGACAGGAAGTGTCTGCAGCACTGAATCGGTCAGCTGGTGAAAACGGTATAATTTCTTTCCTTCTTCCTGTGATTTATTTTGGGGCCCAATTTAATACTTTCATCTGTTGTGGGTCTTGTGTTCTGGAGGAAAGAACCTATTTTCATGATAGATAATGAAGTTATATAGGTTGCATTTTCTTTAACAGTTAATTATTTGCATTTATCCTTGATCTCGAGTCATTGATATGATATTAATTTTACTGTGTAGGATTGGGTGCTGAGACATCCGAGGATGGGTCTAAATGGGGCCATGTGAAAAAGGGAACTTGCTGTGTTTGTTGTGATAGCCATATTGATTCGCTCCTGTACAGGTATTTATACATGATGCATTCATACTTCAAGCACGTACCAAAACCTGAGCCTGCATTTTTATGTGGGGAAATAACTGCATTTGCATTTGTGAATGCGTGTAATTTGTAATTTTCTCTTCTTTACATGACTCTTGGGAACAATGGTTTGATATCTTTTTCCTTTTCCTTTTCCTTGCCTTATTTAAATTGAAAATTTATTGCAGATGTGGTCACATGTGCACTTGTTCAAAATGTGCCAATGAGTTAGTTCGTGGTGGAGGAAAGTGCCCTTTATGCCGAGCACCTATTGTTGAGGTGATCCGAGCATATTCCATTATGTAAAGAGGAAGTTCAAAGGGCAGGGGAAAGAAAAAGGGGGGAAAAAATTTGATAAGGTGGTAAGATCTGAGGGAGTAAATCTTGGTTCTTATCTGTAGAGTGTTCAGTAGTTGTCTATGTTTTTCTTATTATATCTTGAACACCATGAATTGTATAATTGGATTAACAACGGCGCTGTTGATTCATCATTCTTGCGTAAATAAATAGTTGGCCTCAATATTCTTTTTAATTTTTGCCATTTAGATGGGTCTAATGTCTTGTGCTCCTGTTTAAGTGTAGTCTCATTAGTCTCTATTTTTAAAGGAAATTCTGAGTCTGTATCATAAAACAAATATTTTTGCAGGCTAGGATATTTTTTATAGTTATTTTTGGGACAAAAAAATCCCTTGAGAAGTTAGACGTTTTTTTAAATAAATTGAAATGTTTAACTTTCTTTAACAAATAGCACTTTTTAAACTCTCGTAAGAACTAATTCACTTGTATTGTGTAGCATTCTTCATATTTTGTGATTTAGTGTGTTGATTTTGTTTTGGTTGTTGGTTGAGTTGCATTTTTTCAATAACATTTAGGCATTTAATTTGGATAGCTTAGATTTTAAATTTTATTTTATTTTTTTATATTTGACATTTTTTTATTTAAAGAAAATAGAATGTAAAATTATAGTATTTTTTTAATTGCGAGTTTTAAAAAAGATTATGATTAAAATTTAAAAAATAAGTTTAATATTTAGATTATTCATATCAAAATAACACGCTGCTTATCTCTAGCAGCACGGCGTGCTGCTTATCTCCAGCAGCAGAGAACCGCGATTTGTAATTTTGGCTACCAAAAACACCTTTTTACCTTGCTAGTAATTTTTTTTGTTTTGACTTGTGTTTGTTTTTATGTTTTTATTTTGTTCTTAATTGATTCTCTTCATGTTTAACCTGTACAGTCCCTATTCTCGGGAATCCAGACAACATGCTCAGCTTCATGATTTGTTGCTTACCAAGATCCAGCATAATCAAGTACCCAAAACAATTATGATAGGCCTGGATTAACTCCGGTCCAAACGTTAATACTACACCAGACAATAAAACCATTTAATCGGGAAAGAACATTGAAGTTCTTTAAATTAGAAACCTTATTACATCAAAATGTTTAGTTTGAGAAAAAGAAGAAAAAAGGAGTTCAGACCAAATGATCTTTATGGGTGCTATTTAATACTGAGATTACATGGAATTGCCTTGCTCCCCTTTTCTTAATTTCATTAGATTCCCTTACGAAATGCGCCAACACTATAATTTTCATGATTCTTTTATGATCCTATTTCTGATTCCCTTGTTGGACAAAAGGTCCATTTATATACAATAATCGCATTGGAGCGGGTATAGTTTAATGGTAAAAGTGTGATTCGTTCTATGGATCCCTTACTAGTTAAGGGATCCCTTGTTTGATTCATATTCCGATCAAAAACTTTATTTCTTATCTTAAAAGGGTTTAATCCTTTACCTCTCAACGAACGATTCGAGGAATAATATACATTATCGTAATTTGTATTAAAAAAGAATCAATTCGAAATTCACAAATTGAATTATGAAATTACAAAACATAAGTTTTTTGACTTGGATCAATACTCCCAATTTTTTGAGTATGAGTAAAGGATCCATGGAGAAAGATATAGAAAGTTTATTTTTAATCGTAACTAAATCTTCCATCTTTTTTTTATTTGGATAGGAGAGATTGAAGCAAAATAGCTGTTAAACGATTACTTTAGTTTACTAGAGACATCGACATATTTTTTTTAGCTCGATGGAAAGCTTTTCCTAAGGATTCTCTTAAATAGAAATAAAGAACGAAGTAACTAGAAAAAAAAGATTGTTAGAATCCTCCTCTTCTAGATTCTAGAGGGATCATCTAAAAAGCGGGATGTTTTGAATGCATTTAGACAGAAAGGCTGACATAGATGTTATGGATCGAATTTTTTTTATGTCTTCCATTTGTTAATTTCTTCCATAAAGGAGCCGAATGAAATCAAAGTTTCACGTTCGGTTTTGAATTAGAGACATTCAAAATGATGAATCAACGTCGACTATAACCCCTAGCCTTCCAAGCTAACGATGCGGGTTCGATTCCCGCTACTCACTTCTATTATATCTCTATATTCTATTTGAATCTATATTTTTGTATTATAGAATTAATATAAAATTAATTTATTTTTTTTAGTTATTTAATATAGATTTAATATAGAATTTTATTAATATAAAACTAATTAATAATTTTAGTTTTTAACTAAAAAATATAAAGAAAATAGAATTCTTTAATTCATTCTAATTAATTAATCTAATTAATGAAAAAATAGAAATGCAATTCATCATTAAATTGAATACATAATCCCCGGATCACATATTCTTTTTTTCGAATAGAACAATAAAAATTGTAATGAAAAGAAAAGCGTCCATTGTCTAATGGATAGGACAGAGGTCTTCTAAACCTTTGGTATAGGTTCAAATCCTATTGGACGCAAATTATTTGCATATATATATTGATATTGAATTAAATTTCTATATTTCTATGTCAAGAAAAAGATTTGGAATGATTTGAATTTAACAAGAGACACTTAGACTTTTAGAGTAATAACTTAACTTATATACATAAGTTATACACAATTTCTATCTTGACCCTCTATTTTTTTATAGAATCTTATAAAATCGTGGATTTCTTTAAATATCCAATTTTAAATATTAAATATAAAAAATCTAAAAATAGATTCAAAAATGGATTAATATAATTTAATAGAAATTAAAATATTAAAATAGATTCTATTTTAATATATTATTAAATATATTAAATATTAATAAAATGATATTAATGAAATAGAAATAGATTCTATATAATTAATAATTAAATTAATAAATTCGAATTCTATATTCTATACTTATATATTATAAAATTTCAAATTTCTTATAAATAATAATAAAGTTATTAAATGAAATTATTAATCAATTTTTTTCTACTTGTTCCTGAAGTAAAAAGAGTTCCATCTGTTCCTGAATAGCTTCTTTCAAAAGGACTTAAGCTTCTCGAGTGAATGTCTTGGTAGAAGATATGATTTCTTGAAATTGAGGTTTATTCGTTTTTAAGTAAGTACGTAACTCAACAAGAAATTTCCTTACCTGTCCAATTTCTAATGAATCAAGATAACCATTCGTTCCGGTATAAATAGTTATTATCTGTTCTTCCACAGTGAGAGGGGCTGATTGGGATTGTTTGAGCAACTCGCGCAATCGTTGACCTCTTGCCAATTGATTTTGAGTAGCTTTATCGAGATTAGAAGCGAATTGTGCAAAAGCTTCTAATTCTGCGAATTGTGCCAATTCTAATTTTAATTTACCAGCTACTTGCTTCATTGCTTTAATTTGAGCCGCAAATCCAACTCTGGAGATGGAAATACCCACATTAATTGCGGGTCTGATTCCAGCATTGAATAGATCGGCGGATAAGAATATTTGGGCATCTGTAATGGAAATTACATTAGTAGGAATATAAGCTGAAACATCTCCCGATTGGGTCTCAACTATTGGTAAAGCAATCATACTTCCTTCACCTAACTGAGAACTTGATTTAGCGGCTCTTTCCAAAAGGCGTGAATGCAAATAAAAAACATCTCCTGGATAAGCTTCGCGACCCGGTGGTCTTCATAATAGAAGAGACATTTGGCAATAAGCCTGTGCTTGTTTGGAGGGATCGTCATAAACGATTAAAGTGTGTCGTTCACGGTACATAAAATATTCAGCCAGAGCTGCTCCTGTATAAGGAGCGAGGTATTGTAATGTAGCTGGAGAATCCGCTGTTTCAGCTACTACAATAGTGTATTCCATTGCTCCCCTTTCTTGTAAAGTAGTCACCACTTGAGCCACAGAAGATGCTTTTTGACCAATAGCTACATAAACACATATTACATTTTGTCCTTGTTGATTGAGAATGGTATCTGTGGCTACTGCTGTTTTACCGAGTTGTCTGTCCCTAATAATTAATTCTCGCTGACCACGCCCTATAGGGATCATCGAATCAATAGCAATGAGTCCTGTTTGAAGAGGCTCATATATGGAACATCTCGAAATAATATCGGGAGCGGGAGATTCAATTAACCGAGATTCAGAAGCTACAATTTCTCCTCGACCGTCAATAGGTTTAGCCAGGGCATTTATAACACGACCCAAATAAGCCTCACTTACTGGTATCTGAGCAATTCTTCTTGTTGCTTTTGTAGAACTTCCCTCTTGTATCATCAAACCGTCACCCATTAATACAACACCAACATTATTTGATTCCAAATTCAAAGCAATGCCTATTGTACCCTCTTCAAATTCTACTAATTCACCTGCCATTACTTCATCAAGACCATAAATACGAGCAATGCCATCGCCTACTTGAAGTACAGTACCAGTATTTACAATCTTTACTTCGGTATTATATTGCTAAATACGTTCATGGATAATTTTACTAATTTCATCTGCACAAATGGTTACCATGAGTATTTTTTAATTCTTTTTTAGAAGAAAAAAAATAATGCCTACAATAAGAAGGACTAATCTGTTATTTTATTTCTTTCATCGCCCCAAACATGCCAATATTAGCAATGATGGTACGTAAATGTAACTCGTTCAAGCAACTATTCAGAGTTCCTAGAGCTCCCTGTAAGGCTTGTTGGAAAACTCCAACGCCTATAGAACTTTGTGGAGCTGCAAGAGCCGACATATAGAGGTGTTTTGTTGCTTTCTCTTTATTGTAATGTTTCCCTCCATCAAAAGTGCAGAAAAGAAAAAGTAAAATAAAATAAAAAGGAATATGAAAAGCTACAGATTATTTGAATACATACGCTAAGAATTAGATAAACTATTTTAAATATTTATTATTAAGTTTTTAAATAAAAACATAACATGTAAACAATTTTTATAGCATTAATTATTGATTTTTAAAATTTTTTTCCTCATTATGATTCTCATTTAATACCAAACACTTAATTAGTGCACATAAATTTTCATTCCAAATGTAAGTCAATATTTCAGAGGTGATGGATGAGTTCATATGAGAATATAAAAATGTTAGGGACGTAGATACTGTTGATAAAAAAATTTTAAAATGAATTTTAAAATGAGTTATAATTATGTCAAACAATATTTTTAAAATGATATTTTTGGGGGGAAATCTGAATTTGGAAAAACATTATTCATGGCCAAAAGTGTTTTGAGAAATTAAGCCAAGGAGATTTTAAGAAAAATTATTTTTTTGAAAAAATATTTTTTAAAGCTTTCATTGTTTAAATCATTTCTTAGTCAAATACATTTTATAAATCAAAGTCTTCGTGTGGAAGAACCAAATATGCTTCTGGGGTAAAAAAAGTTTTAAAGAAAATTGTAACATTACTTTAGTGCTACATAATCTACTTGAATATAGGATGAGATTTTGATAGTTATTTATTTAAAACTTCTTGATATAACTTTCGGTTATTATGACTCTAAAAATTAAAAATAACATTTAATATTTGGCTATCAATATTTAATATATGGTTAACCCCATATTTCAAATGTTCACACTATCTTATTACTGTAATTAAACTACTAACATAGCAAAAGTAGCCTTCTAGTAGGAGTACTTGGTTACATTAATCATCCCACTAATATCTTGTACTTGTGTTCCAGGCTAAATGACAATGTATAGTTCTATTCAAAGCTACTATTATGATGACACAAATAGGAAATAAAACTTGTCTATCTTAGTGGTATCCCTAAGTACTTGGGTTGAGCCTACTGTAAGTACTTCAATCCATTATCAACATAGTATTAGTGAAATAAAGATTCCTATTAAACATAATACTAAATGTAATAAAAATTTATATTTTCATTAAGAATATTATCAATTTTAAAAACTAATCATGGTCTAGTTATAAAGTGTGTAGAAAATATTTATTCCTTTTGTATCATCTTATTTGTAGCATACAAAAATAGTAAGCACATAATATATTACACATGATTGCAGATAGGTACCATATCATACATTCATATACAATCACATACATATCAAATACAATATCAAGTATTCAGATACAATAATATGCATATTTGATTAAATTATATGGGGTCATGATTTAACCTATACTAGCTCAATTAAATCATGAAATATACTTATTTGTCATATCTACACATCATATACACTTTATGTAGATTACCATATTTAATAGAATAGCATATGCGATGCTTACACTTATTCATAAGATAGTTGTCACACCTGAAAGTGTAATTGTAAGGTGCTAGAAAAAGAATTTTTTTTTTTATTTTCAAAAAAAGAAAATCCAATGGAATGAATAAAAGGAAAAACTTTGGAAAAAAAAATTTTATTAAAAAGATGGTTTGCAAACAAAAAATAAATTTGAGAATTGATTGTGTGTGGAGAAAATGTTAAACACCCTACAATACTTGTTCCTAAAAATAATTACCATTAAGTTAGTTATGCAAAAATAAATGTGATATTAATCTTGTCTTAATTACCTTTATCAACTACATGTGAGTAAAATAATAGCAGAAGAAATTCAAAAAAGAAAAAAAAAGTTCATTTACTAGGACATACTTGATTTAAGATGAGAGACTAGACATCAATATCCACATGGTTCTATTGGGTAAAAATCCATGTCAATTGGTCAGTGACTTTTAATTTTTTGTAAAATGATAAAGAAAATACAAATTATTTTTGTCTTTCACAAATAAACTGGCTTTAAAGTTTGTTGATGTATTTTAATTTACAAAAGTCACATTAATCTCACTTCTTTATTATCTTCAATTTTCCTTTTCTATTATTTTTATTTTGGAAAATAAGATTTTTATTTGAATAGAATGGAATTTTTATTTTTATGAAATATATATATTTTTTAATTCTAATTTTTTTGTCAAAAGAAAATTTGAGGAAATTTTTTAAGTCTATGAGAAAGGAATTTAATTTTATTTTTGGTATGAAACTCTTAAAAAATTTGTTTACTTAAAAATTTTAAGACACTCACCTTTGAATGTAAAAGAGAAAAATTTCATTTAATCTTTTATTTTAAGATATTAACATTGAACTTTAAGATATCATCTTTGTTTTTGACATTTTGATTTTTAAAGAGAAAACTTTCAAGAAAATGATTTTAAAAAAACTGATTTTTATATTTTATTTATGAAACACTAATTTTTAAATTTAGAAAATCCTTAGGAAAAGGAAATTTATTTAATTTTTTATTTTAAAATATTTACCTTTGAACTTTAAAATATCATTTTTTTACATTTTTTATTTTTTAATAAAAACTATTAAGAAAATATTTAAGATTTATTTAACTTTTAAATAAAGTGATTTTTTATTTTCATATTTTCATTTCTTTTAAATTTTAAGAAAATGCAAGACATTAAAATCCAACTTGATTTTTTGGTAATTTTTCAAAATAGAATTTGGAGAAATGTTTCTATAAAGAAAATTCATTTGATTCTCTAAAAAATATTTTTTTAGTTTTTAGAATTTTTTTCTTAGAATATTCTCAAAAACAAAATTGATTAGATATAGGTCATTGGAATCTAAAATTTATTAAATTATGATTAAGCAATCTAATAGCGACTTGCAAACACTCATTGTCATACATGGTTCTTTAATTGATCTCTATATACTGAAAAAATAAAGTGTTCCACATAGCAACTCTAAAAATAAAAATATAAAAAATATAAAAACAAAAATATTTACACCATATAGTATCTTGCGATTTTGTGAGTTTGTATGTATCTAATTAATCCTCACATTGTTTCAAACATATATTACATTGCATGAATAAATTAAAAAAAAAAGACAATGAAGCTTTTCTTTTTTCTCTGTAGTCATTTTTCCAAGGGTTCTCCAAGCACTCTTTCCAACAATTTACATGGCCAATAGTTTAGATGCAACAAAAGAAAGGCATGAAGTAGAATTAGCTCAAGGTAAAAAGAAAAAAGAAAAAAAATCCAGAATTCAAACTAAAAAAATGATACAAAATCACTCAAAGCTTGTACAAGACTTAAATTCTTATTTTAGCCTAATCAGTTTAATTTCAAATGCCATAGCAAACTCAAAACCTATGTAATAGTCACACTTAACTCCCACATTGACTATCAGATCAAATCATGGCAAAGTTTATCAAACCATCAAGCACATGCTTGAATAATGAATTGAAAATTAATCTTTTGTGTATTTTAGCCTCAAGACCAACTTGAAGCATATGAGATTAGGATTTTAGTATCCTATTATTACACCCATAGTGACAAATAAAGTATTAAGTTGTAGCATGCCAAATCACTACTCTAGACCTCAAATCATAACAAAATTAATCAGTATGATCATTGGAGCACCTTTAAACTTTCATGGATTGGAAAAACATATTAAGGTGTCCTCTAGAGTGGATCCACCACCTTAACTTGTCATCAAGAGTCATTTGAGGGACTCCCAACCCTCATAACCTTCTAACTAAAACTTAATCCCTTGGAGAACAAGACTTTGATCTATAAGGGTTTGTTCTTGTTATACCTTACTATATTTCATCTACCTTATACCATTAGGTGTCCATTTGGAGTAAAAGTAAACATAACAAAACCTTTAGTAGTGGAATTTCAATTACTAAATACAAGAAAAGGACTTATAATGCTCAAAAATCGATCTTCATGGTTCCATCTCACAAATTCATGCTCAAAATTAAAATGTACATATGTCTCATTCACATAAAGAAAGTCATTTACTCATTTAGGCCACAAAGCATATAATAAAGTTCAAACTTAAAAAAATCATAACTTGAACTACGTAATTTCAATTGAGACAAATTAAGTATCATTTTAAAGCTTATTATATGAGTTTACAGATAATGTTTGGTTTTTGTAAAAACAACAAAAACAGATGTTTTAAAAGTAAGTCCTTTGAAATGAATTGGTTAAGGTCCAGAAAAATTAGAATAATGATCTAAACATTAAGTAATGGAAATAGGAGGTCAGAGGTGTCCTGAAACAAAGGCTAAAATGACCATACGGAAATTAAAGAAATTGTTACGTAACGTAATGGCATTTTCGTAAATTTGGGTAAATTTTGGAATACTCACAGGAGGGCTTTTTAAATGAAAAATTTGAGTTCTTCAAGATTTTCAGAGACTCTGAAACCCATGGAAAGCTCCGAGACAGTTAAAACCCCTCTAGTGTATGCTTTCTAACATTAGTTGACCCAAACTTTGACCCTTTCATTCAAGAAGATTTTAGCTTCAATTTGAGTGATTCCAAAAGCATTTTATGAGATTGAGGACCTAAATTTTATGATGGAAAAGACAGTTCTCGAAAAGGAGTTAAAATAAATTAGAAACCAAAATACCAAGATTAAAGGATATAAATAGAATTGTTTGGAAACAATTCTTGAACCCTACTTATATATACCCCATGCCCCACTCTTCTCCTCATTTGGTTCATTTTATTTCTGCCCTAAACCAGAGAAAGGACCAAGAGAGTGAGGCGCACAAGGGAGCTCGAAAGGGAGAAGAAAAAGCAAGAAAAAGGTATGAATTTTCATGGGTTTTTTTAGTTTCTCTTTAGAAAACTCATTCTCCTCCTTCTTCTTTTCTTTCCTATGGGTTTATTAAAGCTTTTGGGTCTATTTTGAGGTCAAACCTAAGAGGAAAATTTTGAGTTTGAGGATAAGAAGCCAAGCAAAGAGAAGAGCATTCAAAGGAAGCCAAGAAACCAAGGTAATTTGCTATGTTTCAAGCTTGTTCTTCCATTGCCTTCCTTTTGTGTATTTCAACCTATATATGACCATCCAAAAGGGGTTGAATTTCTAGCCAAATAAGAGTGAATCTTAAGGAAATGAGGGATAAGAACAAGAACATGCAAATAAAACAACCAAACAACCATAGAATTTTAAGATAGCAAAGTTAGGGTTTCAAGTGCTTAACCAAAATTCTGTTTTGATGCAAGAGTTCCTAGGCCAAAATAGATATTTGGATGAGCTCCTAAGATCCCTAGAAAGCTTCTCACATGTATCTCCCATCAAGAAAACAACACAAACTCCTTTCGTGTTTTCATGAAGCATAGCCTCAGCCTAGGGAGGACCAAGGGATAGTTTTAAATTTTTCTAAGCTTGGTTTTGTGTCATATATGATGAGAGAGGATGAGAAGAAGCCTTAAAAAAAATTTAGAAGTCATGGATAGTAAGATGTAGTTATAGGTTCCATATTGTGACTTAAAGAAATAACACCTAGCTAGACTCCTTATATTAATTGTGACCTAAGAGGCTTAAAAGGAGTCAAGAGTCATAAATGGATGGAACGAATGGAGCTATCATGATTTATGGATGTTGCTTCATTAGGTGCCTTATGGAATCATAAATGAGCCATAAGAACCACCTAACTTTTGAAAAGAATGTATAGCTTTAAAAATTATTCCAAAAGTGTAATTGGATTCCATATTATGTGTCTAGACTAAAGAAATCAAGTTTTCACTTCTTTGTGAGTATGTGGCCGAGGGAGAGGAAGCAAATTCAAAAGGAAAAGTGTGCATTTATAACCAAGGTAGCTCTCTCTTCTTTCTTTCATGCATGAGTGGATGTTTTATCTTGTTTTTGAATATGTGTATGTATGTTTTAAGCCATGAAAGATGTTTGAGTATATATCTATATGCCATGATACTATGATACAATGTTATGCACTTAAATGATACTTTATGAACATGTTTTGGTTTGCTTGAGTGTAGTGAAGCCAAGAGTTCCTCAATTAAGGTGAGGATTAGCCCAAAAGTTCCTAAGAATAGATGAGACAAAACCAAAAGTCTTTTAAAGAGTAAGGCTTAGTCAATAATCCTTTAAGAAAATGGGTGAGGTAAGTCCAAAATCCCCTAAGAGAAGTGGGTGAGGTTAAACCATCTTCTTGGCAAACCTATGTATGCTAAATTTGACTTCTTGAATGCAAGGAATGATACATGTATGATTATACACTCCATGTTATCAATGCATGCATTTTTAGACTTGGATTTGCATTCTTTATGTATGGTTGAAAAGGAGAAGAACTATTGGGATTCCTAGAATCTCATTCCTTCCTCCCCATTTGTCTAACATGTTTAGGTGGACTAAGTAAGCTAAAAAATGGAAGCCCCGAAGTATAAAGGAAGGAGATTGACATAAAATTGTGTAAATTATCTATTTTGTAGCCATATGAATGGTATATGGTGTAATTCAATGTGGTATATGATATATGAGCTTATGAATACTTGTAAATACATGGATATATTGTATATATGAGAATTGATGCCATGTGAATGTTGTAGCAAGTTCTTGACATTGAATGGCAAGATATAGGTTATGTATTCTTGTGTATACCTTGGGGTGAAAGTGTGAGTTTGTGAAATCTGGATTTATGCACCTTTGAGACATGTTTAATAAAATATTTTGATACTTTCCTACGTGCTTAAGTGGCCATGAATGTTTTAGAAGTTAATTTGGACCATTTGAGACCCATTGAAGGCATAAAATTGACCATTTTGGAACCCAATGTCAAGATCTAACCAAATGAATGAATTTATCCATGAAATTTGGCATGCATATATATATTTCATCTAGAGCTTTTTGGAAAGCTAAAAACTAGATTATTTGGAGCTCTGTGGAATTAATTATGAATTTTTAAAGTTGCCAAATTTCAATTGTTTTGATATGGTTACTGTTCATACGGTCAGTTTCTTCTCCTGTATTGTTTGAGTGACAAATGATTTTCAATACTCATAAAATTTTATAGACATAAACTAGACATGATAAGCTTTCTATGACCACTGAGATCACCCCAATTGGATGTCTGAGTAGGGAGATATGATTTTTAAAGTTTTGTAACAGTATTAGTAGTCCTTGGCAAGTTTGGTTACTGTTTTATTGATTTTTAGTGACTAAATGTCCTTGTTTTGGTTTGAAATTATTTTTACATAAAGTAAAACATTTATAGCTTTCCATAATGGTATAATGTGCTTGATTTCAATTTTTCTAGAATTAGTTATGATTTTTCAAAATTCATGATAGAAAGCTGGCACACTAACCCGAGGCTACACATGCAATTTTTGTATATATGGTTCATGAGCTCGAGTTTTTCACCACATCTTGAGATGAATTTGAGTTGTATTTAGGTATTTAAATAGGAGAATGAGATGGATGAATTTATATGGTTTACATGACATGAAATGAAAAATTTATCCGCTATGTAATGCAAAATAATCCATTTTTTTTACTGCATTTTATTGAGAATGTGTGCTTGACTAAGGAAATGTGATTAGAATGGCATAAGATAAGCTAGATAAATATAGTGTTACACTTTCTGCTATACAAATTTTAGGTCAAAATGAATCCATTTGTCACTCAAATCTTATAAAAACTGGAACTACACAATATGAATAGTACATGACCATGACAACCTTTTGGGCCAATTTTGAAAATTTGCCAAATATTTTATAGAGTTCCAAAAATTACAATCTTCAACTCTATAAAAATTTATGAATGTCCTCTTCATACTCTCCAAATTTCAGCCCTAAATTCATTATTAAGATAGTCAAGGGCAAATAAACATAATGAAGGTGAGTTAGGGGACTTAAAAGAGTTTGAACAAAATCAAGAACTTGGAAACAAAGGGTTGAATGTGACTCTAAAAGATGGCCAACAAAAGACCCATTACAAGGTATGGGAGGCCCACTGACAAGATCAAGAGCCAAAGTTATGAAGGAGGCCTTGAATGGAGTGATCCAAAAGCTAATGGACTGGAGCCCATATTCTTAGCTGAATGTGAAGCCCAAAAGGAACAAAATGGCATGAAAATTATTTCATATCTACAAGGTGCTAGCCCAAGCCCAAAAGGAGCCTAATTGAAGGAGCCCAACCATTTTCCATAAAATTCTTTTAGTTTTATTTTGTTTTAATTTAATTGTTTCTGTTTCAGATTTTTAGCTTTATTAGGCATCATTCTTAGTGAATTTGTCCAGACTTAAATTTTTCTTCTTTTCCCGCCATGTAAGAGGCGCCACCTAGGAGTTATTCTGTGTTTAGGGTTTTATTTTTCAAATGCCTATATAAGGCCCACTTATACTCCAAGAATTGGTAGATTGAATGAATTATCTTTTTCAGAATTATTTCTGACTTGTGAGGTGATACAATATCAGTAGGCATGCCCATTGGAGCACTACAAGTTCGAAAAGTCCTTATCCATCAAGAAACCAAAATCATTCAAAAGTCTATGATTCAGTTCCAAATGGCTCATGAAAGGATGGCCCATGCTCAAGAGGCCCAAATTGTGCTAGTATATGTCCAAAAATCTCAAGGAGCTCAAAATAATATCTATGTTAGACGTCGGCCCAAGTTTAGAGCCCAAGATCCATATTTGATCAATATCTCTTTAAATATGCAAAAGTGGAAGTCCAAGTGGAAGCCCAATTTCCTAAGAAGAGTCAATGGAGCATGTAACACCCCATAATTAATTAAGGTATTAATCATGGATTAGAATTAATTAAGAGTAATTAATATGGGCTCATTGGGCAAGTTAAGTGAATGGAGACTTTAGAGAGATAAATTATTAATATGGGTTTGAGATTTAATTGGGATAGAAATTCTATCTAGGCCGAAATTAATAGATCATGAGAAGAGGCTAATGGAGGCCCAATGGATTATGTGCAAACCTAACATAATTTAGTGTGATGGAGGCCCAAGATTTACTTTGTATAGACTCTTCTAAGTGGCCCAATAATCCTTGTGCAGACCTAAAACTCTTGAGCTCTTCAAACTTAGCCCAAACCTAGTTAAATTTCAGCAACTTAAGTGTAAAAACTGGTCCAGTAAATTCTGCAGCCCAACACCTCTAAACTGGCCCAACAAACTTAAAAAATCTGAAGCCTAAATGAAAATAGATCTTGGAGCAGCCCATGACCCATACTTGACCCAACTAAAACCCAACTTAAACGCTAATACCCCAGCCACTTTCTCACTTGCTGAAATATAAGATTCAAGAGGCAAAATCGGAGGTGGAGAAGGCGGCTAGGGTTTGGGACCAAAATTCTGCATTTTCTCATACTTAGAGCAAGATTCAGCTAAGGTAATAGTTATACAACTTAATCCCCTCATCTTTCCCTTTAATTTGGTCCGATTAGTTTTTCATTTGGAGCATTTTCATCCTACCCAAAAATCTGAAATGTGAGTGTTTGGGAGTTTTCTTGATGAAATTCGTAGGTTGAGCTTAGGGCTGACTTTGGGTGAGTTTAAACCCTCCATTTGGATGCTTTATTGGTTAATTTGAGACCCCCATAGTTGATTTAGAAAATGGGTGTTAGTTTTGCACGAAATTGCTTAAGATTTTTGGTAGAATGTGGAGTTTTCTGCTAGATGACACTTAAATCCGAAATTGGAACTTGTTGTGGCTGGGTAAATGATTCTTGGGTAGTCATTAGCATTTTAAATTCCTTGGGTACTGATTATGACTATTAATGATGAATTAGAGTAGTAATTCTATGATGCTATGGTTATAGGGGGATTTCTGCACCATTGGTGATTGTTGCAAGTGTCTACAAGTGAGGTAACTGGGTTTACATTAATTCCATTTATATATCTGTGTTAATTCCATATTTTGCTGTACATGAATGATTTGAAATGTTGAATGAATTGGTTGGCTATCTGTTAAATTGTGATTGGACCTTGTGAGTCCATGGTGGAGCTGTGGTGCGGCTGCCACCCGTGCATGTGCTTCGATCAAGCACCGGGTTATGATCAAACCCCAGATGCACTGAGCCCCGGTTGTGCTCAATGAGGAGTAGGTGCCGTGGACGGGCCTCTCCGGTGTTAATGGCCTTTAACATGTGATAATATGATTGCTAGTATGGGATAGTAATCATGATAGCCTAATTATTTCATTTACTGATATGAATGGTCTACTGTTGGTGTTTATGTGAAATTATGCATGTATGTGAATTAATATGGAGTATATGATGGAATTGCCTTGGTTACTGAGATTCATATCTCACCCCGTCTTATGGGATTAACATTTCAGGTGAGGGTTCTTCGAGTAAGGATAAGGGTAAGCAAGTGGATGAACATCCATGAGCAGAGGCCCGATGTGGGGAGCTACACTTGGTCTGAGTAGAATAGGGTTGTTACAGAGCAACTAAAGTCAATATCCAATATGTTAAAGGCCCAATGCAGTTATACACATACAAGAAGAGTGCCAAGGCCCATTTGGAGTCCAATGGCAAGAAATTAAAAATCATGTGTCAACCATGTGATTTTTAATAAACCATGAGCATACCATGTGGACTATTTTAAGGAGCTAATTAGCTTTAATTAGGATTCTTTTGTAATTTCATTTTTTTATTATTATATTATTTTTTTGGACTTGGTCAAGGAGCTTATCTAGGAGATTAAGTTAAAATTAATATCCTAATCTTATTCCTTTATTTTAGGCATCATTCAAAATAATTTTAATTAGATTTTAGAGTTTAACTTTTATTAAGATTTTAAGTCTTTTAGAAATTTTGCCTATAAAAGGCTCCCTATTATACTCTATTTTAGAAGATCATGAATGAATGAACTTGAGTATTATTCAATACTTTATGAGGCTTTTGCTTCTTTGTGTTCTCTGAGAGTTCACGTGACTTATCAAAGGGTCGGTCCTCCTTTGTGGCGTCTTGAGGCTAGGGTTCTAAGAGACAAGTTCTCTTAGGGTCTTTTCTTTTGACTAATATTCTTGTTTTCTAGCCGGTCTCGGGCAAAGTTTCGAATTGTTGAAGGTTCTCTAGGGCATGTTCCTAGTGGGTCTTGCATCATGAGGTTTCTCTTGTAGCCTTTGTATGCTGGGGAAAATCTTTGACTTATCAAAAGAGTGGTTTCCTTTGTGGCATCCCGGGCTTTAAGAGACGGGTTCTCTTAGGGCTCAATTCCATTGACCAACATCTCTTCTTCTTCATTTCTTTCTTTGTTCTTCGTTACTTGTTGTCCAGATCTGTGTATTTGCTTATTCTTGTGTTGCAGCCAAATTTCGATCATTGATTCGTGTCATTTGGGGTTCTTACAACAGGTTTCTATGGGGTCTCATATCAAAACATTTTATGGTTCAAATGGTCAAAAGTTTTGTTTCAAAATGTACAAAATGAACTCTAAAATGCCATTTCTTGTTATGAGCAAATTTCAATCCATTAATACATCAATTATAGCTAGTTCAGCACATGAAACTTGTCTTGTATCTAAAATCACTATTCCACATGAAAGTATGCATGTAAACCACATGGACATCCATATGCTAAACTATATTCCACTATCTTATACATGCATCCATCGGTCACAAAATCATAGTCTAATACTTCTACACATATTGCCATTTCTTTTCAAAATATGAATTTACATATTCATGTATACAACACTAAGTTCTAGGCAACACACTTATTGAATATAACCTTTCTAGGTCCTTGCCTCTTCATTCTTCTTACTTTGAGTTTTACCTGGCCATGGTTAGTGGAGATGGAGAAATATGAGATTCAAAGAATTCTAGTAATTAAATCAACATTGAAACAAACATATGGTTCACTTAAGCATATGAAAGCAAACATGCATGTTATGCAATCATAACCAATCTATACACAAAAGAGCAAATACATATTCCTAAGGGACTTTTGGCCTAAGATAGAGTAAATCCATGGTCATTTCCTTAACCTCACTAACATTAAAGCCACCCTTCTCACAATTTCAAATAAGTCTTATGCAATTGTATAGTCTACTCAAACAACCAATAAGGCAAACAATTACAAATAATATATACAAACAACTAATGACTCAAGCAAACTAACTACACATATAAGAATAAAAGAAAAGCTACCTTAACAAGAAAATTCAATCAATTCTGTTGTTATCCTTCTCTTAATCCCATGGCCTTGCACACATACTTTGGTGTGGTCCCACTTGCTTAGTCTAGGCACACGATTTAAGGTATAAAATAACCAATTAGGACATATTCAAATTCACTCTAGCAATTCATGTGCATATTAGAACTTAAAGCATGATTTAAGTTTCTTGAAGTGTCTCAAATGACTCATCCCATTTGCTACACTCCATGTAGCAATTTCATCATTCATCTATCTCATCTTATTTATTTTTCATGGCTAAAACAAGTCCAAAAGCTTAGCCATATCACTTATTCCATTCTTAGTGCAAGTTAGGGTTTTTGTGGAACCATAATCTCAATATCATCAAATCTCATTCTTTTTCTCAAACTAATGGTGCATCTAGCCTTTATATTACTCCATTAAGTCTCTTAAATCATAAGATTAAATTAAAAACTTCCTTATGTATCATTTTCTTCCCTTGGTTGAGAGCACTGATGTGAGACCCCTTAGAAACCCGTTCTAGGAACCCCAAATGACACGGATCAGTGATTGAAATTTGGCTGCAACACAAGAATAAGCAAATACACGATCTGGACAACAAGCAACAAAGAACAAAGAAAGGAATAAAGAAGAAGAAGAGATGTTGGACAATGGAATTAAACCCTAAGAGAACCCGTCTCTTAAAACCTGGGATGCCACAAAGGAAACCACTCCTTTGATAAGTCAAAGATTTTTCCCAGCACACAAAGGCCACAAGAGAAACCTCACAAGTCAGAAATGATTTTGAAAAAGATAATTCATTCAATCTACCAATTCTTGGAGTACAAGTGGGCCTTATATAGGCATTTGAAAAATAAAACTCTAAACATAGAATAACTCCTACGTGGTGCCTCTTACATGGCGGGAAAATAAAAAAAAATTTAAGTCTGGACAAATTCACCAAGAATCATAATAAAGCTAAAAATCTGAAACAGAAACAATCAAATTAAAACAAAATAAAACTAAGAGAATTTTGTAGAAAATGGCTGGGCTCCTTCAATTAAGCTCCTTTTGGGCTTGGGCTAGCACCTTGTAGATATGAAATAATTTTCATGCCATTTTGTTCCTTTTGGGCTTTACATTCAGCTAAGAATATGAATTCCAAGTCTATTAGCTTTTGGATCACTCCATTCAAGGCCTCCTTCATAGCTTTGGCTCTCGATCTTGTCATTGGGCCTCCCATACCTTGCAATGGGTCTTTTGTTGGCCATCTTTTAGCCCTTTTATTTCCAAGTTCTTGATTTTGTTCAAGCTCTTTTAAGTCCCTAGCTCACCTCCATCATTCCCTCCCTCCTGAAAAGGATTCGCCCCTCGAATCTGCAACATCAAAAAGAGAAAGGTCAGCCACATTGAAAGTTATGCTTATATTCCCATAAGAACTAGGTAAATCAATTTTATATGTATTATCATTTATTCTTTCTAACACTTAGAAGGGACTATCGCCTCTTGGGTGTAATTTGGACTTCCTTTATTCAGGAAACCTTTCTTTTCTTAAATGAACCCACACCCAATCTCCTGGTTCAAAGATAACCTTCCTTGGGCCTTTATTAGCATGTTGAGCATATTGTTCATCCTTGGGCTCAATGTTCACCTTAACGCTAGCATGAAGATCCTGCACAAACTTAGCTTTCTTTGCACCATCAAGGTTAGCAAACTCATTTCAAGGCAAAGGAAGTAAAGGAAGTAAATCCAAGTGAGTCAAAGGATTAAAACCATATACAATCTCAAAAGGAGAAAATTCAGTTGTAGAATGTAAGGCATGATTGTATGCAAACTCAATGTGAGGCAAACACTTTTTCCAATTCTTTAAATTTTTTTGAATTACACCACGTAGTAAGGAAGAAAATGTTCGATTCACCACTTTGGTTTGTCCATCCGTTTGAGGATGTGCAACTGTAGAAAATACAAGCTTTGTACCCAGCTTAGCCCACAAAGTTTTCCAAAAGTGACTAACAAATTTAACATCATGGTCACTCACAATAGATCGGGGCAAACCATGCAATTTAACAATCTCCTTACAAAACAAATTAGAGATATGGATAGCATCATTTGTTTTTGAGCAAGCAATGAAATGAGCTATTTTACTAAATCGATCAACAACAATAAATATGCTATCCTTTCCACTAGATGTTCTAGGCAATCCAAGTACAAAATCCATTGAAATATCTACCCAAGGATGAGAAGGAACAGGTAATATACAAGCCATGTGGTTGCACTTTAGATTTAGTGTGCTTGCATACAATGCACCTTTTACACAGTAATCACATCCCTACGCATATGAGGCCAATAAAAATGTTCTTTCAACATGGATAAAGTCTTTTCTATCCCAAAGTGCCCCATCAAACCACCCCCATGAGATTTTTTAACCAAAAGCTCACGCATAGATCAAACAAGCACACACAATTTATTCCCTTTAAATAAGAAACCATCAAATCTAAAGAAATCATCAACACCAAGTTTTTCACATAACTTCCAAGTCTCAGCAAAGTCAGCATCACATGCATACATGCTTTTGAAAGATTCAAGATCAATTAACCTAGCTTGCATAGATGTAATGAGACTATACCTCCTAGACAAAGCATCAGTGATACAATATCAGTAGGCATGCCCATTGGAGTACAACAAGTTCGAGAAACCCTCATCCATGAAGAACTTCAAAGAGCTCAAATGGCCCAAATTATGCATTATGTCCAAAAATTTCAAAGAGCTCAAAATAATATCTATGTTGGACATCGGCCCAAGTTTAGAGTCCAAAATCCATATTTGATCAATTCAAAACATGTTGAATTGGACTTTGGACATGAAATTTCCTTAAAGATGCAAAAGTGGAAGTCCAAGTGGAAGCCCAATGTCCTAAGAAGGTCCATAGAGCAACTATAGTCAATATCCAACATGTTGAAGGCCCAATGTAGTTATACACATACAAGAGGAGTGCCAAGGCCCAATTGGAGTCTAATTGCAAGAGATTAAGAATCATGAATCATGTGTCAACCATGTGATTTTTAATGAAGCATGTGTATCCCATGTGACTACTTAAAAAAGCTGATTAGTTTTGACTAGGATTCTTTATGAATTTCATTTTTTATTATCTTGTTATTTTTTTGAACTTGGTCAAAGAGCGCATCTTAAAGATTAAGTTAAAATTAGTATCTTAATCTTGTTATTTGATTTTAGGCACCATTTAAAATATTCCTAATTAGATTTTAGAGTTTAACTTTTTTTAGGACTCTAGACTTTTAGAAACTTTGCCTATAAAAGGCTTTCTATTGTATTCTATTTGGGAAGATCAGGAATGAATGAATTTGAGTATTATTTAATACTTTGTGAGACCTTTGCTTCTTTGTGTTCTCTAAGAGTTCACGTGACTTATCAAATGATTAGTCTTCTTTTGTGGCATCTTGAGGCTAGGGTTCTAAGAGACAAGTTCTCTTAGGGTAAAGCTTTTGACCAATATTCTTGTTTTCAAGCCGATCCCGGGCAAAGTGTCATTTTGTTAAAGGTTCCTAAGACAAGGTTCCTAGAGGGTCTTGCATCATTTGGTATCAAAACTTTGGTTCACTAGTGCAAGATATATCTTTGTGTTTCCCTATCGTTGTTCTTCATACTTTCTTTCCTTCCATTTGTGTTACCTTTTTCATCTTCGCCTTTGTCTTCCATCTTCTTCTTTCTTCCATTGTTGTGTTCCTCCATCCTCATTAAAAAAAAAAAAGAGTGTGTGATACTAAAAAAAAAATTCAAAAAAAAAATCACAAAAAAATTTCAAAAAAAAATTCAAAAAAAAAGTGAAAAAAAAGAAAAAAAAAGGAAATTGCAAGTTGTGCAAATTCAAAGCTTAAAGCTTGGAGTTAATTTTCTAATTGGAGTTAGTTTCCTAATTGGAGTTACTTTCCTAATTGGAGTTAGTTTCTTAATTTGATTGCATTGAGTAGCCACCAAGTTATCTACTTTCCTATTTGTATTCAAGTAAGGATTTTCTTTCCTAATTGTTTTGAACTTGAATTGCAAGTAGTTTCCTATTTTTAAAGTTTCTTATTTTCAGATTTTCCCTTTTCTTCCTTCCTTCCAAGCCATCTCAACCTCCCCTCCTTCTTGTTTTCCTTTCTTCTTTCCTTTTTTGTTACACACATCTTTTTCTCCTTTGTTTGATTCTTCGGGAATTTACATTTTAGGATTCTAGTCTTTTTTTGATTGCCACTAGTTTGATCTTTTCTTTTGATTTACTTGTGACTTGCTTAGAACACTTGTAAGAAGCAAATTTTTAAGTGGTAAAAGGCTAGAGTATACCATCTTGATAAAAGCCAAATTTTGAGAGTAAACATGAGTGAATTACTATTCTTGAGTGTAAACACGTGAGAAGAGTGTGTGAGGTCCTATTTCTTCTTTCTTTCTTTGACTAACTTTTCAAGTGACAAGATGTCTAATGAGTACAAATTCCTTGAAGAGGCTAACAAAGAGCGATTCAAGCAATCTTATGCATGGTTAGATGCATTCCAATCCAACTCCAACTCTACAAGACAAGATAAGGAAAAGTCATCCCCTGATTTCCATACTAGATGCCTTATCAAAGAGAAAATTTGTAGTATGGCTATTGATAATAGTAGCCATATAAATGTTGCTGGTACCTTACTTGTTGAGAAATTAAACTTGTCTACTGTAAAGCATCCTAGGCCCTATACCTTGTTGAAGGGTAGTGTTGAATTTAGGGTTAATAAGCAAGTTTTGATTTCTTTCTCCACTGGTAAATATCATGATAAAGTGTTATGTGATGTGACTCCTATATATGATGGACATATTATGCTTGGTAAACCATGGAAACATGTTAGAAAAGCTAAATATATTAAGCATAAGCATAAATATTGCTATTTCTATTCATTTGTATTCAATGAAAAAAACCATGTATTGGTACCTCTTGATCCTATGGATGCTTATGAGGATCAAATGAGAATAGTACAAGCATACAAAATGAAAGAAAAATAGAGAGAAAAAGAAAAAGAGAGAGAATATGAGTTGAAGAAAGAAAAAGAAAAAGAGGGAGAACATGAGTTAGAAAGAGAAAAAGATGAGATTGAAAAAGAAAAGAGTATAAGTAAAAAGAAAGAACAAGAGAGTTGTGAGAAAAGTGAGAAAAGTATGAATATGAGCTTGCTTGATGAAAAAAGAGAGGTTGAGAGCATGTGTAAAGATGTTTGTTTATCTACTAACAATCTTAACCTATCTTTGCCTATTTTTGGTTCTAGCTCCTTGCAGGTATGTGGAGATTTGTTTTCGAAGAAGCCACCCAATGGACCCTCATCTTCAACTAGTATTTAAAAGAGTTGTGATTGCCTAGATTTGTTTCCTAAGAAACCACCTGATGGTTTCCAATCTTTAATGTGCTTTCAAAAGTGCTTTAATTGCATAGATTTTGTTATTCCTAATGAATTACTGCCTTTCAAAAGCATTGAGCACCACATGTTGAGTTTTGATAGTTTCATGAATTTTGTGGCTGTTAGGAATTCATATTACATTAATTTTACGGTTAAAAGGTTATCGTATTACTTGGATTTTGTTATGGTCTTTGAATTTATTACAGGTGCATGTGGGATCAAAATTATCATTTATATTCAAGTGCATGTGAGAAAGAAATACTTCCTAACTCAAAGCGAGTTCAAAGAGTTTCCCAACTTGGAGTATTCTAAGTTGTCTCAAAGAATTGATAATCTCTTTGAAAGGAGTCCATTAGTTTACAAGATTCTTCCACTTGATGAATATAGTGTTATCATTATTTTTCGAAAGTCTAATTTATTTCCATATGATACAGGCCAAGATTCGAGGACAAATCTTTTCAAAGAGGGAGGGAATGATATAATATTAGTAGGCATGCCCATTGGAGTACAACAAGTTCGAGAAACCCTCATCCATCAAGAACTTTAAAGAGCTCAAGATAATATCTATGTTAGATGTCGGCCCAAGTTTAGAGCCCAGGATCCATATTTGGTCAATTCAAAACATGCTGAATTAGACTTTGGACATGAGATTTCCTTAAAGATGCAAAAGTGGAAGTCCAAGTGGAAGCCTAATGTCCTAAGAAGGTCCATAGAGCAACTAGAGTCAATATCCAATATGTTGAAGGCCCAACTATACACATACAAGAGGAGTACCAAGGTCCAATTGGAGTCTAATTGCAAGAGATTAAGAATCATGTGTCAACCATGTGATTTTTTAATGAAACATGTGCATCCCATATAACTACTTAAAAAAGCTGATCAGTTTTGACTAGGATTCTTTATGAATTTCGTTTTTTATTATCTTGTTATTTTTTTGAACTTGGTCAAAGAGTGTATCTTAGAGATTAAATTAAAATTAGTATCCTAATCTTGTTCCTTGATTTTAGGCACCATTTAAAATATTCCTAATCAGATTTTAGAATTTAACTTTTATTAGGACTCTAGACTTTTAGAAACTTTGCTTATAAAAGGCTTTCTATTGTATTCTATTTTGGAAGATCATGAATGAATGACTTTGAGTATTATTCAATACTTTGTGAGGCCTTTGCTTCTTTGTGTTCTCTAATAGTTCACGTGACTTATAAAAGGATTGGTCTTCCTTTGTGGTGTCTTGAGGTTAGGGTTTTAAGAGACAAGTTCTTTTAGGGTCTTTCCTTTGACCAACATTCTTGTTTTCTAGCCGGTCCCGAACAAAGTGTCATTTTATTGAAGGTTCTTAAAAACAAATTCCTTAGACCACGAATAATGTTGCCATTATTCTAAGGTTCTTTTTAAAGCATACAATTCCTTGTCATAAGTTGAATAATTCAAACAACCACCACTAAGCTTCTCACTAAAGTAAGCAATAAGCCTAGACTCTTGCATCAAAATAGCACCAGTACCAATTCAAGAGGCATCACATTCAACTTCAAAAACTTTAGAGAAATCAGGAAGAATAAGTAGAGGGGCATTGGTCAATTTATCTTTGAAAGTGTTAAAAGCCGCCTCTTATGCCTCACCCCATTTCAAGATAACATTTTTCTTTACCAACTCATTTAAAGGTGCAGCAAGGGTTGAGAAGTCCTTTACAAAACGTGGTAGAAATTTGCAAGTTCGTGGAAACTCCTCACCTCACTAGCATTCTTAGGTGTTGGCCACTCCCGAATTGCCTTCACTTTCTCTTCATCCTCCCAGAGGCCATTAGTACCTACAACAAAACCAAGGAAAACAATAGAATCTAAGCAGAAAGAGCATTTCTCTAAATTTGCAAAGAGTTTATTTTCTCTCAAAATAACAAACACATAATGCAAATGCTGAACATGCTCTTCTAGATTCTTAGAAAATACAAGAATGTCATTAAAATATGATGCAATAACACCAAGTAATATGAACCAGACTCATGTGAGGAAGGATGCTCGTGTGGAAAAAGACTTGATGATAGATGGCCCAATGACAAGAGGAAGAGTTAAGCGTCTACAAAGAGCAATTGAGCTTCAATTTGCTGAATTAGAAGCCCATAATGTTAGTGCATGCATTGAGGAAGCAAATAGAGCCTTAATCATGCTTATTCAAGCCCAAGTTGATGCTTAAAGAGCCCATTGAAGCTAGAGGACGTGAATAGTATTTCAAATACAAGATGTCCAGCCCATTAATATTAATTAGTTTTGACTAGGACTCTAGTCTTGACTAGAACTCTTTTTGAATTTTATTTTTTTATTTTTTTATTATTTTTTGGATTTAGTCAAGGAATTTATCTAGGAGATTAAGTTAAAATTAATATCCTAATCTTGTTCCTTAATTTTAGGCATTGTTTAAAATATTTCTAATTAGATTTTAAGAGTTTTAGTTTTAGTAGGATTTTAAGTCTTTTAGAAACTTTGCCTATAAAAGGCTCCCTATTGTACTCTATTTTAAAATCATGAATGAATGAACTTGAGTATTATTCAATACTTTGAGAGGCTTTTGCTTCTTTGTGTTCTCTGAAAGTTCACGTGACTTATCAAAGGATTGGTCTTCCTTTGTGGTATCTTGAGGCTAGGGTTCTAAGAGACAAGTTCTCTTAGGGTCTTTCCTTTGACTAACATTCTTGTTTTCTAGCCGGTCCCGGGCAAAGTTTCAAATTGTTGGAGGTTTTCTAGGGCATGTTCCTAGTGGGTCTTGCATCATTTGGTATCAGAGCTTTGGTTTGCTGGTTCAAGGTATATTTTTGTGTTTTTCCTACTATTGTTCTTCATACCTTCTCTCCTTCTATTTGTGTTATCTTCTCATCTTCATCTTTGTCTTCTATCTTCTTTCTTCTTCCATTGTTACGTGCCTCTATACTCATTCAAAAAAAAAAAACGAGAGTGTGATACTCCAAAAAAAAAATTCAAAAAAAAAGTTAGAAAAAAAAAGAGAAAAAAAAGAGAAATTCAAAAAAAAAGTGAAAAAAAAGAGAAATTCGAAAAAAAAAGTGAAAAAAAAAGAGAAAGAAAGAGAAAAAAAAAGTTGCAAGTTGTGGAGTTAGTTTCCTAATTGGAGACAATTTCCTAATTATAGTTAGTTTCCTAGTTGGAATTAATTTCCTAATTGGACTCAATTTCCTAATTGGACTTAGTTTCCTAATTTTCAGATTTTCTTAAAGTTGGTTTCCTAATTTTGCAAGTAGTTTCCTATTTTTAAAGTTTCTTAATTTTCAGATTTTTCCCTTTTCTACTCCTTCCTTCCAAGCCATCCCAACCTCCTCTCCCCCCTTGTTTTCCTTTTCTCCTTACCTTTTTGTTACATACCCTCTTTTCTCCCTTGTTTGATTCTTTGGGAATTTGCATTTTAGGATTCTAGTTCTTTTTTATTGTCACTAGTCTGATCTTTTCTTTTGATTTGCTTGTGACTTGCTTAGAACACTTGTAAGAAGCAAATTGTTGAGTGGTAAAAGGCAAGAGTGCAATTAACATTAAAAGAAAAAGCCAAAAAGAGTTAAACACGAGCGAACTTATCATCTTATGAGTGTAAACACGTGAGCTAGTGAGTTGCGAGATCCTATATCTTTCTTTGCTTGTTTTTTTTTTGTACAAACTAATATTTCAGGATGTCTGGAGAATCTGAGCATAGTGACTTTGACATGAAAGTCTGGGTTAAAGCTGTTCAAAGTACTCTTGAGAAACTAAGTGCCAGATTAGATGATGTGGAGTCTTCTTCCAATAAGAGGACCCATAGAAGGCGAGCTCAAGTGGATCTTGATGATGATGCTGAGTCTAACTTTGAGGAGTCCCATACTCAGAGAGGTAGACAATCATCATGCAATAAGGATGGTGGTATCGGAAATATCAAGATGAAGATTCCATCATTCCCTGGGAAAAATGACCCAAACCAGTACTTAGATTGGGAAAGAAAAGTGGAGCATGTATTCAAGTGCCACTCTTACACTGAGGCGAAGAAAGTAAAACTTGCTGCAGTAGAGTTTACTGACTATGCTAGCATCTGGTGGGATCAATTCTCACTCACCTGAAGATGTACCGGTGAAGGTCCAATTCGTGATTGGCAAGAGATGAAAATTATCATGTGCAAACGGTTTATCCCTAGTTACTATTATAGGGAATTGCATAAGAGGCTCTAAAAGTTGAAGCAAGGTTCTATGAGTGTGGAAGATTACTATCAAGAAATGGAGATTGCCATGATTAAGGCAAATATGGAGGAAGACCGTGAAGCAACCATGGCCTGATTCATTGAGGGCTTAAAACCTGATATAGCTGCCCAAGTTGATTTATACAATTACCTAGATATGGAGGAGCTCTTGCATAGAGCTACCAAGGTGGAAAAGTAACTAAGGGCTAGACAAAAGCTGAAAGTGACTTCTAACTCGAGTTCTTAGAGGGATTCCAAAGTCCCCTTCAAACCAAAGACTAATTTCAAGTCTAAGGAGGAAAGTAAGGTAAAACCCTTTTAGGTTAAGGGTAAAATTGAGTCAAAACCTTTCTCATATTCTAATCCTACTGCTTCCTCCTCTAAGCTTAGATGCTTTAAATGTAATGGTTTCGGTCACATTGCTTCACAATGTCCGAACAAACGAACTATGATTGTTCTTGAGAATGGTGATGTGACTAGTGCTAGTAGTGAGTCTGAGGAGGATAAAATGCCACCCCTGACTGATGACTCAGATTTAGAGTTAACGGAAGTTGTAAATGGTGAAGCCCTTGTGGCTAGGCGTGCTTTCAACATTCAACCTAAAGAAGATCTTGAGGTAGAGCAGCGTGAGCATATTTTCCATACTCGATGTTTCATCTACAAGAAGGTATGTAGTTTGATTATTGATGGTGGTAGCTGCACAAATGTAGCTAGTACTTTACTTGTGGAAAAGCTGAACTTACCTACTTTGAGGCACCCTACCCTTATAAATTACAATGGCTTAACGATAGTAGGGAGGTAAAGGTAACAAAACAAGTGCTCATCTCTTTTTCTATTGGTAATTATCATGATGAGATTCTTTGTGATGTAGCACCCATGTATGCTGGTCACTTGTTACTTGGTAGGCCATGGCAGTTTGACCGAAAGGTAAAACATGATGGATATAAAAATTATTATTCTTTTGTTTTTAATGGTAAGACCATTGTGTTGACCCCTCTTCGTCCTGTTCAAGCATATGAGGATCAATTAAAAATTGAAAGAGAGTGTAAGAAGAGAGAGCAAGAAAAGAAAGGTAAAGTGAGTGTGAGTGTTGAGAATGAGAAGAAACAAGAGAAAGGAGAGCTGAGTAGAAAGGAAAGAAAATTAGAGAAAAACATGAGGAAAAGAAAGTGAGTTTATTTTCGGGTAAAAGTGAGATCAAGAGAGCTCTTATTTGTGAAAATGCCTTCTTATTACTTTATAAAGATGTTTATCTTACTATCGATGATCTTGATCACTCTTTGCCTGCTAGTGTTACATCTTTATTACAGGAATTTTGTGACTTGTTCCCAGAGGAAATACCTGATGGATTACCCCCGCTAAGAGGCATTGAGCATCGGATAGACTTTATCCCAGGGGCATCTATTCCCAATAGACCTGCTTATCGAGCAAATCTAGACGAGACTAAGGAAATACAACATCAAGTGGAAGAGCTCATGAAGAAAGGCTTTGTTCGTGAAAGTCTGAGTCCGTGTGCTGTCCCGGTGATTCTTGTACCCAAAAAGGATGGCAAGTGGCGAATGTGTGTAGATTGTCGTGCCATCAACAAAATAATGGTAAAATATCGCTATCCTATCCCTAGGTTAGATGATATGCTTGATGAGTTGCATGGTACATGTGTTTTCTCTAAAGTTGATCTTAGAAGTGGTTACCATCAGATTAGAATGAAAGAAGGTGATGAATGGAAAACTGCTTTTAAGACCAAGTTTGGATTATATGAATGGTTAGTTATGCCATTTGGCTTGACTAACGCACCTAGCACTTTCATGAGTTTAATGAACCATGTCTTTAGACCTTTCATTAGAAGATTTGTTGTGGTTTACTTTGATGATATTTTGATCTACTCTAAGAGTCTAGAAGAACATGTGAATCATTTGCATGATGTGTTTGTTGTGCTTAGGGAGAATAAACTTTTTACCAATTTAGAGAAGTGCTCTTTTTGTTTGGATTTTGTGGTTTTTCTTGGATTTGTTGTAGGAGCTCGTGGCATACAAGTGGACGAGGAAAAGGTCAAAGCAATTCGAGAGTGGCTAACTCCAAAGAATGCGAGTGAAGTAAGATTTCCATGGATTGGCAAGCTTCTATAGGCGGTTCGTGAAGGACTTCTCTACTCTTGTTGCCCCTTTAAATGATTTGGTAAGAAAGAATGTGATATTCAAGTGGGGTGAAGCACAAGAGTGTGCTTTTAACATACTGAAGGAAAAACTAACTAATGCCCCTATACTTGTGTTGCCTAATTTTACTAAAGTTTTTGAAATTGAGTGTGACGCTTCTGGTATAGGCATAGGTGGTGTGTTGATGCAGGATTCTAAACCTATTGCATATTTCAGTGAGAAATTGAGTGGTCCTGCTTTAAATTATTCCACATATGATAAAGAGTTGTATGCCTTGAAACGAACTTTAGAAACTTGGCAACATTATTTGTGGCCTAAAGAATTTATTATCCATTCTGATCATCAAAGTCTTAAGTTTCTTAAGTCTCAGGGTAAATTGAACAAAAGGCATGCAAGTTGGCTTGAATTTATTGAAACCTTTCCTTATGTGATTAAGCATAAGAAGGGAAAGGAAAATGTTGTAGCTGATGCATTGTCTAGGCGTTACACTTTGATTACTTCCATGCATGCTAGATTGATAGGTTTTGAGATGTTAAAAGGCATGTATGAATATGATTTTGATTTCACTGATATTTGGAAATCTTGTGAATTGCATGGTGCTAATGACTATTATAGGTTTGATGGATTCCTTTTCAAAAAGAACAAGTTATGCATTCCTATGTGTTCCATTCATGAGCTTCTTGTTAAGGAAACTCATGGTGGCGAATTGATGGGCCATTTTAGTGTAGAAAAGACTTGGGCTCTTTTAAATGAGCATTTTTATTGGCCTGGCATGAGAAAAGATGTGGTTGCTATTTGTTCTAGATGTATTACTTGTAAGCATGCTAAGTCTAGAATTCAATCACATGGCTTGTATTCTCCTTTACCAGTTCCCTCTCACCCATGGACTGATATTTCTATGGACTTTGTTTTGGGTTTGCCTAAATCTCCCACTGGGAAAGATAGTATCTTTGTTATTATGGATAGGTTTAGTAAAATGGCTCATTTTATTGCTTGTTCCAAAACTAATGATGCTATGTATGTGGCAGAATTATTTTTCAAGGAGATTGTTAGGTTGCATGGTGTGCCAAAAACCATTGTTAGTGATAGAGATGTGAAATTCTTGAGTTATTTCTGGAAAACATTGTGGAATAAACTTGGCACTAAGCTTTTATTTTCTACTACAGCGCATCCACTTACTGACAGCCAGACCGAGGTTGTTAATAGAATCCTCTCTACTTTATTAAGAGCTATCATTCAAAAGAATCTTAAGAATTGGGAAAAGTGTTTGCCCCATGTCGAATTTGCTTATAATCGTGCTGTTCATTCTGCAACAAAATTCTCTCCTTTTGAAATTGTTTATGGCTTTAATCCTCTAACCCCGTTAGATTTGCTTCCTTTACCTTCACATGAGTTTACTAACCTTGATGGTGCTAGGAAGGCAAAGTTGGTACAGGATTTGCATGAGAAGGTGAAAGCCAATATTGAAAGAAAGAATGAGCAAATTGCCAACCAAGTTAACAAGGGTAGAAGGCGTGTGGTATTTGAACCCGGCGATTGGGTGTGGGTTCACTTGTGAAAAGAACGTTTCCTGGAAAAAAGGAAGTCAAAACTCCAACCTAGAGGAGATGGTCCCTTTCAAGTTCTTGAAATGATTAATGATAATGCTTATAAAATTGACTTGCCTAGTTCTTATAGAAATATTAATGTTACTTTTAATGTAACTGATCTCTCTTCCTTTGATATTGCAGATTCGAGGACGAATCCTTTTCAAGAGGGGGGAATGATGCAATAACACCAAGTAATATGAACCAGACTCATGTGAGGAAGGATGCTCGTGTGGAAAAAGACTTGATGATAGATGGCCCAATGACAAGAGGAAGAGTTAAGCGTCTACAAAGAGCAATTGGGCTTCAATTTGCTGAATTAGAAGCCCATAATGTTAGTGCATGCATTGAGGAAGCAAATAGAGCCTTAATCATGCTTATTCAAGCCCAAGTTGATGCTTAAAGAGCCCATTGAAGCTAGAGGACGTGAATAGTATTTCAAATACAAAATGTCCAGCCCATTAATATTAATTAGTTTTGACTAGGACTCTAGTTTTGACTAGGACTCTAGTCTTGACTAGAACTCTTTTTGAATTTCATTTTTTTATTATTTTATTATTTTTTAGATTTAGTCAAGGAATTTATCTAGGAGATTAAGTTAAAATTAATATCCTAATCTTGTTCCTTGATTTTAGGCATTGTTTAAAATATTTCTAATTAGATTTTAAGAGTTTTAGTTTTAGTAGGATTTTAAGTCTTTTAGAAACTTTGCCTATAAAAGGCTCCTTATTGTACTCTATTTTAAAATCATGAATGAATGAACTTGATTATTATTCAATACTTTGAGAGGCTTTTGCTTCTTTGTGTTCTCTGAAAGTTCACGTGACTTATCAAAGGATTGGTCTTCCTTTGTGGTGTCTTGAGGCTAGGGTTCTAAGAGACAAGTTCTCTTAGGGTCTTTCCTTTGACCAACATTTTTGTTTTCTAGCCGGTCCTGGGCAAAGTTTCAAATTGTTGGAGGTTTTCTAGGGCATGTTCCTAGTGGGTCTTGCATCAAAATACACAACAACAAACCTTCCTATGTAAGGGCAAAACACATGATTCATTAAGCTCATGAATGTACTAGGAGCATTAGTTAAGCCAAGGGGTATAACAAGACATTCATACAAACCAAACTTAGTCTTAAATGCAGTCTTCCACTCATCACCCCCTTTCATCCTAATTTGGTGATAACCACTCCTAAGATCTATTTTTGAAAACAAGCAAGCACCATGCAACTCATCAAGCATGTCATCAAGTCTAGGAATGGGACATCTATACTTAACTGTGATCTTATTGATGGCTCAGCAGTCCACACACATCCTCCATTTGCCATCCTTCTTGGGCACAAGTATAATTGGAATAGCACATGAACTAAGGCTTTTAATGACCAGATCAACTCAAGGAATCAGAAATGGTAATTCCAAGAATAAAGGATCTTTAGCAATTACAATTCAAGTCAACAATTCAAAATTTACAATTTCCAGCACAACATTCCTTTTTTCACAGATTCTGACTTTTTTTTTTGGGTAACTTTTCCTTCTTTTCTTTTCTTTTTCCTTTTTTTTTTTCACTATAATATACTCTTTTTTTTTTGAATCTCAAAGGTGCTGAAATTTGCAAACAGAACACAATATTTTCGTAGGGTCAGAATGACATGCACGAAAGAAATAGCTATAACTTGCTCTAGAAAAATCGGATTGATGTGATTCCAAAACGAGCAGAAAGAAGAGGTTTTAAGACACAAGAAAGACCTATTACACTTCCAAAAACACGAAGGAAAACACAAGAAACAGCCCCACAGAAAATGATGACTAACATAAATGAATCAAACAAAATAAGAGAAAAGAACAAGGAAAAAGTGGATGAAACCAACCTCAACCAATGCTCTAATATCAGATGATGTAAGACCACTTAGAAACCCATTCTAGGAACCCCAAATGACATGGATCAGTGATCAGAATTTGGTTGCAACACAAGAATAAGCAAATACACAGATCTAGACAACAAGCAACGAAGAACAAAGAAATGAATGAAGAAGAAGAAGAAGAGATGTTGGTCAATGGAATTGAACCCTAAGAGAACCTATCTCTTAGAACCTTAATCTAGGACGCCACAAAGGAAACCACTCCTTTAATAAATCAAAGATTTTCTCCAGCACACAAAGACCACAAGAGAAACCTCACAAGTCAGAAATGATTCTGAAAAAAGATAATTCATTCAATCTACCAATTCTTAGAGTATAAGTGGGCCTTATATAGGCATTTGAAAAATAAAACTCTAAACACAGAATAACTCCTAGGTGGCACCTCTTACATGGCGAGAAAATAAAAGAAATTTAAGACTGGACAAATTCACCAAGAAACCTAATAAAGCTAAAAATATGAAACATAAATAATCAAATTAAAACAAAATAAAACTAAGAGAATTTTGTGGAAAATGAGGCTCCTTCAATTAGGCTCTTTTTGGGCTTGGGCTAGCACCTTGTAGATATGAAATAATTTTCATGCCATTTTGTTCCTTTGCGCTTCACATTCAGCTAAGAATATGGGCTCCAAGTCCATTAGCTTTTGGATCACTCTATTCAAGGCCTCCTTCATAGCTTTGGCTCTTGATCTTATCATTGAGCCTCCCATACCTTGCAATGGGTCTTTTGTTGGCCATCTTTTAAAGTCACGTTCAGCCCTTTTGTTTCCAAGTTCTTGATTTTGTTCAAACTCTTTTAAGTCCCCTAGCTCACCTCCATCAAGCACCCTCATATTACACAGTCTTGATGTTTTGTTTACTTCATAGGGAATTTGAGGTCTTTAAGATATCCATAATTCATTTCTAGTTTAATTATGGTATTATAGGGATCAATTAATGCTCCTAGGCCTTTGAATTGCTCAAGGCCAAACCATACTCTAATGGAACTAAAAATGCAATTTCTTGGTTTTTATGTCAATCTCTTAGCATATTCTTACTCTTCAACTTTCTAAACCCTTGATTACACCAAGTTTTTATCAAATATATATTCCCTCCCCTTATTCTCTCTTGGCTAAACAAGCACATGGCAAAGATTCTACAAATAGAGGTTTTTCTTAACCTAAATCATTCCTTACTTTGATGGAGATTTTTTTTGGTGTAATTGGCTTCTTCAAATGAGCTCTTTCACTCAAGGGAACTGATGCAAGACCCACTAGGAACATGCCCTAGAGAACCCTCAACAATTCGAGATTTTGCCCGGGACCGGCTAGAAAACAAGAATGTTGGTCAAAGGGAAGACTCTAAGAGAACCTGTCTCTTAGAACCCTAGCTTCAAGGCGCCACAAAGGAAGACTAATCCTTTGATAAGTCATGTGAACTCTCAGAGAACACAAAGAAGTAAAAGCCTCACAAAGTATTGAATAATACTCAAATTCATTTATTCATTCATGATCTTCCATAGAGTACAATAGGGGGCCTTTTATAGGCAAAATTTCTAAAAGACTTAAAATCCTAATAAAATTAAAACTCTAAAATCTGATTAGAAATATTTTAAATAATGCCTAAAATCAAGGAACAATTAAGATATTAATTTTAACTTAATCTCCTAGATAAGCTCCTTGACCAAGTCCAAAAAATAATAAAATAATAAAAAATGAAATTCAAAAAGAATCCTAGTCAAAACTAATTAGCTCCTTTAAATAGTCTACATGGTATGCTCATGCTTCATTAAAAATCACATGGTTGACACATGATTTTTAATTCCTTGCAATTGGACTCCAATTGGGCCTTGGCACTCCTCTTGTAGAATGGTTAGCATAATCACACCTTTTACATCTTCTTGGGCCCTCTCTTGACTCAAATAAATGGGCTCTAAGTTATGAAGCTTATGAATCAAACAATTGAAGGCTTCTTTCATTGCTTTGGCCCTAGCTCTTGTAATTGGGCCTCCTATGCCTTGCAATGGATCTTTGGGTACATTTGATTTGAACTCTTGGGTTTTAATTTGCAAATCATATCCTTGGGCTTGAAACTTAGCACTATATCCATCATCAAGTCCACTTTTATGCTTAGTAAGGTCTCTTGGTGCTATTGCATCAGGAACAACCACAAAATTCACCTTTTTGAGAAACCAAACCCATAAGAGAGAGCATAAGAAATAGAAGAAGTTTCATAATTATAACATAGCAAAATTTGGCATATTTTCATACCTATTTTGGCTTGCTTTTCCTTCTCTTTCCTCCCTTATTCATGCCACCATGGCTGCTCTCCCAAGCTACCTAAAGTCGGTTATGAAGGGAAGAAAGCATAAGGCATGCTATATGTAACACCAGATTATTCTAGCTCTTCCTTTCCATTTGTTAATTCAATTTCCTTGAAATAGCCAAATTCCTTCAAGAAATACCATTAAAATAATGTAATATTTTACGTTACATAGGGTTTAAAATTTTCATTTCACATCCCATGGGCCACATAAACTCATCCATATTATTTTCTACTGTAAATACATGTAATGTTCCATTTTGCCTGAGCTTAGGACATCCATGCTAAAAAATACAAGATCAGTCTCGGGCTTTAGGATTCAAGTTTCTGTCATCAACTTTGAAAATTCATAATTAAATCTAGAAAAATCAAAATCAAGCAAATGATAGCTTTCTAGATGTCCACTATAGGTTAAAAATCATTCCAAGCCATGAAAACATCATCTGGAGCATGATTGACAACAAAAAACACCAAAGGTCTAGCTGCCCGGGTTTGCTATCACAAGTTATTGATATAAATTTTAAAAATTCATAACTAATCTTAAAAAAATTAAAACCCAATAAAACACATGATTTTGGAAAGCTATTAGGATAAAAATAAGTAAAGACCAATTCAGTAATCTTAAGCCACCAGAAATTGATGGAATTGAGGCGAAATCAAGGGGTGCCCCAATCTTCACGATGTAGTTTGATAGATAGATGATGGTTTGAGACCCGATGGAAGCAAATAGCCAACCAACGTTATAAGAACATTGACTTGCTACTTAAACAATGCGCTTAACCACGAACACAGTAAACCAATCCACACAACGACGCACTTGGAGCGAAGCACGAATTATGGGCTTTTGCGAACTTGAATCACCAACCTAAAGATAGGTTGACAAGACAAAGGTTTCACAAGAGCAAAGAAAAGATAAGATTTTCACAATTAGAGAAACACTCAGAATAATTCTACTACTTCCAATATGATTTAAATGAAGGCAGAATACATATATTTATAGTGTAGTTCTAACCTATCTACTGGAAGAAAAGTAAGAAACTAACTACATAATCCTAACTGAAAAATCTAAAAAATAGGGATACAAAATCAAATCTTTTTAAAATAGAAAAGGAAAGATAATCAGCCTAATAGAAACTAATTAATACTAATGGGCTGGACATCTTGCATTTGAAGTACTATTCATGTCCTCTAGCTTCAATGAGCTCTTTAAGCATCAACTTAGGGTTGAATAAGCATGATTAAGGCTCCATTTGCTTCCTCAATGCATGCACTAACATTATGGGCTTCTAATTCAACAAATTGAAGCCCAATTGCTCTCTTTGTAGATGCTTAACTCTTCCTCTTGTCATTAGGCCATCTATCATCAAGTCCTTCTCCACACGAGCATCCTTCCCTACATGAGTCTGGTTCATATCATCGTCCCCCTCTTGAAAAGGAGTCGTCCTCGACTCTTCAAAGTCTACGCCAAAATAAGGGGAAAGGTCAAACACATTAAAAGTAGCACTTACACCATACTCACCTGGTAAATCTATCTTGTAGGCATTATCATTAATTCTCTCTAGCACACGGAAAGGCCCATCTCTGTGAGGCATAAGTTTAGACTTTCTTTTGTTAGGAAACCTCTCTTTTCTAAGGTGCAACCAAACCAAATCTCCTGGTTCAAAGACAACCCTCTTTCGCCCCTTATTAGCACGTTCTATATATTGTTGAGTCATCCTCTCAATGTTTTGTTTTGCTTTCTCATGGATTTGCTTAACAAACTCAACACATTTCTATCCATCCATATTGATTCTTTCTTGCAAAGGCAAAGGAACTAAGTCAATAGGTGCAAGAGGATTAAAACCATATACAATCTTAAATGGTGAATATTTAGTAGTGGAATGAATAGCCCTATTGTATGCAAACTTGACATGTGGGAGACACTCCTCCCAATTCTTCAGGTTCTTTTTAACCACAGTTTGTAATAAAGAAGATAGTGTCCTATTAACAACTTCAGTTTATCCATCAGCTTGCGGATGACAAGTAGTAGAGAATAGCAATTTAGTTCCAAACTTACTCCGCAAAGTCTTCCAAAAATAGCTTAGAAACTTAGCATTATGATCTGACACTATAGTCCTCGGAATCCCATGAAACCTCATAACTTCCTGAAAGAACAAATTAGCAATATTAGAAGCATCATCAACCTTATGACACGCAATAAAGTGTACCATTTTAGAAAACCTGTCCACCACAACAAAAATAGAGACCCTCCCCCTCTTAGACCTAGGTAATCCCACAATAAAATCCATGGAAACATCTTCCCAAGGTACACTAGGAATAGGGAGGGGAGTATACAGTCCATGGGGATTTAATTTAGATTTTGCTTTATGACATACAACGCATCTCCCCATAAGCTTTTGAACATCCTTATGCATCTTAGGCCAATAAAAATGCTCATTCAAGATATCAAAGGTTTTAATAATGCCAAAGTGTCCCATTAAACCTCCTGAATGTGCTTCCTTCATTAATAACATGCGCAGAGAACAATTAGGAATGCAAAGCTTATCAACACGAAATAAGAATCCTTGATGCAAGTAAAATTTGTCCCAACCAACTCCAGGCTTGCAATAGTTAAAAGCTTCACCAAAATCAACATCATTAGTATATAATTCCTTGATGAACTTAAAACCAAGAACCTTAGAGTCTAACATGGAAAGAAGAACATACCTACGTGAAAGTGCATCAGCAACAATATTCTCCTTACCTTTTTTATGCTTAATCACATTTGGGAAAGATTCAATGAATTCAACCTAACTAGCGTGTCTTCGATTCAATTTGTTTTGGTTCTTAATATGTTTTAGAGCCTCATGGTCAGAATGTATGACAAATTCTTTAGGCTACAAATAATGTTGCCAAGTTTCCAAGACTCTAACTAAAGCATGGAGCTCCTTATCATATGTAGGATAGTTAAGAGTAGGGCCACTTAGCTTTTTGCTAAAATATGCAATGGGCTTACCTTCTTGCATGAGTACACCTCCTATGCCAATTCCACTAGCATCACATTCAACCTCAAAAATGTTACCAAAATCTGGAAGGACTAATAAAGGTGCATGTATGAGCCTCTCCTTGATGGTTTGGAAGGTTTTCTCTTGAGGTTCTTCTCACTTGAATGGAACATTCTTCTTTGTCAACTCATTCAAAGGGGTTGCCAGTGAGCTGAAGTCCCTCACGAATCTCCTATAAAAGCTTGCAAGTCTATGGAAGCTCCTCACTTGTCCGATGGTGGTAGGGGTTGGCCAATCTTGAATGGCTATGATTTTCTCTTCATCAACCTCAACCCCCTCAGCACTCACAACAAAACCAAGAAAAACAACTTTATTAGTGCAGAAATCACATTTATTCAAATTGCCAAACAATCTTTCTTTTCTTAAAACCTCTAGGACTTGTCTCAAGTGATCTATGTGCTCATGCAAAGTCTTACTGTACACAAGGATATCATCAAAGTAAACTACCACAAATTTACCTATGAATGCACGCAAGACATGATTCATCAACCTTATAAATATGCTAGGTGCATTAGTGAGACCAAAAGGCATAACTAACCACTCATAAAGTCCATGTTTAGTTTTAGATGCAGTTTTCTATTCGTCTCCTTCTTTCATCCAAATTTGATGGTAGCCACTTTTTAAATCAATTTTAGAGAAGATAGTGGAGCCATTTAATTCATCAAGCATATCATCTAACCTTGGGATAGGATGACAACATCTTACGGTTATATTATTGATGGCTCGACAATTAATGCACATTCTCCATGTGCCATCCTTTTTAGGCATAAGCGATACTGGTACTGCACATGGGCTAAGCTCTCCCTCACATATCCCTTCTCTAGCAACTCCTGCACTTGTCTTTGAATCTCCTTGGTCTCTTCAGGATTAGCTCGGTAAGCTAGACGATTGGGCAAAGGTGCTCCAGGTATAAAATCAATTTGATGTTCTATCCCTCTAATTGGTGGCAACCCAGGTGGTACCTCTTCGGGAAAGACATCTTTATATTCCTGCAAAAGAGACATAACAACACTAGGCAAAGTAGAAGTTAAGTCGTTAGTATTCAACATAGCATCTTTGTAGATAACAACTAGGAAGTTTTGTTGAGAAAACAAAGCTTGTTTGATCTCACTCTTTCTTGCTACTAATAAATTTTTCTCTCTTTCTCCCTCTTTCTCTCTTTTACCTTTAGCTCTCTCTCCTTTTCCTCTCTCTTCTCTTGGCTTGCTCTCTTTTCTTTTCTCAATTTCACTCTCCTCTTTTTCAGACACTTTTACACACTCACTTTCTCTTTTCTTCTCTCTCTTGATTTGATCTTCTAACACTTGCTTTGGTGACATAGGAAGGAGGGTTATAGGTTCCCCTCTAAGTACAAAAGAATAACGGTTTAGAAAACCATCATGTGTAACACGTCTATCATACTACCAAGACCTACTTAACAAAATATGACATGCTTTCATTGGTACAACATCACAAAGCACTTCATCCCTATACTTGCCAATTGAAAACATTACCTTAACTTGCTTGGTTACCCTCAATTCTCCACATTCATTGAGCCATTGGAGTTTGTAAGGCCGTTGATGCTTGAAAGTAGACAAATTCAACTTCTCCACTAGCTCGGTGCTTGCTACGTTGCAGCAACTTCCTCCATCTATAATCACACCACATATCTTTTTCCCTAGATTTGGCAACGAGTATGGAACAAGTTCTCTCTTTACTTATCTTCGTCTGCCATCATCTGGGCGCTAAGGGCTCTCCTAGTTACAAGGAGTTCTCCTTCTTCTGCATACTCTCCATCTTCATTTTCCATGAATAGCTCTTCTTCTTCCTCTATTGTTTCTCTTTCAATTTCCCACTCACCAAGGTTGTTGATATTCATGGTTCGCTTGTTAGGACATTCACTAGAGATGTGTCCTCTCCCTTGGCACTTGAAGCATATTATGTCTCGGTTTCTTGAAGGATTAGGCCCACTTTGAACCTTCTTGGGTGATGCAGCCAGCTTTTCTTCTTTCTTTATTTTATTCCCCTTTGAATTTGAAGTAGAGGGAATATCTTTCTTTGGGTTGCTCCTCTATGAGTTGAAAGAAGTTGAACTGGAGTTCTTCCTTGCAATATTCTTCCTTTTGAGTTGTTTTTCCACCTTGGCAGCTTGGTGGACTAAGTCATGAATCTCAACATAGTGGTACATCTCCACAACATTGGCTATGTCACGATTAAGCCCATCTAAGAAACGAGCCATTGTTGCTTCTGGATCCTCCTCTACAATAGCTCTAATCATGGCTATTTGCATTTCCTTGTAGTACTCATCCACACTCTTGGATCCTTGAGTAAGGGGTTGAAGCTTATTGTGAAGTTCCCTTCGAAAATAGGATGGAATGAATTGCCTCCTCATGATAGCCTTCATCTGTTCCCATGTTGAGATGGGGTACTCTCCATATCTAATCCACTCCTTTTGCATCTGGTCCCACCAAATAAGAGCTTAATCAGTAAACTCAAGAGCAGCAATTTTAACCTTCTTACCCTCAGAGTAGTTATGGCATGAAAAGATTTGCTCTACACGCATCTGCCACTCTAGGTATGTTTCCGGATCACTCTTGCCTTGAAAAGGAAGGAATTTTGACTTTGACTCCTCCAAGGCCTTCTTCTTCATCTCAAGGCCTCCTCAGTGGTCTTCTTTGTATGTTGAGTGGCCTTCTTCTTGGCTGAGTCTCCTCTCCTTCATAATCTTCATCATGGCTCTCCATGTCTTCCGCATATTCACGGTGTTGTGGGTGTGCAGCATGAGCTTGTCTTTGGTTAGCTTAAGTAGTCCTTTAGCTAGAGGTTCTACTCTCCACTCAATCTAAGTGTTCATGAAGTCCTTCCAACTTGTTATCAAGCATCCTTTCAAAATGACTCACTAGCGCTTTCATTTGCAAAGGCGCTACTCCAAATGAATTGTGATCAGCATTATCACTTTCATGTGCAACTCCCTTTTCTCGATTATTTGCCATGTTAGTGAAAAAGAAACAAAAGTATATAGGACCTCACAAATATTTCCTCACGTGTTTCACTCAATTGAGATATAACATTCTCACTCGTGTTTACTCTCTTTGATTGGCTTTTTCTGCAATGATCTTATCCACTCTTGCCTTTTACCTCTCAATATCAAATCTCAAGCTCTTATGTTACCTAAGACCTCGTCAAGTCATCAAGGACGGCCAATTCTTGGTTCACCAAAATATGTGCTGGTGGATGGTATGAAAAGTTGTAATTGGCGCATACAAGTCACAAGTAAAGGTTAGGGTTTGGTTAGGCTAAGGTTCCAATACGAAAAAGGGAAGATTTAACCACTTAGCAATGCAAAATCAAGTTTAAAATACCAAAGAGCCAATTGCAATGATTCTAAAAGCCCAAGATATGAGAAATTAATAGAGGATTAGATTAGGAAAGTTCAAATCAAAGGAATAGGAAACAAGTTAAAGTCACAATAGGAAAGTCCACAATCATAAGATAAAAGGAAACAATATAGGAATAGGAAAGTGGATCACAAAAATTAGGAAACAAATGGAAGAGGAAACAACAATGCTGATCACAAATGAAAGAAATCTGATCACAAATTTTTTTTTTTTCGTTTTTTTTTTCACTTTTTTTTTGGCTAACCTTTTTTTTTTGCCTTTCTTTTCTATTCCTTTTCCTTTTTTTTTTGCCTCTTTTTTTTTGGATCAGTTGAAAGAGAATCACAAGATCACACAATAAGAAACAAATCAGATCAGAAAATGTTACCACTAAAAATGACAACTCTAGAGAACTCCGAATTTGATGATTCTAAAACAAAATGAAAGTTGAGATTCTGAAACTTAGGATTGACCTATTAATCGTCCAAAATCTCAAAAGGAAAGGGGTTGAACAGATAAGGGAAAAATAACAACATCCAAAATAACAAAAAATTTCCAGATTACAAAATGAATGGCTCTTGTAGCATAAAAACCAAATCTTGCACACTAAGGATCAAATCTGGAAACAAGGGAAGGTAGAAAGTTTAGTATTTTTTTTTTTAATAAAAGGTAGCAATGAACGGATATGGAAATGGAAAAAAAAATGTAGAGGCTAGAAAGGAAGTAGAATGGTGGATGATGAATGTATGATAGACAACCTACCATGTAAACCGAAACTCTGATACCAAATGATGCGAAATTAAGGGGTGGCCCAATCTTCACGACGTAGGTTGATGGATAAATGATGGTTTGAGATCCGACGAAAGCAAATAGCCAACCAACATTATAAGAATGTTGACCTGCTACTTAGACAATACACCTAACCACGAACATAGTAAACCAATCCATACAACGACGCACTTGGATCGAAGCACGAATTGGGGGCTTTTGCGAACTTGAATCACCAACCTAAAGATAGATTGACAAGACAAAGGTTTCATAAGAGCAAAGAAAAGATAAGATTCTCACAATTAGAGAAACACTCAAAATAATTATACTACTTCCAATATGATTTAAATGAAGGTAGAATACATATATTTATAGTGTAGCTCTAACCTATCTACTGGAGGAAAAATAGGAAACTAACTACATAATCCTAACTGAAAGATCTAAAAAATAGGGATACAAAATCAAATCTTTTTAAAATAGAAAAGGAAAGATAATCAGCCTAATAGAAACTAATTAATACTAATGGGCTGGACATCTTGCATTTGAAGTACTATTCACATCTTCTAGTTTCAATGGGCTCTTTAAGCATCTACTTGGGCTTGAATAAGCATGATTAAAGCTCCATTTGCTTCCTCAATGCACTAACATTATGGGCTTCTAATTCAGCAAATTGAAATCCAATTGCTCTTTGTAGACGCTTAACTCTTCCTCTTGTCATTGGGCCATCTATCATCAAGTCTTTCTCCACACGAGCATCCTTCCCTACATGAGTCTGGTTCATATAAGGAATAGTACCAAAGATACTACTATATTACTAGTACTAACTCTAAATTTTAAAAATTTATGTCTCTGTACTCAGACCTCCAAATGAGATGATCTTAGTGGCCACAAAAATTTTATCATATCTAGTTTATTCTTGTAAAATTTCATAATCATTGGACACCATTTGTCACTCAGATGACACAAGAGAAGAAACTAACCATATGAATAGTATCTGGGCCATTTCAACAGCTTTTTGCCAACTTTGAAAATTTATAATTAATTTTCTAGAGTTCCAAATAATCTAGTCTTTAGCTTTCCAAAAAGCTCTGGATGAGATATATATGTATGCTAACTTTCATGAGGAAATTCATCCATTTGGTCAGTTTGTGCCATAAGATTACAAAATGACACTTTTATGCCACTTTAAGGGTCCAAAATGGTTCAATTTAATTATAGCTTTTTTAAGGCCAATTGAGCATGTGGAAAAGCATGAAAATAGCCTAATAAACATGTCCAAATTGTCCAAAAGCCCAGATCTCACAAATTCACTCTCCCACTTGATGATATACATAAAGAGCATACATGTGCACTCTTGCCATACAATGTCAAGAACATACTATATCATTTATTTGCTTCCAATTCCTATATATACATCACATATTTATATAATTACTGATATAATACCAATAGGCATGCCTATTGGAGCACAACAAGTTCAAAAAGCCCCTCATCCATTAAGAGACCCAAATCATTCAAAAGCGCATGATTTAGGTCCAAATGACTCATTAAGGGATAGCCCATGCTTAAGAGGCCCAAATTGTGCTAATATAGGTCCAAAAATTTCAAAGAGCTCAAGATAATCTCTATGTTGGACATCAGCCCAAGTTTAGCGTCCAAGATCCATATTTGATCAATTCAGAATATGCTGGACATCACTCAATTTTGATGAATTCTTTCATCATCATTTCATTGAGTTTTCAAATCATTAATGGGTCAATCTTGAATCTTAAACTCTCAGCTTTCACCTCGTTTTAGAATCATCCTTATCAAAGCTTCCAAACACCAGATAGAGCTAGTAAGAAACAACATGTTAAGCATGCTGATCTTGGAGTTGAATTAGACTTTGGACATGAGATCTCCTTAAAGATGCAAAAGTGAAAGTCCAAGTGGAAGCCTAATATCTTAAGATGGTCCATGAAGCAACTAAAGTCAATATCCAACATGTTGGAGGGCCAATGTAGTTATACAAATACAGGAGGAGTGCTAAGGCCTAATTGGAGTCCAATTGCAAGAGACTGAGAATTATGTGTCAACCATGTGATTTTTAATGAAGTATGAGCATCCCATTTTTACTTAAAAAAGCTGATTGTTTTGGGTTATGATTCTTTATGAATTTCTTTTTTTATTTATTTTATTATTTTTAGGACTTGGTCAAAGATCTTATATTTGAGATTAAGTTAAAATTAGTATCCTAATCTTGTTACTTGATTTTAGGCACCATTTAAAATATTTCTAATTAGATTTTAGAGTTTAACTTTTATTAGAATTTTAGACTTTTAGAAACTTTGCCTATAAAAGGCTTCCTATTGTATTCTATTTTCAGATCATGAATGAATTTGAGTATTATTAAATACTTTGTGAGGCCTTTGCTTCTTTGTGTTCTCTAAAAGTTCACGTGACTTATCAAAGGATTGGTCTTTCTTTGTGACATCTTGAGACTAGGGTTCTAAGAGACGGGATCTCTTAGGGTCTTTCTTTTGACCAATATTCTTGTTTTCTAGCTGGTCCTGGGCAAAGTGTCATCTTGTTAAAGGTTCTTAGGACTTATTCCTACGGGGTCTTGCATTAATTACACATGTTCAAGAGCTTATACATTATATACATAATGGAAATACATAATTTGACAATGCTATGTTTTTGCAAAATGAACAAATATCAACTCCATTGTCAATCTCCTTGCTTTCAAGTGTGGTGGCTCCCATTTCCTTGCTCACTTGATCCACCTAGGCATGTTAGGCAATGGGAAGAGAAGAGTGAGATTTTAGGAATCTCAGTAGCTCTTCTCTCTTTTAAGCACATATAATGGATGCAAACTCAAGTCTAAAAATGCATACATGGCTATCTTGAAATTCATAAATATACAAGGAACATTTCTTACATTCAAGAAGCTACATATATTATACATAGGCTTGCCAAGACAATAGTTTAGCCTCACCCATTCTCTTTGGGGCTTTTAGACTTATCTCACCCACTTTCAAAGGGACTTTTAATTAAGCCTCACTCTTCTAGAGACTTTTGAAATTGTCTCATCCATTCATAGGGATTTTTGGCTCATTCTCAACCTAGCTAAGAGATTTTTGGCTTTACCAAACTCATACAAGCTAAAACATGTTCATAAAGCATCTTTCAAACACATATGATGGAAGTGATGATATGATATCAGTAGGCATGCCCATTGGAGCACAACAAGTTTAAGAAGCCCTTATCCATCAAGAAACCCAAATCATTCAAAAGCATATGATCCAGGTCCAAATGGCTCATGAAAGGATGGCCTATGCTCAAGAGGCCTAAATTGTGCTAGTATATGTCCAAAAATTTCAAAGAGCTCAAGATAATATCTATGTTGGACGTCAGCCCAAGTTTAGAGCCCAAGATCCATATTTGATCAATATCTCTTTAAATATGCAAAAGTGGAAGCCCAATTTCTTAAAAAGAGTCTATAGAGCAACTAAAGTCAATATCCAATATGTTAAAGGCTCAATGCAGTTATACACATACAAGGAGTGCTAAGGCCCAATTGGAGTCTAATTACAAGAGATTAAAAATCATGTGTCAACCATGTGATTTTTAATGAAGCATGTGCATCCCATGTGACTACTTAAAGAAGCTAATTAGTTTTGACTAGGATTCTTTTTGAATTTCATTTTTTATTATTTTTTGGACTTGGTCAAGGAGCTTATCTAGGAAATTAAGTTAAAATTAATATCCTAATCTTGTTCCTTGATTTTAGGCATTATTTAAAATATTTCTAATCAGATTTTAGAGTTTTAGTTTTATTAGGATTTTAAGACTTTTAGAAATTTTGCCTATAAAAGGCTCTCTATTGTACTCTATTTTTAGAAGATCATGAATGAATGAATGAATTTGAGTATTATTCAATATTTTGTGAGGCTTTTGCTTCTTTGTGTTCTCTGAGAGTTCACGTGACTTATCAAAGGATTGGTCTTCCTTTGTGGCATCTTGAGGCTAGGGTTCTAAGAGACAAGTTCTCTTAGGGTCTTTCCTTTAACCAACATTCTTGTTTTCTAGCCGGTCCTGGGCAAAGTTTTGAATTGTTGAAGGTTCTTTAGGACATGTTCCTAGTGGGTCTTGCATCAAGTGAGCTAGGAGACTTGAAAGAGCTTGAATAAAATCAAGGGTTTGGAAACAAAAGGGTTGGACGTGACTCTAAAAGATGATCAGCTAAAGACCCATTGCAAGGTATGGGAGGCCCAATGACAAGATCATGAGCCAAAGCTGTGAAGGAGGCCTTAAACGGAGTGATCCAAAAGTTAACAGACTTGGAGCCCATATTCTTAGTTGAATGTGAAGCCCAAAAGGAACAAAATGGCATGAAGATTATTTCATATTTACAAGGTGCTAGCCTAAGCCTAAAAGAAGCCTAATTGAAGGAGCCTCGCCATTTTCCACAAATTCTCTTAGTTTTATTTTGTTTTAATTTGATTGTTTCTGTTTCAGATTTTTAGCTTTTTAGGCACCATTCTTGGTGAATTTGTCTAGACTTAAATTTCTTTTATTTTCCTGCCATGTAAAAGGCCCCACCTAGGAGTTATTATGTGTTAGGGTTTTATTTTTCAAATGCCTATATAAGGCCTACTTGTACTCCAAGAATTGGAGATTGAATGAATTATTCTTTTCAGAATTATTTCTAATTTGTGAGGTTTCTCTTGTGGCTCTTGTGTGCTAGGGAAAATCTTTAACTTATTAAAGGAGTGGTTTCCTTTGTGGCGTCCCAGATTAGGGTTCTAAGAGACGGGTTCTCTTAGGGTTCAATTCCATTGACTAACACCTCTTCTTCATTCCTTTTTTTGTTCTTCGTTGCTTGTTGTCCAGATCTATGTTTTTGCTTGTTTTTATGTTGTAGCCAAAATTTGATCACTGATCCATGTCATTTGGGGTACCTAATATGGGTATCTATGGAGTCTCACATCATCTGGTATCAGAGCATTGGTTGAGGTTGGTTTCATCCACTTTTTCCTTGTTCTTTTCCCTTATTTCATTTGATTAGATTCTGTTCGTCCTTGTTTTACGTGCGGTTATTTCTAGTGTTTTCTTTCGTGTTTTTGGACATTTAATAGGTCTTTCTTGTGTCTCAAGACCTCTTTTTTCTGCTCATTTTGTAATCACGTCAATCCGATTTTTCTAGAGCAAGTTTTAGCTATTTCTTTCGTGCATGTCATTCTGACCTTTCAGAAATCTTGTGTTCTGTTTGCAAATTTCAGCACCTTTGAGATTTAAAAAAAAAGAGTATATTACAGTGAAAAAAAAGGGAAAAGAAAAGAAAACAAGGAAAAGTTGCAAAAAAAAAAAAAAAGAAGTCAGAATCTGTTAGAAAGAAAGTCATCTTGGAAATTGTAAATTTTGAATTGTTGACTTGAATTGCAATTGCTGAAGATCCTTTATTCTTGGAATTACCATTTTTTATTCCTTGAGTTGATCTGGTCATTAAATGTTATATTGTGCACAATTCATAAAAGGAAATTTGCATTCATTCACCTTGTTCTAAATTTTAAATTTCTGATTGCTTCATTACTGATTTCAAATTCCAATTTTCTTTCCATCCTTTCCTCTTGATAATTAATCATTTAACCATTTGGTCTCCCATAATCTGCCACACACCATTTATTCCATAAATTCATTGTCTTCATTTCCTTTGCTGGTCACTTACTGTATTTTCTATTGGCTACACCTACGATTCTTCTTTAAAATGTTAGACTTTTGTTGTCTCTTTAAGAACTTTGTTTTGCATCTTGGATTCTAATTTAAGATTGCCACTTCATTTGTTGCTTCTTTTGATTTGTTGGATTTAATTCAGTACACTATAGGAAGCAAGTTAAGAGGAAAAAGGAAAGAGTGTTTTCATCATTATAAAAGCCATTACAAGTGTGAAACATAAGTGAATTTGCATCATTTAGAGTGAAACACATGAGGGAGTGATCAGGTCCTTTCTCTTGCTATTCACTAACATTTCAGGTGCCAATCATGTCTAAAAGTGAAGATAACCAAATTGACCTTAAATTGTACATCAAATCTGTTCAAGAACAATTCAAGAGGCTAAATACTAGGTTGGATCAAATGGATTCTTCTTCTTCCAATAGTAAGGCAAGGTGTGGTAAAAATGTTGTTCTAGGAGGAGATGAATATGATTTTGAGGAGAAAAGCCAACATGAAAGAGTTAGGAGAGCTCCACCTCAAAAGAAAGATGAAAATCCCTTCCTTTCAAGGGAAAGCTAATCCTGATGTATATCTTGAATAGGAAAGAAAAGTTGAGTTTGTATTTAACTGCCAATCTTTTTTAAAGGAAAGTAAAGTGAAATTAGCTGCTTTGGAGTTTACAGATTATGCAAGCCTATGGCAGGATCAATTAACCACTAGTAGGAGGCATTCTGGAGAGGGTCCAATTCGGTATTGGCCAGAAATGAAGGCTCTCATGAGGAAGAGATTTGTCCCTACTCATTACTATAGGGATGTACACAAGAGGCTCCACAAAATCAAACAAGGATCTATGAGTGTAGAAGCAAATGCAAATTTCCATGATGAAAGTTGACATTGAAGAAGATTTAGAAGTTACAATGGCAAGATTTCTTAGTGGCTTAGATCCTAAAATTGCTGGAGAAGTTGAATTGCAAAACTACCTTGATATGGAGAGGGAAAGAGGGCTCCTTTCAAAAACATTGGATAGGACAACTTTATTTCGTTCGGGTTTTCTTCCATCTGCCTTTACGAAAGCCAATTATGCGTACCGCTGAAGAGGAAAGCGTCACTTACTGTACAACTATAGGCTTTTTTCCGCAGGTTGAAGAACAAGAAAGAAAGAGTTGTTGCATAAAGCCATTAAGGTGGAGAAGCATTTTAAGGCAAAACAGAAATTGAAATCACATGCTAGTTCCAACAAAGACTTCAAGTCCTCTTTCAAGTTTGAGAGACCAAGCCTAAAAAGGAGAATAAGTTGAAGATGCAAACACCTACTTCTAAAGGTAAATTTGAACTTACAACTTCTTCTAGTTCTTCTAAAATTAAATGCTTTAAATGTCAAGGTTTTGGTCACATTGCTTCACAATGTCCAAATAAAAGGACTATGATTTTTGATGCGATCCATCAAAGGGAGAAAGCTATCTCAAATGCTTGGAATGATCCTTTGCAAATTCCAAGTGGCCAGATGACAAGAGCACGAGCTAAAAGAATAAGGGAAGCCTTAAGTGGACTTGTTCAAGAGACTCAGACTAAGCAAATAACAATTAGAGCAACAAAAGTCAAGCAAGATATGGACATTTCTAATGTGGACATCCTCAACATCATATGGGCTGAAGATGGAGCTGCTGAGGCTAAACTGGACCAAAATATTATAAATTGAAGTGCTTGAACCATGGACCATTCATTGGTGGGCTCATCTAAGGCTAAATAATGCCATTTTAGGCTTAATAAGCTGATTTCTAGAACCCTAATGTATCTGGACGAATTTAGCTTATTTAGGGGGATTTAATTCCTTTTTAGTTTTAAAGAGAATTTGACTTTTATAATTCTGATTTCATAGGTCATTAATTAGGATATTTGCTATTAATTTCCCTAGTTTTCCTTTTCTATGAGCATTGAAGGTAGATTTGACTTGCACACTATATAATTGTACTCTGCCTCCCATTGTAACCAGATTTGAATGAATAAAAATCATATTTTTTGGAAATCCCAGACTTGAGAGGAGTACTCTCTAGGGTTCTTCATTGAACTTGTAGACTTATCAAGGCTTGATCAATCTTGTGGCGTCTTCCAACACTCGAGGTCCTTGTCTCTTCGTATTCAGGGGTTCCAAGTGGATCGTTCAGACTTGATTTAGCTTTCTTGGGGTGCGTATATTTTAGATCGATTGTGGGTTCAAGGGGACTCGATTCCTTGTAGGTTCGCACCATCTTGGTATCAGAGCTTCGATCCCTAAATCAGGTCATATCCGTGTGTCTTTGTGCTTTTCCAAATTGTGTTTCTATTTCTTTTGAAATTCTGTTCGTCTTCCATTCTTTTGGATGTGCTGAATTTTAATCCTCTGTTTGTCACGTTTTCCATTGAGTTTCTGGACATGTAGTAGGTCTTTCTTATATCCCAGATTCTCTTCTTTCAGATCGCTTTAAAATCATCTCATTTGGAGTTCTCTAACTCGAGATATTGTCGTTTAAATTCAGACCGTTTTTAGGGCTTTCCAGATTGATTTTGCTGTTTCTGTTTTGTTTATTCAAATTTCATTTTTGCTCTTCATATACCAGGAAAAAAATAGAGAAAAAATTGCTGAAAAGAAAAGGCAAAAAAAAAATTGTGCTGTCCTAGAAGTAGTATTGGTTTGAGCTAAGCTTTTACAAAATTCTGCATCTTTAACTTTCATTCCCTAATTTTCTCTACCACTTACTACTCATTATCTCCAATTGTTGGGTTGAATCTCACAAGAATTGTGATAGCTTTGTATTGAGTTTGATTAGTTTCTTTAAAGAGCCTATAGAGAGACTGAGAGTGGGAAAAGGTGAGAATGTGAATCCATTATTTGAAAAAGCCTTTAAAGTGTGAAACATGAGTGAAGAGTGACATCTTTGAGGGTAAACACGTAAGGACAATTTGTGAGGATCTTTATTTCTCTAATCAATTTTCTTGCAACTTATAATGTCTAATAGGGAGGAAACATCAAGTGGAGGAGGTAGTGCACAGAACATGGACCTCGTTGTAAAAGCCATGCAGTGGCAATTTGAACGTCTTAATGTGGTGCTTAGAGGGATAAGAGATTGGATGGATAAGCAAGACACAATGATTACAAACTTGTAGAGGTGACCACCTATTGTAAGTCCTAATCCTAGAAGATATGAGAGGCGTAGAGATGATCCTATAGATGATTTTGAGTCTGAAAATGAAGTAGGAGGTGGTAGTGAAGAAGATTATGAATCTGAATTTGATTTGGGTAGAAATAGGCCTAGGGAAGTTAGGCACAAAAGGAGACGTGGTAAAAATGCTCCAAGGGGTAGAAATAGGGTGGATGGAAACCTTGGAAATATTAAGATGAAGATACCTTCTTTCCAAGTTAGAAATGATCCTGAAGCTTATTTGGGGTGGGAGAAGAAAATTGAGTTCATTTTTTAGTGCCATAATTATTTTGAAGCAAAAAAGGTGAAATTGGCAGTCATTGAATTTACGAATTATGTATTAATTTGGTGGGATAAATTGGTCTTAGAGAGGAGGAGGAATGTGATGCGATCCATCAAAGGGAGTAAGCTGTCTTAAATACTTGGAATGATCCTCTACAAATTCCAAGTGGCCCAATGACAAGAGCACAAGCTAAAAGAATGAGAGAAGCCTTAAGTGGACTTGTTCAAGAGACTTGGACTAAGCAAATAGCAATTGAAGCAACAAAAGTCAAGCGAGATCCAAACATTTCTAATGTGGACGTCCTCAACATCATATGGGCTGAAGATGGAGCTGCTGAGGCTAAATTGGGCCAAAACATTATAAATTGAAGTATTTGAACCATTGACCATCCATTGGTGGGCTCATTTAGGGCTAAATAATGCCATTTTGGGCTTAATAAGTTGATTTGTAGAACCCTAATGTATTTGGACGAATTTAGCTTATTTAGGGGGATTTATTTCCTTTTTAGTCTTTAAGAGAATTTGACTTTTATAATTCTGATTGCATAGGTCATTAATTAGGATATTTGCCATTAATTTCCCTAGTTTTTCTTTTCGATGATGAGCATTGAAGGCAGATTTGACTTACACACTATATAATTGTACTCTACCTCCCATTGTAACAAGATTTGAATGAATAAAAATTTGTATTTTCTGGAAATCCCAGACTTGAGAGGAGTGCTCTCTAGGGTTCTTCATTGAACTTGTAGACTTATCAAGGCTTGATCAACCTTGTGGCGTCTTCTAACACTCGGGGTCCTTGTCTCTTTGTATTCAGGGGTTCTAAGTGGATCGTTCAGACTTGATTTAGCTTTCTTGGGGTGTGTATATTTGAGATCGGTTGTGGTTCAAGGAGACTTGACTCCTAGTGGGTTCACACCATCTTGGTATCAGAGCTTCGGTTCCTAAATCAGGTCATATCCGTTTGTCTTTATAATTTTTCTGGATTGTGTTTCTGTTTCCTTTTGAAATTCTATTTGTCTTCCATTCTTCTGGACATGCTGAATGTTAATCCTTTGTTTGTCTCTTCGTTGAGTTTCTGGATGTGTAGTAGGTCTTTCTTATATCCCAGATTCTCTTCTTTCAGATCACTTTAAAATCATCTCATTTGGAGTTCTCTAACTTGAGATAGTTTAAATTCAGACACATTTTCAGGGCTTTCCTGATTGATTTTGCTGTTTCTGCTCTGTTTATCCAAATTTCATTTTTGTTCTTCATATTCCAGAAAAAAAAAAAGAAAAAAAGCAAGGCAAAAAATATATAGAGAAAAAAAAATTGCTGAAAAGAAAAGGAAAAAAAAAGATTGTGCTGTTCTGGAAGTAGTATTGGTTTGAGCTAAGCTTTTACAAAATTCTACATCCTTAACTTTCATTCTCTAATTTCTCTACTATAGTACCCACTTACTACTCATTATCTCCAAGTGTTGGGTTGAATCTCACAAGAATTGTGATAGCTTTGTATAGTCTGATTAGTTTCTTTAAAGAGCCTATAGAGAGACTAAGAGTGGAAAAAGGCAAGAGTGTGAATCCATTATTTGAAAAAGCCTTTAAAGTGTGAAACACAAGTGAAGAGTGACATCTTTGAGGGTAAACACATGAGGAAAATTTGTGAGGATCTTTATTTTCTCTAATCAATTTTCTTGCAGCTTATAATGTCTAATAGGGAGGAAACATCAAGTGAAGGAGGTAGTGCATAGAACATGGACCTCGTTGTAAAGGCCATGCAGCAGCAATTTGAACGTCTTAATGTGGTGTTTGGAGGGATAAGAGACCGGATGGATAAGCAAGACATAATGATTGCAAACTTGCAGAGAAGATACCTACTGTAAGTCCTAATCCTAGAAGATATGAGAAGTGTAGAGATGATTCTATGGATGATTTTGAGTCTGAAAATGAAGTAGGAGGTGGTAGTGAAAAAGATTATGAATCTGAATTTGATTTGGGTAGAAATAGGCCTAGGGAAGTTAGGCATGAAAGGAGACGTGGTAAAGATGTTCCAAGGGGTAGAAATAGGGTGGATGGAAACCTTGGAAGTATTAAGATAAAGATACCTTCTTTCCAAGGTAGAAATGATCATGAAGCTTATTTGGAGTGGGAGAAGAAAATTGAGTTCATTTTTGAGTGCCATAATTATTTTGAAGCAAAAAAGGTGAAATTGGCAGTCATTGAATTTACAAATTATACATTAATTTGGTGGGATAAATTGGTCTTAGAGAGGAGGAGGAATGGTGAGAGACCCATAGAAACATGGAGGGAGATGAAGGCTCTCATGAGGAAGAGGTTTATACCCTGTCATTACTATAGAGACCTCTTTCAAAAGTTGCAGTCCCTTACACAAGGCTCTATGAGTGTCTAGGAATTCCACAAAGAGATGGAAGTGGCTATGATTAGAGCAAATGTGAAGAAGGATAGGGAAGCAACAATGGCTCGATTTTTGAATGGGTTGAATAAAGAAATTGCTAATACTGTGGAGTTGCAGCATTATGTGGAGTTAGAAGACATGTTGCACATGGCAATGAAGGTTGCAAGGCAACTTAAACAAAAAGGAGCAACAAGGTACCTTTCAGGCTCTAGTTCTTCAATGAGACCAAAATGGAAGAAGGAAGAAAAAGATGTTCAAAGAGAAGTCTCAAAAGGCAAAAAGGAAGCTTCATTTAAGAACAAAGGTAAATCTGATTCCCAATCATCTAGAAATAGAGATATTAAATGTTTCAAGTGTTTGGGAACAGGTTATATAGCTTCCTAATGCCCCAACAAGAGAGTAATGATCATGAAGGATCGTGAAGTGGTGATTGAAAGTGAAAGTGATGATTCCATGCCATCACTTGAAGATGCTAGTGATGATGGGTTTGAGTATGCTGTAGAAGGAGAAGCACTTGTGACTAGAAGAGCTTTGAATTCTCAAGTTAAGGAAGATGACATGGAGCAACAAAGAGAAAACATCTTTCATACTCGCTGTCTCATAAGCAATAAGGTATGCAATATGATTATTAATGGTGGGAGTTGTACCAATGTTGCTAGTACCACTTTAGTTGAGAAATTAAATTTGTCTACCATTAAACACCCTAGACCATACAAGTTGCAGTGGCTGAATGAATGTGGGGAGATTAAGGTTGATAGACAAGTTCTTGTTTCATTCTCAATTGGAAGATATTGTGATGAGATTTTATGTGATGTTGTTCCTATGCATGCTGGACATATACTTTTAGGTAGACCTTGGGAATTTGATAGGAAGGAGACAAAGGATGGATTTACCAATAGATATTCATTTGTAATGAATGACAGACTCGTCACTCTTGTACCATTAACACCCAAGCAAGTGTATGAAGATCAGCTCAAAATGAAAACAAGAGAGAGATAAAAGAGAGGGTGACAAGAAAAATAGAGAAGAGAGATCAAAAAGAAATAAGAGTGAGAAAGAAAGAAAATCTAAGAGCTCAAAAAAAGATATTCAGAAGAAAGAAAAGAAAGTGGAGAGAAAAGAAAGAGAAAAATTGAGTTTCTATGGAAAAGAAAGTGAGGTGAGGAGTGCATATCTTGCTGAACAACCTTTACTTGTACTTGTCTACAAGGAGGCCTTTTTAGACACTAATGACCTTGACTCTTCATTTTCGAGTGTTGTTAGTTCTTTGTTGCAGGAATTTGAAGATATATTTCCAGAAGATATTCCTAGTGGATTGCCACCCATAAGAGGCATTGAGCATCAAATCGACTTCATTCTTGGAGCAACAATTCCTAACCGGCTAGCTTATAGAACTAACCCTGAGGAGACAAAAGAGCTTCAAAAGCAAGTTGAAGAGCTCATGGCAAAAGGGTATGTTCGAGAAAGCTTGAGTCCATGTGCTGTACCAGTCCTCTTAGTACCAAAGAAAGATGGATCTTGGAGGATGTGCATTGATTGTAGAGCTGTCAACAATATCACTGTAAAGTATCGCCATCCCATTCCTAGATTAGATGATATGCTTGATGAATTGCATGGGTCTGTTATTTTCTCAAAAATTGATTTAAAATCTGGATATCATCAAATTAGGATGAGGGAAGGAGATGAGTGGAAAACTGCTTTCAAAACAAAGCATAGGCTGTATGAATGGTTAGTCATGTCATTTGGGCTAACAAATGCACCTAGTACTTTTATGAGGTTGATGAATCATATTTTGCATATGCATATTGAAAAATTTGTTGTAGTTTATTTTGATGATATTCTGATTTTTAGTAAGAGTCTTGATGAGCATTTGAATCATTTGCGCTGTGTGCTTGATGTTTTGAGAAAAGAAAAGTTGTATGCTAACCTGAAAAAGTGTAGCTTTGGCATGGAAAAAGTTGTTTTCCTCGGATTTGTAGTGAGTGCTGAGGGAATACAAGTTGATGAAGAGAAGGTAAGGGCTATTAAAGAATGGCCAACACCAACAAATGTAACTGAGGTAAGAAGTTTTCATGGGTTGGTTAGCTTTTATAGGAGGTTTGTGAAAGATTTTAGCACAATTGCTGCAACACTCATTGAAGTAATTAAGAAATCAGTTGGCTTTAGATGGGAAAAAGCACAAGATCATGCATTTAGTGTTCTTAAAGAAAAATTGTGTTCTGCACCTATTTTAGCTTTACCTGATTTTAACAAAACTTTTGAGATTGAGTGTGATGCCTCAGGAGTAGGGATAGGAGCTATTCTGATGCAGGAAGGGCACCCAATTGCTTATTTCAGTGAAAAGCTGAACGGTGCCACCTTGAAGTACCTAACTTATGATAAGGAGCTTTATGCACTTGTGAGAGCATTGGAGACTTGGCAACACTACCTTTGGCCTAAACAATTTGTGATCCATACAGATCATCAATCTTTGAAGTACATTAAAGGCAAAGGTAAGCTGAACAAAAGACACGCTAGATGGATGGAGTTCATCGAGCCTTTTCTATATGCGATCAAATACAAGAAAGGTAAAGAGAATGTGGTTGCAGATGCATTATCTAGAAGGTATATTCTTCTCACTTCTCTGAATGCAAGATTGCTTGGTTTTGACTATGTCAAGGATTTGTATGCCAATGATAGTGATTTTGCTGAAATAATTATTGCCTGTGAAAAAGGAGCTTTCGGAAAATTCTATAAGCTTGATGGATTTTTGTTCAAAGAAAATAAATTATGTGTGCCTCAATGCTCTATGCGTGAATTGCTTGTGAGGGAAGCACATGGGGGAGGACTAATGGGACATTTTGGTGTGAAAAAGACATTAGATGTTTTGCATGAACATTTCTCTTGGCCTAAAATGAAGCGTGATGTGGAAAGGATTTATGGTAGATGCATAACATGTAAAAGGGCTAAGTCTAGAGTCTTACCACATGGTTTGTATACTCCATTACTTGTACCTAGTGAACCTTGGGTAGACATTTCAATGGATTTTATTTTGGGATTACCTAAGTCAAAAAGAGGAATGGATTCAATATTTGTGGTTGTTGATAGATTTTCAAAAATGGCACATTTTATTGCATGCCATAAAACTGATGATGCTACTTATATTGCTGATTTGTTCTTTAAAGAAATTGTGAGGCTTCATGGTGTTCCTAAAAGTATTGTATTAAATAGGGATGCAAAATTTCTGAGTCATTTTTGGAGAGTTCTGTGGGGAAAGCTTGGAACTAAGTTATTATTTTCTACAACTTGTCATCCACAAACTGATGGTCAAACTGAAGTTGTTAACAGAACCTTAACTCAATTGCTTAGGACCATCATCTAAACGAATTTGAAAAATTGGGAGGATTGCTTGTCATTCATTGAATTTGCATATAATAGAAGTGTGCATTCATCTACTGATTATTCTCCTTTTGAAGTTATTTATGGTTTTAATCCACTAACCTTTTTGGATTTGTTACCATTGCCCATTAATGAGAGAGCAAGCCTTGATGGTAAAAAGAAAGCTGAGGTGGTTAAGCAACTTTATGCAAAGATTAAATTGCAGATTGAAAAGAAGAATGAGCAATATGCATCCAAGGCAAACAAAGGGAGAAGGCATGTCACTTTTGAACCTGGTGATTGGGTATGGGTGCATATGGGAAAAGAGAGGTTTTTGGCACAAAGGAAATCTAAATTAGCTCCAACAGGGGATGAGCCATTTCAAGTCCTTGAGAAAATCAATGATAATGCTTATAAGATAGATATACCAGGTGAGTATAATGTTAGTGCTACTTTTAATGTTGCTGATTTATCTCCTTATGATGTAGGTGATGATTCGAGGACAAATCCTTTTGAGGAGAGAGGGGATGATGCGATTCATCAAAGGGAGCAAACTGTCTCAAATACTTGGAATGATCCTCTACAAATTTCAAATGGCCCAATGACAAGAGAACAAGCTAAAAGAATGAGAGAAGCCTTAAGTGGACTTGTTCAAGAGACCTGGACTAAGCAAATAGCAATTGAAGCAACAAAAGTCAAGCGAGATCCAAACATTTCTAATGTGGACGTCCTCAACATCATATGCGCTGAAGATGGAGCTGCTGAGGCTAAATTGGGCCAAAACATTATAAATTGAAGTATTTGAACCATTGACCATCCATTGGTGGGCTCATTTAGGGCTAAATAATGCCATTTTGGGCTTAATAAGTTGATTTGTAGAACCCTAATGTATTTGGACGAATTTAGCTTATTTAGGGGGATTTATTTCCTTTTTAGTCTTTAAGAGAATTTGACTTTTATAATTCTGATTGCATAGGTCATTAATTAGGATATTTGCCATTAATTTCCCTAGTTTTCCTTTTCTATGATGAGCATTGAAGGCAGATTTGACTTACACACTATATAATTGTACTCTGCCTCCCATTGTAACAAGATTTGAATGAATAAAAATTTGTATTTTCTAGAAATCCCAGACTTGAGAGGAGTGCTCTCTAGGGTTCTTCATTGAACTTGTAGACTTATCAAGGCTTGATCAACCTTGTGGGGTCTTCTAACACTCGGGGTCCTTGTCTCTTCGTATTCAAGGGTTCTAAGTGGATCGTTCAGACTTGATTTAGCTTTCTTGGGGTGTGTATATTTGAGATAGGTTGTGGGTTCAAGGAGACTTGACTCCTAGTGGGTTCGCACCAGAATGGTGAGAGAACCATAGAAACATGGAAGGAGATGAAGGCTCTCATGAGCAAGAGGTTTATACCCAGTCATTACTATAGAGACCTCTTTCAAAAGTTGCAGTCCTTTACACAAGGTTTTAAGAGTGTAGAGGAATATCACAAAGAGATGGAAGTGGCTATGATTAGAGCAAATGTGAAAGAGGATAGGGAAGCAACAATGGCTTGATTCTTGAATGGGTTGAATAAAGAAATTGCTAATACTGTGGAGTTGCAGCATTATGTGGAGTTAGAAGACATGGTGCACATGGCAATGAAGGTGATGCGAAATCAAGCGGTGTCCCACTCTTCACGACGTAGGTTGATGGATAGATGATGGTTTGAGACCCGACGGAAGCAAATAGCCAACCAACATTATAAGAACGTTGACCTGCTACTTAGACAATGCGCTTAACCACAAACACAGTAAACCAATCCACATAATGACGCACTTGGATCGAAGCACGAATTGTGGGCTTTTGTGAACTTGAATCACCAACCTAAAGATAGGTTGACAAGACAAAGGTTTCACAAGAGCAAAGAAAAGTAAGATTCTCATAATTAGAGAAACACTCAGAATAATTCTACTACTTCCAATCTGATTCAAATCAAGGCAGAATACATATATTTATAATGTAGCCCAAACCTATCTACTGGAGGAAAAGTAGGAAACTAACTACATAATCCTAACTGAAAGATCTAAAAAATAGGGATACAAAATCAAATCTTTTAAAAAACAGAAAAGGAAAGATAATCAACCTAATAGAAACTAATTAATATTAATGGGCAGGACATCTTGCATTTGAAGTACTATTCACGTCCTCTAGCTTCAATGGGCTCTTTAAGCATCAACTTGGGCTTTAATAAGCATGATTAAGGCTCCATTTGCTTCCTCAATGCATGCACTAACATTATGGGCTTCTAATTCAACAAATTGAAGCCCAATTGCTCTTTGTAGACGCTTAACTCTTCCTCTTGTCATTGGACCATCTATCATCAAGTCCTTCTCCACACGAGCATCCTTCCCCATATGAATCTGGTTCATATCAGAAGGTTGAAAGGCAACTTAAACAAAGAGGAACAGCAAGGTACCTTTCAGGCTCTAGTTCTTCAATGAGACCAAAATGGAAGAAGGAAGAAAAAGATGTTCAAAGAGAAGTCTCAAAAGTCAAAGAGGAAGCTTCGTCTAAGAACAAAGGTAAATCTGATTCCTAATCATCTAGAAATAGAGATATTAAATGTTTCAAGTATTTGGGAACAGGTCATATAGCTTTGCAATGCCCCAACAAGAGAGTAATGATCATGAAGGACCGTGAAGTGGTAACTGAAAGTGAAAGTGATGATTCCATGCTGTTACTTGAAGATGCTAGTGATGATGGGCTTGAGTATACTGTAGAAGGAGAAGCATTTGTGACTAGAAGAGCTTTGAATTCTCAAGTTAAGGAAGATGACATGGAGCAGCAAAGAGAAAACATCTTCCATACTCGCTGTCTCATAAGCAACAAAGTATGAAATATGATTATTGATGGTGGGAGTCGTACCAATGTTGCTAGTACCATTTTAGTTGAGAAATTAAATTTATCTACCATTAAACACCCTAGACCATACAAGGGAGATTAAGGTTGATAGGCAAGTTCTTGTTTCGTTCTCAATTGGAAGATATTGTGATGAGATTTTATGTGATGTTATTCCTAAGCATGCTGGACTTATACTTTTTCATGCAAGACCCACTAGGAACATGCCCTAACTTTTGGGTAGACCTTGGGAATTTGATAGGAAGGTGACAAAGGATGGGTTTACTAATAGATATTCATTTGTAATGCATGATAGACCCATTACTCTTGTACCATTAACACCCAAGAAAATGTATGAAGATCAGCTCAAAATGAAACAAAAGAGAGATAAAAGAGAGGGTGATAAGAAAAATAAAGAAGATCAAAAAGAAATGAGAGTGAGAAAGAAAGAAAATCTAAGAGCTCAAAAAAAGAGATTCTGATGTAAGACCCTCTAGAATGATACAATACCAGTAGGCATGCCCATTGGAGCACTTCAAGTTCGAGAAGCTCTCATCCATAAGAAACCCAAATCATTCAAAAGCACATGATTCAGGTGCAAATGGCTTATGAAGGGATGGCCTATACTCAAGAGACCCAAATTGTGTTAGTATATGTCTAAAAATTTCAAAGAGCTCAAGATAATCTCTATGTTGGATGTCGACCCAAGTTTAGAGCCCAAGATTCATATTTGATTAATATTTCTTTAAAGATGCAAAAGTGGAAGTCTAAGTGGAAGTCCAATGTCCTAAGAAGGTCCATGGAGTAACTAGAGTCAATATCCAACATGTTGAAGGCCCAATGTAGTTATACACATACAAGAGGAATGCCAAGGTACAATTGGAGTCCAATTGCAAGAGATTAAGAATCATGTGTTAACCATGTGATTTTTAATGAAGTATGTGCATCCCATGTGACTACTTAAAGAAGTTGATTAGTTTTGATTAGGATTCTTTATGAATTTCGTCTTTTATTATTTTATTATTTTTTTGGACTTGGTCAAAAAAACTTATCTTGGAGATTAAGTTAAAATTAGTATCCTAATCTTGTTTCTTAATTTTATGCACCATTTAAAATATTTCTAATCAGATTTTAGTGTTTAACTTTTATTAGGATTTTAGACTTTTAGAAATTTTTGCCTATAAAAGGCTTCCTATTATACTCTATTTTGAAGATCATGAATGAATAAATTTGAGTATTATTCAATACTTTGTGAGGCTTTTACTTCTTTGTGTTCTCTAAGAGTTCACGTGACTTATTAAAGGATTGGTCTTCCTTTGTGGCATCTTGAGGCTAGGGTTCTAAGAGACAAGTTCTCTTAGGTTGATCAACATTCTTGTTTTCTAGTCGGTTCCGGACAAAACGTCATCTTGTTGAAGGTTCCTAGGACAAGGTTCCTAGAGGGTCTTGCATCATTTGGTACTAGAGCTTTGGTTCGCTAGTACAAGGTATATCTTTATGTTTCCCTACTGTTGTTCTTCATTCTTTCTTTCCTTCTATTTGTGTTATCTTTTCATCTTCGCTTTTATCTTCTATCTTTTTCTTTCTTCCATTGTTGTATGCCTCCATCCTCATTCAAAAAAAAAAAAAAGGAGAGTGTGATACTCCCAAAAAAAATTCAAAAAAAAATCGAAAAAAAAGAAAGAGTGAAAAAAAAAGAAAAAACAAAGAAATTGCAAGTTGTGCAAATTCAAAACTTAAAGCGTGGAGTTAGTTTCCTAATTGGAGTCAATTTCCCAATTGGAGTTAGTTTCCTAGTTGGAGTTCCTAATTGGATTTAGTTTCCTAATTTGATTGCATTGAGTAGCCACTAAGTTATCTACTTTCCTATTTGCATTCAAGTAAGGATTTTCTTTCCTAATTGTTTTGAACTTGAATTGCAAGTAGTTTCCTATTAACTTGGTTCCTAAGTAGTTTCCTATTTTTAAAGTTTCTTATTTTCATATTTTTCCTTTTCTTCTCCTTCCTTCCAAGCCATCCCAACCTCCCCTTCCTCCTTGTTTCCCTTTTAGTTACACACCCATTTTTCTTCTTTGTTTGATTCTTTGGGAATTTGCATTTTAGGATTCTAGTATTTTTTTATTGCCACTAGTTTGATCTTTTCTTTTGATTGCTTGCTTAGAAAACTTGTAAGAAGAAAATTGTTGAGTGGTAAAAGGCAAAAGTGCAACTAACATTAAAGAAAAAGCCAAAAAGAGAGTTAAACACAAGTGAACTTATCATCTTTTAAGTGTAAACATGTGAGAAGAGTGTGTGAGGTCCTATTCCTTCTTTCTTTCTTTGACTAACTTTTCAAGTAATAAGATGTCCAATGAGTACAAATTCCTTGAAGAGGCTAACAACAAAGAGCGATTCAAGCAATCTTGTGCAAGGTTGGATGCATTCCAATCCAATACCAACTCTACAGGACAAGATAAGGAAAAGTCATCCCCTGGTTTTCATACTAGATGTCTTATCAAAGAGAAAGTTTGCAGCATGGCTATTGATAATAGTAGCTATGTAATGTTGCTAGTACCTTACTGGTTGATAAATTAAACTTGCCTACTATGAAACATCCTAGGCTACCTTATTGAAGGGTAGTGATGAATTTATGGTTAATAAACAAGTTTTGATTTCTTTCTCCATTGGTAAATATCATGATAAAGTGTTATGTGATGTGGCTCCTATATATGATGGACATATTATGCTTGGTGAACCATGGAAACATGTGAGAAATGCTAAATATGTCAAGCATAAGCACAAATATTGCTATTGCTATTTATTTGTATTCAATGAAAAAAATCATGTATTGGTACCTTTTGATCCTATGGATACTTATGTGGATCAAGTGAGAATAGCACAAGCATACAAAATGAAAGAAAAAGAGAGAGCAAAAGAAAAAGAAAGAAAGAAAGAAAAGGAGAGAGAACATGAGTTAGAGAGAGAAAAAGATGAGATTGAAAAAGAAAAGAGTGTGAGTGAAAAGAAAGAGCTAGAGAGTTGTGAGAAAAGTGAGAAAAGCATGAGTGTGAGCTTGTTTGATAAAAAAAGAGAGGTTGAGAGTGTGTGTAAGGATTTTTGTTTATCTACTAACAATCTTAACCCATCTTTGCCTATTGTTGGTTCTACCTTCTTGCAGGTATGTGGAGATTTGTTTTCAAAGAAGCCATCCAATGGACCTTCATCTTCAACTAGCATTGAAAAGAGTTGTGACTATCTAGATTTGTTTTCAAATAAACTACCTGATGGTTTCCAATCTTTAATGTGCTTTCAAAAGTGCTTTGATTGCATAAATTTTGTTATTCCTGATGAATTATTGCCTTTCAAAAGCATTGAGCACCACACATTGAGTTTTAATTGTTTCATGAATTTTGTGGCTGTCAAAAATTCATATTACATTAATTTTATGATTAAAAGGTTATCGTGTTACTTGGATTTTGTTATGGCCCTTAGATTTATTACAAGTGCATGTGGGATCAAAATTATCATTTATATTTGGGTGCATGTGAGAAAGAAATACTCCCTAACTTAAAGCGAGTTCAAAGAGTTTCCTAACTTGGAGTATTCTGAGTTGCCTTAAAGAATTGATGATTTCTTTGAAAGGAGCCCTTTGGTTTACAAGATTGTTCCACTTGATAAATATAGTGTTATCATTATTTTTGGAAAGTCTAATTTATTTCCATATGATACAGGCGGAGATTCGAGGATGAATCTTTTCAAAGAGGGAGGGAATGATATAATACCAATAGGCATGCCCACTGGAGTACTACTAATTCGAGAAGCCCTCATCCATCAAGAAATCCAAATCATTCAAAAGCGCATGATTCAGGTCCGAATGGCTTATGAAGGGATGGCCTATGCTCAAGAGGGACAAATTGTGTTAGTATATGTCCCAAAATTTCAAAGAGCTCAAAATAATCTTTATGTTAAACGTCAACCCAAGTTTAGAGCCCAATATTCATATTTGATCAATAACTCTTTAAAGACGCAAAAGTAGAAGTCTAAGTGGAAGTCTAATGTCCTAAGAAGGTCCATGGAGCAACTAGAGTCAATATCCAACATGTTGAAGGCCCAATGTAGTTATACACATACAAGAGGAGTGCCAAGGCCCAATTGGAGTCTAATTGCAAGAAATTAAGAATCATGTGTCAACCATGTGATTTTTAACGAAGCATATACATCCCATATAACTACTTAAAGAAGCTGATTAGTTTTGACTAGAATTCTTTATGAATTTCTTTTTTTTATTATTTTATTATTTTTTGGACTTAGTCAAAAAGCTTATCTTGGAGATTAAGTTAAAATTAGTATCTTGATCTTGTTTCTTAATTTTAGGCACCATTTAAAATATTTCTAGTCAGATTTTAGTGTTTAACTTTTATTAGGATTTTAGACTTCTAGAAATTTTTGGCTATAAAAGGCTTCTTATTGTACTCTATTTTAAAGATCATGAATGAATGAATTGAGTATTATTCAATATGATGCAAGACCCACTAGGAACATGCCTTAGAAAACCTTCAACAATTCGAAACTTTACCTGGGACCGGCTAGAAAATAAGAATGTTGGTCAAAGGAAAGACCTTAAGAAAACCTGTGTCTTAGAACCCTAGCCTCAAGACGCCACAAAAGAAGACCAATCCTTTTATAAGTCACGTGAACTCTCAAATAACACAAAGAAGCAAAAAACCTCACAAAGTATTGAATAATACTCAAATTCATTTATGATCTTCCAAAATAGAGTACAATAAGGGGCCTTTTATAGGCAAGTTTTTAAAAGACTTAAAATCCTAATAAAAGTTGAACTCTAAAATCTGATTAGAATTATTTTGAATGATGCCTAAAATCAAGGAACAAGATTAAGATATTAATTTTAACTTAATCTCCTAGATAAGCTCTTTGACCAAGTCCAAAAAATAATAAAATAATAAAAAACGAAATTCAAAAAGAATCCTAGTCAAAACTAATTAGCTTCTTTAAGTGGTCACATGGGATGCACATGCTTCATTAAAAATCACATGGTTGACACATGATTTTTAATCTCTTGCAATTGGACTCCAATTGGGCCTTAGCACTCCTCTTATATGTGTATAATTGCATTGGGCCTTTAACATATTGAATATTGATTTTAGTTGCTCCATTGACTCTTCTTAGAAAATTGGGCTTCCACTTGGACTTCCACTTTTGCATATTTAAAGAGATGTTGATCAAATATGGATCTTGGGCTCTAAACTTGAGCCGACGTCCAACATAGATATTATTTTGAGCTCCTTAAGATTTTTGGACATATACTAGCACAATTTGGGCCTCTTGAGCATAGGCCATCTTTTCATGAGCTATTGGACCTGAATCATAGGCTTTTGAATGATTTGGGTTTCTTGATGGATGAGGGCTTCTCGAACTTGTAGTGCTCTAATGGGGCATGCCTACTAATATCGTATTATTCCCTCTCTCTTTGAAAAGATTCGTCCTCAAATCTTTGCCATCAGGTGGTTTCATAGGAAGCAAATTTAGGCAATCACAACTCTTTTCAATGCTAGTTGAAGATGAGAGGTCCATTGGATAACTTCTTTGGAAACAAATCTCCACATACTTGCAAGAAGCTAGAACCAACAATAGATAAAGATAGGTTAAGATTGTTAGTAGATAAACAAACTTCCTTACACACGCTCTAAACCTCTCTTTTTTCATCAAACTTGCTCACACTCATGCCTTTCTCACTTTTCTCACAACTCTCTTGCTCTTTCGTTTCACTCACACTCTTTCTTTTTAATCTCAACTTTTTCTCTCTCTAACTCATGTTCTCTCTCTTTTTTTTTCCTCTCTCCTTTTCTTTCATTTTGTATGCTTGTACTATTCTCATTTGATCCTCATAAGCATCCATATGATCAAGAGGTACTAATACATATTTTTTTTCATTGAATATAAATGAATAGCAATAGCAATATTTGTGCTTATGCTTGACATATTTAGCTTTTCTCACATGTTTCCATGGTTTACCAAGCATAATATGTCCATCAAACATAGGAGCTACATCACATAACACTTTATCATGATATTTACTAATGGAGAAAGAAATCAAAACTTGCTTATTAACCTTAAATTCAGTACTACCCTTCAACAAGGTATAGGGCCTAGGATGCTTTATAGTAGGCAAGTTTAATTTCTCAACTAGTAAGATACTAGCAACATTTACGTAGCTACTATTATCAATAGCCATGCTGCAAACTTTCTCTTTAATAAGGCATCTAGTATGGAAATCAGGGGATGACTTTTCCTTATCTTGTCCTGTATAGTTAGAGTTGGATTGGAATGCATCTAACCATGCACAAGTTTGCTTGAATCGCTCTTTGTTAGCCTGTTCAAGGAATTTGTATTTATTGGACATTTTGATACATTATCAGTAGACATGCCCATTGGAGCACTATAAGTTCGAGAAGCCCTCATCCATCAAGAAACCCAAATAATTCAAAAGCCTATGATTCAGGTTCAAATGGCTCATGAAAGGATGACCTATGCTCAAGAGGCCCAAATAGTGCTAGTATATGTCCAAAAATTTCAAAGAGCTCAAGATAATATCTATGTTGGACGTCGGCCCAAGTTTAGAGCCCAAGATCTATATTTGATCAATTCGAAACATGCTAAATAGGACTTTGGACATGAGATCTCTTTAAAGATGCAAAAGTGAAAGTCCAAGTGAAAGCCCAATGTCCTAAGAAAGTCCATGGAGATGTTAAAGGCCCAATGTAGTTATACACATACAAGAGGAGTGCTAAGGCCCAATTGGAGTCCAATTACAAGAGATTAAAATCATGTGTCAACCATGTGATTTTTAATCAAGCATGTGCATCCCATGTGACTACTTAAAGAAGCTAATTAGTTTTGACTAGGATTCTTTTTGAATTTCATTTTCTATTATTTTATTATTTTTTGGACTTGGTCAAGGAGTTTATTTAGGAGATTAAGTTAAAATTAATATCCTAATCTTGTCCCTTGATTTTAGGCATTATTTAAAATATTTCTAATCAAATTTTAGAGCTTTAGTTTTATTAGGATTTTAAGTCTTTTAGAAACTTTGCCTATAAAAGGCCCCCTATTGTACTCTATTTTGGAAGATAATGAATGAATGAATTTGAGTATTATTCAATACTTTGTAAGGCTTTTGCTTTTTTGTGTTCTCTGAGAGTTTACGTGACTTATCAAAGGATTGGTCTTCCTTTGTGGCGTCTTGAGGCTAGGGTTCTAAGAGACAGGTTCTCTTAGGGTCTTTCCTTTGACCAACATTCTTGTTTTCTAGCCGGTCCTAAGCAAAGTTTCAAATTGTTGAAGGTTCTCTAGGGCATGTTCCTAGTGGGTCTTACATCATTTGGTATCAGAGCTTTGGTTCGCTAGTGCAAGGTATATCTTTGTGTTTCCCTTCCGCTGTTCTTCATACCTTCTCTCCTTCCATTTGTGTTATCTTCTCATCTTCATCTTTATCTTCTATCTTCTTCCTTCTTCCATTGTTGTGTGCCTCTATACTCATTTAACAAAAAAAAAAAAAAGGAGAGTGTGATACTCCAAAAAAAATTCAAAAAAAAAGTTAGAAAAAAAAAAGAGAAAAAGAAAAAAAAGAGAAATTAGAAAAAAAAGGTGAAAAAAAAGAGAAATTGGAAAAAAAAGTGAAAAAAAAAGAGAAAGAAAGAGTGAAAAAAAAGTTGCAAGTTGTGGAGTTAGTTTCCTAATTGGAGACAATTTCCTAATTAGAGTTAGTTTTCTAGTTGGAATTAATTTCTAATTGGACTTAGTTTCCTAATTTTCAGATTTTCTTAAAGTTGGTTTCCTAATTTCCCAAGTAGTTTCCAAGTCCAAGTGGAAGCCCAATGTCCTAAGAAGGTCCATAGAAATGTTAAAGGCCCAATATAGTTCTACACATACAAGAGGAGTGCTAAGGCCCAATTGGAGTCTAATTATAAGAGATTAAAAATCATATGTCAACCATGTGATTTTTAATCAAACATGTGCATCCCACGTGACTACTTAAAGAAGCTAATTAGTTTTGACTAGGATTCTTTTTAAATTTCGTTTTCTGTTATTTTATTATTTTTTAGACTTGGTCAAGGAGTTTATCTAGGAGATTAAGTTAAAATTAATATCCTAATCTTGTTCTTTGATTTTAGGCATTATTTAAAATATTTCTAATCAAATTTTAGAGTTTTAGTTTTATTAGGATTTTAAGTCTTTTAAAAACTTTGCCTATAAAAAGCCCCCTATTGTACTCTATTTTGGAAGATTATGAATGAATGAATTTGAGTATTATTCAATACTTTGTGAGGCTTTTGCTTTTTTGTGTTCTCTGAGAGTTCACGTGACTTATCAAAGGATTGGTCTTCCTTTGTGGCGTCTTGAGGCTAGGGTTCTAAGAGACAAGTTCTCTTAGGGGTCTTTCCTTTGATCAACATTCTTGTTTTCTAGCCGGTCCAGGGCAAAGTGTCATTTTGTTAAAGGTTCCTAGGACAAGGTTCCTAGAGGGTCTTGCATCATTTGGTATCAGAGCTTTGGTTCGCTAGTACAAGGTATATCTTTGTGTTTTCCTACCGTTGTTCTTCATATTTTCTTTCCTTCCATTTGTGTTACCTTTTCATCTTCACCTTTGTCTTCCATCTTCTTCTTTCTTCCATTGTTGTGTGCCTCCATCCTTATTAAAAAAAAAATTCGAGAAAAAAGAAAAATTCAAAAAGGAATTCGAAAAAAAAAGTGAAAAAAAAGAAAGAGTGAAAAAAAAAGAGAAATTGCAAGTTGTACAAATTCAAAAGCTTGAAGTCAATTTCCTAATTGGAGTTAGTTTCCTAGTTGGAGTTAATTTCCTAATTGGAGTTAGTTTCCTAGTTGGAGTTAATTTCTTAATTGGAGCTAGTTTCCTAATTTGATTGCATTGAGTAGCCACCAAGTTATCTACTTTCCTATTTGCATTCAAGTAAGGATTTTCTTTCCTAATTTTGAACTTGGTTCCCAAGTAGTTTCCTATTTTTAAAGTTTCTTATTTTCAGATTTTTCCTTTTCTTCTCCTTCCTTCCAAGCCATCCCAACCTTCTCTCCCCCCTTGTTTTCCTTTCCTCTTTACCTTTTTGTTACATGCCCTCTTTGCTCCTTTGTTTGATTCTTTGGGAATTTACATTTTAGGATTCTAGTTTTTTGATAACCACTAGTATGATCTTCCATTTGATTTGCTTGTGACTTATTTAGAACACTTGTAAGAAGCAAATTGTTGAGTGGTAAAAGGCAAGAGTGCAATTAACATTAAAGAAAAAGCCAAAAAGAGAGTTAAATATGAGTGAACTTATCATCTTTTAAGTGTAAACACGTGAGAAGAGTGTATGAGGTCCTATTTCTTCTTTCCTTCTTTAACTTTTTAGAGTATACCATCTTGATAAAAGCCATTTTGAGAGTAAACACGAGTGAATTACTCTTCTTGAGTGTAAACACCCCACTAGGAACATGCCCTAGAAAACCTTCAACAATTTGAAACTTTGCCCGGGACCGGCTAGAAAACAAGAATGTTGGTCAAAGGAAAAACCCTAAGAGAACCTGTCTCTTAGAACCCTAGTCTCAAGACGCCACAAAGGAAGACCAATCCTTTGATAAGTCACGTGAACTCTCAGAGAACACAAAGAAGCAAAAGCCTCACAAAGTATTGAATAATACTCAAAATTCATTCATTCATGATCTTTCAAAATAGAGTACAATAAGGGGCCTTTTATAGGCAAAGTTTCTAAAAGACTTAAAATCCTAATAAAACTAAAACTCTAAAATTTGATTAGAAATATTTTAAATAATGCCTAAAATCAAGGAACAAGATTAGGATATTAATTTTAACTTAATCTCCTAGATAAACTCCTTGACCAAGTCTAAAAAATAATAAAATAATAGAAAACGAAATTCAAAAAGAATCCTAGTCAAAACTAATTAGCTTCTTTAAGTAGTCACATGGGATGCACATGCTTGATTAAAAATCACATGGTTGACACATGATTTTTAATCTCTTGTAATTGGACTCTAATTGGGCATTAGCACTTCTCTTGTATGTGTATAACTACATTAGGCCTTTAACATCTCCATGGACCTTCTTAGGACATTGGGCTTCCACTTGGACTTCCACTTTTGCATCTTTAAAGAGATCTCATGTCCAAAGTCCAATTCAGCATATTTCGAATTGATCAAATATGGATCTTGGGCTCTAAACTTGGGCCGACGTCCAACATAGATACTATCTTGAGCTCTTTGAAATTTTTGGACATATACTAGCACTATTTGGGCCTCTTGAGCATAGGTCATCCTTTCATGAGCCATTTGAACCTGAATCATAGGCTTTTGAATTATTTGGGTTTCTTGATGGATGAGGGCTTCTCGAACTTGTAGTGCTCCAATGGGCATGTCTACTGATATTGTACCATTCCCTCCCTCTTTGAAAAGATTCGTCCTCGAATCTTCGGCATTAAGTGGTTTCTTAGGGAACAAATCTAAGGAATCATAACTCTTCGCAATGCTAGTTAAAGATGAGGGTCATTGGGTGGCTCCTTTGAAAACAAATCTCCACTTATTTGCAAGGAGCTAGAATCAATAATAGGCAAAGATGGGTTAAAATTGTTAGTAGATAAATAGATATCCTTGCACATACTCTCAACCTCTCTTTTTTCATTAAACAAGCTCACACTTATGCTTTTCTCACTTTTCTCACAACTCTCTAGCTCTTTCTTTTCACTCACATTCTTTTCTTTTTCAATCTCGTCTTTTTCTCTCTCTAACTCATGTTCTCTCTCTTTTTCTTTTGCTTTCTCTAACTCATGTTCTCTCTCTTTTTCTTTCATTTTGTATGCTTGTACTATTCTCATTTGATCCTCATAAGCATCCATAGGATCAAGAGGTACTAATACATGATTTTTTTCATTGAATACAAATGAATAGCAATAGCAATATCTGTGCTTATGCTTAACATATTTAGCTTTTCTAACATGTTTCCATGGTTTACCAAGCATAATATGCCCTCATACATAGGAGCCACATCACATAACACTTTATCATGATATTTACCAATGGAGAAAGAAATCAAAACTTACTTATTAACCCTAAATTCAGCACTACCCTTCAACAAGGTATAGGGCCTAGGATGCTTTATAGTAGGCAAGTTTAATTTCTTAACAAGTAAGGTATTAGCAATATTTACATAGCTACTATTGTCAATAGCCATGTTACAGATTTTCTCTTTGATAAGGCATCTAGTATGGAAATTAGAGGATGACTTTTCCTTATCTTGTCTGGTAGAGTTGGAGTTGGATTGGAATGCATCTAGCCACGCACAAGATTGCTTGAATCGCTCTTTGTTAGCCTCTTCAAGGAATTTGTACTCATTAGACATCTTCAAAGAAAGAAAGAAGGAATAGGACCTTACACACTCTTCTTACGTATTTACACTCAAAATATTATAAGTTAACTCATGTTTAACTCTCTTTTTTAGCTTTTTCTTTAATGTTAATTGCACTCTTGCCTTTTATCACTCAATAATTTGCTTCTTACAAGTGTTCTAAGCAAGTCACAAGCAAATCAAAAGAAAAGATCAGACTAGTGGCAATAAAAAAAACTAGAATCCTAAAATGCAAATTCTCAAAGTATCAAACAAAGAAGAAAAAAGAGGTGTATAACAAAAAGAGAAAGAGGAAAGGAGAACAAGGTGGAAGGTAAGGTTTGGATGGCTTGGAAGGAAGGAGAAGAAAAGGAAAAATCTAAAAATAAGACACTTTAAAAATAGGAAACTACTTGGGAAATTAGGAAACCAACTTTAAGAAAATCTAAAAATTAGGAAACTAAGTCCAATTAAGAAATTGAGTTCAATTAGGAAACTACTCCAATTAAGAAATTAACTCCACAACTTGCAACTTTTTTTTTAGGGTATCGCACTCTTTTTTTTTTTTTTTTTTGAATGAGTATAGAGGAACACAACAATGGAAGAAGGAAGAAGATAGAAGACAAAGATGAAGATGAGAAGATAACACAAATGGAAGGAGAGAAGGTATGAAGAACAGCAAAAGGGAAACACAAAGATATACCTTGTACTAGCGAACCAAAGCTCTTATACCAAATGATGCAAGACCCACTAGGAACATGCCCCAGAGAACCTTCAACAATTTGAAACTTTGCCCGGGACTGGCTAGAAAACAAGAATGTTGGTCAAAGAAAAGACCCTAAGAGAACCTGTCTCTTAGAACCCTAGCCTCAAGACGCCACAAAGGAAGATCAATCCTTTTATAAGTCACGTAAACTCTCAAATAACACAAAGAAGCAAAAAACCTGACAAAGTATTGAATAATACTCAAATTCATTCATGATCTTCCAAAATAGAGTACAATAGGGGGCCTTTTATAGGCAAAATTTTTAAAAGACTTAAAATCCTAATAAAAGTTAAACTCTAAAATCTGATTAGAATTATTTTGAATGATGCCTAAAATCAAGGAACAAGATTAGGATATTAATTTTAACTTAATCTCCTAGATAAGCTTCTTGACCAAGTCCAAAAAATAATAAAATAATAAAAAACGAAATTCAAAAAGAATCCTAGTCAAAACTAATTAGCTTCTTTAAGTAGTCACATGAGATGCACATGCTTCATTAAAAATCACATGGTTGACACATGATTTTTAATCTCTTGCAATTGGACTCCAGTTGGGCTTTAGCACTCCTCTTATATGTGTATAACTGCATTGGGCCTTTAACGTATTAGATATTGACTTTAGTTGCTCCATGGACTCTTCTTAGAAAATTGGGCTTCCACTTGGACTTCCACTTTTGCATATTGAAAGAGATGTTGATCAAATATGGATCTTGGGCTCTAAACTTGGGCCGACGTCCAACATAAATATTATTTTGAGCTCCTTGAGATTTTTGGACATATACTAGCACAATTTGGGCCTCTTAAGCATAGGCCATCCTTTCATGAGTCATTTGGACCTGAATCATAGGCTTTTGAATGATTTGGGTTTCTTGATGGATGAGGGCTTCTCGAACTTGTAGTGCTCCAATGGGCATGCCTACTAATATCGTATCATAATACTTTGTGAGGCTTTTGCTTCTTTGTGTTCTCTGAGAGTTCATGTAACTTATCAAAGGATTGGTCTGATATGAACCAGATTCATGTGGGGAAAGATGCTCGTGTGGAAAAGGACTTGATGATAGATGGCCCAATGACAAGAGGAAGAGTTAAGCGTCTACAAAGAGCAATTGTGCTTTAATTTGCTGAATTAGAAGCCCATAATGTTAGTGCATGCATTGAGGAAGCAAATGAAGCCTTAATTATGCTTATTCAAGCCCAAGTTGATGCTTAAAGAGCCCATTGAAGCTAGAGGACGTGATAGTACTTCAAAAGCAAGATGTCCAGCCCATTAATATTAATTAGTTTCTATTAGGCTGATTATCTTTCCTTTTCTGTTTTCAAAAAGATTTGATTTTGTATCCCTATTTTTTAGATCTTTTAGTTAGGATTATGTAGTTAGTTTCCTATTTTTCCTCCAGTAGATAGGTTTGAGCTACACTATAAATATATGTATTTTGCATTCATTTAAATCAGATTAGAAGGTAGTAGAATTATTCTGAGTGTTTCTCTAATTGTGAGAATCTTATCTTTTCTTTGCTCTTGTGAAACCTTTGTCTTGTCAACCTATCTTTAGGTTGGTGATTCAAGTTCGCAAAAGCCCCCAATTCGTGCTTCAATCCAAGTGCGTCGTTGTGTGGATTGGTTTACTGTGTTCGTGGTTAGGCGCATTGTCTAAGTAGTAGGTCAACGTTCTTATAACGTTGGTTGGCTATTTGCTTCCGTCGGGTCTCGAACCATCATCTATCCATCAACCTACGTCATGAAGATTGGGCCACCCCTTGATTTCGCATCATTTGGTATTAGAGCTTCAGTTTACACGGTAGGTTGTCTGTCATACATTCATCATCCACCATTCTACTTTCTTTCTAGCCTCCATATTTTTTTCCTTTTTCCATATCTGTTCATTGCTACCTTTTATTATAAAAAAAAATACTAAACTTTCTACCTTCCCTTGTTTCCAGATTTTATCCTTAGTGTGCAAGATTTGGTTTTTATGCTACAAGAGCTATTCATTTTGTAATCTGGAAAGTTTTTGTTGTTCTGGACGTTGTTATTTTTCCCTATCTGTTCAACCCCCTTTTGTTTTGAGATTTTGGACGATTAATAGGTCAATCCTAAGTTTCAGAATCTCAACTTTCATTTCGTTTTAGAATCATCAAATTCAGAGTTCTCTAGAGGAAGTTATTGTCATTTTTAGTGGTAACATTTTCTGATCTGATTTGTGTGATCTTGTTATTCTCTTTCATCTGATCCAAAAAAAAAGAGAAAAAGAGAGGCAAAAAAAAAAGAAAAGGAAAAGGAATAGAAAAGAAAGGCAAAGAAAAAGGGTTAGCCAAAAAAAAGTGAAAAAAACAAACGAAAAAAAAATTGTGATCTGATTTCTTTCATTTGTGATCAGCATTGTTACCTCTTCCATTTGTTTCCTAATTTTTGTGATCCACTTTCCTATTCCTATATTGTTTCCTTTTATCTTGTGATTGTGGACTTTCCTATTGTGACTTCAACTTGTTTCCTATTCCTTTGATTTGAACTTTCCTAATCTAATCCTCCATTGATTTCTCATATCTTGGGTTTTTAGAATCATTGTAATTGGCTCTTTGGTATTTTAAACTTGATTTTGCATTGCTAGGTGGTTAAATCTTCCCTTTTTTGTATTAGAACCCTAGCCTAACCAAACCCTTACCTTTACTTGTGACTTGTATGCGCCAATCACAACTTTTCATACCATCCACCAGCACATACTTTGGTGAACCGAGAATTGGCAGTCCTTGATCACTTGACGAGGTCTTAGGTAACATAAGAGCTTAGGATTTGATATTGAGAGGTAAAAGGCAAGAGTGGAGAAGAACATTGCAGAAAAAGCCAATAAGAGAAAGTAAACACGAGTGAGAGTGTTATATCTCAATGGAGTGAAACATGTGAGGAAATATTTGTGAGGTCCTATATACTTTTGTTTCTTTTTCACTAACATGGCAGATAATCGAGAAAAGGGGGTCACACATGAAAGTGATAATGATGATCACAATTCATTTGGAGTAGTGCCTTTGCAAATGAAAGCGCTAGTGAGTCATTTTGAAAGAATGCTTGATAAGAAGTTGGAAGGACTCCATGAACGCTTAGATCGAGTGGAGAGTAGAACCTCTAGCTAAAGGACTACTCAAGCTAACCAAAGACAAGCTCATGCTGCACGCCCACAACACCGTGAATATGCAAAAGACATGGAGAGCCATGATGAAGATTATGAAGGAGAGGAGACTCAGCCAAAAAGAAGGCCACTCAACATACAAAGAAGACCACTGAGGAGGCCTAGAGATGAAGAAGAAGGCCTTGGAGGAGTCAAAAGAAAGAAAAGAAAGTGGAGAGAAAAGAAAGAGAAAAAGTGAGTTTCTATGCAAAAGAAAGTGAGGTGAAGAGTGCATATCTTGCTGAACAACCTTTACTTGTACTTGTTTACAAGGAGGCTTTTTTAAGCAATAATGACCTTGACTCTTCATTTTCGAGTGTTGTTGGTTCTTTGTTTCAGGAATTTGAAGACATATTTCCAGAAGATATCCCTAGTGAATTGCCAGCTATAAGAGGCATTGAACATCAAATTGACTTCCTTCCTGGAGCAACAATTCCTAACCGGCCAATTTATAGAACTAATGATGCAAGACTCTCTAGAAACCTTGTCCTAGGAACCTTCAACAAGATGAGACTTTGCCTAGGACCGGCTAGAAAATAAGAATGTTAGTTAAAGGAAAAACCCTAAGAGAACTTGTCTCTTAGAACCCTAGCTTTAAGATGCCACAAAGGAAGATCAATCCTTTGATAAGTCATGTGAATTCTCAGAGAACACAAAGAAGCAAAAACCTCACAAAGTATTGAATAATACTCAAATTCATTCATGATCTTCCAAAATAGAATACAATAGATAGCCTTTTATAGGCAAAGTTTCTAAAAGATTAAAATTCTAATAAAAGTAAAATACTAAAATCTGATTAGAAATATTTTAAATAGTGCCTAAAATCAAGAAACAAGATTAGGATACTAATTTTAACGTAATCTCAAAGATAAGATCTTTGACCAAGGCTTAAAAATAATAAAATGACTAAAAACGAAATTCATAAGAATCCTAGTCAAAACTAATTAGCTCCTTTAAATAGTCACATGGGATGCTCATGCTTCATTAAAAATCATATGATTGACACATGATTTTTAATCTCTTGTAATTGGACTCCAATTGGGCCTTGGTACTCCTCTTGTAGAATGGTTAGCATGATCACACCTTTTACATCTTCTTGGGCCCTCTCTTGACTCAAATAAATGGGCTCTAAGTTATGAAGCTTATGAATCAAACAATTGAAGGTTTTTTTCATTGCTTTGGCCCTAGTTCTTGTTATTGGGCCTCCTATACCTTGCAATGGATCTTTAGGCACATTTGACTTGAACTATTGGGTTTTAATTTGCAAATCATGTCCTTGGGCTTGAAACTTAGCACCATATCCTTCATCAGGTCCACTTCTATGCTCAACAAGGTCTCTTAGTGCTATTACATCATCCCCCCCCTCTTGAAAAGGATTCGTCCTCAAATCTGAAATATCAAAGGAAGAGAGATCAGCTACATTAAAAGTAGCACTAATATTTCCATAAGAACTAGGCAAGTCAATTCTATAAGCATTATCATTAATCTTTTCAAGAACTTGAAAGGGACCATCTCCTCTAGGTTAGAGTTTTGACTTCCTTTGCTCTAGGAAATGTTCTTTTTGCAAGTGAACCCACACTTAATCACCGGGTTCAAACACCACATGCCTTCTACCCTTGTTAACTTGGTTGGCAATTTGCTCATTCCTTCTTTCAATATTGGCTTTCACCTTCTCATGCAAATCCTACACAAACTTTGCCTTCCTAGCACCATCAAGGTTAGTAAAAGTAAGCAAATCTAACGGGGTTAAAGGATTAAAGCCATAAACAATTTCAAAAGGAGAGAATTTTGTAGCAGAATGAACAGTACGATTATAAGTAAATTCGACATGGGGAAAACACTTCTCCCAATTCTCTTAAGATTCTTTTGAATGATAGCTCTTAATAAAGTAGAGAGGGTTCTATTAACAATCTCAGTCTGCTTGTCAGTTTGTGGATGTGCTGTAGTAGAAAATAAAAGCTTAGTGCCAAGTTTATTCCATAATGTTTTCCAGAAATAACTTAAGAATTTCACATCTCTATCACTAACAATAGTTTTTGGCACACCATGTAACCTAACAATCTCCTTAAAAAATAATTTTGCCACATACATAGCATCATTAGTTTTGGAACAAGCAATAAAATGTGCCATTTTACTAAACCTATCCACAACAACAAATACATTGTCCTTCCCAATGGAAGATTTAGGCAAACCCAAAACAAAGTCCATAGAAATATCAGTCCATGGGTGAGAGGGAACAGGTAAAGGAAAATACAAGCCATGTGATTGAATTATAGACTTAGCATGCTTATGAGTAATACATCTAGAACAAACAACAACCACATCTTTTCTCATGCTAGGTCAATAAAAATGCTCATTCAAAAGAGCCAGTCTTTTTAACACCAAAATGGCCCATCAATCCCCCGCCATGAGTTTCCTTAACAAAAAGCTCACGCATGGAACACATAGTAATGCAAGACCATCTAGGAACCTTGTCATAGGAACCTTCAACAAGATGATACTTTTCTCGGGACCGACTAGAAAACAAGAATGTAGGTTAAAGCAAAGACCCTAAGAGAACTTGTCTCTTAGAACCCTAGCCTCAAGACGCCACAAAGGAAGACCAATCCTTTGATAAGTCATGTGAACTCTTAGAGAACATAAAGAAGCAAAAGTGATATGATATCAGTAGGCATGCCCATTGGAGCACTACAAGTTCGAGAAGCCCTCATCCATCAAGAAACCCAAATTATTCAAAAGCTTATGATTCAGGTCCAAATGGCTCATGAAAGGATGGTCTATGCTCAAGAGGCCCAAATTGTGCTAGTATATGTCCAAAAATCTCAAGGAGCTCAAAATAATATCTATGTTGGACGTCGGCCTAAGTTTAGAGCCCAAGATCTATATTTGATCAATATCTCTTTAAAGATGCAAAAGTGGAAGTCCAAGTGGAAGCCTAATTTCCTAAAACGGGTCTATGGAGCAACTAAAGTCAATATCCAATATGTTAAAAGGCCCAATGCAGTTATACACATACAAGAGGAGTGCCAAGACCCAATTGGAGTCCAATTGTAAGAAATTAAAAATCATGTGTCAACCATGTGATTTTTAATGAAGCATGTGCATCCCATGTATACTTAAGAAAGCTAATTAGTTTTGACTAGGATTCTTATGAATTTCATTTTTATTATTTTATTATTTTTTTAGACTTAGTCAAGGAGCTTATCTAGGAGATTAAGTTAAAATTAATATCCTAATCTTGTTCCTTGATTATAAGCACTATTTAAAATATTTCTAATTAGATTTTAGAGTTTTAGTTTTATTAGGATTTTAAGACTTTTAGAACTTTTGCCTATAAAAGGCTCCCGATTATACTCTATTTTTGGAAAATCATAAATGAATTTGAGTATTATTCAATACTTTGTGAGGCTTTTGCTTCTTTGTGTTCTCTGAGAGTTCATGTGCCTTATCAAAGGATTGGTCTTCCTTTGTGGTGTCTTGAGACTAGGGTTCTAAGAGGCAGGTTCTCTTAGGGTCTTTCCTTTGACCAACATTCTTGTTGTCTAGCCGGTCCTGGGCAAAGTGTCATCTTGTTGAAGGTTCTTAGGACAAGGTTCCTAGTGGGTCTTGCATTAGCTTAATCACATAAGGGAAGGTTTCAATAAATTCAAGCCAACTTGCATACCTTTTTGTTTAATTTACCTTGGGACTTAAGAAACTTAGACTCTTATGATCAGAATGAATAATAAATTTTTTAGGCCACAAATAATGTTGCCAAGTTTCTAAAGTTCGTTTCAAGGCATACAACTCTTTATCATATGTGAAATAATTTAAAGCAGGACCACTCAATTTCTCACTAAAATATGCAATAGGTTTAGAATCCTGCATCAACACACCACCTATGCCTATACCAAAAGCGTCACACTCAATTTCAAAAACCTTAGTAAAATCAAGCAACACAAGTACAGGGGCATTAGTTAGTTTTTCCTTCAGTATGTTAAAAGCACGCTCTTGTGCTTCACCCCACTTGAATATCACATTCTTTCTTACCAAATCATTCAAAAGGGCAACAAGAGTCGAGAAGTTCTTCATAAATCGCTTATAAAAGCTCACCAATCCATGGAAGCTTCTTACTTCACTCGCATTCTTTGGAGTTGGCCACTCTCAGATTGCTTTGACCTTTTCCTCGTCCACTTGTATGCCACGAGCTCCTACAACAAATCCAAGAAAAACCACAAAATCCAAACAAAAAGAGCACGTCTCTAAATTGGTAGAAAGTTTATTCTCCCTGAGCACAACAAACACATCATGCAAATGACTCACATGCTCTTCTAGACTCTTAGAGTATATCAAAATATCATCAAAGTAAACCACAATAAATCTCCTAATGAAAGGTCTAAAGACATGGTTCATTAAACTCATGAAAGTGCTAGGTGCGTTAGTCAAGCCAAATGGCATAACTAACCACTCATATAACCCAAACTTGGTCTTAAAAGCAATTTTTCATTCATCACCTTCTTCCATCCTAATATGATGGTAACCACTTCTAAGATCAACTTTAAAGAAAACACATGCACCATGCAACTCATCAAGCATATCATCTAACCTAGGGATAGGATAGCGATATTTTATCGTTATTTTGTTGATGGCACGACAATCTACACACATTCGCCACTTACCATCCTTTTTGGGCACAAGAATCACCGGGACAGCATACAGACTCAGACTTTTATGAACAAGGCCTTTCTTCATGAGCTCTTCCACTTGATGTTGTATTTCCTTAGTCTTGTCTAGATTTGCTTGATAAGCAGGTCTATTGGGAATAGATGCCCATGGGATAAAGTCTATACGACGCTCAATGCCTCTTAGAGGGGGTAATCCATTAGGTATTTCCTTTGGGAATAAGTCACAGAATTCTTGCAATAAAGATGTAACACTAGTAGGCAAAGAATGATCAAGATCGTCGATAGTGAGATAAATATCTTTATAAAGCAATAAGAAAGCATTTTTACAAATAAGAGCTCTCTTGATCTCACTTTTACCCAAAAATAAACTCACTTTCTTTTCCTCATGTTTTTCTCTAATTTTTTTTCCTTTCTACTCAACTCTCCTTTCTCCTACTTCTTCTCATTCTCAACACTCACACTCACTTTACCTTTCTTTTCTTGCTCTCTCTTCTTACACTCTCTTTCAATTTTTAACTGATCCTCATATGCTTGAACAGGATGAAGAGGGGTCAACACAATGGTCTTACCATTAAAAACAATGGAGTAATAATTTTTATATCCATCATGTTTTACCTTTCTGTCAAACTGTCATGGCCTACCAAGTAACAAGTGACCAGCATACATGGGTGCTACATCACAAAGAATCTCATCATGATAATTACCAATAGAAAAAGAGATGAGCACCTATTTTGTTACTTTTACCTCCCCACTATCATTAAGCCATTGTAATTTATAAGGGGTAGGGTGCCTCAAAGTAAGAAAGTTCAGCTTTTCCACAAATAAAGTACTAGCTACATTTGTGCAGCTACCACCATTAATAATCAAACTACATACTTCTTGTGGATAAAACAATGAGTATGGAAAATATGCTCAAGCTGCTCTACCTCAAGGGCTTCACCATTTATAGCTTTAGTTAACTCTAAATCTGAGTCATCCATCAGGGGTGGCATCTCATCCTTCTCAGACTCACTACTAGCACTAGTCACATCACCATTCTCAAGAATAATCATAGTTTATTTGTTAGGACATTATGAAGCAATGTGACCAAAACCATTACATTTAAAACATCTAACCTTAGAGGAGGAAGCAGTAGGATTAGAAGATGAGAAAGGTTTTGAATCAGTTTTACCCTTAACTTGAAAGGGTTTTACCTTACTTTCCTCCTTAGACTTGAAATCAGTCTTTGGTTTGAAGGGAACTTTGGAATCCCTCCAAGAACTCGAGCTAGATGTCACTTTCAGCTTTTGTCGAGCCCTTAGTTGCTTTTCCACCTTGATAGCTCTATGCAAGAGTTCCTTCATATCCAGGTAATTGTATAAATCAACTTGGGTAGCTATATCAAGATTTAAGCCCTCAATGAATCGGGCCATGGTTGCTTCACGGTCTTCCTCCACATTTTCCTTAATCATGGCAATCTCCATTTCTTGATAGTAATCTTCACATAGACCCTTGTTTCAGCTTTTGGAGCCTCTTATGCAATTCCCTATAATAGTAACTAGGGACAAACTATTTGCACATGATAGTTTTCATCTCCTGTCAATCATGAATTGGACCTTCACCAGTATGTCTTATGGGGAGTAAGAGTTAATCCCACTAAATGCTAGCATAGTCAGTAAACTCCACTACAGCAAGTTTTACTTTCTTCGCCTCAGTGTAAGAGTGGCACTCGAATACATGCTCCACTCTTCTTTCCTAATCTAAGTACTGGTTCAAGTCATTTTTCCCAGGGAATGACAGAATCTTCATCTTGATATTTCTAATACCACCATCCTTATTGATACGATATTAGTAGGCATGCCCATTGGAGTACTACAAGTTCAAGAAGCCCTCATCCATCAAGAAACCCAAATCATTCAAAAGCCTATGATTCAGGTTCAAATGGCTCATGAAAGGATGGCTTATGCTCAAGAGGCCCAAATTGTGCTAGTGTATGTCCAAAAATCTCAAGAAGCTCAAAATAATATCTATGTTGGATGTTGGCCTAAGTTTAAAGCTCAAGATCCATATTTGATCAACATCTCTTTAAATATGTGATATGAGACTCCGTAGAAACCCATTCTAGGAACCCCAAATAACACGGATCAGTGATCGAATTTTGGCATGCAGCACAAGAACAAATAATATGGACAATAAGCAACAAAGAACAAAGAACAAAGAAGAAGAAAAAGAGATGTTGGTCAATGGAATTGAACCCTAAGAGAACCTGTCTCTTAAAACCCTAATCCAGGACGCCATAAGGGAAACCACTCCTTTGATAAGTCAAAGATAATCTCCAGCACACAAAGGCCATAAGAGAAATCTCACAAATCAGAAATGATTCTGAAAAGATAATTCATTCAATCTGCCATTCTTGGAGTACAAGTGGGCCTTATATAGACATTTGAAAAATAAAACCCTAAATAGAATAATTCCTAGGTGGTGCCTTTTACATGACGGGAAAAATAAAAGAAATTTAAATCTGAACAAATTTACCAAGAATGGTGCCTAAAAATCTGAAATAGCAACAATCAAATTAAAACAAAATAAAACTAAGAGAATTTTGTGGAAAATGGTTGGACTCCTTCAATTAGGCTCCCTTTGGGCTTGGGCTAGCATCTTGTAGGAATGAAATAATCTTTATGCCATTTTGTTCCTTTTGGGCTTCATATTCAGCTAAGACTATGGGCTCCAAGTCCATTAGTTTTTGGATCACTCCATTCAAGGCCTCCTTCATAACTTTGGCTCTTAATCTTGTGCATGGGCCTCCTATATCTTGCAATGGATCTTTAGTTGGTCATCTTTTAGAGTCACGTCTATCCCTTTTGTTTCCAAGTTATTGATTTTGTTCAAGATCTTTCAAATCTCCTAGCTCACCTCCATCATTCCCTCCCTCTTGAAAAGGATTCGTCCTTGAATCTGTAATATCAAAAAGAGAAAGGTCAGCCACATTGAAAGTTGCACTTACATTTCTATAAGAACTAGGTAAATCAATTTTATATGCATTATCATTTATTCTTTCCAACACTTGGAAAGGACCATCGCCTCTTGGGTGTAATTTGGACTTCCTTTGTTCAGGAAACCTTTCTTTCCTCAAATGAACCCACACCCAATCTCCTGGTCAAAGATAACCTTCCTTCGGCCTTTATTAACATGTTGAGCATATTGCTCATTCTTGCCCTCAATGTTCGCCTTAACCTTAGCATGAAGATCCTACACAAACTTAGCTTTCTTTGCACCATCAAGGTTAGTAAACTCATTACAAGGCAAAGGAAGTAGATCCAAGGGAGTCAAAGGATTAAAACCATATACAATCTCAAAAGGAGAAAACTCAGTTATAGAATGCAAGACACGATTATATGCAAACTCAATGTGAGGCAAACACTTTTCCCAATTCTTTAAATTTTTTTTAATTACAACACGCAATAAGGAAGAAAGTGTTCGATTCACCACTTTAGTTTATCCATCCGTTTGAGGATGTGCAACCATAGAAAACACAAGCTTTGTACCCAGCTTAGCCCACAAAGTTTTCCAAAAGTGACTAACAAATTTAACATCACGGTCACTCACAATAGATCGAGGCAAACCATGCAATCTAACAATCTCCTTGAAAAACAAATTAGAAATATGGACAGCATCATTTGTTTTTGAGCAAGCAATGAAATGAGCCATTTTACTAAATCGATCAACAACAACAAATATGCTATCCTTTCCACTAGATGTTCTAGGCAATCCAAGCAAAAAATCCATTGAAATATCTACCCAAGGATGAGAAGGAACAGGTAAAGGAGTATACAAACCATGTGGTTGCATTTTAGATTTAGCGTGCTTGCATACAATGCACCTTTTACATATAGCAATCACATCCCTACGCATATGAGGCAAATAAAAATGTTCCTTCGACGTGGATAAAGTCTTTTCTATCCCAAAGTGCCCCCCATCAAACCACCCCCATGAGATTCTTTAACCAAAAGCTCACGCATAGAACAAACAGGCACACACAATTTATTTCCTTTAAATAAGAAACCATCAAATCTAAAGAAATCATGAGCACCATGTTTTTCACACAACTTCCAAGTTTCAGCAAAATCAGCATCACATTCATACATGCTTTTGAAAGATTCAAAACCAATCAACCTAACTTGCATAGATGTAATGAGACTATACCTCCTAGACAAAGCATCAGCCACAACATTTTCTTTCCCCTTTTTATGTTTAAGTACATAAGGAAATGACTCAATGAATTCAAGCCACACAGCATGCCTCTTATTCAACGTATCTTGGTTCTTTAGGTATTGAAAACTCTTAAGATCAGAATGCAAAACAAATTCCTTAGACCATAAATAATGTTGCCAATGTTCCAGAGCTCTTTTTAAAGCATACATTCCTTGTCATAAGTTGAATAATTCAAACAAGCACCACTAAGCTTTTTACTAAAGTAAGCAATAGGCCTAGACTCTTGCATCAAAACAGCACCAATACCAATTCCAGATGACATTCAACTTCAAAAACTTTAGAGAAATCAGGAAGAATAAGTAGAGGGGCATTGGTTAATTTATCTTTCAAAGTGTTAAAAGCTACCTCTTGTGCCTCACCCCATTTAAAGACAACATTTTTCTTTACCAACTCATTTAAAGGTGCAACAAGGGTTGAGAAGTCCTTTACAAAACGTCGGTAGAAACTTGCAAGTCCGTGGAAACTCGTCACCTCACTAGCATTCTTAGGTGTTGGCCACTCCCAAATTGCCTTCACCTTCTCTTCATCCACCCGGAGGCCATCAGTACCTACAATAAAACCAAGGAAAACAACAGAATCCAAGCAGAAAGAGCATTTCTCTAAATTTGCAAAGAGTTTATTTTCTCTCAAAATAATAAACACAGAATGCAAATGCTTAACATGCTCTTCTAGATTCTTAGAAAACACAAGAATGTCATCAAAATACACAACAACAAACTTTCCTATGTAAGGGCAAAACACATGATTCATTAAGCTCATGAATGTACTAGGAGCATTAGTTAAGCCAAAGGGCATAACAAGCCATTCATATAAACCAAACTTAGTCTTAAATGCAGTCTTCCACTCATCACCCTCTTGCATCCTAATTTGATGATAACCACTCCTAAGATCTACTTTTGAAAACAAGCAAGCACCATGCAACTCATCAAGCATGTCATCAAGTCTAGGAATGGGATATCTATACTTAACTGTGATTTTGTTAATGGCTCGGCAATCCACACACATCCTCCATTTGCCATCCTTCTTGGGCACAAGTATTACCAGAATAGCACATGGACTAAGGCTTTCTCTCACAAACCCCTTTTTCATGAGTTCTTCCACTTGTCTCTGAATTTCCTTAGTCTCTTCTGGATTTGCCCTATAAGCAGGTCGGTTAGGAAGAGATGCTCCAGGAATAAAGTCAATCCTGTGTTCAATGCCTCTTATGGGAGGCAATCCATCCGGTACCTCTTCAAGAAACAAGTCTTTATATTCCTGCAACAAACTCAAAACACTAGAAGGAAGAGATTCATCAAGGTCACTAAGGGTTAGATAAACATCCTTATACAAGAGTACAAAAGATGTCTCACTACATAAAGCCCTCTTAATCTCTCCTCTACCAGAAAATAATGTTACTTTCTTTTCTTCACTCTCTTGACTTTTCTTTTCAGTAGCTCTCTTTCCTTTTCTCTCCATCTCGCTTTCTTTTCTTTCTTTCTCACACACTTTCTTTTCTTTCTCTCTTAGCTTGCATTCTTGAGTAATTCGCTTTTGATCCTCATATGCCTGCAAGAGTCTGAAAGGGGTTAGCAAAATGGTTTTCTTATTAAACTCAAGAGAATACCTATTAGTATAACCATCATACTTAACTTTCCTATCAAATTGCTAAGGTCTACCCAATAATAAGTGTCCAGCATACATAGGAGCTATATCACACAAAACCTCATCATGGTAACTTCCTATGGAAAATGCTACAACAACCTGTTTAGTAACTTTAACATCCCCATTATCATTGAACCACAACAAATTATAAGGAGTGGGGTGTTTTCTAGTTGGCAAACCTAGCTTTTCAACTAACAAGGTACTAGCAACATTAGTGCAGCTCCCATTATCAATGATAAGACTACATACCTTGTTAACAAAATACCTAGTGTGAAAGATATGCTCTCGTTGTTCTTTTTTAAGCTCTTCTTTAGGTTGAATGCTAAGAGCATGCCTTGACACTAGAACCTCACCAAACACAGCTTCAGCTACCTCCACATCAGATTCATCACCTTTATTGGAGCTCAACTCAGCTTCCACTTCTTCATCACCACTACTTTCACTAGTAACAACACCATTCTCAAGCAAAATCATAGTCCTTTTATTTGGACATTGTGAAGCAATGTGACCAAAACCTTGACATTTAAAGCATTTAATTTTAGAAGAAGATTTAGGTTCAGATTTACCTTTAGAAGTAGGTGTTTGCATCTTCAACTTATTCTCCTCTATAGGCTAGTCTCTCCTTTAAACTTGAAAGAGGACTTGAAGTCTTTGTTGGAACTAGCATGTGATTTCAATTTCTGTTTTGCCTTAAAATGCTTCTCCACCTTAATGGCTTTATGCAACAACTCTTCCATATCAAGGTAGTTGAGTGGCTCATCGCGCAACCCTCAAAATAAAACTAGGTTGGTAAAATATGTAGCTAGTGGCACAACCTAGGTCATCTCCCTTGGAATTGGAATTCAATGCTTAATTGAGTTTTCCAAATGTTAAAAGACTCTAAAATTTCTAAACTAAGGGGGTTTTGATTTACTTAAACTATTTAAAATAAAATTGAATTAAAATTCCTAATTGCTACCTAACTATATGAATTATGGTTGAAAATAGGCTTGTGACTAGCTTTGGATTCGTCCCTTGGTATCCACTATCCTTATCCTAATCTAATTGTAATTGATTCTAGCCTAAGAGTTCCTAATTGTGTTCATAACAAATTATCTTGGGTTACCACTCAAGATTCAAGAGATTAATGATCTAACGTTGAATTGAGACCTCAATCCCACATTAAATTGTTAAATCTTGTCTTTAGGATCAATGAACACCCAATTTGATTGATTAACTGATTAATTAGCCTCTGAATCATCATCCTAAAATGTTTCATTAACCAATCAAACATTAAGGAATCTTCAAATTAAACATTCAAGCACATAATCTTACTCATGTATTTTATCAAACACCTCCGAAGCACACATGGGAAATTAGATAATATTGAAATTAATCAATGTCTAATCAGATCAATTAATCAACAAAAAGACTTCCTAATTAGTGTCTAACCAGCCACTAATTATAATTACACAAATTTCCTATCAAATATAACTTAACCAAGATGATATATGAAAGAGAAAAAGTGTAGGAAAATAAAGGAATCCTTAGCCAAAAATTCTATGTTCATCCATGGATTCAAGCTTGCACCAAGGATCTTCCTCCTAGCTAGCCACAGATGGAGATTAGAACTTCATTGGAGATAGATAGAAGATGGAATGGAATGGGAATGGAATGGGTGAAGGATGTAGAATGAATGCCGTGGAATGAATGGATGATGGGGTGGAGTATGGATCATATGGAATGGATCGCTCCAGGCGTGAAGTCTTCGAATGGAATAGGGTATGAATGAATAAATAGGCGAATGAATGGAGTTGCATGAATGGAATGGAATCTCGGGCGTTTTTGCGAATATATAGAGGCATGAATGAATCAATTTGTTCCCTCTCACGTGAGGTTTTAATGATTCCACGTGCTGCCACTAGCTCATTACTTCAGCTCCTTCCAGCCCACGTTTAGCTTTTCGATCCAGTGTCTTCTGGTCTCACATTGTTCTCTAAACTCAAAGCTCAGTGTTGGTATTTAGCTAGCTTCATTAAGTGTTCAATTAGATCTTCCACATCAACCCGTAGCTTAATCATCTCATCAACTCACCTATCTCGTTTCTTCTTCACACAAGCTCGAGTTTCCCAAGTGATTCAACTTCATATCCTTCATTTATTTGCATGCACTGTTTTGCTCGTTACTTTTCTCGTTCTCAGTTCCCATTCCACGTAAATTTCATAGCTTCTCTTCTTCCAAATACCCATGCAGCTCATTCTTCTCGTTCAGCTCGCTTTTCTCCCCAATCACGTGGTCCTCTTCATGCTACTTCATCGTTTTACTTTATGCTGCTCCTTTACTTGCTTTTTACGTCCCATGCAGCTGCTGTCCAGACTTCAGCTCGTGTTGTTCATTCTTAGCTTCAGCTTCTTCTTCTTTTCACATGAGCTACTTCTGTGTGTTGTTTTCTTCATCTCCATTTGCTTGCTTTCTCCAGCTCTGTTTCTGGTTCTCACATAAGCTTCTCCTCGTGTTTTCCATGCAAGCTTCTTGTTTTAGCTCCTTCAACTCTTCCTTGTCATGCAGCAGCTCGTTGCTTCCTTGACTCGATGCTTTTTATTCCTTCAAAACCGAATGAGTGTGCTGCTATTTGCATGAGTAACTCGAGCCTCCTTCTTCTTTCTCCTTCCACGTAAACCCAAGCTCAAGTTTACCTTTTTTCATTATTCTTCTTTTGCTCATTCCTCGTGGGAGTCGTAGCTTTCTTTTCTTTCAGCTGTTTCTTGCTTTCACACACACTTAGCTTCAGTTTATGGCTTCCTCATGCAGTCTTCTTTTACGTCAAAACTAAGCTCAAGCCTATCTTTCCTTCTCCTCTTCCAGCCATAATCAACTCGTGCAGCCTATATCTTTCCAGCTAAGCTTCTTCTCAAAAGTTCCTTCAACCCGTGGCTATATGCTTCTGCACCTCTTCCAATCCAACTCGTGGCTCTTTCTTCTTAAGTCATGCACGTGCGTGATGATCACGTGACTTCATATAAGTGTGTGGGTTGCATGGAAAAGTTCATTCAAGCTTTAATCCCCATTGAAATTCTTGAAGCTCTTGAGATTGCACACTTAAAGCCCATCTCTTCTCTTGCTTTTCTTCAATTTAATTTTCTATTTAAAGCTTCAATTACATATTAAAATTCTGCACAAAAAGAATGGAGAATGAAATAGAAATATTCACAAAATTCATTTAAAAAGATATATGCATTAAAAATCCAAGATTTTGTGATTTAATTCCTAAAGTGCAAAAGATGGCAACTAAAATAAAATCTTATCTAATTGAAGTCTTAGAACCATATTTAATCATTAAAATGCCTAAGTTAGGAGAATTAAAACATATAAAAATCATGGTTATCAGTAGTTTTGCAATTCAACTTTTGCAGCAATTTCAGGGTCTAAGCCACCAAGAAATCTTGCCATTGTAACTTCTGAATCTTCCTCAATGTCAGTGATACAATAGCAGTAGGCATACCCATTGGAGCACAAAAAGTTCGAGAAACCCTCATCCATCAAAAACTTAAAAGAGCTCAAGTGGCCCAAATTATGCACTATGTCCAAAAATTTCAAAGAGCTCAAGATAATATTTATGTTGGACTTCGGCCCAAGTTTAGAGCCCAAGATCCATATTTGATCAATTCAAAATATGCTGAATTGGACTTTAGACATGAAATCTCTTTAAAGATGCAAAAGTGGAAGTCCAAGTGGAAGCCCAATGTCCTAAGAAAGTCATAGAGATGTTGAAGGCCTAATGTAGTTATACACATACAAGAGGAGTGTCAAGGCCCAATTGGAGTCCAATTGCAAGAGATTAAGAATCATGTGTTAACCATGTGATTTTTAATGAAGCATGTGCATCCCATGTGACTACTTAAAGAAACTAATTAGTTTTGACTAGGATTCTTATGAATTTCGTTTTTATTATTTTATTATTTTTTTAGACTTGGTCAACGAGCTTATCTAGAAGATTAAGTTAAAATTAATATCCTAATCTTGTTCCTTGAATTTAGGTATCATTCAAAATATTTCTAATCAGATTTTAGAGTTTAACTTTTATTAGAATTTTAAGTCTTTTAAAAACTTTACCTATAAAAGGCCCCCTATTGTACTCTATTTTAAAAAGATCATGAATGAATAAATTTAAGTATTATTCAATACTTTATAAGGCTTTTGCTTCTTTGTGTTCTCTGAGAGTTCACATGACTTATCAAAGGATTGGTCTTCCTTTGTGGTGTCTTGAGGTTAGGGTTCTAAGAGACAAGTTCTCTTAGGGTCTTTCCTTTGACCAACATTCTTGTTTTCTAGCCGGTCCTGGGCAAAGTTTCGAATTGTTGGAGATTCTCTAGGGCATGTTCCTAGTGGGTCTCGCATCATTTGGTATCAGAGCTTTGGTTTGCTAGTACAAGGTATATCTTTGTGTTTTCCTACCATTGTTCTTCATATTTTCTTTCCTTCCATTTGTATTACTTTTTCATCTTCACCTTTGTCTTCCATCTTCTTCTTTCTTCCATTGTTGTGTACCTCCATCCTTATTCAAAAAAAAAAAATTCAAAAAACATTCAAAAAAAAATTCGAAAAAGAAAATTTCAAAAAAGAATTCGAAAAAAAAAAGTGAAAAAAAAGAAAGAGTGAAAAAAAAAGAAAATTGCAAGTTGTGCAAATTCAAAAGCTTGGAGTTAGTTTCTGAATTGGAATCAATTTCCTAATTGGAGTTAGTTTCTTAATTGGAATCAATTTCCTAATTGGAGTTAGTTTCCTAATAGGAGTCAATTTCCTAATTGGAGTTAATTTTCTAATTGGAGTTAGTTTCCTAATTTTCATATTTTCTTAAAGTTGGTTTCCTAATTTCCCAAGTAGTTTCCTATTCTTAAAGTTTCCCTTATTTTTTTGAGATTTTCCCTTTTCTTCTCCTTCCTTCCAAGCCATCCAAACCTCCCCTTCCTCCTTTTTTTTTCTTTTCTCCTTCCCTTTTTGTTACATACCCTCTTTTCTCCTTTATTTGATTCTTTGGGAATTTACATTTTATGATTCCAGTTTTTTGATTACCATTAGTATGAAGACTTACTTAGAACACTTGTAAGAAGCAAATTGTTGAGTGGTAAAAGGCAAGAGTGCAATTAACATTAAAGAAAAAGCCAAAAAGAGAGTTAAACACGAGTGAATTTATCATCTTTTGAGTGTAAACACGTAAGAAGAGTGTGTGAGGTCATATTTCTTCGTTGACTAACTTTTCAGGTGACAAGATGTCTAGTGAGTACAAATTCCTTGAAGAGGCTAACAAAGAGCGATTCAAGCAATCTTGTGCATGGTTAGATGCATTCCAATCCAACTTCGACTCTACAAGACAAGATAAGGAAAAGTCATCTCCTGATTTCCATACTAGATGCCTTATCAAAGAGAAAGTGTGCAGCATGGCTATTGATAATAGTAGCTATGTAAATGTTGCTAGTACCTTACTAGTTGAGAAATTAAACTTGCCTACTATAAAGCATCCTAGGCCCTATACCTTGTTAAAGGGTAGTGTTGAATTTAGGGTTAATAAGCGAGTTTTGATTTCTTTATCCATTGGTAAATATCATAATAAAGTGCTATGTGATGTGGCTCCTATGTATGAGGGATATATTATGCTTGGTAAACCATGGAAACATGTTAGAAAAGCTAAATATGTTAAACATAAGCATAGATTTTGCTATTGCTATTCATTTGTATTCAATGAAAAAAATCATGTATTAGTACCTCTTGATGATGGAGGTGAGATAGGAGATTTGAAGAAGCTTGAACAACATCAAGAGCTTGGAAACAAAAGGGCTGGACGTGACTCGAAAAAATGGCCAACTAAAGATCCATTGCAAGGTATGGGAGGCCCATGCACAAGATCAAGAGCCAAAGCTATGAAGGACGCCTTGAATGGAGTGATCCAAAAACTAATAGACTTGGAGCCCATAGTCTTAGCTGAATATGAAGCCCAAAAGGAACAAATTGGCATAAAGATTATTTCATTCCTACAAGATGCTAGCCCAAGCCCAAAGGGAGCCTAATTGAAGGAGTCTAGCCATTTTCCACAAAATTCTCTTAGTTTTATTTTGTTTTAATTTGATTGTTGCTGTTTTAGATTTTTAGGCACCATTCTTGGTGAATTTGTTTAGATTTAAATTTCTTTTATGTAACCTAGGAATTATTCTGTTTAGGGTTTTATTTTTCAAATGCCTATATAAGGCCCACTTGTACTCCAAAAATGGCAGATTGAATGAATTATCTTTTTAGAATCATTTCTGACTTGTGAGGTTTCTCTTGTGGCCTTTGTGTGCTGGAGAAAATCTTTGACTTATCAAAGGAGTGGTTTCCTTTGTGGCGTCCCGGATTAGGGTTCTAAGAGACAGGTTCTCTTAGGGTTCAATTCTATTAACCAACATCTCTTCTTCTTCTTCTTCTTTATTCCTTTTCTTTATTCTTTGTTCTTTGTTGCTTAATGTCCATATTATTTGTCCTTGTGCTGCATGCCAAAATTCGATCACTGATCCGTGTAATTTGGGGTTCCTAGAACGGGTTTCTACGGAGTCTCACATCACTTGATCCTATGGATGCTTCTGAGGATCAAATGAGAATAGTACAAGCATACAAAATGAAAGAAAAAGAGAGAGAATATGAGTTAGAGAAAGAAAAAGAAAAAGAGAGAGAACATGAGTTAGAGAGAGAAAAAGACGAGATTGAAAAAGAAAAGAATGTAAGTGAAAAGAAAGAGGTAGAGAGTTATGAGAAAAGCATGAGTGTAAGCTTGTTTGATGAAAAAAGAGAGGTTGAGAGCATGCATAAGGATGTTTGTTTATCGGCTAACAATCTTAACCCATCTTTGCCAATTGTTGGTTCTAGCTCCTTGCAGGTATATGGAGATTTGTTTTCAAAGAAGCTATCTAATGGACCATCATCTTCAACTAGCATTGAAAAGAGTTGTGATTGCCTAGATTTGCTTTCTAAGAATCCACCTAATCGCGAAGATTCGAGGACGAATCTTTTCAAAGAGGGAGGGAATGATACAATACCAGTAGGCATACCCATTGGAGCACAAAAAGTTCGAGAAACCCTCATCCATCAAAACTTCAAAGAGCTCAAGTGGCCCAAATTATGCACTGTGTCCAAAAATTTCAAAGAGCTTAAGATAATATTTATGTTAGACTTCGGCCCAAGTTTAGAGCCCAAGATCCATATTTGATCAATTCAAAATATGCTGAATTAGACTTTAGACATGAAATCTCTTTAAAGATGCAAAAGTGGAAGCCCAATGTCCTAAGAAGGTCCATGGAGGTGTTGAAGGCCCAATGTAGTTATACACATACAAGAGGAGTGTCAAGGCCCAATTGGAGTCCAATTGCAAGAGATTAAGAATCATGTGTTAACCATGTGATTTTTAATGAAGCATGTGCATCCCATGTGACTACTTAAAGAAACTAATTAGTTTTGACTAGGATTCTTATGAATTTCGTTTTTATTATTTTATTATTTTTTTAGACTTGGTCAACGAGCTTATCTAGAAGATTAAGTTAAAATTAATATCCTAATCTTGTTCCTTGAATTTAGGTATCATTCAAAATATTTCTAATCAGATTTTAGAGTTTAACTTTTATTAGGATTTTAAGTCTTTTAAAAACTTTGCCTATAAAAGGCCCCCTATTGTACTCTATTTTAAAAAGATCATGAATGAATGAATTTAAGTATTATTCAATACTTTATGAGGCTTTTGCTTCTTTGTGTTCTCTAAGAGTTCACATGACTTATCAAAGGATTGGTCTTCCTTTGTGGCATCTTGATGTTAGGGTTCTAAGACACAAGTTCTCTTAGGGTCTTTCCTTTGACCAACATTCTTGTTTTCTAGCCGGTCCCGGGTAAAGTTTTGAATTGTTGGAGGTTCTCTAGGGCATGTTCCTAGTGGGTCTTGCATCAGTTAGCTTTGATCATCGCAATTTGCATTTGCTGAAAATATTCTTCCACTCATAGATCCTTGTTTGATTTTGTGGAGCCTTTTGTGCACATCCCTATAGTAATGGGTAGGGACAAATCTCTTCCTCATGAGAGCCTTCATTTCTAACCAAGACCGAATTGGACCCTCTCCAGAACGCCTCCTACTAGTGGTTAATTGATCCCACCATAGGCTTGCATAATCTGTATACTCCAAAGCAGCTAATTTCACTTTACTTTCCTCTGAAAAAGATTGGCAGTCAAATATAAACTCAACTTTTCTTTCCCATTCAAGGTATACATCAGGATCAGCTTTCCCTTGAAAGGAAGGGATTTTCATCTTGACATTACTAAACGCATCTTTCTTTTGAGGTGGAGCTCTCCTAACTCTTTCATGTTGGCTTTCCTCCTCAAAATCAGATTCATCTCCTCCTAGAACGTTTTTACCATGTCTTGCCTTGCTATTGGAAGAAGAAGAATCTTTTGGTCCAACCTAGTATTTAGCCTCTTGAATTGTTCTTGAACAGATTTGATGAACAATTTAAGGTCAACTTGGTTATCTTCACTTTTAGACATGATTGGTACCTGAAATGTTAGTGAATAGCAAGAGAAAGGACCTGACCACTCCCTCTTGTGTTTCACTCTAAATGAAGCAAATTCTGTGTTTCACACTTGTAATGGCTTTTACAATGATGAAAACACTCTTGCCTTTTTCCTCTCAACTTGCTTCCTATAGTGTACTATTTAGCCTCTTGAATTGTTCTTGAATAGATTTGATGAACAATTTAAGGTCAACTTGGTTATCTTCACTTTCAGACATGATTGGCACCTGAAATATTAGTGAATAACAAGAGAAAGGACCTGACCACTCCCTCTCGTGTTTCACTCTAAATGAAGCAAATTCTGTGTTTCACACTTGTAATGGCTTTTACAATGATGAAAACACTCTTGCCTTTTTCCTCTCAACTTGCTTCCTATAGTGTACTAAATTAAATCCAACAAATCAAAAGAACAAGCAACTGAAGTGGGAATCTCAAACTAGAATTCAAGATGCAAAGTTCTCCAAGAGACAACAAAAGTCTAACATAAAAAAAAAATTTGTAGGTGCAACCAATGGAAAATACAGCAAGTGATTAGAAAAGGAAATGAAGACAATGAATTTATGGAACAAACGGTTAAATGATTAATTATCAAGAGGAAAGGATGGAAAGGAAATTGGAATCTGAAATCAGTAATGAAGCAATCAGAAATTTGAAATTTAGAACAAGGTGAATGAATGCAAATTTCCTTTTATGAATTGTGCACAATATGACATTTAATGACCAGATCAACTCAAGGAATCAAAAATGGTAATTCCAATAATAGATGATCTTCAGCAATTGCAATTTAAGTCAACAATTTATAATTTCCAGCACAACTTTCTTTTTCACAGATTTTGACTTTTTTTTTCTTTTCTTTTTTTGCAACTTTTCCTTCTTTTCTTTTCTTTTCCCTTTTTTCTTTCACTGTAATATCTCTTTTTTTTTTCGAATCTCAAAGGTGCTGAAATTTGCAAACAAAACACAAGATTTCTGAAAGATCAGAATGACATGCACGCAAGAAACAACTATAACTTGCTCTAGAAAAATCAGATTGACGTGATTCCAAAACAAGAAGAAAGAAGAGATCTTGAGACACAAGAAAGACCTATTATACGTCCAAAAACACGAAGGAAAACACCAAAAACAGCCGCACAAAAATGAGGACGAACAGAAACTAATCAAGCAAAATAAGGGAAAAGAACAAAGAAAAAGTGGATGAAACCAACCTCAACCAATGCTTTGATACCAGATGATGTGAGACTCCGTAGAAACCCATTCTAGGAACCCCAAATAACACGGATCAGTAATCGAATTTTGACATGCAGCACAAGAACAAATAAAATGGACAATAAGCAACAAAGAACAAAGAACAAAGAAGAAGAAGAAGAGATGTTGGTCAATGGAATTGAACCCTAAGAGAACCCGTCTCTTAGAACCCTAATCCGGGATGCCACAACGGAAACCACTCCTTTGATAAGTCAAAGATTTTCTCCAACACACAAAAGCCACAAGAGAAACCTCACAAATCAGAAATGATTCTGAAAAGATAATTTATTCAATCTATTATTCTTGGAGTATAAGTGGGCCTTATATAGGCATTTGAAAAATAAAACCCTAAACAGAATAATTCCTAGGTGGTGCCTTTTACATGACAGGAAAAATAAAAGAAATTTAAATCTGAACAAATTCACTAAGAATGGTGCCTAAAAATCTGAAATAGCAACAATCAAATTAAAACAAAATAAAACTAAGAGAATTTTGTGGAAAATGGTTGGACTCCTTCAATTAGGCTCCCTTTGGGCTTGGGCTAGCATCTTGTAGGAATGAAATAATCTTTATGCCATTTTGTTCCTTTTGGGCTTCATATTCAGCTTATGGGCTCCAAGTCCATTAGTTTTTGGATCACTCCATTCAAGGCCTCCTTCATGACTTTGGCTCTTGATCTTATGCATGGGCCTCCCATACCTAGCAATGGATCTTTAGTTGGCCATCTTTTAGAGTCACGTCCATCCCTTTTGTTTTCAAGTCCTTGATTTTGTTCAAGCTCTTTCAAATCTCCTAGCTCACTGCCATTAATATGCAAAAGCAGAAGTCCAAGTGGAAGCCCAATTTTCTAAGAAAAGTCCATGGAACAACTAAAGTCAATATCCAATATGTTAAAGGCCCAATGGAGTTATACACATATAAGAGGAGTGCTAAGGCCCAATTGGAGTCCAATTGTAAGAGATTAAAAATCATGTGTCAACCATATGATTTTTAATGAAGCATGTGCATCCCATGTGACTACTTAAAGAAGCTAATTAGTTTTTTACTAGGATTCTTTTTGAATTTCGTTTTTTATTATTTTTTTATTTGTTGGGCTTGGTCAAGGAGCTTATCTAGGAGATTAAGTTAAAATTAATATCCTAATCTTGTTCCTTGATTTTAGGCATCATTCAAAATAATTCTAATCAGATTTCAAAGTTCAACTTTTATTAGGATTTTAAGTCTTTTAGAAACTTTGCCTTAAAAGGCCCCCTATTGTACTCTATTTTGGAAGATCATGAATGAATTTGAGTATTATTCAATACTTTGTGAGGCTTTTTGCTTCTTTGTGTTCTATGATAGTTCACGTGACTTATCAAATGATTGGTCTTCCTTTGTGGCATCTTGAGGCTAGGGTTCTAAGAGACAGATTCTCTTAGAGTCTTTCCTTTGACCAACATTCTTGTTTTCTAGCCGGTCCCAGGCAAAGTTTCGAATTGTTGAAGGTTCTCTAGGGCATGTTCCTAGTAGGTCTTAGAAAACAAATCTCCACATACCTGCAAGGAGCTAGAATCAACAATAGGCAAAGATGGGTTAAGATTGTTAGTAGATAAACAAATATCTTTACATACACTCTCAACCTCTCTTTTTTCATCAAACAAGCTCACACTCATGCTTTTCTCACTTTTCTCACAACTCTCTAGCTCTTTCTTTTCATTCACATTCTTTTCTTTTTCAATCTCGTCTTTTTCTCTCTCTAACTCATGAATTCATTTTAAGTCTCCAAAAGTACAATAGGTGGCTATTAAATAGGCATAAAAGAAAACCCTAAACCTAACTTAATCTTTAAGAATTCTCCTCCAATAAATAGGAAACAAAGAATTTGATTTTAATGGAAGAAGATGATGCCATTTACTACAAGAAAATCCTAAGGAAAAGGAAAGAAAGTAATAAGTTTTCAAGACAAGATAAGGAAAAGTCATCCTCTGATTTCCATACTAGATGGCTTATCGAAGAGAAAGTTTGCAACATGGCTATTGATAATAGTAGCTGTGTAAATGTCGTTAGTACCTTACTAGTTGAGAAATTAAGCTTGCCTACTATGAAGCATCATAGGGCCTATACATTGTTGAAGGGTAGTGCTGAATTTTGGGTTAATAAGCAAGTTTTGATTTCTTTCTCCATTGGTAAATATCATGATAAAGTGATATGTGACATAGCTCCTTTGTATGATGGACATATTATGCTTGGTAAACTATGGAAACATGTTAGAAAAGCTAAATATGTTAAGCATAAGCACAGATATTGCTATTGCTATTCATTCATATTTAATGAAAAAAATCATGTACTAGTACCTCGATCCTATGGATACTTATGAGGATCAAATGAGAATAGTACAAGTAGTATACAAAATGAAAGAAAAAGAGAGAGAACATGAGTTAGAGAGAGAAAAAGATGAGATTGAAAAAGAAAAGAATGTGAGTGAAAAAAAAGAGCAAGAGAGTTGTGAGAAAAGTAAGAAAAGCCTGAATGTGAGCTTGTTTGATGATAAAAGAGAGGTTGTGATGGAGGTGAGATAGGAGATTTGAAGAAGCTTGAACAAAATCAAGAGCTTGGAAACAAAAGGGCTGGACGTGACTCTAAAAGATGGCCAACTAAAGATCCATTGCAAAGTATGGGAGGCCCATGCATAAGATCAAGAGCCAAAGCTATGAAGGGCGCCTTGAATGGAGTGATCCAAAAACTAATAGACTTGGAGCCCATAGTCTTAGCTGAATATGAAGCCCAAATGGAACAAATTGGCATAAAGATTATTTCATTCCTACAAGATGCTAGCCCAAGCCCAAAGGGAGCCTAATTGAAGGAGTCTAGCCATTTTCCACAAAATCAGCCATTTTCCATAAAATTCTCTTAGTTTTATTTTGTTTTAATTTGATTGTTGCTGTTTCAGATTTTTAGGCACCATTCTTGATGAATTTGTTTAGATTTAAATTTCTTTTATGTAACCTAGGAATTATTCTATTTAGGGTTTTATTTTTCAAATGCCTATATAAGGCCCACTTGTACTCCAAGAATGGCAGATTGAATGAATTATCTTTTCAGAATCATTTCTGATTTGTGAGGTTTCTCTTGTGGCCTTTGTGTGCGGGAGAAAATCTTTGACTTATCAAAGGAGTGGTTTCCTTTGTGGTGTCCCGGATTAGGGTTCTAAGAGACGGGTTCTCTTAGGGTTCAATTCCATTGACCAACATCTCTTCTTATTCTTCTTCTTTATTCTTTGTTCTTTGTTGCTTATTGTCCATATTTTTTATTCTTGTGTTGCTCACCAAAATTTGATCACTGATCCGTGTTATTTGGGGTTCCTAGAACGGGTTTCTACCGAGTCTCACATCATCTGGTATCAGAGCATTGGTTGAGGTTAGTTTCATGCACTTTTTCTTTATTCTTTTCCCTTATTTTGTTTGATTAGTTTCTGTTCATCCTCATTTTTGTGTGGCTGTTTTTGGTGTTTTACTTCGTATTTTTGGACGTGTAATAGGTCTTTCTTGTGTCTCAAGATCTCTTCTTTCTTCTCGTTTTGGAATCACGTCAATCCGATTTTTCTAGAGCAAGTTATAGCTGTTTCTTGCGTGCATGTCATTCTGATCTTTCAGAAATTTTGTGTTCTGTTTGCAAATTTTAGCACCTTTGAGATTCGAAAAAAAAAAGAGAGAGTATATTTCAGTGAAAAAAAAAAAAGAAAAGAAAAGAAGGAAAAGTTGCAAAAAAAAAAGAAAAAGAAAAAAAAAGGAAGTCAAAATCTGTGAAAAAGAAAGTTGTGCTGGAAATTATAAATTGTTGACTTAAATTGCAATTGCTGAAGATCATCTATTCTTGGAATTACCATTTTTGATTCCTTGAGTTGATCTGGTCATTAAATGTCATATTGTGCACAATTCATAAAAGGAAATTTGCATTCATTCACCTTGTTCTAAATTTCAAATTTCTGATTGCTTCATTACTGATTTCAGATTCCAATTTCCTTTCCATCCTTTCCTCTTGATAACTAATCATTTGACCATTTGTTCTCCCATAATCTGCCACATACCATTTGTTCCATAAATTCATTGTCCTCATTTTCTTTCCTAGTCACTTGCTGTATTTTCCATTGGCTGCACCTATGAATTTTTTTTTTTAAATGTTGGACTTTGTTGTCTCTTGAACTTTGCATCTTGAATTCTAATTTGAGATGGTCACTTCAGTTGCTACTTCTTTTGATTTGTTGGATTTAATTTAGTACACTATAGGAAGCAAGTTGAGAGGAAAAAGGCAAGAGTGTTTTCATCATTGTAAAAGCCATTACAAGTGTGAAACACGAGTGAATTTGCATCATTTAGAGTGAAACATGAGAGGGAGTGGTCAGGTCCTTTCTCTTGCTATTCACAACATTTCAGGTGCCAATCATGTCTGAAAGTGAAGATAACCAAGTTGACCTTAAATTGTTCATCAAATCTGTTCAAGAACAATTCAAGAGGCTAAATACTAGGTTGGATCAAAAAGATTCTTCTTCTTCCAATACCAAGGCAAGACATGGTAAAAACGTTCTAGGAGGAGATGAATCTGATTTTGAGGAGACATGAAAGAGTTAGGAGAGCTCCACCTCAAAAGAAAGATGCGTTCAGTAATATCAACATGAAAATCCCTTCCTTTCAAAGGAAAGCTGATCCTGATGTATACCTTGAATGGGAAAGAAAAGTTGAGTTTATATTTGACTGTCAATCTTTTTCAAAGGAAAGTAAAGTGAAATTAGCTGCTTTGGAGTTTACAGATTATGCAAGCCTATGGTGGGATCAATTAACCATTAGTAGGAGACGTTCTGGAGAGGGTCTAATTCAGTCTTGGTTAGAAATGAAGGCTCTCATGAGGAAGAGATTTATCCCTACCCATTACTATAGGGATGTGCACAAAAGGCTCCACAAAATCAAACAAGGATCTATGAGTGTGGAAGAATATTTTCAGCAAATGCAAATTGCCATGATCAAAGCTGACATTGAGGAAGATTTATAAGTTACAATGGCAAGATTTCTTGGTGGCTTAGACCCTGAAATTGCTACAAAAGTTGAATTGCAAAACTACCTTGATATGGAAGAGTTGTTGCATAAAGCCATTAAGGTGGAGAAGCATTTTAAAGCAAAACAGAAATTGAAATCACATGCTAGTTCCAACAAAGACTTCAAGTCCTCCTTTAAGTTTAAGGGAGAGACCAAGCCTAAAGAGGAGAATAAATTGAAGATGCAAACACCTACTTCTAAAGGTAAATCTGAACCTAAATCTTCTTCTAGTTCTTCTAAAATTAAATGCTTTAAATGTCAAGGTTTTGGTCACATTGCTTCACAATGTCCAAATAAAAGGACTATGATTTTGCTTAAGAATGGTGTTGTTACTAGTGAAAGTAGTGGTGATGAAGAAGTGGAAGCTGAGTTGAGCTCCAATGGAGGTGATGAATATGATATGGAGGTAGCTGAAGCTGTGTTTGGTGAGGTTCTAGTGTCAAGGCGTGCTCTTAGCATTCAACCTAAAGAAGAGCTTGAAAAAGAACAACGAAAGCATATCTTTCACACTAGGTGTTTTATTAACGACAAGGTATGTAGTCTTATCATTGATAATGGGAGCTGCACTAATGTTGCTAGTACCTTGTTAGTTGAAAAGCTAGGTCTGCCAACTAGAAAACACCCCACTCCTTATAATTTGTTGTGGTTCAATGATAATGGGGATGTTAAAGTTACTAAACAGGTTGTTGTAGCATTTTCCATAGGAAGTTACCATGATGAGGTTTTGTGTGATATAGCTCCTATGTATGCTGGACACTTATTATTGGGAAGACCTTGGCAATTTGATAGGAAAGTTAAGTATGATGGTTATACTAATAGGTATTCTCTTGAGTTTAATAAGAAAACCATTATGCTAACCCCTCTCAGACCCTTGCAGGCATATGAGGATCAAAAGCGAATTACTCAAGAATGCAAGCTAAGAGAGAAAGAAAAGAAAGTGCGTGAGAAAGAAAGAAAAGAAAGTGAAATGGAAAGAAAAGGAAAGAGAGCTACTGAAAAGAAAAGTCAAGAGAGTGAAGAAAAGAAAGTAACATTATTTTCTGGTAGAGGAGAGATTAAGAGGGCTTTATGTAGTGAGACATCTTTTGTACTCTTGTATAAGGATGTTTATCTAACCCTTAGTGACCTTGATGAATCTCTTCCTTCTAGTGTTTTGAGTTTGTTGTAGGAATATAAAGACTTGTTTCCGGAAGAGGTACCGGATGGATTGCCTCCCATAAGAGGCATTGAACACAGGATTGATTTTATTCTTGGAGCATCTCTTCCTAACCAACCTGCTTATAGGGCAAATCCAGAAGAGACTAAGGAAATTCAGAGACAAGTGGAAGAACTCATGAAAAAGGGGTTCGTGCGAGAGAGCCTTAGTCCATGTGCTGTTCCAGTAATACTTGTGCCCAAGAAGGATGGCAAATGGAGGATGTGTGTGGACTGCCGAGCCATTAACAAAATCACAGTTAAGTATAGATATCCTATTCCTAGACTTGATGACATGCTTGATGAGTTGCATGGTGCTTGCTTGTTTTCAAAAATAGATCTTAGGAGTGGTTATCATCAAATTAGGATGCAAGAGGGTGATGAGTGGAAGACTGCATTTAAGACTAAGTTTGGTTTGTATGAATGGCTTGTTATGCCCTTTGGCTTAACTAATGCTCCTAGTACATTCATGAGCTTAATGAATCATGTGTTTCGCCCTTACATAGGAAAGTTTGTTGTTGTTTATTTTGATGACATTCTTGTGTTTTCTAAGAACCTAGAAGAGCATGTTAAGCATTTGCATTCTGTGTTTATTATTTTGAGAGAAAATAAACTCTTTGCAAATTTAGAGAAATGCTCTTTATGCTTGGATTCTGTTGTTTTCCTTGGTTTTGTTGTAGGTACTGATGGCCTCCGGGTGGATGAAGAGAAGGTGAAGGCAATTCGGGAGTGGCCAACACCTAAGAATGCTAGTGCGGTGAGGAGTTTCCACGGACTTGCAAGTTTCTACCGATGTTTTGTAAAGGACTTCTCAACCCTTGCTGCACCTTTAAATGAGCTGGTAAAGAAAAATGTTGTCTTTAAATGGGGTGAGGCACAAGAGGCGGCTTTTAACACTTTGAAAGATAAATTGACCAATTCCCCTCTACTTGTTCTTCCTGATTTCTCTAAAGTTTTTGAAGTTGAATGTGATGCCTCTGGAATTGGTATTGGTGCTGTTTTGATGCAAGAGTCTAGGCCTATTGCTTACTTTAGTGAAAAGCTTAGTGGTGCTTGTTTGAATTATTCAACTTATGACAAGGAATTGTATACTTTAAAAAGAGCTCTGGAACATTGGCAACATTATTTATGGTCTAAGGAATTTGTTTTGCATTCTGATCATAAGAGTCTTCAATACCTAAAGACCCAAGATAAGTTGAATAAGAGGCATGCTGTGTGGCTTGAATTCATTGAGTCATTTACTTATGTACTTAAACATAAAAAGGGGAAAGAAAATGTTGTGGCTGATGCTTTGTCTAGGAGGTATAGTCTCATTACATCTATGCAAGCTAGGTTAATTGGTTTTGAATCTTTCAAAAGCATGTATGAATGTGATGCTGATTTTGCTGAAACTTGGAAGTTGTGTGAAAAACATGGTGCTCATGATTTCTTTAGATTTGATGGTTTCTTATTTAAAGGAAATAAATTGTGTGTGCCTGTTTGTTCTATGCGTGAGCTTTTGGTTAAAGAATCTCATGTGGGTGGTTTGATGGGACACTTTGGGATAGAAAAGACTTTTTCCATGGTGAAAGAACACTTTTATTGGCCTCATATGCGTAGGGATGTGATTGCTATATGTAAAAGGTGCATTGCATGCAAGCACGCTAAATCTAAGATGCAACCACATGGTTTGTATACTCCTTTACCTGTTCCTTCTCATCCTTGGGTAGATATTTCAATGGATTTTGTGCTTGGATTGCCTAGAACATCTAGTGGAAAGGATAGCATATTTGTTGTTGTTGATCAATTTAGTAAAATGGCTCATTTCATTGCTTGCTCAAAAACAAATGATGCTATCCATATTTCTGATTTGTTTTTCAAGGAAATTGTTAGATTGCATGGTTTGCCCCGATCTATTGTGAGTGACTGTGATGTTAAATTTGTTAGTCACTTTTGGAAAACTTTGTGGGCTAAGTTGGGTACAAAGCTTGTGTTTTCTACGGTTGCACATCCTCAAACGGATGGATAAACCGAAGTGGTGAATCGAACACTTTCTTCCTTATTGCGTGTTGTAATTCAAAAAAATTTAAAGAATTGGGAAAAGTGTTTGCCTCACATTGAGTTTGCATATAATCGTGTCTTGCATTCTACAACTGAGTTTTCTCCTTTTGAGATTGTATATGGTTTTAATCCTTTGACTCCCTTAGATCTACTTCCTTTGCCTTGTAATGAGTTTGCTAACCTTGAAGGTGCAAAGAAAGCTAAGTTTGTGCAGGATCTTCATGCTAAGGTTAAGGCGAACATTGAGCGCAAGAATGAGCAATATGCTCAACATGCTAATAAAGGCCGAAGAAAGGTTATCTTTGAACCAGGAGATTGGGTGTGGGTTCATTTGAGGAAAGAAAGGTTTCCTGAACAAAGGAAGTCCAAATTACACCCAAGAGGTGATGGTCCTTTCCAAGTGTTGGAAAGAATAAATGATAATGCATATAAAATTGATTTACCTAGTTCTTATGGGAATGTAAGTGCAACTTTCAATGTGGCTGACCTTTCTCTTTTTGATATTGCAGATTCGAGGACGAATCCTTTTCAGGAGGGAGGGAATGATGGAGGTGAGATAGGAGATTTGAAGAAGCTTGAACAAAATCAAGAGCTTGGAAACAAAAGGGCTGGACATGACTCTAAAAGATGGCCAACTAAAGATCCATTGCAAGGTATGGGAGGCCCATGCACAAGATCAAGAGCCAAAGCTATGAAGGAGGCCTTGAATGGAGTGATCCAAAAACTAATAGACTTGAAGCCTATAGTCTTAGCTGAATATGAAGCCCAAAAGGAACAAATTGGCATAAAGATTATTTCATTCCTACAAGATGCTAGCCCAAGCCCAAAGGGAGCCTAATTGAAAGAGTCTAGCCATTTTCCACAAAATTCTCTTAGTTTTATTTTGTTTTAATTTGATTGTTGCTGTTTCAGATTTTTAGGCACCATTCTTGATGAATTTGTTTAGATTTAAATTTCTTTTATGTAACCTAGGAATTATTCTATTTAGAGTTTTATTTTTCAAATGTCTATATAAGGCCCACTTGTACTCCAAGAATGACAGATTGAATGAATTATCTTTTCAGAATCATTTCTGATTTGTGAGGTTTCTCTTGTGGCCTTTGTGTGCTAGAGAAAATCTTTGACTTATCAAAGGAGTGGTTTCCTTTGTGGCGTCCCGGATTAGGGTTCTAAGAGACAGGTTCTCTTAGGGTTCAATTCCATTGACCAATATCTCTTCTTATTCTTCTTCTTTGTTCTTTGTTCTTTGTTGCTTATTGTCCATATTATTTGTTCTTGTGTTGCTTGCCAAAATTCGATCACTGATCCGTGTTATTTGTGGTTCCTAGAACGGGTTTCTACGGAGTCTCACATCAGGTTGAGAGCATGTGTAAGGATGTTTGTTTATCTAATAAATCTCTTAACTCATCTTTGCCTATTGTTGGTTCTAGCTCCTTGCAGGTATGTGGAGATTTGTTTTCAAAGAAGCCACCTGATACAATACCAGTGATGCAAGATCCACTAGGAACATGCCCAAGAGAACCTTCAACAATTCGAAACTTTGCCCAGGACCGGCTAGAAAACAAGAATGTTAGTCAAAGGAAAGACCCTAAGAGAACTTGTCTCTTAGAACCCTAGCCTCAAGACGCTACAAAGGAAGACAAATCCTTTGATAAGTCACGTGAACTCTCAGAAAACACAAAGAAGCAAAATCTTCACAAAATATTGAATAATACTCAAATTCATTCATTTATGATCTAAATTAGAGTACAATAGAGAGCCTTTTATAGGCAAAGTTTCTAAAAGACTTAAAATCCTAATAAAAGTTGAACTCTAAAATCTGATTAGAATTATTTTAAATGATGCCTAAAATCAAGGAACAAGATCAAGATATTAATTTTAACTTAATCTCCTAGATAAGCTCCTTGACCAAGTCCAAAAAAGTAATAAAATAATAAAAAATAAAATTAAAAAAGAATCCTAGTCAAAACTAATTAGCTTCTTTAAGTAGTCACATGGGATGCACATGCTTCATTAAAAATCACATGGTTGACACATGATTTTTTTAATCTCTTGTAATTGGTCTCCAATTGGGCCTTAGCACTCCTCTTGTATGTGTATAACTGCATTAGGCCTTTAACATATTGGATATGGACTTTAGTTGCTCCATGGACTCTTCTTAGAAAATTGGGCTTCCACTTTTGCATATTTAAAGAGATATTGATCAAATATGGATCTTGGGCTCTAAACTTGGGTCGACATCTAACATAGATATTATTTTGAGCTCCTTGAGATTTTTAGGCATATACTAGCACAATTTGGACCTCTTGAGCATAGGCCATCTTTTCATGAGCCATTTGGACCTGAATCATAGGCTTTTGAATGATTTGGGTTTCTAGATAAATGAGGGCTTCTCAAACTTGTAGTGCTCCAATGGGCATGCCTACTAATATCGTATCAAGATGAAAGAAGGAGATGAATGGAAAAGTGCATTTAAGACTAAACATGGATTTTATGAATGATTAGTTATGCCTTTTGGTCTCACTAATGCACCTAGCACATTTATGAGGTCGATGAATCATGTCTTGCGTGCATTCATAGGTAAATTTGTGGTAGTTTACTTTGATGATATCCTTGTATACAGTAGGAAAGGCATGAGTATGTAGATCACTTGAGACAAGTCCTAAAGGTTCTAAGAAAAGAAAGATTGTTTGGAAATTTGAATAAGTGTGATTTTTGCACTAATAAAGTTGTTTTTCTTGGTTTTGTTGTGAGTGCTGAGGGGGTTGAGGTTAATGAAGAGAAAATCAAAGCCATTTAAGATTGGCCAACCCCTACCACCATCGGACAAGTGAGGAGCTTCCATGGACTTGTAAGGTTTTATAGGAGATTCGTGAGGAACTTCAGCTCACTGGCAGCTCCTTTAAATGAGTTGATAAAGAAGAATGTTCCATTCAAATGGGGAGAAGCTCAAGAGAAAGCCTTCCAAACCATCAAGGAGAGGCTCATACATGCACCTTTATTAGTCCTTCCATATTTTGGTAAGATTTTTGAGGTTGAATGTGATGCTAGTGGAATTGGCATAGGAGGTGTACTCATGCAAGGAGGTAAGCCCATTGCATATTTTAGCAAAAAGCTAAATAGTCCTACTCTTAACTATCCTACATATGATAAGGAGCTATATGCTTTAGTTAGAGTGTTGGAAACTTGGCAACATTATTTGTGGCCTAAAGAATTTGTCATACATTCTGACCATGAGGCTCTAAAACATATTAAGAGCCAAAACAAATTGAATCAAAGACACGTTAGTTAGGTTGAATTCATTGAATCTTTCCCATATGTGATTAAGCATAAGAAAGGTAAGGAGAATATTGTTGTTGATGCACTTTCACGTAGATATGTTCTTCTTTCCATGTTAGACTCTAAGGTTCTTGGTTTTTAGTTTATCAAGGAATTATATACTAATGATGTTGATTTTGGTGAAGCTTTTAACTATTGCAAGCCTGGAGTTGGTTGGGACAAATTTTACTTGCATCAAGGATTCATGTTTCGTGTCGATAAGCTTTGCATTCCTAATTGTTCTCTGGGCATGTTATTAATGAAGGAAGCACATTCAAGAGGTTTAATGGGACACTTTGGCATTATTAATGATGCTTCTAATATTGCTAATTTGTTCTTTTAGTAAGTTGTGAGGTTTCATGGGATTCCGAAGACTATAGTGTCAGATCGTGATGCTAAGTTTCTAAGCTATTTTTGGAAGATTTTGTGTAGCAAGTTTGGAACTATATTGCTATTCTCTACTACTTGTCATCTGCAAACTGATGGACAAACTGAAGTTGTTAATAGAACACTATCTTCTTTGTTACAAACTATGGTTAAAAAGAACCTGAAGAATTGGGAGGAGTGTCTCCCACATCTCGAGTTTGCATACAATAAGGCTGTTCATTCCACTACTAAATATTCACCATTTGAAATTGTATATGGTTTTAATCCTCTTGCACCCATTGACTTAGTTCCTTTGCCTTTACAGGAAAGAATCAATATGGATGGATAGAAATGTGCTGAGTTTGTTAAGCAAATCCATGGGAAAGCAAAACAAAACATTGAGAGGATGACTCAACAATATGTAGAATGCACTAATAAGGGGCAAAAGAGGGTTGTCTTTGAACCAGGAGATTTAGTTTGGTTGCACCTTAGAAAAGAGAGGTTTCTTGACAAAAAAAGTCTAAAATTATGCCTCGCGGAGATGGGCCTTCCCGCATGCTAGAGAGAATTAATGATAATGCCTACAAGATAGATTTACCAGGTGAGTATGGTGTAAGTGCTATTTTTAATGTTTCTGACCTTTCCCCTTATTTTGGTGTAGACTTTGAAGAGTTGAGGATGACTCCTTTTCAAGAGGGGGAGGATGATATGAACCAGACTCATGTGGGGAAGGATGCTCGTGATGCGAAATCAAGGGGTGGTCCAATCTTCAGGACGTAGGTTGATGGATAGATGATGGTTCGAGACCTGACGGAAGCAAATAGCCAACCAATGTTATAAAAATGTTGACCTACTACTTAGACAACGCGCCTAACCACGAACACAATAAACCAACCCACACAACGATGCACTTGGATCGAAGCACGAATTGGGGGCTTTTGTGAACTTGAATCACCAACCTAAAGATAGGTTGACAAAACAAAGGTTTCACAAGAGCAAAGAAAAGATAAGATTCTCACAATTAGAGAAACACTTAAAATAATTCTATTACTTCCAATTGTGTTTCAAATGAAGGCAAAATACATATATTTATAGTGTAGCTCAAACCTATCTACTAGAGGAAAAGTAGGAAACTAACTACATAATCCTAACTGAAAGATCTAAAAAATAGAGATACAAAATCAAATCTTTTTGAAAACAGAAAAGATAATCAGCCTAATAGAAACTAATCAATATTAATGGGCTGGACATCTTGCATTTGAAGTACTATTCACGTCCTCTAGCTTCAATGGGCTCTTTAAGCATCAACTTGGGCTTGAATAAGTATGATTAAGGCTTCATTTGCTTCCTCAATGCATGCACTAATATTATGGGCTTCTAATTCAGCAAATTGAAGCCCAATTGCTCTTTGTAGACGCTTAACTCTTCCTCTTGTCATTGGGCCATCTATCATCAAGTCCTTCTCCACACGAGCATCCTTCCCCACATGAATCTGGTTCATATCATCCTCCCCCTCTTGAAAAGGAGTCATCCTCGACTCTTCAAAGTCTGCACCAAAATAAGGGAAAAGGTCAGAAACATTAAAAGTAGCACTTACACCATACTCACCTGGTAAATCTATCTTGTAGGCATTATCATTAATTCTCTCTAGCACGCGGAAAGGCCCATCTCTGCGAGGTAAAAGTTTAGACTTTCTTTTGTCAGGAAACCTCTCTTTTCTAAGGTGCAACCAAATCAAATCTCCTGGTTCAAAGACAACCCTCTTTCGCCCCTTATTAGCACGTTCTACATATTGTTGAGTCATCCTCTCAATGTTTTGTTTTGCTTTCTCATGGATTTGCTTAACAAACTCAGCACGTTTCTGTCCATCCTTATTGATTCTTTCGGTTATATTATTGATGGCTCGACAATCAATGCACATTCTCCAGGTGCCATCCTTTTTAGGCACGAGCAACACTGGTACTGCACATGGGCTAAGGCTCTCCCTCACATATCCCTTTTCCAACAGCTCTTGCACTTGTCTTTGAATCTCCTTGGTCTCTTCAGGATTAGCTCGGTAAGCTGGATGATTGGGCAAAGGTGCTTCAGGTATAAAATCAATTTGATGTTCTATCCCTCTAATTGGTGGCAACCCAGGTGGTACCTCTTCGGGAAAGACATCTTCATATTCCTGCAAAAGAGACATAACAACACTAGGCAAAGTAGAAGTTAAGTCGTTAGTATTCAACATAGCCTCTTTGTAGATAACTACTAGGAGGTTTTGTTGAGAAAACAAAGCTTGTTTGATCTCACTCTTTCTTGCTACTAACAAACTTTTCTCTCTATCTCCCTCTTTCTCTCTTTTACCTTTAGCTCTCTCTCCTTTTCCTCTCTCTTCTCTTGGCTTGCTCTCTTTTCTTTTCTCAATTTCACTCTCCTCTTTTTTAAACACTTTTACACACTCACTTTCTCTTTTCTTCTCTCTCTTGATTTGATCTTCTAACACTTGCTTTGGTGACATAAGAAGGAGTGTTATAGGTTCCCCTCTAAGTACAAAAGAATAACGGTTTAGAAAACCCTCATGTGTAACATGTCTATCATACTGCCAAGGCCTACCTAACAAAATATGACATGCTTTCATTGGTACAACATCACAAAGCACTTCATCCCTATATTTGCCAATTGAAAACATTACTTTAACTTGCTTGGTTACCCTCAATTCTCCACATTCATTAAGCCATTGGAGTTTGTAAGGCTGTTGATGCTTGAAAGTAGACAAATTCAACTTCTCCACTAGCTCGGTGCTTGCCACATTGCAACGACTTCCTCCATCTATAATCACACCACATATCTTTCCCTAGATTTGGCAACGAGTATGGAACAAGTTCTCTCTTTGCTTATCTTCGTCTGCCATCATCTGGGCGCTAAGGGCTCTCCTAGTTACAAGGAGTTCTCCTTCTTCTGCATACTCTCCACCTTCATTTTCCATGAATAGCTCTTCTTCTTCCTCTGTTGTTTCTCCTTCAGTTTCCCACTCACCAAGGTTGTTGATATTCATGGTTCGCTTGTTAGGACATTCACTAGAGATGTGTCCTCTCCCTTGGCACTTGAAGCATATTATGTCTCAGCTTCTTGAAGGATTAGGCCCACTTTGACCCTTCTTGGGTGGTGCAGCCAGCTTTTCTTCTTTCTTTATTTCATTTACCTTTGAACTTGAAGTAGAGGGAATATCTTTCTTTGGGTTGCTCCTCCATGAGTAGAAAGGAGTTGAATTGGAGTTCTTCCTTGCAATATTCTTCCTTTTGAGTTGTTTTTCCACCTTAGCAACTTGGTGGACTAAGTCATGAATCTCAACATAGTGGTACATCTCCACAACATCGGCTATGTCACAATTAAGCCTATCTAAGAAACGAGCCATTGTTGCTTCTGGATCCTCCTCTACATTAGCTCTAATCATGGCTATTTGCATTTCCTTGTAGTACTCATCCACACTCTTGGATCCTTGAGTAAGGCATTGAAGTTTATTGTGAAGTTCCCTTCGAAAATAGGATGGAATGAATCGCCTCCTCATGATAGCCTTTATCTCTTCCCATGTTGAGATGGGGTGCTCTCCATATCTAATCCGCTCCTTTTGCATCTGGTCCCACCAAATAAGAGCATAATCAGTAAACTCAAAAGCAGCAATTTTGACCTTCTTACCCTCAGAGTAGTTATGGCATGAAAAGATTTGCTCTACACGCATCTCCCACTCCAGGTATGCTTCCGGATCACTCTTGCCTTGAAAGGAAGGAATTTTGACTTTGACTCCTCCAAGGCCTTCTTCTTCATCTCTAGGCCTCCTCAATGGTCTTCTTTGTATGTTAAGTGGCCTTCTTCTTGGCTGAGTCTCCTCTTCTTCGTAATCTTCATCATGGCTCTCCATGTCTTCTGCATATTCACGGTGTTGTGGGCGTGCAGCATGAGCTTGTCTTTGGTTAGTTTGAGTAGTCCTTTGGCTAGAGGTTCTACTCTCCACTCGATCTAAGCGTTCATGGAGTCCTTCCAACTTCTTATCAAGCATCCTTTCAAAATGACTCACTAGCGCTTTCATTTGCAAAGGCGCTACTCTAAATGAATTGTGATCATCATTATCACTTTCATGTGCAACTCCCTTTTCTCGATTATCTGCCATGTTAGTGAAAAAGAAACAAAAGTATATAGGACCTCACAAATATTTCCTCACGTGTTTCACTCAATTGAGATATAACACTCTCACTCGTGTTTACTCTCTCTTATTGGCTTTTTCTGCAATAATCTTATCCACTCTTGCCTTTTACCTCTCAATATCAAATCCCAAGCTCTTATGTTACCTAAGACCTCGTCAAGTGATCAAGGACTGCCAATTCTCGGTTCACCAAAGTATGTGCTAGTGGATGGTATGAAAAGTTGTGATTGGCGCATACAAGTCACAAGTAAAGGTAAGGGTTTGGTTAGGCTAGGGTTCCAATACAAAAAAGGGAAGATTTAACCACCTAGCAATGCAAAATCAAGTTTAAAATACCAAAGAGCCAATTGCAATGATTCTACAAACCCAAGATATGAGAAATCAATGGAGGATTAGATTAGGAATGTTCAAATCAAAGGAATAGGAAAATGGATCACAAAAATTAGGAAACAAATGGAAGAGGAAATAATGCTGATCACAAATGAGAGAAATCTGATCAAAATTTTTTTTTTCGTTTTTTTTTTCACTCTTTTTTTTTGGCGAACCCTTTTTTTTTTTTGCCTTTCTTTTCTATTCCTTTTCTTTTTCTCTTTTTTTTTTTTTTGCCTTTTTTTTTTGGATCAGATGAAAGAGAATCACAAGATCACACAATAGGAAACAAATCAGATCAGAAAACGTTACCACTAAAAATGACAATAACTTCCTCTAGAGAACTCCGAATTTGATGATTCTAAAACGAAATGAAAGTTGAGATTCTGAAACTTAGGATTGACCTATTAATCGTCCAAAATCTCAAAAGAAAATGGGTTGAATAGATAAGGGAAAATAACAATGTCCAGAACAACAAAAATTTTCCAAATTACAAAATGAATGGCTCTTGTAGCATAAAAACCAAATCTTGCACACTAAGGATCAAATCTGGAAATAAGGGAAGGTAGAAAGTTTAGTATTTTTTTTTAATAATAAAAGGTAGCAATGAACGGATATGGAAAAGGGAAAAAAAATATGGAGGCTAGAAAGAAAGTAGAATGGTGGATGATGAATCTATGATAGATAACCTACCGTGTAAACCGAAGCTCTGATACCAAATGATGCAAAATCAAGGGGTGGCCTAATCTTCACGACGTAGGTTGATGGATAGATGATGGTTCGAGACCCGACGGAAGCAAATAGCCAACCAACGTTATAAAAACGTTGACCTGCTACTTAGACAATGTGCCTAACCACGAACACAATAAACCAACCCACACAACGACACACTTGGATCGAAGCACGAATTGGGGGCTTTTGTGAACTTGAATCACCAACCTAAAGATAGGTTGACAAAACAAAGGTTTCACAAGAGCAAAGAAAAGATAAGATTCTCACAATTAGAGAAACACTCAAAATAATTCTATTACTTCCAATTGTGTTTCAAATGAAGGCAGAATACATATATTTATAGTGTAGCTCAAACCTATCTACTAGAGGAAAAGTAGGAAACTAACTACATAATCCTAACTGAAAGATCTAAAAAATAGGGATACAAAATCAAATCTTTTTGAAAACAGAAAAGATAATCAGCCTAATAGAAACTAATTAATATTAATGGGCTGGACATCTTGCATTTAAAAGTACTATTCACGTCCTCTAGCTTCAATGGGCTCTTTAAGCATCAACTTGGGCTTGAATAAGCATGATTAAGGCTTCGTTTGCTTCCTCAATGCATGCACTAATATTATGGGCTTCTAATTCAGCAAATTGAAGCCCAATTGCTCTTTGTAGACGCTTAACTCTTCCTCTTGTCATTGGGCCATCTATCATCAAGTCCTTCTCCACACGAGCATCCTTCTCCACATGAATCTAGTTCATATTAGCTCGTGTGGAGAAGGAGTTGATGATAGATGGCCCAATGACAAGAGGAAGAGTTAAGCATCTACAAAGAGCAATTGGGCTTCAATTTGCTGAATTAGAAGCCCATAATGTTAGTGCATGCATTGATGAAGCAAATGGAGCCTTAATCATGCTTATTCAAGCCCAAGTTGATGCTTAAAAAGCCCATTGAAGCTAGAGGACATGAATAGTACTTCAAATGCAAGATGTCCAGCTCATTAGTATTAATTAGTTTCTATTAGGCTAATTATCTTTCCTTTTTTGTTTTTAAAAAGATTTGATTTTGTATCCCTATTTTTTAGATCTTTCAGTTAGGATTATGTAGTTAGTTTTCTACTTTTCCTCCAGTAGATAGGTTTGAGCTACACTATAAATATATGTATTTTGCCTTCATTTGAATGAGATTGAAAGTAGTAAAATTATTCTGAGTGTTTCTCTAATTGTAAGAATATTTTCTTTTCTTTGCTCTTGTGAAACCTTTATCTTGTCAACCTATATTTAGATTGGTGATTCAAGTTCGCAAAAGCCCCTAATTCGTGTTTCGATCCAAGTGCGTCATTGTGTGGATTGGTTTACTGTGTTCGTGGTTAGGCCAATTGTCTAAGTAGCAGGTCAACGTTCTTATAACATTGGTTGGCTATTTGCTTCCGTCGGGTCTCAAACCATCATCTATCCATCAACCTACGTCGTGAAGATTGGGCCACCCCTTAATTTTGCATCACATAGGATCAAAAGGTACTAATACATGATTTTTTTCATTGAATACAAATGAATAGCAATAGAAATATATGTGTTTATGACATATTTAGCTTTTCTAACATGTTTCCATGGTTTACCAAGCATAATATGTCCCTTATACATCGGAGCCACATCACATAGCACTTTATCATGATATTTACTAATGGAGAAAGAAATCAAAACTTGCTTATTAATCTTATTCAGCACTACCCTTCAACAAGGTATAGGGCCTAAGATGCTTAGTAAGCAAGTTTAATTTCTCGACAAGAAGGTACTAGCAACATTTACATAGCTACTATTTATCAATAGCCATGCTGCAGACTTTCTCTTTGATAAGGCTTCTAGTATGGAAATCAGGTGATGCCTTTTCCTTATCTTGTCCTGTAAAGTTGGTATTGGATTGGAATGCATCCAACCTTGCACAAGACTGCTTGAATCACTCGTTGTTAGCCTCTTCAAGGAATTTTTACTCATTGGACATCTTATCACCTGAAAAGTTAGTCAAAAAAAGAAAGAAGGAATAGGACCTCACACACTCTTCTTACGTGTTTACACTCAAAAGATGATAAGTTTACTCGTGTTTAACTCTCTATTTTGGCTTTTTCTTTAATGTTAATTGCACTCTTGCCTTTTACCACTCAACAATTTGCTTCTTACAAGTGTTCTAAGTAAGTCACAAGCAAATCAAAAGAAAAAAATCAAACTAGTATCAATCAAACAAAACTATCCTAAAATGCAAATTTCCAAAGAATCAAACAAAAGAGAAAAAAAAGGGGTGTGTAAATAAAAGGGAAACTGATACAATATCAGTAGGCATGTCCATCAGAGCATTACAAGTTCAAGAAGCTCTCATCCATCAAGAAATCCAAATCATTCAAAAGCCTATGATTCAGGTCCAAATGGCTCATGAAGGGATGGCCTATGCTCAAGAGGCCCAAATTGTGTTAGTATATGTCCAAAATTTTCAAAGAGCTCAAAATAATATTTATGTTAGACATCAGCCCAAATTTAGCGCCCAACATCCATATTTAATCAATATCTCTTTAAATATGCAAAAGTGGAAGTCCAAGTGGAAGCCCAATTTCCTAAAAAGAGTCCATGGAGCAACTAAAGTCAATATCCAATATGTTAAAGGCCCAATGCAGTTATACACATACAAGAGGAATGCCAAGGCCCAATTGGAGTCCAATTGTAAGAAATTAAAAATCATGTGTCAACCATGTGATTTTTAATGAAGCATGTGCATCCCATGTGACTACTTAAAGAAGCTAATTAGTTTTTACTAGGATTCTTATGAATTTTGTTTTTATTATTTATTCTTTTTTTAGACTTGGTCAAGGAACTTATCTAGGAGATTAAGTTAAAATTAATATCCTAATCTTGTTCCTTAATTTTAGGCACTATTTAAAATATTTCTAATTAGATTTTAGAGTTTTTGTTTTATTAGCATTTTAAGACTTTTTGAAATTTTGCTTATAAAAGACTCCCTATTATACTCTATTTTTGGAAGATCATGAATGAATGAATTTGAGTATTATTCAATACTTTGTGAGGCTTTTGCTTCTTTGTATTCTCTGAGAGTTCACGTGACTTATCAAAGGATTGGTCTTCCTTTGTGGCGTCTTGAGGCTAGGGTTCTAAGAGACAAGTTCTCTTAGGGTCTTTCCTTTGACCAACATTCTTGTTTCTAGCCGGTCCCGGGTAAAGTTTCAAATTGTTAAAGTTTCTTTAGGGCACGTTCCTAGTGGGCCTTGCATCATTTGGTATCAAAGCTTTGGTTCGCTAATACAAGGTATATCTTTGTATTTTCCGACCATTGTTCTTCATATTTTCTTTCCTTCCATTTGTATTACCTTTTCTTCTTTACCTTTGTCTTCCATCTTCTTCTTTCTTCCATTGTTGTGTGCCTCCATCCTTATTCAAAAAAAAATTTGAAAAAAAATTTTCAAAAAAGAATTCAAAAAAAAGTGAAAAAAAAAAGAAAGAGTGGAAAAAAAAAAGAAAAAAAAAAAGGAAATTACAAGTTGTGCAAATTCAAAAGCTTGAAGTTAATTTCCTAATTGGAGTTAGTTTCTTAATTGGAATCAATTTCCTAATTGGAGTTAGTTTCCTAATTAGAGTTAATTTCCTAATTGGAGTTAGTTTCCTAATTTTCAGATTTTCTTAAAGTTGGTTTCCTAATTTCCCAATTAGTTATTTATTCTTAAAGTTTCCTATTTTTTTTAGATTTTCCCTTTTCTTCTCCTTCCTTCCAAGCCATCCAAACCTCCCTTTCCTCCTTTTTTTTTTTCTTTCCTCCTTCCCTTTTTGTTACACACCTCTTTTTCTTCTTTGTTTGATACTTTGAGAATTTGCATTTTAGGATTCTAGTTTTTTTGATTGCTACTAGTCTGATCTTTTCTTTTGATTTGCTTGTGACTTGGTTAGAACACTTGTAAGAAGCAAATTGTTGAGTGGTAAAAGACAAGAGTGCAATTAACATTAAAGAAAAAGCCAAAAAGAGAGTTAAACACGAGTGAACTTATAATCTTTTAAGTGTAAACACGTAAGAAGAGTGTGTGAGGTCTTATTCCTTCTTTCTTTCTTTGACTAACTTTTCAGGTGACAGGATGTCTAGTGAGTACAAATTCCTTGAAGAGGCTAACAAAGAGCAATTCAAGCAATCTTGTGCATGGTTAGATGCATTCCAATCCAACTCCCGCTCTATAAGACAAGATAAGGAAAAGTCATCTCCTAATTTCCATACTAGATGTCTTATCAAAGAGAAAGTGTGCAGCATGGGTATTGATAATAGTAGCTATGTAAATATTGCTAGTACCTTACTAGTTGAGAAATTAAACTTACCTACTATAAAGCATCCTAGGCCCTATACCTTGTTGGAGGGTAGTGCTGAATTTAGGGTTAATAAGCAAGTTTTGATTTCTTTTTCAATTGGTAAATATCATGATAAAGTGTTATGTGACGTAGCTCCTATGTTTGATGGACATATTATGCTTGGTAAACTATGGAAACATGCGAGAAAAGCTAAATATGTTAAGCATAAGCACAAATATTGTTATTGCTATTCATATATATTCAATGAAAAACATCATGTATTGGTACCTCTTGATCCTATGGATGTTTATGACAATCAAATGAGAATAGCACAAGCATATAAAATGAAAGAAAAAGAGAGGGAAAAAGAAAAAGAGAGAGAACATGAGTTAAAGAGAAAAAAAGAAGAGATTGAAAAAGAAAAGAGTATGAGTGAAAAGAAAGAGCAAGAGAGTTGTGAGAAAGGTGAGAAAAGCATGAGTGTGAGCTTGCTTGATGAAAAAAGAGAGGATGAGAGTGTATGTAAGGATATTTGTTTATCTACTAACAATCTTAACCCGTCTTTGCCTATTGTTGATTCTAGCTCCTTGCAGGTATGTAGAGATTTGTTTTCAAAGAAGCCACCCAATGGACCATTATCTTCGACTAGCATTAAAAAGAGTTGGGATTGCCTAGATTTGTTTCCTAAGAATCCACCTAATGGCAAAGATTTGAGGATGAATCTTTTCAGAGAGGGAGGGAATGATACAGTATCAGTAGGCATGCCCATCGGAGCACTACAAGTTCGAGAAGCTCTAATCTATCAAGAAATCCAAATCATTCAAAAGCCTATGATTTAGGTCCAAATGGCTCATGAAGGGATGGCCTATGCTCAAAAGACCCAAATTGTGTTAGTATATGTCCAAAAATTTCAAAGAACTCAAAATAATATCTATGTTGGACGTCGGCCCAAGTTTAGTGTCACATTCCGAACTTCCTGTAACTGATAGCATAACCCATATCAGTCCACTCAGTTAAATAGTATGGAAAGAAGGGATTTTAATTATTTTAATTACACCCATTTGACACCATCACCACACGAGCATAAGCATTCACTTGGTCACTTGGCATTATGTTTAGTTATGGGGATTAGGCGTCATACACAATTTGTGTATTAGATGGAACTAATGTAAATATACATATATATATATACTAATTGACCACGGCTTGCTTCTTCTTTAGATGTGGGAATTCACCAGTGCCACCTCGTGCTTCCATGTGTAAGGTGTGTGAGTATATGTGGTAGATGATGTTTGATTGCATTAAGGAAATATATTCAGCCGTAGTGGAGCTAGAAAGGAAGGTTGCATGAAATGAATGGCTTAAGTAATCTAGGATAAGGACGCCTCATGCTTGCTCCACCTACCTTCATATATATATATATATATATATTAAATTGTGATTTGCTAATGCCGTATTTGGTTTGACAGCAGGAGCTAAGTAGTGCTTTTAATATATATAGATTAAATGAGAGTAAGACACCTCTGCTGCCACCTAGCACATGCACCGATTCATGGAATGATGATTTGCCTTTATTCCACCTAATTAAATTGTGATGTGCTAGTGCCATCTGTGCTGTGATAGTGGGAGTTAAATATTGCTTTAATATATAGATTAAATAAGGATAAGATACATAGCTGCTGCCACCTAGCCACTTGCACCGATTCATGAAATTGTAATCTGCCTTCATGCCACCTAATAGCGGTGGAAAGCAAGAGCTGTCCCTTGCATTAATTACCCTTCACTCTAACTCATTTTAGGCGGAGGGAAATAGGGGAAGGAAGGAAGAAATTTCGGACAGCCATAGGAGAGGAGAGAAGAGAAGGAAAAAACTGAAGTACAAGGACTCCAAAAAAAAGAGGTAAGCTCCAAGTTGCTCCCTTGTTTTGGACTGGGATGTTTTGGCCTTGTAGATTTAGTTAGAAAAGGATTTTGAAGCCAAAATTTTTATAACAGGTTGTCCATCCCTTATACTTGAAATCTGGAAAATTACAGAATTTTTGGAACAAGGTAAATCAGAGAAACAACCCACTAATTCAATTTGGCTTCTGTACGGAACAGCCAGGGGATGATTTCATAAAGAATTTTGTTAAATGGGTAAACAAAGGAATTAGTGCATGAAAATTTGTGGGGAGGTAGCTAAGATGTATCACGTCAGGTTTACAAAGTCTTAGAATTTTCTGGGCTCATTTGGTAGGATAACAAAGCCAGAAACAGCAAGGGCAGTATACAGCGAGTTCAACTGAAGTAGTGACCAAAACAGTAGGAGTTTAGGGGCTATCCCTGGGAATTCTTGAAAACTGTTTCTGTGGCTTATAATTAACATAATGAGGGGTCACTCTGCCAATTTTTACGATTTTTGGAGGTCATTTAGTGGAGGAAAGAAATTTCACAAAAACAGGTCCGAAAATGTAGTTCAATTGAGACTGTGGTAGTTTTCATTCTTTTGCTGTGTAGTGTGACTTTGCATGGAAAATGTAAGAATCCAACTTGAAAATAAGGGCTAAGAACTTAGTTTTATAGCACTGGATCACACATGGATAACTTAGACAGTAACTAATTATGAGAAGGAAAAGAAAATGAAGATGTGATTGTTTACAATTAGGAATTCCAATAATTAATTAGCAAAAGGGATTTAGGAATTTCGTATGAGGGGATTAGTAATTTAATTGCAATGTAAATATTAACCATGACTAATTCTTAATTAGTACAATGCATGATTGGAATTTAGGAAGGCCATTGGGACAACCAGGGCCAAGGAATAACGTGACAAAATGACAATGACGAAACAGGTAGTTAACACTGTACTCACTTTGCTGTTTATGTTAATGCACTGGATGAAATCCCGAAGTCCCTATGCTGTGTTTGGTTGCATGTATATCTACTAATATGACTCTTTATGAGTACCAGATTGCTTTTATTGGCCAATAACCGAAGCAAGGTAGCCTAACGAATCAGAAAATGCTGCTACGTAGCCTAACGAATGAGAATGTGTTGCTACATAGCCTAACGAATGAGAATATGCTGCTACCTAGATATTACATGCTCCGACACCGAAGTATGCATCGAATGTATCCTAGATAGTAATCCGTGCTATTTATATGTATGTTTTTTTTAGTACATTGTTAGCTACTAAGATTTTATCTCACTATAAATTGACTATTTTACAGGTGTTAGCTATGCTACGAATGGAGCCAGACAAATAGAGAATGAACAAACTGACCAATAGATTACATACTGACTGTAATTAGTTTATGAATCCTTTGAACAAGGGTTGAATGTAAAGTTTAACTCTAGGGAGGACGTAACATTGTAGTTTTAATCTCTCTTTGATTTGTATAAATATTATACATGAGATATCTACCGTAAGTTAACTGTGATGTTTATTAGGGCTACCAAACTTCCGGCACAAGTAAACTCCTATGTTTGCATTACATGAAATTGATTATGATAACCATGGGATTGGTTCTAGCACATTAGCATCATCAACTTATGGTTTTTTTGTGAAAATGATGAAGGTTTTCTAGGTATGACAATTATCTTTTTAGGTCTAGGATCTTGCTGACAGGATTTTGGACTCCACACTAAGGAAATTAAAGACCTTGTCGACAGGATTTTGGATTTCGCCTTGTAAAACGTAAGACCTTGTCAACCGGGTCTTCTGTTAGTAGTACAAGATCCCTTCATATGGTAAGTTATAGTGTATGTAAAGTGTAGGTGTGACATTTAGAGCCCAAGATCCATATTTAATCAATATCTTTTTAAAGATACAAAAGTGGAAGTCCAATTTCCTAAAAAGAATCCATGGAGCAACTAAAGTCAATATTCAATATGTTAAAGGCCCAATGCAGTTATACACATACAAGAGGAGTGCCAAGGCCCAATTGGAGTCCAATTGTAAGAAATTAAAAACCATGTGTCAACCATGTAATTTTTAATGAAGCATGTGCATCCCATGTGACTATTTAAAGAAGCTAATTAGTTTTCACTAGGATTCTTATGAATTTCATTTTTATTATTTTATTATTTTTTTAGACTTGATCAAGGAGCTTATCTAGGAGATTAAATTAAAATTAATATCCTAATCTTGTTCCTTGATTTTAGGCACTATTTAAAATATTTCTAATCAGATTTTAGAATTTTAGTTTTATTAGGATTTTAAGACTTTTAGAAATTTTGCCTATAAAAGGCTCCCTATTGTACTCTATTTTTGGAAGATCATGAATGAATGAATTTGAGTATTATTCAATACTTTGTGAGGCTTTTGCTTCTTTGTATTCTCTGAGAGTTCACGTGACTTATCAAAGGATTGGTCTTCCTTTGTGGCGTCTTAAGGCTAGGGTTCTAAGAGACAAGTTCTCTTAGGGTCTTTCCTTTGACCAACATTCTTGTTTCTAGCCGGTCCCGGGCAAAGTTTCGAATTGTTGAAGGTTCTCTAGGGCATGTTCCTAGTGGGTCTTGCATCAGAAACAAAGAGGAAAGGGAGGTTTGGATGGCTTGGAAGGAAGGAGAAGGAAAAGAAAAATTTGAAAATAGAAAACTTTAAGAATAGGAAACTATTTGGAAACTAAGTTAATCAAAATAGGAAACTACTTACAATTCAAGTTTAGAACAATTAGAAAAGAAAATTCTTACTTGAATGCAAAATAGGAATATAGATAACTTGGTAGCTACTCAATGCAATCAAATTAGGAAACTAACTCCAATTAGGAAATTGACTCCAATTAGGAAACTAACTCCAAGCTTTAAGCTTTCAACTTTGAATTTGCACAACTTGCAATTTCCTTTTTCTTTTTTTTTCACTCTTTCTTTTTCTTTTCACTTTTTTTTTGAATGAGGATGGAGGCACACAACCGAGGAAGACAAAGGTGAAGATGAAAAAAGTTAACACAAATGGAATGAGAGAAAGTATGAAGAACAATAGTGGGGAAACACAAAAATATACCTTGTACTAGCGAACCAAAGCTCTGATATCAAATGATGCAAGACCCTCTAGGAACCTTGTCCTAAGAACCTTCAACAAGATGATACTTTGCCTGGGACCGACTAGAAAATAAGAATGTTGGTCAAAGGAAAGACCCTAAGAGAACCTGCCTTTTAGAACCCTAGCCTCAACATGCCACAAAGGAAGACTAATTCTTTGATAAGTCACGTGAACTCTCAAAAAATACAAAGAAGCAAAAGTCTTACAAAGTATTGAATAATACTCAAATTCATTCATTCATGATCTTCTAAAATAAAGTAAGTACAATAGGGAGCATTTTATAGGCAAAGTTTCTAAAAGACTAAAATCCTAATAAAAGTTAAACTCTAAAATCTGATTAGAAATATTTTAAATGGTGCCTAAAATCAAAGAAAAAGATGAGAATACTAATTTTAACTTAATCTCTAAAATAAACTCTTTGACCAAGTCCAAAAATAATAACATAAATAAAAAAAAAATTTATAAGGAATCCTAGTCAAAACTAATCAGCTTCTTTAAGTAGTCACATGGGATGCTCATACATCATTAAAAATTACATGGTTGACACATGATTTTTAATCTCTTGCAATTGAACTCCAATTGGATCTTGGCACTCCTTTGTATGTGTATAACTACATTGGGCCTTCAACATGTTGGATATTGACTCTTGTTGCTCCATGGACTTTCTTAGGACATTGGGCTTCCACTTGAACTTCCATTTTTGCATCTTTAAAGAGATATTAATCAAATTCAATCTTGGGCTCTAAACTTGGGCCGACATCCAACATAGAGATTATCTTGAGCTCTTTGAAATTTTTGGACATATACTAACACAATTTAGGGCTCTTGAGCATAAGCCATCCCTTCATGAGCCATTTGGGCCTGAATCATAGGCTTTTGAATTATTTGAGTTTCTTGATAGATGAGAGCTTCTTGAACTTGTAGTGCTCTTGCGCATAAGCCATCCCTTCAAGATCCATATTTGATCAATATCTCTTGAAAGATGCAAAAGTAGACTAATTTCTTAAGAAGAGTCTATGGAGCAACTAAAGTCAATATATTTAATATGTTAAAGACCTAATGTAGTTATACACATATAAGAGGAGTGCCAAAGCCCAATTAGAGTCCAATTGCAAGAAATTAAAAATTATGTGTCAACCATGTAATTTTTAATGAAGTATGAGCATCCCATGTGGATTATTTAAAGGAGCTAATTAGTTTTGACTAGAATTCTTTTTTAATTTTATTTTTTATTATTTTATTATTTTTTTGGACTTGATCAAGGAGTTTATCTAGGACATTAAGTTAAAATTAATATTACATCATTCAAAATAATTCTAATCAGATTTTAGAGTTCAACTTTTATTAGGATTTTAAGTCTTTTAGAAATTTTGCCTATAAAAGGCTCCCTATTGTATTCTATTTTAAATTATGAATGAATGAATTTAAGTATTATTCAATACTTTGTCAGGCTTTTGTTTTTGTGTTCTCTGAGAGTTCACGTGACTTTTCAAAGGATTGGTCTTCCTTTGTGGCGTCTTAAGACTAGGGTTCTAAGAGACAAGTTCTCTTAGGGTCTTTTCTTTGACTAACATTCTTGTTTTCTAGCTGGTCCCGGGCAAAGTTTCGAATTGTTGAAGGATCTCTAGGGCATGTTCCTAGTGGGTCTTGCATCATTTGGTATCAAAGCTTTAGTTCGCTAGTACAAGGTATATCTTTGTGTTTTCCTACCGTTGTTCTTTATATTTTCTTTCCTTCCATTTGTGTTACCTTTTCATCTTCACCTTTGTCTTCCATCTTCTTCTTTATTTCATTGTTGTGTGCCTCCATCCTCATTCAAAAAAAAAAAAGGAGAGTGTGATACTCCAAAAAAAAATTCAAAAAAATTTTGAAAAAAAAAAGTTTAAAAAAATAAAATAAAAAGTGAAAAAAAAAGAAGAGTGAAAAAAAAGAAAAAAAAAATTACAAGTTGTGCAAATTCAAAAAACTTAAAGTTAATTTCTTAATTGGAGTTAGTTTCCTAGTTGGAGTTAATTTCCTAATTGGAGTTAGTTTCCTAATTAGAGTTAATTTCCTAAGTGGAGTTGATTTCTTAATTGGAGTTAATTTCCTAATTTGATTGTATTGAGTAGCCACTAAGTTATCTAGTTTCCTATTTGCATTCAAAAAATGATTTTCTTTCTTAATTGTTTTGAACTTGAATTGCAAGTAGTTTCCTATTAACTTGGTTCCCAAGTAGTTTCCTATTTTTAAAATTTCTTATTTTCAGATTTTCTCTTTTCTTCTCCTTCCTTCTTGCTTCCCTTTTTGTTACACACCCCTTTTTCTCCTTTGTTTGATTCTTGGGAAATTTGCATTTTAGGATTTTAGTTTTTTTGATTCTAGTCTGATCTTTTCATTTGATTTTCTTGTGACTTGTTTAGAACACTTATAAGAAGCAAATTGTTGAGTGGTAAAAGGCAAGAGTGCAATTAACATTAAAAAAAAAGCCAAAAAGAGAGTTAAACACGAGTGAACTTATTTGAGTGTAAACACATGAGAAGAGTGTGTAAGGTTCTATTCCTTCTTTCTTTCTTTGACTAACTTTTCAAGTGATAAGATGCTCAATGAGTACAAATTCCTTGAAGAGGCTAACAAAGAGCAATTCAAGCAAACTTGTGCATGGTTAGATGCATTCCAATCCAATTCCAACTCTACTGGACAAGATAAGGAAAAGTCATCCCCTGATTTCCATACTAGATGCCTTATCAAAGAGAAAGTTTGCAGCTTGGCTATTAATAATGGTAGCTATATAAATGTTGCTAGTACCTTACTAGTTGAGAAATTAAACTTGCCTACCATAAAGAATCCTAGGCCCTATACGTTGTTGAAGGGTAGTGCTGAATTTAGGGTTAATAAACAAGTTTTGATTTCTTTCTCCATTGGTAAATATCATAATAAAGTGTTATGTGATGTAGCTCCTATGTATGATGGACATATTATGCTTGGTAAACCATGGAAACATGTGAGAAAAGCTAAATATGTCAAGCATAAGCACAAATATTGTTATTGCTATTCATTTGTATTCAATGAAAAAAATCATGTATTGGTACCTCTTGATCCTATGGATGCTTATGAGAATCAAGTGAAAATAGCACAAGCATACAAAATGAAAGAAAAAGAGAGAAATAATGAAAAAGAGAGAGAACATGAGTTAGAGAGAGAAAAAGATGAGATTGAAAAAGAAAAGAATGTGAGTGAAAAGAAAGAGCTAGAGAGTTGCGAGAAAAGCATGAGTGTAAGCTTGTTTGATGAAAAAAGAGAGGTTGAGAGCATGTGTAAGGATGTTTGTTTATCTACTAACAATCTTAACCTATCTTTTCCTATTGTTGGTTCTAGCTCCTTGCAAATACATGAAGATTTATTTTCAAAGAAGCCACCCAATGGACCCTCATCTTTAACTAACATTGAGAAGAGTTGTGATTGCTTAGATTTGTTCCTTAAGAAACCACTTAATGGCGAAGATTTGAGGACAAATCTTTTCAAAGAAGGAGGGAATGATACAATATCAGTAGGCATGCCCATTGGAGCACTACAAGTTCAAGAAGCCCTTATCCATCAAGAAACTTAAATCATTCAGAAGCCTATGATTCAGGTCCAAATGGCTTATGAAAGGATGGCCTATGCTCAAAAGGCCCAAATTGTGCTAGTATATGTCCAAAAATCTTAAAGAGCTCAAGATAATATCTATATTAGAGGTCGCCTAAGTTTAAAACCCAAGATCCATATTTGATCAATATCTCTTGAAAGATGCAAAAATGAAAGTCCAAGGGGAAGCTTAATTTTCTAAGAAGAGTCCATGGAGCAACTAAAATCAATATCCAATATGTTAAAGGCTCAATGCAGTTATACACATATAAGAGGAGTGTTAAGGCCCAATTAGAGTCAAATTGCAAGAAATTAAAAATCATGTGTCAACCATGTGATTTTTAATGAAGTATGAGCATCCCATGTGGACTATTTAAAGGAGCTAATTAGTTTTGACTAGGATTCTTTTTTAATTTTATTTTTTATTATTTTATTACTTTTTTGGACTTGGTCAAGGAGCTTATCTAGGAGATTAAGTTAAAATTAATATCCTGATCTTGTTCCTTGATTTTAGGCATCATTCAAAATAATTCTAATTAGATTTTAGAGTTCAACTTTTATTAGGATTTTAAGTTTTTTAGAAACTTTACCTATAAAAGGCTCCCTATTGTACTCTATTTTAGATCATGAATGAATGAATTTGAGTATTATTCAATATTTTGTGAGGCTTTTGCTTCATTGTGTTCTCTGAGAGTTCACGTGACTTTATCAAAGGATTGGTCTTCCTTTGTAGCGTCTTGAGGTTAGGGTTATAAGAGACAAGTTCTCTTAGGGTCTTTCCTTTGACTAACATTCTTATTTTCTAGCTGGTCTTGGACAAAGTTTCGAATTGTTGAAGGTTCTTTAGGGCATGTTCCTAGTGGGTCTTGCACAATGTTTTAAAAATCGGACCGGTCATTGAACCGGTGAATACACTGGTTCACGGTTCATTGGTTTGACCGTGGTCGAACCGTAGTTGAACTGGTAATAAATAAATATATATATTAATATTAAAAATTTAGTATAATAAATGATAATAAATAGATATTAATAAAATTTAAATATTTTATTACTAAATATATATAAAATTAAATATAACATAATATTTAAATTCAATTGAGTTTTTAATTTTAAAATTTAAGCATAAAGTAACTTATTTATTAGTAAATATAATTATTAAATATTAATGTATTAAAATAAGTATTGAAACTAAAATATTATAAAAATTAATTATTCAACATATTAATTTTTAATAATTACTTTTTAAAAAAATTTGTATAATAAAATTTAATTAGTTCTTGAAGGTTTAAATTAAATATTATAAATTTTAAAGAAACTATCCTAATTATATTTATATAATATTATACACAATGTTAATAGAAAAATAAGGTAGTTCAATAGTTAAGATGTCAAAATATCTTTTTTTGGATCATTAATTTGACACTTCATATGGTTTTTTTAATTTTAACAAAATTGCAACCCCCCAAAATTTTATAGATATATTAAAATTTGCTAATGCCAATCAGATATGCAATGGTGGTCAAGCGAAGAATGTGTTTTTTGGAAGCCACAATAGTGCAGGTTCGAATCTCAATGCTGACGGGATTATTTTGGAAGCAACCAACAACTAATATACTTATATAAAAGTTTACGTATATATATTGAAGCTTCAATGCAGACCAACTGGTAAAGAGTCTTTTGGAAACTAAAGGTACGCGGGCTCGAGTCCTAGCAGCGTCAAGGATTGGGAGAATTTTGAAAACCGGTTCATGTCGGTTTGCTTCACCGGTTTTAGCTCAAAATCGACCAGTCAAACCCGATTCTTGACCAGGTTTGACCGGTTCTTTGAAACAACGGTTATAAGGATTCTCCGGATCGGACCAGGGTCTGGTTCCCGGTCCAACCGGTTGAACCGGCCAGTCCGGTCCGGTTGTAATAACAATGGTCTTGCATCACTGGTATTGTATCAAGTGGCTTCTTTGAAAACAAATCTCCACATGCCTGCAAGGAGCTAGAACCAACAATAGGCAAAGATGAGTTAAGAGATTTATTAGATAAACAAACATCCTTACACATGCTCTCAACCTCTCTTTTATCATCAAACAAGCTCACATTTAGGCTTTTCTTACTTTTCTCACAACTCTCTTGCTCTTTTTTTTCACTCACATTCTTTTCTTTTTCAATCTCATCTTTTCTCTCTCTAACTCATGTTCTCTCTCTTTTTCTTTCATTTTGTATACTACCTGTACTATTCTCATTTGATCCTCATAAGTATCCATAGGATCGAGGTACCAGTACATGATTTTTTTCATTGAATATGAATGAATAGCAATAGCAATATCTGTGCTTATGCTTAACATATTTAGCTTTTCTAACATGTTTCTATGGTTTACCAAGCATAATATGTCCATCATACAAAGGAGCTATGTCACATATCACTTTATCATGATATTTACCAATGGAGAAAGAAATCAAAACTTGCTTATTAACCCTAAATTCAGCACTACCCTTCAACAATGTATAGGGCCTATGATGCTTCATAGTAGGCAAGTTTAATTTCTCAACCAGTAAGGTATTAGCGACATTTACACAGCTACTATTATCAATAGCCATGCTGCAAACTTTCTCTTTGATAAGGCATCTAGTATGCAAATCAGAGGATGACTTTTCCTTATCTTGTCCTGAAAACTTATTACTTTCTTTTCTTTTCCTTAGGATTTTCTTGTAGTAAATGGCATCATCTTCTTCCATTAAAATCAAATTCTTTGTTTCCTATTTATTGGAGGAGAATTCTTAGAGATTAAGTTAGGTTTAGGGTTTTCTTTTATGCCTATTTAATAGCCACCTATTGTACTTTTGGAGACTTAAAATGAATTCATGAGTTAGAGAGAGAAAAAGACGAGATTGAAAAAGAAAAGAATGTGAGTGAAAAGAAAGAGCTAGAGTTGTGAGAAAAGTGAGAAAATCATGAGTGTGAGCTTGTTTGATGAAAAAAGAGAGGTTGAGAGTGTATGTAAGGATATTTGTTTATCTACTAACAATCTTAACCCATCTTTGCCTATTGTTGATTCTAGCTCCTTGCAGGTATGTGGAGATTTGTTTTCAAAGAAGCCACCCAATAGAGCTTGTCTAGGAGATTGAGTTAAAATTAATATCCTAATCTTGTTCCTTGATTTTAAGCACTATCTTAAATATTTTTAATTAGATTTTAGAGTTTAACTTTTAGTAGGATTTTAAGTCTTTTAGAAATTTTGCTTATAAAAGGCCCCCTATTGTACTCTATTTTCGAAGATCATGAATGAATGAATGAATTTGAGTATTATTCAATACTTTGTGAGGCTTTTGCTTCTTTATGTTCTCTAAGAGTTCACGTGACTTATCAAAGGATTGGTCTTCCTTTGTGGCATCTTGAGGCTAGGGTTCTTAGAGACAAGTTCTCTTAGGGTCTTTCCTTTGACCAACATTCTTGTTTCTAGCCGGTCCCGGGCAAAGTTTCGAATTGTTGAAGGTTCTCTAGGGCATGTTCCTAGTGGGTCTTGCATCAGATGTTACTAAAGGCATCTTTCTTTTGAGGTAAAGCTCTCCTAACTCTTTCATGTTGCTTTCCTCCTTAAAATCAGATTCATCTCCTCCAAGAACAATGTTTTTACCACACCCTGCCTTGCTATTGGAAGAAGAAGTATCCATTTGATCCAACTATTTAGCCTCTTGAATTGTTCTTGAACAGATTTGATGAACAATTTATGGTCAACTTGGTTATCTTCACTTTTAGACATGATTGTTCCTGAAATGTTAGTGAATAGCAAGAAAAGGACCTGACCACTCACTCATGTGTTTCACTCTAAATGATGCAAATTCACTCGTGTTTCACACTTGTAATGGTTTTTACAATGATGAAAACACTCTTGCCTTTTTTCTCTCAACTTGCTTCCTATATTGTACTGAATTAAATCCAACAAATCAAAAGAAGCAGCAAATGAAGTGGCAATCTCAAATTAGAATTCAAGATGCAAAGTTCTCAAAGAGACAACAAAAGTCCAACATTAAAAAAAAAACATAGGTGCAGCCAATGGAAAATACAGCAAGTGACTAGGAAAGGAAATGAAGACAATGAATTTATGGAACAAATGGTGTGTGGCAGATTATGGGAGAACAAATGGTTAAATGATTAATTATCAAGAGGAAAGGATGGAAAGAAAATTGGAATCTGAAATTAATAATGAAGCAATCAGAAATTTGAAATTTATAACAATGTGAATGAATGCAAATTTCCTTTTATGAATTGTGCACAATATTATGACATTTAATGACTAGATCAACTCAAGGAATCAGAAATGGTAATTCCAAGAATAGAGGATCTTCAGCAATTGCAATTCAAGTCGACAATTCAAAGTTTACAATTTCTAGCACAACTCTCTTTTTCACAGATTCTGACTTCTTTTTTTTGCAACTTTTCCTTCTTTTCTTTTCTTTTCCCTTTTTTTTCACTATAATATACTCTTTTTTTTTTAATCTCAAAGGTGCTGAAATTTGCAAACATAACACAATATTCCTCCTAAAGGGTCAGAATGACATGCACAAAAGAAATAGCTATACTAGAAATTTTGGATTGATGTGATTCCAAAATGAGCAAAAAGAAGAGGTCTTGAGACACAAGAAAGACCTATTACACATCCAAACACACAAAGGAAAACATAAGAAATAGCCGCACAAAAAATGATGATGAACAGACACGAATCAAACGAAATAAGAGAAAAGAACAAGGAAAAAGTGGATGAAACCAACCTCAACATTGATACCAAATGATGTGAGACCCTATAGAAACCCGTTCTAGGAACCTCAAATGACACGGATCAGTGATTGGAATTTGGCTACAACACAAGAACAAGCAAATACACAGATCTGGACAACAAGCAACAAAGAACAAAGAAAGGAACGAAGAAGAAGAAGAAGAAGAGATATTGGTCAATGGAATTGAACCCTAAGAGAACCCGTGATACAATATCAGTAAGCATGCCCATTGAAGCACTACAAGTTCGAGAAGCCTTCATCCATCAAGAAACCCAAATCATTCAAAAGTCTATGATTCAGGTCCAAATAGTTCATGAAAGGATGACCTATGCTCAAGAGGCCCAACTTGTGTTAGTATATGTCCAAAAATCTCAAAGAGCTCCAGATAATATCTATGTTGGACGTTGGCCCAAGTTTAGAGCTCAAGATCTATATTTGATCAATTCAAAACATGCTAAATTGGACTTTAGACATGAGATCTCCTTAAAGATGCAAAAGTGGAAGTCCAAGTGAAAGCCCAATGTCCTAAGAAGGTCCATGGAGATGTTAAAGGCCCAATGTAGTTTTGCACATACAAGAGGAGTGCCAAGGCCCAAGTGAAGTCCAATTGCAAGAAATTAAAAATCATGTGTCAACCATGTGATTTTTAATGGAGCATGTGCATCCCATGTGACTACTTAAAAAAGCTAATTAGTTTTGATTAGGATTCTTTTTTAATTTTGTTTTTTATTATTTTATTATTTTTTGGACTTAGTCAAGGAGTTTATCTAGGAGATTAAGTTAAAATTAATATCTTAATCTTGTTCCTTGATTTTAGGCATCATTCAAAATAATTCTAATTAGATTTTAAAGTTTTAGTTTTATTAGGATTTTAAGACTTTTAGAAATTTTGCCTATAAAGGGATCCCTATTGTACTCTATTTTTGGAAGATCATGAATGAATGAATTTAAGTATTATTCAATACTTTGTGAGGCTTTTGCTTCTTTGTGTTCTCTGAGAGTTCACGTGACTTATCAAAGGATTGGTCTTCCTTTGTGGCGTCTTGAGGCTAGGGTTCTAAGAGACAAGTTCTCTTAGGGTCTTTCTTTTGACCAACATTCTTGTTTCTAGCTGGTCCCGGGAAAAGTTTCGAATTGTTGAAGGTTCTCTAGGGCATGTTCCTAGTGGGTCTTGTATCAACCCGTTTCTTAGAACCCCAATAATTCGAAACTTTGCTCGGGACCAACTAGAAACAAGAATGTTGGTCAAAGGAAAGACCCTAAAAAAACTTGTCTCTTAGAACCCTAACCTCAAGATGCCACAAAAGAAGACCAATCCTTTGATAAGTCACGTAAACTCTCAGAGAACATAAAGAAGCAAAAGCCTCACAAAGTATTGAATAATACTCAAATTTATTCATGATCTTCCATAGAGTACAATAGGGAGCCTTTTATAGGCAAAGTTTCTAAAAGACTTAAAATCCTACTAAAAGTTGAACTTTAAAATCTAATTAAAATTATTTTAAATGATGCCTAAAATCAAGGAACAATATTAAGATATTAATTTTAACTTAATCTCCCAGATAAGCTCCTTGACCAAGTCCAAAAAAATAATAAAATAATAAAAAACGAAATTCGAAAAGAATCCTAGTCAAAACTAATTAGCTTTTTTAAGTAGTCACATGGGATGCACATGCTTCATTAAAAATCACATGGTTGACACATGATTTTTAATCTTCTTACAATTGGACTCCAATTGGGCCTTGACACTCCTTTGTAGAATGGTTAGCATAATCACACCTCTTACATCTTCTTGGGCCCTCTCTTGACTCAAATAAATGGGCTCTAAGTTATGAAGCTTATGAATCAACAATTGAAGACTTCTTTCACTACTTTGGCCCTAGCTCTTGTAATTGGGCCTCCTATGCCTTACAATGGATTTTTGGGTACATTTGATTTGAACTTTTGGGTTTTAATTAGCAAATCATGTCCTTGGGCTTGAAACTTAGCACCATATCCTTCATTCGTCCTTGAATCTGCAATATCAAAGGAAGAGAGATCAGTTACATTAACAGTGGCACTAATATTTCCATAAGAACTAGGCAAGTCAATTTTATAAGCATTATCATTAATCCTTTCAAGGGACATCTGATATGAACCAGACTCATGTGGGGAAGGATGCTCGTGTGGAGAAGGACTTGATGATAGATGGCCCAATGACAAGAGGAAGAGTTAAGCATCTACAAAGAGCAATTAGGCTTCAATTTGCTGAATTAGAAGCCCATAATGTTAGTGCATGCATTGAGGAAGCAAATGGAGCCTTAATCTTGCTTATTCAAGCCCAAATTGATGCTTAAAGAGCCCATTGAAGCTAGAGGACGTGAATAGTACTTCAAACGCAAGATGTCCAACCTATTAGTATTAATTAGTTTCTATTAGGCTGATTATCTTTCCTTTTTTGTTTTTAAAAAGATTTGATTTTGTATCCCTATTTTTTAGATCTTTCAATTAGGATTATGTAGTTAGTTTCCTACTTTTTCTCTAGTAGATAAGTTTGAGCTACACTATAAATATATGTATTCTGCCTTCATTTGCTTCAGATTGGAAGTGGTAGAATTATTCTGAGTGTTTCTCTAATTGTGAGAATCTTATCTTTTCTTTGCTCTTGTGAAACCTTTGTCTTGTCAACCTATTTTTAAGTTGGTGATTCAAGTTCGTAAAAGCCCCCAATTCGTGCTTCGATCCAAGTGCATTGTTGTGTGGATTAGTTTACTGTGTTCGTGGTTAGGCGCACTGATACAATATCAATAGGCATGCCCATTCGAGCACTACAAGTTCGAGAAGCCCTCATCCATCAAGAAACCCAAATCATTCAAAAGCCTATGATTCAGGTCCAAATGGCTCATGAAAGGATGGCCTATGCTCAAGAGGCCCAAATTGTGCTAGTATATGTCCAAAATCTCAAAGAGCTCAAGATAATATCTATGTTGGACGTCAGCCCAAGTTTAGAGCCCAAGATCCATATTTGATCAATATCTCTTTAAAGATGCAAAACTGAAGTCCAAGTGGAAGCCCAATTTCCTAAGAAGAGTCCATGGAGCAACTAAAGTCAATATCTAATATGTTAAAGGCCCAATGCAGTTATACACATACAAGAGAAGTGGCAAGGTCCAATTAGAGTCCAATTGCAAGAGATTAAGAATCATGTGTCAACCATGTGATTTTTAATGAAGCATGTGCATCCCATGTGACTACTTAAAGAAGCTAATTAGTTTTAACTAAGATTTTTATGAATTTCGTTTTTATTATTTTATTATTATTTTTAGACTTGGTCAAGGAGCTTATCTAGGAGATTAAGTTAAAATTAATATCCTAATCTTATTCCTTGATTTTAGGCACCATTTAAAATATTTCTAATCAGATTTTAAAGTTTTAGTTTTATTAGGATTTTAATACTTTTAGAAATTTTGCCTATAAAAGGCTCCCTATTGTACTCTATTTTTGAAAGATCATGAATGAATGAATTTGAGTGTTATTCAATACTTTGTGAGGCTTTTGCTTCTTTGTGTTCTCTGAGAGTTCACGTGACTTATCAAAGGATTGGTCTTCTTTTATGGCATCTTGAGGCTAGGGTTCTAAGAGACGGATTCTCTTAGGGTCTTTCCTTTGACCAACATTCTTGTTTCTAGCAGTCCCGGGCAAAGTTTCGAATTGTTGAAAGTTCTCTAGGGCATGTTCCTTGATGCGATCCATCAAAGGGAGCAAGCTGTCTCAAATGCTTGGAATGATCCTCTACAAATTCCAAGTGGCCCAATGACAAGAGCACGAGCTAACAGAATGAGAGAAGCCTTAAGTGGACTTGTTCAAGAGACCTGGACTAAGCAACTAGTAATTGGAGCAACAAAAGTCAAGCGAGATCCAAACATTTCTAATGTGGACGTCCTCAACATCATATGGGCTGAAGATGGAGTTGCTGAGGCTAAATTGGGCCAAACATTATAAATTGAAGTACTTGAACCATGGACCATCCATTGGTGGGCTCATTTAGGGCTAAATAATGCCATTTTGGGCTTAATGAGCTGATTTGTAGAACCTTAATGTATTTGGACGAATTTAGCTTATTTAGGGGGATTTATTTCCTTTTCAGTCTTTAAGAGAATTTGACTTTTATAATTCTGATTGTATAGGTCATTAATTAGGATAATTGCCATTAATTTCCCTAGTTTTCCTTTTCTATGAGCATTGAAGGCAGATTTGACTTACACACTATATAATTGTACTCTGCCTCCCATTGTAATCAGATTTTGAATTAATAAAATTGTATTTTCTGGAAATCCCAGACTTGAGAGGAGTGCTCTCTAGGGTTCTTCATTGAACTTGTAGACTTATCAAGGCTTGATCAACCTTGTGGCGTCTTCTAACACTCGGGGTCCTTGTCTTTTCGTATTCAAGGGTTCCAAGTGGATCGTTCAGACTTGATTTAGCTTTCTTGGGGTGTGTATATTTGAGATCGGTTGTGGGTTCAAGGAGACTTGACTCCTAGTGGGTTCGCACCATTCCTAATGGGTCTTGCATCATTTGGTATCAGAGTTTTGGTTCGCTAGTACAAGGTGATAAGATATCCAATGAGTACAAATTCCTTGAAGAGGCTAGCGAAGAGCAATTCAAGCAATCTTGTGTAAGATTGGATGCATTCCAATCCAATACCAACTCTATAGGACAAGATAAGGAAAAGGCATCCCCTGATTTCCATACTAGATGCCTTATCAAAGAGAAAGTCTGCAGCATGGCTATTGATAATAGTAGCTATGTAAATGTTGCTAGTACCTTACTTGTTGAGAAATTAAACTTGTCTACTATAAAGCATCCTAGGCCCTATACCTTGTTGTAGGGTAGTGCTAAATTTAGGATTAATAAGCAAGTTTTGATTTCTTTCTCCATTGGTAAATATCATGATAAAGTGCTATGCGATGTGGCTCCTATGTGTGAGGGACATATTATGCTTGGCAAACCATACAAACATGTTAGAAAAGCTAAATATGTTAAGCATAAGCACAGATATTGCTATTGTTATTCATTTGTATTCAATGAAAAAAATCATGTTTCAGTACCTCTTGATCCTATGGATGTTTATGAGGATCAAATGAAAATAGTACAAGCATACAAAATAAAAGAAAAAGAGAAAGAACATGAGTTTAATGAACCATGTCTTTAGACCCTTCATTGGAAGATTTGTTGTGGTTTACTTTGATGATATTTTGATCTACTCTAAGAGTCTAGAAGAGCATGTGAGTCATTTGCATGATGTGTTTATTGTGTTTAGGGAGAATAAACTCTTTGCCTATTTAGAGAAGTGCTCTTTTTTTTTGGATTCTGTGGTTTTTCTTGGATTTGTTGTAGGGGCTCGTGGCACACAAGTGGATGAGGAAAAGGTCAAAGCAATCCGAGAGTGGCCAACTCCAAAGAATGCGAGTGAAGTAAGAAGTTTCCATGGATTGGCAAGCTTCTAAAGGCAATTTGTAAAGGACTTCTCTACTCTTGCTGCCCCTTTGAATGATTTGGTAAAAAAGAATGTGATATTCAAGTGGGGTGAAGCACAAAAGCATGCTTTTAACATATTGAAGGAAAAACTAACTAATGCCCCTATACTTGTGTTGCTTAATTTTACTAAAGTTTTTGAAATTGAGTGTGACGCTTCTAGTATAGGCATAGGTGGTGTGTTGATGCAAGATTCTAAACCTATTGCATATTTCAGTGAGAAATTGAGTGGTCCTGCTTTAAATTATTCCACATATGATAAAGAGTTGTGTGCCTTGAAACGAACTTTAGAAACTTGGCAACATTATTTGTGGCCTAAAGAATTTATGAGTCTTAAGTTTCTTAAGTCTTAGGGAAAATTGAACAAAAGGCATGCAAGTTGGCTTGAATTTATTGAAACCTTTCCTTATGTGATTAAGCATAAGCAGGGAAAGGAAAATGTTGTAGCTGATGCATTATCTAGGCGTTACATTTTGATTACTTCCATGCATACTAGATTGATAGGTTTTGAGATGTTAAAAGGCATGTATGAATCTGATTTTGATTTTGCTGATATTTGGAAATCTTGTGAATTGCATGGTGCTAATGACTATTATAGGTTTGATGGATTCCTTTTCAAAAAGAACAAGTTATGTGTATGTGTTCCATTCGTGAGCTTCTTGTTAAGGAAACTCATGGTAGGGGATTGATGGGCCATTTTGATGTAGAAAAAACTTTAGCTCTTTTGAATGAGCATTTTTATTAGCCTGGTATGAGAAAAGATGTGGTTGCTGTTTGTTCTAAATGTATTACTTGTAAGCATGCTAAATCTAGAATTCAATCACATGGCTTGTATTCTCCTTTACCAGTTCCCTCTCACCCATGGACTGATATTTCTATGGACTTTGTTTTGGGTTTGCCTAAATCTTCCACTGGGAAAGATAGTGTCTTTGTTGTTGTGGATAGGTTTAGTAAAATGGCACATTTTATTGCTTGTTCCAAAACTAATGATGCTATGTATGTGGCAGAATTGTTTTTTAAGGAGGTTGTTAGATTGCATGGTGTGCCAAAAACTATTGTTAGTGATAGAGATGTGAAATTCTTGAGTTATTTTTGGAAAATATTGTGAAATAAACTTGGCACTAAGCTTTTATTTTCTACAACAACACATCCACAAACCGATGGGCAAACTGAGATTGTTAATAGAACCCTCTCTACTTTATTAAGAGCTATCATTCAAAAGAATCTTAAAAATTGGGAGAAGTGTTTGCCTTATGTCGAATTTGCTTATAATTGTGTTGTTCATTCTGCTACAAAATTCTCTTCTTTTGAAATTGTTTATGGCTTTAATCCTTTAACCCCGTTAGATTTGCTTCCTTTACCTTCACATGAGTTTACTAACCTTGATGGTGCTATGAAAGCAAAGTTTGTGCAGGATTTGCATGAGAAACTGAAAGCCAATATTGAAAGAAGGAATGAGCAAATTGCTAACCAAGTTAACAAAGGTAGAAGGCGTGTGGTGTTTGAACCCGGCGATTGGGTATGGGTTCACTTGCGAAAAGAATGTTTCCCAGAGCAAAGGAAGTCAAAACTCCAACCTAGAGGAGATGGTCCCTTTCAAGTTCCTGAAATGATTAATGATAATGCTTATAAAATTGACTTGCCTAGTTCCTATGGAAATATTAGTGCCACTTTTAATGTAATTGATCTCTCTTCCTTTGATATTGCAGATTTGAGGACGAATCCTTTTCAAGAGGGGGGGAATGATGCAATAGCACCAGGAGACCTTGCTGAGCATAGAAGTGGACTTGATGAAGGATATGGTGCTAAGGTTCAAGCCCTTGACGTGATTTGCAAATTAAAACCTAAGAGTTCAAATCAAATATACCCAAAGATCTATTGCAAGGCATAGGAGGCCCAACTACAAGAGCTAGGGCCAAAGCAATGAAAGAAGCCTTCAATTGTTTGATTCATAAGCTTCATAACTTAGAGCCCATTTATTTGAGTCAAGAGAAGCCCCAAGAAGATGTAAAAGGTGTGATCATGCTAACCATTCTACAAGAGGAGTGCCAAGGCCCAATTGGAGTCCAATTGCAAGAAATTAAAAATCATGTGTCAACCATGTGATTTTTAATGAAGCATGAGCATCCCATGTGGACTATTTAAAGGAGCTAATTAGTTTTGACTAGGATTTTTTTTTAATTTCGTTTTTTATTATTTTATTATTTTTTGGACTTGGTCAAGGAGCTTATCTAGGAGATTAAGTTAAAATTAATATCCTAATCTTGTTCCTTGATTTTAGGCATCATTCAAAATAATTCTAATCAGATTTTAGAGTTCAACTTTTATTAGAATTTTAAGTCTTTTAGAAACTTTGCCTATATAAAAGGCCCCCTATTGTACTCCATTTTGGAAGATCATGAATGAATGAATTTAAGTATTATTCAATACTTTATGAAGCTTTAGCTTCTTTGTATTCTCTGAGAGTTCACGTGACTTATCAAAGGATTGGTCTTCCTTTGTGGCGTCTTGAGGCTAGGGTTCTAAGAAACAAGTTCTCTTAGGGTCTTTCCTTTGATCAACATTCTTGTTTTCTAGCCGGTCCTAGGCAAAGTTTCGAATTGTTGAAGGTTCTCTAGGGCATATTCCTAATGGGTCTTGCATCACTTTATGTGGTTGAAAAGGAGAAGAGCTATTGAGATTCCTAAAATCTTATTCCTTCCTCCTCATTTACCTAACATGTCTAGATGAACTAAGTGAGCCAAAAAATGGAAGCCACTAAGCATAAAGGAAGGAGATTGACAACAAAGTATGTGATTTTGTTCATTTTGTTGCCATATGAATGGCATATGATGTAATCCCATGATGAATATGTTGTATAATCATTTGAACATATGTAATTATATGAATACTTGATGTATATATGAGATTTGATGCCATGTGAATTTTGCAGCAACTTTTTGACATTAAATGACAAGATATAGTTTATATGTTCTTGTATATACCTTAGGGTGAGAGAGTGAGGTTGTGCAATCTGGATTTTTGCACCTTTGAGACATGTTTAATAGACCATTTTAGTACTTTCCTACGTTCTCAAGTGGTCATGGAAGCCTTAGAACCAAATTTAACCCTTTTGAGAGACCCTTTAAGAAGCATAAAAGAGAATTTTTGCAACCTTATAACACAATCTGACCAAATTAATGAATTTACCTATGAAATTTGGCATGTATATAGATCTCATCTAGAGAATTTTAGAAAGCTAAAGACCAAATTATTTAGAGCTCTGTGGAATTAATTATGAATTTTCAAAACAGCCAAATTTTAGCTGTTCTGGTATGATTATTATCTATATGGTCAATTTTTTTCTGTGTTATTCTAAGGCTAAATGTTGTCTAATGCTTGTGAAATTTTACAGGCATAAATTAGACATGATAAGCTTTCTATATCCACTAAGATCACCCCAATTGGATATCTGAGCAAGGAGATATGAATTTTTAAAATTTTGTAATAGTACCAATAGCACAAGGTGAGTTTGGTTATTGTTCATCAATTTTCAGTGACTAGATGTTCCTGTTGTAGTCTGAAATTATTTTTAACAGTAGACATCTATAGCTGTCCAGAATGATATATTGTGCTTGATGTCAATTTTTTTAGAATTAGTTATAATTTTTCAAAGTTCATGACAGAAAACTAGCACACTAACCCAAGACTACACATGCAATTTGTATGTATATATTCCATGAGCTTAAGTTTTTGATCACATCTTGAGATGGTTTTGAGTTGTATTTGTGTATTTAAATATGAAATTGGGATTGATGAGTTTATATGGTGATATGAACCAGACTCATATGGGGAAGGATGCTCGTGTGGAGAAGGACTTAATGATAGATGGCCCAATGACAAGAGGAAGAGTTAAGTGTCTACAAAGAGCAATTGGGCTTCAATTTGCTGGATTAGAAGCCCATAATGTTAGTGCATGCATTGAAGAAGCAAATGGAGCCTTAATCATGCTTATTCAAGCCCAAGTTAATGCTTAAAGAGCCCATTGAAGCTAGAGGACGTGAATAGTATTTCAAATGCAAGATGTCCACCCTATTAGTATGAATTAGTTTCTATTAGGTTGATTATCTTTCCTTTTCTGTTTTTAAAAAGATTTGATTTTGTATCCCTATTTTTTAGATCTTTTAGTTAGGATTATGTAGTTAATTTCCTACTTTTTCTCTAGTAGATAGGTTTGAGCTACACTATAAATATATGTATTTCTGCCTTCATTTGCATCAGATTGGAAGTGGTAGAATTATTCTGAGTGTTTCTCTAATTGTGAGAATCTTATCTTTTCTTTTCTCTTGTGAAACATTTGTCTTGTCAACCTATCTTTAGGTTGGTGATTCAAGTTCGCAAAAGCCCCCAATTCGTGCTTCGACCCAAGTGCGTCGTTGTGTGGGTTGGTTTACTATGTTCATGGTTAGACGCGTTGTATAAGTAGCAGGTCAACGTTCTTATAATGTTGGTTGGCTATTTGCTTCCATCGGGTCTCAAACCATCATCTATCTATCAACCTACGTCGTGAAGATTGGGCCACCCCTTGATTTCGCATCATTTAGTATCAAAGCTTCGGATTACAAGGTAGGTTGTCTATCATACATTCATCATCCATCATTCTACTTCCTTTCTAGCCTCCATATTTTTTTCCTTTTTTATATCCGTTCATTGCTATCCTTTATTATATAAAAAAAATACTAAACTTTCTACCTTCCCTTGTTTCCAGATTTGATCCTTAGTGTGCAAGATTTGGTTTTTATGCTACAAGAGCCATTTTATTTGTAATTTGGAAAATTTTTTTTGGACGTTGTTGTTTTTCCCTTATCTGTCCAACCCCTTTCCTTTTGAGATTTTGGATGATTAATAGGTCAATTCTAAGTTCCAGAATCTCAGCTTTCATTTCGTCTTAGAATCATCGAATTCAGAGTTCTCTAGAGGGAGTTATTATCATTTTTAGTGGTAACGTTTTCTAATCTGATTTGTTTCCTATTGTGTGATCTTGTGATTCTCTTTCATCTGATCCCAAGAAAAAGAGGTAAAAAAAAAAGGAAAAGGAATAGAAAAGAAAGGCAAAAAAAAAGTTAGCCAAAAAAAAAGTGAAAAAAAAATGAAAAAAAAAATTGTGATCAGATTTCTTTCATTTGTGATCAGCATTGTTTCCTTTTCCATTTCTTTCCTAATTTTTGTAATCCACTTTCTTATTCCTATATTGTTTCCTTTTATCTTGTGATTATGGACTTTCCTATTCTGACTTCAACTTGTTTCCTATTCCTTTGATTTGAATTTTCCTAATCTAATCCTCCATTGATTTCTCATATCTTGGGTTTTTAGAATCATTGTAATTGGCTCTTTGGTATTTTAAACTTGATTTTGCATTGCTAAGTGGTTAAATCTTCCCTTTTTTGTATTGGAACCCTAGCCTAACGAAACCCTAACCTTACTTGTGACTTGTATGCGCCAATCACAACTTTTCATAGCATCCACCAGCACATACTTTTGGTGAACCGAGAATTGGCAGTCCTTGATCACTTGACGAGGTCTTAGGTAACATAAGAGCTTGGGATTTGATATTGAGAGGTAAAAGGCAAGAGTGGATAAGATCATTGTAGAAAAAGCTAATAAGAGAGAGTAAACACGAGTGACAGTGCTATATCTCAATTGAGAGAAACACGTGAGGAAGTATTTGTGAGGTCCTATATACTTTTGATTCACTAACATGGCAGATAATCGAGAAAAAGGAGTTGCACATGAAAGTGATAATGATGATCACAATTCATTTGGAGTAGCGCCTTTGCAAATGAAAGCGCTAATGAGTCATTTTGAAAGGATGCTTGATAAGAAGTTGGAAGGACTCCATGAACGCTTAGATCGAGTGGAGAGTAGAACCTCTAGCCAAAGGACTACTCAAGCTAACCAAAGACAAGCTCATGCTACACACCCACAACACCGAGAATATGTGGAAGACATGGAGAGCCATGATGAAGATTATGAAGGAAAGGAGACTCAACCAAGAAGAAGGCCACTCAACATACAAAGAAGACCACTGAGGAGGCCTAGAGATGAAGAAGAAGGCCTTGGAGGAGTTAAAGTCAAAATTCCTTCCTTTCAAGACAAGAGTGATCCGGAAACATACCTGGAGTGGGAGATGCATGTAGAGCAAATCTTTTCATGCCATAACTACTCTGAGGGTAAGAAGGTCAAAATTACTGCTCTTGAGTTTACTGATTATGCTCTTATTTGGTGGGACCAGATGCAAAAGGAGCGGATTAGATATGGAGAGCACCCCATCTCAACATGGGAAGAGATGAAGGCTATCATGAGGAGGCGATTCATTCCATCTTATTTTCGAAGGGAACTTCACAATAAGCTTCAACGCCTCACTCAAGGATCCAAGAGTGTGATGAGTACTACAAGGAAATGCAAATAGCCATGATTAGAGCTAATGTAAAGGAGGATCCAAAAACAATAATGGCTCGTTTCTTAGATGGGCTTAATCGCGACATGGCCGATGGTGTGGAGATGTACCACTATGTTGAGATTCATGACTTAGTCCACCAAGCTGCCAAGGTGGAAAAACAACTCAAAAGGAAGAATATTGTAAGGAAGAACTCCAGTTCAACTTCTTTCAACCCATGGAGGAGCAACCCAAAGAAAGATATTCCCTCTACTTCAAATTCAAAGGGGAATGAATTAAAGAAGAAAAGCTTGCTACACCACCCAAGAAAGTTCAAAGTGGGCCTAATCCTTCAAGAAACCGAGACATAATATGCTTCAAGTGCCAAGGGAGAGGACACATCTCTAGTGAATCTCCTAACAAGCGAACCATGAATATCAACAACCTTGGTGAGTGGGAAACTGAAGGAGAAACAATAGAGGAAGAAGAAGATCTATTCATGGAAAATGAAGATGGAGAGTATGCAGAAGAAGGAAAACTCCTTATAATTAGGAGAGCCCTTAACGTCTAGATGATGGCAGACGAAGATAAGAAAAGAGAGAACTTGTTCCATACATGTTACCAAATCCAGAGAAAGATACATGATGTGATTATAGATGGAGGAAGTTACTACAACGTGGCAAGCACCGAGCTAGTGGAGAAGTTGGATTTGTCTACTTTCAAGCATCAATGGTCGTACAAACTCCAATGGCTCAATGAATGTGGAGAATTGAGGGTAACCAAGCAAGTTAAGGTAATGTTTTCAATTGGAAAGTATAGGGATGAAGTGCTTTATGATGTTGTACCAATGAAAGCATGTTATATTTTGTTAGGTAAGCCTTGGCAATATGATAGACGTGTTACACATGATGGTTTTCTAAATCGTTATTCTTTTGTACTTAGAGGGGAACCTATAACCCTCCTTCCTATGTCACCAAAGCAAGTGTTAGAAGATCAAATCAAGAGAGAGAAGAAAAGAGAAAGTGAGTGTGTAAAAGTGTCTAAAAAAAAGGAAAGTGAAATTGAGAAAAGAAAAGAGGGTAAGCCAAGAGAAGAGAGAGGAAAAGGAGAGAGAGCTAAAGGTAAAAGAGAGAAAGAGGGAGAAAGAGAGAAAAGTTTGTTAGTAGCAAGAAAGAGTGAGATCAAACAAGCTTTGTTTTCTCAACAAAACCTCCTAGTAGTTATCTACAAAGAGGCTATGTTCAATACTGACGACTTAACCTCTACTTTGCCTAATGTTGTTGTGTCTCTTTTGTAGGAATATGAAGATGTCTTTCCCAAAGAGGTACCACCTGGGTTGCCCCCAATTAGAGGGATAGAACATCAAATTAATTTTATACTTAGAGCACCTTTGCCCAATCGTCCAGCTTACCGAGCTAATCTTGAAGAGACCAAGGAGATCCAAAGACAAGTGCAAGAGTTGCTGAAAAAGGGATATGTGAGGGAGAGCCTTAGCCCATGTGCAGTACCAGTGTTGCTCGTGCCTAAAAAGGAGCCAATGTCATTGATTGTCGAGCCATCAATAATATAACGGTAAGATATCGTCATCCTATCCCTAGGTTAGATGATATGCTTGATGAGTTAAATGGCTCCACTATCTTCTCTAAAATTGATTTAAAAAGTAGCTACCATCAAATTAGGATGAAAGAAGGAGATGAATGAAAAACTGCATTTAAGACTAGACATAGACTTTATGAATGGTTAGTTATGCCTTTTGGTCTCACTAATGCACCTCGCATATTTATGAGGTTGATGAATCATGTCTTACGTGCATTCATAGGTAAATTTGTGGTAGTTTACTTTGATGATATCCTTGTATACAGAAGGACTTTGCATGAGCATGTAGATCACTTGAGACAAGTCCTAAAGGTTCTAAGAAAAGAAAGATTGTTTGGCAATTTTAATAAGTGTGATTTCTGCACTAATAAAGTTGTTTTTCTTGGTTTTATTGTGAATGCTGAGGGGGTTGAGGTTGATGAAGAGAAAATCAAAGCCATTCAAGATTGGCCAACCCCTACCACCATCGGACAAGGGAGGAGCTTCCATGGACTTGCAAGCTTTTATAGGAGATTCGTGAGGGACTTCAGCTCACTGGCAGCCCCTTTGAATGAGTTGACAAAGAAGAATGTTCCATTCAAATGGGGAGAAGCTCAAGAGAAAGCCTTCCAAACCATCAAGGAGAGGCTCATACATGCATCTTTATTAATTCTTCCAGATTTTGGTAAGATTTTTGAGGTTGAATATGATGCTAGTGGAATTGGCATAGGAGGTGTACTCATGCAAGAAGGTAAGTTCATTGCATATTTTAGCGAAAAGCTAAGTGGTCCTACTCTTAACTATCCTACATATGATAAGGAGCTATATGCTTTAGTTAGAGTATTGGAAACTTGGCAACATTATTTGTAGCCTAAGGAATTTGTTATACATTCTAACCATGAGGCTCTAAAACATATTAAGAGCCAAAACAAATTGAATTGAATACACACTAGTTGGGTTGAATTCATTGAATCTTTTCCATATGTGATTAAGCATAAGAAAGGTAAGGAGAATATTGTTGCTAATGCACTTTCACATAGGTATGTTCTTCTTTCCATATTAGACTCTAAGGTTCTTGGTTTTGAGTTCATCAAGGAATTATATACTAATGATGTTGATTTTGGTGAAGCTTTTAACTATTGCAAGCCTAGAGTTGGTTGGGACAAATTTTACTTGCACCAAGGATTCTTGTTTCATGTTGATAAGCTTTGCATTCCTAATTGTTCTCTGTGCATGTTATTAATAAAGGAAGCACATTCAGGAGATTTAATGGGACACTTTGGCATTGTTAAAACCTTTGATATTTTGAATGAGCATTTTTATTGGCCTAAGATGCGTAGGGATGTTCAAAAGCTTGTGGGGAGATGCGTTGTATGTCATAAAGCAAAATCTAAATTAAATCCCCATAGACTGTATACTGCCCTCCCTATTCCTAATGTACCTTGAGAAGATGTTTCCATAAATTTTATTGTGGGATTACCTAGGTCTAAGAGGGGGAGGGACTCTATTTTTGTTGTGGTGGACAGGTTTTCTAAAATGGCACACTTCATTGCATGTTATAAGGTTGATGATACTTCTAATATTGCAAATTTGTTCTTTCAGGAAGTTGTGAGGTTCCATGGGATTCTGAGGACTATAGTGTTAGATCGTGATGCTAAGTTTCTAAGCTATTTTTGGAAGACTTTGTAGACCAAGTTTGGAACTAAATTGTTATTCTTTACTACTTGTCATCCGCAAACTGATGGACAAACTGAAGTTGTTAATAGGACACTATCTTGTTTGTTATGAACTGTGGTTAAAAAGAACCTGAAGAATTGGGAGGAGTGTCTACCGCATGTTGAGTTTGCATACAATAGGGCTGTTCATTCCACTACTAATTGAGATTGTATATGGTTTTAATCCTCTTGCACCCATTGACTTAGTTCCTTTGCCTTTGCAGGAAAGAATCAATATGGATGGACAGAAACATGCTGAGTTTGTTAAGCAAATCCATGAGAAAGCAAAACAAAACATTGAGAGGATGACTCAATAATATGTAGAACATGCTAATAAGGGGCGAAAGAGGGTTGTCTTTGAACCAGGAGATTTGGTTTGGTTGCACCTTAGAAAAGAGAGGTTTCTTGACAAAAGAAAGTCTAAACTTATGCCTCGCGGAGATGGGCCTTTCTGCGTGCTAGAGAGAATTAATGATAATGCCTACAAGATAAATTTACCAGGTGAGTTTGGTGTAAGTGCTACTTTTAATGTTTCTGACCTTTCCCTTTATTTTGGTATAGACTTTGAAGAGTCGAGGATGACTCCTTTTCAAGAGGGGGAGGATGATATGAACTAGACTCATGTGGGGAAGGATGCTTGTGTGGAGAAAGTGATGCAAGACCCACTAGGAACATACCCTAGAGAACCCCCAACAATTCGAAACTTTGCCCGGGACCGGCTAGAAAACAAGAATGTTGGTCAAAGGAAAGACCCTAAGAGAACCTGTCTCTTAGAACCCTAGCCTCAAGACGCCACAAAGGAAGACCAATCATTTGATAAGTCACGTGAACTCTCAGAGAACACAAAGAAGCAAAAGCCTCACAAAGTATTGAATAATACTTAAATTCATTCATTCATGATCTTCTAAAATAGAGTACAATAGGGGGCCTTTTATAGGTAAAATTTCTAAAAGACTTAAAATCCTAATAAAACTAAAACTCTAAAATCTGATTAGAAATATTTTAAATGATGCCTAAAATCAAGGAACAAGATTAGGATATTAATTTTAACTTAATCTCCTAGATAAGCTCCTTGACCAAGTCCAAAAAAATAATATAATAATAAAAAACGAAATTCAAAAAGACTCCTAGTCAAAACTAATTAGCTCTTTTAAATAGTCCATATGGGATGCTCATGCTTCATTAAAAAATCACATGGTAAACACATGATTCTTAATCTCTTGCAATTAGACTCCAATTAGGCCTTGACACTCCTCTTGTATGGTATAACTATATTGGGCCTTCAACATGTTAGAAATTAACTCTAGTTGCTGCATGAACCTTCTTAAGACATTGGGCTTCCACTTGGACTTTCACTTTTGCATCTTTAAAGAGATCTCATGTCCAAAGTTCAATTCAACATATTTCGAATTGATCAAATATGGATCTTGGGCTCTAAACTTGGGTCGACGTCTAACATAGATATTATCTTGAGCTCTTTGAAATTTTTGGACATATACTAGCACAATTTGGGCCTCTTGAGCATAGGCCATCCTTTCATGAGCCATTTGGACCTGAATCATATGCTTTTGAATGATTTGGGTTTCTTGATGGATGAGGGCTTCTTGAACTTGTTGTGCTCCAATGGGCATGTCTACTGATATCATATCATTCCCTCCTTCTTTGAAAAGATTCGTCCTCGAATCTTCGCCATCAGGTGGTTTCTTAGGAAGCAAATCTAGGCAATCACAACTCTTTTCAATGCTAGTCGAAGATGAGGGTCCATTGGGTGGCTTCTTTGAAAACAAATCTTTACATACCTGCAAGGAGCTAGAACCAACAATAGGCAAAGATAGGTTAAGATTGTTAGTAGATAAACAAATATCCTTACACATGCTCTCAACCTCTCTTTTTTCATCAAACTTGCTCACACTCGTGCTTTTCTCATAACTCTCTAGCTCTTTCTTTTCACTCACATTCTTTTCTTTTTTAATCTTGTCTTTTTCTCTCTCTAACTTATGTTCTCTCTCTTTTCTTTTTCTCTCTCTAACTCATGTTCTCTCTCTTTTTCTTTTTCTCTCTCCTCTTACACTCTCTTTCAATTTTTAACTGATCCTCATATGCTTGAACAGGACGAAGAGGGGTCAACACAATGGTCTTACCATTAAAAACAAAAGAATAATAATTTTTATATCCATCATGTTTTACTTTTCGGTCAAACTGCCATGGCCTACCAAGTAACAAGTGACCAGCATACATGGGTGCTACATCACAAAGAATCTCATCATAATAATTACCAATAAAAAAAAAGATGAGCACCTGTTTTGTTACCTTTACCTCCCCACTATCGTTAAGCCATTATAATTTATAAGGGGTAGGGTGCCTCAAAATAGGCAAGTTCAGCTTTTCCACAAGTAAAGTACTAGCTACATTTGTGCAGCTACCACCATTAATAATCAAACTACATACCTTCTTGTAGATGTAACATCGAGTATGGAAAATATGCTCACGCTGCTCTACCTCAAAATCTTCTTTAAGTTGAATGTTAAGAGCACGCCTAGCCACAAGGGCTTCACCATTTACAGCTTCAGTTAACTCTAAATCTGAGTCATCAGTCAGGGGTGGCATCTCATCCTCCTCAGACTCACTACTAGCACTAGTCACATCACCATTCTCAAGAACAATCATAGTTCGTTTGTTCGGACATTGTGAAGCAATGTGACCGAAACTATTACATTTAAAGCATCTAAGCTTAGACGAGGAAGCAGTAGGATTAGAAGATGAGAAAGGTTTTGACTCAGTTTTACCCTTAACCTGAAAGGGCTTTACCTTACTTTCCTCCTTAGACTTGAAATCAGTCTTTGGTTTGAAGGGGACTTTGGAATCCCTCCAAGAACTCGAGTTAGATGTCACTTTCAGCTTTTGTCGAGCCCTTAGTTGCTTTTCCACCTTGATAGCTCTATGCAAGAGCTCCTCTATATTTAGGTAATTGTATAAATCAACTTGGGCAGCTATATCAGGATTTAAGCCCTCAATGAATCGAGCCATGGTTGCTTCATGGTCTTCCTCCACATTTGCCTTAATCATGGCAATCTCCATTTCTTGATAGTAATCTTCCACACTCATAGAACCTTGCTTCAGCTTTTGGAGCCTCTTATGCAATTCCCTATAATAGTAACTAGGGATAAACCATTTGCGCATGATAATTTTCATCTCCTGCCAATCACGAATTGGACCTTCACCGGTACGTCTTCGGGTGAGTAAGAGTTGATCCCACCAAATGCTAGCATAGTCAGTAAACTCTACTGCAGCAAGTTTTACTTTCTTCACCTCAGTGTAAGAGTGGCACTCGAATACATGGTCCACTTTTCTTTCCCAATCTAAGTACTAGTCTGGGTCATTTTTCCCAGGGAATGATGGAATCTTCATTTTGATATTTTCGATACCACCATCCTTATTGGATGATGATTGTCTACCTCTCTGAGTATGGGACTCCTCAAAGTCAGACTCAGCATCATAATCAAGCTCCACTTGAGCTCTCCTTCTATGGGTCCTCTTATTGGAAGAAGACTCCACATCATCTAATCTGGCACTTAGTTTCTCAAGAGTACTTTGAACAGCTTTAACCTAGACTTTCATGTCAAAGTCACTATGCTCAAATTCTCCAGACATCCTGAAATATTAGTTTGTACAAAAAAAAAAACAAGCAAAGAAAGATATAGGACCTCGCAACTCACTAGCTCACGTGTTTATACTCAAAAGATGATAAGTTCGCTCATGTTTAACTCTTTTTGGCTTTTTTTTAATGTTAATTGCACTCTTGCCTTTTACCACTCAACAATTTGCTTCTTACAAGTGTTCTAAGTAAGTCACAAGTAAATCAAAAGAAAAGATTAGACTAGTGGCAATCAAAAAGAACTAGAATCCTAAAATGCAAATTCCCAAAGAATCAAACAAAGGAGAAAAAGAGGTGTATAACAAAAAGAGAAAGAGGAAAGGAGAACAAGGCGGAAGGTAAGGTTTGGATGGATTGGAAGGAAGGAGAAGAAAAGGAAAAATCTGAAAATAAGAAACTTTAAAAATAGGAAACTACTTGGGAAATAGAAAACCAACTTTAAGAAAATCTGAAAATTAGGAAACTAAGTCCAATTAGGAAATTGAGTCCAATTAGGAAATTAATTCCAACTAGGAAACTAACTCTAATTAGGAAATTGTCTCCAATTAGGAAACTAACTCCACAACTTGCAACTTTTTTTTACACTCTTTCTTTCTCTTTTTTTTCACTTTTTTTTTCGAATTTCTCCTTTTTTTCTCTTTTTTTTTAACCTTTTTTTTTTGAATTTTTGTTTTTGGAGTATCACACTCTCTTTTTTTTTTTTGAATGAGTATAGAGGCACACAACAATGGAAGAAGGAAGAAGATAGAAGACAAAGATGAAGATGAGAAGATAACACAAATGGAAGGAGAGAAGGTATGAAGAACAATGGTAGGAAAAACACAAAGATATACCTTGCACTAGCAAACCAAAGCTCTAATACCAAATGATGCGAGACCCACTAGGAACATGCCCTAGAGAACCTCCAACAATTCGAAACTTTGCCCAGGACCGGCTAGAAAACAAGAATGTTGGTCAAAGGAAAGACCCTAAGAGAACCTGTCTCTTAGAACCCTAGCCTCAAGACGCCACAAAGGAAGACCAATCCTTTGATAAGTCACGTGAACTCTCAGAGAACACAAAGAAGCAAAAGCCTCACAAAGTATTGAATAATACTTAAATTCATTCATTCATGATCTTCTAAAATAGAGTACAATAGGGGGCCTTTTATAAGCAAAATTTCTAAAAGACTTAAAATCCTAATAAAACTAAAACTCTAAAATCTGATTAGAAATATTTTAAATGATGCCTAAAATCAAGGAACAAGATTAGGATATTAATTTTAACTTAATCTACTAGATAAGCTCCTTGACCAAGTCCAAAAAAATAATATAATAATAAAAAATGAAATTCAAAAAGACTCCTAGTCAAAACTAATTAGCTCTTTTAAATAGTCCACATGGGATGCTCATGTTTCATTAAAAAATCACATGGTTAACACATGATTCTTAATCTCTTGCAATTGGACTCCAATTGGGCCTTGACACTCCTCTTGTATGTATATAACTACATTGGGCCTTCAACATGTTAGACATTAACTCTAGTTGTTGCATGGACCTTCTTATGACATTGGCTTCCACTTGGACTTCCACTTTTACATCTTTAAGGAGATCTCATGTCCAAAGTTCAATTCAACATATTTCGAATTGATCAAATGTGGATCTTGGGCTTTAAACTTGGGTCGACGTCCAACATAGATATTATCTTGAGCTCTTTGAAATTTTTGGACATATACTAGCACAATTTGGGTCTCTTGAGCATAGGCCATCCTTTCATGAGCCATTTGGACCTGAATCATATGCTTTTGAATGATTTAGGTTTCTTGATGGATGAGGGCTTCTTGAACTTGTTGTGCTCCAATGGGTATGCCTACTGATATCATATCAGAAGGACTTGATGATAGATGGCCCAATGATAAGAGGAAGAGTTAAGTGTCTACAAAGAGCAGTTGGGCTTCAATTTGCTGAATTAGAAGCCCATAATGCATTGAGGAAGCAAATGGAGCCTTAATCATGCTTATTCAAGCCCAAGTTGATGCTTAAAGAGCCCATTGAAGCTAGAGGATATAAATAGTACTTCAAATGTAAAATGTCCAGCCCATTAGTATTAATTAGTTTCTATTAGGCTTATTATCTTTCCTTTTCTATTTTTAAAAAGATTTGGTTTTGTATCCCTATTTTTTAGATCTTTCAGTTAGGATTATGTAGTTAGTTTCCTACTTTTCCTCCAGTAGATAGGTTTGAGCTACACTATAAATATATGTATTTTGCCTTCATTTGAAACAGATTGGAAGTAATAGAATTATTCTGAGTGTTTCTCTAATTGTGAGAATCTTATCTTTTCTTTGCTCTAGTGAAACCTTTGTCCTGTCAACCTATCTTTAGGTTGGTGATTCAAGTTCACAAAAGCCCCCAATTCGTGCTTCGATCCAAGTGCGTCATTGTGTGGGTTGGTTTACTGTGTTCGTGGTTAAGCGCGTTGTCTAAGTAGCAAGTCAACGTTCTTATAACGTTGGTTAAGCGCGTGGTTAAGCGCGTTGTCTAAGCGTTTACAAAGAGCAATCGGGCTTCAATTTGCTGAATTAGAATCCCATAATATTAGTGCATGCATTGAGGAAGCAAATGGAACCTTAATCATGCTTATTCAAGTCCAAATTGATGCTTAAAGAGCCCATTGAAGCTAGAGGACGTGAATAGTACTTCAAATGCAAGATGTCCAGCCCATTAGTATTAATTAGTTTCTATTAGGCTGATTATCTTTCTTTTTCTATTTTTAAAAAAATTTGATTTTGTATCCCTATTTTTTAGATCTTTCAGTTAGGATTATGTAGTTAGTTTTCTACTTTTCTTCCAGTAGATAGGTTTGAACTACACTATAAATATATGTATTCTGCCTTCATTTGAATCAGATTGGAAGTAGTAGAATTATTCTGAGTGTTTCTCTAATTGTGAAAATCTTATTTTTTCTTTACTCTTGTGAAGCTTTTGTCTTGTCAACCTATCTTTAGGTTGGTGATTCAAGTTCGCAAAAGCCCCCAATTCGTGCTTTGATCCAAGTGCGTCGTTGTGTGGATTGGTTTACTATGGTTAGGTGCATTGTCTAAGTAGCAGGTCAACGTTCTTATAACGTTGGTTGGCTATTTGCTTCCGTCGGGTCTCGAACCATCATCTATCCATCAACTTACGTCGTGAAGATTAGGTCACCCCTTAATTTTGCATCACAATGAACAACTTTATTATTAACTCTCCGTTTGCTTTATATATTTAATAGTGTTTTAGGGTTCTTGTTTTGATAAAGTGGGTTTTTTTATTAAAATATAATTATTATTTTATTAATAAAGTTATATTTTCAACTATAATTTAATTCTCTTTAATTTATTTACATAAAAAATGTTTTTTTTAGTTTTATTAAAAATTTTATACAAAAAAATTAACTCAACTTATAAGATTATGTTTTTGTCCTATATAATTTGGAGTTAAACTCTATTTGATCCCCTACCAATGAACCCCTGGGATTGTGTCAGATTAGTTATTTTCTTAGACCTTTTTTGACTTGAATTCCTTTGATAGGCTATAGTTGAAAAAGCAAAACTTGCTAAGATGCTCATGGCCATGGCTGAATTGTTTATTTGAATTAGGTTCACTATTTTGTTAGTTTTATATGCTTTTTAATTTAGTTCTTATAATTTTAAAAATTTATTTATTAAATCTTAATTATAGAAAAATTTTAATTTATTTCTAATATTAAATTTTATTTATTGAAAGTGTAGAAATTAATTGAATAATTTAACTTTTAAATTCATAGACTAAATGTATCTAAAAATTTCATATACTTGTAGCTTGAATATTGTTGAAATGAAATTTCAGAAGCCAAACAGAGAACATAATGCCTTTTGTATGATGTATTGGTTAATGACTATATAGTTTGATTATCAATAAGACTTAGTTACAATTGTTTAAATAAATTTTATTAGGTTTTTTAATTATAGTCTAATAAGTAGAGAATTTTTTTTAATAATTCAATGATTTAACATTGAATTATAAAAGATACTTATTATTTTAATTGAAAAACTAATAACAAAAATCTAAAAACTATATGTATAAAAATTAAAAAAAAAAACCCACGATCATGGAATCGGGAGAATTTGTGGGCATGCCGTTTGTAAAGAAATAGTGCTATTGCCATTTAGGTATGTTACATGGTTGTTTATGACGTGTTGAATATATAAAAAACATTTTTTTTAATTTTATTAAGAATCTTTTACAAATAAGTCTTATAAGTTGAAATGATTTTTTGTAATAAGATTCCTAATAAGACTGAAAAAATATGTTTTTTTTATGTAAATAAGTTAGAGAGAAATAAATTATAATTAAAAATATAACTTTATCAATAAAATCATAATTTATAAATTTATTATTAATAATTATATTTTAATATTTTATATTAAAGTTAAATAATATAGTATATTTTTATATGATATAATATATAATATTTATTATATAAATATATTATATGTAATGGTATATAATATGAGATGTAAAAGATGCTTTTTTATATAGTTGGAAAAATCGGATTGAAGTGGCTAGTTTAACTAATTGAACCAATAATCAATCCTTGGTTTGAATCATTTGGCTTAGAAAATCTATCCGTCAAAGAATTGGTTAAAAATAAGTTGAATTGATCAAAATCAAACTAGTCTAAAATCAATTAGAACTCATCACTAAATTTTTTTTTTTTTTATATAATAAGATAGTTTATTTTGAATACATTTGACAAAGATAATACTAGATGGAAGAAAAGTTTGAAATATAGAGAAATTATAAAAAAAGAATATAAAAGAAATAAAATACACATATAAACATTAAATTAATAATCAAACATTTAAAATTAACTAATATTTATTTGTTATATTAAAATTTTAATACATAATAATTTAAATATATGTATATTTAATTATTACCTATTTAACCATGATTCAATTAATAAATTATAAATTAGTGCCTCTACTAGCCTAATAACCGATTCACTTTATAAAACATCGCTCCTTTGCATTCTTATTAAAATATTAAAAAAATAAAATAAGTATCTTTATAATATGTTCTGGCCGCTCTGCATTGTAGCAATTTTTTTTGTCACTTGCTAACAATGTCAAAAAGTCTCAAATAACTAGTTCTCAAAATTTACCAAATTATAAAATTATTTAATGAAATGAAATAATTACTAAAAACAAAAAAAACATATTAAAAAAATTTTGAAAAAATTTTTAACCTATTAAAGACAATAATATATATAATATATTTAATTTCAACAATAACATATTTATTAAATATATTTAAAGAACATGAGTACTACTATAAATATAAAAGATTTTTTAGTAAATTAAGTTTATTACTCATAACCAAAATTAATAATAATAAAATAAAATTTTCAAAAATATATTTTTAAAAAATAGATTTTATTAAAAAATAATTCTATTGTTGAGGAATTTTTTTATTAAAATAAGTTCAATTGTAATTTATTTTTTTAATTTTAAAAGAGGAGAAAGTAAGTTTCATAATAATGAGAATGTCATAGAATTAAGCTATCTCTCAAAATAAAAAAGTAATTTATCCTAAACAAATTATGCAAAAAATTAGACCATGTAGCACCAAAAATAGCCTTGGCATAAGGAAGTGAAAAATGTAACCTCTTTTTTAAGGTGTTATGTCTCCAAATATTGTGTTAGAGTGGTAAAAGTTGTGACAACCCTACCTTGTTTTCAATGTATTTGTAGTTAAATACAAGATTATTAATTAATGATCAAGGTTTGAGTGGTTACAATTTATCGAATTATGAAAATATAGGGAAAATTTGAACCTTGATGTTAGGATCATCACCATACCACCACAACAAAACAAAATTTGCATAAAAGGAATCCTACTACCATAAGGGGTTCATGATACGACCATTCATCAGTTTCAATACCCAATAACCTTCCACACGTGTCCCTATATTGTCTCTTAATTTCACAAATCTCGCTGCGGCTAACCTATGTGGCACCGCGGTGGAACACCTCTTGGAACTACTGCTCTCAACCCCCAGGATTCTCGCCTTGGCGCAATATATTGGCGCCGCGGTGAGTTTTGCTTCTGTCCAACCCTTATTTTATTTTCTCGACTCGCCCTGTGGCAGGATATAATGCGCCGCGGCGAGTTTGGTTCTGTTACCCTCCTGGGCGATTTTTTTCACTTTGCGCCGCGCGCGGGATTGGTTATGCCGCGGCGCCTTTCGGCTCTGTCTCTCCTTTGGCCGCAATGAAGCCTTCTTAGCCGCAGCGGAACTCCTTCCTGTGACCCTATTACCCAAATTTCGTCCTCTACACTCCAAACCTCATCTTAGAAACACTCTAGGTCTACCTTCCCTTATTTTATGTGATTCAAATGGTGTTTATCTACCTTATTTACCCATTAATCTATCCATTACCATTGCAAAACTTAAATGCTACTTCCTACTTGTCCAACTAGCTCATATCAGCAAATTCATTAATATATATAAAAGCAAGAATACATGCATTAGCAGCAATTGACATCCCATGCACATTCCATAGAGATTCCATTCAACAATAGCTTACATCCATATCCAAGGCATCATATAACTATAATTTCCATATGGTAATCCATATCACAATTTCAATAAAACTACATATATGATATTATAAGTTTATACATTAATATTCAACTATAATGAGACTTAAATCCTTAACGGTTACATTTCAATCAAACAAAATATAAGCGCCTACACTTGGCAACATAATTACATGATGATGCTACGTAAACTAATAACAAAATTGCATCTACCCTATTCTACTCAGACTAAGTGTAGCTCCCCACACCCGGCCTCAGCTCATAGATGTTCATCCACTTGCTTACCCTTATCCTTACTCGAAGAACCTTCACCTGAAATATTGAGCCCATCAAACGGGGTGAGATATAAATCTCAGTAACCAAGGCAATTCCATCATATATCCAGTTTAATTAGCATATAAGCATGAATCAAAATCAACATGAGAATCATATCCATCATATCAGCAAATGAATCAATTAGGCTATCATGATTACTATCCCATACTAGCAATCATATTATCACATGTTAAAGGCCATTAACACCGAGAGAGGCCCGTCCACGGCACCTACTCCCTATTGAGCACAACCGGGGCTCAGTGTATCTGGGTTTGATCATAACCCGGTGCTCAATCGAAGCACATGCACGGGTGGCAGCCGCACCACAGCTCCACCATAGACTCACAAGGTCTGATCACAATTCAACAGATAGCCAACCAATTCATTCAGCATTTTCAATCAATCATATATAGCAACATATGAAATTAAATCAAATATATACATGAAATTTATATAAACCCAGTTACCTCACTTGTAGACACTTGCAACAGTCACCAATGGTGCAGAAATCCTCCTATAACCATAGCATCATAGAATTACTACTCTAATTCATCATTAACAGTTACAATCAGTACCCAAAGAATTTAAAATGCTAATGACTACCTAAGAATCACTTACCCAGCCACTACAAGTCCCAATTTTGGATTAGAGTGTCCTTCACCAGAAAACTCAATATTCCACCCATAATCCTAAGCAAATTCGTACAAAATTAATACCCATTTTATAAATCAGCTATGGGGGTCTCAAATTAACAAATAAAGCATCAAAATGGAGGGTTTAAACTCACCTAAGGTTAGCCCTAACCTCAACCTACGAATTTCACCAAGAAAATCCCCAAACACCCACATTTCAGATTTGGGGTAAAATGAAAATGCTCTAAATGAAAAACTAATCGGACCAAATTAAAGGGGAAGATGAGGAGATTAAGTTGTATAACTATTACCTTGGCTAAATCTTGCTCTAAATGTGAGAAAATACAGAATTCTTGCCCCAAACCCTAACCTCCTCTCCAAGCTCCGAATTTGCTTCTTGAGTTTCAGCAAATGAGAAAGTGGCTGGTGTATTAGGGTTTAAGTTGGGTCAAATATGGGTCATGGGTTGCTCCAAGGTCCATCTTCACTTGGGCTTCAGATTTTTGCTTGTTGGGCCAGTTTTTAGAGTGTTGGGATGCTGAATTTTGTTGGGCCAGTTCTTATACTTTGAGTTGCTGAAGTTTAATTAAGTTTGGGCCAAATTTGAAGAGCTCAAGAATGTGGGTCTACACAAGGGTTATTGGGCCCACTTAGAAGAATCTATACAAGGTGGATTTTGGGCCTCCATTAGCCTCTTTTCATAATTTATTAATTTAAGCCTAGATAGGATTTCTATCTCAATTAAATCTCAACCCATATTAATTATTCCTAATTAATCTAATCCGTGATTAACACCTTAATTAATTATGGGGTGTTACAAAAGTAAGATGAAATTTTGATCATAAAATTCCTTTATTTTTATTTAGTTGTATAAATTCTTAAATAAATCCCATATTTAATTAACTACATATGTCATATAAATGATTCAGTATATCTAATATTAATATATTACAAATGATATTAATATTGTCCCAATATTACACAACATTCCAAACCTTAGGACTATATGTACTAACCGTTATATTTATTTAGTAAATATAGTTCTTGCATTTTTAAAATACTATCTTCTAAAAAATTGGCCTATTTCTAACACTTCAATCTACTATTAGTGTAACCTTAACAGCATTAATATCTCTGTTTGAATATATTACCATGTATTATAAGAATTTACATTCTTAGTAAACATAGTTTTTAAAAAACTAGTAGTGGTCTACCTATCTATTACTTATTAAATTTTCCTAATTTTGTTTGGACATTTTGTTCTTAAATATAAAAGAAAATGTCTAATATTTAGTTAAAGATATCCAACAAGTAGGCAACTTCATACATTAAGTGTTTATACGATCTCAGTATTGTAAATAAAATTGCTAGTGTGGTAAAAGCAATCTGTTAGTATGAATATATATATATATTATAATCATCCAACTAATACCAAAAGATGTACTTGTCTTCATAATCTAATGTCAAAACTATTATTATAAACATACAAAGAGGGCAATAAAACTTGTTTATCTTTACAAGATGACATTTTTAAGCGCTTGGATCAGAACTACTACAAACACTTCAATCCATCACCCTTTCTTTTTAAAAACTTAGCATGGTATCGTTTGAGTTTAGATCCTTCTCTAAACACATTATAGAAAATAATGAAAATTTACATTATCAATAAAAATACTAATATTTGAAAACCTTATAATGATCCAACCGCATAAATTGTAGAAAATATTTTTCTTGTTGTTCCCTTAGTCCATGGCATGTAAAAATAATGAGCATATAATGGCATATAACAAACATGGGTGCATTTGGATACAAGAACATACATATGTAATTAAATTGTATGATATCATGCCTAAGCTATATTAACTCAACTTGATCATTCCTTACCATGAAATAACATGATTAATTCTTCATATTTGTATATCGCATAAACTTGGTGCAAACTAGCATGCTCAATTAACATATAGAATCTTAGCATGTTCCATTCCTACTCTTCACATAGGATAGTACATTAGCGTGCACATCAGTATGCTAAGGTAATTATATCATAATACTATATATATCATCATAAGGAGACGTAGATAATCCTTTCTTAAAAGCATTATTTATAAGGAAAGCTATTTTTATAGTACTACACCAAACATCTCAAATTATTTAATGCAAACTTGAGTTTTCAAATTTATAAGTAATCTAACAAGTATTCCATACTACTTAGTATGAGACATAGAGTTTCAATACAATTAAGAAGAAAGAACTACTCTCCTTACATAGATTTTCAATACAATTAAGAAGAAAGAACTACTCTCCTTCATTAACATGATCATAGAAACACATAAGCATTTTCATGGACAAGGAATTGCATCATATTAAGGCATCTTCTAGAATAGATCCATAAACTTAATTTGCAATCTGATATCACATTTTGTAAGGGACTCCCAACCCTTTTGACCTTCTTATCAAAACTTTAGCCTTGGGAGAAGGAAACTTTAATGTATGAAGGACTTTGACCCTCAAAATTATGGTTTATAATGTTTTTAGATGATCACATTCTTTTGTCTGCTGAACTTTATCTCAAGCATTTACTCTAGAAATAGTGTAAGATTAGTATACTATATATAATGTGTATAAGATGGATCCATGTAGTCTCATTATATAAATAACTAGGAGTAAAATTGTACAGTTAAATATAGTATGCTAATGGAAATCCTCTTTTAGTTCTAGCATCATAATAGCAAAGTGAAATACATAATCACCTATAATCATCATACCACTTAAATTTATATTCCAAGTAATATAGTTCATATTTCTTGATTCATGTCATAGGTACAAATTTCTTTAGACATAGATAAATAGCACAATATGAATCATAATCATAAGTCCATATTTTGTAAAATATAGGTGATCCATAGGTTGGTTATTCATGACTAATACATAACACAACTTCAATAAGCATAATCTTGTATTCAATAAAAATATAGAAAATCTATATATGTCATGACATTGGTAATATGGATATAATACAAATCAGGCATGTTGCTAAGCTTAATATATGAAATCATAATCATTCATTGCCTAAACAAATTCTAATGAAACCCATTTTCTGTTATTTTATTATTTTAGTATTTTTAGTATTTTAAAAATCCATATCTTGGTCCATGTCATAGTACTCCATAGCTAAGGTCATCTATGCATAGGATAGTTCATGGCTCAGTCATCCACATATGGGTCCAAATGAACTCCTTTATACTCAAGGGATTAATTAAAGTATTACATAACTTAGGTTTTTCAAGTTCTAGAAGAATTTAGTTAGGTAATCATATTATTCAAACATACGTTAACAACTAAACATTCAAATATGCGAGGATTCAACTTAAACATATTTAAAAATTCCATTATTTTACTTACTAGAGAGTCACATGACTCATGTGCATTCATGTAGCCAAACCATGTGATTTTGTAATTCATTCTATGTAAAAAATACTGAGAAAATGCATGGCCCATGTGTTGCAACACGGTTGGGCTATGTAACACTTGGGTGCCAGGCTGTGTGCACTGAGTGACCATTGCTCAGCCTATGCAAAAAAGGCATGGCTAGGTTGTTTCCCAATGCCTTGTTTTGCTAAACATGTTGCAACAACCATGGCTTTAAGCTCCCATCTTATTTTCTCACATGCAAGCCAAGCAAACATGATTATTTACTAACTAACACTAAAAGCGAGCCAACAATCAGGCAAAACATGGAAGTATAACTAATAGCTTAGAATGAAATTCCTAAGTCTTGTGAGTCTCCAACTTCTCTTATGGTTTCTTATGCAATCATGGCAACTTATATGAATTTTAAGAAAAGGGCAAGTTTTCCCCTTTGAATTCCCCTTAATCTTTTTTCTCCTTCTTTTGTTTCCTTGTTCTTCTTCAATCTCTCCTTTCTATCTAACGCAACTCTTTCTTTTATTATGCTTTTCATTCTTTCTCCCTCCTAGGACTCTCTAACTTTTACTCTCATTGCTCTCTTACATTCTCACTTGTTTTCAAAAAGGTGTGTGTGTGGTACTTAAATGCAAAAATGCAAGAACTAAAGGGGTCTTATGTATAATGGTGTGAGGTTGGTGTCTTCTCCTACTTCTCCCTTACACTTTAGTGTTCTCTCTCTCTCTTTCTCTCTCTCTCTCCTAGTTAGCTTCTTACATAAGTTGTCAAGGAGAGTCAATGGGCTCTCAAAAAATTTCTAATGTCCAAACTCCTTCACTACCAAATTTTTATTGGCATTTAGTGGAAGAGTTCAACAAATGTCTTATAAGAAAATTGTGTTTTGACCTCAGGGAAGATTGTATTGTGACTGTGGATAAAATTATGTTTTAGTCTTGGCCAATATTACAAGTTGAACCCTAAACTTTGAATAATTACATTTTTATCTATATACTTTTATTGGCTTAATAAATTTCCTATATCTTTAGTGCTCTAAATGTCCATGGAATTTATTGAATTTCTTTCACAAGTATTTATTATTTAATAATTTATAAATATTTTCAAGTAATTCTTGTTAAATTTTCGATTAATCCCTCAATTCTTCTTATATCCAAAATTTAGGAAGTTCCTATATTATCTTCAATAATCAAGCATTTTCTAATATTATTTAATCACCTTATATACTAATTAAATAGCTAATTTAGAGAATGTTACATACTTTCTCACTCTCCTTCTCTCCCCCCCCCCCATTTGGCATATTTGTTTTTTTTTCTTTGAGTAAATTATAGAGACTTTCCTTAATTTTTACTAAAATTACATATATTTTTTTATTTTTAAAATATACACAAATCTTCTATGAAATAAAAGATTATTTCACACTTTAGTTTTATTTTACTTTTAATTTTTTGACCAAAATACTCTTTATTTAAAATATTTTTAGTTAAAAAAAATACATAGGCAAGTTAATTAATGGTATTTTAGTAGAAATAAAATAAAATTGAATTAAATTGTAAGGTAATTTTTTTTGTTTTAAGAGAGATTTATGTATATTTTGGAAATAGATAAGAAGTTTGTATAATTTCAATAAAATTTTAAAAAAATCTATGTAATTTATTCTCTTTTTTTATTAGAAGGAAAAAGGGTGTCTCATCATCATTGCCCTAATTTTGAAGAAAAACAATATTTATGGACAGTGGTATACAATAAATATATAGCATTTAGATGTAATAAGATTTGTTGGGTAAGATTTTGAAAATATTTTTTTTTATTTTATGCTCAAAAAGCCTAGGGGTGGGTATGGGTCGAGATTTGCTTCAATTCGAGTCTCGCCCTGATTTTAACTTCGGAACGAATTTTTCATGTCAGGGCGGGTTGGGCCAATTGGGCCAATTTTTTTTTAATATTTTTTTTAATTTTAAAAATTTATATTTTTATATTTGCTCAATTATTTTGGGTATATAACTATTTTTTTAATATATTTTTTAAAATTTATGCAATAGACATGAAAAAAATGAATTCAAGGAAGAAAATAGAAAAAAAATGCAAATATTAGTTAAAACTTGAAAAAATATGTATTTTTTAATTTTATTTTTCTTACATGAATATGATAATTATATTTAGGAGAGCTCTAATATAAATTTTGACCCTTCTAATTATTTATAATTTATAAAATATGTTTAAAAATTTTTGGTTAAAATTATAAAAGACCCTTAAAAAAGAATTCTTTTCAATTTAGTCCATATCTTTTTATATATAAATAAATATATATATATATATATATCTCGGGCCGGGCCAAGTCTGATAAGACCAAAAGGTTATCCCGAAACCCGTCATGATCCAAAGTATTATTATGACCCGACCTTGTTTCAATTAAAAAAAAAATTTCTCGACTCATCCCGGCCCCATTGTGCATCGGGCCGGGACGGGTTAACCGAGGTTGGACAACTTTGCACACTCCTAGAAAAGCCAAAAGAAGGAGATAAGTTTTTTAAAGGTTTGTTAGGACAAAGAAAAAAATTAAGGGCCTGTTTGAAATTATTTTTGTTTTAATGTTTTCAAAACATATGTTTTTAAGAACAAGTTTTTGAGAACAAAAAAATTAAAAAATCTGTTTGAATCATTATTTTGAAAAATAATTATTTTCTGTTTTTTACCTGATTCTGTAGAACAAAAATTACAGAGCACTTAACAAGTGTTCTGAGTTTTTTATTTTTGAAAACAAAATTTTGTTTTTCTGTTTTACAAAACACTTCACTAAAAACACATTATCAAACAGGTTTATTTTTTATTTTTTTGTTCTTGAAAACAAAAAAATTATTCTACAGAATCAAATCAAACAGGGCATAAGTTTTTGGAAGAAAGAGGTGGAGGAGGAGGAGATCAATTTTGAATTTTTTTTCTTTTTAAGTTTTGGTGGAATAAGACCAAAAGGTTATCCCGAAACCCGTCCCGATTCGAAGTATTATTATGACCCGACCTTGTTTCAATTAAAAAAAAAATTTCTCGACCCGTCCTAATCCCATTGTGCATCGGACCGGGACAGGTCAACCGAAGCTGGACAACTTTGCACACTCTTAGAAAAGCCAAAAGAAGGAGATCAGTTTTTTTAAAGGTTTGTTAGGACAAAGAAAAAAAATTAAGTTTTTGGAAGAAAGAGGTGGAGGAGGAGGAGATCAATTTTGAATTTTTTTTTCTTTTTAAGTTTTGGTGATAAGAAGAAGATTTTGATTTTCTGCTTTTTTTTTTGACATTCTAATTTGATTTAGATTATTGGACAAAATAATCAAACTGGTGCGGCTAAAAAATTAATAGTTCAACTTTTTTAAAATAGAGGGCGTTTATGTTTTTTTGGGGGCGTGAAATTTCAATCGGCAATAATTTGCTAGGTAAGCTTTACGTGTTATGTTCTTTATAATGCCATAGTGAAGTTGTACTGCTATTATCTAATTTGTAATTCGGACAATGCACCTTAAATGAAATATTTCATATCATTTAAGGATATGCCTGGACTAAGAAAAGTCAATGAAAAAGTGAATTCATTTTTCATTTTAAACATATTGCTAGAATCTTAAAAAAAATATTTTTCTGTTACAATATATTTAAAATGAGAGAAAAACAAAAAAAAGTATTAAATTTAAATTCAAATGTAAATGAGAAAATATAAACATTGAAAGTTGATTTTTCATCTCCTTTCCTCCATTCTTTTGGATTACTCCGAACATGGTCAAACGGAAAAATTAAACCAATTCATAAAAAATTCTGACGGGCATTTATGCCCAAATGTCAAATTTTAATTTTTAAAAATTCTAACATTTAAGTTTACGTACACCAATATACACACATTTTTTTCAATACATATATTAATATGTAATTTATTTATTTTTGGCTAATAACATGCACTTTATTTATTTTCTTTTTATACGTAGTTGCCAAACGGGACAAACCCTCGAGGGGTCATCATCTCAGATTTGTTGACCTGTATATACCAAAAAATAAATAAATAACTTAAAAATGTAGCTACGGAAACTTATTCATGAAATACTTAAATTTTTTCTTTTATTTTTTTTAAAGGAGTCGCAGCATTACTGTTTCAGTAGCATTACTGTTTGGACACCCTTTAAAATTTTTTTAAGGTGCCGCGACCCACTTTAATATTTTTCTTAAAATCTTTTAATGAAGGTTGCAAAATACTGCACGTTAACGTGTAGCAATATATATTAAATATATATTAAAAATATATATAATATTATTTTTTTGAATTTTTTTATCTTAATATAATTAGAAATATTGCATATTTGGCTTTTTTTTATTTATCCAGAGATGTAAAGAAATCAAAAAAAGATGATGATAAGGCAGTGAGAATGGATGATTGTTAAACACGGTTGAATTTGAATAATCTCTCACCTTATTAATTCTAGGTTTATTTATTAATATTATCGTAAACTATTTATGTATTTCAATTTCTCTCCATAAATGCTTCTTTATCCTTATAAAAAGCAATTGATATATGTAATTTCTTTTTTCAGGTTTATATATATATATATATATGTGTATATATTATGTTATGTTTTACCTACATACAAACATATTTTGCATATCAAGATTAAATCATAATATACATTATTATAAAATTATTTAATCCTTTAAAGATTACATTACAATAATAAATTAATATAAAAAACTTTAAGTGACTCAGTTAAATAAAAGACTCCAGCCTATATTTATTTATGCAATATAACAAATTTTAAATTAATATATGGATTATCAAAAAATTTATTTGGTCATATAAAAATTATGACAATAATAATTGGGTGGTTAAATAATACAAAAAAATTTGTTAAGTGAGTTAATTAAATTTAATATTTTTTTATTTTTTATTTACAAATAACATGTATTGAATCAAAAAATGATTTATTATAAAACCCATTTGGTCCGAATTATGTTCATATTATTTGGGTATTAAATTGATTAAATAAATTAATCAAATTAAATATTATAAAAAATTTTAACAAATAATATATTATATATAATATATTTTTTAATATATATTTAATATGTATTGCTGCACGTTAATGTGTAACAATATATATAAAAAAAATTAAAGAGTTGTGGTAAGAAATAATGTCTAGATCTCTTCAAAAATTAAAAATTTTTTTTTTTTAAATATTTCAAAAACAAAATTTTGTCATTATATTTTTAAATTATTTATTTATTTATTTTGGTGTATATAAAGGTCAAAAGGCCCGTCATCCCACATAGAATAATAGATTAGGAAAGAGAGCAGGAGGAAATTGCCAAGAAATAAAACGCTTCTTTCTTCCCTCCCTTCACGCATTTTACTGTGAGAAAAGCCGAAGCAGAAGGACTGGGCAATACTTTGCACAAGCGTCAACATCGAAACCACCGGATCAGAGATTCACTCCCTTCCACCATCATCTAAAACCACAGCAGCATTTCGCCATTTCCAAATTCTACTGCTCCAAATTCAGGTCTAGTTTAATTTCTCGTAATATTTTGATTGATAAAATTACATTTTAACTAAAAGAAAATGTAATTTAATCAAACAATTTGACCCTTTATAATAATAATAATAATAATAATAATAATTTGGTTGTATTAATCAGGAAATTTTTGAGTTTTCCTTATATCTTCCTGAAAAACAGAATTTGAAATATAGTTACTTGGGATTGATTCGTTACTAAGAAAGCAATCAGAAGCAAGTTCAAGCACACCCTTCTCTGCCTCTGTGTTCACTGCTTCCTTAAATGCTGTGAGTCTTTTTTGATATCTTGGGAAGAAACGAAGATGGGTCAAACAATGAGCATTGAAGCTGCTTCTGCTGCTGCTGTCAAAGGTGAAGCCACCAAGTCAAATTCCACTTCCTTGGAATCTGTCATTGCAGGTTCTTTCCTTTTCATATCCTATCTAACTTCACATAACGTTTTGCCAAATTGAGGGCCTTCACTTGCATGTCAAAATTTATGGGCTTCAGGTGTTTGTGAAAATGCCTAGGTGGAGTCGTGGGCTCTTAGCATTCACAGTTTCACCAAACCTCCTTAGCCATTGTTGACTAATAATGCTTTGTGTTTTTCACTAATTACATTTCACTGACAGTTTTGCTTATTGTCTATAAAGAATTGATATTTCAGAAACAAAGTTTTATTGTGTTCAATACATGTATCGAATATAACATGACATTTCAAATTGCGTTTAAGCATTAATATTTTGTGGCATTGCAGTGCTTGTTTCGTGTCATATCCTTATCTGTCGATATCAGTGCTTTGTAGCTTACTGTAAGCCAGCCTGCTGCCAAGCTAAAAAGCACCAATATTGACATGAGTATGAGACATGATATGATATGGATGACGCAACACGATAAGATATGATACAATTTGAGTAGTTTGAAATGTTGTGTTGTATCCAATTTGAGTATAACAAACATATCAGACATGATACAGCTCCGTTTTTGAAATATCAGTAGTTTATAGCTGCCAAGTAATACCACCTCCTCAGTTGAAAGTTCTTAGCTTCTATCCCCATGGCACAACATGGGCTGTTTTGATTACTGTTGCCTTGACTGGCTGTTGGACGCTAAATTATACCATTATTATCTATCAGATTCATGACACTACTTGCTAATTGCTACTGCTGCATTCACTATCACCTAGGTATTACATGCTGTTAAAAAAAAAAAAAAACACTGAATAAGCTCATGTTGAATTTAGAATCAATAGTTATTCCTGTATTAAAATTTCCATTGGGAATAACTTAAAGTAGAACATCTTGTAATCAATAGGTTTGAGTGCTAGTCAAAGACGGTTGCTGCCATACTATTTTTGTTTCTTTGTACCAAAAACAAATTAGCATGCTGTGAATCAGTATCTTTTGTTTCATCTCAGCACTAAATTTGTAGATGGGCGGAACTGTGATGGATGACCATCTGTTTTCATTATTTTCAGATGCTGTAGTTTATGGAAATGAAGAGACAGAGGTTTGTTCATTTCAAATATATAAATTAACATGCTTTCAACATGCAATTTGAGTGAATGAAATTGAAATTTGCTAATTTCAGTCTATTGAGGCAAAAGCTAAGAAAGCTTTAGAATGCCCTTGCATAGCTGACTTGCGAAGCGGTCCATGTGGAAATCAGTTTTCAGAGGCATTCCTTTGTTTTCTCAAGAGCACTGCTGAAGAAAAGGTAACTGAAAATGGGTGTTTAGCAACTTGGGACCTAGGTCAATACTTCTCCTTTATAGTCAACAGATCAGTATAGTCAGAGAAATAGCTGTACTAATTCAAATATTATTCATGAAATAAGAGGTAGAGAGCAGTGGAACGTCCTTTATAATTCAATGTAATTTCAGAGTTACAGTTCCTTGTAGAGCAATAGAGCCTATGATGAGAGATGGATAAGATTTTAGGAGGCGTTTGGTATATCGTTATAATGTCATTTTGATTTGACATCTCAGATGTTTGATATCTAAGATGTCTATATTTGGTACAATGATATTCAAGATGAAGGGTGTCATTTGCTATGCTAGGGTGCCATAAGATTACACCATTTAAGGTGGTATTTCATGCCACTCAAAAGTCATAGAAGTCTCATGTTACACTTCGTTTAGCTCTATTAACGTTTATAAAATACCAATTATATTCTTTTTATGGCCGTTTCAATTGTCATACTGGACATGTACATTTTAAGTACTATGGTATCTTATATATTGGTATCCTATATCATGACATTGATATCCATGATACCATAGGATGTGAGATAGCAATTTACCAAATGCCTGCTATTTAAGACTCTAGAATGATTTTCTTGTATCCTTTCACTTTCTTCTGATTTTCTATGAACTAAAAGGCTCCGCAATGTTTCAACAGCTCTCCAGCTGTGAGTCTGTGACTATGTTTTTCATGGTATACTATTATTTGGCTATTATACTGATTGACAAAAATCATAATGTTTCGGTCAATTGTATATATTATAGAGTTCTATGGTGATTTGTATGTCCATATCTGTAAACCATCATCTGTATCAACCGATAAAGTAGCATTCAGATTCTCTACGTTCTTCCTTTTGGATTTTCTTCCTTCTAAACTAGTGTTGAATTATGCTATTTTCTCTTATGTTTTAGGGCTCGGACTGTGTACATCCATTTGTTGCTCTGCAGAACTGCATTAAAGCCAATCCAAATGCTTTCTCCGAAGACATTCTAAGCGAAGTTGAAGTTAAAGAGACGGAACCAACCCAAGAATACAAGATAATCCCTCCCACATGGTCTAAAGAATCTGAGAGTCCAAAATCCAAGCTTTAAGAGAAGAGTTTGATTTTCTCCTATCTTTTATTACTCAAACAGCAGTGTACCAAGTTCTTTTTGAATTTGCCTTGAAGTTTGCTTAGTTGATAATTAGGATGGCTAAACTGCTATAAGTGTTTCATGTAGCACAACCTTTTCAATGCCTCGTTAGGGGTAAAAAAAAACACTTTGTTCTGCAGATTTTGTGAGGAACAATTTAAAAAAAAGGTTATCGTGTTGATCTAACTATTGAGTCAGAAATAAGTACCGAATTGATTTTTGATGTTAATTTTATACTTATTTTGTCTTAGTAAAAAGAATAATGATATTTTGGTTCTATCACCCAAGGTGGATATTGCTATATATATTTTTATTTTTTGGTACACGACAAAGTAGAGTTTGGACTTAAAATTGATATTGCTATATATAAATGCAAAGTAAGTCTCTTGGATACTTTACGGCCATCCTTAATGAAAGTTTATGGTCATTATAAGGCTGATATTACTTTCATAAAATGACAAAATTACGTTAGTTAGCTAATGGCCTTTATCGTCTATGTTTTGAATTTGATGGCAGATGGGACGGTAACTAGGAACCTGTAAGCTGGTGATCAGATTGCTATAGGAAATTAGTTATCTTTTTCAATTACGAATTCTAACTTTGATAGAAAAAATTAAAAAATTAGCTGAGTTGTGGCCAAATTTATATATATACACTCTTTGGTATTGGGATGGAAAGAGATTTTTTTTCTTTTATTTTGTGTAATGCTTATTTTGTTTTTATAATCATTATTCAATAATTTTTATTTCTTTTTATTACATTTTTAAAGTTGAAGCATGATGGTCATTTTTCATCTTTAAAATTAATTTTTTCATTCTATTTTTTATTATATTTCTTTTCATTTTATATATCAAACGGGCTTTTAAGAAATAGCGTAAAGATGCACCTGTAGAGATATGTATTATGAGCATTAGCAATAGCAACAACGTGGTTGAGTACACCTTCATAATGGAGTAGCTTGGTAGCTCACAAGGCTCATAACCTTGAAGTCATGAAGCCATCTACTAATGGTAATGGAACTCTAAGCAAAGTTTCCTCTCATGATGAGTTACCACCCCTTAATCACTCATACTACCTCAAACATCTGAGTTTTTATCTTTGCTAGTTTTGCTATTGTGGTACCCTCTTTGCCTTAGACTTGACTATATTAAAATAAGGAAAAAATTTTATGTACTTATATAGTTATTATTATATTTTTTAATTAAAATATGATCAATATATGATTTTTGCAAATAAGTGTATATTTCTTAATTAAATTATATACTTATCATGTTTTGACTAAAAAAAATCATATATTTGTTATATTTTAATTGAAAAACTCGATAGTAAAAATATAAAAAATTACATCTAAATCTAAACCTTAAAATAAATAATTGTGATCCCTGCACATGATATGGTCATGTTATTTTCTCAGGATTTGGATCTTAAGGATATGATATCTTATTGCACCATACAAGAGTCTTAATTATAGGTACTCCATTGGCTTTGAGAGGCAACATCAATTCATAAAACATTGAACATGAATGACTATTTTATCTTAATTGCTTAATTAGCTCTTCCTAAACTGGAATGAGTTGTTGATATAAGTGTTGGATCAAAGGTTATGATAATTTTGTATTATGTCAATTATTCATAATCATACTCCCTGTTACATACTTGGATAATTTATTTGGGAAAAAATGTTTTATAAATTTGTGTCGAATAATTCTCTTACACTTGAATGGACTTGGACCCATATTTATAAATGATATTATTTTAAAATTTGGCCCATTTTTATAAAGTAAAGAGAAATCTCCTTCTATGCATCATTTATTCTTTGGGTGTGCATAAAGCTTTTTCAACAAAAAGACTTTTATCATTCACATTTTTCAAAAATTGCAAGAGAGAGAGAGAGTGATGCGAAATCAAGGGGTGGCCCAATCTTCACGACGTAGGTTGATGGATAGATGATGGTTCGAAACCCAACAAAAGCAAATAGCTAACCAACGTTATAAGAATATTGACCTGCTACTTATACAATACGCTTAACCATGAACATAGTAAACCAACCCACACAACGACACACTTGGATCGAAGTATGAATTGGGGCTTTTGCGAACTTGAATCACCAACCTCAAGATAGGTTGACAAGACAAAGGTTTCGCAAGAGCAAAAAAAAAGATAATATTCTCACAATTAGAGAAACACTCAGAATAATTTTATTACTTCCAATCTGATTCAAATGAAGACAAAATACATATATTTATAGTGTAACTCAAACCTATCTACTGGAGGAAAAGTAGAAAACTAACTACATAATCCTAACTGAAAGATCTAAAAATTAGGGATACAAAATCAAATCTTTATAAAAACATAAAGGAAAGATAATCAGCCTAATTAATTCTAATTTTCATCCAAATACATAAAACTTCTAGAAGTTAGCATATTAAGCCCATAATATCATTATTTAGGCCCAAATAAGTCAATCTATGTATGGCCCTTGGTCCAAACTCTCTAATTTACAACATTATAACCCAAATTAGCTCAATAACTTCATCTTTAGCCCAAATAACGTTAAGAACGTTTTCATTAATACTTGAATCAGATTAAAAAATCTGCTTGGTCCAAATCTCTTGAATAAGTCCACTTAATGTTTTTTTAAGTTGTTTAGCTTTCGCCCTTGTAATAGGTCCAATTGGAAGATGCAAAGGATCATTTGAAGATTTTGAATTAACATTTTCATGAACCTGGTTCATATCAGAGAGAGAGAGAGAGGGATTTGCTGCCATGCCTCTCGAGAAAATTCCTCTAACATCTTCCCTTCCTATTTCTCTCTCTAGTACCTCATTTTGAATAAAAACACTTAAAAGACACTCCTCAAGCATCCTCTCTCTCTATTGTGTAGGAAAAAATAGAGAAGAGCTCAGAGAAAAGGCTCCAAGCATTTATGAGACCAAAACTTGAATGTTGGGCAAGATGGAACCTCTAAGGAAAGATCAAGGCATTTAATGAAGAGGATCCTTGCCCACTAAAGGAGAATCCATCATCATGCTAATATCCTTATTTCCTTCGTGGATGCACTATTTTGATAAAAAGCAAGATAGGGAGTGAGTTTGCCATAATTTGAGGTTCATGACATTTAATGGGAGGATTTCTACTCATTAAAAGCGCATCTAGCCATTTAATAAAGAAGAAATAGATAGTTCTTGCAAATCATTGATATTTAACATGTCTCCATTAGACCTAAAGAACCAAAGGTGATTGAGAGAATTTTCAGAGGTATTCAATATCGTTAGCTACCAATTCTCTGTGATTTATTGCTAAGCCAATTTGTTCTTATTTTCTTAGTGAGTTTTGTGCTATCAAATTGTTATGAGTGAGTTTCTTTCATATTTGTCAAACCTTTTTGTTTAAAATTCTTATTGTTGATTTTGTTGGAACCTTTAGAAAATCCTATAGTGGTTGTGAGGTTGTAGAAGCTTATGTTGTTGAGCCCTTGTTTTTTGGGTTACCTGTTTGTGTATATGCTATAAAAGTAAGTGTTGCTGAGCCCTTGGTATTAGGTCTCATGTTTGTACTTGTATCTAGTTTCTTCAGAGTTTGATGCTTATAGAGTAGTCCTCTCATTTAGTATGGTTGTAGTGAGTTGCATTTGATTTAGGAGCTTGACATATTTTGCCCCAAAAAAATTGAAGTCGTTAGACTTCATCAAGCACCATCTAGCTAGTTAAGCAAGTTAAAGGAGTTTTTTTTAATAATATTCTTTATTCCTTTTCATAGTTGCTTCTTCAGTTAGTGACATTATAGATCTAGTGAAATATATAAGTCCCAATATATTGTAGTAAAAATTTGACCATGGATCTTAAATAAACATAGAATCGTATGAGGAGGATCCTATATGTCACACCCCTAAATTGGAAGGTAAGTATGAAAGGTGAAACTTGATCTGATGGAAGTGAGTTAGGAGACTCAAAAGAATTTGGACAAACTTAAGAGCTTGGAGACAAAGGGGCTGGACGTGACTCTCAAAGATGGCCAACAAGAGATCTATTGCCGGGCATGGGAGGTCCAATGACTAGGTCAAGAGCCAAAGCCATGAAGCAAGTCTTGAATGGAGTGATCCAAAAGCTAATAGGAGGGAGCCTATGCACCTAGCTGAATTAGAGGCCCAAGAAAAACATAATGGCGTGAAGATCATTTTTTTTCTACAAGATGCTAGCCCAAGCCCAAAAAAAGCATACTTAGAGGAGCTCACTTAAATATCATGCATGCATTATGTGACTTCAAGAATGGTACCATTTTCCAATCTAATTCTCTTAGAAATATTTTGTTTTAATTATTTCCATGTAATAAGGCTTAATGGTTAAAGACAAACTTAGGATTTTAATGATTGTTTTCTTTTTTTTTTCAGAATATTGCTTTTATTAGGTGCTACCTTTCTTGGAGAATTAATGATTTTATTTTCCTACCATGTTTGCACCACCTAGGAGTTATGTTAAGTTTAGGGTTTCATTTGCCTTTCCTATATATTTGGAGTATATGTACTTAAAAAGGCAGACTTGAATGAATATTATTTTCAGAATCATTTCTGAATTGTGTGAGTTTTCTCTCGTGACTTGTGTTGGAGAAAATCCTTAACTTATCAAAGGGGTGGTTTTCTTTGTGCCATCTTGGACTAGAGTTTTAAGAGACAGATTCTCTCACGACATGTTTGGTATGCTTATGGAAAGGGAAATGCAAAGTGAACATTAGGGAGAATAATAATTTTACCCTTATAATTATTATTGAGTCATTATTTAATACTATTTATCAATCATTGTTTAATTATTAAAAGTAAGGGTATTATAGGTATTTTTTACCTACAAAATCTCCTTTTTTCTTTCCCTTTCCCTTTCCCTTTCCATACCTAACTTTCTATGTACCAAATGGGCCATTAGAGTTCTACACCATTGATCAACATTCTATTTCTTTTCTCATTTTCATTTTCTGCTCATTGTTTCCTTTGCTGTCTAAGTTTGTTCTTGCTTGTTCTTTGCATTGCAACCAATTCCAAGCATGGTTCCACACCTTTGGGGATTCCTAGGACATATTTCTACAGGGTCTCTTATCATCTAGTATTAGAGCTTAGGTTGTTAGGATTCAAGGTATCATCTTTTATTTCATTCCATTCTTTTTCTTCATCTCTTCTGGTGTTTCTTCTCTACTTCCATTTGTGCTTTTGTGTTTGTGTGCCATCTCCTTCCTCTACTTTTTTCCCTTGTGATGTGCATCTCCCATCTCCTCTTCTATCCATTTGTTGAGTTTGGAGATTAAAGGCTAGTTTCCTATTTTGATTACATATCAATTGGTCAATTGAGTGGCTGCCAAATATCATCCTACTTCCCTATTTTGCATTCAAGTAACAAGATTTCTTTCCTATCTTATTAAACTTGGATTGCAAGTAGATCCTAAAATTGGTCAATTTGGACTACAAGTAGTTTCTTATTTTGATAGTTTCCTATTTTGATTAACTTACATTACAAGTCACAAGTAGTTTCCTAATTTCTTAAACTTAAATTGTAAGTTTCCAATAGTTTCTGATTTTATTAAACTTTAGTTGCAAGTCACAATTCTTTCCTATTCTCTTAAACTTTAAGAGCAAGTTCTTACTTTCCTCCCTTATTTCTTTCCTATTCTTTGATTGTTGTTGACTTCTTTCTTCCTCCTTTTCAGATTAGAGTCATGTTTTCAGAATTAATGTTGGTCCATTTTTGTTTCTTTGAGAACTTTGAATTTTGGGATTCTAGTTTGAGATTGCCATTTTTTAAACTACTCCTTCTAATTTTTTGGATTTAATTTAGCATACTATGAAGCAAGTTAAGTGAAAAAAAGGCAAGAGTGTTTTCATCATTGAAAAAGCCAAGAATATTTGTGTGAAACACGTGTAATAATTGCATCATTTTGGAGTGAAAACATGTGAGGGGGTAGTGAGGTCCAATTTTATTATTCACTAACATTTCAGGTGTTAATCATGTATAGAAGTGAAGACATAAATCTGTTAGTGAGCAATTCAAGAGGTTGAATTCAAGGTTGGATGATATGGAGTCTTCTACCTCCAATCCTAAAGTAAGGCATGCCAAGAACATTGTCATAGAAGATGAAGATGAATCTCATTCTGAGAAAGAGGTCCAACATATATGAGCTAGGCAAGTGCCAAACCAAAAAGAAGGATGCTCTTGGCAACATAAAGATGAAAATGCCCTCTTTCCAAAGAAAAAATGATCCTAATGCATACCTGGAGTAGGAAAGTTATGTGGAGCATGTCTTTGAGTGTCATTTAGATGCGAGTAAGGTAAAACTAGCTACTGTTGAGTGTTGAGTTTACTGACTAGTATTTGATGGGATTAGTTGCTGTCTAGCAAGAGGCGAACTTGATGTGAGACCTCTTAGAAACCTATTCTAGGAACCCCAAATAACACAGATCAGTGATCGAATTTTGGCATCCAGCACAAGAACAAATAATATGGACAATAAGTAACAAAGAACAAAGAACAAAGAAGAAGAAGAAGAGATGTTGGTCAATGGAATTAAACCCTAAGAGAACCCGTCTCTTAGAACCCTAATCTGGGATGCCACAAAGGAAACCACTCCTTTGATAAGTCAAAGATTTTCTCCAACACACAAAGGCCACAAGAGAAACCTCACAAATCAGAAATGATTCTGAAAAGATAATTCATTCAATCTGCCATTCTTGGAGTACAAGTGGGCCTTAATATAGGCATTTGAAAAATAAAACCCTAAACAGAATAATTCCTAGGTGGCGCCTTTTACATGGTAGGAAAAATAAAAGAAATTTAAATCTGAACAAATTCATCAAGAATGATGTCTAAAAATCTGAAACAGCAACAATCATATTAAAACAAAATAAAATAAGAGAATTTTGTGGAAAATGGCTAGACTCCTTCAATTAGGCTCCCTTTGGGCTTGGGCTAGCATCTTGTAGGAATGAAATAATTTTTATGCTAATTTGTTCCTTTTGGGCTTCATATTCAGCTAAGACTATGGGCTCCAAGTCTATTAGTTTTTGGATCACTCCATTCAAGGCCTCCTTCATAACTTTGGCTCTTGATCTTGTGCATGGGTCTCCCATACCTTGCAATGGATCTTTATTTGGCCATCTTTTAGAGTCACGTCTAGCCCTTTTGTTTCTAAGTTCTTGATTTTGTTCAAGCTTTTTCAAATCTCCTATCTCACACCTCCATCATTCCCTCCATCCTGAAAAGGATTCGTCCTCGAATCTGCAATATCAAAAAGAGAAAAGTCAGCCATATTGAAAGTTGCGCTTACAGTCCCATAAGAACTAGGTAAATCAATTTTATATGCATTATCATTTATTCTTTCTAACACTTGGAAAGGACCATCGCCTCTTGGGTGTAATTTGGACTTCCTTTGTCAAGGAAACCTTTCTTTCCTCAAATGAACCCACACCCAATCTCCTGGTTCAAAGATAACCTTCCTTTGGCCTTTATTAGCATGTTGAGCATATTGCTCATTCTTGCGCTCAATGTTTGCCTTAACCTTAGCATGAAGATCCTGCACAAACTTAGCTTTCTTTGCACCATCAAGGTTAGCAAACTCATTACAAGTCAAAGGAAGTAGATCCAAGGGAGTCAAAGGATTAAAACCATATACAATCTCAAAAGGAGAAAACTCAGTTGTAGAATGCAAGACACGATTATATGCAAACTCAATGTGAGGCAAACACTTTTCCTAATTCTTTAATTTTTTTTGAATTACAACACGCAATAAGGAAGAAAGTGTTCAATTCACCACTTCAGTTTGTCCATCCGTTTGAGGATGTGCAACCGTAGAAAACATAAGCTTTGTACCCAGCTTAACCCACAAAGTTTTCCAAAAGTGACTAACAAATTTAACATCACGGTCACTCACAATAGATCGGGGCAAACCATGCAATCTAACAATCTCCTTGAAAAACAAATTAGAAATATGGACAGCATCATTTGTTTTTGAGCAAGCAATGAAATGAGCCATTTTACTAAATCGATCAACAACAACAAATATGCTATCCTTTCCACTAGATGTTCTAGGCAATCCAAGCATAAAATCCATTGAAATATCTACCCAAGGATGAGAAGGAACAGGTAAAGGAGTATACAAACCATGTGGTTGCATTTTAGATTTAGCGTGCTTGCATACAATGCACTTTTAAATATAGCAATCACATCCCTACGCATATGAGGCCAATAAAAAATGTTCCTTCAACACGGATAAAGTCTTTTCTATCCCAAAGTGCCTCATCAAACCACCCCATGAGATTCTTTAACCAAAAGTTCATGCATAGAACAAACAGGCACACACAATTTATTTCCTTTAAACAAGAAACCATCAAATCTAAAGAAATCATGAGCACCAAGTTTTTCACACAACTTCCAAGTTTCAGCAAAATCAGTATCACATTCATACATGCTTTTGAAAGATTCAAAACCAATCAACCTAGCTTGCATAGATGTAATGAGACTATACCTCCTAGACAAAGCATCAGCCACAATATTTTCTTTCCCCTTTTTATGTTTAAGTACATAAGGAAATGACTCAATGAATTCAAACCACACAGCATGCCTCTTATTCAACTTATCTTGGGTCTTTAGGTATTGAAGACTCTTATGATCAGAATGCAAAACAAATTCCTTAGACCATAAATAATGTTGCCAATGTTCCAGAGCTCTTTTTAAAGCATATAATTCCTTGTCATAAGTTGAATAATTCAAACAAGCACCACTAAGCTTTTCACTAAAGTAAGCAATAGGCCTAGACTCTTGCATCAAAACAGCACCAATATCAATTCCAGAGGCATCACATTCAACTTCAAAAACTTTAGAGAAATCAGGAAGAATAAGTAGATGGGCATTGGTCAATTTATCTTTCAAAGTGTTAAAAGCCGCCTCTTGTGCCTCACCCCATTTAAAGACAACATTTTTCTTTACCAGCTCATTTAAAGGTGCAGCAAGGGTTGAGAAGTCCTTTACAAAACGTCGGTAGAAACTTGCAAGTCCGTGGAAACTCCTCACCTCACTAGCATTCTTAGGTGTTGGCCACTCATGAATTGCCTTTACCTTCTCTTCATCCACCCGGAGGCCATTAGTACCTACAACAAAACCAAGGAAAACAACAGAATCCAAGCAGAAAGAGCATTTCTCTAAATTTGCAAAGAGTTTATTTTCTCTCAAAATAATAAACACAAAATACAAATGCTTAACATGCTCTTCTAGATTCTTAGAAAACACAAGAATGTCATCAAAATACACAACAACAAACTTTCCTATGTAAGGGCGAAACACATGATTCATTAAGCTCATGAATGTACTAGGAGCATTAGTTAAGCCAAAGGGCATAACAAGTCATTCATACAAACCAAACTTAGTCTTAAATGCAGTCTTCCACTCATCACCCTCTTGCATCCTAATTTGATGATAACCACTCCTAAGATCTATTTTTGAAAACAAGCAAGCACCATGCAACTCATCAAGTCTAGGAATGGGATATCTATGCTTAACTGTGATTTTGTTAATGGCTCGGCAGTCCATACACATCCTCCATTTGCCATCCTTCTTGGGCACAAGTATTACCAGAACAACACATAGACTAAGGTTTTCTCTCACAAACCCCTTTTTCATGAGTTCTTCTACTTGTCTCTGAATTTCCTTAGTCTCTTTTGGATTTGCCCTATAAGCAAGTCAGTTAGGAAGAGATGCTTCAGGAATAAAATCAATCTTGTGTTCAATGCCTCTTATAGGAGGCAATCCTTCCAGTACCTCTTCCGGAAACAAGTCTTTATATTCCTGCAACAAACTTCAAACACTAGAAGGAAGAGATTCATCAAGGTCACTAAGGGTTAGATAAACATCCTTATATAAGAGTACAACAGATGTCTCACTACAAAAAACCCTCTTAATCTCTCCTCTACCAGAAAATAATGTTACTTTCTTTTCTTCACTCTCTTGACTTTTCAGTAGCTCTCTTTCCTTTTCTCTCCATCTCACCTTCTTTACTTTCTTCTCACGCACTTTCTTTTCTTTCTCTCTTAGCTTGCATTCTTGAGTAATTTTCTTTTGATCCTCATATGCTTGCAAGGGTCTGAGAGGGGTTAACATAATGGTTTTCTTATTAAACTCAAGAGAATACCTGTTAGTATAACTATCATACTTAACTTTCCTATCAAATTGCCAAGGTCTACCCAATAATAAGTATCCAGCATACATAGGAGCTATATCACACAAAACCTCATCATGGTAACTTACTATGGAAAATGCTACAACAACCTGTTTAGTAACTTTAACATCCCCATTATCATTGAACCACAACAAATTATAAGGAGTGGGGTGTTTTCTAGTTGGCAAACCTAGCTTTTCAACTAACAAGGTACTAGCAACATTAGTACAGCTCCCATTATCAATGATAAGACTACATACCTTGTTGTTAACAAAACACCTAGTGTGAAAGATATGCTCTCATTGTTCTTTTTCAAGCTCTTCTTTAGGTTGAATGCTAAGAGCACGCCTTGACACTAGAACCTCACCAAACACAACTTCAGCTACCTCCATATCAGATTCATCACCTCCATTGGAGCTCAACTCAGCTTCCACTTCTTCATCACCACTACTTTCACTAGTAACAACACCATTCTCAAGCAAAATCATAGTCCTTTTATTTGGACATTGTGAAGCAATGTGACCAAAACCTTGACATTTAAAGCATTTAATTTTAGAAGAACTAGAAGAAGATTTAGGTTCAGATTTACCTTTAGAAGTAGGTGTTTGCATCTTCAACTTATTCTCCTCTCTAGGCTTGGTCTCTCCCTTAAACTTGAAAGAGGACTTGAAGTCTTTGTTGGAACTAGCATGTGATTTCAATTTCTGTTTTGCCTTAAAATGCTTTTCCACCTTAATGGCTTTATGCAACACCTCTTCCATATCAAGGTAGTTTTGCAATTCAACTTCTGTAGCAATTTCAGGGTTTAAGCCACCAAGAAATCTTGTCATTGTAACTTCTGAATCTTCCTCAATGTCAGCTTTGATCATGGCAATTTGCATTTGTTGAAAATATTCTTCCACACTCATAGATCCTTGTTTGATTTTGTGGAGCCTTTTGTGCACATCCCTATAGTAATGGGTAGGGACAAATCTCTTCCTCATGAGAGCCTTCATTTCTCTAGCCAAGACCGAATTGGACCCTCTCGAGAACACCTCCTACTAGTGGTCAATTGATCCCACCATAGGCTTGCATAATCTATAAACTCCAAAGTAGCTAATTTTACTTTACTTTCATCTGAAAAAGATTGGCAGTCAAATATAAACTCAACTTTTCTTTCCCATTCAAGGTATACATCAAGATCAGCTTTCCCTTGAAAGGAAGGGATTTTCATCTTGATATTACTAAATGCATCTTTCTTTTGAGGTGGAGCTCTCCTAACTCTTTCATGTTGGCTTTCCTTCTCAAAATCAAATTCATCTCCTCCTAGAATGTTTTTACCACGTCTTGCCTTGCTATTGGAAGAAGAAGAATCTATTTGATCCAACCTAATATTTAGCCTCTTGAATTGTTCTTGAACAGATTTGATGAACAATTTAAGGTCAACTTGGTTATCTTCACTTTCATACATGATTGGCACCTGAAATGTTAGTGAATAGCAAGAGAAAGGACTTGACCACTCCCTCTCGTGTTTCACTCTAAATGAAGCAAATTCACTCGTGTTTCACACTTGTAATGGCTTTTACAATGATGAAAACACTCTTGCCTTTTTCCTCTCAACTTGCGGAATAGTGTACTAAATTAAATCTAACAAATCAAAAGAAGTAGCAACTGAAGTGGCAATCTCAAATTAGAATTCAAGATGCAAAGTTCTCCAAGAGATAACAAAAGTCCAACATTTAAAAAAAAATTCCTAGGTGCAGCCAATGGAAAATACAGCAAGTGATTAGGAAAGGAAATGAAGACAATGAATTTATAGAACAAATGGTATGTGGCAGATTATGGGAGAACAAATGGTTAAATGATTAATTATCAAGAGGAAAGGATTGAAAGGAAATTGGAATATGAAATCAGTAATGAAGCAATCAGAAATTTAAAATTTAGAACAAGGTGAATGAATGCAAATTTCCTTTTATGAATTGTGCACAATATGACATTTAATGACTAGATCAACTCAAGGAATAAAAAATGATAATTCCAAGAATAGATTATCTTCAGCAATTGCAATTTAAGTCAACAATTTATAATTTCCAGCATAACTTTCTTTTCACAGATTTTGACTTCCTTTTTTTTTCTTTTTTTTTTGCAACTTTTCCTTCTTTTCTTTTCTTTTCCTTTTTTTTTTCACTGTAATATACTCTCTTTTTTTTTTCGAATATCAAAGGTGCTGAAATTTGCAAACAGAACACAAGATTTCTGAAAGATAAAAAATGCACGCAAGAAACAGCTATAACCTGCTCTAGAAAAATCGGATTGATGTGATTCCAAAACGAGAAGAAAGAAGAGATCTTGAGACACAAGAAAGACCTATTACACGTCTAAAAATACGAAGGAAAACACCAGAAACAGCTGTACGAAAATGAGGACGAACAGAAACTAATCAAATGAAATAAGGGAAAAGAACAAAGAAAAAGTGGATGAAACCAACCTCAACCTGGCTCTGATACCAGATGATGTGAGACGCCTTAGAAACCCATTCTAGGAACCCCAAATGACACGGATCAGTGATCTAATTTTGGCATGCAGCAAAAGAACAAATAATATGAAAAATAAGCAACAAAGAACAAAGAACAAAGAACAAAGAAGAAGAAGAAGAGATGTTGGTCAATGGAATTGAACCCTAAGAGAACCTGTTTCTTAGAACCCTAATCCAAGATGCCACAAAGAAAACCACTCCTTTAATAAGTCAAAGATTTTCTCTAACACATAAAGGCCACAAGAGAAACCTCACAAATCAGAAATGATTCTGAAAAGATAATTCATTCAATCTGCCATTCTTGGAGTACAAGTGGGCCTTATATAGGCATTTGAAAAATAAAACCCTAAACAGAATAATTCTTAGGTAGCGCCTTTTACATGGCGGAAAAAATAAAAGAAATTTAAATATGAACAAATTCACCAAGAATGGTGTCTAAAAATATGAAACAGCAACAATCAAATTAAAACAAAATAAAACTAAGAGAATTTTGTGGAAAATGGCTGATTTTGTGGAAAATGGCTAGACTCCTTCAATTAGGCTCTCTTTGGGCTTGAGCTAGCATCTTGTAGGAATGAAATAATCTTTATGCCAATTTGTTCCTTTTGGGCTTCATATTCAGCTAAGACTATAGGCTCCAAGTCTATTAGTTTTTGGATCACTCCATTTAAGGCCTCTTTCATAGCTTTGGCTCTTGATCTTGTGATACGATATCAGTAGGCATGCCCATTAGAGTACAAGAAGTTCGAGAAGTCTTCATCCATCAAGAAACTAAAATCATTCAAAAGCGTATGATTCAGGTTCAAATGGCTCATGAAAGGATGACCTATGCTCAAGAGGCCCAAATTGTGCTAGTATATGTCCAAAAATCTCAAAGAGTTTAAGATAATATCTATGTTAGACGTCGGCCCAAGTTTAGAGCCCAAGATCCGTATTTGATCAATTCGAAACATGCTGAATTGAACTTTGGACATGAGATCTCTTTAAAGATGCAAAAGTGGAAGTCCAAGTGGAAGCCCAATGTCCTAAGAAGGTCCATGGAGATGTTAAAGGCCCAATGTAGTTATACACATACAAGAGGAGTGTCAAGGCCCAATTGGAGTCCAATTGCAAGAAATTAAAAATCATGTGTCAACCATGTGATTTTTAATGAAGTATATGCATCCTATGTGACTACTTAAAGAAGATAATTAGTTTTGACTAGGATTCTTTTTGAATTTTGTTTTTTTATTATTTTATTATTTTTTGGACTTGGTCAAGGAGCTTATCTAGGAGATTAAGTTAAAGTTATTATCCTAATCTTGTTCCTTGATTTTAGGCATTATTTAAAATATTTCTAATCAGATTTTAAAGTTTTAGTTTTATTAGGATTTAAGTCTTTTAGAAATTTTGCCTATAAAAGGCCCCCTATTGTACTCTATTTAAGAAGATCATGAATGAATAAATTTGAGTATTATTCAATACTTTGTGAGGCTTTTTGCTTCTTTGTGTTCTCTGAGAGTACACGTGACTTATCAAAGGATTGGTCTTCCTTTATGGCATCTTGAGGCTAGGGTTCTAAGAGACAGGTTCTCTTAGTGTCTTTCCTTTGACTAATATTCTTGTTTTCTAGCCGGTCCTGTGCAAAGTGTCATCTTGTTGAAGGTTCCTAGGACAAGGTTCCTAGAGGGTCTTGCATCATTTGGTATTAGAGCTTTGGTTCGCTAGTACAAGGTATATTTTTGTGTTTTTCTACCACTGTTCTTCATATTTTCTTTCCTTCCATTTGTATTACCTTTTCACCTTCACCTTTGTCTTCCATCTTCTTCTTTCTTCCATTGTTGTGTACCTTCATCCTTATTCAAAAAAAAATTCGAAAATGAAAAATTCAAAAAAGAATTGAAAAAAAAAAGTGAAAAAAAAGAAAAAAAGAAGAAATTGCAAGTTGTGTAAATTCAAAAGCTTGGAGTTAATTTCCTAATTGGAGTTAGTTTCCTAATTGGAATCAATTTCCTAATTGGAGTTATTTTCCTAATTTGAGTCAATTTCCTAATTAGAGTTAATTTCCTAATTGGAGTCAATTTCCTAATTGGAGTTAGTTTCCTAATTGAACTCAATTTCCTAATTGGACTTAGTTTTCTAATTTTTAGATTTTCTTAAAATTAGTTTCCTAATTTCCCAAGTAGTTTCCTATTTTTAAAGTTTCTTATTTTCAGATTTTTCCTTTTCTTCTCCTTCCTTCCAAGCCATCCAAACCTTACCTTCCGCCTTGTTCTCCTTTCCTCTTTCTCTTTTTGTTATACACCTCTTTTTCTCCTTTGTTTGATTCTTTTGAAATTTGCATTTTAGGATTCTAGTTTTTTTTATTACCACTAGTATGATCTTTCATTTGATTTGCTTGTGACTTACTTAGAACACTTGTAAGAAGCAAATTGTTGAGTGGTAAAAGGCAAGAGCGCAATTAACATTAAAGAAAAAGCCAAAAAAAAAAAAGAGTTAAACACGAGTGAACTTATCATCTTTTGAGTGTAAACACGTGAGAAAAGTGTGTGAGGTCCTATTTCTTCGTTGACTAACTTTTCAGGTGACAAGATGTCTAGTGAATACAAATTTCTTGAAGAGGCTAACAAAGAGCGATTCAAGCAATCTTGTGCATGGTTAGATGCATTCCAATCCAACTCCAACTCTACAAGACAAGATAAGGAAAAGTCATCTCCTGATTTCCATACTAGATGCCTTATCAAAGAGAAAGTGTGCAGCATGACTATTGATAATAGTAGCTATGTAAATGTTGCTAGTACCTTAGTAGTTAAGAAATTAAACTTGCCTATTATAAAGCATCCTAGGCCCTATACCTTGTTAAAGGGTAGTGTTGAATTTAGGGTTAATAAGCAAGTTTTAATTTCTTTCTCCATTGGTAAATATCATGATAAAGTGCTATGTAATGTGGCTCCTATGTATGAGGGACATATTATGCTTGGTAAACCATGGAAACATGTTAGAAAGCAAAATATGTTAAGTATAAGCACAAATATTGCTATTGCTATTCATTTATATTAATGAAAAACATCATGTATTGTGATGTGAGACTCCATAGAAACCCGTTCTAGGAACCCCAAATAACACGGATCAGTGATCGAATTTTGGCAAGCAACACAAGAACAAAGAACAAAGAAGAAGAAAAAGAAGAGATGTTGATCAATGGAATTGAACCCTAAGAGAACCCGTCTCTTAGAAACCCTAATCCGAGACGCCACAAAGGAAACCACTCCTTTGATAAGTCAAAGATTTTCTCTAGCACACAAAGGTCACAAGAGAAACCTCACAAATCAGAAATGATTCTGAAAGATAATTCATTCAATCTGCCATTCTTGGAGTACAAGTGGGCCTTATATAGGCATTTGAAAAATAAAACCCTAAATAGAATAATTCCTAGGTTACATAAAAGAAATTTAAATCTAAACAAATTCATCAAGAATGGTGCCTAAAAATCTGAAACAGCAACAATCAAATTAAAACAAAATAAAACTAAGAGAATTTTGTGGAAAATAGCTGATTTTGTGGAAAATGGCTAGACTCTTTCAATTAGGCTCCCTTTGGGCTTGGGCTAGCATCTTGTAGGAATGAAATAATCTTTATGCCAATTTTTTCCTTTTGGGCTTCATATTCAGCTAAGACTATGGGCTCCAAGTCTATTAGTTTTTGGATCACTCCATTCAAGGCCTCCTTCATAGCTTTGGCTCTTGATCTTGTGCATGGGCCTCCCATACCTTGCAATGGATCTTTAGTTGGCCATCTTTTAGAGTCACGTCCAGCCCTTTTGTTTCCAAGCTCTTGATTTTGTTCAAGCTTCTTCAAATCTCCTATCTCGCCTCCATCATTCCCTCCCTCTTGAAAAGGATTCGTCCTCGAATCTGCAATATCAAAAAGAGAAAGGTCAGCCACATTGAAAGTTGCGCTTACATTCCCATAAGAACTAGGTAAATCAATTTTATATGCATTATCATTTATTCTTTCCAACACTTGGAAAGGACCATCGCCTCTTGGGTGTAATTTGGACTTCCTTTGTTCAGGAAACCTTTCTTTCCTCAAATGAACCCACACCCAATCTCTTGGTTCAAAGATAACCTTCCTTCGGCCTTTATTAGCATGTTGAGCATATTGCTCATTCTTGCGCTCAATGTTTGCCTTAACCTTAGCATGAAGATCCTGCACAAACTTAGCTTTCTTTGCACCTTCAAGGTTAGCAAACTCATTACAAGGCAAAGGAAGTAGATCTAAGGGAGTCAAAGGATTAAAACCATATACAATCTCAAAAGGAGAAAACTCAGTTGTAGAATGCAAGACACGATTATATGCAAACTCAATGTGAGGCAAACACTTTTCCCAATTCTTTAAATTTTTTTGAATTACAACACGCAATAAGGAAGAAAGTGTTTGATTCACCACTTCGGTTTGTCCATCCGTTTGAGGATGTGCAACCGTAGAAAACACAAGCTTTGTACCCAACTTTGCCCATAACGTTTTCCAAAAGTGACTAACAAATTTAACATCACGGTCACTCACAATAGATCAGGGCAAACCATGCAATCTAACAATTTCCTTGAAAAACAAATCAAAAATATGGATAGCATCATTTGTTTTTTAGCAAGCAATGAAATGAGTCATTTTACTAAATCGATCAACAACAACAAATATGCTATCCTTTCCACTAGATGTTCTAGGCAATCCAAGCACAAAATCCATTGAAATATCTACCCAAGGATGAGAAGGAACAGGTAAAGGAGTATACAAACCATGTGGTTGCATCTTAGATTTAGCGTGCTTGCATGCAATGCACCTTTTACATATAGCAATCACATCCCTACGCATATGAGGCCAATAAAAATGTTCCTTCAACATGGAAAAAGTCTTTTCTATCCCAAAGTGTCCCATCAAACCACCCCCATGAGATTCTTTAACCAAAAGCTCACGCATAGAACAAATAGGCACACACAATTTATTTCCTTTAAACAAGAAACCATCAAATCTAAAGAAATCATGAGCACCATGTTTTTCACACAACTTCCAAGTTTCAGCAAAATCAGCATCATATTCATACATGCTTTTGAAAGATTCAAAACCAATTAACCTAGCTTGCATAGATGTAATGAGACTATACCTCCTAGACAAAGCATCAGCCATAACATTTTCTTTCCCCTTTTTATGTTTAAGTACATAAGGAAATGACTCAATGAATTCAAGCCACACAGCATGCCTCTTATTCAACTTATCTTGGGTCTTTAGGTATTGAAGACTCTTATGATTAGAATGCAAAACAAATTCCTTAGACCATAAATAATGTTGCCAATGTTCCAGAGCTCTTTTTAAAGCATATAATTCCTTGTCATAAGTTGAATAATTCAAACAAGCACCATTAAGCTTTTCACTAAAGTAAGCAATAGGCCTAGACTCTTGCATGAAAACAGCACCAATACCAATTCCAGAGGCATCACATTCAACTTCAAAAACTTTAGAGAAATCAGGAAGAATAAGTAGAGGGGCATTGGTCAATTTATCTTTCAAAGTGTTAAAAGCTGCCTCTTGTGCCTCACCCCATTTAAAGACAACATTTTTCTTTACCAGCTCATTTAAAGGTGCAGCAAGGGTTGAGAAGTCCTTTACAAAACGTCGGTAGAAACTTGCAAGTCCGTGGAAACTCCTCACCGCACTAGCATTCTTAGGTGTTGGCCACTCCCAAATTACCTTCACCTTCTCTTCATCCACCCAGAGGCCATCAGTACCTACAATAAAACCAAGGAAAACAACAGAATCCAAGCAGAAAGAGCATTTCTCTAAATTTGCAAAGAGTTTATTTTCTCTCAAAATAATAAACACAGAATGCAAATGCTTAACATGCTCTTCTAGATTTTTAGAAAACACAAGAATGTCATCAAAATACACAACAACAAACTTTCCTATGTAAGGGCGAAACACATGATTCATTAAGCTCATGAATGTACTAGGAGCATTAGTTAAGCCAAAGGGCATAACAAGCCATTCATACAAACCAAACTTAGTCTTAAATGCAGTCTTCCACTCATCACCCTCTTGCATCCTAATTTGATGATAACCACTCCTAAGATCTATTTTTGAAAACAAGCAAGCACCGTGCAACTCATCAAGCATGTCATCAAGTCTAGGAATGGGATATCTATACTTAACTGTGATTTTGTTAATGGCTCGGCAGTCCACACACATCTTCCATTTGCCATCCTTCTTGGGCACAAGTATTATCGGAACAGCACATAGACTCAGGCTCTCTCGCACAAACCCCTTTTTCATGAGTTCTTCCACTTGTCTCTGAATTTCCTTAGTCTCTTCTGGATTTGCCCTATAAGCAGGTCGGTTAGGAAGAGATGCTCCAGGAATAAAATCAATCCTGTGTTCAATGCCTCTTATGGGAGGCAATCCATCCGGTACCTCTTCTGGAAACAAGTCTTTATATTCCTGCAACAAACTCAAAACACTAGAAGGAAGAGATTCATCAAGGTCACTAAGGGTTAGATAAACATCCTTATACAAGAGTACAAAAGATGTCTCACTACATAAAGCCCTCTTAATCTCTCCTCTACCAGAAAATAATGTTACTTTCTTTTCTTCACTCTCTTGACTTTTCTTTTTAGTAGCTCTCTTTCCTTTTCTTTCCAATTCACTTTCTTTTCTTTCTTGCTCATGCACTTTCTTTTCTTTCTCTCTTAGCTTGCATTCTTGAGTAATTCGCTTTTGATCCTCATATGCCTGCAAGGGTCTGAGAGGGGTTAGCATAATGGTTTTCTTATTAAACTCAAGAGAATACCTATTAGTATAACCATCATACTTAACTTTCTTATCAAATTGCCAAGGTCTTCCCAATAATAAGTGTCCAGCATACATAGGAGCTATATCACACAAAACCTCATCATGGTAACTTCCTATGGAAAATGCCACAACAACCTGTTTAGTAACTTTAACATCCCCATTATCATTGAACCACAACAAATTATAAGGAGTGGGGTGTTTTCTAGTTGGCAAACCTAGCTTTTCAACTAACAAGGTACTAGCAACATTAGTGCAGCTCCCATTATCAATGATAAGACTACATACCTTGTTGTTAATAAAACACCTAGTGTGAAAGATATGCTCTCGTTGTTCTTTTCCAAGCTCTTCTTTAGGTTGAATGCTAAGAGCATGCCTTGACACTAGAACCTCACCAAACATAGCTTTAGCTACCTCCACATCATATTCATCACCTCCATTGGAGCTCAACTCAGCTTCCACTTCTTCATCACCACTACTTTCACTAGTAACAACACCATTCTCAAGCAAAATCATAGTCGTTTTATTTGGACATTGTGAAGCAATGTGACCAAAACCTTGACATTTAAAGCATTTAATTTTAGAAGAACTAGAAGAAGATTTAGGTTCAGATTTACCCTTAGAAGTAGGTGTTTGCATCTTCAACTTATTCTCCTCTTTAGGCTTGGTCTCTCCCTTAAACTTGAAGGAGGACTTGAAGTCTTTGTTGGAACTAGCATGTGATTTCAATTTCTGTTTTGCTTTAAAATGCTTCTCCACCTTAATGGCTTTATGCAACAACTCTTCCATATCAAGGTAGTTTTGCAATTCAACTTCTGTAGCAATTTCAAGGTCTAAGCCACCAAGAAATCTTGCCATTGTAACTTTTGAATCTTCCTCAATGTCAGCTTTGATCATGGCAATTTGCATTTGCTGAAAATATTCTTCCACACTCACAGATCCTTGTTTGATTTTGTGGAGCCTTTTGTGCACATCCCTATAGTAATGGGTAGGGACAAATCTCTTCCTCATGAGAGCCTTCATTTCTAGCCAAGACCGAATTGGCTCTCCAGAACGCCTTCTACTAGTGGTTAATTGATCCCACCATAGGCTTGCATAATCTGTAAACTCTAAAGCAGCTAATTTCACTTTACTTTCCTCTGAAAAAGATTGGCAGTCAAATATAAACTCAACTTTTCTTTCCCATTCAAGGTATACATCAGGATCAGCTTTCCCTTGAAAGGAAGGGATTTTCATCTTGATATTACTAAATGCATCTTTCTTTTGAGGTGGAGCTCTCCTAACTCTTTCATGTTGGCTTTCCTCCTCAAAATCAAATTCATCTCCTCCTAGAACATTTTTACCACGTCTTGCCTTGCTATTGGAAGAAGAAGAATCTATTTGATCCAACCTAGTATTTAGCCTCTTGAATTGTTCTTGAACAGATTTGATGAACAATTTAAGGTCAACTTGGTTATCTTCACTTTCATACATGATTGGCACCTGAAATGTTAGTGAATAGCAAGAGAAAGGACCTGACCACTCCCTCTCGTGTTTCACTCTAAATGATGCAAATTCACTCGTGTTTCACACTTGTAATGGCTTTTACAATGATGAAAACACTCTTGCCTTTTTCCTCTCCACTTGCTTCCTATAGTGTACTAAATTAAATCCAACAAATCAAAAGAAGAAGCAACTAAAGTGGCAATCTCAAATTAGAATTCAAGATGCAAAGTTCTCCAAGAGACAACAAAAGTCAAACATTTAAAATAAAAATAAAAATTCGTAGGTGCAGCCAATGGAAAATACAGCAAGTGACTAGGAAATGAAACGAAGTCAATGAATTTATGGAACAAATGGTATGTGGCAGATTATGGGAGAATAAATGGTTAAATGATTAATTATCAAGAGGAAAGGATGGAAAGGAAATTAGAATCTGAAATCAGTAATGAAGCAATCAGAAATTTGAAATTTAGAACAAGGTGAATGAATGCAAATTTCCTTTTATGAATTATGCACAATATGCCATTTAATGACCAGATCAACTCAAGGAATCAAAAATGGTAATTCCAAGAATAGATGATCTTCAGCAATTGCAATTTAAGTCAACAATTTATAATTTCCAGCACAACTTTCTTTTTCACAGATTTTGACTTCCCTTTTTTTTTTCTTTTTTTTGTAACTTTTTCTTCTTTTCTTTTCTTTTCCCTTTTTTTTTTCACTGTAATATACTTTTTTTTTTTTCGAATCTCAAAGGTGCTGAAATTTGCAAACAGAACACAAGATTTCTGAAAGATCAAAATGACATGCACGCAAGAAACAGCTATAACTTGCTCTAGAAAAATCGGATTGACATGATTCCAAAACGAGAAGAAAGAAGAGATCTTGAGACACAAGAAAGACCTATTACATGTCCAAAAATACGAAGGAAAACACCAAAAATAGCCGCATGAAAATGAGGACGAATGGAAACTAATCAAACGAAATAAGGGAAAAGAACAAAGAAAAAGTGGATGAAGCTAACCTTAACCAATGCTCTGATACCAGATGATGTGAGACTCCATAGAAATCCGTTCTAGGAACCCCAAATAACACGGATCAGTGATCGAATTTTGGCAAGCAACACAAGAACAAAGAACAAAGAATAAAGAAGAAGAAGAAGAAGAGATGTTGGTCAATGGAATTGAACCCTAAGAGAACCCATCTCTTAGAATCCTAATTCGGGACGCCACAAAGGAAACCACTCCTTTGATGAGTCAAAGATTTTCTCCAGCACACAAAGGCCACAAGAGAAACCTCATAAATCAAAAATGATTCTGAAAGATAATTCATTCAATCTGCCATTCTTGGAGTACAAGTGGGCCTTATATAGGCATTTGAAAAATAAAACCCTAAACAGATAATTCCTAGGTTACATAAAAGAAATTTAAATCTAAACAAATTCATCAAGAATGGTGCCTAAAAATTTGAAACAGCAACAATCAAATTACAACAAAATAAAACTAAGAGAATTTTGTGGAAAATGGCTGATTTTGTGGAAAATGGCTAGACTCCTTCAATTAGGCTCCCTTTGGGCTTAGGCTAGCATCTTGTAGGAATGAATTAATCTTTATGCCAATTTGTTCCTTTTGGGTTTCATATTTAGCTAAGACTATGGGCTCCAAGTCTATTAGTTTTTGGATCACTCCATTCAAGGCCTCCTTCATAGCTTTGGCTCTTGATCTTGTGCATGGGCCTCCCATACCTTGCAATGGATCTTTAGTTGGCCATCTTTTAGAGTCACGTCCAGCCCTTTTGTTTCCAAGCTCTTGATTTTGTTCAAGCTTCTTCAAATCTCCTATCTCACCTCTATCATATTGGTACCTCTTGATCCTATGGATGTTTATGAGGATCAAGTGAGAATAGCACAAGCATACAAAATGAAAGAAAAAGAGAGAGAACATGAGTTAGAGAGAAAAAAAGAAAAAGAGAGAGAACATGAGTTAAAGAGAGAAAAAGAAGAGTTCGAAAAAGAAAAGAATGTGAGTGAAAAGAAAGAGCTAGAGAGTTGTGAGAAAAGTGAGAAAAGCATGAGTGTGAGCTTGTTTGATGAAAAAAGAGAGGTTGAGAGTGTGTGTAAGGATATTTATTTATCTACTAACAATCTTAACCTATCTTTATCTATTGTTGGTTCTAACTTCTTGCAAGTATGTGGAGATTTGTTTTCAAAGAAGCTATCCAATGGACCCTCATCTTCAACTAGCATTGAAAATAGTTGTGATTGCTTAGATTTGCTTCCTATGAAACCACCTGATGGCGAAGATTCGAGGACAAATCTTTTCAAAGAGGGAGGGAATGATACGGTATCAGTAGGCATGCCCATTGGAGTACAAGAAGTTCGAGAAGTCTTCATCCATCAAGAAACTAAAATCATTCAAAAGCGTATGATTCAGGTTCAAATGGCTCATGAAAGGATGACTTATGCTCAAGAGGCCCACATTGTGCTAGTATATGTCCAAAAATCTCAAAGAGTTCAAGATAATATCTATGTTGAACGTCAGCCCAAGTTTAGAGCCCAAGATCCATATTTGATCAATTCGAAACATGCTGAATTGAACTTTGGACATGAGATCTCTTTAAAGATGCAAAAGTGGAAGTCCAAGTGGAAGCCCAATGTCCTACGAAGGTCCATGGAGATGTTAAAGGCCCAATGTAGTTATACACATACAAGAGGAGTGTCAAGGCCCAATTGGAGTCCAATTGCAAGAAATTAAAAATCATGTGTCAACCATGTGATTTTTAATGAAGCATATGCATCCTATGTGATTACTTAAAGAAGCTAATTAGTTTTGACTAGGATTCTTTTTGAATTTCGTTTTTTTATTATTTTATTATTTTTTGGAATTGGTCAAGGAGCTTATCTAGGAGATTAAGTTAAAATTAATATCCTAATCTTGTTCCTTGATTTTAGGCATTATTTAAAATATTTCTAATCAGATTTTGAAGTTTTAGTTTTATTAGAATTTTAAGTCTTTTAGAAATTTTGCCTATAAAAGGCCCCCTATTGTACTCTATTTAAGAAGATCATGAATGAATAAATTTGAGTATTATTCAATACTTTGTGAGGCTTTTTGCTTCTTTGTGTTCTCTGAGAGTACACGTGACTTATCAAAGGATTGGTCTTACTTTGTGGCATTTTGAGGCTAGGGTTCTAAAAAGACAGGTTCTCTTAGGGTCTTTCCTTTGACTAACATTCTTGTTTTCTAGCCGGTCCCGGGCAAAGTATCATCTTGTTGAAGGTTCCTAGAGGGTCTTGCATCATCTTGTGTATGGGCCTCCTATACCTTGCAATGGATCTTTATTTGGCCATCTTTTAGAGTCACGTCCAGTCCTTTTGTTTCTAAGTTCTTAATTTTGTTCAAGCTTTTTCAAATCTCCTATCCCACCTCCATCAGAACTGGAGATGAACTGAAAGCATTGATAAGGAAGTGATTTGTACCTAATCATTACTACAGAGAGGTACATAAGAGACTTCAAAAGTTGAAACAGGGTTCCATGAGTGTGAAGGATTATTACCAAGAGATGGAGATTGCCATGATAAAGGCAAATGTGGTAGAGGACCTTGAGGCTACGATGGTGAGGTTTATTGAGTGTCTTAATCCTAACATTGCTGTGGTTGTGGACATTCATGATTACCTTGATATAGAGGAGCTTTTGCATAAAGCTATCAAGGTAGAAAAATGCTGGATGGTGAAGCAAAAGTTGAAATCATTTGCTAGTTCCAATAAGAAGTACCTTTGATGGTTCCAACAAGGAGTATAAGATGCCTTTCAAATCCAAAAGTGTGACCTAACCTAAAGAGGAGAACTATTTGAAGATGTAGATATCCAAAGCTAAGTCTTCTTCTAAATCCTTTTTTGATTCTTCTAAAATTAAGTGTTTTAAATGCCAAGATTTTGGTCACATTACTTCACAATGTTTGAATAAGAGGACTATAATTGCTCTTGAGAATGGATAGATGACTAGTGAAAGCAGTAGTAGAGAAGATGAAGAGGCCAGATCTAATATGGAGATAGCTAAGGTTGCAGTTGGAGAGGTACTAGTATCAAGATGTGCTCTTAACATACAACCAAAGGAGACCTTAAAAGGGAGCAATGTGAGAACTTGTTCCACATTAGGTGTTTTATCAATGACAAGATATGTAATCTTATTATAGACAATGGTAGTTGTACTAATGTAGCTAGTACCTTGTTAGTTGAGAAGCTAGGATTGCTAACTAGGAAGCACCCCACACCTTATAATATGTTATGGCTTAATGACAATGGGGATGATAAGGTAACTAAATAGGTGGTTGTAGCATTTTCCATAGGTAGCCATATAGACGAGGTTCTTTGTGATGTTGCACCTATATATGCTGGTCACTTGTTGCTTAGTAGACCTTGGCAATTTGACAGGAGAGTCAAGTATGATGGTTACACTAACATGTATTCTCTTATTTTCAATAATAAGACCATTATGTTGACCCCTCTTAGACCGATGCAAGCATTTGAAGATCAGAGGAGAATCACTTAGGACTGCAAGATGAGAGAGAAAGAGAAGAAAGAAAAAAAGAAAGAGTGATGCAAGACCCTCTGGGAACTAAGGAACCTTGGCACACAAATTGATCACCCGAGATTCGCTACGTCTCACACAAAAGTGAAAGTACACAAAGGGATTGTTGGTTGGAGGTTTCCCTAAGAGAACTTGTCTTTTAGAACCCTAGCCAATGACGCCACAAAAGATGACCAATCTTTTGATAAGTCACGTGAACTTTCAGAGAATAAAGGAAGCAAAAGTGATATGAACTAGACTTATGTGGAGAAGGATGCTCATGTGGAGAAGGACTTGGTGATAGATGGCCCAATGACAAGAGGAAGAGTTAAGCGTCTACAAAGAGCAATTGGACTTCAATTTACTGAATTAGAAGCCCATAATGTTAGTGCATGCATTGAGAGGAAGCAAATAGAGCCTTAATGATACAATACCAGTAGGCATGCCCATTGGAGCACAACAAATTCGAGAAACCCTCATCCATCAAGAACTTCAAAGAGCTCAAGTGGCCCAAATTGTGCTAGTATATGACCAAAAGTTTCAAGAGAGGGCCTAAAAAGATGTAAAAGTTGTGATCATGTTAATCATTCTACAAGAGGAGTGCTAAGGCCTAATTGGAGTCCAATTACAAGAGATTAAGAATCATGTGTCAACTATGTGATTTTTAATGAAGCATGAGCATCCCATGTGACTATTTAAAGGAGTTGATTAGTTTTGACTAGGATTCCTTAAGAATTTCGTTATTTATTTATTTTATTATTTTTAGGACTTGGTTAAAGAGCTTATCTTGGAGATTAAGTTAAAATTAGTATTCTAATCTTATTCCTTAATTTTAGGCACTATTTAAAATAATTCTAATAAGATTTTAGAGTTTTACTTTTATTAGGATTTTAGACTTTAGAAATTTTTGCCTATAAAAGCTTCCTATTGTACTCTATTTTGGATCATGAATGAATGAATTTGAGTATTATTCAACACTTTGTGAGGCTTTTGTTTCTTTGTGTTTCCGAGAGTTCACGTGACTTATCAAAGGATTGGTCTTCCTTTGTGGCATCTTGAGGCTATGATGTGATCCATCAAAGGGAGCAAGCTGTCTCAAATGCTTGGAATGATCCTCTACAAATTCCAAGTGGCCCAATGACAAGAGCATGAGCTAAAAGAATGAGAAAAGCCTTAAGTGGACTTGTTCAAGAGACTTGAACTAAGCAAATAGCAATTGAAGCAACAAAAGTCAAGCAAGATCCATACATTTCTAATGTGGACGTCTTCAACATCATATGGGCTGAAAATGGAGCTGCTGAGGCTAAATTGGGCCAAAACATTATGAATTGAAGTACTTGAACCATAGACCATCCATTGGTGGGCTCATTTAGGGCTAAATAATGTCATTTTGGGCTTAATAAGCTAATTTGTAGAACCCTAATGATATGAACCAGATTCATGAAGATGTTAATTCAAAATCTTCAAATGATTCTTTGCATCTTCCAATTGGACCTATTACAAGGGCAAAAGCTAAACAACTTAAAGAAGCATTAAGTGGACTTATTCAAGAGATTTGGACCAAGCAGAATTTTAAATTTGATCAAAACGTCCTCAACATTATTTGGGCTAAAGATGGAGTTATTGGAGCTAATTTGGGTTATAATGTTGAAAATTAGAGAGTTTGGACCAAGGGCCATACATACATTGACTCATTTGGGCCTAAATAATGATATTATGGGCTTAATATGCTGACTTTCAGAAGTTTTATGTATTTGGACGAAAATTAGAATTAATTAGCCTGATTATCCTTACTTTTCTGTTTTTAAAAAGATTTGATTTTGTATCCCTAATTTTTAGATCTTTCTGTTAGGATTATGTAGTTAGTTTCCTACTTTTCCTCCAGTAGATAGGTTTAAGCTACACTATAAATATATGTATTCTGCCTTCATTTGAATTAGATTGGAAGTAATAAAATTATTCTGAGTATTTCTCTAATTGTGAGAATCTTATCTTTTCTTTACTCTTGTGAAACCTTTATCTTGTCAACCTATCTTTAGGTTGGTGATTCAAGTTCGCAAAAGCCCCCAATTCGTGATTTGATCCAAATGTGTCATTGTGTGGATTGGTTTACTGTGTTCGTGGTTAGGCGCGTTGTCTAAGTATTAGGTCAACATTCTTATAACGTTGGTTGGCTATTTACTTCCGTCGAGTCTCGAACCATCATCTATCCATTAACCTACGTCGTGAAGATTGGGGCACCCCTTGATTTCTCATCATTTGGTATCAGATTTTCGGTTTACACGGTAGATTACCCATTATTATCCAATACCTTTTCCTTCTAACCTCTAAAGTTTCTTATTTACCATATCTTTTCTTTGCCACCTTGAATACAAAAAAAAAAAAGTTTCTACCTTGTTTCCAGATTTGATTCTTAGTATGCAAAATTTGGTTTTTATATTATAAGAGCCATTTATTTTGTAATCTAAAAAAATTTTTGTTGTTCTGAACATTGTTGTTTTTCCTTTATTTGTTCAATCCCTTTCCTTTTGAGATTTTGGACGATTAATAGGTCAATCCCGTTTCAGAATCTTAACTTTCATTTCATTTTGGAATCATCGAATTCGGAGTTCTCTAGAGGGAGTTATTGTCATTTTTAGTGGTAACATTTTCTGATCTGATTTGTTTTCTATTGTGTGACCTTGTGATTCTCTTTCATCTGATGCAAAAAAAAAAAAAACAGAGGCAAAAAAGAAGAAGAAAGGAATAGAAAAGAAAGGCAAAGAAAAAAAAGGTTAGCCAAAAAAAAAAGACAAAACAAAAAAAAAGAGAAAAAAAAAAAGAAAAAGAAGAAGAAGAAGAAGAAGGAATTGCTGATCAGATAATTTTTTTTTCTATTTTAACTTATTTCCTTTGATATTGTATTTTGCACTTCCTTATTTTGATTTGCTCTTGTTTCCCTTGTTTCTCCTTAATTGAACTTTCTTATTTTGATCTTGCATTTTCCTCATAGTTGAAATTTTCATAATTACATTTGTGGCTCTTTGGGATTTTAAACTTGATTTTGCATTATTAAGTAGTTAAATTGATGCGAGACCCACTAGGAACATGCCCTAGAGAACCTTCAACAATTCGAAACTTTGCCCGGGACCGGCTAGAAAACAAGAATGTTGGTCAAAGGAAAGACCCTAAGAGAACTTGTCTCTTAGAACCCTAGCCTTAAGACGCCACAAAGGAAGACCAATCCTTTGATAAGTCACGTGAACTCTCAGAGAACACAAAGAAGCAAAAGCCTCACAAAAGCCTCAAGACGCCACAAAGGAAAACCAATCCTTTGATAAGTCACGTGAACTCTCAGAGAACACAAAGAAGCAAAAGCCTCACAAAGAGTATTACTCTTAGGGTCTTTCTTTTGACCAACATTCTTGTTTTCTAGCCGGTCCTGGGCAAAGTTTCGAATTGTTGAAGGTTCTCTAGGGCATGTTCCTAGTGGGTCTCGCATCATTTGGTATCAGAGCTTTGGTTCGCTAGTACAAGGTATATTTTTGTGTTTTTCCTACCGTTGTTCTTCATACCTCTCTCCTTCCATTTGTGTTATCTTCTCATCTTCATCTTTGTCTTCTATCTTCTTCCTTCTTCCATTGTTGTGTGCCTCTATACTCATTTGAAAAAAAAAAAGGAGAGTGTGATACTCCAAAAAAAATTTAAAAAAAAAAGAGTTAAAAAAAAAGAGAAAAAGAAAAAAAAAAGAGAAATTCGAAAAAAAAAGTGAAAAAAAAGAGAAATTCGAAAAAAAGTGAAAAAAAAAGAGAAAGAAAGAGTGAAAAAAAAAGTTACAAGTTGTGGAGTTAGTTTCCTAATTGGAGACAATTTCCTAATTAGAGTTAGTTTCCTAGTTGGAATTAATTTCCTAATTGGACTCAATTTCCTAATTGGACTTAGTTTCCTAATTTTTCAGATTTTCTTAAAGTTGGTTTCCTAATTTCCCAAGTAGTTTCCACCTTGTTCTCCTTTCCTCTTTCTCTTTTTGCTATACACCTCTTTTTCTCCTTTGTTTGATTCTTTGGGAATTTGCATTTTAGGATTCTAGTTTTTTTTTATTGCCACTAGTCTGATCTTTTCTTTTGATTTGCTTGTGACTTGCTTAGAACACTTGTAAGAAGCAAATTGTTAAGTGGTAAAAGGCAAGAGTGCAATTAACATTAAAGAAAAAGCCAAAAAGAGTTAAACATGAGCGAACTTATCATCTTTTGAGTGTAAACACGTGAGCTAGTGAGTTGCGAGGTCCTATATCTTTCTTTGTTTGTTTTTTTTTGTACAAACTAATATTTCAAGATGTCTGGAGAATCTGAGCATAGTGACTTTGACATGAAAGTCTAGGTTAAAGCTGTTCAAAGTACTCTTGAGAAACTAAGTGCCAGATTAGATGATGTGAAGTCTTCTTCCAATAAGAGGACCTATAGAAGGCGAGCTCAAGTGGAGCTTGATGATGATGCTGAGTCTGACTTTGAGGAGTCCCATACTCAGAGAGGTAGACAATCATCATCCAATAAGGATGGTGGTATCAGAAATATCAAGATGAAGATTCTATCATTCCCTGGGAAAAATGACCCAGACCAGTACTTAGATTGGGAAAGAAAAGTGGAGCATGTATTCGAGTGCCACTCTTACACTGAGGTGAAGAAAGTAAAACTTGCTGCAGTAGAGTTTACTGACTATGCTAACATCTGGTGGGATCAACTCTTACTCACCCGAAGACGTACCGGTGAAGGTCCAATTCGTGATTGGCAAGAGATGAAAATTATCATGCGTAAACGGTTTATCCCTAGTTACTATTATAGGGAATTGCATAAGAGGCTCCAAAAACTGAAGCAAGATTCTATGAGTGTGGAAGATTACTATCAAGAAATGGAGATTGCCATGATTAAGGCAAATGTGGAGGAAGACCATGAAGCAACCATGGCCCGATTCATTGAGGGCTTAAATCTTGATATAGCTGCCCAAATTGATTTATACAATTACCTAGATATGGAGGAGCTCTTGCATAGAGCTATCAAGGTGGAAAAGCAAATAAGGGCTCGACAAAAGCTGAAAGTGACATCTAACTCGAGTTCTTGGAGGGATTCCGAAGTCCCCTTCAAACCAAAGACTGATTTCAAGTCTAAGGAGGAAAGTAAGGTAAAACCCTTTCAGGTTAAGGGTAAAACTGAGTCAAAACCCTTCTCATCTTCTAATCCTACTGCTTCCTACTCTAAGCTTAGATGCTTTAAATGTAATGGTTTCAGTCACATTGCTTCACAATGTTCAAACAAACGAACTATGATTGTTCTTGAGAATGGTGATGTGACTAGTGCTAGTAGTGAGTTTGAGGAGGATGAGATGCCACCCCTGACTGATGACTCAGATTTAGAGTTAACGGAAGCTGTAAATGGTGAAGCCCTTGTGGCTAGGCGTGCTCTCAACATTCAACCTAAAGAAGATCTTGAGGTAGAGCAGCATGAGCATATTTTCCATACTCAATGTTTCATCCACAAGAAGGTATGTAGTTTGATTATTGATGGTGGTAGCTGCACAAATGTAGCTAGTACTTTACTTGTGTAAAAGCTAAACTTACCTACTTTGAGGCACCCTACCCCTTATAAATTACAATGGCTTAACGATAGTGGGGAGGTAAAGGTAACAAAACAAGTGCTCATCTCTTTTTTATTGGTAATTATCATGATGAGATTCTTTGTGATGTAGCACCCATGTATGTTGGTCACTTGTTACTTGGTAGGCCATGGCAGTTTGACCGAAAGGTAAAACATGATGGATATAAAAATTATTATTCTTTTGTTTTTAATGGTAAGACCATTGTGTTGACCTCTCTTCGTCCTGTTCAAGCATATGAGGATCAGTTAAAAATTGAAAGAGAGTGTAAGAAGAGAGAGCAAGAAAAGAAAGGTGAAGTGAGTGTAAGTGTTAAGAATGAGAAGAAGCAGGAGAAAGGAGAGCTGAGTAAAAAGGAAAAGAAAATTAGAGAAAAACATGAGGAAAAGAAAGTGAGTTTATTTTCAGGTAAAAGTGAGATCAAGAGAGCTCTTATTTGTGAAAATGCCTTCTTATTACTTTATAAAGATGTTTATCTTACTATCGATGCTTGATCACTCTTTGCCTGCTAGTGTTACATCTTTATTACAGGAATTTTGTGACTTGTTCCCAGAGGAAATACCTGATGGATTGCCCCCGCTAAGAGGCATTAAGCATTGGATAGACTTTATCCCAGGGGCATCTATTCCCAATAGACCTGCTTATCGAGCAAATCCAGACGAGACTAAGGAAATACAACATCAAGTGGAAGAGCTCATGAAGAAAGGCTTTGTTCGTGAAAGTCTGAGTCCGTGTGCTGTCCCGGTGATTCTTGTACCCAAAAAGGATGGCAAGTGGCGAATGTGTGTAGATTGTCGTGCCATCAACAAAATAACAGTAAAATATCGCTATCCTATCCTTAGGTTAGATGATATGCTTGATGAGTTGCATGGTGCATGTGTTTTCTCTAAAGTTGATCTTATAAGTGGTTACCATCAGATTAGAATGAAAGAAGGTGATGAATGGAAAACTGCTTTTAAGACCAAGTTTGGATTATATGAATGGTTAGTTATGCCATTTGGCTTGACTAACGCACCTAGCACTTTCATGAGTTTAATGAACCATGTGTTTAGACCTTTCATTGGAAGATCATGAATGAATGAATTTGAGTATTATTCAATACTTTGTGAGGCTTTTGCTTCTTTGTGTTCTCTGAGAGTTCACGTGACTTATCAAAGGATTGGTCTTCCTTTGTGGCGTCTTGAGGCTAGGGTTCTAAGAGACAAGTTCTCTTAGGGTCTTTCCTTTAACCAACATTCTTGTTTTTAGCCAGTCCTGGGCAAAGTTTTGAATTGTTGGAGGTTCTCTAGGGCATGTTCCTAGTGGGTCTTGCATCATAAATCCTTCTTCTCTTTGGAACCCAAGCCTAACCAAACCCTACCCTCAATTGTGTCTTGTGTGTGCCAATCACGACTTTCAAACCACCCATCAATATATACTTGGTTGAACTAAGAATTGGCAATATTGGATCACCCAGTGAGATCTTAGGTGACATAAGAGTATAGGATTGATACTGAGAGGTAAAAGGCAAGAGTAGGTAAGATTATTATAAAAAAAAAAGCCAAAAAGAGGGAGAAAGTAAACACGAGTGAGAGTGTTATATCTCAATTGAGTGAAACACGTGAGGAGGTATTTGTGAGGTCCTATATACTTTTGTTTCTTTCATTTCTTTTTCACTAACATGGCATATAATCGAGAAAAAGGAGGTGCATATGAAAGTGATAACGATGATCACAATTCATTTGGAGTAGCACCTTTGCAAATGAAAGCAGTTAGTGAGTCATTTTGAAAAGATGCTTGATAAGAAGTTGGAAGGACTCCATGAACGCTTAGATCGAGTGGAGAGTAGAACCTCTAGCTAAATGACTACTCAAGCCAACCAAAGACAAGCTCATACTGCACGCCCACAACACCGTGAATATGTGGAAGACATGGAGAGCCATGATGAAGATTATGAAAGGGAGGAGACTCAGCCGAGAAGAAGGCCATTCAACATACAAGGAAGACCACCGAGGAGGCCTAGAGATGAAGAAGAAGGTCTTGGAGGAGTCAAAGTCACAATTCCTTCCTTTTAAGGCAAGAGTGATCCAGAAACATACATGGAGTGGGAGATGCGTGTAGAGCAAATCTTTTCATGCCATAACTACTCTGAGGGTAAGAAGGTCAAAATTGCTGCTCTTGAGTTGACTGATTATGCTCTTATTTGGTGGGACCAAATGCAAAAGGAGCGAATTAGATATGGAGAGCACCCCATCTCAACATGGGAAGAGATGAAGGCTATCATGAGGAGGCGATTCATTCCATCCTATTTTCGAAGGGAACTTCACAATAAGCTTCAACGCCTCACTCAAGGATCCAAGAGTGTGGATGAGTACTACAAGGAGATGCAAATAGCCATGATTAGAGTTAATGTAGAAGAGGATCCATAAGCAACAATGGCTCGCTTCTTAGATGGGCTCAATCGTGACATAGTTATTGTGGAGATGTACTATTATGTGGAGATTCATGACTTAGTTCATCAAGCTGCCAAGATAAAGAGACAATTTAAGAGAAAGAATTTTGTAAAGAAGAACTCTAATTCAAGTTCTTTCAACACATGGAAGAAAAACTCAAAGAATGATATTCCCTCTTCTTCAAATTCTAAGGAGAATGAAACTAAGAAAGGAGAAAAGTTAGCCGCCCCACCTAAGAAGGTTCAAAGTGGACCAAGTTCTTCCAAAAATCGGGACATATGATGCTTCAAGTGTTAAGGGAGAGGACATATCTCTAGCAAATGTCCTAACAAGCGAACCATGACTATCAACAACCTTGGTGAATGGGAAACTGAAGGATAAACAATTGAAGAAGAATAATAAGTTCTATTTATAGAGAATGAAGATGGAGAATATGCAGAAGAAGGAGAACTCCTTGTGACTAGAAGAGCCCTTAGTACCCAGATGATGGCAGAAGAAAATGAACAAAGAGAGAACTTGTTTCATACTCGCTATCAAATCCAAGGGAAAATATGTGGTGTCATCATAGATAGAGGAAGTTGCTGCAATGTGGCAAGCACTGAACTAGTAGAGAAGTTGAATTTATCTACCTTCAAGCATCAACGACCATAAAGGTTCAATGGTTTAATGAATGTGGAGAGTTGAGGGTAACAAAACAAGTAAAGGTAATGTTTTCTATTGGTAAGTATAAAGATGAAATACTATGTGATGTTGTACCAATGAAAGTATGCCATCTTTTATTAGGTCGACCTTAGCAATATGATAGGCATGTTACACATGATGGTTTTCTAAACCGTTATTCTTTTGTACTTAGAGGGGAACCTATAACCCTCCTTCCTATGTCACTGAAACAAATATTAGAATATCAAATCAAGAAGGAAAAGAAAAGAGAAAGTGAGAGTATAAAGGTGTTTAAAAAGGAAGCCAATGAAAATAGGAGAGGAAAAGAGAGTAAGCCAAGAGGAGAGAGAGAGAAGAAAGAAAAATATAAAGGCAAGAAAGAAAAAATGAGAGAAGGAGAGAAAAGTTTATTAGTGGCAAAAAGGAGTGAAATCATGCAAGCTTTGTTTTCTCAACAAAACCTTATAGTATTTACCTACAAAGAAGCTATGTTAAACACTAACGACTTAATCTCTACCTTGCCTAGTGTTGTTAAATCCCTATTGCAGGAATATGAAAATGTCTTTTTTGAAGAAATACCTCCTGGATTACCACCAATTAAAGGGATAGAACATCAAATTGACTTTATACCTAGAGCACCTCTATCAAACTGCCCAACATACCGTACTAACCCTGAAGAGACTAAGGAGATTCAAAGACAAGTGCGAGAGCTTCTTGATAAAGGATATGTAAGGGAGAGCTTAAGCCCGTGTGCTGTACTGGTGCTGCTTGTACCTAAGAAGGATGGCACATGGAAGATGTGTGTTGATTGTAGGGCCATCAATAATATAATGGGGATTGAGGTGGATGAAGAAAAGATCAAACCCATTTGAGATTGGCCAACCCCTACCACGATCGAACATGTGAGGAGCTTTCATGGACTTGCAAGCTTTTATAGAAGGTTTGTGAAGGACTTTAGCACATTAGCAGCTCCATTGAATGAGTTGACAAAGAAAAATGCTCCATTCAAATGGGGAGAAGCTCAAGAGAAAGCCTTCCAAACTCTTAAGGAGAAGCTCACCCAAGCACCTTTGCTTACACTTCTAGATTTTGGTAAGATTTTTGAGGTAGAATGTGATGCAAGTGGAATTGGCATAGGAGGTGTACTTATGCAAGAAGGTAAGCCCATTGCATATTTTAGTGACAAGCTAAGTGGTCCTACTCTTAACTATCCTACATAATATGATAAGGAGCTATATGCCTTAGTTAGAGTGTTGAAAACTTGGCATCATTATTTATGGCCTAAGGAATTTGTCATACATTCTGATCATGAGGCTCTCAAACATATTAAGAGCTAAAACAAATTGAATCGAAGATATGCTAAGTGGGTTGAATTCGTTGAATCTTTACCATATTTCATTAAGCATAAGAAAGGTAAGGAGAATATTGCTGTAGATGCACTTTCATGTCGGTATGTTCTTCTTTCCATGTTAGATTCTAAAATTCTTGGTTTTGAGTTCATCAAAGAATTATATACTAATGACGTTGACTTTGGTGAAGCTTTTAGCCATTGCAAGCCTAGACTTGGTTGGGACAAATTTTACTTACATGATGGATTCTTACATGTTAATAAACTTTGCATTCCTAATTGTTCTACGCGCATGTTATTGGTGAAGGAAGTGCATTTAGGTAGTTTAATGGGACATTTTATTAGCCTAGGATGCATAGGGATGTTGAAAAATTTGTAACCCAGTGTATTGTGTGTCATAAAGCTAAATCTAAAATAAATTTCCATGGATTGTATACTCCCCTCCCTATTCATAGTGTACCTTGGGAAGATATCTCCATGGACTTTATTATGGGATTACCTAGATCTAAAAGGGGGAGGGACTCCATTTTTGTTGTAGTGGATAGATTTTCTAAAATGGCACACTTCATTGCATGTCATAAGGTTGATGATGCTTCTAACATTGCCAATTTGTTCTTTCAAGAAGTTGTACGGCTTCATGGGATGCCAAGAACTATAGTATCAGATCGAGATACTAGGTTCCTAAGCTATTTTTGGAAGACTTTGTGGAGCAAGCTAGGAACTAAATTGCTATTTTCTACTACCTGCCACCTACAAACTGATAGGCAAATTGAAGTTGTGAATAGGACACTTTCTTCTTTGTTATGGATAATTGTTAAGAACTTAAAGAATTAGGAGGAGTGTCTACCACAAGTTGAATTTGCTTATAATAGGGCCATTCATTCTACTACTAAATATTCATCCTTTGAGATTGTATATTGATGCAAGACCTATTAGGAACATGCCCTAGAGAACTTTTAACAATTTGAAACTTTGCCCAAGACCGGCTAGAAAATAAGAATGTTGGTCAAAGGAAAGACCCTAAGAGAACTTGTCTCTTAGAACCCTAGCCTGAAGACGCCACAAAGGAAGACCAATCCTTTGATAAGTCACGTGAACTCTCAAAGAACACAAAGAAGCAAAAGCCTCACAAAATATTGAATAATACTCAAATTTATTCATTCATGATCTTCCAAAAAAAGAGTATAATAGGGAGCCTTTTATAGGCAAAATTTCTAAAAGTCTTAAATCCTAATAAACTAAAACTCTAAAATCTGATTAGAAATATTTTAAATAATGCCTAAAATCAAGGAACAAGATTAGGATATTAATTTTAACTTAATCTCCTATAGATAAGCTCCTTGACCAAGTCCAAAAAATAATAAAATAATAAAAAACGAAATGCAAAAAGAATCCTAGTCAAAACTAATTAGCTTCTTTAAGTAATCACATGGGATGCACATGCTTCATTAAAAATCACATGGATGACACATGATTTTTAATCTCTTGTAATTGGACTCCAATTGGGCCTTAGCACTCCTCTTGTATGTGTATAACTACATTGGGCCTTTAACATATTGGATATTGACTTTAGTTACTCCATGGACTCTTCTTAGAAAATTGGGCTTCCACTTGGACTTCCACTTTTGCATATTTAAAGAGATATTGATCAAATATGGATCTTGGGCTCTAAACTTGGGCCGACGTCTAACATAAATATTATTTTGAACTCTTTGAAATTTTTGGACATATACTAACACAAGTTGGGCCTCTTGAGCATAGGTGATGTGAGACCCCTTAGAAACTCGTTCTAGGAACCCCAAATAACATGAATCAGTGATCGAATTCCTGTAGTACAAGAACAAACAATATGGACAATAAGCAACAAAGAACAAAGAAGAAGAAGATAAGATGTTGGTCAATGGAATTGAACCTTAAGAGAATCCATCTCTTAGAACCCTAATTCGAGATGCCATAAAGGAAACCACTCCTTTGATAAGTCAAAGATTTTCTCTAGCATACAAAGGCCACAAGAGAAACCTCACAAATCAGAAATGATTCTGAAAAAATAATTCATTCAATATGCCATTCTTGGAGTACAAGTGGGCCTTATATAGGCATTTGAAAAATAATACCCTAAACAGAATAATTCCTAGGTGGCGCTTTTGTCATGGCAGGAAAAATAAAAGAAATTTAAATCTGAACAAATTCACCAAGAATAGTGCCTAAAAATCTAAAACAGCAACAATCAAATTAAAACAAAATAAAACTAAGAGAATTTTATGGAAAATGGTTGATTTTGTGGAAAATGGCTAGACTCCTTCAATTAGACTCCCTTTGGGCTTAGGCATCTTGTAGGAAGGAAATAATCTTTATGCCAATTTGTTCCTTTTGGGCTTCATATTCAGCTAAGACTATGGGCTCCAAGTCTATTAGTTTTTGGATCACTCCATTCAAGGCCTCCTTCATAGCTTTGGCTCTTGATCTTGTGCATGGGCCTCCCATACCTTGCAATGGATTTTTATTTGGCCATCTTTTAGAGTCACGTTCAGCCTTTTTGTTTCCAAGTTCTTGATTTTGTTCAAGCTTTTTCAAATCTCTTATCTCACCTCTATCAATAGGCCATCCCTTCATGAGCCATTTGGACCTGAATCATGCGCTTTTGAATAATTTGGGTTTTTTGATGGATGAGGACTTCTTGAACTTGTAGTGCTCCAATGGGCATGCCTACTAATATTGTATCATATATGGTTTTAATCCTCTTACACCTATTGACTTAACTCCTTTGCCTTTGCAAGAAAGAATCAATATGGATGGGAAGAAGCATGCTAAGTTTGTTGGGGAAATCCATGAAAAGGCTAAGCAAAACATTGAGAGGATGACTCAAAAATATGTAAATCGTGCTAACAAGGGACGAAAGAAGATAGTATTTGAACTAGGGGATTTAGTTTGGTTGCACCTTAGAAAAGAGAGATTTCTTGACAAAAGAAAGTCCAAGCTTATGCCTCAAGGAGATGGACCTTTCCGAGTATTAAAGAAAATCAATGATAATGTTTATAAGATTGATTTACCAGGTGAGTATGCTGTAAGTGCTACTTTCAATGTTTTTGACCTTTCTCCTTGTTTTGGCGCAGATTTTGAAGAGTCGAAGATGACTCCTTTTCAAGAGGGGGAGGATAAGATGAACCAAATTCATGAAGATGCTAATTCAAAATCTTCAAATGATCCTTTGCATCTTCCAATTGGACCTATTACAAGGGTGAAATCTAAACAACTTAAAGAAGCATTAAGTGGACTTATTCAAGAGATTTGGACCAAGCAGAATTTTGAATCTGATCAAAATGTCCTCAACATTATTTGGGCTAAAGATGGAGTTATTGGAGCTAATTTGGGTTATAATGTTGAAAATTAGAGAGTTTGGACTAAGGGCCATACATAGATTAATTCATTTGGGCCTAAATAATGATATTATGGGCTTAATGTGCTGACTTCCAGAAGCTTTATGTATTTGGACGAAAATTAGAATTAATTAGGCTGATTATCCTTACTTTTCTATTTTTAAAAAGATTTGATTTTGTATCCCTAATTTTTAGATCTTTCTGTTAGGATTATGTAGTTAGTTTCCTACTTTTCCTCTAGTAGATAGGTTTGAGCTACACTATAAATATATGTATTCTGCCTTCATTTGAATCAGATTGGATATAATAGAAGTATTCTGAGTATTTCTCTAATTGTGAGAATCTTATCTTTTCTTTGCTCTTGTGAAACCTTTATCTTGTCAACCTATCTTTAGGTTGGTGATTCAAGTTCACAAAAGCCCCCAATTCGTGCTTCGATCCGAGTATGTCATTGTGTGGGTTGGTTTACTGTGTTGGTGGTTAAGCGCATTATCTAAGTAGCAGGTCAATGTTCTTATAACGTTGGTTGGCTATTTGCTTCCGTTAGGTCTCGAACCATCATCTATCCATTAACCTATATCGTGAAGATTGGGCCACCCTTGATTTCGCATCACCTAATGTATCTGGACTAATTTAACTTATTTAGGGGAATTTATTTCCTTTTTAGTTTTTAAGAGAATTTGACTTTTATAATTCTGATTTCATAGGTCATTAATTAGGATATTTGCCATTAATTTCCCTAGTTTTCCTTTTCTATGAGCATTGAAGGTAGATTTGACTTGCACACTATATAATTGTACTCTGCCTCCCATTGTAATCAGATTTGAATGAATAAAAATTGTATTTTCTGGAAATCTCAGACTTGAGAAGAGTGCTCTCTAGGGTTCTTCATTGAACTTGTAGACTTATCAAGGCTTGATCAACCTTGTGGTGTCTTCCAACTCTTGGGGTCCTTGTCTCTTCTTATTTAGGGGTTCCAAGTGGATCGTTCAGACTTGATTTGGCTTTCTTGGGGGATGTATATTTCAGATTGGTTGTGAGTTCAAGGAGACTCGACTCCTTATGGGTTCACACCATCTTGGTGTCAGAGCTTCGGTTCCTAAATCAGGTCATATCCATGTGTCTTTGTATTTTTTTCTAGATTTTGTTTCTGTTTCCTTTTGAAATTCTATTTGTCTTCCATTCTTCAAGACATGCTAAATTTTAATCCTCTATTTGTCATGTTCTTCGTTGAGTTTCTTGACGTTTAGTAGGTCTTTCCTATACCCCAGATTCTCTTCTTTCAGATCACTTTAAAATCATCTCATTTGGAGTTCTCTAACTCAAGATATTGTTGTTTAAATTCAGACACGTTTTCAGAGCTTTCTAGATTGATTTTGCTATTTCTACTCTGTTTATGCAAATTTCTTTTTTGTTCTTCATATTCCAGGAAAAAAGAAAGCAAGGCAAAAAAAAAAATTGTGCTGTTCTTGGTACAAACCCACTAGGAGTCAAGTCTCCTTGAACCCACAACCGATCTCAAATATACACACCCCAATAAAGCTAAATCAAGTCTGAACGATCCACTTAGAACCTCTGAATACGGAGAGACAAGGACCCTGAGTGTTAGAAGACGCCACAAGGTTGATCAAGCCTTCATAAGTCTACAAGTTCAATGAAGAACCCTAGAGAGCACTCCTCTCAAGTTTGGGATTTCCAGAAAATACAATTTTTATTCATTCAAATCTAGTTACAATGGGAGGTAGAGTACAATTATATAATGTGTAAGTCAAATCTGCCTTCAATGCTCATTAAAAAGGAAAATGAGGGAAATTAATGGCAAATATCCTAATTAATGACCTACGCAATCAGAATTATAAAAGTCAAATTCTCTTAAAGACTAAAAAGGAAATAAATCCCCCTAAATAAGCTAAATTCGTCCAAATACATTAGGGTTCTACAAATCAGCTTATTAAGCCCAAAATGGCATTATTTAGCCCTAAATGAGCCCACCAATGGATGGTCCATGGTTCAAGTACTTTAATTTATAATGTTTTGGCCCAATTTAGCCTCAGCAGCTCCATCTTCAGCCCATATGATGTTGAGGGCGTCCACATTAGAAATGTTTGGATCTCGCTTGACTTTTGTTGCTTCAATTGCTATTTGCTTAGTCCAGGTCTCTTGAACAAGTCCACTTAAGGCTTCTCTCATTCTTTTAGCTTGTGCTCTTGTCATTGGGCCACTTGGAATTTGTAGAGGATCATTCCAAGTATTTGAGACAGCTTGCTCCCTTTGATGGATTGCATCACTTAATTGCTTTTCCACCTTGATAGCTCTATGCAAGAGCTCCTCTATATCTAGGTAGTTGTATAAATCAACTTGGGCAGAGCCCTCAATGAATCGGGCCATGGTTGCTTCACAGTCTTCCTCCACATTTGCCTTAATCATGGCAATCTCCATTTCTTGATAGTAATCTTCCACACTCATAGAACCTTGTTTCAGCTTTTGGAGCCTCTTATGCAATTCCCTATAATAGTAACTAGAGACAAATCGTTTGCGCATTATAATTTTCATTGGGCCACTTGGAATTTGTAGAGGATCATTCCAAGTATTTGAGACAGCTTACTCCCTTTGATGGATCGCATCATCCCCTCTCTCCTCAAAAGGATTCATCCTCGAATCATCACCTACATCATAAGGAGATAAATCAGCAACATTAAAAGTAGCACTAACATTATACTCACCTAGTAGATCTATCTTATAAGCATTATCATTGATTTTCTCAAGGACTTGAAATGGTCCATCCCCTCCTGGAGCTAATTTAGATTTCCTTTGTGCCGAAAACCTCTCTTTTCTCATATGCACCCATACCCAATCACCAGGTTCAAAAGTGACATGCCTTCTCCCTTTGTTTGCCTTCGATGCATATTGCTCATTCTTCTTTTCAATCTACAATGGTAACAAATCCAAAGGGGTTAGTGGATTAAAACCATAAACAACTTCAAAAGAAGAATAATCAGTAGATGAATGCACACTTCTATTATATCCAAATTCAATGAATGACAAGCAATCCTCCCCATTTTTCAAATTCGATTGGATGATGGTCCTAAGCAATTGAGTTAAGGTTCTGTTAACAACTTCAGTTTGACCATCAGTTTGTGGATGACAAGCTGTAGAAAATAATAACTTAGTTCCAAGCTTTCCCCATAAAATTCTCCAAAAATGACTCAGAAATTTTGCATCCCTATTTGAGACAATACTTTTAGGAATACCATGAAGCCTCACAATTTCTTTAAAGAACAAACTAGCAATATAAGTAGCATCATCAGTTTTATGGCATGCAATAAAATGTGCCATTTTGGAAAATCTATCAACAACCACAAATATTGAATCCATTCCTCTTTTTGACCTAGGTAATCCCAAAATAAAATCCATTGAAATGTCTACCCAAGGTTCACTAGGTACAGGTAATGGAGTATACAAATCATGTGATAAGACTCTAGACTTAGCCCTTTTACATGTTATGCATCTACCACAAATCCTTTCCACATCACGCTTCATTTTAGGCCAAAAGAAATGTTCATGCAAAACATCTAATGTGATGCAATAACACCAAGTAATATGAACCAGACTCATGTGAGGAAGGATGCTCGTGTGGAAAAAGACTTGATGATAGATGGCCCAATGACAAGAGGAAGAGTTAAGCATCTACAAAGAGCAATTGGGCTTCAATTTGCTGAATTAGAAGCCCATAATGTTAGTGCATGCATTGAGGAAGCAAATAGAGCCTTAATCATGCTTATTCAAGCCCAAGTTGATGCTTAAAGAGCCCATTGAAGCTAGAGGACGTGAATAGTATTTCAAATACAAGATGTCCAGCCCATTAATATTAATTAGTTTTGACTAGGACTCTAGTTTTGACTAGAACTCTTTTTGAATTTCGTTTTTTTTATTATTTTTTTATTTTTTTGGATTTAGTCAAGGAATTTATCTAGGAGATTAAGTTAAAATTAATATCCTAATCTTGTTCCTTGATTTTAGACATTGTTTAAAATATTTCTAATTAGATTTTAAGAGTTTTAGTTTTAGTAGGATTTTAAGTCTTTTAAAAACTTTGCCTATAAAAGGCTCCCTATTGTACTCTATTTTAAAATCATGAATGAATGAACTTGAGTATTATTCAATACTTTGAGAGGCTTTTGATTCTTTGTGTTCTCTGAAAGTTCACGTGACTTATCAAAGGATTGGTTTTCCTTTGTGGCGTCTTGAGGCTAGGGTTCTAAGAGACAAGTTCTTTCAGGGTCTTTCCTTTGACCAACATTCTTGTTTTCTAGCCAGTCCCGGGCAAAGTTTCAAATTGTTGGAGGTTTTCTAGGGCATGTTCCTAGTGGGTCTCGCATCATAATGTCTTTTTCACACCAAAATGTCCTATTAGTCCTCCCCCATATGCTTCCCTCACAAGCAATTCACGCATAGAGCATTGAGGCACACATAATTTATTTTCTCTAAACAAAAATCCATCAACCTTATAGAATTTTTCGAAAGCTCCTTTTTCACAAGCAACAATTATTTCAGCAAAATCACTATCATTGGCATACAAATCCTTGACATATTCAAAACCAAGCAATCTTGCATTCAGAGAAGTGAGAAGAATATACCTTCTAGATAATGCATCTGCAACCACATTCTCTTTATCTTTCTTGTATTTGATCACATATGGAAAAGGCTCGATGAACTCCATCCATCTAGCGTGTCTTTTGTTCAACTTACCTTGACCTTTAATGTACTTCAAAGATTGATGATCTGTATGGTTCACAAATTGTTTAGGCCAAAGGTAGTGTTGCCAAGTCTCCAATGCTCTCACAAGTGCATAAAGCTCCTTGTCATAAGTTGGGTAATTCAAGGTGGTACCGTTCAGCTTTTCACTGAAATAAGCAATTGGCCACCCTTCCTGCATTAGAACAGCTCCTATCCCAACTCTTGATACATCACACTCAATCTCAAAAGTTTTGTTAAAATTAGGTAAAGCTAAAATAGGTGAGAACACAATTTTTCTTTAAGAACACTAAATGCATGATCTTGTTCTTTTTCCCATCTAAAGCCAACTGATTTCTTAATTACTTCAGTGAGTGGTACAGTAATTATGCAAAAATCTTTCAAAAACCTCCTATAAAAGCTAGCCAACCCATGAAAACTTCTTACCTCAGTTACATTTGTTGGTGTTGGCCATTCTTTAGTAGCCCTTACCTTCTCTTCATCAACTTGTATTCCCTCAGCGCTCACCACAAATCCGAGGAAAACAACTTTTTCCATGCCAAAGCTACACTTTTTCTGGTTAGCATACAACTTTTCTTTTCTTAAAACATCAAGCACACAGTGCAAATGATTCAAATGCTCATCAAGACTCTTACTAAAAATCAGAATATCATCAAAATAAACTACAACAAATTTTCCAATATATGCACGCAAAATATGATTCATCAACCTCATAAAAGTACTAGGTGCATTTGTTAGCCCAAATGGCATGACTAACCATTCATATAGCCCGTGCTTTGTTTTGAAAGTAGTTTTCCACTCATCTCCTTCCCTCATCCTAATTTGATGATTCTAGATTTTAAATCAATTTTTGAGAAAGTAACAGACCCATGCAATTCATCAACCATATCATCTAATTTAGGAATGGGATGGCGATACTTTATAGTGATATTGTTGACAGCTCTACAATCAATGCACATCCTCCAAGATCCATCTTTCTTAAGTACTAAGAGGACTGGTACAGCACATGGACTCAAGCTTCCTCGAACATACCGTTTTGCCATGAGCTCTTCAACTTGCTTTTGAAGCTCTTTTGTCTCCTCAGGGTTAGTTCTATAAGCTGGCCGGTTAGGAATTGTTGCTCCAGGAACAAAGTCAATTTGATGCTCAATGCCTCTTATGGGTGGCAATCCACTAGGGATATCTTCTGGAAATATAACTTCAACTTTCTGCAACAAAAAACTAACAACACTCGAAAATGAAGAGTCAAGGTCATTAGTGCCTAAAAAGGCCTCCTTGTAAACAAGTACAAGTAAAGGTTGTTCAGCAAGATATGCACTCCTCACCTCACTTTCTTTTGCATAGAAACTCACTTTTTCTCTTTCTTTTTTCTCCACTTTCTTTTCTTTCTTTTGAATCTCTTTTTTTGAGCTCTCAGATTTTCTTTCTTTCTCACTCTCATTTCTTTTTGATCTCTCTTATCTATTTTTCTTATCACCCTCTCTTTTATCTCTCTCTTATTTCATTTTAAGCTGATCTTCATACACTTGCTTGGGTGTTAATGGTACAAGAGTGACGGGTCCGTCATTCATTACAAATGAATATCTATTGGTAAACCCATCCTTTGTTGCCTTCCTATCAAATTCCCAAGGTCTACCCAAAAGTATATGTCCAGCATGCATAGGAACTACATCACATAAAAATCTCATCACAATATCTTCCAATTGAGAATGAAACAAGAACTTGTCTATCAACCTTAATCTCCCCACATTCATTCAGCCACTGCAACTTGTATGGTCTAGGGTATTTAATGGTAGACAAATTTAATTTCTCCACTAAAGTGGTACTAGCAACATTGGTACAACTCCCACCATCAATAATCATATTGCATACCTTATTGCTTATGAGACAGTGAGTATGAAAGATGTTTTCTCTTTGTTGCTCCATGTCATCTTCCTTAACTTGAGAATTCAAAGCTCTTCTAGTCACAAGTGCTTCTCCTTCTACAGCATACTCAAACCCATCATCACTAGCATCTTCAAGTGACAGCATGGAATCATCACTTTCACTTTTAGTCACCACTTCACGGTCCTTCATGATCATTACTCTCTTGTTGGGGCATTGTGAAGCTATATGACATGTTCCCAAACACTTGAAACATTTAATATCTCTATTTCTAGATGATTGGGAATCAGATTTACCTTTGTTCTTAAATGAAGCTTCCTCTTTCCCTTTTGAGACGTCTCTTTGAACATCTTTTCCTTCCTTCTTCCATTTTGGTCTCATTGAAGAACTAGAGCCTGAAAGGTACCTTGCTGCTCCTTTTTGTTTAAGTTGCCTTTCAACCGTCATTGCCATGTGCAACATGTCTTCTAACTCCACATAATGCTGCAACTCCACAGTATTAGCAATTTCTTTATTCAACCCATTCAAAAATCAAGCCATTGTTGCTTCCATATCCTCCTTCACATTTGCTCTAATCATAGCCACTTCCATCTCTTTGTGGTATTCCTCTACACTCTTAGAGCCTTGTGTAAGGGACTGCAACTTTTGAAAGAGGTCTCTATAGTAATGATTGGGTATAAACCTCTTCCTCATGAGAGCCTTCATCTCCCTCCATGTTTCTATGGGTCTCTCACCATTCCTCCTCCTCTCTAGGACCAATTTATCCCACCAAATTAATGCATAATCTGTAAATTCAATGACTGCCAATTTCACCTTTTTTGCTTCAGAATAATTGTGGAACTCAAAAATGAACTCAATTTTCTTCTCCCACTCCAAATAAGCCTCAGGATCATTTCTACCTTGGAAAGAAGGTATCTTCATCTTAATACTTCCAAGGTTTCCATCCACCCTATTTCTACCCCTTGGAGCATCTTTACCGCGTCTCCTTTCATGCCTAACTTCCCTAGGCCTATTTCTACCCAAATCAAATTCAGATTCATAATCTTCTTCACTACCACCTTCTACTTCATTTTCAGACTCAAAATCATCCATAGAATCATCTCTACACCTCTGATATCTTATGGGATTAGGACTTATAGTAGGTGGTCTTCTCTACAAGTTTGCAATCATTGTGTCTTGCTTATCTATTCGGTCTCTTATCCCCCCAAGCACTACATTAAGACGTTCAAATTGCTGCTGCATGGCCTTTATAATGAGGTCCATGCTTTGTGCACTACCTCTTTCATTTGATGTTTCCTCCCTATTAGACATTATAAGCTGCAAGAAAATTGATTAGAGAAAATAAAGATCCTCACAAATTTTCCTCACGTGTTTACCCTTAAAGATGTCACTCTTCACTCGTGTTTCACACTTTAAAGGCTTTTTCAAATAATGGATTCACACTCTTGCCTTTTTCCACTCTTAGTCTCTCTATAGGCTCTTTAAAGAAACTAATCAGACTATACAAAGTTATCACAATTCTTGTGAGATTCAACGCAACAGTTGGAGATAATGAGTAGTAAGTGGATACTATAGTAGAGAAATCAGGGAATGAAAGTTAAGGATGTAGAATTTTGTAAAAGCTTAGCTCAAACCAATACTACTTCCAGAACAGCATAATTTTTTTTTGCCTTTTCTTTTCAGCAATTTTTTTTCTCTATATATTTTTTTTGCCTTGCTTTTTTTTTTTTGGAATATGAAGAACAAAAATGAAATTTGAATAAACAAAGCAGAAACAGCAAAATCAATCAGGAAAGCCTTGAAACGTGTCTGAATTTAAACAACAAAATCTCAAGTTAGAGAACTCCTAATGAGATGATTTTAAAGCCATCTAAAAGAAGAGAATCTGGGGTATAAGAAAGACCTACTACACATCTAGAAACTCAACGAAGAACATGACAAACAAAGGATTAACATTCAGCATGTCCAGAAGAATGGAAGACAAATAGAATTTCAAAAGGAAACAGAAACACAATCTGGAAAAGTTACAAAGATAAACAAATATGACTTGATTTAGGGACCGAAGCTTTGATACTAAGATGGTGCAAACCCACTAGGAGTCAAGTCTCCTTGAACCCACAACTGATCTCAAATATACACACCCCAAGAAAGCTAAATCAAGTTTGAACGATCCACTTAGAACCCCTGAATACGAAGAGACAAGGACCCCGAATGTTAGAAGACGCCACAAGGTTGATCAAGCCTTGATAAGTCTACAAGTTCAATGAAGAACCCTAGAGAGCACTCCTCTCAAGTCTGGGATTTCCAGAAAATACAATTTTTATTCATTCAAATCTAGTTACAATGGGAGGCAGAGTACGATTATATAGTGTGTAAGTCAAATCTGCCTTCAATGCTCATAGAAAAGGAAAACTAGGGAAATTAATGGCAAATATCCTAATTAATGACCTATGCAATCAGAATTATAAAAGTCAAATTCTCTTAAAGACTAAAAAGGAAATAAATCCCCCTAAATAAGTTAAATTCGTCCAAATACATTAGGGTTCTAAAAATAAGCTTATTAAGCCCAAAATGGCATTATTTAGACCTAAATGAGCCCACCAATGGATGGTCCATGGTTCAAGTACTTCAATTTATAATATTTTGGCCCAATTCAGCCTCAGTAGCTCCATCTTCAGCCCATATGATGTTGAGGACGTCCACATTAGAAATGTTTGGATCTCGCTTGACTTTTGTTGCTTCAATTGCTATTTGCTTAGTCCAGGTCTCTTGAACAAGTCCAGTTAAGGATTCTCTCATTCTTTTAGCTCGTGCTCTTGTCATTGGGCCACTTGGAATTTGTAGAGGATCATTCCAAGTATTTGAGACAGCTTGCTCCCTTTAATGGATTGCATTAGTTCTGGAAGTAGTATTGGTTTGAGCTAAGCTTTTACAAATTCTACATCCTTAACTTTTCATTTCTTGATTTCTCTACTACTATATCTGCTTACTTACTTATTATCTCCAAGTGTTGGGTTGAATCTCACAAGAATTGCGATAGCTTTATATAGTCTGATTAGTTTCTTTAAAGAGCCTATTGAGAGATTGAAAGTGGAAAAAGGCAAGAGTGTGAATCCATTATTTGAAAAAGCCTTTAAAGTGTGAAACAAGAGTGGAGAGTGACATCTTTGAGGGTAAACACGTGAGGAAAATTTGTGAGGATCTTTATTTCTCTAATCAATTTTCTTGTAGCTTATAATGTCTAATAGGGAGGAAACATCAAGTGAAGGAGGTAGTGCACAGAACATGGACCTCATTGTAAAAGCCATGTAGCAGCAATTTGAACGTCTTAATGTGGTGGTTGGAGGGATAAGAGTGGATAAGCAAGACACAATGATTGCAAACTTGTAGAGAAGACCACCTACTGTAAGTCCTACTCCTAGAAGATATGAGAGACATAGAGATGATTCTATTATCATTTTGAGTCTGAAAATGAAGTAGAAGGTGGTAGTGAAGACAATTATGAATCTGAATTTGATTTGGGTAGAAATAGGCCTAGGGAAGTTAGGCATGAAAGGAGACATGGTAAAAATGCTCCAAGGGGTAGAAATAGGGTGGATGGAAACCTTGAAAATATTAAGATGAAGATACCTTCTTTCCAAGGTAAAAATGATCTGGAAGCTTATTTGGGTGGGAGAAGAAAATTGAGTTCGCTTTTTAGTGCCATAATTATTTTGAAGCAAAAAAGGTGAAATTGGCAGTCATTGAATTTATGGATTATGCATTAATTTGGTGGGATAAATTGGTCCTAGAGAGGAGGAGGAATGGTGAGAGACCCATAGAAACATGGAGGGAGATGAAGGCTCTCATGAGGAAGAGGTTTATACGCAGTTATTACTATAGAAACCTTTTTCAAAAGTTGCAGTTCCTTACACAAGGCTCTAAGAGTGTAGAGGAATACCATAAAGAGATGGAAGTGGCTATGATTAGAGCAAATGTGAAAGAGGATAGGGAAGCAACAATGGCTCGATTCTTGAATAAGTTGAATAAAGAAATTGCTAATACTGTGGAGTTGCAGCATTATGTGGAGTTAGAAGACATGTTGCACATGGCAATGAAGGTTGAAAGGCAACTTAAACAAAAAGGAGCAACAATGTACCTTTCAGGCTCTAGTTCTTCAATGAGACCAAAATGGAAGAAGGAAGAAAAAGATGTTCAAAGAGAAGTCTCAAAAGGCAAAGAGGGAGCTTCATTTAAGAACAAAGGTAAATCTGATTCCCAATCATCTAGAAATAGAGATATTAAATGTTTCAAGTGTTTGGGAACAGGTCATATAGTTTCACAATGCCCCAACAAGAGAGTAATGATCATGAGGGACCATAAAGTGGTGACTGAAAGTGAAAGTGATGCAAGACCCACTAGGAACATGCCCTAGAGAACCTTCAACAATTCGAAACTATGCCCGAGACCGGCTAAAAACAAGAATGTTGGTCAAAGGAAAGACCCTAAGAGAACTTGTCTCTTAGAACCATAGCCTCAAGACGCCACAAAGGAAGACCAATCCTTTGATAAGTCACGTGAATTCTCAGAGAACATAAAGAAGCAAAAGCCTCACAAAGTATTGAATAATACTCAAATTCATTCATTCATGATCTTCTTAAAATAGAGTACAATAGGGGACCTTTTATAGGCAAAATTTCTAAAAGTCTTAAAATCCTAATAAAACTAAAACTCTAAAATCTGATTAGAAATATTTTAAATAGTGCCTAAAATCAAGGAATAAGATTAAGATATTAATTTTAACTTAATCTTCTAGATAAGCTCCTTGACCAAGTCTAAAAAAATAATAAAATAATAAAAACAAAATTCATAAGAATCCTAGTCAAAACTAATTAGTTTCTTTAAGTAATCACATGGGATGCACATGCTTCATTAAAAATCACATGGTTAACAAATGATTCTTAATCTCTTGCAATTGGACTCCAATTGGGTCTTGACACTTCTCTTGTATGTGTATGACTACATTAGGCCTTCAACATCTTCATGAACCTTCTTAGGACATTGGGCTTCCACTTGGACTTCCACTTTTGCATCTTTAAAGAGATTTCATGTCTAAAGTCCAATTCAGCATATTTTGAATTGATCAAATATGGATCTTGGGCTTTAAGCTTGGGCCGACGTCCAACATAAATATTATCTTGAGCTCTTTGAAATTTTTGGACATAGTGCATAATTTGGGCCACTTGAGCTCTTTGAAGCTTTTGATGGATGAGGGTTTCTCAAACTTTTTGTGCTCTAATGGGTATGCCTACTGGTATTGTATCAGAAAGTGATGATTCCATGCCGTCACTTGAAGATGCTAGTGATGATGGGTTTGAGTATGCTATATAAAAGGAGAAGCACTTGTGACTAGAAGAGCTTTGAATTCTTAAGTTAAGGAAGATGACATGGAGCAGCAAAGAGAAAACATCTTTCATACTCGCTGTCTCATAAGTAACAAGGTATGCAATATGATTATTGATGGTAGGAGTTGTATTGCTAGTACCACTTTAGTTGAGAAATTAAATTTGTCTACCATTAATCACCCTAGACCATACAAGTTGCAATGGCTGAATAAATGTGGGGAGATTAGGGTTGATAGGCAAGTTCTTGTTTCATTCTCAATTGGATGATATTGTGATGAGATTTTATGTGATATTGTTCCTATGCATGCTGGACATATACTTTTGGGAAGACCTTAGGAATTTGATAGGAAGGCGACAAAGGATGGGTTTACCAATAAATATTCATTTGTAATGAATGATAGACCCATTACTCTTGTACCATTAACACCCAAGCAAGTGTATGAAGATCAGCTCAAAATGAAACAAGAGAGAGATAAAAGAGAGGGTGATAAGAAAAATAGAGAAGAGAGATCAAAAAGAAATGAGAGTGAGAAAGAAAGAAAATCTGAGAGCTCAAAAAAAGAGATTCAGAAGAAAGAAAAGTAAGTCGAGAGAAAAGAAAGAGAAAAAGTGAGTTTCTATGCAAAAGAAAGTGAGGTGAGGAGTACATATCTTGCTGAACAGCCTTTACTTGTACTTGTTTACAAGGAGGCCTTTTTAGGCACTATTAACTCTTCATTTCTGAGTGTTATCAGTTCTTTGTTGGAGGAATTTGAAGATATATTGCTAGAAGATATCCCTAGTGGATTGCCACCCATAAGAGGCATTGAGCATTAAATTGACTTCATTTCTGAAGCAACAATTCCTAACCAGCCAGCTTATAGAATTAGCCCTGAGGAGACAAAAGAGCTTCAAAAGTAAGTTGAAGAGCTCATGGCAAAAGGGTATGTTCGAGAAAGCTTGAGTCCATGTGCTATACCAGTCCTCTTGGTACCAAAGAAAGATAGATCTTGGAGGATGTGCATTGATTGCAGAGCTGTCAATAATATTACTGTAAAGTATTGTCATCCCATTCCTAGATTAGATGATATGCTTGATGAATTGCATGGGTCTGTTATTTTCTCAAAAATTGATTTAAAATATGGATATTATCAAATTAGGATGAGGGAAGGAGATGAGTGGAAAACTGCTTTCAAAACAAAGCATGGGCTGTATGAATGGTTAGTCATGCCATTTGGGCTAACAAATGCACCTAGTACTTTTATGAGGTTGATGAATCATATTTTGCGTACATATATTGAAAAATTTGTTGTAGTTTATTTTTATGATATTCTGAGTTTTAGTAAGAGTCTTAATGAGCATTTGAATCATTTGCACTGTGTGCTTGATGTTTTTGATGGAGGTGAGTTCGGAGATTTAAAAAAGTTTAAACAAAATCAAGAACTTAGAAACAAAAGGGCTGGACGTAACTCTAAAAGATGGCCAACTACATATCTATTGCAAGAAGGTATGGGAGGCTCATACACAAGATCAAAAGCCAAAGCTATGAAAGAGGCCTTGAATGGAGTGATCCAAAAACTAATGGACTTGGAACCCATAGTCTTAGCTGAATATGAAGCCCAAAAGGAACAAAATGGCATAAAGATTATTTCATTCCTACAAAATACTAGCCCAAGCCTAAAGGGGTAATTGAAGGAGTCTAACTATTTTCCACAAAATTCATAGTTTTATTTTGTTTTAATTTGAATGTTGCTGTTTCAGATTTTTAGGCACCATTCTTGGTGAATTTGTTCAGATTTAAATTTCTTTTATTTTTTCCGTCATGTAAAAGGCACCACCTAGGAATTATTCTGTGTTTAGGGTTCTATTTTTCAAATGCCTATATAAGGCCCACTTGTACTCCAAGAATGGCAGATTGAATGAATTATCTTTTCAGAATCATTTCTGATTTATGAGGTTTCTCTTATGGCCCTTTGTGTGCTGGAGAAAATTTTTGACTTATCAAAGGAGTGGTTTCCTTTATGGTGTCCCGAATTAGGGTTCTAAGAGACGGGTTCTCTTAGGGTTCAATTCAATTGACCAACATCTTTTCTTCTTCTTCTTTGTTCCTTTCCTTGTTCTTTGTTGCTTATTGTCCAGATCTGTCTATTTGCTTGTTCTTGTGATACATGCCAAATTTCAATCACTGATCCGTGTCATTTGGGGTTCCTATTTTTATGGGGTCTCACATCATCTGGTATCAGAGAGCATTGGTTGAGGTTGGTTTCATCCACTTTTTCTTTGTTCTTTTCCCTTATTTCATCTGATTAGTTTCTGTTTATCCTCATTTTCGTGCGGCTATTTTTGGTGTTTCCCTTCATGTTTTTGGATGTTTAATAAGTCTTTCTTGTGTCTCAAGATCTCTTCTTTCTGCTCATTTTGGAATCACATCAATCCGATTTTTCTAGAGCAAGTTATAGCTATTTCTTGTGTGCATGTCATTCTGATCTTTCAGAAATCTTGTGTTTTGTTTGCAAATTTCAGCACCTTTGAGATTCGAAAAAAAAGAGTATATTACAGTGAAAAAAAAGGGAAAAGAAAAGAAAAGAAGGAAAAGTTGCAAAAAAAAGAAGTCAAAATCTGTGAAAAAGAAAGTTGTGCTGGAAATTATAAATTATGAATTGTTGACTTGAATTGCAATTGCTGAAGATCATCTATTCTTGGAATTACCAATTGTAATTCCTTGAGTTGATCTGGTCATTAAATGTCATATTGTGCACAATTCATAAAAGGAAATTTGCATTCATTCACCTTGTTCTAAATTTCAAATTTCTGATTGCGTCATTACTGATTTCAGATTCCAATTTCTTTTCCATCCTTTCCTCTTGATAATTAATCATTTAACCATTTGTTCTCCCATAATCTCTGACATACCATTTGTCCCATAAATTCATTGTCTTCATTTCCTTTCCTAGTCACTTGCTGTATTTTCTATTGGCTGTACCTACGAATTTTTTTAAATGTTACACTTTTGTTGTCTCTTGGAGAGCTTTGCATATTGAATTCTAATTTGAGATTGCCATTTTAGTTGCTGCTTCTTTTGATTTTTTGGATTTAATTCAGTACACTATAGGAAGCAAGTTGAGAGGAAAAAGGCAAGAGTGTTTTCATCATTGTAAAATCCATTACAAGTGTGAAACACGAGTGAATTTGCATCATTTAAAGTGAAACACGTGAGGGAGTGGTTAAGTCTTTTCTCTTGCTATTCACTAACATTTCAGGTGCCATTTATGTCTGAAAGCGAAGATAACCAAGTTGACCTTAAATTGTTCATCAAATCTGTTTAAGAAGAATTCAAGAGGCTAAATACTAGGTTGGATCATTCTGGTCCAAATGACTCATGAAAGGATGGCCTATGCTCAAGAGGCCCAAATTGTGCTAGTATATGTCCAAAAATCTCAAAGAGCCCAAGAGAATATCTATGTTGGACGTTGGCCCAAGTTTAGAGCCCAAGATCCATATTTGATCAGTATCCCTTTAAAGATGCAAAAGTGGAAGTCCAAGTGGAAGTCTAATTTCCTAAGAAGAGTCCATGGAGCAACTAAAGTCAATATCCAATATGTTAAAGGCCCAATGCAGTTATACACATACAAGAGGAGTGCTAAGGCCCAATTGGAGTCCAATTACAAGAGATTAAGAATCATGTGGCAACCATGTGATTTTTAATGAAGTATGAGTATCTCATGTGACTATTTAAAGAGTTGATTAGTTTTGACAAGGATTCCTTAAGAATTTTGTTTTTATTATTTTATTATTTTTTGGACTTGGTCAAGGAGCTTATCTAGGAAATTAAGTTAAAATTAACATCCTAATCTTGTTCCTTGATTTTAGGCACTATTTAAAATATTTCTAACCAAATTTTAGAGTTTTAGTTTTATTAGGATTTTAACACTTTTAGAAATTTTGCCTATAAAAGGCTCCCTATTGTACTCTATTTTTGGAAGATCATGAATGAATGAATGAATTTAAGTATTATTCAATACTTTGTGAGGCTTTTGCTTCTTTGTATTCTCCGAGAGTTCACGTGACTTATCAAAGGATTGATCTTCCTTTATGGCATCTTGAGGCTAGGGTTCTAAGAGACAAGTTCTCTTAGGGTCTTTCCTTTGACCAACATTCTTGTTTTCTAGCCGGTCCCTTTGAATTATTGAAGGTTCTCTAGGGCATGTTCCTAGTGGGTCTTGCATCATTTGGTATCAGAGCTTTGGTTCGCTAGTACAAGGTATATCTTTGTGTTTTCCTACCGTTGTTCTTCATATTTTCTTTTCTTCCATTTGTGTTACCTTTTTATCTTTACATTTGTCTTCCATCTTCTTCTTTCTTCCATTGTTGTGTGCCTCCATCCTCATTCAAAAGACAAAAAAAAGAGTGTGATACTCCGAAAAAAAACTTGAAAAAAAAGTGAAAAAAGAAAAAAAATTGCAAGTTGTGCAAATTCAAAAAGCTTGGAGTTAGTTTCCTAATTGGAGTTAGTTTCCTAGTTGGTGTTAGTTTCCTAATTGGAGTTGATTTCCTAATTGGAGTTAGTTTCTTAATTTGATTGTATTGAGTAGCCACCAAGTTATCTACTTTCCTATTTGCATTCAAGTAAGGATTTTCTTTCTTAATTATTTTGAGCTTGAATTACCGATAGTTTCCTATTAACTTGGTCCCCAAGTAGTTTCCTATTGTTAAAGTTTCTTATTTTTAGATTTTCCCTTTTCTTCTCCTTCCTTCTTGCTTCCCTTTTTGTTACACACCCCTTTTTCTTCTTTGTTTGATTCTTGAGGAATTTGCATTTTAGGATTCTAGTTTGTTGATTGCCACTAGTATGATTTTTTCATTTGATTTGCTTGTGACTTGCTTAGCTTAGAACACTTGTAAGAAACAAATTATTGAGTAGTAAAAGGCTAGAGTCTACCATCTTGATAAAAGCCAAAATTTGAGAGTAAACACGAGTGAATTACTATTCTTAAGTGTAAAAACGTGAGAAGAGTGTGTCCCTATTCCTTCTTTCCTTCTTTTCAAGTGACAAGATGCCCAACGAGTACAAATTTCTTGAAGAGGCTAATAAAGAAAGATTCAAGCAAACTTGTGCATGGTTAGATGCATTCCAATCCAATTCCAACTCTACGGGACAAGATAAGGAAAAGTCATCCCCTGATTTCCATACTAGATGCCTTATCAAAGAGAAAGTTTGCAGCATGACTATTGATAATAGAAGCTATGTAAATGTTGCTAGTACCTTACTAGTTGAGAAATTAAACTTGCCTACTATGAAGCATCCTAGACCCTATACCTTGTTGAAGGGTAGTGCTGAGTTTATGGTTAATAAGCAAGTTTTGATTTCTTTCTCTATTGGTAAATATTATGATAAAGTGTTATGTGATGTGGCTCCTATGTATGATGGACATATTATGCTTGGTAAGCCATGGTAACATGTGAGAAAAGCTAAATATGTCAAGCATAAGTACAAATATTGCTATTGCTATTCATTTGTATTCAATAAAAAAAATCATGTATTAGTACCTCTTGATCCTATGGATGCTTATGAGGATCAAATGAGAATACAAGCATACAAAATGAAATAAAAAGAGAGAGAATATGAGTTAGAGAAAGAAAAAGAAAAAGAGAGAGAACATGAGTTAGAGAGAGAAAAAAAGATGAGATTGAGAAAGAAAAGAATGTGAGTAAAAAGAAAGAGCTAGAGAGTTGTAAGAAAAGTATGAGTGTGAGCTTGTTTGATGAAAAAAGAGAGGTTAAGAGCATGTGTAAGGATGTTTGTTTATCTACTAACAATCTTAATTAACCTATCTTTGCCTATTGTTGGTTCTTGTGGAGATATGTTTTCAAAAAAGCCACCTAATGGACCATCATCTTTAACTAGCATTGAAAAGAGTTGTGATGCAGATTTGTTTCCTAAGAATCCACCTAATGGGGAAGATTCGAGGATGAATCTTTTCAAAGAGGGAGGGAATGATACAATATCAGTAGGCATGCCCATTGGAGCACTACAAGTTCGAGAAGCCCTCACCCATCAAGAAACCCAAATCATTCAAAAGTCTATGATTCAGGTCCAAATGACTCATGAAAGGATGACCTATGCTCAAGAGGCCCAAATTGTGCTAGTATATGTCCAAAAATCTCAAAGAGCTTAAGAGAATATCTATGTTGGACGTTGGCCCAAGTTTAGAGCCCAAGATCTATATTTGATCAATATCTCTTTAAAGATGCAAAAGTGGAAGCCTAATTTCTTAAGAAGAGTCCATGGAGCAACTAAAGTCAATATCCAATATGTTAAAGGCCCAATGTAGTTATATACATACAAGAGGAGTGTTAAGGCCCAATTGGAGTCCAATTACAAGAGATTAAGAATCATGTATCAACCATGTGATTTTTAATGAAGTAAGAGTATCTCATGTGACTATTTAAAGAGTTAATTAGTTTTGACAAGGATTCCTTAAGAATATTGTTTTTATTATTTTATTATTTTTTGGACATGGTTAAGGAGCTTATCTAGGAGATTAAGTTAAAATTAACATCCTAATCTTGTTCCTTGATTTTAGGCACTATTTAAAATATTTCTTATCAAATTTTAGAGTTTTAGTTTTATTAGGATTTTAAGACTTTTAGAAATTTTACCTATAAAAGGCTCCCTATTGTACTATATTTTTGGAAGATCATGAATGAATGATGAATTTGAGTATTATTTAATACTTTGTGAGGCTTTTGCTTCTTTGTGTTCTCTGAGAGTTCACGTGACTTATCAAATGATTGGTCTTCCTTTGTGGCGTCTTGAGGCTAGGGTTCTAAGAGACAAGTTCTCTCAAGGTCTTTCCTTTGACCAACATTCTTGTTTTCTAGCCGGTCCCGGGCAAAGTTTCGAATTATTGAAGGTTCTCTAGGGCATGTTCCTAGTGGGTCTTGAACATTTGGTATCAGAGCTTTGGTTTGCTAGTACAAGGTATATCTTTGTGTTTTCCTACTGTTGTTCTTCATATTTTCTTTCCTTCCATTTATGTTACCTTTTTATTTTCACATTTGTCTTCCATCTTCTTCTTTCTTCCATTGTTGTGTGCCTCCATCCTCATTCAAAAGAAAAAAAAAAGAGCGTGATACTCCAAAAAAAAATTCAAAAAAAAATTTCAAAAAAAATTCAAAAAAAAAAGTGAAAAAAGAAAAAAACATTGCAAGTTGTGCAAATTCAAAAAGCTTGGAGTTAGTTTCCTAATTGGAGTTAATTTCCAAGTTGGAATTAGTTTCCTAATTGGAGTTAATTTCCTAGTTGGAATTAGTTTCCTAATTGGAGTTGATTTCCTAATTGGAGTTAGTTTCTTAATTTGATTGTATTGAGTAGCCACCAAGTTATCTACTTTCCTATTTGCATTCAAGTAAGGATTTTCTTTCTTAATTATTTTGAATTTGAATTACAAGTAGTTTCCTATTAACTTGGTTCCCAAGTAGTTTCCTATTGTTAAAGTTTCTTATTTTCAGATTTTCCCTTTTCTTCTTCTTCTTCCTTCTTGCTTCCCTTTTTGTTACACACCCCTTTTTCTCCTTTGTTTGATTCTTGAGGAATTTGCATTTTAGGATTCTAGTTTTTCTAATTGCCACTAGTCTAATCTTTTCATTTGATTTGCTTATGACTTGCTTAGAACACTTGTAAGAAGCAAATTATTGAGTGGTAAAAGGCTAGAGTCTATCATCTTGACAAAAGCCAAAATTTGAGAGTAAACACAAGTGAATTACTATTCTTAAGTGTAAACACGTGAGAAGAGTGTGTGAGACCCTATTCCTTCTTTCCTTCTTTGACTAACTTTTCAAGTGACAAGATGCCCAATGAGTACAAATTTCTTGAAGAGGCTAATAAAGAGAGATTCAAGCAAACTTGTGCATGGTTAGATGCATTCCAATCCAATTCCAACTCTACAGGATAAGATAAGGAAAAGTCATCCCTTGATTTCCATACTAGATGCCTTATCAAAGAGAAAGTTTACAGCATAGCTATTGATAATAGAAGCTATGTAAATGTTGCCAGTACCTTACTAGTTGAGAAATTAAACTTGCCTACTATGAAGCATCCTAGGCCCTATACCTTGTTGAAGGGTAGTGTTGAGTTTATGGTTAATAAGCAAGTTTTGATTTCTTTCTCCATTGGTAAATATTATGATAAAGTGATATGTGATGTGGCTCCTATGTATGATGGACATATCATGCTTGGTAAACCATGGATACATGTGAGAAAAGCTAAATATGTCAAGCATAAGTACAAATATTGCTATTGCTATTCATTTGTATTCAATGAAAAAAATCCTTTGATAACATGCCCTAGAGAACTTTCAACAATTCGAAACTATGCCCGGGACCAACTAGAAAACAAGAATGTTGGTCAAAGGAAAGACCCTAAGAGAACTTGTCTCTTAGAACCCTAGCCTCAAGATGCCACAAAGGAAGACCAATCCTTTGATAAGTAACATGAACTCTCAGAGAATACAGAAGCAAAAGCCTCATAAAGTATTGAATAATACTCAAATTTATTCATTCATTTATTACCTTTCAAAATAGAGTACAATAGGAAGCCTTTTATAGGCAAAGTTTTTAAAAGTCTAAAATCCTAATAAAAGTAAAACTCTAAAATCTAATTAGAAATATTTTGAATGGTGCCTAAAATCAAGGAACTAGATTATGATACCAATTTTAACTTAATCTCCATGATAAGCTCTTTGACCAAGTTCAAAATAATAATAAAATAATACAAAATGAAATTTATAAAGAATCATAATCAAAACTAATCAACTTCTTTAAGTAGTCACATGGGATGCACATGATTCATTAAAAATAACATGGTTGGCACATGATTCTTAATCTCTTGCAATTGGACTCCAATTGGGCCTTAGCACTCCTCTTGTATGTGTATAACTGCATTGGGCCTTTAACATGCTGGATATTCACTTTAGTTGCTCCATGGACTCTTTTTAGAAAATTTGGCTTCCACTTGGACTTCCACTTTTGCATCTTTAAAGAGATATTGATCAAATATGGATCTTGGGCTTTAAACTTGGAACAACTTCCAACATAGATATTATCTTGAGCTCTTTGAGATTTTTGGATATATACTAGCACAATTTGGGCCTCTTGAGTATAGGTCATCCTTTCATGAGCCATTTGGACCTGACTCATACGCTTTTGAATGATTTGGATTTGTTGATGGATGAGGGCTTCTCGAACTTGTTATGTTTCAATGGCTATGCCTACTAATATCGTATCATTAAAGAATTGGGAGGAGTGTCTACCACACATCGAATTTGCTTATAACAGGGCCATTCATTCTACTACTAAATATTCGCCCTTTGAGATTGTATATAGTTTTAATCCTCTTACACCCATTGATTTAACTCCTTTGCCTTTGCAAGAAAGAATCAATATGGATGGGAAGAAGCGTGCTAAGTTCGTTAAGGAAATCCATGAAAGGGCTAAGCAAAATATTGAGAGGATGACTCAACAATATGTAAATCGTGCCAACAAGGGATGAAAGAAGATAGTATTTGAACCAGGGGATTTAGTTTGGTTGCACCTTAGAAAAGAGAGATTTCCTGACAAAAAAAAGTCCAAGCTTATTCCTCGAGGAGATGGACCTTTTCGAGTATTAAAGAAAATCAATTATAATACGTATAAGATTGATTTACCAAGTGAGTATGGTGTAAATGCTACTTTCAATGTTTCTGACCTTTCTCCTTGTTTTGGTGCAGATTTTGAAGAGTCGAGGACGACTCCTTTTCAAGAGGGGGAGGATGATATGAACTAGATTCATGAAGATGCTAATTTAAAATCTTCAAATGATCCTTTGCATCTTCCAATTGGACCTATTACAAGGGCAAAAGCTAAACAACTTAAAGAAGCTTTAAGTGGACTTATTCAAGAGATTTGGACCAAGCAGAATTTTAAATCTGATCAAAACGCCCTTAACATTATTTGGGCCAAAGATGGAGTTATTGGAGCTAATTTGGGTTATAATGTTGAAAATTAGAGAGTTTGGACTAAGGGCCATACATAGATTGACTTATTTGGGCCTAAATAATGATATTATGGGCTTAATATGCTAACTTCCAGAAGCTTTATGTATTTGGACGAAAATTAGAATTAATTAGGCTGATTATCCTTCCTTTTCTGTTTTAAAAAGATTTGATTTTGTATCCCTAATTTTTAGATCTTTCTATTAGGATTATATAGTTAGTTTCCTACCTTTCCTCCAGTAGATAGGTTTGAGCTACACTATAAATATATGTATTCTGCCTTCATTTGAATTAGATTGGAAGTAATCGAATTATTATGAGTATTTCTCTAATTGTGAGAATCTTATCTTTTCTTTGCTCTTGTGAAACCTTTTTCTTGTCGACCTATCTTTAGGTTGGTGATTCAAGTTCGCAAAAGCCCCCAATTCGCGCTTCGATCCAAGTGTGTCATTATGTGGGTTGGTTTACTGTGTTCGTGGTTAGGCTAGTTGTCTAAGTAGCAAGTCAACATTCTTATAACGTTGGTTGGCTATTTGCTTCTGTCGGGTCTCGAACCATCATCTATCCATCAACCTACGTTGTGAAGATTGGGCCACCTTTGATTTCGCATCAACTTGTCTCTTAGAACCTTAGCCTTAAGACGCCACAAAGGAAGATCAATCCTTTGATAAGTCATGTAAACTCTCAGAGAACACAAAGAAGCAAAAGCCTCACAAAGTATTGAATAATACTCAAATTCATTCATTTATGATCTTCCCAATAAAATACAATAGGGAGCCTTTTATGGATAGACAAAGTTTCTAAAAGACTAAAATCCTAATAAAAGTAAAACACTAAAATCTGATTAGAAATATTTTAAATGCCGCCTAAAATCAAAGAATAAGATTGGGATACTAATTTTAACTTTAATCTCCAAGATAAGCTCTTTGACTAAGTCCTAAAAATAATAAAATAAATAAAAAACAAAATTCTTAAGGAATCCTAGTCAAAACTAATCAATTCCTTTAAATAGTCACATGGGATGCTCATACTTCATTAAAAATCACATGATTGACACATGATTCTTAATCTCTTGCAATTGGACTCTAATTGGGCCTGGACACTCCTCTTATATGTGTATAACTACATTGGGCCTTCAACATATTGGATATTGACTCTAGTTGCTCCATGGACCTTCTTAGGACATTAGACTTCCACTTACACTTCCACTTTTGCATCTTTCAACTTTGAATTTGCACAACTAGCAATTGTGAATTTTGCAATCTGAATCTTTTCCTTTTTTTTCACTCTTTTTCTTGAAATTTCTTTTTCAATTTTTTTTTTTGTGTATCACACTTTTTTTTTTTAATGAGGATGGAGGCACACAACAATGGAAGAAGAAAGAAGATAGAAAACAAAGGTGAAGATGAAAAAGGTTACACAAATGGAAGGAGAGAAAGTACGAAGAATAGTAGAAGAGAAACACAAAGATATACCTTGCACTAGCGAACAAAACTCTAATACCAAATGATGCAAGACCCTCTAGGAACCTTGTCCTAGGAACCTTGGCACAAAAATTTATCACCCAATATCTGCTACGTCTCACACGAAAGCGAAAGCACACAAACGGATTGTTGATCGGAGGTGGAACTCTAAGAGAACTTGTCTCTTAGAACCCTAGCTAATGACGCCACAAAGGATGACCAATCCTTTGATAAGTCGTATGAACTCTCAGAGAATACAAAGAAGCAAAAGCCTTACAAAGAATTGAATAATACTCAAATTTATTCATGATCTGAAAATAGAGTTACAATAGGAAGCCTTTTATAGACAAAGTTTCTAAAATTATAAAATCCTAATAAAAGTTAAACACTAAAATCTGATTAGAAATATTTTAAATGGTGCCTAAAATCAAGGAACAAGATTAGGATACTAATTTTAACTTAATCTCCAAGATAAGATCTTTAACCAAGTTCTAAAAATAATAAAATAAATAAATAACAAAATTAATAAAGAATCCTTCCTAAAATTGATCAGCTCCTTTAAGTAGTCACATGAGATACTCATGCTTCATTAAAAAGTCACATGATTGACACATGATTCTTAATCTCTTGTAATTTGACTCAAATTAGGCCTTGGCACTCCTCTTGTAGAATGGTTAGCATTATCACACCTTTTATATCTTCTTGGGCCCTCTCTTGACCAAATAAATGGGCTTTAAGTCATAAAACTTATAAATCAAACAATTGAAGGCTTCTTTCATTGCTTTAGCTCTAGCTTTTGTTATTAGGCCTCCTATACCTTATAATGGATCTTTACGCACATTTGACTTGAACTCTTGGGTTTTAATTTGCAAATCACGTCCTTGGGCCTAAAGCTTAGCACCATATCCTTCATCAGGTTAACTTCTATGCTCAACAAGGTCTCTTGGTGCTATTGCATCACAATGTCATACAAAAATGCACAGTCTACAATGCATAAGGCGATTGCCATCATATTTGGAAATTAGGAAGCATTCATATATTTTTTTGTTGAGATGGTTGGATGTCATTAAGCACTTCATTCTTGGTTCATATTATGAGTTTATTGCCCATAGACTAGCTCCGATGCAAAGCCTTAAATGATTTTCTATTAAGTATTTTGGACTTTAAAGCCTTGGATTGACATTTTCAACTACTGATGATAGACTCCATAGGAATAAGTCCTAGAAACTTTCAACAACACTTTACCCAAGACCAGCTAAGAACAAGAAATGTTGGTCAAGTGGGTAAGACTCTAAGAGAACTTGTTCCTTGGAACCCAAGCCTTTGAGATGCCACAAAGGAAGACCACTCCTTTGATAAGTCACTTGTATTCTAAAGAAGAACACATAGAAGCAAGAACTCTCGCAATGAGAAATAAAATTCTAAATTCATTCAAGTCTCTCTCGCATGTACAAAAGGTGGCCTATTAAATCTAACTTAATCTCTAAGAATACTCCCTAAAGTGGCATTCAAACATCATGCATTTAGAAGGAATTACAACAAGATTTGCAGCTCATAATGGACACCACATATGCACTAATAAGAGAAAGCTTCCTAAATTCTATTCTAAGGTGGCATATTCTCCTCCAATAAATAGGAAACAAATAATCTGATTTTAATAGGTGGCGATTATGCCATTTATTACAAGAAATCCTAAAGAAAAGGAAATAAAGTAATATGCAAGTTTTTAGCGACTAAGAAAAATGGAAACAAACAAAATCTAAATTTAAATCCTAAGTCTTGACCAAATTGTCTTATTCAAGCTAATGAAAATGGAAACTAATTAAAAACAATTAAAAGACATCCTAATCAAATTTGGAGCTCATATTTACATCACTTTTGCTGGTCATGTGATTTGCACATGTTTTTAATTGATTTCTTCAAGTTGGACTCCACTTGGATCTTGTAGCATGTCTTGTTGGGCTTGGACAATGAGGATCAGGTCCCTTGGGCCTTGTAACTCTTCAAATTGATGCAAAAACATAAGCTCAAGCTTTTGAACTTCTTGGACAATACAACTCAAAGTTTGCTTCATGGCTCTAGCTCTTCCTCTAGTTATTGGGCATCCTATGCCTTGTAATGGGTCCATTTATTTATTGGGCTCTCTTTCATGTCCTTTATGCTCTTTTAGGTCATCATATCATGCTTCCTTATCTCCAAGCTCACGGGCCCCTTCATCAACTACCTAAAGCCAATGATCTAAGTTGATATTTCCTTTCTATAATGAAGTACAAGGGTAACCTGATATGAACTAGGTTCATATGTATGCTAATTCAAAATCTAATAATCCTTTGCATCTTCCAATTTGACCCATTACAAGGGCAAAGGCTAAAAGGTTTAAAGAAGCATCGAATGGACTTATTCAAGAGATTTGGACTAAGTAAAGTTTTGATAAATCTGATTCAAACATTAATCAAGACATTCTCCATATTATTTGGCTAAAAATAAAGCTATTAGAGCTAATTTAGGTTAGAATGTTGTAAATTAAAGAGTTTGGACTAAGGTCTATACATAGATTGACTCATTTAGGCCTAAATAATGATATTATGAGCTTAATATACTGACTTTTAGAGACTTTATATATTTAGATGAAAATTAGAATTAATTAGCCAATTATCGTTCCTTTTCTATTTTAAAAAAATAAAGATTTAATTTTGTATTCCTAATTTTTATGTCATTCTACCTCTATTTGAATCAGATTCTACCTACTTTTCCTCCAATAGATAGGTTTAAATTACCCTATAAATAGATGTATTCTAGCTCTATTTGAATCAGATTGGAAGTAATAGAATTATTTTGAGTGTTTCTCTAATTGTGAGAATATTATCTTTTCTTTACTCTTGTGAACCCTTTGTCTTGTCAACCTATCTTTAGGTTAGTGATTCAAGTTTACAAAAGCCCCCAATTCGTGCTTCGACCCAAGTACATTGTTGTGTGGGTTGGTTCATTGTGTTTATGGTTAGACATGTTGTCTAACTAGCAGGTCAACATTCTTATAACGTTGGTTGGCTATTTATTCCTGTCAGGTCTTGAACCATCATTTATCCTTTAACCTATGCCGTGAAGATCAGGCCAACCCCTTGATTTTGCATCATTTGGTATCAGAGCTTTGGTTTACATGGTAGGTTACCCATCATTAATCAACATCTTTTCATTTTAGTCTCTAGATTTTCTTATTTACCATATTCCTTTTTTTTTCCAACTTTTAATAATACCAAAAAAAAAAACTTCTACCTTGTTTTCAGATTTGATTTTTATTGTGCAAGATTTAGTTTTTTTACTATAAGAGTCATTTATTTTGTAATATGAAAAATTTTCTTATCTAGACGTTCTATTTTATTTCTTATCTATTCGACCCCCATTCGGTTGAGTTTTTGGATGATTGATAAGAGTTTCTTAAAGTTTAGAATCTCAACTTTCATGTCATTTTAGAATCATCCCAATCAGACTTTTCTATATTGAGATATATTAGGTTTTAATTGGTAATATTTTTGAATCTCACTAATATAATTTGTCTAGTTTGTTTCCTATTTTGTGATTTTGTAAGTTTTAGGTTATTTCATCTGATCAAGTTAGAAGAGAAAAGTAAAAAAACAAAAAACAAAAGAAAACAACACAAAAAAAAACAAAAAAAAAACAAAAAAAGAAAATTTGTTGATCAGATAATTTTTTTTATTACATTTGTTTCCTATTTTAGCTTATTTCCTTTGATATTATTGTATTGTGCACTTCCTTATTTTTATTTGACCTTGTTTCCTTTTTTTCTTTGTTTGAACTTTCTAATTTGATCTTGCATTTTTCCTCATAGTTGAAAATTTCAAAATTACATTATGTGTGGCTTTTTGGGATTTTAAACTTGATCTTGCTTTGCCTATTAATCTTTCTGTTTCTCTTTAAAACCCAAGCCTAATGAAATCCTAACTTGTGTGCGCCGATCATGACTTTTCAAACCACCCATCTACACATACTTGGTTGAACCAAGAATTGGCAATATTGGATCACTTGATGAGATTTTAGGCAGCATAAGAGTTCAGGATTGATATGGAAAGGTAAAAGGCAAGAGTAGGTAAGATCATTATAGAAAAAAGCCAAAAAGAGGGAGAAAGCAAACACAAGTGAGAGTGTTATATCTTAATTGAATGAAACATGTGAAGGAGTGTTTATGAGTGATATGATATCAGTAGGCATGCCTATTGGAGCACAACAAGTTCAAGAAGCCCTCATTCATCAAGAAATCCAAATCATTCAAAAGCATATGATTCAGGTCTAAATGGCTCATGAAAGGATGGTCTATGCTCAAGAGGCCCAAATTGTGCTAGTATATGCCCAAAAATCTCAAAGAATTTAAAATAATATCTATGTTAGATGTCGGCCCAAGTTTAGAGCCCAAGATTCATATTTGATCAATATCTCTTTAAAGATGCAAAAGTGGAAGTCCAAGTGGAAGCCCAATTTCCTAAGAAGAGTCCATTGAGCAACTAGAGTTAATATCCAACATGTTGAAAGCCCAATAACTATACACATACAAGAGTAGTGCCAAGGCCCAATTGGAGTCCAATTGCAAGAAATTAAAAATCATGTGTCAACCATGTGATTTTTAATGAAGCATGAGCATCCCATGTGGACTATTTAAAGGAGTTAATTAGTTTTGATTAGAATTCTTTTTGAATTTCGTTTTTTATTATTTTATTATTTTTTGGACTTAGTCAAGGAGCTTATCTAAGAGATTAAGTTAAAATTAATATCCTAATCTTGTTCCTTGATTTTAGGCATTATTTAAAATATTTCTAATCAGATTTTAGAGTTTTAGTTTTATTAGGATTTTAAGTCTTTTAGAAATTTTGCCTATAAAAGACCCCCTATTGTACTCTATTTAAGAAGATCATGAATGAATGAACTTAAGTATTATTCAATACTTTGTGAGGCCTTTGCTTCTTTGTGTTCTCTGAGAATTCACGTGACTTATCAAAGGATTAGTCTCCCTTTATAGTGTTGAGGCTAGGGTTCTAAGAGATGGGTTCTCTTAGGGTCTTTCCTTTGACCAACATTCTTGTTTTCTAGCCGGTCCCGGGCAAAGTTTCGAATTGTTGAAGGTTCTCTAAGGCATGTTTCTAGTGAGTCTCACATCATTTGGTATCAGAGCTTCGGTTCGCTAGTACAAGGTATATCTTTGTGTTTCTCTTCCGCTGTTCTTCATACCTTCTCTCCTTCCATTTGTGCTATCTTCTCATCTTCATCTTTGTCTTCCATCTTCTTCTTTCTTCCATTGTTGTGTGCCTCCATCCTTATTCAAAAAAAATTCGAAAAAAAAAAGAAAAATTGAAAAAAGAATTTGAAAAAAAAAAGTGAAAAAAAAGAAAGAGTGAAAAAAAAAGAAAAAAAAAGAGAAATTGCAAGTTGTGCAAATTCAAATGCTTGGAGTTAATTTCCTAATTGGAGTTAGTTTCCTAATCGGAATCAATTTCCTAATTGGAGTTAGTTTCCTAATTGGAGTCAATTTCCTAATTGAAGTTAATTTCCTAATTGAAGTTAGTTTCCTAATTTTCAGATTTTCTTAAAGTTGGTTTCCTAATTTCTTAAGTAGTTTCCTATTCTTAAAGTTTCCTATTTTTTTTAGATTTTCCCTTTTCTTCTCCTTCCTTCCAAGCCATCCAAACCTCCCCTTCCTCCTTTTTTTTTTCTTTCCTCCTTCCCTTTTTGTTACACACCTCTTTTTCTTCTTTGTTTGATACTTTGAGAATTTGTATTTTAGGATTCTAGTTTTTTTTTATTGTCACTAGTCTGATCTTTTCTTTTGATTTGTTTGTGACTTGCTTAGAACACTTGTAAGAAGCAAATTGTTGAGTGGTAAAAGGCAAGAGTTCAATTAACATTAAAGAAAAAGCCAAAAAGAGAGTTAAACACAAGTGAACTTATAATCTTTTGAGTGTAAACACATAAGAAGAGTGTGTGAGGTCCTATTCCTTCTTTCTTTCTTTGACTAACTTTTCAGGTGACAAGATGTCCAATGAATACAAATTCCTTGAAGAGGTTAACAAAGAGCAATTCAAGCAATCTTGTGCATGGTTAGATGCATTCCAATCCAACTCCAACTCTACAAGACAAGATAAGGAAAAGTCATCCCTTCATTTTCATACTAGATGCCTTATCAAAGAGAAAGTGTGCAACATGGCTATTGATAATAGTAGTTATGTAAATGTTGCTAGTACCTTACTAGTTGAGAAATTAAACTTGCCTACTATAAAGCATCCTAGGCCCTATACCTTGTTGAAGGGTAGTGCTGAATTTAGGGTTAATAAGTAAGTTTTGATTTCTTTCTCTATTGATAAATATCATGATAAAGTGTTATGTGATGTGGCTCCTATGTATGAGGGACATATTATGCTTGGTAAACCATGGAAACATGTTAGAAAAGCTAAATATGTTAAGCATAAGCATAGATATTGCTATTGTTATTCATTTGATTCAATGAAAAAAATCATGTTTTAGTACCTCTTGATCCTATGGGTGCTTATGAGGATCAAATGAGAATAGTACAAGCATACAAAATGAAAGAAAAAGAAAGAGAATATGAGTTAGAGAAAGAAAAAGAAAAAGAGAGAAAACATGAGTTAGAGAGAGAAAAAGACGAGATTGAAAAAGAAAAGAATGTGAGTAAAAAGAAAGAGCTAGAGAGTTGTGAGAAAAGCACGAGTGGGAGCTTGTTTAATGAAAAAAGAGAGGTTGAGAGCATGTGTAAGGAAGTTTGTTTACTACTAACAATCTTAACCTATCTTTGCCTATTATTGGTTCTAGCTCCTTGCAGGTATGTGAAGATTTGTTTTCAAAGAAGCCACCCAATAGACCCTCATCTTCAACTAACATTGAAAAGAGTTGTGATTGCCTAGATTTGCTTCCTAAGAAACCACCTGATGGCGAAGATTCGAGGACGAATCTTTTCAAAGAGGGAGGGAATGATATGATATCAGTAGGCATGCCCATGGGAGCACAACGAGTTCAAGAAGCCCTCGTCCATCAAGAAATCCAAATCATTCAAAAGCATATGATTTAGGTCTAAATGGCTCATGAAAGGTTGGCCTATGCTCAAGAGGCCCAAATTGTGCTAGTATATGCCCAAAAATGTCAAAGAATTTAAAATAATATCTATGTTAGATGTCGGCCCAAGTTTAGAGCCCAAGATCCATATTTGATCAATATCTCTTTAAAGATGCAAAAGTGGAAGTCCAAGTGGAAGCCCAATTTCCTAAGAAGAGTCCATTGAGCAACTAGAGTTAATATCCAACATGTTGAAAGCCCAATAACTATACACATACAAGAGTAGTGCCAAGGCCTAATTGGAGTCCAATTGCAAGAAATTAAAAATCATGTGTCAACCATGTGATTTTTAATGAAGTATGAGCATCCCATGTGGATTATTTAAAGGAGTTAATTAGTTTTGATTAGAATTCTTTTTGAATTTCGTTTTTTATTATTTTATTATTTTTTGGACTTAGTCAAGGAGCTTATCTAAGAGATTAAGTTAAAATTAATATCCTAATCTTGTTCCTTGATTTTAGGCATTATTTAAAATATTTCTAATCAGATTTTAGAGTTTTAGTTTTATTAGGATTTTAAGTCATTTAAAAATTTTACCTATAAAAAGCCCCCTATTGTACTCTATTTAAGAAGATCATGAATGAATGAACTTGAGTATTATTCAATACTTTGTGAGGCTTTTGCTTCTTTGTGTTCTCTAAGAGTTCACGTGACTTATCAAATGATTGGTCTTCCTTTGTGGCGTCTTGAGGCTAGGGTTTTAAGAGACGGGTTCTCTTAGGGTCTTTTCTTTGACCAACATTCTTGTTTTCTAGCCGGTCCGGGGCAAAGTTTTGAATTGTTGAAGGTTCTTTAGAGTATGTTCCTAGTGGGTCTTGCATCAATGAGGTTCTATATACTCTTGTTTCTTTAAATTTTTTTTTCACTAACATGACAGATAATCGAGAAAAAGGAGTTGTGCATGAACGTGATAACGACAATCACAATTTATGTAGGGTAGCATGGCAAATGAAAGCATTAGCAAGTAATTTTGAAAAGATGCTTGATAATAAGCTAGAGGAGTGGAGAGTAGAACTTCTTGATGAGAGACCCCGTAGGAATAAGTCCTAGGAAACTTCTTTTTGACAACATAACTCGGATCGTGCAAGATTCAAGAACACAATCATGCAAATAGAAGACAAAAACACTAGTAAAGAATAAGAACACGTATAAACAAAGATAGTTGGTCAAGTGGGTAAGACCCTAAGAGAACTCGTCCCTTAGAACCCTAACCATAAGACGCCACAAAGGAAGACCACTCCTTTGATAAGTCTGAGTTAAATTCACTCCATCGCTCAAGGAGCAAGAGGAACCTCACAAAAACAGAACATAAGTCCTGAAAAGAAAATTCTATTTATTCATCTCATTGCTTTTTTAATTGAATACAAAGATAGCCTATTTATAGGCAAAGAAAATCCAAAACTTGAATACTAAGCAAACCCTAAAAGTAAGACTTAAGAAACTTCCTAAAACATAATTCCTAAGGGTGTGCACTGTTCATGTGCACTGTTCATCCAGAAATAGAAAGAAAATAACCTAAATAAATGGAAACAAATCGACCCCTAAAAGAAATGGAAACAAATAATTATGAAATAATAAGGAAATAAAACTTTCTAAAAACTTAATTGACCACATGGCCTTATTTAAATCATTAAAATAGAAACTAATTATTTCAGGTTTGGTCTGAAAATTAATGCTCACGTTCAGCAACTTGCCCAAGCTTTCCTTGATGGTTACGCCATGCATGGTCTCTTTGAAGATGGTCATTGAAGCTCCGTGGTACTCTATCACTTCTAGTTAAAGAACTACCTAAACCAACCAAAGACAAGCTTAAGCTGCACACTTGCAAAGTGAATATGTGGAAGACATGGAGAGCTATGATGAAGGTTATGAAGGGGAGGAGACTCAGCTAGGAAAAAGCCACTCAACATACAAAGAAGACCATCGAGGCCTAGAGATGAAGAAGAAGGCTTGGGAGGAGTCAAAGTCAAAATTTCTTCCTTTTAAGACAAGAATGATCCAAAAACATACTTGGAGTGGGAGATGTATCTAGAGAAAATCTTTTCATGCCATAACTCCTCTTAGGGTAAGAAGGTCAAAATTGCTGCTCTTAAATTTACTGATTATGCTTTTGTTTCGTAAGACCAGATGCAAAAAGAGTAGATTAGATATAGAGAGCACCCCATCTCAACATAGGAAGAGATGAAGGCTATTATGAGGAGGTGATTCATTCCATCCTATTTTTGAAGGGAACTTCATAATAAGCTTCAATGCCTCAATTAAGAATCCAAGAGTTTGGATGAGTATAGCAAGGAGATGCAAAATAGCCATGATTAGAACTAATGTAGAGAAGGATATAGAAGCAACAATGGCTCGCTTCTTAAATGAGCTCAACCATGACCTAGCCAATGTTGTGGAGGTGTACCACTATGTAGACATTCATGACTTGGTCCATCAAACTGCGAAGGTGGAGAGACAACTAAGAGGTCTTACAGTAAAGAACTCAAATTTAAGTTCTTTCAACTCATAAATCAAAGAATGATATTCCTTGTCCTTAAATTCAAAGGAGAATGAATATAATAAAGGTCAAAAGCTAATTGCCCCATCCAAGAAGTTTCAAAGTAGATCTAGTTCTGTAAGAAATCGAGATATAAGATACTTCAAGTGCCAAGGGAGAGGACACATCTCTAGTGAATGTTTTAACAAGTGAACTATGATTATCAACAACCTTGGTGAGTGGAAAACTGAAGGAGAAAAAGAAGAAGAAGAAGATCTATTCATAGAGAATGAAAATGGAGAATATGCAGAAGAAGGAGAACTCCTCATAACTATGAAAGCTTTTAGTGCTCAGATGATTGGTGGAAGAAAAAGAGTAAAGAGAGAACTTGCTCCATACTCACTGACAAATCCAAGGGAAAATATGTGGTGTAATCATAGATAGAGGAAGTTGCTGCAATGTAGCAAGCACTAAACTAGTAGAAAAGTTGAATTTATCTACCTTCAAGTATCAACGTCCATACACGCTTCAATAGCTCAATGAATGTGAAGAGTTGAGGGTCACAAAATAAGTAAAGGTAATGTTTTCTATTGGTAAGTATAAAGATGAAGTATTATGTGATGTTGTACCAATGAAAGCATGCCATCTTTTATTAGGTAGGCTTTGGCAATATGATAGGCAACACACGTGATGGTTTTCTAAACTGTTATTCTTTTGTACTTAAAAGGGAACCTACAACTGATGCAAGACCCACTAGGAACATGTCTTAGAGAACCTTCAACAATTCAAAACCTTGCTCGAGACCAACTAGAAAACAAGAATGTTGATCAAAGGAAAGACCTTAAGAGAACTTATCTCTTAGAACTCTAGCCTCAAGATGCCACAAAGGAAGACCAATCCTTTGATAAGTCACGTGAACTCTCAGAGAATACAAAGAAGCAAAAGCATCACAAAGTATTGAATAATACTCAAGCCCATTCATGATCTAAAATAGAGTACAATAGGGAGCTTTGTATAGGAAAAGTTTTTAAAAGACTTAAAATCCTAATAAAAGTTGAACTCTAAAATCTGATTAGAATTATTTTGAATGATGCCTGAAATCAAGAAACAAGATTAAGATATTAATTTTAACTAATTCTCTTAGATAAGCTCCTTGACCAAGTCCAAAAAAATAATAAAATAATAAAAAAAAATTAAAAAGAATCCTACTCAAAACTAATTAGCTCCTTTAAATAGTCCACATGGGATGCTCATGCTTCATTAAAAATCACATGGTTGACACATGATTTTTAATTTCTTGCAATTGGACTCCAATTGGGCTTTGGCACTTCTCTTGTAGAATGGTTAGCATGATCACACCTTTTACATCTTCTTAGCCCCTCTCTTGACTCAAATAAATGGGCTCTAAGTCATGAAGCTCATGAATCAAACAATTGACTCTAATTGCTTCATGGCCCTTCTTAGACATTGGGCTTCCACTTGGACTTCCACTTTTGCATCTTTAAAGAGTTCTCATGTCCAAAGTCCAATTCAACATGTTTTGAATTGATCAAATATGGATCTTGAGCTCTAAACTTGGGCCGACGTCCAACATAAATATTATTTTGAGCTCTTTGAAAATTTTAGACATATACTAGCACAATTTGGGCCTCTTGAGCATAGGCCATCCTTTCATGAGCATTTTGGACTTGAATCATAGGCTTTTGAATAATTTGGGTTTCTTGATGGATGAGGGCTTCTCGAACTTGTAGTGCTCCAATGGGTATGCCTACTGATATTGTATCATTCCCTCCCTCTTTGAAAAGATCCATCCTCGAATCTTCGCCATTAAGTGGTTTCTTAAGGAACAAATCTAAGCAATCACAACTCTTCTCAATGTTAGTCAAAGATGAGGGTCCATTTGGTGGCTTCTTTGAAAACAAATCTTCACATACCTGCAAAGAGCTAGAACCAGCAATAAGCAAAGATGAGTTAAGATTGTTAGTAGATAAACAAAGACCCTTACACATGCTCTCAACCTTTCTTTTTTCATCAAACAAGCTCACACTCATGCTTTTCTCACAACTCCCTAGCTCTTTTTTTTCACTCACATTCTTTTCTTTTTCAATCTCGTCTTTTTCTCTCTTTAACTCATGTTCCCTCTCTTTTTCTTTTTCTCTCTCCTTTTCTTTCATTTTGTATGCTTTTACTATTCTCATTTGATCCTCATAAGTTTCCATAGGATCAAGAGGTACCAATACATAATTTTTTTCATTGAATATAAATGAATAGCAATAGCAATTGTGCTTATGCTTGACATGTTTAGCTTTTCTCACATGTTTCCATGGTTTAGCAAGCATAATATGTCTATTATACATAGGAGCCACATCACATAATACTTTATCATGATATTTACCAATGGAGAAAGAAATCAAAACTTGCTTATTAACCCTAAACTCAGCACTACCCTTCAACAAGGTATAGGGCCTAGGATGCTTCATAGTAGGCAAGTTTAATTTCTCAACTAGTAAGGTACTCGCAACATTTACATAGTTACTATTATCAATAGCCACGCTGCAAACTTTCTCTTTGATAAGATATCTAGTATGGAAATCAAAGGATGACTTTTCCTTATCTTGTCTTGTAGAGTTGGAATTGGATTGGAATGCATCTAACCATGCACAAGTTTGCTTGAATCTCTCTTTGTTAGCCTCTTCAAGGAATTTGTACTCATTGGGCATCTTGTCACCTGAAAAGTTAGTAAAAGAATGAAAGAAGGAATAGGACACACTCTTTTCACGTGTTTACACTCAATAATAGTAATTCACTCGTGTTTGCTCTCAAATTTTGACTTTTATCAAGATGCTACACTCTAGCCTTTTACCACTCAACAATTTGCTTCTTACAAGTGTTCTAAGCAAGTCACAAGCAAATCAAAAGAAAAGATCAGACTAATGGCAATAAAAAAAGAACTAGAATCCTAAAATGAATTCCCAAAGAATCAAACAAAGAAGAAAAAGGGGTGTGTAACTAAAGGGGAAACAAGGAGGAAGGGGAGATTTGGATGGCTTGGAAGGAAGGAGAAGGAAAGGGAAAATCTGAAAATAGGAAACTTTAAGAATAGGAAACTACTTGAGAACCAAGTTAATCAAAATAGGAAACTACTTGCAATTCAAGTTTAGAACAATTAGGAAAGAAAATCCTTACTTGAATGCAAATAGGAAAGTAGATAACTTGGTGGTGACTTAATGCAATCAAATTAAAAAACTAACTCCAATTAGAAAATTAACTCCAACTAGTAAACTAACTCTAATTAGAAAACTAACTCCAGGCTTTAAGTTTTGAATTTACACAACTTGCAATTTTCTTCTTCTTTTTTCACTCTTTCTTTTTTTGCACTTTTTACTCGATTTTTTTTACATTTTTTTTTTTAGGATGGAGGCACACAACAATGGAAGAAAGAAGAAGATGGAAGACAAAGGTGAAGATGAAAAGGTAACACAAATGAAAGGAAAGAAAGTATGAAGAACAATGGTAGGGAAACACAAAGATATATACCTCGTACTAGTGAACCAAAGCTCTGATACCAAATGATGTAAGACCCACTAAGAACATGCTCTAGAGAACCCTCAACAATTCGAAACCTTGCCCGGGACCAGCTAGAAAACAAGAATGTTGGTCAAAGGAAGAATCCTAAGAGAACTTGTCTCTTAGAACCCTAGCCTCAAGACGCCACAAAGGAAGACCAATCCTTTGATAGGTCACGCGAACTTTCAGAGAATACAAAGAAGCAAAAGCCTCACAAAGTTTTGAATAATACTCAAGTTCATTCATGATCTAAAATAGAGTACAATAGGGAGCCTTTATAGGCAAAGTTTTTAAAAGGCTTAAATCATAGGTTTTGAATGATTTGGGTTTCTTGATAGATGAGGGCTTCTCGAACTTGTAGTGCTCCAATGGGCATGTCTACTGATATTGTATCGACAACCCTCCTTCCTATGTCACCAAAGCAAATATTAGAAGATCAAATCAAGAGGGAAAAGAAAATAGAAAGTGAGAGTATAAGGGAAAAGAAAATAGAAAGTGGGTCCTGCATCATTTGGTATCAGAGCTTTGGTTCGCTAGAACAAGGTATATCTTTGTGTTTTCCTACCGTTGTTCTTCATATTTTCTTTCCTTCCATTTGTGTTATGTTTTCATCTTTACCTTTGTCTTCCATCTTCTTCTTTCTTCCATTGTTGTATGCCTCCTTCATCCTTATTCAAAAAAAAAAAAATGATGCAAGACCCACTAGGAACATGCCCTAGAGATCCTTCAACAATTTGAAACTTTGCCCGAGACCGACTAGAAAATAAAAATGTTGGTCAAAGGAAAGACCCTAAGAGAACTTGTCTCTTAGAACCCTAGCCTCAAGATGCCACAAAGGAAGACCAATCCTTTGATAAGTCACGTGTACTCTCAGAGAACACAAAGAAGCAAAAGCCTCACAAAGTATTGAATAATACTCAAATTCATTCATTCATGATCTTCCTAAAATAGAGTACAATAGGGGGCTTTTTATAGGCAAAATTTCTAAAAGACTTAAAATCCTAATAAAACTAAAACTTTAAAATCTAATTAGAAATATTTTAAATAATGCCTAAAATCAAGGAATAAGATTAAGATATTAATTTTAACATAATCTCCTAGATAAGCTCCTTGACCAAGTCCAAAAAATAATATAATAATAAAAAATGAAATTCAAAAAGACTCCTAGTCAAAACTAATTAGCTCTTGTAAAGAGTCACATGTGATACTCATGCTTCATTAAAAATCATATGATTGACACATGATTTTTAATCTCTTGCAATTGGACTCCAATTGGGCCTTGACACTCCTCTTGTATGTGTATAACTACATTGGGCCTTCAACATCTCCATGTACCTTCCTAGGACATTGGGCTTCCACTTAGACTTCCACTTTTGCATCTTTAAAGAGATCTCATGTCTAAAGTCCAATTCAGCATATTTTGAATTGATCAAATATGGATCTTGGGCTCTAAACTTGGGCCGACGTCCAACATAGATATTATCTTGAACTCTTTGAAAATTTTGGACATAATGCATAATTTGGGCCACTTGAACTCTTTGAAGTTTTTGATGGATGAGGGTTTCTCGAACTTGTTGTGCTCTAATGGGCATGCCTACTGGTATTGTATCACAAGTCCTCTTAGAGTTCTACCTTCAACCAATAATCCCTTTGTGTGTTTCCGCTTTCGTGTGAGACATAGTCGATTTCGGGTGATTAATTTGTGTGCCAAGGTTCTTAGGGGGTCTTGCATCATAAGAGAGAGCCCAAGAAGATAAAAAAAAAAGTAATTATGTTGACCATTCTACAAGAGAAGTGCGAAAGCCCAATTGGAGTCCAATTGCAAGAGACTAAGAATCATGTGTCAACTATGTGATTTTTAAAGAAGCATGAGCATCTCATGTGACTATTTAAAGGAGCTGATCAGTTTTACACTGGATTCTTTATGAATTTTATTTTTATTTATTTTATTATTTTTAGGATTTGGTCAAAGATCTTATATTGGAAATTAAGTTGAAATTAATATCCTAATCTTGTTCCTTAATTTTAGGCACCATTTAAAACATTTTTTTATTAGATTTTGACCAAGTAAATGGTGCCAATTTAATGCTGAATAATTAATTATGAATTAAAGTACTTAATTTTTGTTAGGATTTTAGACTTTTAAAAACTTTGCCTATAAAAGGCTTCCTATTATACTCCATATTCAGATTATGAATGAATTTGAGTATTGTTCAATTCTCGATGAGGCTTTTTGATGCAAGACCCTCTAGGAACCTTGTTCTAGGAACCTTCAACAAGATGACACTTTGCCAGGGACCGGGTAGAAAACAAGAATGTTGGTCAAAGGAACAATCCTAAGAGAACTTGTCTCTTAGAACTCTAGCCCCAAGACGCCACAAAGGAAGACTAATCCTTTGATAAGTCACGTGAACTCTCAGAGAATACAAAGAAGCAAAAGCCTCACAAAGTATTGAATAATACTCAAATCATTCATTCATGATCTTCCCAATAAAATACAATAGGGAGCCTTTTATAGATAGACAAAGTTTCTAAAAGACTAAAATCCTAATAAAAGTAAAACACTAAAATCTGATTAGAAATATTTAAATAGTGCCTAAAATCAAGGAACAAGAATAGGATACTAATTTTAACTTAATCTCCAATATAAAACTTTTTGACTAAGTCTTAAAAATAATAAAATAAATAAATAACAAAATTCATAAAGACTCCTAGTCCAAAACAATCAGCTTTTTTAAGTAGTCACATGGGATGCTCATATTTCATTAAAAATCACATGGTTGGCACATAATTCTTAATCTCTTGCAATTGGATTCTAATTAGACCTTGGCACTCCTCTTGTATGTGTATAACTACATTGGGTCTTCAACATATTGGATATTAACTCTATTTGCTCCATTAACCTTCTTAGGACATTGGACTTCCACTTTTGCATCTTTAAGGAGATCTCATATCCAAAGTCCAATTCAGCATGTTTTGAATTGATCAAATATAGATCTTGGGCTCTAAACTTGGGCCGACGTCTAACATAGGTATTATCTTGAGTTCTTTGAAATTTTTGGACATATACTAACACAATTTGGGCCTCTTGAGCATAGGTCATCTCTTTATAAGCCATTTGGACCTGAATCATGCGCTTTTGAATGATTTGGGTTTCTTGATGGATTAGGGCTTCTCGAACTTGTAGTGCTCCAATGGACATGCCTACTGGTATTGTATCATTCCCTCCCTCTTTAAAAAGATTCATTCTCGAATCTTCGCCTGTATCATATGGAAATAAATTAGACTTTCCAAAAATAATGATAACACTATAGTCATCAAGTGAAAAAATCTGGTAAACTAAAGGACTCCTTTCAAAGAGATCATCAATTCTTCGAGGTTACTTAGAATACTCCAAGTTGGGAAACTTTTTGAACTCGGTTTGAGTTAGGAAGTATTTTTTTCTTACATGCACCCAAATATAAATGATAATTTTGATCCCACATGCACTTGCAATAATTCCAAGGGCCATTACAAAATCCAAGCAACACATTAACCTTTTAACCATAAAATTAATGTAATATGAATTCTTAACAGCCACAAAAATCATGAAACTATCAAAACTCAATGTGTGGTGCTTAATGCTTTTGAAAGGCAATAATTTATCAGGAATAACAAAATCTATGTAATCAAAGCACTTTTGAAAGCACATTAAGGATTGGAAACCATCAGGTGGGTTTCTTAGGAAACAAATCTAGGCAATCACAACTCTTTTCCATGTTAGTTTAAGATGAGGGTCTATTGGGTGGCTTTCTTGAAAACAAATCTCCACATATCTGCAAGGAGCTAAAACCAACAATAGGCAAAGATGGGTTAAGATTGTTAGTAGATAAACAAACATCCTTACACATGCTCTCAACCTCTCTTTTTTCATCAAACAAGCTCACACTCATGCTTTTCTCACTTTGCTCACAACTCTCTTGCTCTTTCTTTTCACTCACATTCTTTTCTTTTTCAATCTCATCTTTTTCTTTCTCTAGCTCATGTTCTCTCTCTTTTTCTTTTGCTCTCTCCTTTTCTTTCATTTTGTATGCTTGTATTATTCATTTGATCCTCATAAGCATCCATAGGATCAAGAGGTACCAATATATGATTTTTTTCATTGAATACAAGTGAATAGTAATATCAATATTTGTGCTTATGCTTAAGATATTTAGCTTTTCTCACATGTTTCCATGGTATACCAAGCATAATATGTCCATCAGACATAGTGGCTATATCACATAACACTTTATCATGATATTTACCAATGGAGAAAGAAATCAAAACTTGCTTATTAACCCTAAATTTAGCACTACCCTTTAACATATAGGGCTTAGGATGCTTTATAGTAGGCAAGTTTAATTTCTCAATAAGTAGGATACTAGCAACATTTACATAGCATGGAAATAAAGGGATGCCTTTTCCTTATCTTGTCCTGTATAGTTGGTATTGGATTGAAATGCATTCAACCTTGTACAAGATTGCTTGAATCGCTCTTCGTTAGCCTCTTCAAGGAAATTGTACTCATTGGACATCTTATCACCTAAAAAGTTAATCAAAGAAAGAAAGAAAAAATAGGACCTCATACACACACACTCTTCTTTCGTGTTTACACTCAAAAGATGATAAGTTCATTCGTGTTTAACTTTTTTTTTGGCTTTTTCTTTAATATTAACTGCATTCTTGCCTTTTACCACTCAACAATTTGCTTCTTACAAGTGTTCTAAGCAAGTTACAAGCAAATCAAAAGAAAAGATCAGACTAATGGCAATAAGAAAAAACTAGAATCCTAAAATGCAAATTCTCAAAGAATCAGACAAAGGAGAAAAAGGGGTGTGTAACTAAAATGGAAACAAAGACCTGGGAAGGCCTAGAAGGAAGGAGAAGGAAAGGGAAAATCTAAAAATAAGAAACTTTAAGAATAAGAAACTACTTGAGAACCAAGTTAATCAAAATAGGAAACTACTTGCAATTCAAGTTTAGAAAAATTAGGAAAGAAAATCCTTACTTGAATGCAAATAGGAAAGTAGATAACTTGGTAGCTACTTAATGCAATCAAATTAGGAAACTAACTCCAATTAGGAAATTAACTCCAATTTGGAAACTAACTCCAATTAGGAAATTAACTCTAACTAGGAAACTAACTCCAATTAGGAAATTGACTCCAATCTTTAAGCTTTCAACTTTGAATTAGCACAACTTGCAATTTTGAATTCTGCAATCTGAATCTTTTTTTTTCACCTTTTTTTTTGAATTTTTTTTTAATTTTTTGTTTGATTTTTTTTTTAGAGTATCACACTCTTTTTTTTTTTTTTGAATGAGGATGGAGGCACACAACAATGGAAGATGGAAGATAAAGGCGAAGATGAAAAAAGGTAACACAAATGGAAGGAAAGAAAGTATGAAGAACAACGGTAGGGAAACATAAACATATATCTTGTACTAGCAAACCAAAGCTCTGATACCAAATGATGCAAGATCCTCTAGGAACCTTGTCCTAGAAACTTTCAACAAGATGACACTTTGCCCGGGACTGGCTAGAAAACAAGAATATTGGTCAAAGAAAAAACCCTATGAGAACTTGTATCTTAGAACCCTAGCCTCAAGACGCCACAAAGGAATACCAATCCTTTGATAAGACATGTAAACTCTCAGAGAACACAAAGAAGCAAAAGCCTCACAAAGTATTGAATAATACTCAAATTCATTCATTCATAATGTTCTAAAATAGAGTACAATAGGGAGCCTTTATAGGCAAAGTTTCTAAAAGACTAAAATCCTAATAAAAGTAAAACACTAAAATCTGATTAGAAATATTTAAATGGTACCTAAAATCAAGGAACAAGATTATGATACTAATTTTAGCTTAATCTCCAAGATCTTTGACTAAGTCTTAAAAATAATAAAATAAATAAAAGCGAAATTCATAAAGAATTCTAGTCCAAAATAATCAACTTCTTTAAGTAGTCACATGTGATGCTCATGCTTCATTAAAAATCAAATGGTTGACACATGATTTTTAATCTCTTGCAATTGGACTCCAATTGGGCCTTGACACTCTTCTTGTATGTGTATAATTACATTGAGCCTTCAACATGTTGGATATTAACTCTATTTGCTCCATAGACCTTTTTAGGACATTGAGCTTCCACTTGGACTTCCACTTTTGCATCTTTAAGGAGATCTCATGTCCAAAGTCCAATTCAGCCTATTTTGAATTGATCAAATATGGATCTTGGGCTCTAAACTTGGGCCGACGTCCAACATAGATATTATCTTGAGCTCTTTGAAATTTTTGGACATATACTAACACAATTTGGGCCTCTTGAGCATAGGCCATCCCTTTATGAGCCATTTGGACTTGAATTATGCGCTTTTGAATGATTTAGGTTTCTTGATGGATGAGGGCTTCTCGAACTTGTAGTGCTCCAATGGGCATGCCTACTGGTATTGTATCACTTTTGCTTCTGTGTTTTTTGAGAGTTCACGTGACTTATGAAAGGATTGGTCATCCTTTATGGCGTCATTGGCTAGGGTTCTAAGAGACAAGTTCTCTTAGGGTACTTCCTTCAACCAACAATCCTTTTGTGTGCTTTCGCTTTCGTATGAGATGTAGCTGATCTCAGGTAATCAATTTGTGTGCCAAGGTTCCTAGGACAAGATTTCTAGAGAGTCTTGCATAACAAGCTTTTATAAAATATTTGTAAAGGACTTTAGTACATTGGCAGCTCCATTGAATGAGTTAACAAAGAAAAAGGTCCCATTCAAGTGGGGAAAAGCTCAAGAGAAAACCTTCCAAACTCTCAAAGAGAAGCTAACCCTTGCACCTTTATTAGCCAAACTTTGATAAGATTTTTGAAGTAAAATGTGATGCAAGTAGAATTGGTATAGGAAGTATATGCAAGAAGATGATTACATATTTTAGTGAAAAGCTAAGTGATCTTACTCTTAACTATCTTACATATGATAAGGAGCTATAGGCCTTACTTAGAGTATTGGAAACTTAGCAACATTATTTGTGACCTACAAAATTTGTCATACATTCTGATCATGAGGCTCTTCAACATATTAAGAGCTAAAGCAAATTGAATAGAAGACATGCTAAGGGGGTTGAATTCATGAATCTTTCCGATATATCATTAAGCACAAGAAAGGTAAGGAGAATATTGTTGCAGATGCACTTCCACGTAAGTATGTTCTTCTTTACATGTAAGATTCTAAAGTTCATGATTTTAAGTTCATCAAAGAATTATATACTAATGATGATACAATATCAGTAGACATGCCCATTGGAGCACTACAAGTTCGAAAAGCCCTTATCCATCAAAAAACCAAAATCATTCAAAAGCATATGATTCATGTCCAAATGGCTCATGAAAGGATTGCCTATGCTCAAGAGGCCCAAATTGTGCTAGTATATGTCCAAAAATCTCAAGGAGCTAAAAATAATGTCTATGTTGGACGTCAGCCCAAGTTTAGAGCCCAATATCCATATTTGATCAATATCTCTTTAAATATGCAAAAATGGAAGTCCAAGTGGAAGCCCAATTTCCTAAGAAGAGTCCATGGAGCAACTAAAGTCAATATCCAATATATTAAAGGCCCAATGTAGTTATACACATACAAGAGGAGTGCCAAGGCCCAATTAGAGTCCAATTGCAAGAAATTAAAAATCATGTGTCAACCATGTGATTTTTAATGAAGTATGAGCATACCATGTGGACTATTTAAAGGAGCTAATTAGTTTTGACTAGGATTCTTTTTGAATTTTGTTTTTTTATTATTATATTATTTTTTTGGACTTGGTCAAGGAGCTTATCTAGGAGATTAAGTTAAAATTAATATCCTAATCTTGTTTATTGATTTTAGGCATTATTTGGTATCAGAGCTTTGGTTCGCTAATACAAGGTATATCTTTGTGTTTTCCTACCATTGTTCTTCATATTTTCTTTCCTTCCATTTGTGTTACCTTTTCATCTTCATCTTTGTCTTCCATCTTCTTCTTTCTTCCATTGTTGTGTGCCTCCATCTTCATTCAAAAAGAAAGGAGAGTGTGATACTCCAAAAAAAAATTCAAAAAAAAAAAATCAAAAAAAAAATTGAAAAAAAAAAGATCATGAATAAATGAATGAATAAATTTGAGTATTATTCAATACTTTGTCAGGCTTTTGCTTCTTTGTGTTCTCTGAGAGTTCACGTGACTTTAAATATGGATCTTGGGCTCTAAACTTGGGCCGACGTCCAACATAGATATTATTTTGAACTCCTTGAGATTTTTGGACATATACTAGCACAATTTGGGCCTCTTGAGCATAGGACATCCTTTCATGAGTCATTTGGACCTGAATCATATGCTTTTGAATGATTTTAGTTTCTTGATGGATAAGGGCTTTTCGAACTTGTAGTGCTCCAATGCGCATGCCTACTGATATTGTATCAAATGATGTTGACTTTGGTGAAGCTTTTAGCCATTGCAAACCTAGCTTGGTTGGGACGAATTTGACTTGCTTGATGGATTTTTATTTCATGTTGATAAGCTTTGCATTCCTAATTGTTCTATACATATGTTATGGGTGAAGGAAGCACATTCTGGTGGTTTAATGGGACATTTTGGCATTGCTAAAACATTTGATTTCTTGAATGAATATTTTAGTTTACAAATATATGTCATAAAGCTAAATCTAAATTAAATCCCTATGGATTAATACTCTGATGGGAAATCAAATGGTGGCCCAATCTTCACGGTGTAAGTTGATGGATAGATGATGGTTCAAGAACTAACGGAAGCAAATAGCCAACCAATATTATAAGAACATTGACCTGCTACTTAAACAACGCACCTAACCTAACCACGAACACAATGAACCAACCCACACAATGATGCACTTGGGTTGAAGCATAAATTGGGGCTTTTGTGAATTTGAATCACCAATCTAAAGATAGGTTGACAACACAAATGTTTCATAAGAGCAAAGAGTAGATAAGATTCTCACAATTAGAGAAACACTCAGAATAATTCTACTACTTTTAATCTCATTCAAATGAAGGCAGAATACATATATTTATAGTGTAGGTCAAACCTATCTACTGGAGGAAAAGTAGGAAACTAACTACATAATCCTAACTGAAAAGACCTAAAAAATAGGAATACAAAATCAAATCTTTTTAAAAACAGAAAATGAAAGATAATCTGCCTAATTAATTCTAATTTTCATCCAAATACATAAAACTTCTAGAAGTCAGCATATTAAACCCATAATATTATTATTTAGGCCCAAATGAGTCAATCTATATATGGTCCTTAGTCCAAACTCTTTAATTTGCATCATTCTAACCCAAATTAGTTCTAATAGCCCTATCTTTAGCCTAAATAATATTGAGGTCATTTTGATTAATACTTAATCAAATTTATCAAAACTTTTCTTGGTCCAAATCTCTTGAATAAGTCCACTCAATGCTTCTTTAAGTATTTTACCTTCACCCTTGTAATAAGTCCAATTGGAAGATGCAAAGGATCATTTAAAGATTTTGAATTAGCATTTTCATGTATCTGGCTCATATCATCCTTCCCTTCTTGAAAAAGATTCATCCTCGACTCTTCAAAATTTGCATCAAAATAAGGAGAAAGGTCAAAAACGTTAAAAGGAGTACTTACGCCATACTCACCTGGTAAATCAATCTTGTAAACATTATCATTGATTTTCTCTAATACTCAGAAAGGTTTATCTCCTCGAGGCATAAGTTTGAACTTTCTTTTGTTAGGAAATCTCTCTTTTCTAAACCAAACTAAGTCCCCTAGTTCAAATAATGTTTTGCTTAGCCCTTTCATGGATTTGCCTAACAAACTCAGCACGCTTTTTTCCCATCCATATTGACTCTTTCTTACAAAGGCAAAGTGATGCAAGACCCACTAGGAACATGCCCTAAAAAACCTTCAACAATTCAAAATTTTGCCCGGAACTGGCTAGAAACAAGAATGTTGGTCAAAGGAAAGACCCTAAGAGAACTTGTCTCTTAAAACCCTAGCCTCAAGACGCCACAAAAGAAGACTAATCTTTTGATAAGTCACGTGAACTCTCAGAGAATACAAAGAAGCAAAAGCCTCACAAAGTATTGAATAATACTCAAATTCATTCATTCATAATCTTTCCAAATAGAGTACAATAAGGGGCCTTTTATAGGCAAATTTTCTAAAAGACTTAAAATTCTAATAAAACTAAAACTCTAAAATCTGATTAGAAATATTTTAAATAATGACTAAAATCAAGGAACAAGATTAGGATACTAATTTTAACTTAATCTCATAGATAAGCTCCTTGACCAAGTCCAAAAAAATAATAAAATAATGAAAAATGAAATCCAAAAAGAATCATAATCAAAACTAATTAGCTTCTTTAAGTAGTCACATGGGATGCACATAACTTAATCTCCTAGATAAGCTCCTTGACCAAGTTCAAAAAAATAATAAAATAATGAAAAATGAAATTAAAAAAGAATCCTAGTCAAAACTAATTAGCTTCTTTAAGTAGTCACATGGGATGCACATACTTCATTAAAAATCACATGGTTAACATATGATTCTTAATCTCTTGTAATTGGACTCCAATTGGGTCTTAGCACTCCTCTTGTATATGTATAACTGCATTGGGCCTTTAACATATTGGATATTGACCTTAGTTGCTCCATGGACTCTTCTTAGGAAATTGGGCTTCCACTTGAACTTCCACTTTTGCATATTTAAAGAGATATTGATCAAATATGGATCTTGGGCTCTAAACTTGGGCCGACGTCCAACATAGATATTATTTTGAGCTCCTTAAGATTTTTGGACATATACTAACACAATTTGGGCCTCTTGAGCATAGGCCATCCTTTCATGAGCCATTTGGGTCTAAATCATAGGCTTTTGAATGATTTGGGTTTCTTGATGGATGAGGGCTTCTCGAACTTGTAGTGCTCCAATGGGCCTGCCTACTAATATTATATCATTCCCTTTCTTTTTGAAAAGATTCGTCCTCGAATCTTCGCTATCAGGTGGTTTCTTAGGAAGCAAATCTAGGCAATCACAACTCTTTTCAATGCTAGTTGAAGATAAGGGTCCATTGGATAGCTTCTTTGAAAACAAATCTTCACATACTTACAAGGAGCTAGAACCAACAATAGGCAAAGATGGGTTAAGATTGTTAGTAGATAAATAAAGATCCTTACACACATTCTCAACCTCTCTTTTTTCATCAAACAAGCTCACACTCATGCTTTTCTCACTTTTCTCATAACTCTCTAGCTCTTTCTTTTCACTCACACTCTTTTCTTTTTCAATCTCGTCTTTTTCTCTCTCTAACTCATGTTCTCTCTCTTTTTCTTTTTCTTTCTCTAACTCATATTCTCTCTCTTCTTCTTTCTCTCTCTCTTTTTCTTTCATTTTGTATGCTTTTACTATTCTCATTTGATCCTCATAAGCATCCATAGGATTAAGAGGTACTAATACATGATTTTTTTCATTGAATACAAATGAATAGCAATAGCAATATTTGTGCTTATGTTTAACATATTTAGCTTTTCTAACATGTTTCCATGGTTTACCAAGCATAATATGTTTCTCATACATAGGAGCCACATCACATAGCACTTTATCATGATATTTACCAATGGAGAAAGAAATCAAAACTTGCTTATTAACCTTAAATTTAACACTACCCTTCAACAAGGTATAGGGCCTAGGATGCTTTATAGTAGGCAAGTTTAATTTCTTAACAAGTAAGGTACTAGCAACATTTACATGACTACTATTATCAATAACCATACTGCAAACTTTCTCTTTGATAAGGCATCTAGTATGGAAATCAGGGGATGACTTTTTCTTATCTTATCTTGTAGAGTTGGAGTTGGATTGGAATGCATCTAACCATGCACAAATTTGCTTGAATTGCTCTTTGTTAGCCTCTTCAAGGAATTTGTATTCATTGGACATCTTGTCACCTGAAAAGTTAGTCAAAGAAAGAAAGAAGGAATAAGACCTCACACACTCTTCTTACGTGTTTACACTCAAAAGATTATAAGTTCACTTGTGTTTAACTTTCTTTTTGGCTTTTTCTTTAATGTTAATTGCACTCTTGCCTTTTACCACTTAACAATTTGCTTCTTACAAGTGTTCTAAGCAAGTCACAAGCAAATCAAAAGAAAACATCAGACTAGTGGCAATCAAAAAAACTAGAATCCTAAAATGCAAATTCTCAAAGTATCAAACAAAGAAGAAAAAGAGGTGTGTAACAAAAAGGGAAGGAGGAAAGAAAAAAAAAAAGAGGAAGGGGAGGTTTGGATGGCTTGGAAGGAAGGAGAAGAAAAGGGAAAATCTAAAAAAAAAATAGGAAACTTTAAGAATAGGAAATTTGATACGATATCAGTAGGCATGCCCATTGGAGCACTACAAGTTCGAGAAGCCTTCATCCATCAAGAAACCCAAATCATTCAAAAGCCTATGATTCGGGTCCAAATGGCTCATAAAAGGATAACTTATGCTCAAGAGACCCAAATTGTGCTAGTGTATGTCCAAAAATCTCAAAGAGTTCAAGATAATATTTATGTTGGACGTCGGCCCAAGTTTAGAGCCCAAGATCTATATTTGATCAATATCTCTTTAAAGATGCAAAAGTGGAAGTCCAAGTGGAAGCCCAATGTCCTAAGAAAGTCCATGGAGATGTTAAAGGCCCAATGTAGTTTTGCACATACAAGATGAGTGCCAAGGCCTAATTGGAGTCCAATATCAAGAAATTAAAAATCATGTGTCAACCATGTGATTTTTTTAATAAAGCATGAGCATTCCATGTGAACTATTTAAAAGAGCTAATGAGTTTTGACTAGAAGTCTTTTTGAATTTCGTTTTTTATTATTATATTATTTTTTAGACTTGGTCAAGGAGCTTATCTAGGAGATTAAGTTAAAATTGATATCCTAATCTTGTTCCTTGATTTTAGGAATTATTTAAAATATTTCTAATCAGATTTTAGAGTTTTAGTTTTATTAGGATTTTAAATCTTTTAGAAATTTTGCCTATAAAAGGCCCCCTATTGTACTCTATTTTAAAAAAAGATTATGAATGAATAAATTTGAGTATTATTCAATACTTTGTGAGGCTTTTGCTTCTTTGTGTTCTCTGAGAGTACACGTGACTTATCAAAGGATTGGTCTTCCTTTGTGGCGTCTTGAGGCTAGGGTTCTAAGAGACAAGTTCTCTTAGGGTCTTTCCTTTGACCAACATTCTTGTTTCTAGCCGGTCCCGGGCATAGTTTTGAATTGTTGAATGTTCTCTAGGGCATGTTCCTAGTGGATCTTGCATCATTTGGTATCAGAGCTTTGGTTCGCTAGTACAAGGTATATCTTTGTGTTTTCCTACCGTTGGTCTTCATATTTTCTTTCCTTCCATTTGTGTTACCTTTTTTTCATCTTCACATTTGTCTTCCATCTTCTTCTTTCTTCCATTGCTGTGTGCCTCCATTCTTATTCAAAAAAAAAAATTCAAAAAAAAATCGAAAAAGAAAATTTCAAAAAAGAATTCGAAAAAAAGAGTGAAAAAAAAAGAACAAAAAAAGGAAATTGCAAGTTGTGCAAATTCAAAAGCTTGGAGTTAATTTTCTAATTGGAGTTAGTTTCCTAATTGGAATCAATTTCCTAATTAGAGTTAATTTCCTAATTTTCAGATTTTCTTAAAAGTTGGTTTCCTAATTTCCCAAGTAGTTTCCTATTCTTAAAGTTTCCTATTTTTTTTAGACTTTCCCTTTTCTTATCCTTCCTTCCTTCCAAGCCATCCAAACCTCCCCTTCCTCTTTTTTTTTTTTTCTTTCCTCCTTCTCTTTTTGTTACACACCTCTTTTTCTTCTTTGTTTAATACTTTGAGAATTTACATTTTAGGATTCTAGTTTTTTGATTACCACTAGTATGATCTTTCATTTGATTTGCTTGTGACTTACTTAGAACACTTGTAAGAAGCAAGTTGTTGAGTGGTAAAAGGCAAGAATGCAATTAACATTAAAGAAAAAGCCAAAAAGAGAGTTAAACACGAGTGAACTTATCATCTTTTGAGTGTAAACACGTGAGAAGAGTGTGTGAGGTCCTATTTCTTCGTTGACTAACTTTTCAGGTGACAAGATGTCTAGTGAGTACAAATTCCTTGAAGAGGCTAACAAAGAGCGATTCAAGCAATCTTGTGCATGGTTAGATGCATTCCAATCCAACTCCAACTCTACAAGACAAGATAAGGAAAAGTCATTCCTGATTTCCATACTAGATGCCTTATCAAAGAGAAAGTGTGCAGCATGGCCATTGACAATAGTAGCTATGTAAATATTGCTAGTACCTTACTAGTTGAGAAATTAAACTTGCCTACTATAAAGCATCTTAGGCCCTATACCTTGTTGAAGGGTAGTGCTGAATTTAGGGTTAATAAGCAAGTTTTGATTTCTTTCTCAATTGGTAAATATCATGATAAAGTGTTATGTGATGTAGCTCCTATATCTAATGGACATATTATGCTTGGTAAACCATGGAAACATGTTAGAAAAGCTAAATATGTCAAGCATAAGCACAAATATTGCTATTGCTATTCATTTATATTTAATGAAAAACATCATGTATTGGTACCTTTTAATCCTATGGATGTTTATGAGGATCAAATGAGAATAGTACAAGCATATAAAATAAAAGAAAAAGAGAGCGAAAAAGAAAAAGAGAGAGAACATGAGTTAGAGAGAGAAAAAGACGAGATTGAAAAAGAAAAGAATGTAAGTGAAAAGAAAGAGCTAGAGAGTTGTGAGCTTGTTTGATGGAAAAAGAGAGGTTGAGAGCATGTGTAAGGATGTTTGTTTATCTACTAACAATCTTAACCTATCTTTTCCTATTGTTGATTCTAGCTCCTTGCAAGTATGTGGAGATTTGTTTTCAAAGAAGCTACCCAATGGATCATCATCTTCAACTAGCATTGAAAAGAGCTGTGATTGCCTAGATTTGTTTCCTAAGAATCCACCTAATGGCGAAGATTCGAGGATGAATCTTTTCAAAGAGGGAGGGAATGATACGATATCAGTAGGCATGCCCATTGGAGCACTACAAATTCGAGAAGCCTTCATCCATCAAGAAACCCAAATCATTCAAAAGCCTATGATTTGGGTCCAAATGGCTACCCAAATTGTGCTAGTATATGTCCAAAAATCTTAAAGAGTTCAAGATAATATTTATGTTGGACGTCGGCCTAAGTTTAGAGCCCAAGATCCAACGGTAGGAAAACACAAAGATATACCTTGTACTAGCGAACCAAAGCTCTGATACCATATTACAAATTTAGCTTGGGCCTAACTCAATCCTAAAAGCTAGCTCGTAGGAGGAGGATTGCCATAAGCCTTATAAGGAGTACTTTGACCCAAATCCTAGTCGATGTGAGACTTAACACACCCCCCTCACGCCCAGGACTGGACATCTGGAGCGTGAAGTTTGCAGGACTGGACATCTGCGGGTGGCCCCAATATTGAACCAAGGCTCTGATACCAAATGATGCAAGACCCACTAGGAACATGCCCTAGAGAACCTTCAACAATTCAAAACTATGCCCGGGACTGGCTAGAGCCTATGATTCGGGTCCAAATGGCTCATAAAAGGATGACCTATGATCAAGAGACCTAAATTGTGCTAGTATATGTCCAAAAATCTCAAATAGTTCAAGATAATATTTATGTTGGACGTCGGCCCAAGTTTAGAGCCCAAGATCCATATTTGATCAATATCTCTTTAAAGATACAAAAGTGGAAGTCCAAGTGGAAGCCCAATGTCCTAAGAAAGTCCATGGAGATGTTAAAGGCCCAATGTAGTTTTGCACATACAAGAGGAGTGTTAAGGCCCAATTGGAGTCCAATATCAAGAAATTAAAAATCATGTGTCAACCATGTGATTTTTTAATAAAGCATGAGCATTCCATGTGGACTATTTAAAAGAGCTAATAAGTTTTGACTAGGAATTTTTTTGAATTTCGTTTTTTATTATTATATTATTTTTTAGACTTGGTCAAGGAGTTTATCTAGGAGATTAAGTTAAAATTGATATCCTAATCTTATTCCTTGATTTTAGGAATTATTTAAAATATTTCTAATCAGATTTTAGAGTTTTAGTTTTATTAGGATTTTAAATCTTTTAGAAATTTTGCCTATAAAAGGTCCCCTATTGTACTCTATTTTAAAAAAAGATTATGAATGAATAAATTTGAGTATTATTCAATACTTTGTGAGGCTTTTGCTTCTTTGTGTTCTTGAGAGTACACGTGACTTATCAAAGGCTTGGTCTTTCTTTGTGGCGTCTTGAGGCTAGGGTTCTAAGAGACAAGTTCTCTTAGGGTCTTTCCTTTGACCAACATTCTTATTTCTAGCCGATCCCGGGCATAGTTTTGAATTGTTGAAGGTTCTCTAGGGCATGTTCCTAGTGGGTCTTGCATCAAAATTACTTGCGAAATTAGAAAACCAACTTTAAGAAAATCTGAAAATTGGGAAACTAACTCCAATTAGGAAATTAACTCAAATTAGGAAACTAACTCCAATTAGAAAATTGATTTCAATTAGAAAATTAACTCCAATTAGGAAATTAACTCCCAGCTTTTGAATTTGCACACTTTGCAATTTCCATTTTGTTTTCTTTTTTTTTTCACTCTTTCTTTTTTTTCACTTTTTTTTTTTTGAATTCATTTTTGAATTTTTCTTTTTTGAATTTTTTTTTTGAATAAGGATGGAGGTACACAACAATGGAAGAAAGAAGAAGATGGAAGACAAAGGTGAAGATGAAAAGGTAATACAAATGGAAGGAAAGAAAATATGAAGAACAATGGTAGGAAAACACAAAGATATACCTTGTACTAGCGAACCAAAGCTCTAATACCAAATGATGTAAGACCCACTAGGAACATGCCCTAGAGAACCTTTAACAATTCGAAACTTTGCCCGGGATTGGCTAGAAACAAGAATGTTGGTCAAAGGAAAGACGCTAAGAGAACTTGTCTTTTAGAACCCTAGTCTCAAGACGCCACAAAGGAAGACCAATCCTTTGATAAGTCACGTGAACTCTCAAAGAACACAAAGAAGCAAAAGCCTCACAAAGTATTGAATAATACTCAAATTCATTCATTCATAATCTTTCAAAATAGAGTACAATAGGGGGCCTTTTATAAGCAAATTTTCTAAAGAACTTAAAATCCTAATAAAACTTAAACTCTAAAATCTGATTAGAAATATTTTAAATAATGCCTAAAATCAAGGAACAAGAATAGGATACTAATTTTAACTTAATCTCCTAGATAAGCTCCTTGACCAAGTCCAAAAAAATAATAAAATAATGAAAAACGAAATTAAAAAAGAATCCTAGTCAAAACTAATTAGCTTCTTTAAGTAGTCACATGGGATGCACATAATTCATTAAAAATCACATGGTTGATACATGATTCTTAATCTCTTGTAATTGGACTCCAATTGGGCCTTAGCACTCCTCTTGTATGTGTATAACTGCATTAGGCCTTTAATGATATGAACCAGATTCATGTAGGGAATGATGCTCGTGTGGATAAGGACTTGATGATAGATGGTCCAATGACAAGAGGAAGAGTTAAGCATCTACAAAGAGCAATTGGGCTTCAATTTGCTGAATTAGAAGCCCATAATGTTAGTGCATGCATTGAGGAAGCAAATGGAGCCTTAATCATGCTTATTCAAGCCCAAGTTGATGCTTAAAGAGCCCATTGAAGCTAGAGGGTGTGAATAGTACTTCAAATGCAAGATGTCCAGCCCATTAATATTAATTAGTTTCTATTAGGCTGATTATCTTTTCTTTTCTGTTTTTAAAAAAGATTTGATTTTGTATCCTTATTTTTTAGATCTTTCAGTTAGGATTATGTAGTTAGTTTCCTATGTTTCCTCCAGTAGATAGGTTTGGGCTATACTATAAATATATGTATTCTGCCTTCATTTGAATCAGATTGGAAGTAGTAGAATTATTCTGAGTGTTTCTCTAATTGTGAGAATCTTATCCTTTTTTTGCTCTTGTGAAACCTTTGTCTTGTCAACCTATCTTTAGGTTGGTGATTCAAATTCGCAAAAGCCCCCAATTCATGCTTCGAACCAAGTGCGTCGTTGTGTGGATTAGTTTACTGTGTTCGTGGTTAGGCACATTGTCTAAGTAGCAGGTCAACGTTCTTATAACGTTGGTTGGCTATTTGCTTCCGTTGGGTCTCGAACCATCATCTATCCATCAACCTACATCGTGAAGATTGGGCCACCCCTTGATTTTGCATCATTTAACATATTGGATATTGACTTTAGTTACTCCATGGACTCTTCTTAGGAAATTGGGCTTCCACTTGAACTTCCACTTTTGCATATTTAAAGAGATATTGTTCAAATATGGATCTTAGGCTCTAAACTTAGGTCGACGTCCAACATAGATATTATTTTGAGCTCCTTGAGATTTTTGGACATATACTAGCACAATTTGGGCCTCTTGAGCGTAGGCCATCCTTTCATGAGCCATTTGGGTCTGAATCATAGGCTTTTAAATGATTTAGGTTTCTTGATGGATGAGGGCTTCTCGAACTTGTAGTGCTCCAATGGGCATGCCTACTAAATATCATATCACAAAGGAGTTAAGTCAATGGGTGTAAGAGGATTAAAACCATATACAATCTCAAAGGGCGAATATTTCGTGGTAGAATGAATGACCTTGTTGTAAGCAAATTTGACGTGCAATATAGACATTCCTCCTAATTTTTTAAGTTCTTCTCAACAATTGTCCGTAACAAAGAAGAAAGTGTCATATTCACAACTTTAGTTTGCCATCAATTTGTGGGTGACAGGTAGTAGAAAATAGCAATTTAGTTTCTAACTTGCTTCATAAAGTCTTCTAAAAATAGCTTAGGAACATAGCATCTCAATCCGATACTATAGTTCTTGGCATCCCATGAAGCCATGCAACTTCTTGAAAAAATAAATTAGCAATGTTAGAAGCATCATCAACCTTATGACATGCAATGAAATGTTCCGTTTTAGAAAATTAATCTACTACAACAAAAATGGAGTCTCTCCCCCTTTTAAAACCTAGATAATTCCACAATAAAGTCAATGGAAATTATCTTCCTAAGGTACACTAGAAATAGGGAGGGGAGTATACAATCCATGGGGATTTATTTTAGATAGACAATGCGCCTAACCACGAACACAGTAAACCAATCCACACAACAACGCACTTGGATCGGAGCACGAATTGGGAGCTTTTGCGAACTTGAATCACCAACCTAAAGATAGGTTGACAAGACAAAGGTTTCACAAGAGCAAAAAAAAGATAAGTGATGCAAGACCCTCTAGGAACCTTGCCCTAGGAACCTTTAATAAAATGACACTTTGCGCGGGACCGGCTAGAAAACAAGAATGTTGGTCAAAGGAAAGACCGTAAGAGAACCTGTCTCTTAGAACCTTAGCCTCAAGACGCCACAAAGGAAGACCAATCCTTTGACAAGTCACGTGTACTCTCAGAGAACACAAAGAAGCAAAAAGCCTCATAAAGTATTGAATAATACTCAAATTCATTCATTCATAATCTTCTAAAATAGAGTACAATAGGGGGCCTTTTATAGGCAAAATTTCTAAAAGACTTAAAATCCTAATAAAACTAAAACTCTAAAATCTGATTAGAAATATTTTAAATGATGCCTAAAATCAAGGAACAAGATTAGGATATTAATTTTAGCTTAATCTCCTAGATAAGCTCCTTGACCAAGTCCAAAAAATAATATAATAATAAAAAACGAAATTCAAAAAGACTCCTAGCCAAAACTAATTAGCTCTTTTAAATAGTCCACATGGAATGCTCATGCTTCATTAAAAAATCACATGGTTGGCACATGATTTTTAATTTCTTGATATTGGACTCCAATTGGGCCTTGGCACTCCTCTTGTAGAATGGTTAGCATGATCACACCTTTTACATCTTCTTAGGCCCTCTCTTGACTCAAATAAATGGGCTTTAAGTTATGAAGCTTATGAATCAAACAATTGAAGGCTTCTTTCATTGCTTTGGCCCTAGTTCTTGTTATTGGGCCTCCTATGCCTTGCAATGGATCTTTAGGTACATTTGATTTGAACTCTTGGGTTTTAATTTGCAAATCATGTCCTTGGGCTTGAAACTTAGCACCACCTTCATCAGGTCCGCTTCCATGCTCAGCAAGGTCTCTTAGTGCTATTGCATCATTCCCCCCCTCTTGAAAAGGATTCATCCTCGAATCTGTAACATCAAAGGAAGAGAGATCAGATACATTAAAAGTAGCACTAATATTTCCATAAGAACTAGGCAAGTCAATTTTATAAGTATTATCATTAATCCTTTTAAGAATTTGAAAGGGACCATCTCCTCTAGGTTGGAGTTTTGACTTCCTTTGCTCCGGGAAACGTTCTTTTTGTAAGTGAACCCACACCCAATCGCCGAGTTCAAATACCATACGCCTTCTACCCTTGTTAACTTAGTTGGCAATTTGCTCATTCTTTCTTTCAATTTTGGCTTTCACCTTCTCATGCAAATCCTGTACAAAATTTTCCTTCCTAGCACCATCAAGGTTAGAGTTTGTACAGGATTTAATTTGCCCATGCTCAACAAGGTCTCTTAGTGCTATTGCATCAATAAGATTCTCACAATTAGAGAAAAGAAGAATGAGCAATATGCATCCAAGGCAAACAAAGGGAGAAGGCGTGTCACTTTTGAACCTGGTGATTGGGTATGGGTGCATATGAGAAAAGAGAGGTTTCTGGCACAAAGGAAATCTAAATTAGCTCCAAGAGGGGATGGACCATTTCAAGTCCTTGAGAAAATCAATGATAATGCTTATAAGATAGATCTACCAGGTGAGTATAATGTTAGTGCTACTTTTAATGTTGCTGATTTATCTCCTTATGATGTAGGTGATGATTCGAGGATGAATCCTTTTGAGGAGAGAGGGGATGATGCGATCCATCCAAGGGAGCAAGCTGTCTCAAATACTTGGAATGATCCTCTACAAATTCCAAGTAGTCCAATGACAAGAGCACGAGCTAAAAGAATGAGAGAAGCCTTAAGTGGACTTATTCAAGAGACCTGGACTAAGCAAATAGCAATTGAAGCAACAAAAGTCAAGCGAGATCCAAACATTTCTAATGTGGACGTCCTCAACATCATATGGGCTGAAGATGGAGCTGCTGAGGCTAAATTGGGCCAAAACATTATAAATTGAAGTACTTGAACTATGGACCATCCATTGGTGGGCTTATTTAGGGCTAAATAATGCCATTTTGGGCTTAATAAACTGATTTGTAGAACCCTAATGTATTTGGACGAATTTAGCTTATTTAGGGGGATTTATTTCCTTTTTAGTCTTTAAGAGAATTTGACTTTTATAATTCTGATTGCATAGGTCATTAATTAGGATATTTGCCAATTAATTTCCCTAGTTTTCCTTTTCTATGAGCATTGAAGGCAGATTTGACTTACACACTATATAATTGTACTCTGCCTCCCATTGTAACCAGATTTGAATGAATAAAAATTGTATTTTCTAGAAATCCTGACTTGAGAGAAGTGCTTTCTAGGGTTCTTCATTGAACTTGTAGACTTATCAAGACTTGATCAACCTTGTGGCGTCTTCTAACACTCGAGGTCCTTGTCTCTTCGTATTCAGGGGTTCTGAGTGGATCGTTCAGACTTGATTTAGCTTTCTTGGGGTGTGTATATTTGAGATCGGTTGTGGGTTCAAGGAGACTTGACTCCTAGTAGGTTCGCACCAAACACTCAGAATAATTGTACTACTTCCAATCTCATTCAAATGAAGGCAGAATACATATATTTATAGTGTAGCTCAAACCAATCTACTGGAGGAAAAGTAGGAAACTAACTACATAATCCTAACTGAAAGATCTAAAAAATAGGGATACAAAATCAAATCTTTTTAAAAACAGAAAAGGAAAGATAATCAGCCTAATAGAAACTAATTAATACTAATGGGCTGGACATCTTGCATTTGAAGTACTATTCACGTCCTCTAGCTTCAATGGGCTCTTTAAGCATCAACTTGGGCTTGAATAAGCATGATTAAGGTTCCATTTGCTTCATCAATGCATGCACTAACATTATGGGCTTCTAATTCAGCAAATTGAAGCCCAATTGCTCTTTGTAGACACTTAACTCTTCCTCTTGTCATTGGGCCATCTATCATCAGGTCCTTCTTCACATGAGCATCCTTCCCCACATGATATTTAGAAATATTTTAAATAATGCCTAAAATCAAGGAACAAGATTAGGATATTAATTTTAACTTAATCTCCTAGATAAGCTCCTTGACCAAGTCCAAAAAATAATAAAATAATAAAAAACGAAATTAAAAAAGAATCCTAGTCAAAACTAATTAGTTTCTTTAAGTAGTTACATGGGATGCACATGCTTCATTAAAAATCACATGGTTAACACATGATTCTTAATCTCTTGCAATTGGACTACAATTGGGCCTTAACACTCCTCTTGTATGTGTATAACTACATTGGGCCTTTAACATCTCCATGGACCTTCTTAGGATATTGGGCTTCCACTTGGACTTCCACTTTTGCATCTTTAAAGAGATCTCATGTCCAAAATGCAATTCAGCATGTTTCGAATTGATCAAATATGGATCTTGGGCTCTAAACTTGGGCCGACATCTAACATAGATATTATCTTGAGCTCTTTGAAATTTTCAGACATATACTAGCACAATTTGGGCCTCTTGAGCATAGGCCATCCTTTCATGAGCCATTTGGATCCAAATCATAGGCTTTTGAATGATTTGGGTTTCTTGATGGATGAGGGCTTCTCGAACTTGTAGTGCTCCGATGGGCATGCCTACTGATATTGTATCAGCATCTCCCCACAAGCTTTTGAACATCCTTACGCATCTTAGGCTAATAAAAATGCTCATTCAAGATATCAAAGGTTTTAACAATGCCAAAGTGTCCCATTAAACCTCCTGAATGTGCTTCCTTCATTAATAACATGCGCAGAGAACAATTAGGAATGCAGAGCTTATCAACACGAAACAAGAATCCTTGATGCAAGTAAAATTTGTCCCAACTAACTACAGGACTACAATAGTTAAAAGCTTCACCAAAATCAACATCATTAGTATATAATTCCTTGATGAACTCAAAACCAAGAACCTTAGAGTCTAACATGGAAAGAAGAACATACCTACATGAAAGTGTATCAGCAACAATATTTTCCTTACCTTTCTTATGCTTAATCACATATGGGAAAGATTCAATGAATTCAACCCAACTAGCTTGTCTTTGATTTAATTTGTTTTGGCTCTTAATATGTTTTAGAGCCTCATGGTCAGAATGTATGACAAATTCCTTAGGCCACAAATAATGTTGCCAAGTTTCCAACACTCTAACTAAAGCATATAGCTCCTTATCATATGTAGGATAGTTAAGAGTAGGACTACTTAGCTTTTCGCTAAAATATGTAATGGGCTTACCTTCTTGCATGAGTACACCTCCTATGCCAATTCCACTAACATCACATTCAACCTCAAAAATCTTACCAAAATCTAGAAGGACTAATAAAGGTGCATGTATGAGCCTCTCCTTGATGGTTTGGAAGGGTTTCTCTTGAGCTTCTCCCTACTTAAATGGAACATTCTTCTTTGTCAACTCATTCAAAGGGGCTGCCAGTGAACTGAAGTCCTTCACAAATCTCCTATAAAAGCTTGCAAGTCCATGGAAGCTCCTCACTTGTCCGATGGTGGTAGGGGTTGGCCAATCTTGAATAGCTTTAATTTTCTCTTCATCAACCTCAACCCCTTCAGCACTCACAACAAAACCAAGAAAAATAACTTTATTAGTGCATAAATCATACTTATTCAAATTGCCAAACAATTTTTCTTTTCTTAGAACCTCTAGGACTTGTCTCAAGTGATCTACGTGCTCATGCAAAGTCCTAACTGTACACAAGGATATTATCAAAGTAAACTACCACAAATTTACCTATGAATGCACACAAGACATGATTCATCAACCTCATAAATGTGCTAGGTGCATTAGTGAGACCAAAAGGCATAACTAACCATTCATAAAGTCCATGCTTAGTCTTAAATGCAGTTTTCCATTCGTCTCCTTCTTTCATCCTAATTTGATGGTAGCCACTTTTTAAATCAATTTTAGAGAAGATAGTGGAGCCATTTAATTCATCAAGCATTTCATCTAACCTAGGGATAGGATGATGATATCTTACGACTATATTATTGATGGCTCGACAATCAATGCACATTCTCCATGTGCCATCCTTTTTAGGCACGAGCAATACTGGTACTGCACATGGGCTAAGGCTCTCCCTCACATATCCCTTTTCTAGCAGCTCTTGCACTTATCTTTAAATCTCCTTCGTCTCTTCAGGATTAGCTCGGTAAGCTGGACGATTGGGCAAAGGTGCTCCAGGTATAAAATCAATTTGATGTTCTATCCCTCTAATTGGTGGCAACCCAAGTGGTACCTCTTCGGGAAAGACATCTTCATATTCTTGCAAAAGAGACATAACAACACTAGGTAAAGTAGAGGTTAAGTCATTAGTATTCAACATAGCCTCTTTGTAGATAACTACTAGGAGGTTTTGTTGAGAAAACAAAGCTTGTTTGATCTCACTCTTTCTTGCTACTAACAAACTTTTCTCTCTTTCTCCCTCTTTCTCTCTTTTACCTTTAGCTCTCTCCCCTTTTCCGCTCTCTTCTCTTGGCTTGCTCTCTTTTCTTTTCTCAATTTCACTCTCCTCTTGTTTAGACACTTTTACACACTCACTTTCTCTTTTCTTCTCTCTCTTGATTTGATCTTCTAACACTTGCTTTGGTGACATAGGAAGGAGGGTTATAGGTTCCCCTCTAAGTACAAAAGAATAACGGTTTAGAAAACCATCATGTGTAACACGTCGATCATACTGCTAAGGCCTACCTAACAAAATATGACATGCTTTCATTGGTACAACATCACAAAGCACTTCATCCCTATACTTGCCAATTGAAAACATTACCTTAACTTGCTTGGTTACCCTCAATTCTCCACATTCATTGAGCCATTGGAGTTTGTAAGGGCATTGATGCTTGAAAGTAGACAAATTCAACTTCTCCACTAGCTTGGCGCTTGCCACGTTGCAGCAACTTCCTCCATCTATGATCACACCACATATCTTTCCCTGGATTTGGCAATGAGTATGGAACAAGTTCTCTTTTTGCTTATCTTCCTCTGCCATCATCTGGGCGCTAAGGGCTCTCCTAGTTACAAGGAGTTCTCCTTCTTCTGCATACTCTCCATCTTCATTTTCCATGAATAGCTCTTCTTCTTCCTCTGTTGTTTCTCCTTCAGTTTCCCACTCACTAAGGTTGTTGATATTCATGGTTCGTTTGTCAGGACATTCACTAGAGATGTGTCCTCTCCCTTGGCACTTGAAGCATATTATGTCTCAGTTTCTTGAAGGATTAGGCCCACTTTGAACATTCTTGGGTGGTGCAGCCAGCTTTTCTTCTTTCTTTATTTTCATTCCCCTTTGAATTTGCAGTAGAGGGAATATCTTTCTTTGGGTTGCTCCTCCATGAGTTGAAAGAAGTTGAACTGGAGTTCTTCCTTGCAATATTCTTCCTTTTGAGTTGTTTTTCCACCTTGGTAGCTTGGTGGACTAAGTCATGAATCTCAACATAGTGGTACATCTCCACAACATCGGCTATGTCATGATTAAGCCCATCTAAGAAATGAGCCATTGTTGCTTCTGGATCTTCCTCTACATTAGCTCTAATATGGCTATTTGCATTTCCTTGTAGTACTCATCCACACTCTTGGATCCTTGAGTGAGGCGTTGAAGCTTATTGTGAAGTTCCCTTCGAAAATAGGATGGAATGAATCACCCCCTCATGATAGCCTTCATCTCTTCCCATGTTGAGATGGGGTGCTCTCCATATCTAATCTGCTCCTTTTGCATCTAGTCCCACCAAATAAGAGCATAATCAGTAAACTCAAGAGCAGTAATTTTGACCTTCTTAACCCTCAGAGTAGTTATGGCATGAAAAGATTTGCTCTACACGCATCTCCCACTCCAGGTATGTTTCCGGATCACTCTTGCCTTGAAAGGAAGGAATTTTGACTTTGACTCCTCCAAGGCCTTCTTCTTCATCTCTAGGCCTCCTCATTGGTCTTCTTTGTATGTTGAGTGGCCTTCTTCTTAGTTGAGTCTCCTCTCCTTCATAATCTTCATCATAGCACTCCATGTCTTCCACATATTCACGGTGTTGTGGGCGTGTAACATGAGCTTGTCTTTGGTTAGCTTGAGTAGTCCTTTGGCTAGAGGTTCTACTCTCCACTCGATCTAAGCATTCATGGAGTCCTTCCAACTTCTTATCAAGCATCCTTTCAAAATGACTCACTAGCGCTTTCATTTGCAAAGGCGCTACTCTAAATGAATTGTGATCATCATTATCACTTTCATGTGCAACTCCCTTTTCTCGATTATCTGCCATGTTAGTGAAAAAGAAACAAAAGTATATAGGACCTTACAAATATTTCCTCACATGTTTCACTCAATTGAGATATAACACTCTCACTCGTGTTTACTCTCTCTTATTGGCTTTTTCTGCAATGATCTTATCCACTCTTGCCTTTTACCTCTCAATATCAAATCCCAAGCTCTTATGTTACCTAAGACCTCGTCAAGTGATCAAGGACTACCAATTCTCGATTCACCAAAGTATGTGCTGGTGGATGGTATGAAAAGTTGTGATTGGCGCATACAAGTCACAAGTAAAGGTTAGGGTTTGGTTAGGCTAGGGTTCCAATACGAAAAAGGGAAGATTTAACCACCTAACAATGCAAAATCAAGTTTAAAATACCAAAGAGCCAATTGCAATGATTCTAAAAACCCAAGATATGATAAATCAATGGAGGATTAGATTAGGAAAGTTCAAATCAAAAGAATAGGAAACAAGTTGAAGTCATAATAGGAAAGTTCACAATCACAAGATAAAAGGAAACAATATAGGAATAGGAAGGTGGATCACAAAAATTAGGACACAAATGGAAGAGGAAACAATGCTGATCACAAATGAAAGAAATCTTATCACAATTTCTTTTTCACTTTTTTTTTGGCTAACCCTTTTTTTTGCCTTTCTTTTCTATTCCTTTTCCTTTTCTTTTCTTTTCTTTTTTTTTTTTGCCTTTTTTTTTGGATCAGATGAAAGAGAATCTGATATGAACCAGACTCATGAGGGGAAGGATGCTCGTGTGGAGAAAGACTTGATGATAGATGGCCCAATGACAAGAGGAAGAGTTAAGCATTTACGAAGAGCAATTGGGATTCAATTTGTTGAATTAGAAGCCTATAATGTTAGTGCATGCATTGAGGAAGCAAATGGAGCCTTAATCATGCTTATTCAAGCCCAAGTTGATGCTTAAAGAGCCCATTGAAGCTAGAGGACGTGAATAGTACTTCAAATGCAAGATGTCCAGCCCATTAATATTAATTAGTTTCTATTAGGCTGATTATCTTTCCTTTTCTGTTTTTAAAAGGATTTGATTTTTGTATCCCTATTTTTTAGATCTTTCAGTTAGGATTATGTAGTTAGTTTCCTACTTTTCCTTCAGTAGATAGGTTTGAGCTACACTATAAATATATGTATTCTGCCTTCATTTAGAACACAATTGGAAGTAATAGAATTATTTTGAGTGTTTCTCTAATTGTGAGAATCTTATCTTTTCTTTGCTCTTGTGAAACCTTTGTCTTGTTAACCTATCTTTAGGTTGGTGATTCAAGTTCACAAAAGCCCCCAATTCGTGCTTCGATCCAAGTGCGTCGTTGTGTGGGTTGGTTTATTGTGTTCGTGGTTAGGCGTGTTGTCTAAGTAGTAGGTCAACGTTCTTATAACATTGGTTGGCTATTTGTTTCCGTCGGGTCTCGAACCATCATCTATCCATCAACCTACGTCGTGAAGATTGGGCCACCCCTTAATTTCGCATCATTTGGTATCAGAGCTTCGGTTTACACGGTAGGTTGTCTATCATACATTCATCATCCACCATTCTACTTTCTTTCTAGCCTCCATATTTTTTTCCCTTTTTCCATATCCGTTCATTGCTACCTCTTATTATATAAAAAAAAAATACTAAACTTTCTACCTTCCCTTGTTTCCAGATTTGATCCTTAGTGTGCAAGATTTGGTTTTTATGCTACAAGAGCCATTCATTTTGTAATCTGGAAAATTTTTGTCGTTTTGGACGTTGTTATTTTTTCCTTATCTGTTCAACCCCTTTTCTTTTGAGATTTTGGACGATTAATAGGTCAACCCTAAGTTTCAGAATCTTAACTTTCATTTCGTTTGAGAATCATCAAATTCAGAGTTCTCTAGAGGAAGTTATTGTCATTTTTAGTGGTAACGTTTCCTGATCTGATTTGTTTCCTATTGTGTGATCTTGTGATTCTCTTTCATCTAATCCAAAAAAAAAGAGGCAAAAAAAAAAGAAAAGGAAAAGGAAGGAATAGACAAGAAAGGCCAAAAAAAAAAGGGTTAACAAAAAAAAGTGAAAAAAAATGGAAAAAAAATTGTGATCGGATTTCTTTCATTTGTGATCAGCATTGTTTCCTCTTCCATTTGTTTCCTAATTTTTGTGATCCACTTCCCTATTCCTATATTGTTTCCTTTTTATCTTGTGATTGTGCACTTTCCTATTGTGACTTCAACTTGTTTCCTATTCCTTTGATTTGAACTTTCCTAATCTAATCCTCCATTGATTTATCATATCTTGGGTTTTTAGAATCATTGCAATTGGCTCTTTGGTATTTTAAACTTGATTTTGCATTGCTAGGTGGTTAAATCTTCCCTTTTTCATATTGGAACCCTAGCCTAACCAAACCCTAACCTTTACTTGTGACTTGTATACGCCAATCACAACTTTTCATACCATCCACCAGCACATACTTTGGTGAACCAAGAATTGGCAGTCCTTGATCACTCTTGGGATTTGATATTGAGATGTAAAAGGCAAGAGTGGATAAGATCATTGCAGAAAAAGCCAATAAAAGAGAGTAAACACGAGTGAGAGTGTTATATCTCAATTGAGTGAAACACATGAGGAAATATTTGTGAGGTCCTATATACTTTTGTTTCTTTTTCACTAACATGGCATATAATCGAGAAAAGGGAGTTGCACATGAAAGTGATAATGATGATCACAATTCATTCGGAGTAGCGCCTTTGCAAATGAAAGCGCTAGTGAGTCATTTTGAAAGGATGCTTGAAGAAGTTAGAAGGACTCCATGAACACTTAGATCGAGTGGAGAGTAGAACCTCTAGCTAAAGGACTACTCAAGCTAACCAAACACAAACTCATGCTGCACGCCTACAACATCGTGAATATGCAGAAGACATGGAGAGCCATGATGAAGATTATGAAGGAGAGGAGACTCAGCTAAGAAGAAAGCCACTCAACATACAAAGAAGACCACTGAGAAGGCCTAGAAATGAAGAAGAAGGCTTTGGGGGAGTCAGTCAAAATTCCTTCCTTTCAAGGCAGGAGTGATCCGAAAACATACCTGGAGTGGGAGATGTGTGTAGAGCAAATCTTTTCATGCCATAACTACTCAGAGGGTAAGAAGGTCAAAATTGCTGCTCTTGAGTTTACTGATTATGCTCTTATTTGATGGGACCATATGCAGAAGGAGCGGATTAGATATGGAGAGCACCCCATCTCAACATGGGAAGAGATGAAGGCTATCATGAGGAGGTGATTCATTCCATCCTATTTTTGCAGGGAACTTCACAATAAGCTTCAACGCCTCACTCAAGGATCCAAGAGTATGGATGAGTACTACAAGGAAATGCAAATAGCCATGATTAGAGCTAATGTAGAGGAAGATTCAGAAGCAACAATGGCTCATTTCTTAGATGGGCTTAATCGTGACATAGCCGATGTTGTGGAGATGTACCACTATGTTGAGATTCATGACTTAGTCCACCAAGCTGCCAAGGTGGAAAAATAACTTAAAAGGAAGAATATTGCAAGGAAGAACTCCAGTTCAACTTCTTTCAACTCATGGAGGAGCAACCCAAAGAAAGATATTCCCTCTACTGCAAATTCAAAGGGGAATGAAATAAAGAAAGAAGAAAAGCTAGCTGCACCACCCAAGAAGGTTCAAAATGGGCCTAATCCTTCAAGAAATCGAGACATAATATGCTTCAAGTGCCAAGGGAGAGGACACATCTCTAGTGAATGTCCTGACAAACGAACCATGAATATCAACAACCTTAGTGAGTGGGAAACTGAAGGAGAAACAACAGAGGAAGAAGAAGAGCTATTCATGGAAAATGAAGATGGAGAGTATGCAGAAGAAGGAGAACTCCTTATAACTAGGAAAGCCCTTAGCGCCTAGATGATGGCAAACGAAGATAAGCAAAGAGAGAACTTATTCCATACTCGTTGCCAAATCCAGGGAAAGATATGTGGTGTGATTATAGATGGAGGAAGTTGCTGCAATGTGGCAAGCACCGAACTAGTGGAGAAGTTGAATTTGTCTACTTTCAAGCATCAATGGCCTTACAAACTCCAATGGCTCAATGAATGTGGAGAATTGAGGGTAACCAAGCAAGTTAAGGTAATGTTTTCAATTGGCAAGTATAGGGATGAAGTGCTTTGTGATGTTGTACCAATGAAAGCATGTCATATTTTGTTAGGTAGGCCTTGGCAGTATGATAGACATGTTACACATGATGGTTTTCTAAACCGTTATTCTTTTGTACTTAGAGGGGAACCTAGAACCCTCCTTCCTATGTCACCAAAGCAAGTGTTAGAAGATCAATCAAGAGAGAGAAGAAAAGAGAAAGTGAGTGTGTAAAAGTCTAAACAAGAGGAGAGTGAAATTGAGAAAAGAAAAGAGAGCAAGCCAAGAGAAGAGAAAGGAAAAGGAGAGAGAGCTAAAGGTAAAAGAGAGAAAGAGGGAGAAAGAGAGAAAAGTTTGTTAGTAGCAAGAAAGAGTGAGATCAAACAAGCTTTGTTTTCTCAACAAAACCTCTAGTAGTTATCTATAAAGAGGCTATGTTGAATACTAACGACTTAACCTCTACTTTGCCTAGTGTTGTTATGTCTCTTTTGCAGGAATATGAAGATGTCTTTCCCGAAGAGGTACCACCTAGGTTGCCACTAATTAGAGGGATAGAACATCAAATTAATTTTATACCTGGAGCACCTTTGCCCAATCATCTAGCTTACCGAGCTAATCCTAAAAAGACGAAGGAGATTCAAAGACAAGTGCAAGAGCTACTAGAAAAGGGATATGTGAAGGAGAGCCTTAGCCCATGTGCAATACCAGTGTTGCTCGTGCCTAAAAAGGATGGCACATGGAGAATGTGCATTGATTGTCGAGCCATCAATAATATAACGGTAAGATATCGTCATCTTATCCCTAGGTTAGATGATATGCTTGATGAATTAAATGGCTCCACTATCTTCTCTAAATTGATTTAAAAAGTGGCTACCATCAAATTAGGATGAAAGAAGGAGACGAATGGAAAACTGCATTTAAGACTAAACATAGACTTTATGAATGGTTAGTTATGCCTTTTGGTCTCACTAATGCACCTAGCACATTTATGAGGTTGATGAATCATGTCTTGCGTGCATTCATAGGTAAATTTGTGTGTAGTTTACTTTGATGATATCCTTGTGTACAGTAGGACTTTGCATGAGCACGTAGATCACTTGAGACAAGTCCTCTAAGAAAAGAAAAATTGTTTGGCAATTTGAATGTGTGATTTCTGCACTAATAAAGTTGTTTTTCTTGGTTTTGTTGTGAGTGCTAAGGGGGTTGAGGTTGATGAAGAGAAAATCAAAGCCATTCAAAATTGGCCAACCCCTACCACCATTAGACAAGTGAGGAGCTTCCATAGACTTGCAAGCTTTTATAGGAGATTCATGAGGGACTTCAGCTCACTGACAGCCCCTTTGAATGAGTTGACAAAGAAGAATGTTCCATTCAAGTGGGGAGAAGCTCAAGAGAAAGCCTTCCAAACCATCAAGGAGAGGCTCATACATGCACCTTTATTAGTCCTTCCAGATTTTGGTAAGATTTTTGAGGTTGAATGTGATGCTAGTGGAATTGGCATAGGAGGTGTACTCATGCAAGAAGGTAAGCCCATTGCATATTTTAGCGAAAAGCTAAGTGGTCCTACTCTTAACTATCCTACATATGATAAGGAGCTATATGCTTTAGTTAGAGTGTTGGAAACTTGGCAACATTATTTGTGGCCTAAAGAATTTGTCATACATTCTGACCATGAGGCTCTAAAACATATTAAGAGCCAAAACAAATTGAATCGAAGACACGCTAGTTGGGTTGAATTCATTGAATCTTTCCCATATGTGATTAAGCATAAGAAAGGTAAGGAGAATATTGTTGCTGATGCACTTTCACGTAGGTATGTTCTTCTTTCCATGTTAAACTCTAAGGTTCTTGGTTTTGAGTTCATCAAGGAATTATATACTAATGATGTTGATTTTGGTGAAGCTTTTAACTATTGCAAGCCAGGAGTTGGTTGGGACAAATTTTACTTGCATCAAAGATTCTTGTTTCGTGTTGATAAGCTTTACATTCCTAATTGTTCTCTGCGCATGTTATTAATGAAGGAAGCACATTCAAGAGGTTTAATGGGACACTTTGGCATTATTAAAACCTTTGATATCTTGAATGAGCATTTTTATTGGCCTAAGATGCGTAGGGATGTTCAAAAGCTTGTGGGGAGATGCGTTGTATGTCATAAAGCAAAATCTAAATTAAATCCCCATGGACTGTATACTCCCCTCGCTATTCCTAGTGTATCTTGGGAAAATGTTTCCATGGATTTTATTGTGGGATTACCTAGGTCTAAGAGGGGCAGGGACTCTATTTTTGTTATGGTGGACAAGTTTTCTAAGATGGCACACTTCATTGCATGTCATAAGGTTGATGATGCTTCTAATATTGCTAATTTGTTCTTTCAGGAAGTTATGAGGTTTCATGGGATTCTGAGGACTATAGTGTCAGATCGTGATGCTAAGTTTCTAAGTTATTTTTGGAAGACTTTGTGGAGCAAGTTTGGAACTAAATTGTTATTCTCTACTACTTGTCATCCACAAACTGATGGACAAACTGAAGTTGTTAATAGGACACTATCTTCTTTGTTACGAATTGTAGTTAAAAAGAACCTGAAGAATTGGGAGGAGTGTCTCCCACATGTCGAGTTTGCATACAATAGGGCTGTTCATTCCACTACTAAATATTCACCATTTGAGATTGTATATGGTTTTAATCCTCTTGCACCCATTGACTTAGTTCCTTTGCCTTTGCAGGAAAGAATCAATATGGATGGACAGAAACGTGCTGAATTTGTTAAGCAAATCCATGAGAAAGCAAAACAAAACATTGAGAGGATGACTCAACAATATGTAGAACGTGCTAATAAGGGGCGAAAGAGGGTTGTCTTTGAACTAGGAGATTTGGTTTGGTTGCACCTTAGAAAAGAGAGGTTTCCTGACAAAAGAAAGTCTAAACTTATGCCTCGCAGAGATGGGCCTTTCCGCGTGCTAGAGAGAATTAATGATAATGCCTACAAGATAGATTTACCAGGTGAGTATGGTGTAAGTGCTACTTTTAATGTTTTTGACCTTTCCCCTTATTTTGGTGCAAACTTTGAAGAGTCGAGGACGACTCCTTTTCAAGAGGGGGAGGATGATATGAACCAGATTCATGTGGGGAAGGATGCTCGTGTGGAGAAGGACTTAATGATAGATAGTCCAATGACAAGAGGAAGAGTTAAGCGTCTACAAAGAGTAATTGGGCTTCAATTTGCTGAATTAGAAGCCCATAATATTAATGCATGCATTGAGGAAGCAAATAGAACCTTAATCATGCTTATTCAAGCCCAAGTTGATGCTTAAAGAGCCTATTGAAGCTAGAGGACGTGAATAGTACTTCAAATGCAAGATGTCCAGCCCATTAATATTAATTAGTTTCTATTAGGATGATTATCTTTCCTTTTCTGTTTTTAAAAAGATTTGATTTTGTATCCTTATTTTTTTGATCTTTCAATTAGGATTATGTAGTTAGTTTCCTACTTTTCCTCTAGTAGATAGGTTTGAGCTACACTATAAATATATGTATTCTGCCTTCATTTGAATGAGATTGGAAGTAGTAGAATTATTCTGAGTGTTTCTCTAATTGTGAGAATCTTATCTTCTCTTTGCTCTTGTGAAACCTTTGTCTTGTCAACCTATCTTTAGGTTGGTGATTCAAGTTCGCAAAAGCCCCCAATTCGTGCTTCGATCCAAGTGCGTCGTTGTGTGGATTGGTTTACTGTGTTCGTGGTTAGGCGCATTGTCTAAGTAGCAGGTCAACGTTCTTATAACGTTGGTTGGCTATTTGCTTCCGTCGGGTCTCGAACCATGATCTATCCATCAACCTACGTCGTGAAGATTGGGTCACCCCTTGATTTCACATCACTTGTTCTTCATCTCTAGGCCTCTTCGGTGGTCTTCTTCTTAGCTGAGTTTCCTCTCCTTCATAATCTTCATCATGGCTCTCCATGTCTTCTACATAATCACAGTGTTGTGGGTGTGCAGCATGAGCTTGTCTTCAGTTGGCTTGAGACTTTGACTAGAGGTTCTACTCTCCATTTGGTCTAAGCATTCATGGAGTCCTTCCAACTTCTTATCAAGCATCTTCTCAAAATGGCTCACTAGTACTTTCATTTGCAGAGGCGCTACCCCAAATGAATTGTAACCATCATTATCACTTTCATGCACAACTCTTTTTTCTCAATTATCTGCTATGTTAGTGAAAAAGAAATGAAATAAACAAGAGTATATAGGACCTCATAAACACTTTCTCACGTGTTTCACTCAATTAAAATATAACACTCTTACTCGTGTTTGCTTTCTCCCTCTTTTTGGCTTTTTTTTTGTTTTTTGGTAATGATCTTATCTACTCTTGCCAACATCTCAGTATCAATCTTGAACTCTTATGTCACCTAAGATCTTGTCAAGTGATCCAATATTGCCAATTCTCAGTTCAACCAAATATGTGCAAATGGGTGGTTTAAAAAGTCATGATTGGCGCACACAAGTTAGAATTGATGATAGGATTTGGTTAGCCTTGGGTTTCAAAGATGAAAGATTTAACCACTTAATAATGCAAAATCAAGTTTAAAATCCCAAAGAGCCACACATAATGTAATTCTAAAAATTTCAACTATGAGAAAAATTGCAAGATCAAAATAAGAAAGTTCAAATAAAAGAAAATAAAAGGAAACAATGGAAAATCAAAATAAGGAAGTGCACAATATAATATCAAAGGAAATAAGATAAAATAGGAAAAAATTATCTGATCAGTAATTCCTTTTTTTTCTTGCCTTTTTTTTTTGGTTTTGCCTTTTTTTTTCTTTTATTTTTTTTATACTTTTTTTTGGCTGTTCTCTTTTGACTTGATCAAATGAAATAGCCCAAAACTTACAAAATTACAAAATAAGAAACAAACTAGACAAATTAGATTTATGAGATTCAAAAAATATTATCAAGTAAAACCTAATATATCTCGACATAGAAAAGTCTGATTGGGATGACTCTAAAACAACATGAAAGTTGAGATTCTAGACTTTAAAATAAAAAACACTTGTCAATCATCCAAAAACTCAATCAAAAAGGGGTTGAATAGATAAAAAATAAAATAGAATGTTTAGACAAGAAAAATTTTCATATTACAAAATAAATGGCTCTTATAGTATAAAAACCAAAATTTGCACACTAAGGATCAAATCTAGAAACAAGGTTGATACAATATCAGTAGGCATGCCCATCAGAGTATAACAAGTTCGAGAAACCCTAATCCATCAAGAACTTCAAAGAACTCAAGTGGCCCAAATTGTGCACTATATCCAAAAATTTCAAAGAGCTCAAGATAATATCTATGTTGGACGTCGGCCCAAGTTTAAAGCCCAAGATCCATATTTGATCAATTCAAAACATGCTAAATTGGACTTTGGACATGAGATCTCCTTAAAGATGCAAAAGTGGAAGTCCAAGTGGAAGCCCAATGTCCTAAGAAGGTCCATAGAGCAATTAGAGTCAATATCTAATATGTTGAAAACCCAATGTAGTTATACACATACAAGAGGAGTGCCAAGGACCAATTAGAGTCCAATTGTAAGAGATTAAGAATCATGTGTCAATCATGTGATTTTTAATGAAGCATGTGCATCCCATGTGACTACTTAAAGAAGCTAATTAGTTTTGACTAAGATTCTTTTTTAATTTCGTTTTTTATTATTATATTATTTTTTGGACTTGGTCAAGGAGCTTATCTAGGAGATTAAGTTAAAATTAATATCCTAATCTTGTTCCTTGATTTTAGGCATCATTCAAAATAATTCTAATTAAATTTTAGAGTTTAACTTTTATTAGGATTTTAAGTCTTTTAGAAACTTTGCCTATAAAAGGCTCCCTATTGTACTCTATTTTAGATCATGAATGAATGAATTTGAGTATTACTCAATACTTTGTGAGGCTTTTGCTTCTTTGTGTTCTCTGAGAGTTCATGTGACTTATCAAAGGATTGGTCTTCCTTTGTGGCGTCTTAAGGCTAGGGTTCTAAGAGACGAATTCTCTTAGGGTCTTTCCTTTGACCAACCTTCTTCTTTTCTAGCCGGTCCCGGGCAAAGTTTCGAATTGTTGAAGGTTCTCTAGGGCATGTTCCTAGTGGGTCTTGCATCATTTGGTATCAGAGCTCTAAGTTTGTCAGTCAAGGTGTGATCTTTTTTTGTCTTTTATTTGTGTTCTTCATTTTTTTTCCTTTCTATTGTCTAGATCTAAAAAGGTCTTACTTGTCTTCTTATTTTGCCGGGGACCAGCTAGAAAATAAGAAGACAAGTAAGACCTTTTTAGATCTAGACAATAGAAAGGAAAAAAAATGAAGAACACAAATGAAAGACAAAAAAAGATCACACCTTGACTTGCAAACTTAGAGCTCTGATACCAAATGATGCAAAACCCATTAGGAACATGCCTTAGAGAACATTCAACAATTTGAAACTTTGCCCGGAACCAGCTAGAAAACAAGAATGTTAGTCAAAGGAAAGACCCTAAGAGAACTCATCTCTTAGAACCCTAGCCTCAAGATGCCACAAAGGAAGACCAATCCTTTGATAAGTCACGTGAACTCTCAAAGAACACAAAGAAGCAAAAGCCTCACAAAGTATTGAATAATACTTAAATTCATTCATTCATGATCTAAAATAGAGTACAATAGGGAGCCTTTTATAGGCAAAGTTTCTAAAAGACTTAAAATCCTAATAAAAGTTAAACTCTAAAATTTAATTAAAATTATTTTGAATGATGCCTAAAATCAAGGAACAAGATTAGGATATTAATTTTAACTTAATCTCCTAGATAAGCTCCTTGACCAAGTCCAAAAAATAATATAATAATAAAAAACGAAATTCAAAAAGAATCCTAGTCAAAACTAATTAACTTCTTTAAGTAGTCACATGGGATGCACATGCTTCATTAAAAATCACATGATTGACACATGATTCTTAATCTCTTGCAATTGGACTCTAATTGGTCCTTGGCACTCCTCTTGTATGTGTATAACTACATTGGGCTTTCAACATGTTGGATATTGACTCTAGTTGCTCCATGGACCTTCTTAGGACATTGGGCTTCCACTTGGACTTCCACTTTTGCATCTTTAAGGAGATCTTATGTCCAAAGTCCAATTCAGCATGTTTTGAATTGATCAAATATAGATCTTGGGCTTTAAATTTGGGCTGACGTCCAACATAGATATTATTTTGAACTCTTTGAAATTTTTGAACATAGTGCACAATTTGGGCCACTTGAGCTCTTTGAAGTTCTTGATGGATCAAGGTTTCTCGAACTTGTTGTACTCCGATGGGAATGCCTACTGATATTGTATCAAAGGTAGAAATTTTTTTTTTGTATTAAAGGTGGCAAAGAAAAAATATGGTAAATAAGAAAATCTAGAGGTTAGAAGGAAAAGATATTGGATAATAATGGGTAACCTACCATATAAACCAAAGCTTTGATACCAAATGATATGAAATTAAAGGGTGGCCTAATCTTCATAGTGTAGGTTGATGGATAGATGATGGTTTGAGACCCGAGGGAAGCAAATAGCCAATAACGTTATAAGAATGTTGACTTGCTACTTAGACAACATGCCTAACCACAAACACAATGAACCAACCCACAAAATGATGCACTTGGGTTGAAGCATGAATTGAGGGCTTTTGTGAACTTGAATCATCAACCTAAAGATAAGTTGACAAAACAAAGGTTTCACAAGAGTAAAGGAAAAGATAATATTCTCACAATTAGAAAAACACTCAGAATAATTCTATTACTTCCAATCTGATTCCTAATTGAGGTAGAATACATGTATTTATAGTGTAACTCAAATCTACTTATTGGAGAAAAAGTAGGAAACTAACTACATATCCTAACTAGAAGACCTAAAAAATAGGAATACAAAATCAAATCTTTTTAAAAACAGAAAAATGAAAGATAATCTGCCTAATTAATTTTAATTTTCATCCAACTACATAAAGCTTCTAGAAGTCAGCATATTAAGTCTATAATATTATTATTTAGACCCAAATGAGTCAATCTATATATGGTCTTCGGTCCAAACTCTTTAATTTGCAATATTCTAACCCAAATTAGCTCTAATAGATCTTTAGCCCAAATAATATTGAGGACATTTTAATTAATACTTGAATCAAATTTATTAAAACTCTACTTGGTCCAAATCTCTTGAATAAGTCCACTTAATGCTTCTTTAAGTTTTTTTGTCTTTGCCCTTATAATAGTTCCAATTGGAAGATACAAAGGATCATTTGAAGATTTTGAATTAGCATCGTCATGAACTTGGTTCATATCATACTCCCCTCCCTATTTCTAGTGTACTTTTGGGAGGATATTTTTATGGATTTTATAATGGGATTACTTAGGTCTAAGAGGGGAGGGGATGCTATTTTTGTTGTTGTGGACAAATTTTCTAAAATGGCACACTTCATTTCATATTATGGTTGATAATGCTTCTAACGTTGCCAATTTGTTCTTTCAAGAAGTTGTACGACTTCATGGGATATCGAGAACTATAGTGTAGGATCGAGATACTAAGTTCTTAAGCAATTTTTGGAAGACTTCGTGTAATAAGCTTGAGACTAAATTGCTATTTTCTACTATCTACCACCCACAAACTGATAGGCAAACTGAGGTTGTGAATATGACACTTTCTTCTTTGTTGTGAACAATTGTTAAGAAGAACTTGAAAAATTGGAAGGAGTGCCTACCACATGTCGAATTTGATTACAATAGGGCCATTCATTCTACTACTAAATATTTGCCTTTTGAGATTGTATATGGTTTTAATCCTTTTACACCCATTGACTTAACTTCTTTGCCTTTGCAAGAAAAAGTCAATATGGATAGGAAAAAGCATGCTGAGTTTGTTAAGAAAATCCATAAAAAGGCTAAGCAAAACATTGAGAGGATGACTTAACAATATGTTAACTATGCTAACAAGGAATGAAAGAGAATAGTATTTGAACCAGGGGACTTAATTGGTTACACCTTAGAAAAGAAAGATTTCCTGACAAAAGAAAGTCCAAGCTTATGCCTCAAGGAGATGGGCCTTTCCGAGTACTAAAGAGGATCAATGATAATGCTTACAAGATTGATTTACTATGTGAGTATAACGTAAGTTCTACTTTCAATGTTTCTATCCTTTCTCTTTATTTTGATATAGATTTTCAAGAGCCAGTGATAACTCCTTTTTGAGAGAGGGAGGATGCTATGAACCAAGTTTATGTGGATGCTAATTTAAAAGCTTCAAATGATCCTTTGCATCTTTCAATTGAACCCATTACAAGTGTGAAGGCTAAAAGGCTTAAAGAAGTATTGAATAGACTTGTTAAAGAGATTTAGACCAAGTAGAGTTTTGATAAGTCTTATTTAAGCATTATCAAGATGTTTTCAACATTATTTGGCTAAAGATAGAGCTAATAGAGCTAATTTGGGTTAATGTTATAAATTAAAGAGTTTGGACCAAGAGTCATACATAGATTGACTCATTTGGACCTAAATAATGATATTATAGGCTTAAATGCTGACTTCTAAAAGTTTTATGTATTTAGACGAAAATTAGAATTAATTAAGCAGATTATCTTTCCTTTTTTTTTTTTTTTTAAGATTTGATTTTGTATTCCTAATTTTTAGATCATTAAGTTAGGATTATATAGTTAGTTTTCTACTTTTCCTCCAACAAATAGATTTGAGTTACACTATAAATACATGTATTCTACCTCCATTTGAATTAGATTGGAAATAATAGAATTATTCTGAATATTTTTCTAATTATAAGAATATTATCTTTCCTTTACTCTCATAAAACCTTTATCTTGTCAACCTATCCTTAGGTTGGTGTCTTGGTGATTTAAGTTCACAAAAATGCCCCAATTCATGTTTCGACCCTAGTGCATTGTTATGTGGGTTGATTCATCGTGTTTATAGTTAGACATATTGTCTAAGTAGTAGGTCAACGTTCCTATAACATTGGTTAGCTATTTTCTTCCATCAAGTCTCGAACCATTATCATCCTTCAACCTACATTATGAAAATCGGGCCACCCCCTTGATTTTGCATTATATCCTTGCTCATTTTGCACACAAGATGGGGCTAAGAAGGTAGTGCCCCTAGCATTTGCCACAATTGAGGGGGAAACAAATTAGGCATGAATGTGGTTTCTTTACAACCTCCAATGGCAACTAGTTCCAAACAAATAGGGGATTTGTTTGACATTAGATAGATATCTTGGAATTTACACATATAACATGTTCTATCTTCGACACATTGTGAGCAATCTAAAAAGTAGAAAACAAGTAGAACAAGCCAATGCTTCTGATTGATTAATCAAATAAAAAAACAGAAGTAGAGTAACACAGCTTTTAAGCAAAATTTTATATCCTAGAAAATTTACAATCCCAACTCAATATAGAAACAAGAAGAAGAAAAATATACATTACCAAATAGTTGACATATGTGGAGAGACAACACACCTCCTAATTTTATGAAATTGAAGACTTCTAAAAGTTATCTTCTTGCTAGATCTCATCCTCAATGATTGGAGATTTGACAATCAAGGTTGTGAATTAATTTTCAAAAACTAATTCCAAATTGATGTCAAAGCCCTAATCCTAAAGAGGATAAAACTCACATGAAGGACAGAAAGGGATAGAAGGAGGAGGTGCTGCAGCTTGCAAGGAATGAGAGACTTTGAAACAACACTCTGGTATAGGGGAGCCTATATCAACTGGATGTGGCTGGTGATGGTGAAGAATTTGATGGGGAAGTTGGTGGGGATTTGGTACTCTTGCGAACATATTTCCTAGCCCAAACATGCTTTCCATTGATGGAGAACTTCACTTTGCCTCTGCCTTCGAGGACAACATCGATCAAATTCATGGCAATCGAATGAACAACAAGTCAAGCATACAGTGGTTGCTCCAACAATTGAACTTCTTGCATATAGACTGCTTCAATGATATCTCCATATATTCTGTAGGAAAGAAAAGGTAAGTAAAAGAATAATAAATTAAGAGAGAATACCACATGATAAAGAATATGAGGATAAAATAAACAAAAGTCTGATGCATTAAAAAAAAAGAAAAAAATTCCTGGGAGGGTCCCATTTTTCCGGGTGTAAATACTTCCTATGTTTTTTGAAGTTACCGTTTTAATTAATATTAAAAAATATATTAAATATATAAACATTAATTTATAAAAATAAAATAAATTTATTTATTTAGCTAATGTATGATACAAATTAATAGAATTTTAATTCACTAAATTGAACATATTTTATCAAGAATATAAATTATTATTTTTCATAAAATTATGAGTCATATTTTATTCCTCAAATTTCTTACAAATTATTGTAATAAAAATTAATAATTAAAATTATACCTATAGCTATATACTTTTTGAGATTATAATTATGACATCACTTGGAAAAATTTTCAAAGTTCCGTTCCCGCAAATGAAGCGTATATAATTTAAGGATATATTTACATAGTATAAGAATTCTGGATCTTATATTTTAAATGAAAACAAATATTTATCATAAAAATCAAACAATGAGAAAAAATTGTTTCCATTAGTATTATTCAAAAAATTACAAATAATGTCATATTTCAAAAAAGTGTTTTTTTTATACTAAACGTTGGTTTTTGCAAAAACAAACAGACACGTGAATAATTTTAAGTTTTTTTTTAAAAAAAAAACACTTTTAACTTTCAATTTTAAATAACATAAAATATTTTTTTTATAGTACACCAAATTAACAAGAGGAAATACTTTCCTCTATGTTGTCAAAACAATAAAAAAGAATTACATTTCGAAAGAGTATTTTCTAAAAAAAAAAACACTTTCTTTAAAAAGAATAATTTCCACCCAAGCAAATAGATATATAGATAAAATGACCCTGAGATAAATATAACTCTGATTGCAAGGTGAGAGAGAAAGAACCTTGAAAAGTGGTCTCGGACTTCAGCCTCTGAAATAGGGTACCCCTTTGAGAATGTCAAAAAAATTGTCCTTTCATCTGGAGGCACATCCTTTCTCTCACCAATACTCACCTCCGACCTCTTCAACATCACACTCACTTCATTGTTCTGAGATTCATCCCGACACTCAAAACCGCCATTACCACCCCAAGCAACAGAGTTGTGTTGGGGCACAACATCAGCAGAATTATGATAAACAATATGCTGCACCATCGGATTATTAATCAAGTTATGTTCCCTCATAGCTTTTTCACTCTGCATTCGTTGCACTATGTCTGTGAAGGCTCTGATGCAGACGCCGTTGATTATTTTGGTAACGGCACGGATTATGCTGATGCGGTTTTCATGCAAGTAACTGAGGGTGACGCTTCTCTGGGTGACGCTATGGGTTAAAGGCAAATCGTCAATGATGTTGGCGTCATAAGGGAATCGGTCACTCTCAATGCATATCAAGGCCAAGACAGCCTCATTTACAAGATCACTGAGTAAAGCGTCAGGCCACTTGAGGAGCTTTGATACCAATCTGAAATCCTTGCTCATCTTTTCAAGCCAAATGAGATATGCCATGACCTGGGTTGCCTCGCCGGGTTCGCGGCCGAGAGACGTCACGAGACGCGTGAAGAGGATGCGGTCCATGTCGTGAAACTGGTTGAACTCGTTTTGGGAGACTGTGACGCTGGCACCAAGGCCAGTTTTTGAGGAAGAAGATGAGGAAGCCATTGTTGGAGGGTCTTTTTCTTTTGGAGGTGAATGTGATGAAGAGAAGTGCATGTTAGGGTTTCATATTTAAAGAGATGAATGGGTGCCATTAGCAACCTTTGGAAGGTAACCATTTAGGGGTGAAGTGCGTTGCTATATTGATACCATCTTTCCATGTGTGCGGGAATTGTCAAACTTTTTAATTTGCTTCATTTAATATTACCAAAATCAATGGGCTGCACTTGGAGTAGGGTTTATAAATTGATCTATATTCGTGATTTACTTACATTTCGGAAACTAAAAATTTGAATTCAGGTTCTACCATTTATTAAATGGAAGAATTTGATTGATATATCGAGTTTATTTAATTCAACGAGTCGAAATTAAAAATGTGATATTATAAAAAAATGATAAGTTAATTAAGCCAATGATTTTTTCAACATTGAAAATTTTAATGTTCTAAACTTTTTTTTTATCTTTTTACATACAAGCAAAAAATCACAAATTTTAATTATTTAATTTATATTTCTGCATTCAAAGTTTGAGAACTGTTGCAATTTTTTTTTTTGGGCGTGATTAAAGAGTGAACACAAACTCGTTTTATTTTGACCATGTGCGAGGATTCGGTTTGGGCTAGAGCGCTATTTATAACATTTATGATTTGGCCATGTTCCTTGTCCTTTATTGTTCGTTCAGGTGCCTTAGCAACGACAATATTTACTGTACTCCTATAGGTATTTAGTACTAAAAAGTCGAGTACAGTAGTCATTATATTTTAATAAACAAGTAATTCTCACTGCATATTTAGAATTCAATTAAATAATGATTTAAAACTATATTACATAATTTTGTATAAAAATAATTACCTAGTAATATATAAATGAAAGTAGTATACCAATTGTTGAGTATCAATAATGAACTCCCCGTCAACGTCCACCTCGTTAACATTTGAGGACCGGAGGTCTGGTTAATAATTATTGAGAAATTCCTACTAATATCAGTATTTTTTACATAATATACGTCATAATTCCTTGAACTAGAGGTGAATGTTCCAACAGAGACGATAGATTCAATGAAATTGAAGTGGTCTAATTCAACTTATTTTGGTATGAAAATTTTTGGTGAGATATATGGACCGGATGTAAAAACAATCAATCTAAAAAAATAAAAAGTGGATGAAAAAATAAGAAGTAAGTCCTATACACATCCTCACTATTTTGTGTTATTTTTTCTCTATCTAATAAAATGACGTATTGAACAAAAGAGAATCCAAACTAAAAATCAATTGGCATTGGTTGACAAAAAAATATTCGATAAATCTTTGGGAGGGAAATAATGATGCTGATACCTCAAATGACTATAATTTTATAGTATAGTTGTTATATTTCACTAATTACCATGTTCATAATTGTAATGAATCATTGTAAATTGAGCGTACACATAAATCCTTTTAGTAGAAATGAATGATTCCAAATTAATGCGTGGAAATAGAGTAAATCTTATATCGATAATACCAAATCTTTTAAATATATCTACTATTATTACAAGGAAGACTAAAAAAATTGAGAATTCAATTAAGTTCAACCTTTTCTTGTGGATGTAGTATTTTTTTAAGGACTGATATGGTATTTTTTTAAATTTAAATTAACTTTTTTAAAATATAATTAAATGTAGAATATATTCATTTAACTTTTTTTTTTTTAAATGTCGAGTTCTCATTGATTTTTAAATTCCACCAAATTTGATAGAATTTCACAATGAGGAGTTTATTGGTAAGAATCTTTTTTTAATCCTTGGATTATTTCTTAAGTAAATTACAGTACATTAGTCTCGTGCTTGATCCAAAACCACTATTTGCCACTTCTTATCGTTTGAAGGGGGGACTATACTTGTATCTATGTAACTGGGATCAAATTACAAGTAATGAATAGTTTTTTACATTGGCAAAAAATGCTTACATGTCTAGTATCATTACCACATGGGAGAGGGCGACGGAGAAAAAAAAAAATTATTATTATATTTTTATAATCATTAGTACTTATCTTTTATTAATATTTTTTTAAAAGTAGATACACAAGTGTCATTTTCCATCTATTTCATATACTATTTCTATTCATTTTTCATTTCATTCCTTCTTATTCCCACCTACCAAACATAAACAAATGACATTGCTTGATATGAACTAGACTCATGTGGGGAAGGATGCTCGTGCGGAGAAGGACTTGATGATAGATGGCCCAACAACAAGAGGAAGAGTTAAGCATCTACAAAGAGCAATTGGACTTTAATTTACTAAATTAGAAGCCCATAATGTTAGTGCATGCATTGAGGAAGCAAATGGAGCTTTAATCATGCTTATTCAAGCCCAAGTTGATGCTTAAAGAGCCCATTGAAGCTAGAGGACGTGAATAGTACTTCAAATGCAAGATGTCCAGCCCATTCATATTAATTTGTTTCTATTTTAGTGATAAGGCCATGAGGTCAATTAAGTTTTTAGAAAGTTTTATTTTCTTATTATTTCAGAATTATTTGTTTCCATTTCTTTTAGGGTTGATTTGTTTCCATTTATTTAGGTTATTTTCTTTCTACTTTTGGATGAACAGTGCACGTGAACAGTGCACAACCTTGGGCATTATGTTTTAGGAAGTTTCTTAAGTCTTACTTTTCAGGGTTTGCTTAGTATTCAAGTTTTGGATTTCCTTTGCCTATAAATAGGCCAGCTTTGCATTCAATTTGAAGACGATGATTGAAGTAATAGAATTATTCTAAATATTTTCTCCAAATTGTGAGTTATCTTTCCCTTGCTCAGCCTTTGTCTTGTTAACCTATTCTTAGGTTGGTGATTCAAGTTCACAAAAGCCCCCAATTCGTGCTTTGACCCGGGTGCGTCGTTGTGTGGGTTGGTTCATTGTGTTTGTGGTTAGGCGTGCAGTCTAAGTCGTAGGTCAACATTCATCTAACATTAGTTGGCTACTTGCTTCCATCAAGTCTTGAACCATCGTTTTACTTAACCTACGTCGTGAAGATTGGGCCACTCCCTTTAATTTCGCATCATTGCTTCTCTCTCATTTGCCAACAACAAAAGTCCCTACACTTTGTCACAAGAAAATTAAAATATAGCATACAAAAATATGTAACAATGAAAGGATCATCCAAACACAATGGGTATACATATACTTTCTCGAGAAGAGTTGATATTCTATATGAAGCACAAATGAAAGATCAAAACAATAAGAAAACTTTCTTTGTCTAAGCTTTTCTCTTTTGGTCTTTCAATTCTTGATTTGTTCTTCAAATTCTTCCTCCTCTATTTTGGTGGAAGATTAGACCAAAAATGGAGAAATGAGAAAGGAAGGGAATAGGGTGGACCAAAAATTGTAGAAATTTAGGCAAAATCTAGCTAAAATTTGTGGCAAATCAAAAATTGGGAAAGGAGGGGAATGGCAATAAATGGAAAATGAGAAAGGAGGGGAAAGGAGGAGGTACGGACTAGACTTGATCATGGGTCGAGAAGTCTGCCCAGTCCAAAAAAATGGATATAAGGCCTGAATTCAAAAAGCTCGTTAAAAAAAGGTCGAGGTCGAGCTTTTTTTGAAGCTATGCCCGAATTTTTTTGAAATGAAATGAAGAAAAAAAATTATGGGCTTGAACTTGATATACTGGGACTGGGAGTGATGTACTAGACTACTGGGCTTCAGACAAGTTGAGCTCTTCTTTCAAGTTTCATTCAATTATCCAAGCCTAAGCCTCAATACCATTACCACATTTCACACATAGGACAACTTTTGCCATTTTCCTTCTGTTGCTAATTTGCCCTAGTCTCCATTCTACATCCACTCTCCACTCTCTACAGCTCCAAGGCTACCTACTGAGTATTAAGCATGATTACACAGCCATGATAGCCCTTTTCTTTTTCTGCCCTAACCCTCCTGGTTTACTGAGTTGCAAGCACAATTACACGAACATAGCCCTCTTCCTTTCATGGTTTCTTTCTGCTTCTGCTATAGTTGAACACGTACACAAACACCACATAACAGAGTAGACAGTTGCACACACATCACGATAGGCCCACAGTTTCTCACTCGTAGCAGCCACCGCAACTATTGAAAATTTTCGGGATGCACAGCGAAAAATTAAAACTCTGAATCCTTTCCCATGGATTCATCAATTTTAAATCAAGTAGATCTAGAAATATTTACTTTTTTCTATCGAATCTTAGAAACTGATCTACTGATCTACTCCTTCTACCGGTATCCACATGAACGAATGCTCAACTCAAACGACGTGCTAGCGCCTTTTACCAACGTCCATACACGTTCTTGGTAGAGAAGATGCTCTCCTCTTCCTCTCTCTCTCTAGGCATCTGTATAGTGTCCATCCACTTTCTCTCTCTAGAATTTTTCTTTAGTTTTGTAGTTCTAAGATACCTAAGCCACCTATCTTTTTATAGAGGTATTTTATTAGGGTTTCAGATAAATTTGATTAATTTAAAATATTTTAAATCAAATCAAATCAAATCAAATTTGAATTAAATAGATTAGTTTAAATTTAAATCTATCTAATAGATTTAAATTTTAACTAATTATTTAACATAAATCTAGAATTTAATTCAAATTTAATTTATCTCATAAATTAAATTTAAATTATCATATTAGTTTAAATTTAAATCTATCATATATATTTGAATTTAAAACAATTGATTTAAATTAATTAAAGGATATATATATTTTAAATATATAAATATATATATATTGAATTTTATAAATTATATATATATCAAATATATATTTATTTATTTATAAAATTCTTCCACCTTAGATTAAATGTGACATTCATTGAATTTAGACGCAATTTCAGATTCAATGAATTTGGACATTTTAGGTCGAGTTGACTCATTCTTGTGTGCGACCTTGTAGACCCATATGATATTGGCAGTGAGCTAATAACACTATTTGGCCCACAAGTCACAAGTGGTCTCTAACAAGACATTGTGACTACCCAAATTATATAGGGATCGGTGATCTGATACAACCTATCATATAACCTTATCACATCCCTTTTGTCACACGATATCTAGATCAAGTATAAGGTATGGAAATGTCATCCTCATCTTACTTGATCGTCACTTTCTCGATCTACGTGCAGACTGATAGTACAAATAAAAACCCTTATAGATGAGTGAGATCAAAGATATCTCTTTATTAATCAAAGAGACAAATCCTATCTTGACCACTCACTTTCTTCTACATGAATTCCATTATACCTGATCATAGCCTTTATGATCACCAGATTAAAGATGACTTTTGATTATGCCAAAAAAATAGTATTCCTTATGTTTGAAAACTATGATGATATCAAGTCTAAGGGCTCGGTGATATAGTTATATATGAGATACGCTTATGACTTAATCCATGTAGCTATCTCATAACGAGTCGTTCCAACATCTTGTTCCCTAACAAGTGCCTATGATTTTGATTCGTATCTTTATACATAACTGACACATAATTTTCAATCAAAATCATATTAGTTTTATTTCATCATCATTCCCATAATGATGATCGACTATGAATATTTAAGATAATCAATATGATTTATCTAAGGATATTATTATAACATTCAAAAAATGTAATAATAATGTATTAAAAGAAAACTCTTATTTCTTAATAAAGTATAATGTTTGCAATACAATGATTGCCCTAGGGCAGAATCTCCAACAGCAACCACCTTAGCCTGTATTTTCACCAGTTACCACCACCATCGATGGCAAGGTATACTTCCCTGATGTGAGACCCTCTAGGAACCTTGTTCTAGGAACTTTCAACAAGATGACACTTGGCTTAGGACAGGCTAGAAAACAAGAATGTTAGTCAAAGGAAAAACCCTAAGAGAACTTGTCTCTTAGAACCCTAGCCTCAAGACGCCACAAAGGAAAGTCAATTCTTTGATAAGTCACATGAACTCTCAAAAAACATAAAAAGGCAAAGGCCTCATAAAGTATTGAATAATACTCAAATTCATTCATGATCTTTAAAATAGAGTACAATAGAAAGTCTTTTATAGGTAAAGTTTCTAAAAAACTAAAATCCTAATAAAAGTAAAACACTAAAATCTGATTAGAAATATTTAACATGGTGCCTAAAATCAAGGAACAAGATTAGGACACTAATTTTAACTTAATCTCCAAGATAAGTTTTTTGACCAAGTTCTAAAAATAATAAAATAAATAAATAACGAAATTCATAAAGAATCCGAGTCCAAAACAATTAGCTTCTTTAAGTAGTCACATGTAATGCTCATGCTTCATTAGAAATCACATGGTTGACACATGATTATTAATCTCTTGCAATTAGACTCCAATTAGGCCTTGGCACTCCTCTTGTATGTGTATAACTGCATTGGGCCTTCAACATATTGGATATTGGCTTTAGTTGCTCCATGGACCTTCTTAGGACATTGGACTTCCACTTTTGTATCTTTAAGGAGATCTCATGTCCAAAGTCCAATTCAATTCCAAGATGCCTGGCATGTTGCTTCTTACTAACTCTATCTCGTGTTTGGAAGCTCTAATAAGGATGATTCCAAAATGAGATGAAAGTTGAGGGTTTAAGAGTCAAGATTGACCCATTAATCATTTGAAAACTTCGTGAAATGATGATGAAAGCATTCACTAAAATTGAGTGACATCCAGCATGTTCTGAATTGATCAAATATGGATCTTGGGCTCTAAACTTGGGCCGACGTCCAACATAGAGATTATCTTGAGCTCTTTAAGGTTCTTGGACATATGCTAGCACAATTTGGGCCTCTTGAGCATGGGCCATCCTTTCATGAGCCATTCGGACCTGAATCATGCCCTTTTGAATGATTTAGGTTTCTTGATAGATGAGAACTTCTTGAACTTGCTGTGCTCCAATAGGCATGCCTACTAGTATGTATCATTCCCTCCCTTTTTCTCTCTAATTTCACTCTTCATTGTTCTGCCTAAACTGCTGGTTATATATGTTGCCTATTGTCTTTCTTGGCACTTTTGCTTTCTGTCTTAAAGGTGTAAGGTTAAGAATGATTGAAATCAAACACGATAGTAGGTGGGTGACTAAATGTGATGCAAGACCCTCTAGGAACCTTGTCCTAGGAACCTTCAACAAGATGACACTTTGCCCGGGACCGGCTAGAATATAAGAATGTTGGTCAAAGGAAAGACCCTAAGAGAACCTATCTCTTAGAACCCTAGCCTCAAGACGCTAAAAAGAAAGACCAATCTTTTGATAAGTCACATGTACTCTCAGAGAACACCAAGAAGCAAAAAGCCTCACAAAGTATTGAAAATACTCAAATTTACTCATTCATCTTCCAAAATAGAGTACAATAGGGGGCCTTTTATAGGCAAATTTCTAAAAGACTTAAAATCCTAATAAAACTAAAACTCTAAAATCTGATTAGAAATATTTTAAATGATGCCTAAAATCAAGGAATAAGATTAAGATATTAATTTTAACTTAATCTCCTAGATAAGCTCCTTGACCAAGTCTAAAAAATAATAAAATAATAAAAAAACGAAATTCAAAAAGAGTTCTAGTCAAAACTAGAGTCCTAGTCAAAACTAATTAATATTAATGGGCTAGACATCTTGTATTTGAAATGCTATTCACGTCCTCTAGCTTTAATGGGCTCTTTAAGCATTAACTTGGACTTGAATAAGCATGATTAAGGCTCTATTTGCTTCCTCAATGCATGCACTAACATTATGGGCTTCTAATTCAGCAAATTGAAGCCCAATTACTCTTTGTAGACACTTAACTCTTCCTCTTGTCATTGGGCCATCTATCATCAAGTCTTTTTCCACACGAGCATCCTTCCTCATATGAGTCTGGTTCATATTACTTGGTGTTATTGCATCATTCCCCCCCTCTTGAAAAGGATTCGTCCTCGAATCTGCAATATCAAAGGAAGAGAGATCAGTTACATTAAAAGTAGCACTAATATTTCCATAAGAACTAGGCAAGTCCATTTTATAAGCATTATCATTAATCCTTTCAAGAACTTGAAAGGGACCATCTCCTCTAGGCTGGAGTTTTGACTTCCTTTGCTCCAGGAAATGTTCTTTTCGCAAGTGAACCCACACCTAATCGCCGGGTTCAAATACCACACGCCTTCTACCCTTGTTAACTTGGTTGGCAATTTGCTCATTCTTTCTTTTAATATTGGCTTTCACCTTCTCATGCAAATCCTGTACAAACTTTGCCTTCCTAGCATCATCAAGGTTAGTAAACTCATGTGAAGGTAAAGGAAGCAAATCTAACGAGCTTAGAGGATTAAAGCCATAAACAATTTCAAAAGGAGAGAATTTTGTTGCAGAATGAACAGCACGATTATAAGCAAATTCGACATGGGGCAAACACTTCTCCCAATTCTTAAGATTCTTTTGAATGATAGCTCTTAATAAAGTAGAGAGGGTTTTATTAACAACCTCAGTCTGCCCGTCAGTTTGTGGATACGCTGTAGTAGAAAATAAAAGCTTAGTGCCAAGTTTGTTCCACAATGTTTTCCAGACATAACTTAAGAATTTCACATCTCTATCACTAACAATAGTTTTTGGCACACCATGTAACCTAACAATCTCCTTGAAAAATAATTCAGCCACATACATAGCATCATTAGTTTTGGAACAAGCAATAAAATGAGCCATTTTACTAAACCTATCCATAACAACAAAGACACTATCTTTCCCAGTGGGAGATTTAGGCAAGCCCAAAACAAAGTCCATAGAAATATCAGTCCATGGGTGAGAGGGAACTGGTAAAGGAGAATACAAGCCATGTGATTGAATTCTAGATTTAGCATGCTTACAAGTAATACATCTAGAACAAACAGCAACCACATCTTTTCTCATGCCATGCCAATAAAAATGCTCATTCAAAAGAGCCAAAGTCTTTTCTACACCAAAATGGCCCATCAATCCCCCACTATGAGTTTCCTTAACAAGAAGCTCACGAATGGAACACATAGGAACACATAACTTGTTCTTTTTGAAAAGGAATCCATCAAACCTATAATAGTCATTAACACCATGCAATTCACAAGATTTCCAAATATCAGCAAAATCAAAATCAGATTCATACATGCCTTTTAACATCTCAAAACCTATCAATCTAGCATGCATGGAAGTAATCAAAGTGTAACGCCTAGACAATGCATTAGCTACAATATTTTCCTTTCCCTACTTATGCTTTATCACATAAGGAAATGTTTCAATAAATTCAAGCCAACTTGCATGCCTTTTGTTCAATTTACCCTGAGACTTAAGAAACTTAAGACTTTGATGATCAGAATGGATAATAAATTCTTTAGGCCACAAATAATGTTGCCAAGTTTCTAAAGTTCGTTTCAAGGCATACAACTCTTTATCATATGTGGAATAATTTAAAGCAGGACCACTCAATTTCTCACTGAAATATGCAATAGGTTTAGAATCCTACATCAACACACCACCTATGCCTATACCAGAAGCGTCACACTCAATTTCAAAAAACTTTAGTAAAATCAGGCAACACAAGTATAGGGGCATTAGTTAGTTTTTCCTTCAATATGTTAAAAGCACGCTCTTGTGCTTCACCCCACTTGAATATCACATTCTTTCTTACCAAATCATTTAAAGGGGCAGCAAGAGTAGAGAAGTCCTTCATGAATCGCCTATAGAAGCTTGCCAATCTATGGAAACTTCTTACTTCACTCACATTCTTTGGAGTTGGCCACTCTCGGATTGCTTTGACCTTTTCCTCGTCCACTTGTATGCCACGAGCTCCTACAACAAATCCAAGAAAAACCACAGAATCCAAACAAAAAGAGCACTTCTCTAAATTGGCAAAGAGTTTATTCTCCCTAAGCACAACAAACACATCATGCAAATGACTCACATGCTCTTCTAGACTCTTAGAGTAGATCAAAATATCATCAAAGTAAATCACAACAAATCTTCCAATGAAGGGTCTAAAGACATGGTTCATTAAACTCATGAAAGTGCTAGGTGCGTTAGTCAAGCTAAATGGTATAACTAACCATTCATATAATCCAAACTTGGTCTTAAAAGTAGTTTTCCATTCATCACCTTCTTTCATTCTAATCTGATGGTAACACTTCTAAGATCAACTTTAGAGAAAACACATGCACCATGCAAGTCATCAAGCATATCATGTAACCTAGGGATAATATAGCGATATTTTATCGTTATTTTGTTGATGGCACGACAATTTACACACATTCGCCACTTGCCATCCTTTTTTGGGTACAAGAATCACCAGGACAGCACACGGACTCGGACTTTCACGAACAAAGCCTTTCTTCATGAGCTCTTCCACTTGATGTTGTATTTCCTTAGTCTCATCTAGATTTGCTCGATAAGTAGGTCTATTGGGAATAGATGCCCCTGGGATAAAGTCTATCCGATGCTCAATGCCTCTTAGCGGGGGCAATCCATCAGGTATTTCCTCTGGGAACAAGTCACAAAATTCCTGTAATAAAGATGTAACACTAGCAGGCAAAGAGTGATTAAGATCGTTGATAGTGAGATAAACATCTTTATAAAGTAATAAGAAAGCATTTTCACAAATAAGAGCTCTCTTGATCTCACTTCTACCCGAAAATAAACTCACTTTCTTTTCCTCATGTTTTTCTCTAATTTTCTTTTCCGTTCTACTCAGCTCTCTTTTCTCTTGCTTCTTCTCATTCTCAATACTTACTTTACCTTTCTTTTCTTGCTCTCTCCTCTTACACTCTCTTTCAATTTTTAACTAATCCTCATATGCTTGAATAGGATGAAGAGGGGTCAACACAATGGTCTTACCATTAAAAACAAAGGAGTAATAATTTTTATATCCATCATGTTTTACCTTTCTGTCAAACTGCCATGGCCTACTAAGTAACAAGTGACCAGCATACATGGGTGCTACATCACAAAGAATCTCATCATGATAATTACCAATAGAAAAAGAGATGAGCACCTATTTTGTTACCTTTACCTCCCCACTATCATTAAGCCATTGTAATTTATAAGGGGTGGGTGCCTCAAAGTAGGCAAGTTCAGCTTTTCCACAAGTAAAGTACTAGCTACATTTGTGCAGCTACCACCATCAATAATCAAACTACATACCTTATTGTGGATGAAACATCGAGTATGGAAAATATGCTCACGCTGCTCTACCTCAAGATCTTCTTTAGGTTGAATGTTGAGAGCACGCCTAGCCACAAGGGCTTCACCATTTACAACTTCAGTTAACTTTAAATCTGAGTCATCAGTCAGGGGTGGCATCTCATCCTCCTCAAACTCACTACTAGCACTAGTCACATCACCATTCTCAAGAATAATCATAGTTTATTTGTTCGGACATTGTGAAGCAATGTGACCAAAACCATTACATTTAAAGCATCTAAGCTTAGAGGAGGAAGCAGTAGGATTAGAAGACGAGAAAGGTTTTGAATTAGTTTTACCCTTAACCTGAAAGGGTTTTACCTTACTTTCCTCCTTAGACTTGAAATTGGTCTTTGGCTGGAAGGGGACTTTGGAATCCCTCTAAGAACTTGAGTTAGATGTCACTTTTAACTTTTGTCTAGCCCTTAGTTGCTTTTCCACCTTGATAGCTCTATGCAAGAGCTCCTCCATATCTAGGTAATTGTATAAATCAACTTGGGCAGCTATATCAGGATTTAAGCCCTCAATGAATCGGGCCATGGTTGCTTCACGGTCTTCCTCCACATTTGCCTTAATCATGGCAACCTCCATTTCTTGATAGTAATCTTCTACACTCATAGAACCTTGCTTCAGCTTTTGGAGCCTCTTATACAATCCCTATAATAGTAACTAAGGATAAACCGTTTGCGCATGATAATTTTCATCTCCTGCCAATCACGAATTGGACCTTCACCGGTACGTCTTGTGGTGAGTAAGAGTTGATCCCACCAGATGCTAGCATAGTCAGTAAACTCTACTACAACAAGTTTTACTTTCTTCGCCTCAGTGTAAGAGTGGCACTCGAATACATGCTCCACTTTTCTTTCCCAATCCAAGTACTGGTCTGGGTCATTTTTCCCAGGGAATGATGGAATCTTCATCTTGATATTTTCGATACCACCATCCTTATTGCATGATGATTGTCTACCTCTCTGAGTATAGGACTCCTCAAAGTCAGACTCAGCATCATCATCAAGCTCCACTTGAGCTCGCCTTCTATGGGTCCTCTTATTGGAAGAAGACTCTACATCATCTAATCTGGCACTTAGTTTCTCAAGAGTACTTTGAACCGCTTTAACCCAGACTTTCATGTCAAAGTCACTATGCTCAGATTCTCCAAACATCCTGAAATATTAGTTTGTACAAAAAAAAATAAGCAAAGAAAGATATAGGACCTCGCAACTCACTAGCTCACGTGTTTACACTCAAAAGATGATAAGTTCGCTCGTGTTTAACTCTTTTTGGCTTTTTCTTTAATGTTAATTGCACTCTTGCCTTTTACCACTCAACAATTTGCTTCTTACAAGTGTTCTAAGCAAGTCATAAGCAAATCAAAAGAAAAGATCAGACTAGTGGCAATAAAAAAGAACTAGAATCCTAAAATGCAAATTCCCAAAGAATTAAACAAAGGAGAAAAGAGGGTATGTAACAAAAAGGTAAAGAGGAAAGGAAAACAAGGGGGAGAGAAGGTTGGGATGGCTTGGAAGGAAGGAGAAGAAAAGGAGAAAATCTGAAAATAAGAAACTTTAAAAATAGGAAACTACTTGGGAAATTAGGAAACCAACTTTAAAAAAATCTGAAAATTAGGAAACTAAGTCCAATTAGGAAATTGAGTCTAATTAGGAAATTAATTCCAACTAGGAAACTAAATCTAATTAGGAAATTGTCTCCAATTAGGAAACTAACTCCACAACTTGCAACTTTTTTTTCTCACTCTTTCTTTTTCTTTTTTTTTCACTTCTTTTTTCGAATTTCTTTTTTTTTCACTTTTTTTTTGAATTTCTCCTTTTTTTTTCCTCTTTTTTTTCTTTTTTTTTTGAATTTTTTTGGAGTATTACACTCTCCTTTTTTTTCGAATGAGTATAGAGGCACACAACAATGGAAGAAGGAAGAAGATAGAAGACAAAGATGAAGATGAGAAGATAACATAGATGGAAGGAGAGAAGGTATGAAAAACAACAGTAGGAAAAACACCAAAAATATACCTTGTACTAGTGAACCAAAGCTCTGATACCAAATGATGCAAGACCCTCTAGGAACCTTGTCCTAGGAACCTTCAACAAGATGACACTTTGCCCAGGATCGACTAGAAAATAAGAATGTTGGTCAAAGGAAAGACCCTAAGAGAACCTGTCTCTTAGAACCCTAGCCTCAAGACGTCACAAAGGAAGACCAATCCTTTGATAAGTCACGTGTACTCTCAGAGAACACCAAGAAGAGCCTCACAAAGTATTGAATAATACTTAAATTTACTCATTCATCTTCCAAAATAGAGTACAATAGGGGGCCTTTTATAGACAAAATTTCTAAAAGACTTAAAATCCTAATAAAATTAAAACTCTAAAATCTGATTAGAAATATTTTAAATAATGCCTAAAATCAAGGAATAAGATTAAGATATTAATTTTAACTTAATCTCCTAGATAAACTCCTTGACCAAGTCTAAAAAATAATAAAATAATAAAAAAATGAAATTCAAAAAAAGTTCTAGTCAAAACTAGAGTCATAGTTAAAACTAATTAATATTAATGGGCTGGACATCTTGTATTTGAAATACTATTCACGTCCTCTAGCTTCAATGGGCTCTTTAAGCATCAACTTGGGCTTGAATAAGCATGATTAAGGCTCTATTTGCTTCCTCAATGCATGCACTAACATTATGGGCTTCTAATTCAGCAAATTGAAGCCCAATTGCTCTTTGTAGATGCTTAACTCTTCCTCTTATCATTGGGCCATCTATCATCAAGTCTTTTTCCACACGAGCATCCTTCCTCACATGAGTCTGGTTCATATTACTTGGTGTTATTGCATCAAAATGGATGCATTTCCTTTCAAGAAAAGCATCATTGTTGTGCTTAGAATCTATCTTGCCCATCCTTATTTTTAGTGTCAGTGCACTAGGTTCTTTAAAGAAATCATAGATCTTGCTACACCTTTTTAGTTCCCTCCCCAATAATTAAAAACAAAAGAAAAAACCAAAGTAAACAAAACTCTTCATGAAATCAAAATAGACTTCAAGAAAAACCAATATGTAGTTGGGATTTTTCACTTCTCCCTGGCAATTGGAACCATTTAAGACTTCCTCTCTATTTGAAGAAATTAAGACAATGAACTTGTCAGTTGTCACGATGGATTACATATATAATGAAAAAGTTAGACTTGCCTTTTGCCATTCTAGTATATTCTTCCTCCTATAAACTCTAAGCTTGGGTTCTTGCATTCTATATTATACCCTAACAAATTGTTCTTGACTTGAGTTGAATTGCATTCTTGTAGGAATATTTACTAACAAACCACATAGAGAATTGAATCAAAAGGATATTTCTAGAAAAATGATTCCTTTTCTTTTAAAGAATCAATAGGATCTGATTTTGATTTGAAGCTTCACATTTGTGTTAAGTAGTTATCATTTTTGTTCATTTGAGCCCTTGTGAAAAATTTTATGTTGATTGTTGGATGCCTACCATGTATTCGATGAATTCTCTAGTTGAGTATTTAGTATATCTTGACAATTATAGTGTTTAAATTACTACTTGTTTTAGGGCATTTTATGAGTTTGTTTTGCTTCTCGGTAACTTTATGAAGTTTAAAAGTGCAAAAGGAATGTGGCAAGTAATACTGACAATACCTCACATACAAAAGCAACTAATGCTAACAATGTCCCGACAGAACAATTAGCTATGCAAAACTTAGATGATGGGGATGAAAATTCTCCTAAATATGATCAAGTTAAGAAGAAAAAAAAGTTGACTTCTAAAGTGTGGTTGCAAATGACAAAGTTTGGAGGATGGAAGTGCTCAATGCAACCAATGTAAAAAAATTTTGATGGCTTACATAAAGGTACTTCACATTTAATTCATCATTTGTTTGTTTGTAAGACGCGTGTAATACTAGATATTAGGAAGTATAGTAGGTTGGGTACTTCAACTAAAACCAATGGGGCAACATCTTTAACATCATTCACTTTTGATTGGGACAAAAGTCGAAGGGTAATTGTAAATTTTTTTGTCTGTGCTAAGCTTCCTTTTAGTATTGTTGAGTTACTTACTTATGTTGCAAGCCCTTACCCCAGAAAGTAAGACAATAAGTAGGCATACAATTAAGAGAAATGTGATGATAATTCATTCAAATGAATGAGCATTTGTAATGAAGGAACTGGTAAAAGCACCGAGTAAGATTGCCCTAACGTCTAATAATTGGAGAGCTGAACACATAAATGATGAATATATATGTACAATAGCTCATTGGATTGATGTAGATTGGAAACTACAGAAAAGAATCATTTGTTTCAAAGTTATATCACTACCTTTTACTGGCATTTCTTTGGCTGATGAGGTAGCCTATTGCTTGTCTGCATCCAAAATTGATGAGAAAATAGGTAGTATTACATTAGACAATGCTAGTTACAATGATATAATGGCTACTTATTTGAAAATGAGGTCTTCCATTTCTAGAAATTTGGTGTGTGATGGCATCTTTTTTTAAATTCAATGCTCTTGTCATATTTTGAATTTGATTGTATAATCTAGTATGAAAAAGGTGGATAATGTTATTACAAAGATTTGTGAAAGGATGAAATTTATTAAAAGATCAGCTCTTAGAAGAAAGAAATTTTATGATATGGCTGAGAATAATTTCAACTTGGTTACAACTAGGAAATTGAGGACTGATATATGTGTGAGGTGGAATTCTACATTTTTAATGATTGAACATGCCATTTATTATCAGTAAGTGTTCTAACATTTGGGGGAAAGGAATCATAGTTTTGGAATATTTATGCTATCTAATGAAGAACGGGATAAGGTAAAATTACTCCATAAGTTTTTGAAGCCATTTTATGATGCTACTCTTCTATTTTCATCCACCAAGAATCCAACCTCTAACATATATTTCAGAGGAGTGTGTAAGAATCATTTATGTTTTTTTTAAGCTTATAAAAATCCCCCTGATTTCATGGCAGATATGATTTCAGATATGGTTGTAAAATTTCAAAAATATTGGGATGAATATAATTTGTTACTTGCTTGTGCTATTATATTAGATCCAAGGGAGAAGTCGATTTTTGTGGAATACATTTTCCATAAACTTTTTAACAATGCTGATGAGTGTGTGGGTAAGATTGTTAATACACTTTACGCAATATTTAAGCACTATAAAGAAAGTAATAATGTGAATCCATCAAGTATACGAGCTTTTGGAAATACTAACTTACAATCAAGTGTTGATATTAATGAATTTGATGATTTCCTCAATTTAAGTTATTTAGAAGACAAGCACAAACAAGGAAATGAGAGTTGGATATCTACTTGGAAGAACCAACTGAAGAAATGGATATAGACATTAATATTTTAGATTATTGAAAATCACATACGATGCAATTTCCTAGGCTTACAACAATGGCTCAAGATATTTTGCCTATTCCATTATCTACTATGGCTTTTGAATCAATTTTCAATATTAGAAAGAAGGTAATTAATCCCTGGAGGAGTTCATTGAGTAGGAAGACTATTGAAACCCTAGTATGTTTAGAGGATTGGCATCATACAAAGGGCTTTACACAAGGTACATTTTTCTTTCATTGAGTATTTTGACAATATCTTTTGAATTTGTTAATGTACATTTTTGCAAGTCTCTATTATTGTGGCACTTTAGGAGAGTGTCAATTAGATGATGCAACCTCCTTAGATGATGAAGGTGGCCGTACATTTACTCGAAGGATGTTTTTTGAATTTGTAAGTTTTTTTTAGCATTACAAGAGTTTTCTCTATTATTGTATTAATGATAAAGGAAATAATATTTTTTTTGTGTTACTTTATGAAGGTCTTCAACTTTGCAAAGATGGTTGAGATTTGAAGATTGGAGACTTTGGACTTTGGATACTTTATGTTGAATGTGTGATTAATTTTTAAAGTTTTGTTGATGAGAAAATTTATGGTTTGTTATTGTTGTGTTTTGTGTAATGTGTATTTCATTTTCAAGACTTTATGTATGAGTTAATTTTTATTATTGTGTTGGATTGTACAATCATATGACTTTAATTGTCAAATGGGTAAAGATTGTAACTTGGTTGTTTTTTTAAGTAGTCCTATATTACTCCTTGACGAAGGTAGAAGGGGTTTTAGGACTGAATTTCTATTTAAGGATATGAGAATGCAAGGCCCAACTCCATATTCTTACAATTTTTGGTCATTTTACTTTATCAACTAATAGCATGGATCACCTATCAAGAACATGGAGGTGGTGAATTTCTAGTTTACTATTACTAGAAAGGGAAAGGCTAAGTTTTTGAAGTGGGAAATAATAGCTGGAGTACATAGTAAAGCATCACTGGATGTCAACTTTGTGATTGTAAAAAATGTTTTAGCTACAAAGTACAAGGTTTGGTACATGAAGCTTATGTTCCATATTATTCTTAATCACTTTTTATTTTTTTTCTTAATGTGTTGTTTATTATACCTTCATTATCCTTATCTATCTTGGTGTCATACATGTAGATTGAAAGTTGTAACACTCCAAAATTAATTAAGGTGTTAATCATGAATTTTGACTAATTAAGAATAATTATTATGGAATAATTGGATAAGCTATATGAATGGAAATTTATAGAGAAATAAATTATTAATGTTCAAGGTTTAATTAGGATATAAGCTTAATTTGGGCCTATGATTAATTTGAGTAGGCCATAGTTAGAAACTAATGGAGGCCCAATGATTATAGGTGTAGACCCAACTTCTTATTGGGAGATTTGACCTAAGAGAGACTACCTAGTAATGACCCAATTTGATTTAGTGAAATAGAGGCCCAAGACCCTACTTACATAAACTCTTATAGTTAGCCCATCATCCCTTATGCAGACCCAAACTAAATGAGCTCTTAAAAATTTTGCTTAACCCAACTACAATTCTACAGCCCAACTCATAAAATCTAATCCAACAAAGCTTAAATCTGAAACCCACTAGGAATTAGGCCTTTGGGTTAGCCCATAACCTATGTAGGACCCCACTTAAACCCAACTAAACCCTAAACATATGCGGCCCCCTCCATATTCTACTAAAACACAAACTCAAGAAGCAAATTCGAAGGTCCAAAGAGGAGGCTAGAGTTAGCAGCAAAATTCCATCATTTCCCACTCCTAGAGTAAGATTCATGATACAATACTAGTAGGCATGCCCATTAGAGCACAACAAGTTTAAGAAGCCCTCATCCATCAAGAAATCCAAATCATTCAAAAGCGCATAATTTAGGTCCAAATGGCTCATGAAAGGTGACCTATGCTTAAAAGGCCCAAATTGTGTTAGTATATATCCAAAAATTTCAAAGAGCTCAAGATAATATCTATATTAGACGTCGACCCAAGTTTAGAGCCCAAGATCCATATTTGATCAATTCAAAATATGTTGAATTGGACTTTGGGCAAGAGAACTCCTTAAAGATGCAAAAGTGGAAGTCCAAGTAGAAGCCTAATGTTCTAAGAAGGTCCATGGAGCAACTAGAGTAAATATCTAGCATGTTGAAGGCCCAATGCAGTTATACACATAAAGGCCAAATTGGAGTCCAATTGTAAGGATTAAGAATCATATGTCAACCATGTGATTTTTAATAAAGCATGAGCATCCCATGTGACTATTTAAAGGAGTTAATTAGTTTTGACTAGAATTCTTTATAAATTTTATTTTTTATTTATTTTATTATTTTTAGGACTTGATTAAAGAGCTTATCTTGGAAATTAAGTTAAAATTAGTATTCTAATTTGTTCCTTGATTTTAGATACCATTTAAAATATTTCTAATCAGATTTTAGTGTTTTACTTTTATTAGAATTTTAGTCTTTTAGAAACTTTGCCTATAAAAAACTCCCTATTGTACTTTATTTGGAAGATCATGAATGAATTTGAGTATTATTCAATTCTCTGTGAGACTTTTGCTTCTTTGTGTTCTCTGAGAGTTCACATGACTTATCAAAGAATTGGTCTTCTTTTGTGGCGTCTTGAGGCTAGGGTTCTAAGAGACAAGTTCTCTTAGGGTCTTTCCTTTGACTAACATTCTTGTTTTCTAGCCTGTTTCGGGCAAAGTGTCATCTTGTTGAAAGTTCCTAAGACAAGATTCCTAGAGGGTCTTACATCATTTGGTATCAGAGCTTTGGTTCGCTAGTGTAAGGTATATCTTTGTGTTCCCTTCCGTTGTTCTTCATACTTTCTCTCTTTCCATTTGTGTTACCTTTTTCATCTTCGTCTTTGTCTTCTATCTTCTTCCGTCTTCCATTGTTGTGTTCCTTTATCCTCATTCCAAAAAAAAAAAAGAGAGTGTGATACTCCAAAAAAAATTTCAACAAAAAATTCGAAAAAAAAGAAAAGATTCAGATTGCAGAATTCAAAATTGCAAGTTGTGCCAATTCAAAGTTGAAAGCTTAAAGCTTAGAGTTAATTTTCTAATTAGAGTTAGTTTCCTAATTGGAGTCAATTTCCTAATTAGAGTTAATTTCCTAATTAGAGTTAATTTCCTAATTAGAGTTAGTTTCCTAATTGGAGTTAATTTCTTAATTGGAGTTAGTTTCCTAATTTGATTGCATTAAGTAGCTACTAAGTTATCTACTTTCCTATTTACATTCAAGTAAGGATTTTCTTTCCTAATTGTTCTAAACTTGAATTGCAAGTAGTTTCCTATTTTAATTAACTTGGTTCTCAAGTAGTTTCCTATTCTTAAAGTTTCCTATTTTCAGATTTTCCCTTTCCTTCTCCTTCCTTCCAAGCCATCCAAACCTCTCCTTCCTCCTTGTTTTCCTTTAGTTACACACCTCTTTTTCTTCTTTGTTTAATTCTTTAGGAATTTGCATTTTAGGATTCTAGTTTTTTTTTATTGCCATTAGTCTGATCTTTTTCTTTGATTTACTTGTGACTTGCTTAGAACACTTGTAAGAAGCAAATTGTTGAGTGGTAAAAGGCAAGAGTACAATTAACATTAAAGAAAAAGCTAAAAAGAGAGTTAAATACGAGTAAACTTATTATCTTTTAAGTGTAAACATGTGAGAATAGTGTGTGAGGTCCTATTCCTTCTTTCTTTCTTTGACTAACTTTTCAAGTGATAAGATGTCCAATGAGTACAAATTCTTTGAAGAGGCTAACAAAGAGCGATTCAAGTAATCTTGTGTAAGGTTGGATGCATTCTAATCTAATACCAAATCTATAGGACAAGATAAGGAAAAGGCATCCCTGGATTTCCATACTAGATGCCTTATCAAAGAGAAAGTCTGCAGCATGGCTATTGATAATAGTAACTATGTAAATGTTGCTAGTATCTTACTTGTTGAGAAATTAAACTTGCTTACTATAAAGCATCCTAGGCCCTATACCTTATTAAAGGGTAGTGTTGAATTTAGGGTTAATAAGCAAGTTTTGATTTCTTTTTCCATTGGTAAATATCATGATAAAGTGTTATGTGATATGACTCTTATGTCTGATGGACATATTATGCTTGATAAACTATGGAAACATATGAGAAAAGCTAAATATGTTAAGCATAAGTACAGATATTGTTATTGCTATTCATTTGTATTCAATGAAAAAAATCATGTATTGGTACCTCTTGATCTGATGGATGCTTATGAGGATCAAATGAGAATAGCATAAGTATTCAAAATAAAAGAAAAGAGAGAGAACATGAGTTAGAGAGAGAAAAGATGAGATTAAAAAAGAAAAGATTGTGAGTGAATAGAAAAAGTAAGAGAGTTGTAAGAAAAGTGAGAAAAGCATGAGTGTGAATTTGTTTGATGAAAAAAGAGAGGTTGAGAGCGTGTGTAAGGATGTTTGTTTATCTACTAACAATCTTAACCCATATTTGCCTATTGTTGGTTCTAGCTCCTTGCAGGTATGTGGATATTTGTTTTCAAAGAAGCCACCCAATGGACCCTCATCTTCAAGTAGCATTGAAAAGAGTTGTGATTGCCTAGATTTGTTTCCTAAAAAACCACCTGATGGTTTCCAATCTTTAATGTGCTTTCAAAAGTGTATTGATTGTATAGATTTTGTTAGTCCTGATGAATATTGCCTTTCAAAAGCATTGAACACTACACATTGAGTTTTAATTATTTTATGAATTTTGTGGCTGTCAGGAATTCATATTACATTAATTTTATGGTAAAAAGGTTATCATGTTACTTGGATTTTTTTTATGGCCCTTGGATTTATTGCAGGTGCATGTGAGATCAAAATTATCATTTATATTTGGGTGCATGTGAGAAAGAAATACTTCCTAACTCAAAGTGAGTTTAAAGAATTTCCCAACTTGGAGTATTCTAAGTTGCCTTAAAGAATTGATGATCTCTTTGAAATGAGTCATTTAGTTTATAAGATTCTTCCACTCGATAAATATAGTGTTATCATTATTTTTGGAAAGTCTAATTTATTTCCATATGATACAGGTGAAGATTCGAGGACAAATTATTTCAAAGAGGGAGGGAATGATACAATACCAGTAGGTATGCTCATTGGAGCATAACAAGTTTGAGAAGCCTTCATCCATCAAGAAACCCAAATCATTTAAAAACGCATTATTTAGGTCCAAATGGCTCATGAAGGGATGGCCTATACTCAAGAGGCCCAAATTGTGTTAGTATATGTCCAAAAATTTCAAAGAGCTCAAGATAATATCTATATTGGATATCGGCCCAAGTTTAGAGCCCAAGATCTATATTTGATCAATTCAAAACATGCTGAATTGGACTTTGGACATGAGATCTCCTTAAAGATGCAAAAGTGAAAGTCCAAGTGGAAGCCCAATGTCCTAAGAAGGTCCATGGAGCAACTAGAGTAAATATCTAGCATGTTGAAGGCCCAATACAGTTATACACATAAAGGCCAAATTAGAGTCCAATTGCAAGGATTAAGAATCATGTGTCAACCATGTAATTTTTAATGAAGTATGAGCATCCCATATAACTATTTAAAAGAGTTAATTAGTTTTGACTAGAATACTTTACGAATTTCATTTATTTATTTATTTTATTATTTTTAGGACTTGGTCAAAGAGCTTATCTTGGAGATTAAGTTAAAATTAGTATCCTAATCTTGTTCCTTGATTTTAGGCACCATTTAAAATATTTCTAATCAGATTTTAGTGTTTTACTTTTATTAGAATTTTAGTCTTTTAGAAACTTTGCCTATAAAAGGCTTCCTATTGTACTTTATTTGGGAGATCATGAATGAATTTGAGTATTATTCAATTCTCTGTAAGGCTTTTGCTTCTTTGTGTTCTCTGAGAGTTCACATGACTTATCAAAGGATTAGTCTTCCTTTGTGGCGTCTTGAGGCTAGGGTTCTAAGAGATAAGTTCTCTTATAGGGTCTTTCCTTTGACCAACATTCTTGTTTTCTAGCCGGTTCCGGGCAAAGTGTCATCTTGTTAAAGGTTCTTAGGACAAGATTCCTAAAGGGTCTTGTATCAATTCAGCTAAGGTGAGTGTTATATAACTTAATCATCAATTTTTTCTTTTTAATTTGACCCAATTAGTTTTTCATTTTGAGTATTTTCACCATACCCAAAATTTGAAACGTGTTTGTTTGGTATTTTCTTGGAGGACTTTTGGAGGTAGAAGATAGGAGGGATATTAGGTAAGTATAAATGTAATGAACGTAATTTTCGTAAAATGACAAAATGAGTCATATAAAAGTAAGTCCTCTGAAATGGCCTAGATAATGTCCCAAAAAAATTAGGTAGAGTCCTAGACTCCTAAAAATGATAATTCTAAGCACAGACAGAAAGAAAAAAGGAGTTAGGATGGAGAAATAATTTGCGACGGAAACTGACGAAACGTAATAGTATTTTCGTAAATAAGTGAAACTTTTGGAAAACCACATAAGAGGGCTTTTTAAATGGAAGTTTTGACTTACCCAAGGTTCTCAGAGGCCCCAAAAACCATTGGGAGCCCCGGGACCGGTGAAGCTCCTTTGGTATAATTTTTCTAACGGTGGTGAGCCCGAACTTTGACGGATTTGTTCAGGAAGGTTTTAGCTCCAAATTGAGTGATTCCAAAGGCATTTTATTAAATTAGGAACCTAAATTTTATGATGGAAGAGATTATTCTAAAAAAGGAGCTAAAATGAAGCAGAAACAAAATTGCTATTATGGAAGGACAAAATTGAAATTTATGGTTTCTTGAATGTTCTAAAGAGTTTCACACTTTTCTCTCTTCTTCTCCTCTTTAATGAGCATGACCCTTTCTGCCCAAAATATAGAAAATCTTCAGCTCTCTTAGGCGCACCAAAGGGAGGAAAAAAAGAGGAAGAAAACCAAGGAGAAATTAGGTAATTTCATGAAATTTCTTGTTCCATCTTCCTCCAATCTTGTTCTCCTCTCTTCCTCCTTTCTTTCCATGGATTTTTTAAATGATTTGGTTCTATTTTGAGGTCAGACCAAGGAGGGAAATTTCGTGTTTAGAGAGGAGAAGCCAACCAAGGGAAGAAACATCCAAGAAACTAAGGAAAAATAAGGTAAAATCTCATTCCTATGGTAGCCTCTTCTTGTCCCTTCTTCTTGTATGTTTCGGCCAACCTAGGATGGGGTAGGAGGGGCTGGATTTTGGGCAGAACCAAGGGAGAAACCTAGGGAAAAGAGTGCAAGGATTAAGAATATGGCAAGAAATTCTAAAAAAAAAAAACTAAAGGAAATTAAGTTAGAAAAGTGTAGTGTTCTTGGAGGTTTTGTAAAATTTGATTTTGTGTAAGTAATTTCTTGGCTATTTGAATATTTCCTTGAGCTCCTAAGACCCTTAGAAACCTTCCCAAGTGGCTCTCCCATCAAGAAAAATTTTGAAACTCCAAGAAACCCAATTTCATGCATGTCTCTGCCAAAAGGGGTTTAATGGGTCAGGGAGTATTTTAATTTGTTCTAGCCTTAATTTGGGACTCCACATGGTATTAGAAGATGGGAGGAACCATTGGGAAAAATTTAGGAGCCATAGATTGGGAGATAGGACAATGGTATCCATAATGGTGTTTTATGAAGTAACTTGGTCTTCCAATGGTGCAATTGAATTGATGATGGCTCCAAGGACCTTAAATGAGTCCAAGAAGTCTAAAAATAACAAGAGAATGGAGCCTAACACTTGAATGATATGAGTTGTTTCAATAGGCCATTTATGGAACCAATATGTCCATTATGGAACCAAGTGTGTAATAAGTTTTAGTTTAATGTCTTGGCTTGCTTCAAGTGTATAATGTGTGATGTTTGTAATGTCTAGGCTAAGAGAACCTTTGATGCAATAGCACTAAGAGACCTTGCGGAGCATGGAAGTGGACCTGATGAAGGATATAGTGCTAAGTTTCAAGCCCAAGGACGTGATTTGCAAATTAAAACCTAAGAGTTCAAGTCAAATGTGCCTAAAGATCCATTGCAAGGCATAGGAGGCCCAATAACAAGAGCTAGGGCCAAAGCAATGAAAGAAGCCTTCAATTATTTGATTCATAAGTTTCATAACTTAAAACCCATTTATTTGAGTCAAGATAGGGCCCAAGAAGATGTAAAAGGTGTGATCATGCTAACCATTCTACAAGAGGAGTGCCAAGGGCCAATTGGAGTCCAATTTCAAGAAATTAAAAATCATGTGTCAATCATATGATTTTTAATGAAGCATGAGCATCCTATGTAGACTATTTAAAGAAGCTAATTAGTTTTGACTAGGATTCTTTTTTAATTTCGTTTTTTATTATTTTATTATTTTTTGGACTTGGTCAAGGAGCTTATCTAGAAGATTAAGTTAAAATTAATATCCTAATCTTGTTCCTTGATTTTAGATATCATTCAAAATAATTCTAATCAGATTTTAGAGTTTAACTTTTATTAGGATTTTAAGTCTTTTAGAAACTTTGCCTATAAAAGGCCTCTTATTGTACTCTATTTTAGATCATGAATGAATTTGAGTATTATTCAATACTTTGTCAGGCTTTTGCTTCTTTATGTTCTCTGAGAGTTCATGTAACTTATCAAAGGATTGGTCTTCCTTTGTGGCGTCTTGGAGCTAGGGTTCCAAGAGACAAGTTCTCTTAGGGTCTTTCCTTTGACCAATATTCTTGTTTCTAGCCGGTCCCGGGCAAAGTTTTGAATTGCTGAAGGTTCTCTAGGGCATGTTCCTAGTGGGTCTTGCATCATTTGGTATCAGAGCTTTAGTTCGCTAGTACAAGGTATATCTTTGTGTTTTCCTACTATTCTTCTTCATATTTTCTTTCCTTCCATTTGTGTTACCTTTTCATCTTCACCTTTGTCTCCCTTCTTCTTCTTTCTTCCATTGTTGTGTGCCTCCATGCCCATCCAAAAAAAAAAAAAGAGGAGATTGTGATACTTCAAAAAAAAATTCAAAAAAATCGAAAAAAAAATATATAAAAAATATATAAAAAATCGAAAAAAAAAGAGTGAAAAAAAAAGAAGAAATTGCAAGTTGTGCAAATTCAAAAAGCTTGGAGTTAGTTTCATAGTTGGAGTTAATTTTCTAATTGGAGTTAGTTTTCTAATTTGATTGCATTGAGTAGCCATCAAGTTATCTACTTTCCTATTTGCATTCAAGTAAGGATTTTCTTTCCTAATTGTTTTGAACTTGAATTGCAAGTAGTTTCCTATTAACTTGGTTCCCAAGTAGTTTCCTATTTTTAAAGTTTCTTATTTTCAGATTTTCCCTTTTCTTCTCCTTCCTTCCAAGCCATCCTAACCTCCTTTTCCTCCTTGTTTTCCTTTCTTTTTCCCTTTTTGTTATATACCTCTTTTTTTTCCTTTATTTGATTCTTTGGGAATTTATATTTTAGGATTCTAGTTTTTGATTGCCACTAGTCTGATCTTTTCATTTGATTTGCTTGTGACTTGCTTAGAACACTTGTAAGAAGCAACTTATTGAGTGGTAAAAGGCTAGAGTCTACCATCTTGATAAAAGCCAAATAGAGTAAACACGAGTGAATTACTATTCTTGAGAGTAAACATGTAAGCTAGTGAGTTACGAGGTCCTATATCTTTCTTTGCTTGTTTTTGTACAAACTAATATTTCAGGATGTTTAGAGAATCTGAGCACGGTGACTTTGACATGAAAGTTTGGGTTAGAGCCTTTCAAAGTACTCTTGAGAAACTTAGTGCCAAATTAGATGATGTGGAGTCTTCTTCCAATAGGAGGACCCATAGAAGGCGAGCTCAAGTGGAGCTTGATGATGATACTGAGTCCGACTTTGAAGAGTCCCATAATCAGAGAGGCAGACAATCATCATCCAATAAAGATGGTGGTGTTGGAAATATCAAGATGAAGATTCCGTCATTCCTTGGGAAAAATGACCTGGACCAATACTTAGATTGGGAAAGAAGAGTAGAGCATGTATTCGAGTGCCACTCTTACACTGAGGCGAAGAAAGTAAAACTTGCTGCAATGGAGTTTACTGACTATGCTAGCATCTAGTGGGATCAACTTTTACTCACCAGAAGATGTACCGGTGAAGGTCTAATTCGTGATTGGCAAGAGATGAAAATTATAATGCGCAAACGATTTGTCTCTAGTTACTATTATAGGGAATTGCATAAGAGGCTCCAAAAGCTGAAACAAGGTTCTATGAGTGTGGAAGATTACTATCAAGAAATGGAGATTTCCATGATTAAGGCAAATGTGGAGGAAGACTGTGAAGCAACCATGGCCCGATTCATTGAGGGCTCTGCCCAAGTTGATTTATACAACTACCTAGATATGGAGGAGCTCTTGCATAGAGCTATCAAGGTGGAAAAGCAATTAAGTGATGCGATCCATCAAAGGGAGCAAGCTGTCTCAAATACTTGGAATGATCCTCTACAAATTCCAAGTGGCCCAATGACAAGAGCACAAGCTAAAAGAATGAGAGAAGCCTTAAGTGGACTTGTTCAAGAGACCTGGACTAAGCAAATAGCAATTGAAGCAACAAAAGTCAAGCGAGATCCAAACATTTCTAATGTGGATGCCCTCAACATCATATGGGCTAAAGATGGAGCTGCTGAGGCTAAATTGGGCCAAAACATTATAAATTAAAGTATTTAAACTATGGAGCATCCATTGGTGGGCTCATTTAGGGCTAAATAATGCCATTTTGGGCTTAATAAGCTGATTTGTAGAACCCTAATGTATTTGGACGAATTTAGCTTATTTAGGGGGATTTATTTCCTTTTTAGTCTTTAAGAGAATTTGACCTTTAGAATTCTGATTGCATAGGTCATTAATTAGGATATTTGCCATTAATTTCCCTAGTTTTCCTTTTCTATGAGCATTGAAGGCAGATTTGACTTACACACTATATAATTGTACTCTGCCTCCCATTGTAACCAGATTTGAATGAATAAAGATTGTATTTTCTGGAAATCCCAGACTTGAGAGGAGTGCTCTCTAGGGTTCTTCATTGAACTTGTAGACTTATCAAGGCTTGATCAACCTTGTGGCATCTTCTAACACTCGGGGTCCTTGTCTCTTCGTATTCAGGGGTTCTAAGTGGATCGTTCAGACTTGATTTAGCTTTCTTGGGGTATGTATATTTGAGATCGGTTGTGGGTTCAAGGAGACTTGACTCCTAGTGGGTTCGCACCATCTTGGTATCAGAGCTTCGATTCCTAAATCAGGACATATCCGTTTGTCTTTATAATTTTTCCGGATTGTGTTTCTGTTTCCTTTTGAAATTCTATTTGTCTTCCATTCTTCTGGACATGCTGAATGTTAATCCTTTATTTGTCATGTTCTTTGTTGAGTTTCTGGATGTGTAGTAGGTCTTTCTTATACCCCAGATTCTCTTCTTTCAGATCACTTTAAAATCATCTCATTTGGAGTTCTCTAACTTGAGATAGTTTAAATTCAGACATGTTTTCAGGGCTTTCCTGATTGATTATGCTGTTTCTGCTCTGTTTATTCAAATTTCGTTTTTGTTCTTCATATTCCAGAAAAAAAAAAAAAAAAAAAAAAAAAAAAAAAAAAAAAGCAAGGCAAAAAAATATATAGAGAAAAAAAAATTGCTAAAAAGAAAAGGAAAAAAAATTGTGCTGTTCTGGAAGTAATATTGGTTTGAGCTAAGCTTTTACAAAATTCTACATCCTTAACTTTCATTCCCTGATTTCTCTACTATAGTACCCACTTACTACTCATTATCTCCAAGTGTTAGGTTGAATCTCACAAGAATTGTGATAGCTTTTTATATAGTCTGATTAGTTTCTTTAAAGAGCCTATAGAGAGACTAAGAGTGGAAACAGGCAAGAGTGTGAATCCATTATTTGAAAAAGTGTTTAAAGTGTGAAACACACTAGAGTGACATCTTTGAGGGTAAACACGTGAGGAAAATTTGTGAGGATCTTTATTTTCTCTAATCAATTTTCCTGCAGCTTATAATGTCTAATAGGGAGGAAACATCAAGTGAAGGAGGTAGTACACAGAACATGGACCTCATTGTAAAGGCCATGCAATAGCAATTTGAACGTCTTAATGTGGTGCTTGAAGGGATAAGAAACCGGATGGATAAGCAAGACACAATGATTGCAAACTTGCAGAGAAGACCACCTACTGTAAGTCCTAATCCTAGAAGATATGAGAGGTGTAGAGATGATTCTATGGATGATTTTGAGTCTGAAAATGAAGTAGGAGGTGGTAGTGAAGAAGATTATGAATCTGAATTTGATTTGGGTAGAAATAGGCCTAGGGAAGTTAGGCATGAAAAGAGACATGGTAAAAATATTCCAAGGGGTAGAAATAGGGTGGATGGAAACCTTGGAAGTATTAAGATGTTGATACCTTCTTTCCAAGGTAGAAATGATCTTGAAGCTTATTTAGAGTGGGAGAAGAAAATTGAGTTCATTTTTTAGTGCCATAATTATTTTGAAGCAAAAAAGGTGAAATTGGTAGTCATTGAATTTACAGATTATGCATTAATTTGGTAGGATAAATTGGTCTTAGAGAGGAGGAGGAATGGTGAGAGACCCATAGAAACATGGAGGGAGATGAAGGCTCTCATGAGGAAGAGGTTTATACCCAGTCATTACTATAAAGACCTCTTTCAAAAGTTGCAGTCCTTTACACAAGACTCTATGAGTGTCGAGGAATACCACAAAGAGATGGAAGTGGCTATGATTAGAGAAAATGTGAAAGAGGATAGGGAAGCAACAATGGCTCAATTTTTGAATAGGTTGAATAAAGAAATTGCTAATACTGTGGAGTTGCAGCATTATGTGGAGTTAGAAGACATGTTGCACATGGCAATGAAGGTTGAAAGGCAACTTAAACAAAAAGGAGCAACAAGGTACCTTTCAGGCTCTAGTTCTTCAATGAGACCAAAATGGAAGAAAGAAGAAAAAGATGTTCAAAAAGAAGTCTCAAAAGGCAAAGAGGAAGCTTCATTTAAGAACAAAGGTAAATCTGATTCCCAATCATCTAGAAATAGAGATATTAAATGTTTCAAGTGTTTGGGAACAGGTCATATAGCTTCCCAATGCCCCAACAAGAGAGTAATGATCATGAAGGACCGTGAAGTGGTAACTGAAAGTGAAAGTGATGATTCCATGCCATCACTTGAAGATGCTAGTGATGATGGATTTGAGTATGCTGCAGAAGGAGAAGCACTTGTGACTAGAAGAGCTTTGAATTCTCAAGTTAAGGAAGATGACATGGAGCAACAAAGAGAAAACATCTTTCATAGTCGCTGTCTCATAAGCAATAAGGTATGCAATATGATTATTAATGGTGGGAGTTATACCAATGTTGCTAATACCACTTTAGTTGAGAAATTAAATTTGTCTACCATTAAACACCCTAGACCATACAAGTTGCAGTGGCTAAATGAATGTGGGGAGATTAAGGTTGATAGACAAGTTCTTGTTTCATTCTCAATTGGAAGATATTGTGATGAGATTTTATGTGATGTTGTTCCTATGCATGCTGGACATATACTTTTGGGTAGACCTTGAGAATTTGATAGAAAGGCGACAAAGGATGGATTTACCAATAGATATTCATTTGTAAAGAATGACAGACCCGTCACTCTTGTACCATTAACACCCAAGCAAGTGTATGAAGATCAGCTCAAAAGGAAGAGCTGAGTAGACGAAGAAGCAACACAAGTGTTGCTTTCATTAAGAAGCTATTGTTTTGACGTGAAAGAGTTGAGTTAAATTGAGGAGAACATGGAAGAAATGGGCTGGATAAGAGAATGAGCGAAGGAAGAGTTGAAGGAGCTGATGATAGAATGCATGAAGAAGCAAAGGACATTGGAAAGAAGAAAAAGTTACAGGCTGGATGTATGAGCTGAGATGAAGCCACGTTGTAATAAAAGGAATGAAGTCACATAAAAAAGAAGCATGAGCTGGGAAGAAGTTAGAAGAAGCCACGAGTTGGAGAGTTAAAGAGAATAGAAATTAAATACATTTGAAGCAAGCAAGAAGAAGGAGCATGTAAAGATCAAGTAGAGAAGAAGCTATGTCTGGACTTGAAGATAGCATGAAGCATGGATTTTTTTTATTATATTCTAACACTTCAGCATAACAAGTTAGGGCCCACACTCATATAAATAAAGGAAGAAGCACATGAGATGATTAAATGAACACATGAAAGTTAGAGGGCTGGATCCATTCATTTAGATCACATTCCAACGTGATATTCTACATCATCCATTCAGCCATATACTTATACACACATGGAGGATGGAACGTGATTTTTAATGTAGGGCTAGAGGCAGAACCATCAATACACATCATTCCCTTCAATCGAAAGAGGGGGATCCAGACGCACATTTTCATCCTTCGTCCACTCCATCGTCATTCCATACATAAAATACGCTCTTTCATCCATTCCATACCGTAGCCATCCTCCATTCTCATTCCATCTCCACCTCCATTCCATGAGAGCTTGATTCACCTTTATGGCTAGCTAGGAGGACAACCTGGAGAAGCTTGAATCGATGGAGATAAATAAATTTTTGGGCTAAGATTCTCTTATTTTTCCAACACTTTTCTTTTCTTATATTATCTTGGTTAAGATTATATTTGATTGGGAATGTATATTGTCTATAATTAGTGGTTAGTTAGACACTAATTAGGATACTTTTTGTTAATTAATTAATTAGATTAAATATTAAGTTTTTCATTATTCTCTAATTTTTTATGTGTAACACCCCAAAATTAATTAAGGTGTTAATCATGGATTTAGATTAATTAAGAATAATTAGGCGAGTTAAGTGAATAAAAATTTTAGAGAGATAAATTATTAATATGAGTTTAAGATTTAATTGAATTATAAACCCCATCTAGGCCCAAATTAAATTAAATTGGCCAAGGTTCGACTAGTGAAGGCCCAATAATATTAGGTACAAACCTAACCTTTTAATGTAAGACTTGGCCCAAGAGAGAGCACTTAGGGAGGGCCTAATCTGATTTAATGAGATAGAGGCCTAAGACCTAACTTATATGAACCCTTGTAATTGGCCCAATACCTCTTATGCAGACCTTAACTAAGTGGGCTTTTGAAAACTTGACCCAACCTAACTAAAAGTCTAAATTGTTGAAGTTGGTCTAATAAATTACAACTTCAGCCCAACAACTAGTGGGAGCCCAATAGGTACTTGGGCTAATGAGTTGACCTATAACCCGTTTAGAACCCAACTTAAAACCCTAAAAACTAATTTAGCCACCCCCATTCTATAGAAACACAAGAAACAAAAGGGAAATTCGGAGGTCCAAAGGTGAGGCTAAGGTTCTTGACATATTTCCACTATTTCCTACTTCTAGAGTAAGATTTAGCCAAGGTAATAGTTGTATAACTTAATCCCCTTCTCTTTCTCTTCATTTTGGCCTGATTAGTTTTTCATTTGGAGCATTTTCACCATACCCAAGATCTGAAATGTGGTTGTTTGGGATTTTCTTGGTGAAATTTCGTAGGTTAGGGTTGAGGGTGTTATTAGGTAAGTATAAGCTCTTCATTTTGATGCATTTCCTACTGGTTTAAGATCCCCATAGTAGACTTATAGTATGGGCCTTAATTTTATGCGAATTTTTCTATGGTCTAGGGGAGGCAAAACCCGAAATTAGAGGCTCTTGGTGACTGGGTAAGTGTTTCTGAGTAGTTCTATATAGCTTAACTCCTTGAGTAATGGGTTTGCTTATATAAATTGAAATTAGGGATAGTAATGGCTTAGTTTTTTGTCCATAGGCTGAAGTAACATTCAATTGCTCTTAAAGGATTGGCTACAAGTAAGATAACTGGGGTTCATGCTAATTCCATGCATATGTCTGCCTTAATTTTTTATTTGCTACATGATTATAATTTTGATACTAAATGAATTGGTTAACTATCTATTATATGTGATTGGACCTTGTAAGTCCATAGTAGAGTTGTGGTGCGGTTGCCACCTGTGTATGTGTTTCGATCGGGCATCGGGTTATGATTAGACCCCAAATGCACTGAGTCCTAGTTGTGCTCATTGGGAAGTGGACGCTGTGGACGGGCCTCTCCCAGTGTTATTGGCCTTTAACATGTGGAATTGTGATTGCTAGTATGGGATAGTAATCATAGATAGCATAATTGTTTCATTTACTGATATGGCTGGTATGTTTTCTGATACTTATATGAAATCATGCATATATGTTAATTGAACTGGAATATATGAATAGAATTTACCTTAGTTATTGAGGTTTGCATCTCACCCTATTTCATAGGATTATACTTTCAGGTGAAGACTCTTTAGGTAAGGATAAGGGGAAGCAAGTGGATGAAAATCTATGAGCTCCAACCATATATGGAGAAGGCTACACTTAGACTGATTTAGATAGAATAGATGCTAAATTTTGTATTATTTTTGTATAGCATCATCATGTAATCATGTTGCCAAGTGTAGGCCTTTATATTTTAATTACTTAGGATGTATCTATTGAGGAGTTAGGCCTCATCTTAGCTTGGTATTGGATGTATGAACTTATAACACCTGATGATGAACTTTGTTGAATTTATGATATGGTATATTATAGGAAATGTAATTATGTGATACATTAGATGTTGATATGAACCATTGATGTATGAAATCTCTAACGGAATGTGTATCAATATTAATTGTTGATAGTTCATGCATTTTTGCTATTATTACTCTATGAACTTGTTGATATAGGGTAGTTGGAGGAGTAGAAATTAACATTTAAATCTCAAACTAGTAATGATAGATCAGCTAGGTAAATTAGGCTAATGAAAGCTATTGGAGCCCCACAAATTATAGCAGAGTGGCCCTAGGGTGTCATTAGAGGGAGAGTGGAGAGTATGAGACATGTCTTAGAAGTTGTAGGATCATGAGGCATTTTGCCGCGGCCAATAGAGGCAAAGTTGCCTAGGGAGAGTACCAGAGAGCAATTCGCCGTGATAAGAAGTGGAATTAGCCACGGCAAAATGTGAGAGGCCAAACTAGGAGTCATTTAGAGGGTAATTTGCTACGGCTAAATGGGAATTGGCTACGATGAACTTTTGTGAAATTGTGTTAGGCGTTCCAGAGAGGAATTAGTCGCAGCTAAAGGGGGAATTGGCGGCGGCCAATAGCAAGAGGCGAGCGAGGTAGACTCCAGAAGGTTTCCTCCCCACGATGCCATGTAGGTTAGCCGCGGTAAAGCTCTAACTCACCGCGACATAAAGATAAAGAGTGAACCCAAGAGTAATTGGCTGTGGCACAAAGACATTTAGTCGCAGCTAACAACCCCAAACTCTCATTCAAGCCTAGAAATCTTGGTTTTTTCTATGGTAATCTCAAGGGATGACTTAGAAATATTAGTGGAAGATTCTTGTGAGTTGGAATTAATGGGTACTAGAATCAAAGACTTATAAATGAGTGTTTGTTTCCCTTGTGTACATGAATACTTGTAATTATTTGGTTGATGACCCTAATAACATTAAAGTTCAAATTTCCTTGCATTTTTCGAATGTAATTAGTCGTAATGTCTTGTAACCCTAATTTATGGTTATTAATCACGTATTTAACCTTAATTACAATGATTAGAAGTTAGAGTCGTCACACCATAATGCCATTAAGGTGTTCAATGAAATGCATGAGTGAGATTGTATGCTTGGTTGTTTGATTTGAGGATTCCTTGGAGTTTAATTAGTTAATTAAACATCTTAGGGTGATGATTCAAAGGATAATAAATCATTAATCAATCAAATTAAGTGTTCATTGATCTTAAAGACAAGAATTAACAATTTGATGCGGGATTGAGGTTTCAATTCAATATTATCTTGTTAATTTCTTGAATCTTGGATAGTAATTCAGGATCATTTGCCATGGACACAATTAGGGATTCTTAGACTGAAATTAGTCATAATTGAATTAGGATAAGGATAGTGGATACCAAGGGACGAAATCAAAGCTAATCACAAACCCATTATCAACCATAATTCATGCAATTAGGTAGCAATTAGGAATTTCATTTCAATTAGATTTTAGATAGTCTAATTAAATCAAAAACCCTCATTTAGTTAGGTAATCTTTAGAGTCCTTTAACACTTAGAAAACCCAATTGAACATTGAATTCCATTTATAAGGGAGATGACCTAAGTTGTGCCATTAACTATAAAATTTAATCCAACCTACTTTTTTTTAAGGGTTGTACGACACAACTCGTTACTTGTCTTAAAGGCTATCTGAGGGATGTTCTCAGCCTTAGATCTTAGCTGACGGTAACTTAATCTAAGATCTATCTTAGAAAATACTAATGCTCCTATTAACTAATCTAAGAGATCATCTATTTTGGGTAAAGCATACTTATTCTTAATTTTGACTTTGTTATACTCTTTGTAATTTATACATAGCATAAAACTCCCATATTTATTCTTTACAAACAAAACTGGGGCTCCCTATAGAGAGACACTAGGTTTAATAAAATCTTTCTCTAATAACTCCTTTATTTGTTTCTTTAACTCAGCTAGCTTGATGAGAGTTGTAACACCCAATTTTTGTAAAAAATGACAGAAATAAGTCAGTTATAAAAGAGAGTGTAACACCATATATTTCTAACTTATTCCATACTACTTCCATGTCTCATATCATGCAATCCCTAAGAGAGTAAGAAATATGACATTAAAATAATGAGTTTCTTAGCGTTGTGTCGCGTATAAAATTTTCTTTCAGAGTCATGTGGACCATGTGAGCTCATACATCACATTCTTATATTTAATTACATGGATGCAACTCATTTCTATCACTAAAAGTGGCCTATAACTCGTGAAAAGCAAAGGGAAGTATAAAATATATAGTTGCATTTTCGGCCAGAATTCTCCCCTTTCTGTCACAAATTTTGGAAAATCATAACTAATTCTAGAAAAATCAAAATCATGCATTCTTGGTCATTATAGAAAGCTACATGTCTACTTTATCTTACAAATATGTCCAGGCCATAAAACACAACACAGAAGAAGTTTGACATTCAAAAAGGTCCAGAGGTCTGGCTGTTCACTAGTACTATCACAGGTTTCTGCAGTAAACTTCAAAAATATCCAATTAATTTCACAAAAGTTCAATATATGCAAATGATACCAATCTAGAAAGCTACAGATGTTATCTAGAGGAAAAAAATAACTCCAAACCAATTTAGGCACCCCTAGACCTCAAAACTTAATCAAATAATACTTGAGGTCAGCTTGAGCACTTAATATTGGGTAGGATTTTTAAAAATTCATATCTTTCTCTCTAGACATCCAAATGAGGTGCTTCTAGTTGGTACAAGTCTTTGGGAATGTCTAGTTTTTCCATATAAAATTTTGTGGCAATTGGACATCATTTGGGCCTTGTGTGATAGAAATTATTTTTAGACCAAGTGAACAGTACATCAGACCAAAACCAGAATTTTTGCCAACTTCGAAAATTTATCAAATATTCTCTAGATCTCAAACAAAATTTCTTTAGCTTTCTAAAAATATCTCAACAAGCTCTACTTTCATGTCAAATCTCAAGTCAAAAAGAGCTTATTTGGTCAAAAAGTGTTATAGAGTTTTAAAATGGTCAATTCTTGCTCCCTATAAGATACCAAAATATCCAAATGGCTTTCTTTATTTAGCACCTTTTGGACAAGTTTAAAAGCATAAATATGACTTGTATGAGCTGCTGAAATGGTATCAAACGTCATGTATCTTAATTTGGCCATTCCACTTCCATTTATATATATACTTCCATAATACAAACTTGCCATTACATGACTAAAATATGCATTTCCATTCATACAACCTTAGTTCTCAATTATACATGATAAATTAATATAGTTATACATGTTCATATCATCATGGTACCTATACAACCATTGGTTACAACATTTGCCATTCATATGGCCTTAAAGTAACAAAATTCCAACACTTTAGTGTCATTCTTTCATTTCTCATGTAGTTGGCTTTCATTCCCTGGCTCTCTTGTCCACCTAGCATGTTAGAACATTGAAGAGGAGGGGATGAGATTCAAAGAATCCTAATAGCTCATCTCCTATTCAATCATACATAAATGATGCAAAACAAGTCTTACAAATGCATGCATGGGCATATGGACATGTGCAACCATTCAAAAAGCATTCTTAGCATTTGAAAAAGTCATACATAGCATACAAAGGCTTACCAAGCAAGTGGCTTGGCCTCACCCTTTTACTTATGGATTTTGGACTTGCCTCACCCATTCTTTAAAAGGTTCTTGGACTCAACCTTACTCCGGGAAGTCAACCTCACTTTTAGGAGACTCTTTACTTTGTCTCAAGCAATCTTAAGGGTTCTTGGCTCATCCTCACCATGGCTAGAGGGTTCTTGGCTTCATCACACTCAAGCAAACCAAAACAAACATCATAAACATTATTTAGAAACATAATGCATCATCATGGCACCATGGCATATAAAATCATGCTAGAATATTTTTCATGGCTTAAAACATACATACACACATTCAAGATAATGTAAGCACACATCTATGCATGAAAGAAGGTGGAGAGAGCTACCTTGCTTGCATTTGCACACTTTTTTCTTAAGCTTTGAATCCTCGCCCTTGACCTCACACACCCAAGAAGGTAGAGATCATTCCTCTTGGCCTAGACACATCATATGAAAGCTAATTATACTCTTGAAGCAAAGTCTAAGGCCACACAATTACTAGAAAGGCTAAGTGACTCATAAGGCTCTTTTATGGTTCCGTAATGCACTTAATGAAGCAACCTTTGGAAAACATCATCTTGGCTCCATTCTATCTATTCATTCATGATTCTTGACTCTATTTAAACCTTTTGGAGTCATCACACAATCAATTCTAGGAGCTTAGCTAGGTGTTGCTTCTTTAAGCTATATTATGGAACATATAAGGCCATCTTGCTTTCTATGACTTCTAAACTCTTTCCAAGGCTTCCTCTCATACTCTCCCCTCATACATGATACAAAACTAAGCTTGAAAGGAATTAAAACACTCCCTAGGTGCATGGACTCTCCTTGGCCAAAGCTATGCTTCCCTAAGGTACCAATGGAGTTATTTTAATTTCTTTGATGGAAGAAGCATGTGGGAGGCTCTCTTGGTATCTTAGGAACTCATATATACTTATAGATAACTTAAATTACTACCAGGAAGCTTCATCTTAGCCTAGGTGCAACCAAATCCCTAAATTCCATAACTTGCATTCTAAAGCTCCCTTTTCAATTCTAGTTGTATATTCTTAATCCTCACACTCCATAACCTTTGGTTCCATCAAGAACACATAAAGAAAAACTCTCATCCTCACTTTCTCTCTCTAGACCTAAGCTTAAATGGCTTGGAAACACAAGATTTTGCAAGTGTTTCAAGTGAAGTCTTGCCTTAAAACAGAGCTCTCTTCGCGTAGATTATTTTTCGTCGATTGATTTCTTGAAAAGAATTCCTTTTTGGCTTGGGTTAGACCTAAATCATTAAGTTTTCAAGAAAAGAAAACCACCATTAGAGAGCTCTTAGAGAGAGGAACAACTTTCCTAATTGGCACGGGATAAAACAGGGTTGTTCACTTACCTAAACGAAAGCTTAAACTTCTTCTCTCTCTCCCCTCTTAATGTCACACAATTACTGTCCATTTTTTTACAAATGGAAGCTTGGAGAAGGTGATGACATGTAATCTTACTTAAGAAGCATCTTTTACAATTTTTCAAAATGATCATTTTGCCCCTATGTGCCTATTTGCTTTGTTTAGGCTCATTTTAACTCCTTTTTTAGAATCATATTTTCCATCATAAAATTTAGTTCCCAATTAAATAAAATGCCTTTGGAATCACTCAAATCGGAGCTAAAACCTTCTTGAACGAATCAGTTAAAGTTTGGATCAATTGACGTTGGAAAACGTCCACCGAAGGGGTTTTAGCTATCCTGGGTCTTCCCATAGTTTTCAAGGCCTTTGAGAACTTTGGAGAACTTAAAAATTTCATTTAAAAAGCCCTCCTGTGTGAATTTCAAAATTTGCTCAAAATGACAAAAATGCCCTTACATTTCGTCAATTTTTCGTCACAATTCGTTTCTTCATTCTAGCTCCGTTTTCTTTCTGTTTTAGCTTGGGATTCTCATTTTTAAGAGTTTAGAATACTTTTCAAATTTTTTGGAACCTTAACTAATTCATTTCAGGGGACTTCCTTTTTGTATCTGGTGAGTTTTATTCGTTTACAAAGAAACCGTACGTTATATTTCTCACGTTTTCTCTCATTTTCAGAAAACCAGATGTTACAGATAGTCCTTTAAAATAAATGAGTTGAGACCAAATAAAATTAAAATAAAATTTTAAATAATAGAAAATGAGGATCCAAGGCTTGGAATGCCCAAAAATTAGAGCCAAAGTGGCAAAATAAAATCATATGAAAGGTAGTGACATTTTAGTAATTTTGGGCACTTTTTATAAAACTCAATGGAAGGATCTTTAAATGGAAAATTTGAGTTTCTCAAGGTTCTTAGAGGCCCCAAAAACTAAAGGAACCCCTAGAATGGTTCAAACCCCTCCAGTTTATGTTTTAGAATGTCAGTTGACCTAAACTTTGACCTTTTCAGTTAGAAAGGTTTTTAATTCAATTTGAGTGATTCCAAAGTCATTTTATAAGTTAGAGGATCTAAATTTTATGATGGAAAAGATGGTTCTCAAAAAGGAGTTGAAATAAGCTTTAAAGGAAGAAACTAAGAATGAAGGATAAAGTTGGCATTTTGAAAAGCTTTTAATGGATCCTTTACTATATATACCCCTCGTCCCTCTTCTTCCCCACACTTAGCCAACACAATTTTTATCTTAAACCAAAGGAGAGTTTTGCCAAGGAGACGCACAAGGAGAAGAGATTAGAAAGGAGAAAAGCCTAGGAAAAGGTAAGGAAAATCATAGAATTCCTTGCTCATTCCTTCATTAAACTTGTTCTCCTCCTTCTCTTCTCTTTTCCTATAGTTTTGATGCATGATTTGGAACTTTTTTTAGTCTTGTTCAAAGAGAAAAAGTTAGAATTTGAAGGAGAAGCTTGTAGTAAGTGAAAGAACTCTTGAAAAGGTTAAGAATCAAGGTATGTATCATGGCTTTTGTTGCTTCTCCTTTGTTGTTCTTTAAGAGGTGATTTTTGGCCACTTAGAGAATACCAAAGAGGGAGTGAATTTTGACCAAGACGAAGCATGAAACCTAGGTTTTAGAGCATGAGAAACAAGTACATGCAAAGAAATTCCAAAAAGAAGCATTAGAAAACAAGTTACAAAAACCTAAGGATTTTATTGCACCTTGATATGTATGAAGCTTCCTAGTGATATTTTTAGTTGTCTAAGAGTATGTATGGGTTCTTGAGACACCTAGTAAGCCTCACATATGCCAACTCCTTAGAGAAAAGTTGCAAAATCCATGGGTGCTCCTAAGTCTTCATTATCTCGACCTAAGTAAGAGGAAGCACCTAGGGAGTGTTTTAAAATTTTTTAAGTCTAGAAAGGAACTAAATATGATGGAAGAACATCAAAGGAAGCCTTGGAATAAATTTAGAAACCTTGGTTTGTGAGATGAAGGTATAGGTTCCATTTTAAGACTTAAAGAAGCAACTTGTATCTAGGCTCTTAGGAATAAAATTATGATGACTCCAAGGAGTCTAAATAGAGTCAAGAGACCTAGATAGAAGAAAAAAATGGAGCCAAAAGCATGCATTCTAGTAGTTGCTTCATTAAGTCTTGTATTGAACCTTAATAGAGTTATATGAGAAATTAGACTTTCATAGAGTGTGTGTGATGCTAGAGCTTTCTTTAATGATATAGTTGTGTTCCATTTCATGTGTCTAGGCCAAAAGAATCAAGCTTCATCTAGTTGCAAGTGTGTGGCCAAGAGAGGAGAAGAATAATCAAGAGAACAGTGTGTGAATTTTGCTTCAAGGTAGCTCTCTAACCTTTCTCACATGCATGGCTTGGATGTTTATTTGTATTTAAGTGCTTGTATGTATGTTTGAATCATGAGAAATGTTTCTAGCTATTACTTACAAGCTATGGCACCATTATGCTTATGTGTCTATGCATGCAAAGTGGCTTGAATGGGTATGGTTGTGCCAAAAGTCCCTTAGCATGGGTGGAGATGAGCCAAAAGTCCCTAGAAATAGGTGAGACAAAGCCAAAAGTCTTAAAAGGAGTGAGACTATGTTAAAAGTCCCTTGAAAGTGGGTGAGGCAAATCTAAAAGTCTCAAGAAATTTGGATGATGCTAGACCCATACCCTTGAGAGCTCATGTTTGCTATGTATGAGTTTATGTGCTAAGGAAAATGCCTTATGTATGTTCACAAATAGCTTGAATGTCATGCATGCATTCTTTGACATGTATTTGCATCCATTATGTATGTTTTAAAGGGTTAAGAGCTATTGAGATTATTTAAATCTTATTCTTTCCCCTAACATATGCCTAACCATGCCTAGGTGAGCCAAGTGGACCAAGAAATGGAGGCCAACAACCTTGAGAAGCAAGACTTTGACAAAGGGATAGAGAAATGGCCTTTTTATTTGCATTTTGATGTTAATAATTGTAACCATGAGATGTATATATGATGTAAACCATTGAACATGTTCAAATGTATATATATATGATGTATGTATCAATGTATAAGCCAAATAAATGAGAATATGAGTTTTTGCCACTCATTTGCATTTATGTCCATGTGGATGAAGGCAAGTAGCAAGGTGAGAATGAGCTCCACAATGATTTGGATCATTTGGCATACTTTTATATGTTGTATTTATGTTTTTAGACTTGCTCAAGTGGTTGTGGAAAGTTAAGAAGAGCAATTGGTGCCTTAACATCTCACTTTGGACTTCAAAATTGACCAAATGGTGAGCTGAATCAAAGTCTAAACAAATGGATGAATTTTTGCATGAAATTTTTCTAGCAAGTAGGTCTCATCTATATCTCTTCATAGGGGTGAAGAGAACTTAATTTGGAGCTCTATACAATTTATTATGATTTTTTAAAGTTGGCCAAATTATGCAAAAATGGTATGTACACTGCTCATATGGTTAGTTTTCTTCTCTATGTCACATGTAGGCCAAATGATGTCCAATGATTATGAAATTTTACAATCATAAAATAGACATCATAACCTTTCCATAGCCACTATGATCACCCCATTTGGAGATCTGTAGAGGGAGAACCAAAATTTTAAAGTTACATGATAGTACTAGTAATGCAGCTCGACCTTTGGTATCGTTCCATCAATTGCTATGGGGTAAATGCCATTGCATTGGTCTAGGATATTTTTAACCATTAGTTAATATCTAGAGCTTTCTAGGAAGCTATCATATGCATGATTTTAATTTTTTTGGAATCAGTTATAAATTTTCAAATTTATATCGGAAATCTATACATGCCTACCCGAGAGCAACTTCCATTTTTTTGGGTGCATGGCTTCCAAATCCGTGATACATGAGATAAATGATGATGTTTATGACTTGAATGGATATATTATGGATAGAAAATGATGTAGATGAGTTCTTCCCTAAAGCCATGAATCATGTATATGGCTTTCTGATCACGTAATTATTCATGCTTAAAGTGTATGTTTCCTTACATTTGTACTCCAATATGCATGAGATACATTGAGATAGACAATGGAACCATTGTGTAAGAGCTAAAAGGTTTAATTATTACAAGAGCCATCCTATAAAGAGCTTTAGACAAAGGACTTATCCCAGTCACAATATTTATAGAGAATTCTTCTTCTCTGTTAGGTGGTAATTCACTAATTTTCTTAAGAAAAACCTCTAAGAATTCCTTAACTACAAATATCTCTTCTATTCCTTCCCTGACTTTACCTTGTACAAAGAAGAAAATTAAGAAACTCTAGCAACCATGTTTTAGAGATCTCTTAGCCTAGGTAGTAGTCAAAAATGCTAGCTCACTCTTAGTACTAGGGATGGTTCCATAATCAAGCAATGTGATACATTTATTTTGGTAATTAAGGCATTATTTGCTAACATCCAATTCATACCAATAATCAAATCAATATCAATAAGAGGCATGCAAATTAGATCAAGTGTGGTAAAGCAATACTTAAATTGAACTATACAATTCAAACAGGCATGGGAGTAAACAACTCTATTTCATGTGCGGGAGGAAACATGTAAATCTTATGGTAATGCACAAATACTAAACCTAGCCACCTAACACAATAATAAGTTATAAACGAGTGGCTAGTACTAGAATCAAACTGTAACATTCGTCATTTTTTTAGGCTAAAAATTTGTTAAAATAGGGCTAAAAATAGTAAAAATGAGGCTAGGACAAAAAAAAAAAGAGAGGCTTAAGACCGAGATGATAGGACCAAAATAGAGAAAAAGGGATTAGAAGAAGATCCCAAAGGATCTCAAAGGCTAAGTATAAAGGGTTAAGGACTAAAGTGCAAAGAAAAGTTGTAAACCAGGCAAAATGTAATGATTTCCCGAAAGTTCAGGGAACCCTGATTTCACCCCCTATTCGTAGCTTTAGGCAGGAATATCAAAAAATCGGGTAGGAATTTTATAAATCTGTGCCCCACGGTTAGACTCTGTTTGACGAGATGGATCTGATGACGCCAAGTTATTTCGATGGCCAGGCAAGATTCGATTAGCCCGATTAGTAGCTATGAGCAACATGGAAATAGGAAGTTGTAACACCCATGGAAATAAGAATAGCTAAAGGGCTAGAAAACTCTAAAAGAGTTTCAGGGACTAAATTGCAATAAATGAAAATTTTAGGACATAAAACGGTGGAAATTACACTTAAAGACCTGGATGTCTGATTGACACCAAATTTATGAGGATTGAGGTTAAGGACTCCTGATCCAGGTTTGAGGTTCAGTATGGCCAAAAAAGTGAAGAAAATAATATTTATAAATTTTAAAAAGTCTAAAGGTATACATTGTACCATAAAATCTTAATTAGGTCCAGACACTAATTTTGGACTATTGTAAGGCTTGATAGCCGATTGTAAAGGCCCAATAAGAGACAAGAAAGTATAATTAGGGTTTTAGAGAAAATGAAACCCAAATATAAATATAAGATAAAAGAGAAAGAAAAGAAAGGATTTTTGGTTAGTTAAAGGGTTAACCTTGGTTAGGTTAGAAATTGACCATGGTTACTAATCATCAAATTATCATAATTAAGGGCTAAAAATGTATACCACATCCAATTGTGTGGCCAAGAAATTTTATGAAGGAGATATTTAGTCATGAAATTAGAAAATGAAAAAGAAAAAGAATAGAAGGTTAAGATTTGATTTTGAAACGGTTAATCCAAGGGCCCAAATTTGGTATGAATACTTCACATCATTTAAGTTCATCTTCCTCCTCTCCATTCAGCCATATTCACACAACATATAAGAAAAAGAAAGAGAAAAAAAAAAGAAAAATGTGGAGAGAGAGTAAGGGAGGAAAAGTGGAAGAGGAAGTGAAATCAAGTAAAAATACCACCATTCTTCACCAAATTTCTTCATCTTCTTCATCCTCCAATCATTTTCTCCAAAGGGCAGCTACATCTTCATCCATTTTTCAAGGTGGCATGCTGATCCAAGTGGGAAAGAAAGGGACTTTAGTGTGAGAAAAGTGAAGGAAGCAAGGATTAAGCCTAAAGAGTAAGTTTTCTCCACTTTGCACTTGAAAATCGCGTGGTTTAAGTAATTTTTGTTAAATCATAGTTATAGGTCACTCTTGGACAGTATGAGGATGATTAGAAATGGAGTTTATATGTTGAATATGAAGGCCATATGAGCTTCATCATTATTGTTATGTGTTGAAACTTTGAAAAACACAAATATTGTAATTTTTGGGGAAAATGGCATTTATAGGGAGATGCTGTCCGAATTTCCTCAAAATTTTTATGGTGTTTTCTTAATGTCCTAGAGTCATGTATACCAAATTTTATGTCCTAAAACATAAAGGAAGAGGCTATGGAATTTTTAGAACCAAAGAAACTCAATTTTGCACCTAAAATGGAGCTAGGTTCTGTTATGACCAGAACGTGTTGTTAGGGCTGGAATTTGATAATTGTAAGCATTCTAATAGATTCAAAAGGGTGTTTTATCTATAAATACAAATAGGAAAGGCTCCAAAACGTATGGAATAAAATCACTAAATTTTTTGGCCAAGAAATGCACACTATTCGTCCATAGTGGTTTGGAAGGGAAGGAGTTAGATTTTTCCAATTTCAATGGCTCCAATGAGTTTTAAAGGATCATATTACTTTAGCAAGTGCCCTTAGAATGATGAGAAAAGGCCTAGAAAAGTTTAAAAGTCAAACTTTACCCCTTTAACTATGTAAAGTGTTGACCAAAACACATTTCTCATAGAAGGTGTGTGTTTTTCCAGGAGCTATGTTTATGGATGAGTTTGGCATGTCCAAATTAGGGGGGAGGGTCTAAGAATGATTTTAGGGCTTGTAAATAAAAAGTCAAAGTCAAGCCTAAAAGTTAACTCTTGGTTAAAATAAAAGAATTAAGGGGATTTAAGCAATTTTAAGGATTTAAGGTCTATGTGATGATTATAATGAATTATCATTATGATTATAGGGTTTGATATTTGTTTGGGAACTCCAAGAGCAAGTTGACCGAGTTCCAAGGCTTGAGGAGCAAAATTTGCTAAGGTAGTAGTTTTCCTTTCTCTTTCTTTAAGCTTGTATTTTTGTATAATGGTGAGTGTTATGTTATATCAAATGTCATTTATGCTATAAGATGAGACATGTACACTTAGATTGTGCTTGGCCTTGCATGAAATTCCTTGCATTACTATGTGGTATATGGTACCTTGATTGGCTTTATGTTATATACTTACATGCTTACCTGTGAATGAGATTAGTTTATTACTACTGAGATTTTATAATCTTACCCCAAATATAACCCATGCTAGGTCCGAGTTCTAGCAAAGAAAGGGCAAAGGTGGTGGAGGCATAAATCAAGGACCTTACTTTTATGCATCACATTTTGTCATATAATTAAATATTTTGAATTATTTCATGTATGAGTTATGTTATGATATTGTATGGTAATAGGGTATGTAATAGAAAGCCATATATATACTTAACCCTTAAGTAAAAAGAATATGACTGGCGTGCCAAAAATGTAAAGATGCATGTGCTTATATAATAGCAAAATAATAATAATAACATGACAAATGAGTGGTAAAATCATCTAGTTTTGTTAGGGACAATTTTATATGAATTAATATGTATTCCACTTAATAAGTATTTTTCCCTTACAAAAGACTTAGAGAGCTTAAATTAGAGCTTTGAACCAACCTCATATAGTTTTTCTATAATTAATTATGTATTTTCAAAGTTGGACAAAATTTTGAAAATGACCAAATGAATAGTGAAATTGTATGAGGAAGTTTTAAAAAAAAATTAATTAATTTAGGTTTCTGTTGACTCTTCCAAGTTCTATATGAGGTATTAGTAGTAGGAAAGGTCTTATATAGTAAGGTATGACATTTATGGTATTAGAGCAAAAGGTTCTGACATTGTGTACAGTTGTGATCTGTGACCTTTTACTTAAGTTTAGTTACCTGCTTAGACTCACTTAGTGCCATTTGCTAAAGATGTCCAAAAAGAGCATAGATGGATCTCAGGAGCGCTGGTCAAAGGACACAGTTCAAGGTCTAAAGAGAGAGTATTCCTCCAGGGATTTTAGTAACTGTTGTGCCCATGATGAGACTGCTGGGGAACTATAGAGGTGGAGTGACCTTCCATTTAAGAAGAGGATAGTTTGAGACATTAGATTAGATGAGTTTTGGGTTGTGCCAGCAGTGCAAGAGGAGCATGATCTTATGGAGGAAGACTCAGAGGAGGATCTTGACTATGATAATGTTGCATCTGTAGACTCTGTAGATACAATACCACCTAAGATCTTAGATGAGGACAGGGAGTTAGTGTCTTCCAATGGCATTTTGTTGAGAGAGCAGTTGACAAAGTGGGAGACAGCTTATTCAAAGAGCACTTATAGAGGTACATAACAGGTATAGCATAGATTCAGTATATGAGATCAGAGCTAAGTTTAAGTTGATCTTTAAGGAAGTAGTCATAGAGAGGGATTTTCCTTTAGGGAGGTATTACCATTATACATGGGAGACACATACTATTTATGTTGCCACTGTTGTGGATCAAAAGGATTATGAGGAATATGAGTGGTAGATGCCTTACTGAGTTATCTCCTAGAGCAAGGTGATGTTGGAGATTATATTAGATCAGAGATTAGAGTATGAGGCTATGATAGGACTTTTGCCCTATGTTGCAAGGAGATTGACACCTTTGCTCATCACATCAGGATCTTAGGCCATGATAGTCCTTAAAGATGGCACTTAGCTAAGGATGATTATGACTGATATACTATTGTACATATGACTGATGACAATTAGAACTAGTCACTGATGTTTTGATGATATGTAAATGATAAGTTACAATCACTAGTGACATACGGAGTTAGCCGTACAATACTTTGATTTGTAATGACTATGACTAATGTGATGTAATTGATGCAATATGAAATATATGTAAATGTTAAATATGATCATTTGAGCAAGCCTTATCACACCTTTGCCCGTTTGTCCTTGTTAAATAAGAATAAATAAATAAATAAATGCTAATATGTATGTTTTTCTTTCCTTTGATTAAGAAATTCCCAAAATGGTAAGAACAAGGAGAGGTGCTAACAATAATGCTAGAGTTGCTAGTAGTAGTGCCAGAGGTGCTAGCAATAGTACTAGCGATACAAGAGGACCACAAGTTGATTAGATGCAAGCAATTTTGGATTGTTTAGACTAACAACAACAAATGATGGAACAACTGCATCAGGATATAGCAGGCCAAGGTCAAGGTCAGGCAGGGATTGGACTCACAATTGAGAACCCTCCGATTATGTTCAAGCTAACGTGCAGGGTTAGGAATAGGCACAACAAATACCTACCCCAATAAGTTCAACCTATGACATAATAACCAGTACTTGCCATTGATCTAGATGATCAGTATCAAATGATTACTAAGTTTTGTAAGCATCATCGGCTAGCATTTGATGGAAATTTTGATGTTCAAGCTTTCGAGGATTAGATAATGGCATTGGAAAAGATTTTCAAGATTTTAAATTGTAACTCTGTAGCGAAGGCCCAAATGGCCATATATAGACTAGAAAAGGATGCAAATCACTGGTGGAAAGGCATAGAGTTGATTCTGAAGGCTCGAAATATTCAGTCACTTGGGAAGTGTTTTTAGAGAAATTTAATGAGAAGTATTTCCCAAGATCTGTCAAGGATGAGAAGGAAGGTGAATTCCTCACTCTAATGCAAGGGGAAAAAGAACCATTTGATGACTACCTAGCAAAACATATAAACTTGGCTTGTTATTCCATGTACGTGCAACAAATAGATGATAAGAGATGGAGTGCAGGAAAATTGGAGAGGGGTTTAAAGTCTAGTATGAGAGATAAAATAGCTCCCATGTATATCAAAACTTTTAATTCTCTAGTAGAAGTATGCAGAATTACTAAGGGTAGCATAAATCACCAAAGTCTAGTGATTGAAGCCTCAAAACCTCTACTAAAGCCATAAAAAGTTAATGATGAAGGATCTTCATAGCCACAGTGGAAGGGCCAAAGGCCAACTTAGGGAAAAGGAAAGAAGTTTAAGAGATTTAGCCATCATAAGGGAGACGAGGAAACACTGCAAACAAGGTGTGCAGTCGGTGTGAAAATCTAGACATTGTGCAAGGGAGTGTAACCAGGAGGCAGATGGCATTACTAGACCCAAACTTAGGGGAGAGTCTTTGCCCTGACACAAAACGAAGTCCGAAAGTCACTGGATATGACCTAAGGTATGGGCATTATGAATTCCTGGTGTTGCCATTTAGATTAACAAATGCATTTGCAATTTTCATGGATTATATGAATAGAATCTTCAGACAACACTTAGATTGGTTTGTTGTGGTCTTTATAGATGATATTTTAGTGTATTCCAAATCTTTGGAGGAGTATGAAGAGCATATAAGAATAATCTTAAATGTTTTAAAAGAAAAGCAATTATTTGCTAAGCTTAGTAAGTATGACTTTTGGCTTACTCAAGTTAAATCTCTGGGTCATGTTATCTCCAAGGATAGGGTCACAGTAGATCCAAGCAAAGTAACTACTATCCTTGGGTGGGATCGACCTAGAATAGTTATAGAAATCAAGAGTTTTCTAAGCTTGGTAGGTTATTATAGAAGATTCACTAAGGAAGTTTCTTGGATTGCTCTCTTGTTGATAAGGTTGATTAGGAAAGGTCAACCCTTTAAATGGGATGACAAGTGTGAGGAAAGTTTTCAAGAGCTCAAGCAGAGGCAAACCTCAGCCTTTGTATTAATCCTACCTGATCCAAAGGAGACCTACATGGTCTACTGTGATGCCAGTAAGCATGGATTGGGTTGTGTATTAATGCAGTAGGGTAGAGTAATAGCGTATGGTTCTTGGCAATTGAAAACCCATGAAGAGAATTATCCCACACATGACTTAGAACTAGCAACAGTAGTATTTACCTTTAAGATCTGGAGACACTATTTGTATGGTGCTATCGTGAAAATCTATTGTGACCACAAGAGTCTTAAGTATTTGTCAGATAAAAAAGAGTTAAATTTGATATAGAAAAGATGGCTGGAGTTACTAAAAGATTATAATTATACACTAAAGTACCATCCAAGAAAAGCCAATATTGTAGTTGATGAATTAAGCAGAAAGAAAATACAAGTAGCAAGTTTCATAATTAAGGAGGTAGAGCTTTTAGAGAAATTTAGATATATGAATTTGATTTATGAGGTGTAGTTAAAGGCTGTGAATTATAAGGAGACCAAAATTGAGAGTGATTTTGTAGCATAGATCAAAGAAGCATAGCTAACGGATGATTACATAAAGTTAATTAAGAGTAAGAAAAATGTGGGTGAAGGCCAAGAGTTTGAAATATCTAAGGATGGATTAGTAAAATATAAAAAGAGAATTTATACACTATCAAAGCTAGAATTAAGAGAGAAGATTTTAGAGGAAGCCCACAAAAATAGATACACAATTCATCCAGGTGCCATGAAGATGTATCAAGAGTTAAGAAGATTATATTGGTGGCTTGATATGAAAGGTGATATCACGATGCATATGGCAAATTGTTTAGTATGTCAAGGAGTAAAAGTGAAACACCAGAAGCTAGCTAGATAGCTACAACCCCTAAATATCCCCGAGTAAAAGCAAGATAGTATTTCAATGGAATTTGTCATGGATTTACTGAGGACATCATCAAGTAATGATGCCATATGGGTTAGAGTAGACCGGTTGACAAAATTAACATATTTCCTACCAATTAAGGCAACTCACACATTGGACAAGTTAGCCTAGCTATACATAAAAGAAATTGTAAGACTTCATGGTGTACCTACTAGTATAGTATTAAATAGGGACCCAAGGTTTACGTCTAATTTTTTAAATCCCTACAAGAAGCCATGGGAACTAAATTAAGATGTAGCATTGCTTACCATCTGCAGACAGATGGACAAATATAAAAGACCATTCAAATGCTAGGAGATGTGCCACGTGCTTGCATGCTAGAGATGAAAGGCAATTGGGATACATATCTATCACTGATAGAACTTGTTTATAATAATAGCTCTCATTCTAGTATAAAAATGGCCTCATATGAAGCACTATATGGTAGAAGGTGCAGGTCCTCTTTATGTTGGACTGAACTAGGAGAAAGAATGCTATTAGGTCCAGAGTTGAAATGATTAGACAAAATCTCCTGATGGCTCAGAGTAGACAAAAGAGCTATGTAGATACTCAACGGAGATCGTTAGTATAACACCCCAAAATTAATTAAGGTGTTAATAATGTATTTAGACTAATTAAAAATAATTATTATGAAATAATTAAGTAAGCTATATGAATAAAAATTTACAGAGAAATAAAGTTATTAATATAGGTTGAAGATTTTAATTAGGTTAAAGCTTAATTTAGGCCCAAAATTAATTTTTGTAAGCCATGGATAAGGATTTATGAAGACCCAATGATTTTAGGTGCAAGCCTAACTCCTTATCATGAGACTTGAGCCAAGAGAGATTACCTAGCAATAACCCAATTTGATTTAGTAAAATAGGGGCCCAAGACCCCATTTATATGAGCTGGCCCAACGCACATTATGAGACCCAAATTAGATTGACTTTTGGAACTTGGCCTGACCCTATTAAATTACTGTAGCCCAACTTATGAAATAAGGCCCAACAAGCATAAAAATATGAACCCACAAGGAATTGGGCCATTGGGTCAACACATTCCACTTTTAGCTCTAAATTTTCTGCAACCCATTCATTAAACCATAGCCCAACCACTAGAAATAAGCCCAATTAGACCTTGGGCTGATGGGTCAGCCCATTTCTCATTAAAAACCCTAAAGGTTCAGTAGCCACACCCATTTGGAAGAGCAAAACACTTGGTTCTGTAGAAGGAAAAACCTATTTTCGCACCTTGAGGAGAGGTTAGGGTTTCCATCACTATTTTGGCTCCATTTCTCCTACTTAGAGCAAGATTCAGCTAAGGTAACCTTCATATAACTTAATCCTCTCTTCTTCCTCTTCAATTTGGCCCGATTGGTCTTTTATTTGGAGTAATTTTTATCTTCCACCTAAAATTGAAACTTATTGTGTGGTGATTCCATGCTGGATTTTCAGAGGTTCAAGCTATGGATGTTGTTAAGTGAATATCTTCTTCTCATTTTGATGCATTTTCTATTAGCTTGAGACCCTTGTAGTTGACTTATGATATGGGCTTTGGTTTCATGTGAAATTACCTAGAAATTAGAGTGAATTATGATGGCTTCTGATGTGGAAAAGTTGGAACCTGAAATTAAAATCATTGGTAATTAGGTGAGTAACCTTTAGGTAGTCATTAGCAGTTCAACTCTTTGGGTATCTGATTTGTTGCTAGAAATGATGATAATTATGCTTGTTATAGGCTTGATGTGCATTTGGATTGTTATTGTAGCTAGAGGAAGAGTAATTGGCTTCATTGAGGTAACCGAGGTTATTTTCCTAATTCCATATATATGCTCATGTTAATTTGATATTTGTTACACATGCTTGATTTTGAAATGCAAAATGATTAGTTGTCTACTTGAATTGTTATTGTGATTAGACCTTGTGAGTCTATGGTAGAGCTGTGGTGCAGTTGCCACCTGTGCATGTGCTTTGATCAAGCATTGGGTTATGATCAGACCCTAGATGCACTGAGCCCTGGTTATACTCATTACGGAGTAGGCGCTGTGGATGGACCTCTCCCGGTGTTATTGGCCATTAACATGTTATGTATAATTGTTGGTATGGGACAGTAGTCATTGGTAGCTCAACTAGGTCATTTGCAAATTGAATTGATGATTCTGGTATTGATGATATGAAATTGCATTGGATTGATTAACTTGTACATGTATATGGAAATTGCCTTTTGTTACTGAGATTGTATATCTCACCTCATTGTGGGCTAACATTTTTAAGGACCAGACCTCTTAGTGTCAAGGAGAAAATTAATGGGAGCTTAGTAAATGGTTTAGTAGCACATAGGTTTGGAAGCCTTATCAAATTGTATTGTAACTAGATTACTAGTTTTGTATCATTGCTGCATTGTATCATGAATTATCATGTATAAGAACTGTATATATAATTTAATTACCATGGAATTGAACATTATGGTTGTAATTAGCTAACAATGGATAAGTGACTTGACATTCTATGAACATTAAGCATTGGCCCCATGCACCTTGTGGCTCGAATACATTTGTTGTCACTAAATTATGGTTTTTGCTTATGTGTGATAGCTTGGTAAGTAGAAACCAAAACATTAAATCTTGAGGTGGATAAGGATAGATTAATTAGGTAAATCAAGTAGATAAACACCATTAGAATTTCACAAATTGGAGGAGAGTGGTCCTAGAGTGCCCTTAGAAAGAGAATTGAAGAGTACGGGGCGAAACTTGGGAGATACTGTTGCATCAGGGGTTGTGCCGCGGCTAAGAAGGCCCTGCCACGGTGTAAGGCATCTCGCTGCTGTGCAAGTGAAGAAAATAGGCATAGAGACAAGATTTTAGGAGTTGTAGGATCCGAAGGCATTTCACCACGGCCAATAAAGGCGAAGTTGCCCAGGGAGAGTACCAAAGAGAAATTCATCGTGGTGAAAAGTGGAATTAGCCGTGACAAAATGTGAGAGGCAAAACTAGGAGTCGTCTAGAGGGTAATTCACCGCGGCTAAATGGGAATTGGTAGCAGTGAACTTTTGTGAGAATTTTGTCAGGCGTTCCAGAGAGGAATTAGTCGCGGTGAAATCTGTGAAGACAAGGGGTGAACTCGAGGGCAATTAGCCGCAGCACAAGGACATTTAACTGCAGCTAACAGTCCCAAACCTTCATTATAACCTAAAAATCTTGGTTTTTCATATGGTAACCCCAAGGGATGACTTAGAAACATTAGTAGAAGATTCTTGTGAGTTGAAATTAATGGGTAATAGAATCAAAGGCTTATAAATGAATGCTTGTTTCCCTGATGTACATGAGTGCTTGAAATTATATGGTGGAGGACTCTAATAACATTAAGGTTCTAATTTTCTTGTATTTTCTAAAGGTAATTAGTCATTGTAACATCCCTAAAATTTGGATTTTCTAATTATTTAGTATTTTATGTAATGAATTTATTCAGCTTTAATGAAAAGAATTTGAATGAAATATCTTCGTATATGAGAAGTATAAGCTGAATAGGACCCATAGGAATTTTTGAGATTTTAGGGGGTCTAAGGGCCAAAATTATCATTTTCCACCTGAACAAAACTTGATAGTTTTTCTAAAAGGAATGGGAATATTAGGGGAATAAATAACCCTTGAAACTCCTTCAGGGTTTCTTAGCCCTTTAGCTATTTCTATTTCTATCGTTATTACAACTTCTTTTCTATCTAGCTTATGGCTACTGATCGAGCTAACCAGATCTCAAACTGGATCCCGCTCGGCCATCGGGACAACGTGACGTCATTAGATCCGCCTTATCAAACTGAGTTTAACCGTGAGTCATGGATTTATGAGATTCTTACTCGATTTCTTGATATTTGTGCCTAAAGCCATGAATAGAGGGTGAAACTAGAGTTCCCTAAACTTTCGGGCAAGTTATATATTTTTCCCGGCATATAACTTTCTTTGCATTTTAGTCCCTGACTTCTCATACTTGACTTTGGAGACTCCTCGAAACTTTTGGAAACATTAAACGAGACCCACATTAGCAGAGAGCTTAGAAAATGCAGATTTAATAAGATATTATGGAAAACCTAGGAAAACAGTGACAATTTTGTAAGTTTAACCAAGGAAGAGCTGACGTGGCACCAGGTAGCTGGGAAGGTGCTGATGTGGCGCCATGTAGAAAAGAGAGAGAGATGATGTGGCGCCATGTGTGAAGAAGAAACTGGAAGTTGGAAGAGAATTCTGGAAGTTGCATAAGCTACGGAGTAATTGCACAAGCTTGTGTCAGCAAATCTTGAAAATTTCATACATTATGAAAATAGATATTGCTGACAGGTATATCTCTCTACTTATTTGTTTGGTAAATTAACTGTCTTACCACTATATTGCTTGTTGTTTGTTAAAGGTACTTGACTTTCTTCATGGATATTATGTGGTATTGATCCTGTCTATGTTATTGAGAAAATTATTTCTCACTCTATTGTGGTTTATTTTTTTCTTAGATGCCGATTTATCAAGTGACCCTAGAACTCCAGGCGAAGTGGATCCAATTCCCACTTCGGGGATGGGTCTTCGTCATCCATAATATACGCATCATATCATGTGATGACGTTGTTCATGCTGTACCGATATATTTTGTGTCCCCAAGAGAGTTGGAGTCTCACACATTCCCAGTGGGTGGAGTTGACCCTCCCGCTCCTCCATTTGTATGAACATAGGCCCAGTCGCCAATACTGACCCTTTTGTTATCTGGGAACTTTCTTTTTGAATGGATATAGGATAGATTCCCTTTTGATGTGATGTGACTTGTATGACCTCATTCCCTTACGAAGGAACTCTTGAACTAGTTTTGTATAAATTACAGGGTATTGTCGTTATTGCTGTAGTCCGCTACGCCTTTCATTAGATTTTATTGTGAAGGAATACTAAAATAGAAAATGTGATTAAACTCCAATAAGGAATTCTTCACAAATATATATTATAAAAATGGGGTATTAGAAGAGATGTTACATTTATGGTTCGTTATCCATAATATACATCATATCATGTGATGACGTTGTTCATGTTGTACCGATATATTTTGTGTCCCCAGGAGAGCTGGAGTCCCACACATTCCCAGTGGGTGGAGTTGACCCTTCTGCTCTTCTATTTGCATGAACATAGGCCCAGTCGCTGATACTGACCCTTTTGTTATCTAGGAACTTTTTTTTTGAATGGCTATAGGATAGATTCCCTTTTGATGTGATGTGACTTGTATGACCCCATTCCCTTACGAAGGAACTCGTGAACTAGTTTTGTATAAATTATAGTGTATTGTCGTTATTGCTATAGTCTACTACGCCTTTCATTAGATTTTATTGTGAAGGAATAATTAAAATAGAAAATGTGATTAAACTCCAATAAGGAATTCTTCACAAATATATATTATAAAAAGGGGTATTAGAAGAGACGTTATAGTTGTAATGTCTTGTAACCCCAGATTATGATTTTTAATCACATATTTAACCTTAATTATAATGATTAGAAGTTAGGGTCATCACAGTTAGAGTTTAAAGTCAGAGATCATGTTTTTCTCAAGGTATCTCCAACCACAGGCATTGGTCGATCCATGAAATCCAAGAAACTAAGCCCTATGTATGTCAAACCATTTCAGGTACTTTCTCGAGTCAGACTTGTAGCCTCTAACGTAGCCCTACCTTTGACCTTAGTCAACTTCATGATGTCTTCCACATTTCCCAACTAAAGAATACCAACTAGACCTAGCACATGTTGTAGAATATGAAGAATTAACCTTGCAAGATAACTTATCTTTTGAGGTTAGACCAGAGCAGTTCATAGACCGAAAGGTCAAGTAGCTTAGGAATAAGAACATCCCACTGGTTAAGGTGGCCTGGAAGGGCTTGTCGCTTAGTGAAGTTACTTGGGAAACAGAAGACAAAATGAAGGAAAAGTATCCAGAGCTACTTGATTGAGGTATGTTTATGAAATTTCGGGGATGAAATTTTATTTAGGGGGGAGAATTATAACATCTGTCATTTTTTTAGGCTAAAAATTTGTTAAAATAGGACTAAAAATAGTAAAAATGAGGCCAAGACAAAAAAAGGCTTAAAACTGAGATGATATGACCAAAATAGAGAAAAAAGGATAAGAAAAAGGTCCCAAAGAGTCTCAAAGGCTAAGTATAAAGGGGTTAGGGACTAAAGCGCAAAGAAAAGTTGTAAGCTGGGCAAAACGTAATGATTGCTCAAAAGTTCAGGGAACCCTAATTTCACCCCCTATTCACGGCTTTAGGCATGAATATCAAAATATCAGGCAGATATTTTAAAAATTCGTGACCTATGGTTAAACTCCATTTGACGAGACGGATCCGATAATGCCAAGTTGTATTGATGGTAGGGCAGGATTTGGTTAGCCCAATTAGTAACTATGAGCAAAATGGAAAAAGGAAGTTGTAACACCCATGGAAATAGGAATAGCTAAAGGGCTAGAAAACCTTGAAGGAGTTTCAGGGACTAAATTGTAATAAATGAAAATTTTAGGTACAAGCATAATATAGAACGATGGAAATTACATCTAAAGATTTGGATGTCCGATTGACACAAAATTTATAAGGATCGAGGTTAAGGGCCCCTGATCCATTTTGAGGCTCAGTATGGCCAAAAAAGTAAAGAAAATAATATTTGTAAATTTTAGAATATCTAAAAGTATACATTGCACTGTAAAACCTTAATCGGGTTTGGACACCGATTTTGGACTGCTGTAAGGCCTAATAACTGATTCTAAAGGCCCAATAAGAGAAAAGAAAGTATAATTAGTGTTTTAGAGAAAATGAAACCTAAATATAAATATAAAATAAAAAGGAAAGAAAAGAAAGGATTTTTGGTTAGTTAAAGGATTAACCATGGCTAGGTCAAAAATTGACTGTGGTTGAGTTAAAAAATTTACCATAGTTACTAACCATCAAATCATCATAATTAAGGGCCAAGAATGAACATCTAAGTATGTGGCTAAGAAATTTTATAAAGCACATATTTAGTCATGAAATTAGAAAATAAAAAAGAAAAAGAATGGAATGTTAAGATTTGATTTTGAAAAGGTTAATCCAAGGGCCCAAATTTGGTATGAACACTTCACATCATTTAAGTTCATCTTCCTCCTCTCCATTCAGCCATATTCACACAACACACAAGAAAAAGCAAGAGAGAGAGAGAGAGAGAGAGAGAGAGAGAGAGAGAAAGAAAACGTGAAGAGAGAGCGGGAGGAAAAGTGGAAGAGGAAGTGAAATCAAGTAAAAATATCACCATTCTTCACCAAATTTCTTCATCCTCCAATCATTTTCTCCAAAGGGCAGCTGCATCTTCATCCATTTTTCAAGGTGGCATTCTAGTCCAAGTGGGAAAGAAAGGGACTTTAGTGTGAGAAAAGCAAAGGAAGCAAGGATTAAGCTTAAAGAGTAAGTTTTCTCCACTTTGCACTTGAAAATCGCGTGGTTTGAGTAAGTTTTGTTAAATCATAGTTATGGGTCACTCTTGGATAGTATAAGGATGATTAGGAATGGAGTTTATATGTTGAATATGAAGGCCATATGAGCTTAATCATTGTTGTTATGTGTTGAAACTTCGAAAAACACAAATATTGTAATTTTTGGGGAAAGTGGCATTTTATGGGGAGATTCTGTCCGAATTTCCTCAAAATTTTTATGGTGTTTTCTTAATGTCCTAGAGTCATGTATACCAAATTTTAGGTCCTAAAACATAAAGGAAGAGGCTATGAAATTTTTAGAACCAAAGAAACTCAATTTTGCACCTAAAATGGAGCTAGGTTCTGTTATGACCCGAACGTGTTGTTAGGGCTGGAATTTGATAATTGTAAGCATTCTAATAGATTCAAAAGGATGTTTTTATCTATGAATACAAATAGGAAAGGCCCCAAAACTTATGGAATAAAATCACTAAATTTTTTGGCCAAGAATGCACACTATTCGCCCATAGTGGTTTGGAAGGGAAGGAGTTGGATTTTTCCAATTTCAATGGCTCCAATGAGTTTAAAAGGATCATATTACTTTAGCAAGTGCCCTTGGAATGATTAGAAAAGGCCTAGAAAAGTTTAAAAGTCAAACTTTACCCCTTTAACTATGTAAAGTGTTGACCAAAACGCATTTCTCATAGAAGGAGTGTGTTTTTCCAGGAGCTATGTTTTATGGATGAGTTTAGCATGTCCAAATTAGGGGGAAGGGTCCAAGAATGATTTTAGGGCTTGTAAATAAAAAGTCAAAGTCGAGCCTAAAAGTCAACTTTTGGTTAAAATAAAGGAATTAAGGGGATTTAAGCAATTCTAATGATTATATGTGATGATTATAATGAATTATCATTATGATTATAGGGTTTGATATTTGTTTAGGAACTCTAAGAGCAAGTGGACCAAGTTCCAAGGCTTGAAGAGCAAAATTTACTAAGGTAGTAGTTTTCTTTTCTCTTTTTTTAAGCTTGTATGTTTTGTATAATGACGAGTGTTATGCTATATCAAGTGTCATTTATGCTATAAGATGAGATAGGGACACTATAGGATCCGCAACGCCACATGTGATTTCTGCCTTAGGAACCTAAGTTTATGTTAAGACACCATGATGTGGCATTGATAAAGGTGAGGGTGTTGCGATGGGGTCTAGCAAAGACGTGCCAACCATAGTGGGGTCCCTTAAAGTCACGGCGCTGTGTAAATTTTCTATATTGTTAGTTTTATATTAGGGGCACCGTGGCATGGCCTTGCAAGGCCATGCATATAAGAAATTTTACTTTTAAGCCTTTTCTTAGATGGTTATGAGTAGGGTTTGTCTAGGATGTTAATCTAGAGTCTTAGGTAAATGTCCTAGGGCTTGATGAGGTATTTTTAGAGTTGATTTTATCCTTAGTAGATTAAGTGGGTAATCTTAATTTTGAGATGGCTTTTAGATTTAATGATCTATTACATTAAAAGTTTTAATTAGTTTATATTTTTAGAGTGATCATGATTATCTTTATGATTAATTAGCCTAATCTTTTCATTTAAATTATAGGTTAGATGTCAGTTAGAAGTAGGTGGTACAAGCCACATATTATTAGGAAAGCTGTGGTAGTATAATAGGAAGGTTATCCATGATAGGTTTAAGAATAAGTTTAACTTTGTAAAGGATAAGGAATTTATCACACTTGTTCCTTTAAACCACAAAGCAAGTTTATGAAAACCACGTGAAATTAATAAAAAGTGACCTTGAGAGAAAAGAAAAGAATGCAGCCGAAAAACAAGAGAAGAGTAAGGAATGGAAAAGAGAGGTGGCAAAAAAATCAGAGAAAAAGAATTGGGCCACAAGAGACAAAAGAGAAAAATGAGAGATAGAGATGACCAAAAATAAGAGAAAAAAAATAAGGCCATAAGAGAGAAAGAAAAAATTCTTAATGAGAGAAAGGAAAAGGCAAAAGTGAGTTTTTTTTTTTTTGTGAAAGAGAGTGATGCTTTCATGGTTAAACAACCTATATTTTTACCTTTTTACAAAGAATCTTACTTCTCCATGATGATATTAACCATGTTTTGCCTAGCATTTATTTGCCTTTAATGCAAGAAAAGAGGCCAATTGCATATGTCAAGGAGAAGCTAAGTGGGACAGCCTTGAATTACCCCGCTTATGACAAAGCATTGCATGTGTTTGCTAGGGCTTTGGAGACATGGCAACACTACTTATGGCCTAAAGAATTTATGATTTACAAAGATCATGAATCCTCAAGCATCTTAAGGGCCAAGGTAAGTTGAATATAAGGCATGCTAGGTGGTTAGAGTTTATTAAACTTTTTCCTATGTTATAGGCAAGGTAAGAAGAACATTGTTGTCGATGCATTATCTAAATGGTATGTACTTCTTACTTCATTGAGTTCTAAATTGCTTGATTTTGAATGCATTAAAGAGATGTACGCCAAAGATGCTAATTTTGCTAATGTCTATGAAAAATTTAACAATGTTGCCTTTGGTAAATTTTTCAAGTATGATGGATTTTTGTTTAGGGAAAACAAGTTGTGCATGCCTATTTGTTTCGTTGCATGAGTTGTTGGTGCATGAAGCATGTAGTGGTGGCTTGATGGGTCACTTTGATGTTAGAAAGACCTTAAAGATGTTGCATGAGCATTTTTATTGGCCTAAGATGAGAAAGGATGTCACATGCATTTGTGATAGATCCATTGCATGTAAGAGAGCCAAATCTAAGGTCTTGCATCAAGGATTATACGCACCTTTACTTGTTCCTAATGAGTCTTGGGTTGATTTGTCCATATATTTTGTATTAGGCTTGCTTAGGACTAGAAAGGGGCATGATTCCTTATTTATGGTTGTGGATAGGTTTAGAATGATGGCACATTTCATTTCATGCCATAAAATAAATGATGCTATAAATATAGCTAACTTTTTCTTTAGACAATAGTGTGTTTGCATAGAGTTCTCAAGAGTATAGTGTCAACTAGGGACGTTAAGTTCTTTAATAACTTCTGGAAAGTGTGAGGTAAATTTAGGACTAAAACTTTGGACCCTAAAGCTTTTTAGTAATTATATTTTGATCCTAAAATGTTATTTAAATATTTTTGTTACCCTAATGATTTTCTTATATTTTTAGGGCTCTAAAGGTCTAGGGAATTGACTAAATTTCTTACTTAAGTATTTATTATATAATTATCTATTATTTAGTACTTTTATGAATATTTTCAAATAATTGCTATTAAACTCCAATAATTTTCCTAATTAATCCAATAAAATTTTATTATATTCCAAATAAATATTTCAAATTTTCTTGTAAAATTCAAGAAATTCTCATATTTTTGCCTAAAATTAATAATTAAGCATTTCCTATCATTCAATTTTCCTATATTAATTTAATTAAATAGCTAAGTTTGGGGATGTAACAATGGATAATATAAAGTAAGATAAAAAAGTTCCTTATATCTTTATGCGATGAAATGTAAGCTTTAAAGATTGATATTTTACACTAATTTGCTAGAGATTCATGTTGATAATGTGTTGTAAAACTAATAAAAATGTAAGAAATATAACAAAAGTAAGGGTTTGAGTGGAGAAAAGAGAAAATAATTTATATTCACTTGGATCCTTTATGTTTATACATAACTACTATTTATAAGCTTTTAACTATAAAAATAGACTTATAAATTACTAAAATAAATAAAAAATTAATTTACATAATAATACAACAAAAATATTTTGAGAATTAAAAGAGTATATGCTGTTAAATATGAAAAAAGATATTAAAGAATCACTTTTTAAAAGTTGTGGATATTCACATAATTATATCAATTATCACAAATCAAGCTATATGGATATAATTTGAAGTTTTTAATTAAAAAAAATTATTATGCACACAATTAATATTTTGTGCAATTTTTATTTCACATTTACGTTTATATAATTTCACTTTAATTTTTTTTGAGCCAAAATATAATTTCACTTTAATTGAACAATTTCTTTTGGGTTGAAATAAATTGAACTGATGAATTTGGTAAGCCAAATGGCCTTCCAGCGCGCTAAGACAGTTTTCGTTGGGCCGAAAACGGAAGTGGAGTCTACTTTTATTTTTTACTTTTTTGGCCAGCAACTATTTTTGGATTTCGACGGCTTGACACCCAAAGGGTCAGGGTCGGAGGAGAATGTTTATGTGGTACAACAAGAAATAATAAATAAATTTTGACAGCATGACAAGGTAAATAACTAAAAAGCAATATAATATAACATATTATACAAAATAAGAAATACATTTCCCTAATTTTACAATGAGAGGGTAACATTTTTTCTCAGATTATAACAGTGTCACCTTCGTCTCTTTTCTCCATATCGTCAGTGTTTAGGGTTTAGAGAGTGTTTCTCTTCGTTCCTTCGCACTCATCTTGAATCTTCATAATATGTGCTGTTTTGCATTCTGCTAAACACAATGCATGCTGTAAAGGGTGGCTGGGTGGGGCAGACATTTGCCCTTGCCAAGCGCAATGAGTCTGAAGGCAGAAAATCTCGGATTCGCCGTTCGAAAGAGGAAAGGAAGGCAATGGTTGAAACCTTTATAAAGAAGTAATTTACACTGCTCTCTCTTCATTCGATATATTACTATCTCTAGACTGTTTTTTAAAATTTACTGTTCAATTTCGAGATACCCATTTTCTTCTGCACTTTTTTATGTCTTTTTCTCTTCAGGCTATGTATTTAGTTCTTTGTCTGGACTACTCGTATGTTCTTCGTCCAATAATTCGCAACAAATGATTTGAATAATATTTTTTTTTTGGTGTTGGGGGGGGGGGGGGGGAATTAGTTTTCTTTCTTTTTTCGCATGAAAAATTATATTTAAAGATGATAGAAGTTTTAGCTTCTGGTAATTAATATATATATATATATTATTTTAAGCATATTTCAGAACTTGACAATTTCAACTTTTCATGAAAGGAATCTTTCTTTATGCCCGAATCACTTTTGGGCTTTTGCAAGGAAAGCCTATTAACTTGGACACTATAGCTAATTTTACATTATGGTTCTGATCAAATTCTGTTGTTGGTTGTTAATTGTTGGTCATTCCGTTGTCAGTTATGGGATAATATGTAGATGCAGGTAGTAAATCTTGTGCAGGGAAAGGCAGGCATCTAACCTACTATAATGTTTGGTAATTTGTTCAGTATGATTTACCTATATTGATGGAGCGATATCGAGAAAATCAAAGAGATTTACACATGGTGTTTATCAATTTAGAAAAAGCATATGATAGAGTACTAAGAGAGGTTCTATGGAAGGCTTTGGAGAAGAAAGGAATTCGTATAGCTTATATTCGAGCAATACAAGATATGTATGGTGAGGCTACAACTAGTGTAGTAACAAAAGGTGGACGTACAGAAGATTTTTCGATAACTGTTGGTTTACATCAAGGGTCAACTCTAAGCCCTTATCTATTTACTTTAGTATTGGATGTGCTTACTGAACATATCCAAGAGGCCGGTACCACGGTGTATGTTATTTGCAGATGATATTGTCTTAGTTGGGGAATCAAGAGTGGAAATGAATGAGAAGTTAGAGAGGTGGAGATTAGCTTTGGAAATTCATGGATTTCATTTAAGTAGAAGTAAAACGGAGTATATAGAGTGTAAGTTTAGTAAGAGACACATTACTTCTAGTGTAGAAGTGAAAATTGGAGAACATATTATTCCACAAGTCACACGATTTAAATATCTTGGATCCGTCATACAACATAACGGGGAAATAGAAGAAGACGTAAAACATAGAATTCAAGCGGGATGGATGAAGTAGAGGAGTGTTTCGGGTGTTATTTGTGATAGAAGAGTACCACTCAAACTTAAGGGTAAATTCTATCGTACAGTTATAAGACCTGCAATGTTGTATGGAACTGAGTGTTGGGCAATAAAAAGTCAACAAGAGAATAAGTTCAATGTTGCAGAGATGAGAATGTTGCGTTGGATGAGTGGACACACTAGACTAGATCGAATTAGAAATGAATACATTAGAGAGAAAGTGGAAGTCGCACCTATAGTGGAAAAGATTGTAGAATCAAGACTTAGATGGTTTGGTCATGTTGGGAGGAGACCTATAGAAGCCCCAGTTAGGAGAGTAGATGAGATGAAGAATAGTCCAATAATTAGAGGCAGAGGAAGACCAAGAAAAACTATAGGAGAAATTATTAAGAGAGATTTAGATTTAAATGGTTTGTCTAAAAATATGATTTACGATAGGAGTTTATGGCGTCGATTGATCCATGTAGCAGACCCCACTTAGTGGGAAAAGGCTTTGTTGTTGTTGTTGTTGTTGATGAATTAGAAGAGTTATACACTTTCATTAAAACTAAAGTCAATATCTTAGAAATATTCTGTTGCATTTTATTTGACTTTCCTGTCCAATATTTTATTTTTGGTAGTTTTCATATCTAACTGTGTCTAATTTTGTTTAAGGTCAGCAGTCTTCAGCTTTACACATAGTATACTTGTTTGTACTGGTCAGTAACCGCATAATTTGCTTAAACTACTTATTTGATACTATAAATTCATTCGTAAGATGTTTGAAATTTGACTCTATTCTTTGAGGTACTTATCTAACTAACAAGGTACTTATCTAATTAACTGCATCCGGATGGAGATGTGACTCTATTTATTGAAATCTTATTATTAATCTATTTTCAATATGACTAGTTTATTTAACATCTTTAATAAATACCTTTTTACATGCAGATGAATTGTATTTAAGTTTATTTGCGGTTATTTGATATTATTCAACTTCTAATCCTCTCTCTTTGTGGATTATTATATTGGGAGGTTGACTTCTTTAAGATGCCAAAATTATTCTTTTCATTTACTGTACTTTCAGTCAAAGCCCATTTTGCCAGTGTCATATTGAATGTAGTGCCTGTCTTTAGTTTCATCTAACTGAAAACTTCACTTCAGGTACCAAGAGTCAAACAAGGGAAGTTTCCCATCACTTAACCTTACCCACAAGGAAGTCGGTGGTTCTTTCTACACAGTACGGGAGATTGTGCGAGATATAATCCAAAAGAATAGAGTGTTGGGGCCTGCTAAGTTCACTTTAGAGCAGCATACCTCTGATCAGTTCTTGGAACAAGATCCGTTGGGTTCATTTGCTATTGATCCTCAGACTTACTTGGTTGCATTTCCAAATGAAAATCATCATGAGCCTAACAACCTTCAGGATACAAATGAAAATATGCTTTCTGGGCAGTATACTGGAGCTGAGGGTCAGATGTTTGACAATGGGAATGCCCTCAATAGTAGCCAGGTAGATGTTAGAAACAAGGATTTCAGTGAAGCATCCGGAAATGAAACTCTCATCAATGGTTCACAGGTTGATGAAACAAACCAGGAATTGGTTAAAGCATTTGGCAACGGGAATCTCATCCATGGTAGCCAGGTAGATGAAACAAACAAGGAATCTGTTGAAGCAAGTAGTCCTGACTATCAAGTTAGCGAGTCTTTAGCACCCCCAGAGGATGTTGAACAAGATTTGGCAACACCTATGTCTAATTTAACCCCTCTTACAACAGATGTGATAGTAGAGACATTCCCATTATGCCCTGTTTCTAGCACAGCCATTAGAACGGAATGTTTTGGAGAATTCAGAGACTTGAATAATTCTCCAGAAAAGGGAACAAAAATTTTGGATTTGCATATAGGCAAGGAAAGGTCAGAACTAAAGAGTGTGGAGTTGATGAAGAATTCTAATTTATTTGATGAGAAGTCTGTGAGTGACCTTGGAAATATAATGGTAAATCAAAACTCTGCCTTTGGTAATGAGGAAGAAGAAAACAATGTTGGACATACATTGGTCGAGAGGACAAAGCAGGCATCCCTTGAAGAACATTTTGCTCATGACAATGAAATATGGGCAGACCCTCAAGTTAAAGTACCTCATCAAAGTACTATTATGACCTCTGAAGTTATTGAGCAAAGTCAGATAATAGATGGAGCTAAGGTTAGTTTATCTAGATTTTGAAAATGTTAAACTGTCATCATTGATTTGCTCTTAAATTATTTGGAAGTTCTGTGTTTCTTTTTAATCTTGTGTTATGGGGATAGGGGTGGCAGTTTATATTCTTTTAGCTTAATTGTGATTTACTAGCCGGAATTATTTAATTTTACTTTTGATTTAGGCATGCCAACTACTGTTGTCTTCATGATTCATTACCTAAACTAGTAAGTTATGTAGATTTTCAGGGTTAAGCTTTCTTATATCTTAATTGATTTCTTGGTGCATCTACAGGCCTATATAGCATATGCTTATTGTTTTATTGCATATTGTGTATGTCAGAACATCCCAAAGATTTTTTATTTTAGTATTCTTAATACTCTTTGAAATTGATATTTAGTATGCTACTAAACTATGTCCAAAATTGTAACCACTTTCAATTGGAAAAACAACAATGTATGGCTGTGTTAAAGACCAATTCAATGAAAAAACTAAGTTATTGAGTAAAGGTTTATGAATAGTTTTATCATAAAACCCAACATTTCCCTCACCCAAAAGCCCATTGTACTTGAAGTATGCACGTAGCAATAGCCCACCATACCTTGGGCTAAAACTTAATTTTAATTAAAAGGAGTGGCAAGGATCAAACTCCTGTCCTTTCGGCTGTAAAAGGCTCTAATACCATGTCAAAGAGCAATTCAACTAAAAGCTTTTTCGCATGTGATTGTTAAAAAAAAATGTTCTAGTAATTGACAAAATTCAATATATAGCTAATTTCCTGCTGGCCATGAAGGGGGGAGCATTAGATTTTGTGGGTCTACTCTATGGGAGAAAAAAAGAGAAGAAAGGGATAAGAGACAGAGCACAGAGAGAGGAAAGATGCAGAGGGGGGGGGGGGGAATTAGATAGATGTATTTCTTCCTCATTAAAGTTGATTTCCACTTTAGTATATGAGTGATTTTCAGCTATTAGGTCATAACAAAATCAATTCTCTGAAATTGGTGTTGGTGATGAACTCTTACACTGGTGTCAGTTGATCCTAAACCTTGGGTATCCTGTGATAGGGATTGAAACTTTGAGCTCAACATGAAGAGACAAGCCTTTGTTGGTTTTGGAAGTTTGAATATGGGATATGCCATGATTATTGTCTCAGTGATGATAGGCTGATTCCTGTCGGGATGGCATTTTATCTTCAGCTGGGACCACCTAGAACTTTAACTTACTATTTTGGACTTCCTGTCAATTAAAATTTGTTGTATTAATTTCTAGGGGAGTCTTGATGTATGTGGCGAATATACTTTTTAGTCTAGTCAGAACTCAGAAAAGCGCTTATAACTTGTCAATTTGAGGCATAAGAAACTAGTGTGCTGAGGATAGGGGAAAAATTATGCAAACTTAGGATATCTCATTGTAAATTGAAGTCATTCATGTGTGATTCTCCCCAACCTTAGTCTCTTATCTCCTTAAGTTCTCACTCTTCAAACCTAATTTTATATCTCAAATTTTTATGCATTGATTGTTCAAACTTTGCTACATTGAATTTGTGCATCTTTCTATTTGGACTTAAATCCCCTGCCTTCTTGAATAACGTGGTGATTAGCAGTAAAAGTTATACAAATATATTAAGAATCAAAGCAATGCTATGTTGCATCAGCTGTTTTGGCAGCCATCCAGATGAATATTTGTTTCCTCTAAAATTAAATAATTCATGAGAGTAGAAATTTTCTTCTGATAGATAAATGCATTGACAGACAAATATATTAAAAATCAATGCTATGTTGCATCAGCTGTTTTGGGAACCATACAGTTGAATATTTGTTTCTTTTAAAATTAAATAATTCATGGGTGTAGAAATTTTCTTCTGATAGATAACTGCATTGACAGACAAGTATTCAAGATGGCTTCCATGCCAAGACTGTCACTAACGCTTTTACTGAGGAGGCAAAAACTAAAGAAGAAAGCCAGAAGAAGGTTAATGAGCATGGAGTTAAAGGTCAACTGGTGGCAGCTCCCAGAAAAGAAGCAACCCAACGTTAGACAGAATCAATCTGTAAGTATATCTAATGTTTGCATCTCAAAGACTGTGCGGATCTGAAATGCCCAGTAACTCAGATGTGATTTTTTTGCGACAGTTAATTTGACTTTTACATGGTTTCTTCTGCAGAGAATCTGGGAAGGGACGCCCAAAAATTCAGTGATAGAACTTAACCCAATTTTGTCCATTTTCAGGGCTTTTGTAGATGCCTTTGTGAAATTTTGGTAATAAAGTTTTTTTGAGCTTTCTTTTAGTTTGATTACCAAGTGTGACTAAGGGGTAGATCCTGAGATTCTGTACGTGCCAAATATTGCACGATTTCACTTGAGAAGTCTCGATCAAGTATTGTAATGTCTTTATCTCTTTCTTCCTTCCTTCGTTCCATTGTTACCCCCCCCCCCCCCTCTTCCTAATTCAATGGTTGTTATCTTGTTTTCATAATTGACCCTGGTCTTGTATAATAATGTGAATGCCGCTTCATCTAGAAACCGTTGCACAATGTTCACAAATGGGTGATGGGGCATTGGTCCCAACCCTAATGATGGAAAGGGATTTCCAGTACTGAGACCTGAAGGCAAGTATGAAGTGTAGGAGGAGTAGTTGACATTTGAGTGGATATATTCTATCCAAATGGGCCCCTTTGGAATGCAAGGGAAAATTGAAGGAAAATTGAAAGGAAGGGAAAATTTTGTTGTGGTATTTATTTTGTCATTGTAATCATTATTCAATCATTATTTAATGCTATCTATTAATTATTATTCAATCATAGAAAAATAAAAGTAATAAAGTCATTTTTTATCTTCAAAATTTTCATATTGAACTTTTTATATATTAAATGAGGTTTTTATAAAACGAATGAAACAAATTGTGGACATCTTCGAAACTTTAGTAAGTCTTAATTTTGATATGTCCATATACTCATTATCTACCTTGGGTAACAGATTTTACCCAAGAATTTCTTCGTAGCATAGGCGACTATGATTTATGAGCACAATCAAGCAGCATATCTGCACCATCATGTGGGGACTGATCTTTGATTTTTTTTTTGTGGGGGGGGGGGGGGTGGAGAGAATAGATGCTGTTATTTAATTTTGTCATCATATTTTTCAATTAGTTATGACATGTGAAAGAGTTTTATGAAAGAGAAAAAATAATACGCGTTGTTGAAATGGAAAAAGTTCTCACGTCTTTCTTTATTGCAAAATTGATGACAATTGTTCAAAAAACTACAAATAAGCCTAGTTCTAATTTATTAGTCAAAAATGAAAGGTGCAAGTATTGCTACTCATACAAAAAAATGAGTGATTTCTGTTTTCAGAGTACAAAGTTGATGAGGTTATTATAATTTTCTAGATTGTTACCTCAGCAGCATCTAAAGATCAGTTCCATACCAACTGATCAGACGAACCAAAACCCAGTACTAATGGCATAAATATTCCTGTTAAAACTGAAGCTTGGCTGTTTCTGAAGTCCAGCTACAACTTTATGTTGATACTTTCCAGTAAGACTGCAATGAAATTTACATTGAAATTATGGGTACTAGAAGTAGATTTTCCTTACAATACCATTTTTTGGGTAATGAGTAATTGACCCGTATCATCCGGATGTTCAGGTGAGATAAGTAGATGTAAATTGAGCAACAATAATCTCAAAATCAACGTTTGCGCCTAAAATCTGTGTGTGTATATTATTATGCCTCCCTGATTTCCCGTGTTCCAGCATAAACATTTAAGTGAAATAATTATGTTGTTAATTAAAACAAATGAACTAGTTATATGTTGAGATTGAACAAATTGGACAGTGATTGAAGTACAATTATGGGTCAAGTTCATCCCAAAACGTGAGGGGAGGAGATCTTGCAATTAGGGTTGATCAGAATTTAAATAAATGGAGTAACTTATTTCAAATTAAGCCAAATCGAATGAAAATCAAACAAAATTTAAACAAATTGTCCAAATCAATTTTTCACTTTTCAAAATCAATAAAATCAAGTCACTTTTCTCTTTGTACCCCCCGCCGGGGCTCCCCGGGGGGTGGGGGAGATTTAACCAAAGCAAATGACTAAATAGCTTATAAAGGATTTTTGGAGAAAAGGTTTCTGAAGCAAAGATTTTGGAGGAGCCATGGTTGAAATGAAGGAGGTGTAGGAGTTTAAGCTCCTTGTTGATGCCCCTTACGTTTCAAGTACTTTTTTTTTTATTTTTAATATTTTGTAATATACCAGGCAGAAACAAGAAGGAGAACAAAAAAGGGACAAAAAACCATACAGTTATAACTAGCATGTGAAAAGAACTGGGCTTCAAAAAGGATCTTCTCTTTCCAAGAATGCCTTTCAGCCTTCTTGATCATGCCTAGTGGATGAGAGCAGAATCTGGATAGCAGGTTGTGGACATCATGTCCCAGCACCTGCAAATAACTCTTATTGGCAAAAAGCGACGGGACTTTATCTGTAATGTTGCTCTCCAAGAAGAGGATCTGCATTTTACTGCTAGAGGGTTCCATGATGATATCCAAATGAATAATCCACCCCAAGATTTTGCTAAGGCCATTGAGTAATACAAAATCTCTCTTGTGCACTTCTTTGGACTTCCACCCCAATTTCTGATCAAAGTATTATCCAACAGGACTCTAACCATAACTTTAAGGTAACTATATTTTTTCTTGATCTTACCAGCCTAAATATTCAGAGTCCAGCCGTCACTATAAATACCAAAGGTGGGGAGTTGATGTCCACTGAAGGCCTGGCAACGGAAAGCATCATTTTGGCTGGCAAACTCATTATTAAACATAAGGGCTTTGATTTGGTTAATGACCTTTATGGGATCCGCCTCGTGGCCTTCATGAATATCCTTCTTCTTGCTAAACCAAATGAAATACAGAATTGCAATAATGTACTTGGAAAACCAGATTGACCTAATCACATCGCTTTTTCTTTGTGATAACCAGATTTTTAACCGTTCAATAATGTGTTGTTGCCGAAAAGACTCCGTTCTCAAACCTAGGGAGAAGCGAACCAAATATCTCTCGCACAATCACATTGAATGAAATTATGATTCATAGATTCCTGAGCTTCCAAGCAGAAAGGACACAAGCTGTTAACTTGGAAATAATGAGTAGCAAGAATACCAGGAATTGGGGAGAGTCCTTATTCATCGACTTTGAGATAAAAAGTAACATTCTCATTGGGAGATTGATGGACCAGATGAACTCCTAGCTGCACAGAGGAGCACTTTGTGGGATAGATTCTTCTTGACGAGTGTCAAAAAAACCTTCTTTCACATTATAATCTCTTGATTTACTAATAGACCAAATCATATGATTCGACTTTCGGTTAGAGAGATAGGAAGATTACGGATCTGATCTCTCACTTCACCTGGGGTACATTGATTTCACTTTTTGCACATCCCAAGAAAATAAATTATGTAGAATAAGATTAGAGACAATACAAACATTTGTGTTCGGATCTGGCTACATCTACCACCAAAGGGGTAGTTGATAGGGATACTAATACTTGAATCAGTCTACCATTGAAGATTGGGGAGGATTAGAAACTAATTTTCATAATACCTTTCCACACATCCAAGATGCATTAAAATGAGCGTAGAGAAACCCCAGGGAACTGAATGTTGCACTTGGGCTTGAGTTTTACTTAATAAAGAATTTTGATTGACATCAACAACTCTCCAGGTTGTCCCTCCATTAGCTATAGGGAAACAAAGCTTTTTCCAACTAAAGAGGTTCATAAGAGATTTATCCCTATTAAATGAGGCAATAATTGATAACTGACTTAATGAGAGTAGTTCTTCCAACCTATGGTAATAATTTTCCTTCCCACGCAACTATCAGGCATCAATTTTTTCAATAGGATCTTGATAAATATGAGTTTTATTTGTTTGAAAATTGTTTGCCTAATTTGGAAGAGTATTTCACTTTAAAAATTTCTATTGAAAATTTCTTGAATTTGTTAGGAATATTAGAACTAAAAATTATGTTTGACTTAGATCCATTGATATCATGCCCAAAAAGTTTTCAACAGAGGCCTAAAATCCCATTAACATGATTACAAACCTTAGATGTTGCATCTCATTATATCTCATTTATTTAGTACCATTTCATTCAAACCTACACACATATCCCCTTTAGCATTGGAATTTAGCTATCAATTACATCAAGTAACCTCATTATATTCTAATATAGTTTCTCTACAATTCCCACTCCTAGTTTAATTTCAAGTATTTGGTTCCATGCAAAATATCATATATGTAGAGGTTAAACACATAAAAGGAACCATTTCTTTACTTTAGTCATAATGCACATAATTAAGCATAAATTTTAAAAATTTATAATTTGAGTTGCACAACTTCAATTAAAGCAAATTAGATGTCATTTTAAAGTTTATGATTTCCTACTGTAAAAGTTTCAGTCGAATTGAATCCATTTGGTCTTTCAAAACACTAAAAACCTAATCTGGTGCAAAATAAATAATACCATACCATAACAACTTTTTAAGGCCAATTTGGAAATTGACCAAATATTCTATAAAGCTCTAAACAATACAAACTTTGGCTCTATAGAAAGTTCTTAATATCCTCTAAATGCTTGCTAAATTTCAACCCTAAATTTGGTCATTAAAACAGTTAGGGGCAAAGGAATATTTTATAACTTAAGTGAATAAATTTTTGGTTTTAAAATATCTTAATTGAGCTTTAATATGCCATTTCCTGCCATAAGCAAATTTCAAATCATATATGCATCATCTATGAAGGGCTCCTCATGTGAAATATGCCTTGCATCTAAAACCACTGTTCCACTTAAAGATATGCGGGGTAGGCTCAATAGATTTCCATATATCAAATCTTGTTCTTATGTCTTATACATACATCTAATGGTCATACATTTATAGTCAAACACTTTTGCACAAGTTATTGATACATTACATCAAAATATAAATGTACATATTTACATATACATTATCAATTTTCTAAACTAATCTCGTGATAGATATGATCTTTTTAAGTCTTGGTCTCACCATCCTCTTTGTTATGATCTTTACTTGGCCATGTTAGTAAGAGATGAAAGATGAGATTTTAGGAAGAATCTCAGTAGTAATACTCAACCATTCCCATGCATACAATAAACAATTCAAGAATGAAATGCAAGCATGCATGGTCATTTGCACATAAAATAATATAAAACATTGGATTGGTTAAAACATATTAATCAAGCTCATTTCTAGGCTAGGGAAGAACCACACTCAATTCCTTGCCACTCTTACTAAGAGCCAAAGACATATCTCAAACATGCATAAAAACTCATACTAGTATAGCCAACTTAAGCATAACTTAAGTAACTTATAAAACAACCAATACACGTAATGCATCTTAACTTAAATATATCTAAATGCAAGGAAGGAAGAGCAAGCTACATGATAAAGTCAAGAATCTTGATCAAGGAACTATTCCACTTGCTTTTTCTTTTTTTCTTTACTTTTTTTGGTTTTAAACACACATAAGGGTGTGGTTGTACCAGTTTGGCTAAACACATCAATTAAGATACAAAACAACTCATTAGAACCTATTTCATTTCATTCTATCAATATACGTATATATTAGAGCTTAAAACTATAATTCTAGCTTTGAATGTCTCAAGGTGCCTCTTCCCATTTACTACATGGCATATAGCAATTCCATCATCTATCTCATTTTTACTCATTTTTCTTAGCTAAAATAAGTTTAAAAACTTAGTCATATCACTCATTCCATTCATAGGGCACTTTAGAGTTTTTATAGAACCATACTTTCAACATCATCAAATCTCATTCTTTTTCTTAAACTAATGGTTCATTTAGCCTTTATGTCACTCATTTAGGCCTCTTGATACATTAGGCTAATTAAAAGCTTCTCTAAATGCTCTTCCTTTAACTTGGTTGAGACTCCACTCTATGGTCCCAACCTTGGGGATTTTTTCTAAAGAAAGGATTTGAGGTCTTTAGGCTATCCGTGATTCATTTCTAGTTCAATCATGGTATTATATGAATCAAATAATCTTTTTAGGGTTTTGAAGTATTCATGGTTCAACCTAAACCCTAGGTAAAACTACCTTACCTTATCTTGGTTTCTAGGTTAGTTTCTTTGCATATTCTTATTCCATATCCTTCTAAACACTTGATTTCATGATATGAGATCCACTAGATGACTTACTCTAGGAACCCAACCAACGTAGGTCACACCCAAGGACCGACTAGAAAGTAAGAAGACAAGTAAGAACTACTTAGATCTAGATAATAGAAAAGAAAGAACAAAAAACACAAAAGAAAGACAAGAAAAGATCATACCTTGACTTGCAAACTTAGAACTCTAATACCAAATGATGCGAGACGCTTACGAAACCTATCCAAGGTACCCTTTTTTTGAACAACATTACCCGAATCGTGCAAGATTCAAGAACATAATCACATAAACAAAAATCAATCATAGAGAAAAAGAAGAACATGCATAAACAAAGATAGTTAGTCAGAGAGCATAGACCCCAAGAGAACTCGTCTCTGGAACCTAGCTTTCGGGACGCCACAAAGGAGACCAATCCTTTTGATAAATCTAGGTTTAATTCACTCCGTGCACGTAAAGAGTATGAGGAACCTCACAAGAATAGAACATAAGTCCAAAAAAGAAAATTCTCTGTATTCAGCTTATTCCTCTCTTTCTAAGTACATATGAGGTCTTTATATAGGTAAGAGGAGATCCAAAACTTTTTAAAAATAATTCCCTAAAAGTGGCACCATTTATTATAAGAATTTGGAAAGCTAGGAATGACACTATAAAAAAGAGACAAAGAAACTAACTTATTTTTGAAGCATAAGTTTTGACCACATGGCCTTATTCAAACAACTAAAATAGAAACTTCCTATATGGTCTAGAAATTGATGATCACATGCTAGTCACATGAGGCTTCAAGTGAGCTCTTCCAATTGGACTCCTATTGGGCCTTCAACACTAATTGATATTTAGATATATTAGACTTGAATTCTTAGACTTTAATAGATGAATTTCGTTTAGCTCCTTGGCCTTCTTGTTCAAACTTCATTTCAGCTCCAACATGATGCTCTTTGTGCCTCAAATCATGTCTCACACATCCAGCAACTTGCCTAAGCTTTCCTTGATGGTTACGCCATGCATTGTCTCCTTGAAAATGGTCATAGGAGCTCTATGGTACTCTATTATTTCATCAAGTTTTCATTAAATACATATATTCTCCTCTCCCTTCTTTCTTTCTCTCTTTCTCTCTTGGTTGAACATGAGAAGCATTAGAGTTCCAAGAATAAAAAATTTTTCATAGTTAAATTATACCTTGTTTTAAAACTCTCTTAATATAGGTTCCTTTGGTATAATTTTTTTTTTCAAATAAGCTCTTTGGCTCTAGATGACAAGTACAAACTTCACTCTTTTTAGAAACCAAACCCACCATGAGGGAGGGCATGAAAAGTGGAGAAAGCTTCTTTAAGTGCTTTTCTCTTCCCTTGGCCGAGACCTCCCCTTAATGCCTTAACTTGGAATTTTGTTTGTTTAATAAGAAATTTAAAGGTTTGAGAATATCCATGATTCATTTCTAATTCAATTATAGTATTACAGGGTTCAAATAATCTTCTTAAGGTCTTGAAGTATTCATGGCCCATCATGAAAACCTAGGGGAAGCTATCTTGCATTATATTGCTTCCTAGGTTGATTTCTTTACATATTTTTAATCCTCACTCCTTTAAACCCTTGATTACACTAAGTTTTCATCAAATAAATTATATCCTTCCCTTTCTCTCTTGGCTAAAAATACATGTAGCTAGGGTTCTAAGAATACAAATTTTCCTAACTTGATTTATACCTTGCTTTGATGAACTCTTGATGAAGATTCTTTTGGTGTAATTGGCTTCCTTAAATGAGATCTTTTGCTCAATGTGATAGCCACCAACTTCACCTTTTTGAGAAACCAAACCCACCGTACAAGAGAACACAAGGGCTAGAGAAAGTTTCATAACTATATCGCAGCAAAATTTCGTACATTTTTTACCTATTTTGGATTGCTTTCCCTTTTCTCTCTTCCCTCTTTTCACGCTACCATGGAAGCATTTTTTAGAGCTACCAAAGTTGGTTAAGTGAGGATGAAAGGAGGAGGCATGACACACATATATAAAACTAGGGTTATTAACATTTTTAAAATGACTATTTTGTCCCTATAATTTAATTCCTTTGTTTGAACTAATTTTTAACTCTTTTCAGAAATTGACACTCCATACCAAATTTTGGCCTCCTTCTTCATTAAAAAAATTATGTTTAGAGGTTATAATGACTTAAAACAATGTAGAAAAGTCTAGTTTAAAATATTGTCATTGAGAATCCTAACTTGTATATCGTCAGAGATTTAACCAAACCAATTTCATTGGATTAATTTGCTAGCTTTATTTTATAATACTATGATAAGGGATATATGTTCCTCATGTTTATTCTCATGTTTACTAAATCCCTTATTTTTCCTGCTTTTATTGTTAGCTCTGTTTGAGGTCTTAACTTTACTTTTACCTCTTTTTCCTCTTTTTAGTTGGCCTTTTGCTTCTTTTATCCTTCTTCTTATATTATTTAAGGAGTTTAGACTAATTTAGAAATACAGGATAATATAACTATCATTTTCCTTATATTTCTTCTATTACATTGTAAACCTCTTTTGTGGTTGCATCTTCTAGGCCTTTAGCTAATTCTTAGCCTTATTTTCTTATATTAATTAGGCTTTTAACCATATGCAATCCTTTCTCTTACTTCCTTTCCAAGATTGTGATTGTTAGCTTTCTCAATGAGCCAAGAAAGGAAATTGGCTCAAAAGATAAAGAGATATCGTCAAAAGGGATCACCTTGCCTCAGACCATAAGTAAAAATTAATAAGAAATAGTTAAGACATATTGCATTATCATAGCAACCTAGGTTGGTGAGAAATTCATTAAAGAAAGGATGGATTGAAGAAAATTCTAGGATAATTGGTTATAGGCTTTAGCCATATCAATTTTAAAAGCACTCTATAACATCTTCCTTAAAATAATATTTATTTGAATAAAATAGAATTTAGTTAGGACAAAATAAGTTAAATTAACTAAATTAAGTACTTTTAATTAAGAAAATAACACTTTAACATGTGAGCTTAGGAATTTATGAATTTTGGAAAAGAAACCAAAATTTTCTAAAACTATTAGGAATTTAATTGGAATTTACAAAATTGTAAGCAATTAATTGGAATTAAAAGTAATTTAATGAATAACAAATAATCAAGAAATAAATATTTAGGAAATGAAATTTTCAGAAAACCCTAAGCCATTAGAACCCTAAAAATATGAGAAAATTATTTGTAAAATAAAAATATTTATGTAAAAATTAAGGATCAAATTGTAATTAGCAAAAGTTTAGAGTTCAAAAAGCATAATTTTGACCAAGTCCAAAATATAATTTTCTTGGAGTCAAAATACAATTTTAGCCAAATAAAATTTGATAGGCTATGGACGATTAGATTAATCCAAAATAATCATCATAGTTAGATGTTCAACTTCCATATATTCACCTTAAAACTCATCCATGCAGCAAAAATCAAAGGTCAAATTTTTTGGAAATTTGAGAAAAATCACATACAGAAGTTGAAGGCTCAAGACTTCTTTTGCTGAAATAAACTAACCTTGTTCCTTTATAAATAACACTTTGCAATCTTCAGAAAAACCCACCCAAACCTTGTTTCCTTTACAATTGAATGAGAAAGTGCATTAGAGAGAGAAGAGATAAAAGAGAGAGAGAGAGAGAGAGAGAAAAGCAAGAATAGGGGAAGAGACAAAAGTACGAGGAAGAAGAAGAAGCTTTCAACTCAAGCTATTTGTTAAGACAAATTCCTTGTCTTACTAAAAGTTCCTTCCATGTTTTCATTCTCTCTTTCTCTTTTCTCATCCCCTCCCTAATCATTTGGTTTTCTCTCTTCTCTTTCATATTGTTATAAGTTAGTTGTGGTTTTGAGGTATGTTAAGCCTTTAAAAACTTATGATCTTTAAGGTTGCACATTGGTTAGAAGTTGAAAGTGGTGTTGATGGATGATAAAAACTATTAAAAAGTTGTCTTTATCACTTTTGCTTTATAAACCATGTAGGGAAAAAAATTGCATGAATAACATTAAGGTTTTAGGAAAGTAAAAAACATTGACTAGAGTAAAAATGACTTATTTTGTCTTATTGATTCATCTTGTGGGAGTTTTGGGTGGAGAAAATCATGGAAAAGATAGTGAATATGCCCAAGGCTATAAAATAGGGCCTTTGGACATAGCCAGCTCATGTGCAATTACCATAGGCTGCATCTGTCGTTTTAGTCTAAACACGACCTACTTGCTACACGGCCAACATGTGTTGATCTTGGGTCATGCATGAAAAATAATATTTTTCACTCCAAAGGATGCATTTTCATAGTTTTATGTATTTTATATGTTTTAGGCACTTGATTGCTAAATCCTTTCATGAAAATCATATATATGGATGTCTATTTTTCCTTGTAAATTCTTTTGGAACCCTGTGTGAATTTTAATTCAAGTAATTTGCTACTAACTCTTTAGATAAGGATATTATATTGAATCTTTGGACCCTATGCATAGATGACAGAACATGGAATGATGTCTATGCATATGTGACCATAACAAAGGAGTATATTTTATCAAATATAGACCCTATGCATAGTGTTGCACAATAACATATTATAATTTTCTTATGCCTTTAGTGGTGCATTTAGAATAAACAAGTACAACTAAATCTTTAATAGCAAAAATTTAGTCATTAAATGCTTCAAATGGACTCACAAGGCTTTAAATGGATTCTCACCTTTTTATCTCATAAATTCATGCATGATCAATTAGTTTCATCCAAGTTCACATGTATATAAAGAATAACTCCATAAAGATGATCATTTTCTCAATTAGATTATAAAACACATAATAGAACCTAAATTTCAAGAATTTATAATTTGTGTTACATAACCCTGATTAACACAAATGATGTGAGGCCCATTAGATGACTTGCTTTAAGAACCCCAACTAACATAGGTCACACCCAAGGACTAGTTAGTAGACAAGATGATCGAGGTAGAACCCTAAGGGAACTTGTCCCTTAAAACTCTAGCTGCAAGACGCTACAAAGGTTGATCACTTCTTTGATAAGTCAAGTGTATTTACATAGGTCAAGAGGTAAAACCCTAAGAGAACCTATCTGATATAGGCCATCTATTGGAACCCATCCAAGATGCCCTCTCAAATTCGACTCAATACCGGATCATGTGTTCATCAAGACAAGCACACAAAAGAAACACAAATCAGAATTACAAAAAAAGGAGAAAATAGAAATTACACAAAGAAGGAGAAAGAAAGAGGATACTTGGTCTTGGGAGGGCTAGACTCTAAGAGAACCTGTCTCTTTCACCCTAGCCATGAGATGCCATAAGATAGACCACCCTAGAAGAATCTTTAATTCTTTCTAGCACTCAAGAGAGCAAGAACAACTCACAAGATTTCTAAAAATTTCATTCATTCATCTTCTTCTATCTTGAATCTGGTCCATTGATTAGGCACAACATATGGATGCCTTCTCTACTCTTTTTAACTTCAAATTCAGCTAAGTGTAAGGCTTCTATATGTATTAATTTATGCATTACTCCATTCAAGGCTTCTTTCATCACTTTAGCTCTTGATCTTGTCACCAATCCTCCTAAGCCTTGCAATGGCTCCTTAATCTTCCTAGTTGGTTGCATCGGCTCACATTGTTGCTCTTGTTCAAGCTCTCCAAGGTTGTCTCCATCATTTCCTCCTTCCTAAAGAGGATTCACCCTTGAATCTGAAATGTCAAAAAGAGAGAGGTCAGATACATTAAAATGGCACTAACATTGCCACAAGAACTAGGCAAGTCAATTTTATAGGCGTTGTCATTTATCCTCTCTAGGACTTGGAAAGGACCATCGCCTTTTGGGTGTAACTTGGATTTCCTATGATCAGGAAATTGCTCTTTCCTCAGATGAATCCACACCCAATCTCCTGGTTCAAAGACAACCTTCCTTCGGCCTTTGTTATCTTGCTGTGCATATTGTTCATTCTTGCACTTAATGTTTACCTTGACTTTCGCATGAAGGTCCTACACAAACTTAGCTTTTGCTTACCATCAAGGCTGGTAAACTCATGAAAAGGAAAAAGAAGTAAATCCAAGGGGTTTAATGGATTAAACCCATACACCACTTTAAAAGGAGAAAAACCAATAGTAGAATGCATGGCACAATTATATGCAAATTCAATATGTGGCAAACACTTTTCCTAGTTTTTAAGATTCTTTTGCAACATAGCACGTAATAAGGAAGAAAGTGTTCTATTCACAACCTCAGTTTGTCCATCCATCTGAGGATGTGCAACAGTAGAAAACACAAGTTTAGTATCCAATTTAACCCACAATGTTTTCTAAAAATGACTTAAAAACTTAACATCACGATCACTCACAATAGACTTGGGTAAACCATGCAATCTAACAACCTCCCTAAAGAACAAATCAGAAATGTGAACAGTATCATGTGTTTTGGAACAAGCAATGAAATGTGCCATTTTAGAAAATCGATCAACAACAACAAAAATGTTATCCTTTCCGCTAGAGGTCCTAGGCAATCCAAGCACAAAATCCATGGAAATATCCATCCAAGGGTGAGAAGGAACAAGTAAATGAGTATACAAGCCATGCGAATGCATCCTAGATTTAGCACGTTTACACACAATGCATTTATCACACACAGCAATAACATCTTTACGCATTTGCGGCCAATAAAAGTGTTTGTGCAAAACAACCAAAGTCTTTTCTACTCTAAAGTGTCCCATTAAACCACCCCTATGGGACTTTTTTACCAACAATTCACGTATAGAACATATAGGCACACACAACTTATTTCGCTTAAATAAGAAGCCATCAAAATGATAAAAGTCATCAACACCATGCCTTTCACACAACTTCCAAACATCAACAAAGTCAACATCACATTTATACATGCTTTTGAAAGACTCAAATCCTATCAATCTAGCTTGCATAGATGTAATGAGACTATATAGATAAGGCATCAGTTACAACATTCTCTTTACCATGATTATGCTTAAGCACATATGGAAAGGATTCAATAAATTCAAGCCAAACTGCATGCCTATGATTCAATTTATTCTGGGTCTTAAGGTATTTCAAACTTTCATGATCAGAATGTAAAATAAACTTTCTAGACCACAAATAATGCTGTCAATGCTCTAAGGTTCTTTTTAGTGCATATAACTCTTTGTCATACGTAGAATAATTCAAACATGCACCAGTCAATTTCTCACTAAAATATGCAATTGGTCTAGCCTCTTGCATGAAAATAGCACTAATACCAACACCAGAAGCATCACATTCAACTTCAAAAACCTTAAAGAAATCAGGCAAAATAAGCAAAGAGGTATTAGTTAACTTATCTTTCAGAATATGAAATGCCTTTTCTTGTGCCTCACCCACTTAAACTTAATGTTTTTCTTTACCAGCTCATTGAGAGGTGCAACAATGGTTGAGAAGTCCCGCATAAATCTCTGATAGAAACTTGTAAGCCCATGGAAGCTTCTCACTTCATTAGCATTCCTTGGTGTAGGCCAATTGCGAATCACTTTCACTTTCTAGTCGTCTACATGAATGCCTTTAGCACCTACAACAAAGCCAAGGAAAATAACAGAATCCAAATAGAATGTGCATTTCTCTAAATCCGCAAAGAGCCTATTTTCATGCAGAACAACAAAGACATCATGCAAATAAGACATATGTTCATCTAGGTTCTTAGAAAATACTAGAATGTCATCAAAATACACTACAACAATTTTGCCAATGAAGGGGTGAAACATATGATTCATAAGACTCATAAAAGTACTTGGGGCATTAGTCAAACCGAATAGTATTACCAACCATTCATACAATCCAAACTTAGTCTTGAACGTAGTCTTCCACTCATCCCCCTCCTTCATCCTAATCTAGTGGTACCCACTCCTAAGATCTATTTTGGAAAACACACATGCACCATGCAGTTCATCTAATATGTCATCTAACAAGGAATGAGATATCTATACTTAACTGTGATTTTATTGATGGCACGATAGTCAACGCACATTCTCTATTTGCCATCCTTCTTAGGCATGAGTATCACTGGAATAATACATGAATTAAGGCTTTCTCTGAGGAATCTTTTCTTCATGAGCTTTTTAACTTGTCTCTGAATTTCCTTAGTCTCTTCAGGATTGGGCTGATATGCAAGTCTGTTAGGAATTGCAGCTCCGGGGATGAAGTCTATCCTATGCTCAATGCCTCTGATTGAAGGTAATCCATCCAGTATCTCATTCGAAAACAAATCTCTAAATTTCTACAACAAATTCAAAACACTAGAAGGAAGAGAGTTATCAAAGTCATTAATAGTTAGATAAACATCCTTATATACAAGTACAAAGAAAGTCTCACAAAACATAGCTCTCTTGATCTCTCCTCAACTAGAAAATAAGGAAACTTTCTTTTCATCACTCTCTTTCTTTTTCTTACTCACTTTCTTCTCTTTTGTGCTAAGCTCACTTTCTTTTCTCTCTTTCTCTTTATTTTTCTTTTCTTTCTCTCTTAACTTGCATTCTTGAGTGATCCTCATCTGGTCTTCATATGCCTGCACTGGTCTAAGAGGTGTCAATAAAATGGTTTTATCTTTAGACACAAGAGTATATCTATTAGTATAACCATCATACTTGACTCTCCTATCAAACTGCCAAGGTCTACCAAGCAATAAATGGCCAGCATACATAGGTGCAACATCAAAGACAATCTCATCACAATAGCTACCTATGGAAAATGTTACCTGAACCTGCTTAGTCATTTTAACATCCCCTTTATCATGAAACCATAACAAATTATATGGTGTGGGATGCTTTTTAGTAGGCAAACCTAGCTTTTCAACTAACAAGGTGCTAGCCACATTAGTACAACTACTATTATCAATGATCAAGCTACATACCTTGTTGTTGACCAAACACCTAGTGTGAAAGATATGCTCTTGTTTCTCTTTTTCTAGCTTCTCCCCATGTTGAATATTAAGAGCACGTCTTGTCACTAGGACTTCTCCAATTGTAGCCTTAACTATCTCCATATCAGAAGCTTTCTCCAAAGGAGGCATATCATCATCATCTTCATGCTTATCATAACTGCTTTCACTAGTCACAACACCATTCTCAAGAACAACCATGGTTCATTTGTTAGGACATTGAGAAAAAATGTGACCATAACCTGTAACATTCGGTTCTTTGAAAACGAAAGAAAACGTGAGAAACGTAATGTACGGTTTCTCTGTAAATGAACAAAACTCACTGGATACAAAATGAAGTCCCCCGAAATGATGTAGTTAAGGTCCTAAAAAATTTAGGAAGTATTCTAGACTCCTAAAAATGAGAATTCCTAACTTAAACGGAAAGAAAAATGGAGTTAGAATGAAGAAACAATTTTTTACGAAAAGCTTACGAAACATAATGACATTTTTGTAATTTTGAGCAAATTTTGGAATTCACATAGAAGGGCTTTTTAAATGAAAATTTTGAGTTCCCAGGGTTCTCAGAGGCCCTAAAAACCATGGAAAGCCCCGGGATAGTTAAAACCCCTCCGGTGGACGTTTTCTAACGTCGGTTGACCTGAACTTTGATTGATTCATTTGGGAAGGTTTTATCTCCAATTTGAGTGATTCCAAAAGCATTTTACTAAATTGGAAATCTAAATTTCATAATGGAAGGAACGGTTCTAAAAAAGGAGCTAAAACGAAGGAAAAACGAAAATGCCAAGAACGAAGGGCAAAACGGAAATTTTGAAAAGTGTAACTTACTCCCACCTATATATATGATGCACCCTTCTTCTCCCTTCATTATGCATAACCATGTTCTGCCCAAAACCAGAGGAAAACCCTAGGGGATGAGGCGCACAAGAGGAGGAAGAAAAGGAGGAGAAATTCAAGGTAGAATGGTATGGATTTTCATGATTTTTCATGTCTCTTCCAAACCTCTTCTCCTCCATTCTCCTTTGTTTCCTATGATTAAAATGAAATTTATAAATCTGTTTTAAGGGAGAAATTGAGGAGAAAATTTGGATTTGAAGAGAGGAGCTCAAAGAACACAAGATTCAAGTGAGAAAAAACAAGAAAACAAGGTAATTTCTCTTCCTATGGTTGTCATATTTAGTTCTCTTCTCCACCATTTCGCCCTACTTAAGAAACCCCTAGGAGGAGATGATTTTTAGGCAGAACCAAGCATGAATCTAAGGAAAAATGGTGTAGAGATTAAGAATATACAAAGGAAATTATCAAAAAATCATTAGATTTCAAGATGCAAATTCTAGGGTTTTGTGTGCACCTTCCAAAATCTGATTTCATATGATAATTCCTAGGCCTAATTAAGAGTTTAAATGAGCTCCTAAGATCCCTAAGATGCTCCCCACATGCTTCCTCCTTCAAGAAAACAAAGAGAATTCCAAGGAGGCCAAAAAGGGGCATAGTCTCGACCAAGTATGGATGGAGTAGCTAGGAAGAGTTTTAAATTTTTTAAGCCCATTTTTGTGTTATATATGATGAATGAAGATGAGGGGAGGCCTTGGAAAAAATTTAGAACTCATAGAAAGTGATTTAGTGCCTTAGGTTTCATATTATGACCTAAAGAAGCAATATGATATTAGGCTCTTTGTTTTAATTGTGTGATGACTCCAAGAGGCTTAAAAGGAGTAAAAAATCATATTTGAAAGGAAAAAATGGAGTTTAAAATTTATTTGAGGGGTGTTGCTTCATTAGGTGCATTTATGGACCATAATAGAACTTTTAGAGCAACCTAGCATCTAAGCAAGTTGTATGGCCTTAGAGATTGTTTTATGAACCTAATTGGTTTCCATAAATTGTATCTAGGCCAAGAGAAACCATCTCCCCAAGTTTGTGGGTGTGTGACTGAAAGAGGAGGCTTGAAATCCAAGGAAAAAGTGTGTGATTGTGTGCAAGGTAGCTCTCTCCACCTTCTCTCATGTATGGATATGTGTTTAGCTTGTCTTAGAATATATGTATATGTATTTTCAAGCCATGAAAAATATGCTAGCATGATTTTATATGCCATAATTTCATGATGTCATGTTATGTTTTCAAATGATTGTATGATGTTTGCTTGAGTTTGCTTGAGTGTGGAGAGGCCAAGAATTCTTCACCATGGTGAGGGTGAACTAAGAACCCTTGAGATAGGTTAAGACATAGCAAAAAGTCTCCCAAAAGCAATGCGGGCTCCCAAAAGTATGGTTGAGTCTAAAACTCTCAAAGAATGGGTGAGGTAAGTCCAAAATCCATAAGGAGAAGTGTGAGGCCAATCTAAACACTTGATGAGCTCTTGAATGTCTTGTATGACTTGTTCACATGCTAAGCTTGATTCTTGAATGCTCATGATTTGCATTATGTCCATGCATGCATTTTTAAGGCTTGCTTTATATATATTATGTATGATTGAAAGGGAAATGAGCTATTGGGATTCTTTAAATCTCATTCCCTCTTCTCTAATGATCTAATATGCTAGGTGGACTAAGTGGATGTGGTAATGGGAGCCAACAACCTTGAAGGAAGGAGATTGACATTGATATGTCTAGCTTTTGCTTTTTGGAACCATAATAATGCTTTATGATATATATTGTTGTTGTAAATGGCCTATGACCCTTGAGACATGTGTAAATATGATATTATCTTATGTATAAATGGATGGAAATGATGTATGAACTCTAGAACAGAATTTGGATATGTAATGCCAAAGTATGTAATTTGGAAGTTTGAAGTAAATGTGTATAAGTGTGGATGAAGAGGCCAAAATGAGATGCATGAGGTTTGGGACCATTTGGGCAGCTCACACAAGTTTTAAATGTGCTTTTAGATTTGCCCAAAAGGTGCCAAGATGAAAGGAAATCTATTTAGCAACTTTGGTATCCCATATGAAGCTAAAATTGACCATAATAGAACCTTATATCACTTTTTGGCCAAATGAGTTATTCTTGATTTGAGATTTGGCATGTAATTAGGTCTCATTGAGAGATTTTTAGGAAGCTAAAGATCATAATTTTTGGAGGTCTACAAAATATTTTATGATTTTTTAAAATTGGCAATTTTTATAATTTTGGTCTGCTACACTATTCATTTGGTCCGAAAATGAATTATGTTACACGAGGCTCAAATGATGTCCAATTGCCATGAAATTTTATATAGAGAAACTAGACATTCACAATGACTTGTTCCAACTAGAAACACCTCATTTGTATGTCTAGAGAGAGAGACATGAATTTTTGAACATTTTGTCCAGTATCAGTAATTTTGCCCAACCTGAGTTACTATTTCATTAAATTTCGAGGTTTGGGCTTAATGAAATGGTCTGGAAATATTTTTTCCCTTTAGTATCCACATCTTTCCAGATTGGTATCATTTTCATGGATTATATTTTTTTGGAATTAATTGGATATTTTCAAAGTTTTCTATAGAATTCTATGATAGTTCCAAAATGCAACCTGACCTCTGAACCATTTTGGATGTCAAACGTCCTCTGTGATATAGATGTTATGATCTAGCCATATTTTTAGTGTGAATTAGAATCTATATATTTCCATAATAACTAAGATTTCATGATTTCTATTTTTTTGGAATTAGTTATGATTTTCCAAAGTTTGGTCAGAAAAAGGAGTAAATCTGGCCGAAAATACACTTGGTAATTTTGAGCTTCATTTCGGTTTTCATGAGATGTAGGCATCATTTTATGATGCAAATGAGTTGTATTGATGTAATTAAATATGTGGATATATGATATGACCTCACACAGTCCACGTGATATCGAATGAAATTTTTATGCATGACGTAATGCAATTAAATGCATGATTTTAATATACTTTTCTACCTCCCTCATGTAATCTTAATGATGTGAGGTATATGAGCATCATGAAATGAGCTAGAATTTATGGTGTTACATAACCCATACATTTAAAACATTGGATTTTTGAAAACTTAGATGAATTAGAAGATTTACCTTCAAACTTACCTTTAGAAGCGGATGTTTGCATCTTCCACTTATTCTCTTATTTAGGCTTGGAATCATTTTTGGGTTTAAAGGGCATCCTGTATTCTTTGTTGGGACCACCAAAGGACTTCAATTTATGCTTCGCCTTCAAGTGCTTTTCTACCTTGATAGCTTTATGCAAAAGCTCCTTCATGTCAAGGTAACTCTGAATGTCTACAACAGTAGCAATTTCAAGATTAAGACCTTCAATGAATAGTGCCATAGTTGCTTCGGGTTCCTCCTCCACATTTGCCTTTATCATGGTAATCTCCATCTCCTGGTAATAGTTTTCCATACTTATGGAACCTTGTTTCAACTTCCAAAGCCTCTTATGCACCTCCCTATAATAGTGATTAGGGACAAACCACTTTCTCATAATAGCCTTCATCTCTTGCCAAGTTCTCACAGGATTCTCACTATTTCGTCTTCTAGTAATTCCCAACTGATTCCACCAAATACTAGCTTAGTCGGTGAACTATAAGGTGGCTATCTTGACTTTACTCTCCTCAGAATAGGAATGACAGTTAAACACATTCTCCACATCTTTCCCACTCTAAATAAGCATCTGGATCATTTCTCCCTTAGAATGTGGGAATTTTCATTTTAATGTTCCCTAAAGGATCTTTCTTTTGTTGTTGTTTTCTGTTTTGTTTAACTTTCCTCAATCGAACTTCAGTTTCCCTAAATTTAGATTCTATTTCATCTTCACCCTCACCAAACTCAATCACAATTTTCTTTCCTTGACTTGTCTTAGAATGAGAGGGAAAAGCTTCATGACATCCAATCTCATGCTCAACTTCTTGAGTTGATCACTCACAACATCTATGAAACATTTAAGGTCAGGGATATAAGCTCCGTCACCACCAGACATGATTAAGTTTCCTGAAATGTTAGTGGTCACAATAAAATAGAAAAATGGACCTCACCACTTAGCTCATGTGTTTACACTCAAAAGAATGCAATTCTCTCTTATTTACTCACAACAAGCTGGCTTTTTCAATAATGAAACACTCTTGCCTTTTACCACTCAAATCTTGCTACCTATAAGAGTGCTAAATTGAATTTCTAATTCAAACAAGGAAGTGGTGAGAATTAGGTGACAAACATAAGGCTAAGAATCAAGATTTAAGTTCTTTAAGAATCCTAAAATAAAAGACCAATCACTAAACATTTAAGTAGAACAGAATCTTCCAGCTTAAAATGCACAAAATGCAATTGGACAGAAGTGAATTTGCTAGAAAATGACTCCAAAACAGTAATGAAACAAGATGAAAAGAAAAGGAAAGATCAACAGAGTAAAAGGAAGAAGTGGCGTGTTACTTGGAGCAAGGAAGACTTACTTGGAGGACACAAAATCTGATAAATAGAAGGAAAGGAGACGTTAGACAAGATCAAAAAAAAATCTAGACAGAAATTAGGAAAGAAAGGAAATGAAGAAATTAGGAAACTAGTGGAGAGGATAAATTTTGAATTATGGAAAGGATTAGTGAAAAGAAAGAAACTTACTACCAAATTTAAGGAATTTAAGAACTAATATAGCTTGTTGACCAAAGGCCTTACTTTAGGAAAATTTCTTTCAAGCTTGTAATCAAAATCAGAATAGGGTCTCAAGCAATTAGGAAACAAATCAATATTAATGACCAATTCAACAAAGCACAATGTGGAATGTTTGGGCAGCCAGCAATTTTAATTTTTTTTATTGCAATATACTTTTTTTTTAATATGAAAGGTGCTGAAACTTGCAAATAGAACATAATATTTATAAAGGGTTAGAATGACATGCACGAAATAAATAGCTATAACTTGCTCTAGAAATATGAGATTGATGTGATTCTAAGACAAGCAGAAAGAAAAGGCCTTAAAACATGAGAAAGACCTATTACACGTCTAGAAATACAAAGGGAAACATGAGAAATAGACGCACAGAAAAAAATTGCAACAGAACATAATATTTCTAAAGGGTCAGAATGACATGCACGAAAGAAATAGCTATAACTTGCTCTAGAAATATCAAATTGATGTGATTCCAAAATGATCAGAAAGAAGAACTCTTAAGACACAAGAAAGACTTATTACACATCTAGAAACACAAAGGGAAACACGAGAAATAGATGCACAAAAAATGATGAACAAACACAAATATAATGAATCACAAAAGAAAGATAAGGAAATATCACACCTTGTCTTGCAAACCTAGGGCTCTGATACCAAATGATAGAGGCCGTCTATTGGAACCTGTCCAAGATGCCCTCTCAAATTTGACTGAATATTGGATCATGCAATCGTCAAGACAAGTGCACAAAAGAAACACAAATCAAAATTACAAAAAAGGGAGAAAACATAAATAACACAAAGAAGGAGAAAGAAAGAGGATAGTTGGTTAGAGAACCTGTCTCTTTCACCCTAGTCATGAGATGCCACAAGGTAGACCACCCTTGAAGAATCTTTAACTCTTTCTAGCACTCAAGATAGCAAGTACAACTCACAAGATTTCTGAAAATTTCATTCATTCATCTTCTTGTATCTTGAATTTGGTCCATTGATTAGGCACAACATGTGGACGCCTTCTCTACTCTTTTTAACTTCAAATTTAGCCAAGTGTAAGGCTTCCATCTGTATTAATTTATGTATTGCTCTACTCAAGGCTTCTTTCATCACTTTAGCTCTTGATCTTGTCACTGGTCCTCCTAAGCCTTGCAACGGCTCCTTAATCTTCCTAGTTGGTTATACTGACTCACATTGTTGCTCTCGTTCAAGCTCTCCAAGGTTGTCTCCATCACTATGTCTTAGAACCCTAACCTTGGAATGCCACAATGGATGACCACTCCTTTTATAAGTCAAGTATTTCCTTAAGAATACAAGGAATGTAAGAGAACTCTCACATAATATAAAAAATAGTGTAACTCTTATTCCTCTTTTTTTAAGTACATATGAGGCCTTTATATAGGCAATAGGAGACCTAAAAATTTCTAAAAATCCCTAAAGGTGGCACCATCTATTACATGAATTTGGAAGGTTAAGAATGGCGCCATAAAGAAAAAAAGGAAAGAAACTAACTTATTTTTCAAGCATAAGTTTTGACCACATGACCTTATTCAAACAACTAAAATAGAAAATTTCTACATGGTCTGAAAATTGATGATTACATGCTAGTCACATAAGACTTCAAGTGAGCTCTTCCAATCAGACTCTTTTTGGGCCTTCAGCATTAGTAGAATCTTAGGCTATTTGGGAGCATATTAACACACCACTTAGAGCTCTTTTGGCAGCTATCAAATTCTCATAAATGGGGTCTAAGTCTTGCAATTCATGGATCAAACAATTAAAAGCTTCTTTCATTATTTTGGACCTTGCTCTTGTCATTGGGCCTCTAACACCTTTAATAGATCTTTAGGTACATTGGACTTGAATTCTTAGACTTTAATAAATGAATTTTGTATAGCTCCTTGGCCTCTATGTTCAGACTTTATTTTAGTTCCAACATGCTCTACATGTCCCAAATCATGTCTCACACATTCAGCAACTTGCCCAAACTTTCTTTGATTAGTTACACTATGCATTGTCTCCTTAAAAGTGGTCATAGAATGATAAAGGACCATGGGCATGGCTTGATGAGCAACATGATGCAGTGGCTCCAAGAGACCTTGCTGAGCATGGAAGTTAACCTAATGGAGGATATGGTGCTAAGCTTCAGGCTCAAGGATGTGATTTGTAAATTAAAACCTAAGAGTTCAAGTCAAAGGTGCCTAAAGATCCATTACAAGGCATAGGAGGGCTAATAAAAAGAGCTAGGGCCTAAGCAATAAAAGAAGCCTTCAATTGTTTGATTCATAGGCTCCATGACTTAGGCCCTATTCATTTGATCAAGAGAGGGCCCAAGAAGATAAAAAAGGTGTGATTATGCTGACCATTTTACAAGAAAAGTGTTAAGGCTCAATTGGAGTCCAATTGCAAGAGATTAAGAATCATGTGTCAACTATGTGACTTTCAATGAAGTATGAGTATCTCATGTGATTACTTAAAGGGGTTGATCAGTTTTAGATTGGATTTTTTATGAATTTTATTATTTATTTATTTTATTATTTAGGACTTGGTCAAAGATCTTTCATTAGAGGTTAAGATAAAATTAGTTTCCTAATCTTATTCCTTGATTCTAGGCATCATTTAAGAGATTTTAGCATTTATTTTATGGTTTTAAACTTTTAGAAACTTTGCCTATAAAAGGCTTCCTATTATACTCCATAGTCAGATTATGAATGAATTTGAGTATTATTCATTCCTCTATAAGGCCTTTGCATCTTTGTATTCTCTGAGAGTTCACGTGACTTATCAAAGGATTAGTCATCTTTTGTGGCATCATCGGCTAGAGTTCTAAGAGGCAAGTTCTCTTAGGGTTCTACCTTCGACCAATAATCCTTTTGTGTGCTTTTGCTTTCGTTTGAGACGTAGCCAATCTAGGGTGATGAATTTGTGTGCCAAGGTTCCTAGGACAAGGTTCTTAGAGGGTCTTGTATCATCTTAGTATCAAAGCAAGATTTTGCTAGTCTCAAAGGTAACTCTTTTCCATCCTCTTCTTCAAATTTTTGTCCATCCCTTTTTCTTCTTCTTTGGCTGTGTTGTTGTCTATTTCGTCTTGTTTTTCAAGCAGTCATTTTTAGTGTTTTTGGCTGAGATTTTTGATGTGTTTCATAGTTCAAGATCTCTTCTTTCTTCTTATTTTTGAAACACCACAATTAGAGTTTTCTATTGTGAGTTATAGTCATTTGAAATTTCATCGTCTCTGAGTTCTTCTTGTTCGATTTTCTTTCTAGTAGCTATTTCTTGTGTTGATTCTTTCTTTTTGCTTGCTTATTATATGCTTCTCATCTATTCCATCTATCAATTTTGTAGTTTTCATATCTCTATCTTACCATCATTTTGTGTCCCATTATTTTGTGCATTGTGCATCATTCATCTCACCATCTTCTTTTGTCCATCTTACATCCTTGTGTACCTTGTTCTTGCTGATCATTAGTGTGAATAGTTTTCTATTTTGAGTGAGTGAGTTTTTAAGAAAAAAGTACCCAAAAAAAGAAGGAGAAAACAAAGTATCCAAAAAAAGGGCAAAAAAAGTAAAAGAGAAAAAAAAAAGATTATTGCTTGAGAGTGCAAAATTCAGAATTAAAAGGTTGTGTTTGCCTAAAAAAAAATACGTGTTCTTGCTAAAGTTCTAACCTTTCTTGAGTTCTTTCTTGTTTAAAGTACACCATACCCCTCCTTGATAAGATTTGAGGAAGAATTTTCATATTTGTGGTTTTTGATGTGCATTACATAAAAAGGTAGTTACTCGCATTTGGTGGTAAGGTCCTCTTTTTTCTTCCAAAACCAACTTTTCTTTTCTTCTTCTTTTAGTTCTCAGACCTTGTGGATCTTTGTTTTCTCCATCTTTTCTTGACTTCTTCAAGTTGGGCTCAGGTCAAGTTTGATTCCCTTACTCTTTCTTTCATTTCACGTCTTCACCCTTTCTTCTTTGTGTCCCTTTTGTTGTTTTTGGAGTGTTAATTGCTTATCACATGTATCCATCACACACCTCCTTTTATGTGGTTGTGGTTAAAAGTCTAGAATTACTTCTATTTAGAAACTCTTACTTGTGATTGTCACTAGTGATCTTTTCCTTTGATTTGCTTGTGACTTGTTTAGAACACTGCTATGAAGCAAATTGTTGAGTGGCAAAAGGATAAAGTGTACCATCTTGATAAAAGCCACATTTTGAGAGTAAACACGAGTGAATTGCTATTCTTGAGTGTAAACACGTAAACTAGTGAGTTGAGAAGTCCTATATCTTTCTTTGTTTATTTTTGTACAAACTAATATTTTGGGATGTCTAGAGAATTTGAGCACAATGACTTTGATATGAAAGTTTGGATTAGAGCGATTCAAACTACTCTTGAGAAACTTAGTGCTAGATTAGATGATGTGGAGTCTTCTTTCAATAGGAGGACCCATAAGAGGCGAGCTCAGGTGGAGCTTAATGATGATGCTGAGTCAGACTTTGAGGAGTCCCATATTCAGAGAGGAAGACAATCATCATCCAATAAGGATGGTGATATTGGAAACATTAAGATAAAGATTCCTTCATTCCCCAAGAAAAATGATTTGGACCAGTACTTAGAGTGGGAAAGAAGAGTGAAGCATGTGTTTGAGTGCCACTCTTACACTGAGGAGAAGAAAGTAAAGCTTGCTGTAGTGGAGTTTATTGATTATGCTAGCAACTAGTGGGATCAACTCCTACTCACCAGAAGATGCATAAGTGAAGGTCCAGTTTGTGATTTGCAGGAGATGAAAACTATCATGCGCAAGCGGTTTGTCCCTAGTCATTACTATAAGGAATTGCATAAGAGGCTCTAGAAGCTAAAACAAGGTTCTATGAGTATGGAGGATTACCATCAAGAAATGGAGATTACCATGATTAAGGCAAATGTGGAGGAAGACCGCAAGGCAACCATGGCTTAATTCATTAAGGGCTTGAATCCTGATATAGCTATCCAAGTTGATTTATACAATTACCTAAATATGGAAGGGCTCTTGCATAGAGCTATCAAGGTGAAAAAATAGCTAAGGGTTGACAAAAGCTAAAAGTGACATCTAGCTCGAGTTCTTAGAGGGATTCCAAAGTTCCCTTTAAGCCAAAGACTGATTTCAAGTCTAAAGAGGAAAGTAAGGTAAAACCCTTTTAGGTTAAGGATAAAATTGATTTAAAACCTTCCTCGTATTCCAATCCTACTTCTTCTTCCTCTAAGGTTAAATGTTTTAAATGTAATGGTTTTAGTCATATTACTTCTCAATGTCCTAAAAAATGAACTATGATTATTCTTGAGAATGGTGATATGACTAGTGCTAGCAGTGAGTCTGAGAAGGATGAGATACCACCTCTGACTGATGACTTAGACTTATAGTTAACTAGAGTTGTAAATGGTGAAGCCCTTGTGGCTAGGTATGCTCTCAACATTCAACCTAAAGAAAATCTCAAGGTAGTCCAACGTGAGCATATTTTCCATACTCGTTGTTTCATCCACAAGAAGGTATGTAGTTTAATTCTTGATGGTGGTAGTTGTACAAATGTGGCTAGTTCTTTACTTGTGGAAAAGTTGTACTTGCCTACATTAAGGCACCCTACCCCTCATAAATTATAATGGCTTAATGATAGTGGGGAGGTAAAGGTAACAAAACAGGTGCTTATCTCTATTTCCATTGGTAATTGTCATGATTAGATTCTTTGTGATGTAGCACTCATGTATGCTGGTCACTTGTTACTTGGTAGGCCTTGGCAGTTTGACAGAAAGGTAAAACATTATGGGTATAAAAATTATTAATCATTTATTTTTAATGGTAAGACCATTATATTGACCCCTCTTCATCCTACTCAAGCATATGAGGATTAGTTAAAAATTGAAAGAGAGTGTAAGAAGAGAAAGCAAGGTAAAGTGAATGTAACTATTGAGAATGATAAGAGGCAAAAGAAAGGAGAGCTGAGTAGAAAGGAAAATAAAATTAGAGAAAAACATGAAAAAAAGAAAGTGAGTTTATTTTCGGGTAGAAGTGAGATCAAGAGAGCTCTTATTCGTGAAAATGCTTTCTTATTGCTTTATAAAGATGTTTATCTTATTATCAACGATCTTGATCACTCTTTACCTACTAGTCTTACGTCTTTATTATAGAAATTTTATGACTTGTTCCCAGAGGAAATACCTGATGGATTGCCCCATTTAAGAGGCATTGAGCATTATATAGACTTCATCTCTAGAGCATCTATCCCCAATAAACCTGCTTATTGAGCAAATCCAGATAAGACTAAGGAAATACAACATCAAGTGGAGGAGTTTTGATAAAGGGGCCCATGAGCTTGGAGACAAGGGAGTATGGTTTGATGACCTAAAAGAGCATAGAGGGTGTGCAAGAAAGCCCAACAAGCAAATAGATCCATTACAAGGCATAAGAGGCCCAATGACTAGAGGAAGAGTTAAAGCCATGAAGCAAGCTTTGAGTTACATTGTCCAAGAAGTTCAAGAGCTTGAATCCATATTTTTTGCATCAATTTGAAGAGTTACAAGGCCCAAGGAATGTGATTCTCATTGTCCAAGCCCAACAAGACATGCTATAGGTCCAAATGGAGTCCAACTTGAAGAAATCAATTAACAAGCATGTGTAAATCACATGGGCAACAAAAGTGATGTGAATAGGAGCTCTAAATTTGATTAGGATGTCTTTAATTGCTTTTCATTAGTTTCCATTTCCATTAGTTTAAACAAGGCCATTTAGTCAAGACTTAGGATTTAAGTTTCAGATTTTGTTTATTTCCATTTTTTCTTAGTTGCTGAAAACTTACAGATTACTTTCTTTCCTTTTCCTTAGGATTTCTTGTAGTAAATGGCATCATCTCCTCCCATTATAATCAAATTTTTTGTTTCCTATTTCTTGGAGGATAATTCTTAGAGATTAAATTAAGTTTAAGGTTTTCTTTTATACCTATTTAATAGGCCAACTATTATACTTTTACGGATTTGAATGAATTTAGAATTTTATTTCTCATTGTGAGAATTCTTGCTTCTATGTGTTCTTCTTTAGAATACAAGTGACTTGTTAAAGGAGTGGTCTTCCTTTGTGGCGTTTTAAGGCTATGGTTCTAAGGGATGAGTTCTTTTAAGGTCTTATCCACTTGACCAACATTTCTTGTTCTTAGTTGGTCCCGAGCAAAGTGTCATTTTGTTGAAGGTTCCTAGGACTTATTCCTATAGGGTCTCTCATCAACCTTATGAAGAAAGGCTTTGTTCGTGAAAGTTTAAGTTTATGTGCTATCCCAGTGATTCTTGTACCCAAGAATGATGGCAAGTGCCAGATGTGTGTCAATTGTCATGCCATCAACAAAATAATGGTAAAATATCGCTATCTTATCCCTAGGTTAGATGATATGCTTGATGAGTTGCATGGTGCATGTGTTTTCTCTAAAATTGATCTTAGAAGTGTTTACTACTAGATTAGGATGAAAGAAGATGATGAATGGAAAACTGCTTTTAAGACCAAGTTTGGGTGTATGAATGGTTAGTTATGCCATTTGGCTTGACTAACGCACCTAGCACTTTCATGAGTTTAATGAATCATGTCTTTAGACCTTTCATTGGTAGATTTGTTGTGGTTTACTTTGATGACATTTTAATTTACTCTAAGAGCCTAGAAGAGCATGTGAGTCATTTGCATGATGTGTTTGTTGTGCTTACGAAGAATAAACTCTTTGCCAATTTACAGAAGTGCTCTTTTTGTTTAGACTCTATGGTTTTTCTTGGATTTGTTGTAGGAGCTCGTGGCATATAAGTGGATGAGGAGAAGGTCAAAGCAATTCGAAAGTGGCCAACTCTAAAGAATGTGCGTGAAGTAAGGAGCTTCCATGGATTGGCAAGCTTTTATAGGTGATTCGTGAAGGACTTCTCTACTCTTGCTACCCCTTTGAAAGATTTGGTAAGAAAAAATGTGGTATTCAAGTGGGGTAAAGCACAAGAGCATGCTTTTAACATACTGAAGAAAAAATTAACTAATGCCCCAGTACTTATATTGCCTGATTTTACTAAGGTTTTTGAAGTTGAGTGTGACGCTTCTGGTATAGGCATAGGTGGTGTGTTGATGTAGGATTCTAAACCTATTGCATATTTCAGTGAGAAATTGAGTGGTCCTACTTTAAATTATTCCATATATGATAAAGAGTTGTATCCCTTGAAACGGACTTTAGAAACTTAGCAACGTTATTTATGGCCTAAAGAATTTATTATCCATTCTGATCATGAGAGTCTTAAATTTCTTAAGTGCCATGGTAAATTGAACAAAAGACATGGAGGTTAGCTTGAATTTATTGAAACTTTCCTTTATGTGATTAAGTATAAGTAGGGAAAGGAAAACGTTGTAGCTAATGCATTATCTAGGCGTTACACTTTGATTACTTCCATGCATGCTAAATTGATAGGTTTGATGTTAAAAGGCATGTATAAGTCTGATTTTGATTTTGCTGATATTTGGAAATCTTGTGAATTGTATGGTGCTTATGACTATTACAGGTTTGATGGGTTCCTTTTCAAAAGGGATAAGTTAGGTGTTCCTGTGTGTTCCATTCGTAAGCTTCTTGTTAAGGAGAATAATAGTGGAGGATTGATGAGCCATTTTGGCGTAGAAAAGACCTTGACTCTTTTGAATGAGCATTTTTATTAGCTTGGTATAAGAAAAGATGTGATTGTTATTTGTTCTAGATAAATTACTTGTAAGCATGCTAAGTCTAAAATTCAATTACATGGATTATATTCCCCTTTACTAGTTCCCTCTCACCCATGGACTGATATTTTTATGGATTTTGTTTTAGGTTTGCCTAAATCTTTAATTGAAAAAGATAGTATCTTTGTTGTTGTGGATAGGTTTATGATGCAAGACCCTCTAGGAACCTTGGCACACAAATTGATTACCTAAGATCGGTTACGTCTCACACAAAAGCAAAAGCACACAAAGGGATTATTGGTCTGAAGTAGCACCCTAAAAGAACTTGTCTCTTAGAACCCTAGCCAATGATGTCATGACTAATTCTTTGATAAGTCACGTAAACTCTCAGAGAACACAAAGAAGCAAATGCCTCACAAAGAATTGAATAATACTCAAATTCATTCATAATTTGAAAATAGAGTACAATAGAAAGCCTTTTATAGGCAAAGTTTCTAAAAGTCTAAAATCTTAACAAAAGTTAAATACTAAAATCTGATTAGAAATATTTTAAATGATGCCTAAAATCAAAGAATAAGATTAGAATACTAATTTTAACTTAATTTCTAAGATAAGATCTTTGACCAAGTCCTAAAAATCATGAAATAAGTAAATAAATGAAATTCATAAAGAATCCTTCCAAAAACTAATCAGCTCCTTTAAGTAGTCACATGGGATGCTTATGCTTCATTAAAAGTCACATGATTCTTAATCTCTTGCAATTGGACTCCAATTAGGCCTTGCCATTCCTCTTGTAGAATGGTCAGCATTATCACACCTTTTATATCTTCTTGGGCCCTCTCTTGACTTAAATAAATGGGCTCTAAATCATGGAGCTTATGAATCAAACAATTGAAGGCTTCTTTCATTGCTTTAGCCCTAACTCTTGTTATTGGACTTCCTATGCCTTGCAATGGATCTTTAGACACGTTTGACTTAAACTCTTGGGTTTTAATTTGCAAATTACGTCCTTGGGCCTGAACCTTAGCACCATATCCTCCATTAGGTCCACTTCTATGCTCAACAGGGTCTCTTGGTGCTACTGCATCATTCCCCTCCTCTTGAAAAGGATTCATCCTCGATTCTGCAACATCAAAGGGAGAGAGATCAGCCACATTTAAAGTAGCACTAACATTAACATTTCCATAAGAACTAGACAAGTCAATTCTATAAGCATTATCATTAATCCTTTTAAGAACTTGAAAGGGGCCATCCCCTCTAGGTTTGAGTTTTGACTTCCTTTACTCATTGAAATATTCTTTTAGCAAGTGAACCCACACTCAATCACTGGGTTCAAACACCACACGCCTTCTACCCTTGTTAACTTGGTTGGCAATTTGCTCATTCCTCTTTTTTGAATGTTGGCTTTCACCTTCTCATACAAATTTTGCATAAACTTAGCCTTCCTAACACCATCAAGGTTAGTAAACTCATGTGAAGGTAAAGGAAGCAAATCCAATGGAGTTAAAGGATTAAAGCTATAAACAATTTTAAAAGGAGAGAATTTTGTAGTAGAATGAACAACACGATTATAAGTAAATTCAACATGGGGCAAATACTTCTCTCAATTCTTAAGATTCCTTTGAATGATAGCTCTCAATAAAGTAGAAAGGGTTCTGTTAACAACCTCGGTCTATCCATCTATTTGGGGATGTGCTGTGGTAGAAAACAAAAACTTAGTGCCAAGTTTATTCCACAATGTTTTCCAAAAATAACTCAAGAATTTCACATATCTATCACTAACAATAGTTCTTGGCACACTATGTAACCTAACAATCTCCTTGAAAAATAATTTTACCATACATAACATCATTAGTTTTGGAACAAGCAATAAAATACGAATTGGTAACAATAGTTTTGGAACAAGTTTAAGACCCCTGGAGGCTCATTTGACATAGAAATGGACTAAAATCTATTGCCAAAAGTTTGGTAAAAATGGTGAATTATTGTCTTAGAAAAGGGAAATGATATAAACAAGTTATGTGAAGCAAGTTATGATAGTAATTATACTTTAAATTATATTTTTATACATTTGAAACACTTTTATACAACTTAAATTAGTAATATTAAACCTTTAACAAGTACATGGATTTATATTAGTTTATACTTTGATATAAATAATATTAATATATATGTGTGTGTGTGTGTGTGTGTGTATATCTTAATTTGTTGATATATATATACATACACATATACATATACAAAATTACTACAAAGATTATATATATCTATATATCTTAACATGTTCCAACTGTGACGCAGTTGAACACTCAAAATGGTCCAATTGCATATAACGAAGCTACATTTAATTTTTTTTTTCCTCTTTTTCCTTACTACCTATAAAACAAAACCCTTCTTTCCCCTATAATGTCTTCTAGTTAAATATGTTTGCATAATAAAGCAAAAGGGTAAATAATAGGTAAATTATAAAAGAATAAGATGGTAATTGTACTTTAATACTATATTTTTATACATTTGAAATCTTTTTATACAACTTGAGTTAATAATATTAAACTTTTAACAAGTACATGGATTTATATTATTTTATACTTTGATTAAATAATGTTAAGATATACATATATATCTATATATACATTTACAAAATTACTACAAAGATTATATATATATGAACTTTAACTTTAAAATAAAAAAGGATTAAAATATTAGATTAACATATTAGCATATATGTCCATCACAAAAAATATTAAATAAGCTCCTAACCCTACTCCTCCTCCTCCTCATCACCTTCATCTTCATTTTCTTTAATGTCATATGCAACATGAGAATTACAAACTGATTTTTGTTAGGATGAGCTAGGTCTGACCTCGAACTATGACTAAAAGCAACGAGTTAATTCATTTATTTGTAATCAAAGTTCCTTGATTTGTCTTTGTTTTTCTTGAAATTGAGTATGATAAAATTGTTTTCAAATGTTGATAAATTCATTTCTTATCATCTCTTGTATGTAGGTTGAATGAAGATATGATGACACTCAACTAGATAAAGCTTTTTTTTGTGTATACGTATCTGGTTTTAGAATTTCCTAATATTTTTCATGACATATTGCCCAGTCTATAAATTATGATGATAACCCTGTAGGAATAAGTCCTAGGAACCTTCAACAAGATGATACTTTGCCCAAGACCGGATAGGAACAAGAAATGTTAGTCAAATAATAAGACCCTAAGAAAATTCATCCTTTAGAACCCTAGCCTTAAAATGTCACAAAGGAAGAGCACTCCTATGATAAGTCACTTGTATTCTAAAGAAAAACACACAGAAGCAAGAATTCTCACAATAAGAAATAAAATTCTGAATTCATTCAAGTACAATAGGTGGCTTATTAAATAGGCATAAAAGAAAACCCTAAACCTAACTTAATCTCTAAGAATACTCCTTAAAGTGACATTCATACATCATGCATGTAGAAGGAATTATTATAAGAAATCTTAACAAAAAGGAAATAAAGTAGTCTACAAGTTTTCAACAACTAAGAAAATGGAAACAAACAAAATCTGAAGCTTAAATCCTAAGTCTTGACTAAATGGCCTTATTCAAACTAATAGAAATGGAAACTAATTAAAAATAATAAAAAGACATCCTAATCAAATTTAGAGCTCATATTCACGTCACTTTTGTTGGCCATGTGATTTGCACATGCTTTTTAATTGATTTCTTCAAGTTGAACTCCACTTGGACCTTGCAACATGTCTTGTTGGAATTGGACAATGAGAATCACGTCCCTTAGACCTTTTAACTCTTCAAATTGATGCAAAAATATGGGTTCAAGCTCTTGAACTTCTTGGATAATGCAACTCAAAATTTTCTTCATGGCTTTAGCTCTTTCTCTAGTCATTGGACCTCCTACGCCTTGTAATGGGTCCATTTGCTTGTTGGGCTCTCTTGCACGTCTTCAATGCTCTTTTAGGTCATCACACCATGCTCCCTTGTCTCCAAGCTCATGAGTCCCTTCATCATTCTCTCCTTCTTCAAAAGGATTCATCCTCGAATCTGCATAATCAAAGGAAGATAAATCAGTCACATTGAATGTAGCACTAATATTTCCATAAAAACTAGGCAAATCAATTTTGTATGTATTGTCATTAATTCCTTCCAAAACTTGGAAAGGTCTATCCCCTTGAGGTTGTTATTTTGACTTTTGTTTCTCAGGGAATCTTTCCTTTCTTAAGTGTTCCCAAACCCAATCTCCAGGTTCAAATACTACATGCCTTCGACCTTTATTAGCATGCTTGGCATATTGTTCATTCTTCCTCTCAATTTAGCCTTGACTTTGGCATGTAATTCCTGCACAAACTTAGCTTTCTTCAAACCATCAAGATTAGCAAACTCATTAGAAGGTAAAGGAAGAATATCAAGAGCGGATAAGCGATTAAAACCATAAACAATCTCAAATAGAGAAAATGAAGTAGAAGAGTACACTATTTTATTATATGCAAATTCAATGTAAGGCAAGCATTTTTTTCCAATTCTTTAAGTTTTTTTGAATGATAGAACGAAGCAAAGTAGTAAGGGTACGATTCACAACTTTAGTTTACCCATCCATTTGAGGATGTGCCATAATAGAAAACAACAATTTAGTTCTTAACTTATTCCATAAAGTTCTCCAAAAATGGCTAAGGAACTTTACATCTCTATCACTCACAATAGATTTAGGCAAACCATGCAACCTCACAATTTCTTTAAAGAACAAGTCAGCAATGTGTATGGCATCATTAGTTTTTTTAACATGCAATAAAGTGTGCCATTTTGCTAAATCTATCAACCACAACAAAAATACTATCTTTTCCACTTTGAGATCTAGGAAAGCCCAACAAAAAATCCATAGAAATATTAGCCTAAGGTTGGGAAGGCATGAGGAGGGGAGAATACAAACCATGAGATTGAACTTTAGATTTTGCATGCTTACATGTCACACATCTATCATAAACATCAATTACATCTTTTCTCATGCTTGGCCAATAAAAATGTTCATGCAAAAGAGCTGAAATTTTCTCCATACCAAAGTGTCCCATCAAAGCACCACCATGAGTCTCTTTAACAAGCAATTCACGCATAGAACAAGATAGAATACATAATTTATCTCTCTTAAACAAAAATCCATCAACTCTATAAAATTCATTAAAACCATGTTTCTCACATAATTTCCAAGTTTCACCAAAGTCACAATCAGATTCATACATGGTTTTTAACATATCAAAACTAAGTAATCTAGCATGCAATGAGGTAAGAAGACTATATCTCCTAGATAATGCATCAGCCACAACATTCTCTTTACCTTTTTTTATGCTTAATGACATAAGGAAAAGTTTCAATGAATTCAAGCCATTTAGCATGTCTCTTGTTTAATTTACCTTGAGACTTTAAAAATTTCAAGCTTTCATGATCAAAATGGATGATAAATTCTTTTGGCCATAAATAATGTTGCCAAGTCTCCAAGGTTCTTTTTAAAGCATACAACTCTTTATCATAAGTGTAATAATTCAAAGTAGAACTTAATTTTTCACTAAAGAAAGAAATGGGCTTAGAATCTTGCATTAAAATAGCCACAATTCCAATTCTAGATGCATCACATTCAAATTTCAAAAACTTCAGAAAAATCAAGTTAAACAAGTAAAGGAACATTAGTTAATTTTTCTTTCAAAGTGCTAACTACAACCTTTTGTGTTTCACCCCACTTGAAAACCACATTTTTCTTTACCAAATCATTCAAAGGTGTAGCAATGGAGGAGAAGTCCCTCACAAAATGCTCCTTTATACTTTTCAAGATCATGCCTTTTTGGAATTTTAGAGTTAGGTGGAGATTCAAAGTCATCCAGTCTTGCATTGATCCTTTTGAATTGCTCATAGACACTCTTCATGAAACCTTTAAGATTAACATCATTAGACTCATTTTCAGCCATTTTACAACTTGAAATGTTAGTGGACAGGATAGAGAAAAATAATATGAAGTAGGAGCTCACACACTCTTCTCACATGTATCACTCAAAATATTGCAGATCCACTCATGTTTCACTCAAATTTTGGCTTTTATCTTTAATATGACACTTTTTCTTTTTACCACTCACTTGCTTCTTTTTAGTGCTCTTAGTTAGAAGCAAAACAAATTAGTAGGAGCAAAGAGTAAAGTGGCAATCCCAAAACTAGAAAATTCCAAGTTAAAATCCTCAGAGTCAAAAAAAAAAGGGGGGGCAAGGTGCAGTAATAGTAATGCAAAAGAAAAGAAGAAAAACATGTAGCAATATGAGGAATAAAAAAGAAATCAAAATAAGAAGGAAAAAGGAGGAAAGAAAATGAAACAACAGCAGATGAAAGTGAGCAAATTTAACAAAACGAAATTTGAAAAGTGGATGTGAGAGGGAGAGGTAAAATCATGTTTTATACCTAATCAAGGGAGGAGATAGGCATAACTTGAAGGATTTGGAAAGAAAACAACAAGATTTGAAGCAAAAAGGAAAGAAAGAAAGTCAGCAAGTTTGGAAATATGAAGGAAATAAGAATTAGGAAGCAAATAAGAATTTAGAAGGGCAAGAATCAGCAAACAAGCAATTTGGAAAGAAAAGAAAAATAGGAAAGAATCAAATAGGAAGGTAGAATTCAATTCAGGAAATTTGGAAGTGTACCACCCAAGTTTATAGAATTAGAAAAGTGATTGCTACTTGTAATGTAAGTTCTTTACAAATTGGCAACTTTCTACAACTTGCAACCCAAGTTAGTCAAAATAAGAACTTTTAAAATAGGAGACTAATTGGATGCCAAACAATTGCAACTAGTCACAATGAAATAGGAAATTTCTTACTAAAATACAAAAGGAAAGAACTTGATAGCTACTCAACTCAAAGTTGGAAACTCTTCTTCTTTTTATCACTCATTTTTTTTATTTTTTTTTGAATTTATTTTTTTTGTTTTTTTATTTTTTGAGTATCACACACTCTTTGTTTTAGGAATAAAACAAAAACAAAAATCTAGAAATAGGGGACAAAACTCACACATAAGTTAGCAAATCACAAGAAAACAAACTATGGATGGTAAGAAAAAGAGGATGAAGGCACACAACAATAGAAGAAAGAAGAAGATGGAAGACAAGTTAAGAAATCACAAAATAGGAAACAAACAAAACAAGAAGAAGAAGCAGAAGATGGAAGACAAGTTAAGAAATCACAAAATAGGAAACAAACAAAACAAGAAGAAGAAGAAGAAGAATGGAATAAGATACACTAAAATGATACCTTGAGTTCTAGAAACTTAGCTCTGATACCAAATGATGATAAACCCTGTAGGAATAAGTCTTAAGAACCTTCAACAAGATGACACTTTACCTAGGACTGGCTAGAAACAAGAAATGTTGGTCCAGTGGATAAGACCCTAAGAGAACTCGTCCTTTAGAACCCTAGTCTTGAGACGCCACAAAGGAAGACCACTCCTTTGATAAATTACTTGTATTCTAAAGAAGAACACACAGAAGCAAGAATTCTCACAATGAGAAATAAAATTTTGAATTCATTCAAGTCTCTTTAGCAAGTACAATAGGCGCCCTATTAAATAGGCATAAAAGAAAACCTTAAACTAATTTAATCTCTAAGAATACTCCTTAAAGTGGCATTCATACATCATGCATTTAGAAAGAATTATTATAAGAAATCCTAAGGAAAAGGAAATAAAGTAGTCTACAACTTTTCAGCAACTAAGAAAATGAAAACAAATAAAATCTGAAGCTTAAATCCTATGTCTTGACCAAATGGCCTTAATTAAACTAATAGAAATGGAAACTAATTAACGCAATTAAAAGACATCCTAATCAGATTTGGAGCTCATATTAACGTCACTTTTGCTAGTTATGTGATTTGCACATGCTTGTTAATTGATTTCTTCAAATTGGACTCCACTTGGACCTTGCAGCATGTCTTGTTGGGCTTGGACAATGAGGATCACGTCCTTTGGACCTTGTAACTCTTCAAATTGATGCAAAAATATAGGCTCAAGCTCTTGAACTTCTTGGACAATACAACTCAAAGTTTGCTTCATGGCTTTAGCTCTCTAGTCATTGGGCCTCTTATGCCTTGTAATGGGTCCATTTGCTTGTTGGGCTCTCTTGCACATCCTCTATGCTCTTTTAGGCCATCACACCATGCTCCCTTGTCTCCAAGCTCACGGGCCTGATGCAAGACCCTTTAGGAACCTTGTCCTAGGAACCTTGGCACATAAATTGATCACTTGAGATTGGCTATGTCTCACACGAAGTGAAAGCACACATGGGATTGTTGGTTGGAAGTAGAACCCTAAGAGAACTTGTCTCTTAGAACCCTATCCAATGACATCACAAAGGATGATCAATCCTTTGATAAGTAACGTGAACTCTTAGAGAACATAAAGAAGCAAAAGCTTTACCAAAAATTGAATAATACTCAAATTCATTCATAATCTGAATATAGAGTACAATAGGAAGCCTTTTATAGGCAAAATTTTTAAAAGTCTAAAATCCTAACAAAAATTAAATACTAAAATTTGTAATTAATTATTCAACATTAAATTGGTACCATTTACTTGGTCAAAATCTAATCAGAAATATTTTAAGTGATGCCTAAAATCAAAGAACAAGATTAGAATATTAATTTCAACTTAATCTCTAAGATAAGATCTTTGACCAAGTCTTAAAAATAATAAAATAAATAAAAACAAAATTCATAAAGAGTTCAGCCCAAAACTGATTAGCTCCTTTAAGTAGTCACATTAGGAGGCTCATGCTTCATTAAAAGTCACATGGTTGACACATAATTCTTAATCTCTTGCAATTTGACTTCAATTGGGCCTTAGCACTTCTCTTGTAGAATGGTCAGCATTATCACCCTTTTTATATCTTCTTGGGTCTTCTCTTGACTCAAATAAATGGGCTCTAAGTCATGGAACTTATGAATCAAACAATTGAAGGCTTCTTTTATTGCTTTGGCCTTAACTCTTATTATTGACCCTCCTATACCTTGCAATGGATCTTTAAACATATTTGACTTAAACTCTTGGGTTTTAATTTGCAAATCACGTCCTTAGGCCTGAACCTTAGCACCATATCCTTTATCAAGTCCACTTCTGTGCCCAACAAGGTCTCTTGGTGCTACTACATCATTCCCTTCCTCTTGAAAAGGATTCATCCTCGAATCTACAATATTAAAGGGAGAGAGATCAACCACATTGAAAGTAGCACTAACATTAACATTTCCATAAGAACTAGGCAAGTCAATTTTATAAGCATTATCATTAATCCTTTCAAGAACGTAAAAGGAGCCATCCCCTCTAGGTTGGAGTTTTGACTTTCTTTACTCATTGAAATGTTCTTTTCGCAAGTGAACCCACACCCAATCACTAGGTTCAAATACCACACGCCTTCTACCCTTGTTAACTTGGTTGGCAATTTGCTCATCTCTCTTTTTTGAATGTTGGCTTTCACCTTCTCATACAAATTTCGCATAAACTTAGCCTTCCTAACACCATCAAGGTTAGTAAACTCATGTGAAGGTAAAGGAAGCAAATCCAATAGAGTTAAAGGATTAAAGCCATAAACAATTTTAAAAGGAGAGAATTTTGTAGTAGAATGAACAACACAATTATAAGTAAATTCAACATGGGGCAAACACTTCTCCCAATTCTTAAAATTCTTTTGAATGATAGCTCTCAATAAAGTAGAAAGGGTCTTATTAACAACCTCGGTCTGCCCGTCTATTTGGGAATGTGTTGTAGTAGAAAACAAAAGCTTAGTGCCAAGTTTATTCCACAACATTTTCAAGAAATAACTCAAGAATTTCACATCTCTATCACTAACAATAGTTCTTGGCATACCATACAATCTAACAATCTCCTTAAAAAATAAATCTACCACATACATAACATCATTAGTTTTGGAACAAGCAATAAAATGTGTCATTTTACTAAACCTATCCATAACAATAAAGACACTATCTTTCTAGTGGAAAACTTAGGCAAAGCTAAAACAAAATCCATAGAAATATCAGTCCATGGGTGAGAGGGAACTAGTAAAGGGGAATATAAGCCATGTGATTGAATTTTAGACTTAACATGTTTATAAGTAATACATCTAAAACAAACAACAACTACATCTTTTCTCATGCTAGGCTAATAAAAACGCTAATTTAAAAGAGCCAAAGTTTTTTCTACACCAAAATGGCCCATCAATCCTCTACCATAAGTCTCCTTAACAAGAAGCTCATGAATAAAACACATAAGAACACATAACTTATCCCTTTTGAAAAGAAACCCATCAAATTTGTAATAGTCAGAAGCACCATATAATTCACAAGATTTCCAAATATCAGCAAAATCAGAATCAGACTCATACATGCCTTCTAACATCTCAAAACCTGTCAATCTAGCATGCATGGAAGTAATCAAAGTGTAACGCCTAGACAATGCATTAGCTACAACATTTTCCTTTCCTTGCTTATGCTTAATCACATAAGGGAAGGTTTCAATAAATTCAAGCCAAACTTATATGTCTTTTGTTCAATTTACCTTGGGACTTAAGAAACTTAAGACTCTCATGATCAGAATGGATAATAAATTCTTTAGGCCACAAATAATGTTGCCAAGTTTCTAAAGTCCGTTTCAAGGCATACAACTCTTTATCATATGTGGTATAATTTAAAACAGGATCACTCAATTTCTCACTGAAATATGCAATAGGTTTAGAATCCTGCATCAACACACCACCTATGTCTATACCAGAAACATCACACTCAACTTCAAAAATCTTAATAAAATCAGGCAATATAAGTATAGGGGCATTAGTTAGTTTTTCCTTCAGTATGTTAAAAGCATGCTTTTGTGCTTCACCCCACTTGAATACCACATTCTTTCTTACCAAATCATTCAAAGGGCAGTAAGAGTAGAAAAGTCCTTCACAAATTGTAATACTTACTTTTATAGCTCATCTTATGCTATTCCTATGCCTCATGCCATGTACTTCATGAAAATCACAAGAATTAGCATATAAAATATTGATTATTTTAATGTTGTGTTGCGTATAAAATTTTCAATCACTGTCCTGTGGATCATGTGAGCTCATATATCATATTTTTATATTTAATTACATAGATACAACTAATTTCCATCCCCAAAAGTGGCCTACAACTCATGGAAAACAAAGGGAAGCATAAAATACATAGTTGCATTTTCGGCCAGAATTTTCCCTTTTCTATTACAAAATTTGGAAAATCATAACTAATTCTAGAAAAATTGAAATCATGTATTCTTTGATATAATGAAAAGATACATATGTCTAATTTAAGATAAAAATATGTCCTAGCCATGAAACGAAACATAGAAGATATTTGACATTCGAAAAGGTACAAAGGTCTGGCTGGCCACTGGTACTGTCACAACTTTCTGCTACAAATTTCAAAAATCTCTAATCAATTCCACAAAAATCCATTCTATGTAAATGATACCAATATAGAAAGCTACAGATGTTAGCTAGATGGAAAAATAACTCTAGACCATTTTAGGGAAGCCCAGACCTCAAAACTCAATCAAATAGTACCTGAAGTCAGTTTGAGTGCCTGATTCTGGATAGAATCTTTAAAAATTCATATCTTCCTCTCTAGACATCCAAATTGGGTGCTTCTAGTTGGCAAAATTCACTAGGAATGTCTAGTTTCTCCTTATACAATTTTGTGACAATTGGACATCATTTGCCCCCTAAGTGATAGAAATCAATTTTGGACCAATATGAACAGTAACATGACCAAAATTAGCATTTTGCCTAACTTTGAAAATTCACCAATATTCCATAGACCTTCGAAAATTATGCACTTTAGCTTCTCAAAAAGCTCTCAACAAGATCTAATTGCATGCCAAATCTCAGAACAAGAATAGTTCATTTGGATAAAAAGTGGTACAGGTTTCCAATATGGTCAATTTTTACTTCATACAAGATACCAAAATGTCCAAATGACTTCCCTTGATGTTTGGCACCTCTTGGGCAAGTTTAAAAGCTCATGCCTCTCAATTTGGCCATCCCACTTGCATTTTATACATACACTTTCATAATACAAACTTGCCATTACATGACCAAAATGTGCATTTCCATTCATACAACCTTATACACGATACATTAATATAATTATACATGTTTATAACATCATAGGACATATACAACCATTGATTACAATATTTGCCATTCATATTGTGACAACCCTCCCTTCTAATCATTGTAATTATAGTTAAATATACGATTAATAATTTATTATCAAGGTTTGAGTGGTTACAATTTATCACATTGTGAAAATATAGGAAAAATTTAAACCTTGATGTTAGGGTCATCACCATACCACCACAACAAAATAAAATTTGCATAAAAGAAATCCTACTACCATAAGAGGTTTATAATTCAACCGTCCATTAGTTTCAATACCCAATAAGCTCTCACAAGTGTTCCTATATCATTTCCTACCATTACCATTGAAGAAACGAGGGTTTCTAGGTTAAAATTATGAGTTTGGAGATTTACGCCGCGGCTTATACCTTCCCCGCCGCGGCTAGGTTGCTATCTGAAATTACTGGGCAAATTTCGTAAATCTATCACTGCGGCGAGTTGGACCATCACCGCAACTAACCTACATGGCGCCGCGGTGAAAACGCCTCTTGAAACTACTGTTCCCACCCCCACGATTCTCGCCTCGGCACAATACATTTGCGCCGCGGCAAGTTTTGCTACTATCCAACTCTTAATTAATTTCCTTGACTCGTGCTACAATAGGACATAATGCGCCGCGACGAGTTCCGGTTTTGTTACCCTCCTGGGCAATTTTTTCACTCTGCGCCGTGGCGCTCCTCGCCATTGTTACTTCTCAGACCAATTTTTTTCCCTTTGCACCGAGGCAAGGTTCGTTGTGCCGCAGCGCCCTTCGACTCTGTCTCTCATTTGGCTGTGGCGAAGCCCTCTTAGCCGCGGCGTGACTCCCTCCTGGAGCTATATCTCCCAAGTTTCATCCCACACACTCTAGCCCTCATCCTAAGTGCACTCTAGGACCACTTTCTCTCATTTTATATGACACAAATGGTATTTATCTACCCTACTTACCCATCAATTAGTCCATTACCATTGCAAAACTTAAATACTACTTCCTACTTGCCTAACTAGCTCATATCAGCACATTCATAAATATATGACAACAAGAACACATGCATTAGCAGCAATTAACGTCCCATGCACATTCCATAGAGATTCCATTCAACAATAGCTTATATCCACATCCAAGGCATCATATGACTACAATTCCCATATGGTAATCCATATCACAATTTCAACAAAACTACATATATGATACTATAAGTTCATACATTAATATTCAACTATAATGAGACTTAAATCCTTAACGGTTACATTTCAATCAAACAAAATATGAACGCCTACACTTGGCAAAATGAATACATGATGATGCTATGTAAATTAATAACAAAATTGCATCTCTACTAAATAGGCCAGCCTAAGTGTAGCCTTCTCCCATATGTTGGAGCTCATGGATTTTCATCCACTTGCTTCCCTTTATCCTTACCCGTAGAACCTTCACCTGAAATATTAATCCCATGAAACGGGGTGAGATATAAATCTCAGTAACCAAGGCAATTCCATCATATATCCAGTTTAATTAGCATATATCCATGAATCAAAATCAACACCAGAATCATATCCATCACATCAGCAAATGAAACAATTAGGCTATCATGATTACTATCCCATACTAGCAATCATATTGTCACATGTTAAAGGCCATTAACATCGGGAGAGACCCGTCCACGGCACCTACTCCCTATTGAGCACAACCGGAGCTCTGTGCATCTGGGGTTTGATCATAACCCGTGTTCGATCGAAGCACATGCACGGGTGGCAGCCGCACCACAACTCCACCATGGACTCACAAGGTCCAATCACAATTCAACAAATAGCCAACCAACTCATCCAACATTTCAAATCATTCATATATAGCAATATATGAAATTAAATCAAATATACACATGAAATTGATATAAACCCGGTTACCTCACTTGTAGATAACTTTACAACAGCCACCACAAATCCCAAAGTCGGATTAGAGTGTTCTTCACCAGAAAACTCAATATTTTACCCAAAATCCTAAGCAAATTCGTATAGAATTAATACCCATTTTATAAATCAGCTATGGGGGTCTCAAATTAACAAATGAAGCATTAAAATGGAGGGTTTAAACTCACCCAAGGTCAGCCCTAACCTCAACCTACGAATTTCACCAAGAAAATTTCCAAATTCCCACATTTCAGATTTTGTATAGGGTGAAAATGCTCCAAATAAAAAACTAATCAGGCCAAATTAAAGAGAAAGATGAGGGGATTAAGTTGTATAACTATTACCTTGGCTAAATCTTGCTCTAAATGTGAGAAAATGCAGAATTCTTGCCCCAACACTAGCCTCCTTCTCAACCTCCGAATTTTGCTTCTTGAGTTTTAGCAAATAAGAAAGTGGCTGAAGCATTAGGGTTTAGGTTGGGTTTTAGTTGGGTCAAATATGGGTCATGGGCTGTTCCAAGGTCCATCTCCATTTGGGCTTCCGATTTTAAGTTGTTGGGCCAGTTTCAAGATTGTTGGGTTGCTAAAATTCAATTAGGCCAGACCAAGTTTTAAGAGCCCAAAGGTTTTGAGTCTGCACAAGGGTTATTGGGCTAATTATAAGAGCCTATATAAGGTGGGTATTAGGCCTCCATCACATTGGATCAAGTTGGCTTTGCACCTAGCTTATTGGGTCTCCATTAGCCTCTTATCATAGCCTCCTACATTAATTTGGGCCTAGATAAAATTTCTCTTCCAATTAAATCTCGAACCCATATTAATAAATTTACCTTTCTAAAATCTCCATTTACTTAACTTGCCTAATTATCCCATGTTAATTATTCCCAATTAATCTAATCCGTGATTAACACCTTAATTAATTATGGGATGTTACACATATGGCCTTAAAGTAACAAAATTCAAACACTTTAGTGTCATGCTCTCATTTCTTATGTGGTTAGCTTCCATTCCCTTGCTCTCTTAGTTCACTTAGCATGTTAGAACATTGAAGAGGAGGGAATGAGATTCCAAGAATCCCAATAGCTCATCTCTCTTTCAATCACACATAAAAGATATAAAACCAACCTTGAAAATGCATGCATGGGCATATTTCATAACATGAACATTCAAGAAGCAATCTTAGCATTTGAAAGAGTCATATATAACATACATATACTTGGCAAGTATGTAGAATAGTCTCACCCATTTACTTGCGGATTTTGGACTTGCCTCACCCATTCTTTAAGAAGTTTTTGGACTCAACCTTGCTCTTGGGAGTCAACCTCACTTTTAGGAGACTCTTTACTTTGTCTCAACCAATTCTAAGGGTTCTTGGCTCATCCTCACTATGGCTAAGGGTTCTTGACCTCACCACACTCAAGCAAACCAAAGCAAGCATCATAAACATCCTTTGAAAACATAATGTATCATTATGGTACCATGACATATGAAAACATACTAGAATACTTTTCATGGCTTAAAACACACATATACACATTCAAAGACAAGTTAAGCATTCATTCATGCATGAGAGAAGGAGAAGTGAGCTACCTTAGAAGCAAACACACACTTTTTCTCTTAAATTTCCTCTCCCTTCTTTGGCCTCACACACACAAAGGTGTGGGAATGATTTCTCTTGGCCTAAACACAATTTATGGAAGCCAATTAGGTTCATGGAATTAGTTCTAAGGCCACATAACTTGCTTATACTTTAATTTAACTTATAAACCCCTTTATGGTTCCAAAATGCACCTAATGAAGCAACACCCATCAAATAAATTTTAGGCTTCATTCTTTCCTTTTAAATATGATTCTTGACTCCTTTTAAACCTCTTGGAATCATCCAACAATTAAAATAAAGAGCCTAACTATATGTTGCTTCTTTGGGTCATATTACGGAACATAAGGCACCAACTCATTTTTTAAGATTCCTAAATTTTTCCCAAAGCTTCCCCTTACTTTCATTCATCATATTTGACTCAAAAATGGGCTTAGAACAATTTAAAATTATCCCTAGGTACACAAACCCCCTTAGGTCAAGACTATGCTTGATTTTAGCCTCCATAGATTTTGCTTTGTTTTCTTGATGGAGGAAGCATATGGGGAAACTTCTAGGGATCTTAAGAGCTCATTTTAACTCTCATTTAGGCATAGAAATTAAGGTATCAAATCAGATTTAGTAAGAAACATATGAAACCCTAGAATTTGCATCTTGAATTTTCATAGTTATTTGTTAATTCTCTTTGCATATTCTTAATCTCCACAACCTTTTTCCTAAGAATCACCCTTGGTTCTACCTAAAAACCAAGCCCTCCTATGTCTTCCTGAGAGAGGCAAACCATAGAGAGAAGGGAAGTAAAGAGTAAAAACCATGGAAGAAAAAATTACCTTATTTTTTCTTGTTTTCTCACTTTAATTTTGTCTTCTTTGGCCTCCTCTCTTCAAATCCGAATTTTTCCCTTAATTTCTCCCTTAAAACAGATTTATAAACTTCATTATAATTATAGGAAACAAAAAAGAATGGAGGAGAAGAGGTTTGGAAGGAAGAAAGCATGAAAAACTACCAAAATTCCATACCTTCAAGCCTCGATTTCTCCTCCTCTTCTTCTTCCCTTGGTGTGCCACTCTCCTAGGGTTTCTTCTCTGATTTGGGGTAGAAAAATATAAAGCTATGTGAGTGAGAGAGTGGGGTGCCATCTATTTACAGGTGTAGGAAGAATGACTTTTTAAAAAATTTTATTTTTCCCTTCGTTTTTGACATTTTTGTTTCTAATTCTTTTTAGCTCCTTTTTTAGAACTGTCTTTTCCATTATAAAATTTAGATTTTCAATTTAGTAAAATACTTTTGGAATCACTCAAATCTAAGCTAAAACCTTTCCGAATGAATCCATTGAAGTTTGGATACACCAACATTGAAAAACGTCCACCGGAAGGATTTTAATGATCTTAGGGCTTCCCATGGCTTTCAGGGTCTTTGAGAACCCCAGAGAACTCAAAATTTTCATTTAAAAAACCCTCTTGTGTGACTTCAAAAAATTGCTCAAAATTACAAAAATGCTATTATGTTTAATAAATTTTTCATCAAAATTTGTTTCTCCATTCTAACTTTATTTTTCTTTCTGTCTAAGCCTAGAATTCTCAATTTTAGGAGTCTAGAATGTTACTCAAATTTTTTGGGACCTTAACTAATTCATTTCGAAGAACTTGCTTTGAAAAAGTGCATGTTTCCGTCGTTTAATGAAAACTGGATATTAAACAAATTGCCTATTGAAGCTCGCCAATCCATGGAAGCTCTGTAACACCATATATTTCTAGTTTAATCCATCACATATTCATGCTTTAGATCATATATTTCATGAAGGAGCAAGAAAAAGGGGATTAAAATAATGCATTTTCTAGCATTGCGTCGCGTATAAAAGTTTCATTCAGCGTCACGTGGACCATGTGAGCTCATACATCATATTCTCATATTTAATTACATCAATACAACTCATTTGCATCATCAAAAGTGGCCTACATCTCATGGAACTCAAAGGGAAGCTTAAAATACACATATATTTTCGGGCGAGATTTGTCCTCATTTCTATCACAACTTTGGAAAATCATAACTAATTCTACAAAAATCAAAAGCATGCATTCTTCACCATTCTAGAAAGCTACACATGTTTAATTTATACTAAAAATATGTTTAGACCATAAAATCTAACACAGAAGACGTTTGACATTCAAAATCATACAGGGGTCAGGCTATCTATTGGTGCTATCACAAAATTCTACAGTAAATTTCAAAAATGTCCAATTAATTTCACAAAAATCCAATCCATGCAAATGATACCAATTTGGAAATCTACGAATGTTAGATAGAAGAAAAAAATAATTGCAAACCAGTTCAGGCATGCCCAGATCTCGAAACTTAATCAAACAATAATTGAGGTTGGCTGAAATTCCTAATACTGGACAGATTCTTTAAAAATTCATATCTCCCTCTCTAGACTTCCACGATGTGATTCTAGTTGGCACAAGTCACTAGGAATATCTAGTTTCTCTATATAAAATTTTATGGCAATTGGACATCATTTGAGCTCTATGTGATAGATTTTATTTTTGGACCTGAGTGAACAATGATATGACCAAAACTAGAATTTTTGCCAATTTTGAAAATTCATTAAATATTCTCTAGAAATCCAAAAATTTTGTTCTTTAGCTTCCCAAAAAGCTCTCAACAAGTTCTAATTGCATGCCAAATCTCAAATCAAGAAGAGCTCATTTGGACAAAAAGTGATATAGGGTTCTAAATTGGTCAATTTTGGCTCCATATGGGATACCAAAATATCCAAATAGCTTTTCTTGGGGTTTGGCACCTCTTGGGCAAGTCTAAAAGCATAATTAGGACTTCTGTGAGATGCTCAAATGGTGCCAAACCTCATGCCTTTCATTTTGGCTATGCCACTTGTAATTTTACATAATTACATAAACTCATTCAAGAAGCCACATTGTCATAACATACTCAAATCACATTCTAATGGTCACATAACCTATTCTCCCATTCATACATGACATATTATCATAATTACATATGTTCATAATATCATAATACATATACATCTATTGGTTACATCTTTTGCCATTTGTATGGCCTTAAAGTAGCAAAATTCAAGCACTTTCATGTCATTTTCTCATCTTCAAAGTAGTTGACTTCCATTACCTTGCTCTCTTGGTCCACCTAGCATGTTAGAACATTGGAGGGGAGGGGATGAGATTCAAATAATCCCAATAGCTCACCTCCCATTCAATCATACATAATGGATGCAAAATAAGTCTTACAAATGCATGCATGGCATGGCATGTAGACATGTACAATCATTCAAGGAGCATTCTTAGCATTTGAAAAAGTCACACATAGCATACAAAGGCTTGCCAAGCAAGTAGATTAGTCTCGCCCAATTTCTTATGGATGTTGGACTTGCCTCACCCATTCTTTAAGAGATTTTTGGACTCAACCATGCTCTTAGAAGTCCACCTCATTTTTGGGAGACTCTTTACTTTGTCTTAATCAATCTGAAGGATTATTGGCTCATCCTCACCATGGCTAAGGGTTCTTGGCCTTACACTCTAGTAAATGCAAGCACACGTCATAAACATCATATGAAAGCATATTGTAATATCATGGCACCATGGAATCAAAATCATGCTAGAACACTTTTCATGGCTTAAAAATACACATACACACATTCAAAGACAAGTAAAGCAAGTAATCATGCATGAGAGAAGGAGGAGTGAGCTACCTTGAATATAATTACACACTTTTCTCTTGAATCCAAGCTCTCTCCTTCGGCCACACACACACAAAAGTGTGGGGATGATTTCTCTTGGGCTAAACATAATGTATGGAAGCGAATTAGGTTCATAGAATTAATTCTAAACACAACTTGCTTAGACACTAGTTTGATCTATAAACCTCATTATGGTTCCATAAATGCACCTAATAAAGCAACACCCGTCAAAAAACTTTTAGGCTCTATTCTTTCCTTTCAAATATGATTCTTGACTCCTTTTAAGCCTCTTGGAGTCATCATACAATTAAAACTAAAAGCCTAACTATATGTTGCTTCTTTAGGTCATATTATGGAACATAAAAGGCCAACTCACTTTCTATGGTTTCTAAATTTTTCCCAAGACTTCCCCTCATATTCATTCATCATATATGACTCAAAAATAGGCTTAGAAAAGTTTAAAACTCTCCCTAGCTACATGAATATCTCTTGGCCAAACCTATGCTAGGTTTTAGGCTCCATGGACTTTGCTTTGTTTTCTCAAGGGAAGAAGCATGTGGAGAGACTTCTAGGGATCTTATGAGCTCAATTAAACTCTTATTTAAGCCTAGGAATCATTGTAAAAAATCAGATTTTAGAAGGTGCACTTGAAACACTTGAAATTACATCTTGAAATTCCATGGTTTTTGTTAATTCCCTTTGCATATTCTTAATCTCCACACCCTTTTTCCTTAGAATCACCCTTGGTTCTACCTAAAAATCAAACCCTTCTAGGGTTTCTTGAGTGGGGCAAAATGGTGGAGGAAGGGGGGGAGATATCAACCATGAAAGAAGAAATTACCTTATTTTTTTTACTTTTTCTCAATTGAATCTTGCTTTCTGCAAGCTCTTCTCTTCAAATCCAAAATTTTCTCTCAATTTCTCCCTTAAAATAGATTTGTAAACTTCATTTTAATCAAAGGAAACAAAGGAAAATGAAGGAGAGGAGGTTTGGATGGAAGAAAGCATGAAAAACTACCAAGAAGCCATACCTTTTTGCCTTGATTTCTCTTCTCCTTCTTCTTCCCTTGGTGCACCACTCTCCTAGGGTTTTTCCTCTGGTTTAGGGCAGAACAATATGAGACTAAATGAATGGGAGAGTGGGGCGCCTCATATATATATAGGTGGAGGTTAATGGCTTTTTCAAAAATTCCTATTTTACCCTTCATTATTGGCATTTTCGTTTCTTATTTGTTTTAACTTCTTTTTTAGAACCATCTTTTCCATTATAAAATTTAGGTTCCTAATTTCGTAAAATTCCTTTAGAATCACTCAAATCAAAGCTAAAACCTTCCCAAATGAATCCGTCAAAGTTTAGATACACCGATGTTAGAAAACATCCACCGGATGGGATTTAACTGTCACGGGGCTTCCCATGGTTTCAAGGCCTCTGAGAACCCCAGAGAACTCAAAACTTTCATTTAAAAACCTTCCTATGTGAATTCCAAAATTTTCTCAAAATTATGAAAATGCCATTATGTTTCGTAAGATTTCTGTCAAAATTTATTTCTTTATTTTAGCTCCATTTTTCATTCCATTTGAGGCTAGGATTCTCATTTTTAGGAGTCTAGAATGTCACTCAAATTTTTTGGGACCTTAACTAATTCATTTCAGGGGACTTACTTTGAAAACACCCTCGTTTTTGTCTTTTACCGAAAACCGGATGTTACAAGCTCTTTACTTCACTCGTATTCTTTGGAGTAGGCCATTCTCAGATTGCTTTAACCTTGTCCTCATCCACTTGTATGCCATGAGCTCCTACAAGAAAGCCAAGAAAAATCACAAAATCTAAACAAAAAGAGCACTTCTCTAAATTGGTAGAGTGTATTCTCTCTAAGCACAATAAACACATTATGCAAATGATTCACATGATCTTCTAGACTTTTAGAGTAAATCAAAATGTCATCAAATTAAACCATAATAAATCTACCAATGAAAGGTTTAAAGACATGATTTATTAAACTTATGAAAGTGCTAGATGCGTTAGTCAAGCCAAATAGCATAACTAACCATTCATACAACCCAAACTTGGTCTTAAAAGTAGTTTTCCATTCATCACCTTCTTTCATCATAATCTGATGGTAACCACTTCTAGGATCAATTTTAGATAAAACCCATGCACCATGCAACTTATCAGGCATATAATCTAACCTAGGGATAGGATAGTGATATTTTACTGTTATTTTGTTGATAACACGACAATCCACACACATCTACCACTTGCCATCCTTCTTGGGCACAAGAATCACCGGGACAACACATGGGCTCAGACTTTCATGAACAAAGCCTTTCTTCATGAGCTCCTCCACTTGATATTGTATTTCCTTAGTCTCCTCTGGATTTACTCAATAAGTAGGTTTACTAGGGATAGATGCTCCAGGGATAAAGTCTATACGATGCTCAATGCCTCTTAAATGGGGCAATCCATCAGGTATTTCCTCTGGGAATAAGTCATAAAATTCCTACAATAAAAACATAACACTAGTAGGCAAAGAGTGATCAAGATCGTCGATAGTAAGATAAACATCTTTATAAAGCAATAAGAAACCATTTTCACAAATAAGAGCTCTCTTGATCTCACTTCTATCCGAAAATAAACTCACTTTCTTTTTTTCATTTTTTCTTTAATTTTCTTTTCCTTTCTACTCAACTCTTCTTTCTCTTGCTTCTTCTCATTCTCAACACTCACACTCACTTTACCTTTCTTTTCTTGCACTCTCTTCTTACACTCTCTTTCAATTTTTAACTGATCCTCATATGTTTGAATAGGACGAAAAAGGGTCAACACAATGGTCTTACCACTAAAAACAAATGAGTAATAATTTTTATATCCATCATGTTTTACTTTTCTGTCAAACTGCCAAGGCTTACCAAGTAACAAGTGACTAGCATAATGGGTGCTACATCACAAAGAATCTTATCATGATAATTACCAATAAAAAAAGAGATGAGCACCTGCTTTGTTACCTTTACCTTCTCACTATCATTAAGCCATTGTAATTTATAAGGGGTAGGGTGCCTCAAAGTAGACAAGTTTAGCTTTTCCACAAGTAAAGTACTAGCCATATTTGTGTTGCTACTACCATCAATAATTAAACTACATACCTTCTTGTGGATGAAACAACGAGTATGGTAAATATGCTCACACTGCTCTACTTTGAGATCTTCTTTAGGTTGAATGTTGAAAGCATGCCTAACCATAAGGGCTTCACCATTTACAACTCCAATTAACTCTAAGTTTGAGTCATCAGTCAGGGGTGACATCTTATCCTCCTCAGACTCACTGCTAGCACTAGTCACATCACTATTCTCAAGAATAATCATAGTTCATTTGTTAGGACATTGAAAAATAATATGATCAAAGCCATTACATTTAAAACATCTAATTGTAAAGGAACATGAAAAAGGATTAGAAGACGAGGAAGGTTTTGAATCAGTTTTACCCTTAACTTGAAAGGGTTTTACCTTACTTTCCTCCTTAGGTTTAAAATCAGTCTTTAGCTTGAAGGGGACTTTGGAATCCCTCCAAGAACTCGAGCTAGAAGTTACTTTCATCTTTTGTCGAGCCCTTGCTTGTTTTTCCACCTTGATAGCTTTATGCAAGAGCTCCTTTATATCCAGGTAATTGTATAATTCAACTTAGGTAGCTATATCAGGATTCCCTCAATGAATCAGGCCATGGTTGCCTCACAGTCTTCCTCCACATTTGCCTTAATCATGACAATCTCCATTTCTTGATAGTAATCCTCCATACTCATGGAACTCTATTTTAGCTTTTGGAGCCTTTTATGTAATTCCCTATAATAGTAACTAGGGATAAATTGCTTACGCATGATAGTTTTCATCTCCTGCCAATCATGAATTGGACCTTCATCTATATGTCTTCTGGTGAGTAAGAGTTGATTCCATCAGATCCTAGCATAATCAGTAAACTCCACTGCAACAAGCTTTACTTTCTTCTCCTCAGTGTAAGAGTGGCACTCAAACACATGCTCCACTCTTCTTTCCCAATCTAAGTACTAGTCCGGATCATTTTTCTCGAGAAATGAGGGAATCTTCATCTTGATGTTTCTAGTACCACTATCCTTATTAGACGATGATTGTCTACCTCTCTGAGTATGGGATTCCTCAAAGTCAGACTCAGCATCATCATCAAGCTCCATCTAAGCTCCCCTCCTATGGGTCCTCCTATTGGAAGAAGTGTAACACCCCATAATTAATTAAGGTGTTAATCATGGATTAGAATTAATTAAGAGTAATTAATATGGGCTCATTGGGCAAGTTAAGTGAATGGAGACTTTAGAGAGATAAATTATTAAAATGGGTTTGAGATTTAATTGGGATAGAAATTCTATCTAGGCCTAAATTAATAGATCATGAGAAGAGGCTAATGGAGGCCCAATGGATTATGTACAGACCTAACATAATTTAGTGTGATGGAGGCCCAAGATTTACCTTGTATAGACTTTTCTAAGTGGCCCAATAATCCTTGTGCAGACCTAAAACTCTTAAGCTCTTCAAACTTGGCCCAAACCTAGTTAAACTTCAGCAACTTAAGTGTAAAAACTGGCCCAGTAAATTCTGTAGCCCATCACCTCTAAACTGGCCCAACAAACTTAAAAAATCTGAAGCCCAAATGAAGATGGACCTTGGAGCAACCCATGACCCACTTTGACCCAACTTAAGCCCACTTAAAACCCTAATGCTTCAGCCACTCTCATATTTTTTCTGAAACTCAAGAGGCAAATTCGGAGCTTGGAGAGGAGGCTAGGGTTTAGGGCAAGAATTCTGCATTTTCTCACATTTAGAGTAAGATTCAGCCAAGGTAATAGTTATACAACTTAATCCCCTCATCTTTCCCTTTAATTTGGTCCGATTAGTTTTTCATTTGGAGTATTTTCACTCCACCCAAAATCTGAAATGTAAGTGTTTTGGGGTTTTCTTGATGAAATTCGTAGGTTGAGCTTAGGGCTGACTTTGGGTGAGTTTAAACCCCCCATTTTGATGCTTTATTGGTTAATTTGAGACCCCCATAGCTGATTTAGAAAATAGGTGTTAGTTTTGCACGAAATTGCTTAAGATTTTCGGTGGAATGTGGAGTTTTCTGTTAAATGACACTTAAATCCGAAATTGGGACTTGTTGTGGCTGGGTAAATGATTCTTGGGTAGTCATTAGCATTTTAAATTCCTTGGGTACTGATTATGACTATTAATGATGAATTAGAGTAGTAATTCTATGATGCTATGGTTATAGGGGGATTTCTGCACCATTGGTGATTGTTGCAAGTGTCTACAAGTGAGGTAACCGGGTTTACATTAATTCCATTTATATATCTATGTTAATTTCATATTTTGCTGTACATGAATGATTTGAAATGTTGAATGAATTGGTTGGCTATCTGTTAAATTGTGATTGGACCTTGTGAGTCCATGGTGGAGCTGTGGTGCGGCTGCTACCCGTGTATGTGCTTCAATCGAGCACTGGGTTATGATCAAACCCCAGATGCACTGAGCCCCGGTTGTGCTCAATGAGGAGTAGGTGCCGTGGACGGGCCTTTCAGGTGTTAATGGCCTTTAACATGTGATAATATGATTGCTAATATGGGATAGTAATCATGATAGCCTAATTATTTCATTTACCGATATGAATGGTCTACTGCTGGTGTTTATATGAAATTATGCATGTATGCGAATTAATATGGAGTATATGATGGAATTGCCTTGGTTACTGAGATTCATATCTCACCCCGTCTTATGGGATTAATATTTCAGGTGAAGGTTCTTCGAGTAAGGATAAGGGTAAGCAAGTGGATGAACATCCATGAGTTGAGGCCCGGTGTGGGGAGCTACACTTGGTCTGAGTAGAATAGGGTAGATGCTAATTTTGTTAAGTCTTGTATAGCATCATCATGTATCTGCATTGCCAAGTGTAGGAGAATGTATTTTGATAGCATGAAATGTAACTAATGAGATATAGGCTTTACTTTAGCTGTTGATGGATGTATGAACCTTGACATTCATTTTGAGCAATGAAATCCTTTGATATTAGATTGTTGACTTGAATCAGTGATGTATGGAACCTTAATGGAATGTTAATTGTTGGAAGCTTATGTAACTTCTTGAAATATCAATATGTGTAATTACTGACATATGGTAGTTGGATGGGCAGGATTTCATACTTAAATTTCAAATTAGAGATGGTAGAATAGCTGGGTAAATAAGATGCATAAACACCATTGGAGTTGTATAATTCATGGTAGAGTGACCCTAGGGGGTTATTGGAGGAAGAGTGGAGAGTATGAGACAAGGTTTTGAGAGTTGTAGGTTCAGGAGGTGGTTGGCCGTGGCCAAAATACTACTAGCCGCGGCCAATAGTGGCGAAGTTGCCCAGGGAAAGCACCAGAGAGAAATTCGCCGCGGCTAATATGTAATTGGCCGCGGCTAACTTCGAGAGGCTAAACTGGGAGTCGTCCAGAGGGAAATTCGCCGCGGCAAATTGAGGAATTGGCTGCGACGAACTTTTATGAAAATGAGCCAAGCATTCCAGAGAGGAATTGGCCGCGGCGAAGTGAGTAATTGGCCACGGCTAATATCGAGAGGCGAGCAAGGGAAGTTCCAGGAGGCTTCTTCGCTGCGGCGCCATGTAGGTTGGCCGCGACTAAGGTCGATAGCCACGGCGAAATTAGTAACGATGCGAGGGGTCAAGCCGAGGGGAATTGGCTGCGGCTAGATGGAAATTGGCCGCGGCGAATGTCCCGAAATCCCTATATTTACTAAAAATTCTTGGTTTTTCTTATGGTAACCTCAAGGGATGATTTAGAAACATTAACAAAAGATAAATGTGATGTGGGAATAATAGGTAATATAATCAAGACTTATAAATGAATGTTTGCTTCCCCCTGAGGTATGTAAGTGGTTATGATTATGTGGTTGATGACTCTGACACTATTAAGATTCAAATTTTCCTGTATTTCCATAATGTAATTAGTCTCAATGCCATGTGACCCTGCTTTATGGTTATTAATCATGTGATTTACCTTAATTACAATGATTAGAGGTTAGGGTCGTCACAAGAAGGCCCCACATCATCTAATCTGGCACTAAGTTTCTCAAGAGTACTTTGAACGATTCTAATCCATACTTTCATGTCAAAGTCATTGTGCTTAGATTCTCTAGACATTCTAAAATATTAGTTTGTATGAAAAACAAGTAAAGAAAGATATACTACCTTGCAACTCACTAGCTTACATGTTTACACTCAAGAATAGTAATTCACTCGTATTTACTCTCAAATTTTGGCTTTTATCAAGATGGTACACTTTAACCTTTTACCACTCAACAATTTGCTTCTTATAAATGTTCTAAGCAAGTCATAAGCAAATTAAAAGAAAAGATCAGACTAGTGGCAATCACAAGCAAGAGTTTTTAAACACAAGTAATCCTAAACTCTTAACTATAATCACACAAAAGGAAGTGTGTCATGGAAACACGTGGCAAGCAATTGACACTACAAAAGCAACAAAAGGGACACAAAGAAGAAAGGGTGAAGAGGTGAAATGAAAGAAAGAGTAAGGGAACCAAACTTGACCTAAGCCTAACTTGAAGAAGTCAAGAAGGGATGGAGAAAACAAAGACCCACAAGGTCTGAGAACCAAAAGAAGAAGAAAAGATAAGTTAGTTTTGGAAGAAAAAAGATGATCTTACCACCAAATGTAAGTAACCACCTTTTTATGTAATGCACATAAAAAACCACAAATCTGAAAATTTTTCCTCAAATCTTGCCAAGGAGAGGTAGGGTGTACTTTAAACAAGAAAGAATTCAAGAAAGGTTAGAACTTTAGCAAGAACAAGTAATTTTTTGTTTTTTTGGCAAACAACCTTTAAATTCTGGATTTTGCCCTTCTTTGTTGCCCTCTTTTTTAGGTACTTTTTCTTCTCCTCCTTTTTTTTGGGTACTTTCCCCCTCTTTTTTTTGGGTACTTCTTTTTCTCCTTTTTTTTTTGTAATTTTTTTTTAAACTCATTCACTCAAACACAGAAAACTATTCACACCAATGAGCAGCAAGAACAAGGTACACAAGGATGCAAGATAGACAGAAGAAGATGGTGAGATGAATGATGCACAATGCACAAAATAATTGAACACAAAATAATAGTAAGATGGAGGTGTGAAAGGCACGAAATTGATGGATGGAATGGGATGAGAAGCACAAAACAGAAAGAAAAAAGAAAGAATCAATACAAGAAACAACTACAGAAAAAAAAAATTTGGACAAGAAAAACTCAGAGATGATGAAATTTCAAACGGCTATAACTCACGGTAGAAAACTCTGATTGTGGTGTTTCAAAAACAAGAAGAAAGAAGAGATCTTGAACTATGAAATTGACATACTACACTATAAAAATCTCAACTAAAAATACCAGAAATGGCTGCTCAAAAAATAAGACGAAATTGACAGCAACACAGCCAAAGAAGAAGAAAAAGGGATAGATGAAAATTTGAAGAAGGAGATGAAAAAAAGTTACCTTTGAGACTAGCAAAACCTTGCTCTAATACCAAGATGATGCAAGACCCTCTAGGAACCTTGTCCTAAGAACCTTGGCGCACAAATTGATCACCTAAGATCAGCTACGTCTCACATGAAAGTGAGAGCACACAAAAGGATTGTTGGTCGGAGGTAGAACCCTAAGAGAACTTGTCTCTTAAAACCCTAGCCAATAATGCCATAAAGGATGACCAATTCTTTGATAAGTCATGTGAACTCTTAGAGAACATAAAGAAGCAAAAGCCTCACTGAAAATTGAATCATACTCAAATTCATTCATAATCTGAATATGGAGTACAATAGAAAGCCTTTTATGGGCAAAGTTTTTAAAAGTATAAAATCTTAATAAAAATTAAATACTAAAATTCATAATTAATTATTCAGCATTAAATTGGCACCATTTACTTGGTCAAAATCTAATTAGAAATATTTTAAATGGTACCTAAAATCAAAGAACAAGATTAGGATACTAAATTCAACTTAATCTCCAAGATAAGATCTTTAATCAATTCCTAAAAATAATGAAATAAATAAAAATAAAATTCATAAAGAATCCAGCCCAAAACTGATCAGCTCCTTTAAGTAGTCACATGGGATACTCATGCTTTATTAAAAGTCACATGGTTGACACATGATTCTTAATCTTTTGCAATTGGACTGCAATTGGGCCTTGGCACTTCTCTTATAAAATGGTCAACATTATCACCCCTTTTATATCTTCTTGGACCCTCTCTTGACTCAAATAAATGGGCTTTAAGTCATAGAGCTTATGAGTCAAACAATTGAAGGCTTCTTTCATTGCTTTGCCCCTAACTCTTATTATTAGATCTCCTATACATTGCAATGAATCTTTAAGCACATTTAACTTGAACTATTGGGTTTTAATTTGCAAATCACATCCTTGGGCCTGAACCTTAGCACCATATCGTCCATCAGGTCCACTTCTATGCTCAACAAGGTCTCTTGGTGCTACTGCATCAGGGCCCCTTCATCAAATTGAGCCTATCTTTTTCCCTCTAGTAGCTTATACAAATAAATTCAAGTCTAATCAATTATCACTTGAACTTTCTATCATACCCAATATTTTCCAAATTCCTAAACATTAGAAGAAAGACTAAGAACTATGATAATGAGGGATTAAAGGTTTGGATGAGATGAAAGGAAAGTGCAGAAAGAAAGAAAATAGAGCCAAAATAGCTAAACAAAGTAAACCAACATATTAGTAGGAAAATTGTAATTTTAAGAAAAATTTTAGAATCCCAAGGAAAAGAGTTTTAAATACCAAAATTATAATCACTAGGTTTTCAAAGGCCTTAAAAACCTTAAAGACCATCACGATAGTAAAATTCTCAAGGGTGAACATTTAAAGTTTCAGTTGACTATAACTTTGACTGAGTCTTTTCCAAATTGTTTTAAATCTTAAAAATTAAAAAAATGTTTTTACTAAACTAGAGGGCCTCAATTTTAATATGAAAAAAATAGTTTTAAAAAAATATTTAAAATGAGTTCAAACAAAAGGGTCAAAGATCAAGGATGTAAATGGAATTTTTCAAAAAGTTTTAAACTATGTTCCTTCTCTTTGAAGATAGCATGCCAGCCCATTTCTTCCTCTCCAAACTGACATACCAGCTCTAAAACAGACCTCACAAGGTATGAAAGAGAAGGGGGAAAGAGAAGGAAGAAGAAGCAAAATAAGTCAGGAAACTTGCATAGTTTAATAATTCACTAGTTAGTAACTTTCTTATACTCTTCATGCTCTTTCAAATGGTAGTATTAGTTTCTTGAAAAGGTGACGTTTATGACTAACCTCATGAGGAAAAGAAAATATTTAAGGAAGCCAATTTTACCATAAGAAACTACAATGAGAGAGCTTTTAAATAAGGAATGTATTAAGCTACTAAACTTGCATTTCTTTGAGTCCCAAGACCCTCTTCAATTTTCCCTAGAGAGAGAAAGAGTATGAAGCAAGCATATGTTTGACAAAAACTTAAGAGAAATAAGGATTTAGAAGTGTAGAGATTAAGATTATGTTAAAAAAAAACCTAGGAAGCCATAGAAAGCCATATAGGGCCAGCTAGGGTTCCAATTGAATTGTGAAAGATGTAAAACCCTACGAAGATGTTTTGAATCATCTAAGGTCACACTTGAACTTGAAAAGAGTTCTAGATATCCTACATCTATCAAATTACTCAAGAAAATGGCAAAACACCATAGAAGCTATATAATGTGCTTATTCTTGACCTAGCATGAGATGGAGTATTTAGAAAGTGTTTTCATGAGTTCTAAGGTTTTAAAAGCTTCATATATGAGAAATGGATACTAATAGAACCATTGAAATGAATTTAGGAACCTTATTTTGAAAGGTGAAAAATTAGGATTCAAAAGGGGCCTAAAGGGATAACCTGAATTAGACATGTTTGAACTTATGTATGATGGCCCGAATGAGTTTTATTAGAGTTATATGGCTTATACAAAGAGAGATCTTGAACCTTAGAAGGTGAATTATGAGAGTAGCCACCTGAAGGACCTAGAGTAGCTTGAATTTGCATGTTAAGTTCTAATAAAGTTATGTAGTAATGAAATGAATTAAAGTGAATCCTAAAAGCTTGCTTTGTATTTAAATGGATGTAGTTAAGCCAAGCTAAGGTTGTACATAGGCAAGACTAGGGCAGCATCTAATTGTCTTGAAGCCCGGCCCGATTAAGGTATAAGACTTGTTTTATGCTTGAAGCCAAGCCGGTATGGAGAAGCCCAATTTTATGTTGAGATAGGGAGGTTAGAGTGGATCAGGCTAGCCCTGACAAGTCCAAAATTTTTTTTTTTTTGTAACAAACAGCAAATCACTTATTCAAGAATCAAAAACCAATTCCAAACAAAAATAAAGGCACGCAAAACAAAAGTTAATGTTCCTAAATAGAGCTAATATATATATATTCAACAAAACACTCATCAACTATTCAATTCCAAATTAAAATCCAAAAGACAAATCACCAAAAGTATTATGAAGATTTAAAATAATAACATACTTCAAAACAAAAGTAATCCTCCACTATTGTTTTGCCAAAATTACTATCCTTATCAATGTGCACATTTCCAACATTTCCTATAAGCATCAAATCCACCATTAGGAAATCTAAAGTACTAAAGCTATAAAAATAAAAAGAACAAAAATTATAAAAAAAGAATGAAACATTAACTAACCTCATAAAACCAATAATTATTTACTATTGCATCAGCAATAACTATGTCCATTTAAGTGCTCATTACCATCATTTTCAACAATCACCAAATCAACCAATTGAGAATCAAATAAAGGAAAAAAAAATTCTGGAAAATATAACCAAAATAAAAGAAAAAGATCCTTTTACACATCAATATGTAAATTCTTATGACCATAAGTAAGCAACTAATAATAAACAACAATCAAATAAGATCATATAATATCCTAAATATATCACACTAAGAGTCATAAAATAGAAAATACAATATATAAATTACAAATTAGTAAAAATAAATAAAAGTATATCAATTTTTGGTGACATTTATTCCTCCTAAAACCTTTGTAAAAATAATAAAATAATAAAAAATTAGAAAGTTGAACTCACAAGCAAAAGTGCATCATAGCTAAATTTATTCTCAAAGTATGAAATTTACCAGATTCAATCATATTCTTACACTCCTCATATTGATCAAAGTTACGATCATTAAAATTGAACACTTGAGAGGATAACCAATTTTAGGTGCAAATAAGTGTTTTAATTATCTTTGGTGATAACAAACTCTTAAATGCATTAAGCACACGCTCACCAGTGCTAAAAGCATATTTAGAAGCCATAGTGAACATTAGCACAACTAACATATCACGTGCAATCACAAAAAGTAGTTTATACTTTCCAATATTGTTTTTCCATCATGCCAAGATATCGAAAGATCTCTCCTTCTTAATTAAGTCAACTACAAGATACTTATCTAACTCCATTTTTTTGTCACAAGTAAATTTCAATTTCTTTGATGTAAGCCATTTGTTTTTGGTTCAACATATGCTGGTATCCTCTCCACTACCTCCCTTCCATTGGATCCACCGCGATTGTCATTTTTTCACCTGATTTATTAACAACCCCCATAGAATATTGCTCATATAGGTGATGCAAAGCATCTTTGATCTTTCTTTTCATGGCCGCACACACATCATGATCAAGATACATCAAATGCAATGTTTACATATGCAAGTTTATACCTAGGTTCTAATACCACCCGTATTACCAGTAAAGAGTTCATATTTTCTAACTTCTCATAATACTTATCATACTTCCTCTGCATATTCTTAGCCATACCCCCAATAAGAGCATTTGTAGATGTAACACTTGCTTGCAACATAGTTTGAATATGAGCAATTTCATGAAAGCATGCATTTGATGTCACATATAGTGATCTACTGAATTTCAATGTAATATTATAAAAGACTTTTAAAAAGTCATAAACACATAATGTTACTCCAATCATATGCCATAAGAGGACCAATTTGATTATCATCTTCCTTAAAGTACTCATTATAGGCCTCATCTTCATTTTATATTTTGTCAAATACTTTTTAGAACTTCATGGCATGCTCATCATGTAGGTAGAATTCCACCTAGTCATAACATGCAGACATAATAGACTTTTAGACTCTATCTTTTCCTTTTCAACAAAACTCTTCAATTTTTGTAACCTTATAGGAGAATATCTAACATATCTAATAGCATTTCGAATGGCAGAGATAGAGTTATGTAAATTCTTCAATCCATCATTCACTACCAAGTTTAACATATGAGCATAACACCTCACATGTAAATAATCCCTATCACATACTAACCCATTCCAATTTTTCAATCATTTTTTTAAGTATGCCACTATGATGTCATTAGAGCTTGCATTATCAACTGCTAAAGTGAATATTTTTTCAATACCCCATTCTAACAAATGCTTCTCAATTGCCTTTCCTATGGTGTCATTCTTATGGTTTTGAACTATACAAAAGATTAAAATATGCTTTGTAATCTCCACTATTCATCTATGAAATGAGCTATCAGGTAGATGTAGTTAAAATTTTGAATTGATGACCAAGTATCTGAGACACACATAAGCACATGATTTTTTCAACAAACCTTTTAGCTTCTTGGATTCTTCATAGTAGAGTTTTAGACAATCTCTATTAACTATCACTCTTGATGGAACTAGAAATCTAGGTCCTCAATGATTCAATAACTCTCAAAACTCATTCCCTTCCACAATCCAAAAGGGCATCTCATCATATATTACAAACTTAGCTAGAACCTTTAGACATTCATCTAGACTATATGTGTAATGGACCAAAGTTTTTGCATCCCTTTGACATTGTCTCCCCCAAAAGGTTGGGTATATGCTAAAATGGATTGATTTTTTATCCTATGGGAGTTCTTAATACATGCTTTCATATGCCTATTCAATGAATTTGTTACATATTTTGTTAGGTGACAAGCATAAGAAGTCTCATAGTATCCACATACAACTTTATATTCCCCTCTAGTTTCATTCAATGGAAGTTTTCTAAAATACTCCCAAACACTAGACTTGGTTACAGGGTGTAATATCTGGTTTTTGTTAAACGATGGAAACGGGTGCGTTTTCAAAACAAGTCCCCCGAAATGAATTTGTAAGGTCTCAAAAAATTTAAGTAGCATTCTAGACTCCTAAAAATGAGAATCCTAGGCTTATATGGAAAGAAAAATAGAGCTAGAATGAAGAAACAAAATTGAACGAAAGGTTAACAAAATGTTATGGCATTTTCGTAATTTTGAGAAAATTTTGAAATTCTCACAGGAGGGCTTTTTAAATGAAAGTTTTAAGTTCTTCAAGATTCTCAGAAGTCCTAAAAACTATGGGAAGCCCTGAGACAGTTAAAACCCCTTCAGCGGACGTTTTCTAATGTCGATGGACCTAAACTTTGATAGATTCGTTTGGGAAGGTTTTAGCTCCGATTTGAGTAATTTCAAATGCATTTTATTAAATTGGGAACCTAGATTTTATAATAGAAAATACGGTTTTCAAAAAAGAGCTAAAACGAACTAGAAACGAAAATGCCAAAATGAAAAGGCAAAATTAAGATTTTTGAAAAGTCTTTCTTAACCTCCTTATATATAAGTGTCATGCCCCACCTCCTCATTCACTTAGCCACATATGTTTCTGCCCTAAACTAGAGGAAAAATCCTAAGAGTGAGGCGCACCAAGAGGAGGAGAAAGGAAGGAGAAATACAAGGTAGAAAGGTAGGGATTTTCTTGATTTTTCCTGCTTTCTTTTTAGCAAACCTCTTCTTCTCCATTTCTTCTTTCTTTCTTATGGTTTTATTGAAATTTTTGGATCTATTTTGAGGGAAGAACAGAGGGGAAAATTCTAATTTGAAGAGAGGAGGCCAAGGAAAGGAAGAAACAACCAAGAAAATAAGGAAAAACAAGGTAAAATCTCCATCCCATGGTAGCCACTTCTTCTCTCCTTTCTTCCTTGGTTCATCCAACATGAGAAGCTACAAGAGGGTTTGGATTTTAGGTAGAGCCAAGGGTGAATCTTAGGAAAAGGGGTGTGAAAAATAAGAATATGCAAAGGGAAGTAACAAACAACCATAGAAATTCAAGATAGCAAACCTAGGGTTTTTAGTGTTCCTTGAAAAATCTGATTTGATACCAAGGTTCCTAGGCCTAAATAAATGTTTAAATGAGCTCCTAAGATCCCTAGAAGGCCCCTCATATGCTTCTTCCATCAAAGAAACCAAAGCAACTCCATTGGTACCCTTATGCTTCATAGTCTTGGCCTAGAAGGGTTAGGGTGCCTAGGGATGTTTTAAATTTTTTTCAAACCCATTTTTGAGTCATATATGATGAGTGAAGATGAGAAGAAACCTTGGGAAAAATTTAGAAGGCCTAGAGAATGAGTTAGTGCATAGGTTCCATAATATGGCCTAACGAAGTAACATATAGTGAGACTCCAAGAGGCTTAAAAGGAGAATATCTATGTGATAACTCCAAGAGGCTTAAAAGGAGTCAAGAATTATATATGAAAGGAAAGGATAGAGCCTAGAACTCATTTGATGGGTGTTGCCTTATTCGGTGTATTTAGGAACCATAAGGCAAAGTTAGAGTTTCAAGTAGATGTGTGGCCTTAAAAATGACTTTAAGAACTTAATTGGCTTCCATATATTATGTTTAGGCTAAGAGAAGCAAATCCCACATCCTTGTGTGTGTAAGGCTGAGGAAGGGAACATTGTTTCAAGAGAAAAATTGTGCTTGTGTGGCAAAAGTATCTCACTCCTCCTTTTCTCATACATGAATGTATGCTTGACTTGTCTTTGAATGTGTGTATATGTGTTTTAAGCTATAAAAAGTATTCTAGCATGAGCTTTTATTCCATGGTGCCATGATGTTACATTATGCTTTCAAATGATGTTTAACATATTTGCTTGGGTTTGCTTGAGTATGGAGAAGCTAAGAACTCTTAGCCACAGTGAGAATGAGTTAAGAACCCTTAAAAATAGTTAAGATCAAGCAAAGTGTCTCCCAAGAGTGAGGTTGAGCCAAAACCTCTTAAAGAAAATGGGTGAGGCAAGTCCAAAATCTATAAGTGAATGGGTAAGGCTAATATACTTACTTGGCAAGCCTATAGATGCTTTGCATCACTTACTCATATGTCAAGAATGCTCCTTGAATGCTCATATTGTTCTTTGTACTCATGCATGCATTTTTAAGACTTGTTTTGTATATTTTATGTAAAGTTGAAATGGGAGATGAGCTATTGGGATTTTTTGAATCTCATTCCCTCCTCTCCAATGCCTTAACATGCTAGATAGACTAAGTGAACAAGGTAATGGGAGCCAATAACTTAGAAGATGAGAGTATGACAACAAAGTATCTTAATTTTGTTTCTTTATGGCTATATGAGTGGAAAATGTTGTAATCCATTATTGTATATGTCTTATGACCTTATGAACATGTGTAATTACACAAATGTATCATGTACAAATGAGATTTAATATTATATGAATGGCATAGTTCATTTTGAGTATGGAATGGCAAGACTAGCTTTGTATATTCTTGTCTATAGCATGGGGTGAGAGAGTGAATTTTCAAATTATAGGTTTATTCACCTTTGAGACAAGTTTAAAAGTCATTTTGGTACATTCCCACTTGGTCAAGTGGTCATGGTTGTCTTGGAACTCAAAATGGACCATTTGGACCCTTTGTAAGACACAAAATGAGCCATTTTGCAACCCAATGTCAAGATCTAAGCAAATGAATGAATTTGCTCATGAAATTTGGCACACATATATATCTTATCTAGATCTTTTAGGAAGCTAAAGACCAAATTATTTAGATCTCTATGGAATTAATTATGAATTTTCAAAGTTGGCATTTTTCTACTAAACTGATACTAGTACTGTTCATATGGTTAGAAACTTGAGCTGTGTTATTCATGAGCCAAATGATATCTAATGGTCATGAAATTTTACAGGTATAAGCTAAACATGATAAGCTTTCCACATCCACCAAGATAACCCCAATTGGACCTCTGATCAAGGAGATATGAATTTTTAAAGTTGGAGGTCAATACTAGGGATGACAATCAACTTCTAGTACTGTTCCATCAATTTTCAGTGGCTAGTAGCCCCTTTTGAGGCTTGAACATATTTTTAACATAAATTATACATCTGTAGCTTTCTAGAATGTTAAAGAATGCATGATTTCAAGTTTTTTAGAATTAGTTATAATTTTTCAAATTTTATAACAAAAAGTTGGAATTCCTACCCGAGGCTGCACCATGGTATTTTGTGTGTTCCATCCACTTGTACGAGTTCTAGGCCACTTTCTTGGATGGTTTTGAGTTGTATTAGTATAATTAAATATGAGAATAATTTGAGTAAGTCTATATGGTCCACGGGACACTGAATAAAAAATTTATACGCTACACAACACAAAGAAATTCATTATTTTAATGTCATTTTTCTTGCTTCCTCATAAAATGGATGGCATGAGACCTAAAGATAGCATGAAGTAAGCTAAAAATTTATGGTATTACATAGGAGGTTTCTCTTTCCAACTACATTTGTAGAAGGTGTAGCAGCAGAGGCTGCAGTAGTAGCAACATCTGAAGCTAGAGAGTGTTGGGTGGGAGTATTATTAGGTTAGGGTTGGGGCTAAGATTAGAATTGACCTTGAGTTTGTTCAATACTCTGGTCTGCCATTGGTACTTTTGTCCCTACAATAGTTAACCCAAAGTTATTGTGTATCCTATTGATATATATCATAAAATTATATAAATAATACATTTTTTAATTATAACAAACTATTAGCAAACTATCTAGGTATAAGGCAAATTGATCACCTTTTTATTTAGTTTGTAGCATGTTGTAAAGAATCATGTATTCTATATTAATCACATTCCATGTACTTTTCATAAAGATCTTTCATATAATAATTTTAGCATCAAGAATCTAGGGCCTTTAGCTTGTGAATAACAAAAAGTGTAGGAATGATTAAGTCTATATAAAATTTTCTTTCTTATATTTCAATTTATCTTACTGAAGCTACCTCAATTCTTGAAGTTTTCTTATTTTCTATAGGAATTTGTTTGTGAGATCTTCAAAGGAAACAACTCATAAGTTCTTAATTATTTTTCCTATGTTTTTGAATGTCTACCTTTTTATAGGGAAGAAAAAAATCTTTATTAGAAAGAAAGAGAATTACAAAAGAGGGGGATTAGAAAAACCTCGTAAAAAGAGAAAAAAATGCAAAAAGAGAAAAAAGAATGAAGGAAAGAAACATGAACAAAGACTTTCACATACACATTTGGACCCATTTCTCAAGACTTAATATGCTCCCAATTTCAATAAAACCAAAGATAGAGCTGTTTGATTAAGAACCTATATGTAATAATGATTTTTTTTAATTGTTAAATTTTGGCACCCTCATGAAGAGAAATTAAAATGTAATAGCAAACTTGTGAAAGCTGATTCCATGCAAGTTATTAAGGACTATGAGGAGTGCTGGTTTGTGTGATTTTCTTTTCTTGTTTCCTTCTTTATTTGATATTCATTCTGAATAATATGCAAGTATTGAAATGCTTATTTGTTCTACATCCTTCATTGTTCTTTCATCCCTTCTTCACTAACTTAACAAGGATAGGGTTTCCATCAGTCATACAATCATTATGTGTCTTCACTAGCTTAATATCTGATTTGCTTCAAAACATAAATAATAAATCAAAAAAGCCAAAGAGCAAGTTGAAACCTAGGAACTATCAATTTAATAGCCAAATCAAAAAGTCAACTACCTTATTTGCTAAACAAGAAAGCAATTACATTATAGCTAAAATTGAGCTACCGAATTCTTTCTATAACCTTTTAATTGATTAGGTGAACACAGAAGCAAAACTAAGGAAGAAAAAGGTTGCACATTCTAAGCTTACAATCACCAAATCACTATAACTTTAATTTCTTCTTCTAAATCTAATTGTCCAGTCTACTATAAGAAAAATAAGGCAAGGCATATACCATAGGTGGGGAAGAGGATCTCACACAGAGCAATAGGAAGGCTTGAATAGGGATTTTGCTTCAAGGGCCACATGGACAGATTAGAATGCAACCTGTGAGAAACTGGTGAGAACATATCAGAATGCATGCACAATAATAGATCAAAAGGAGAGTCAATGAGTGAAGTGTCAATATGGAACCACAAGAACATAGTGACTACCATACGTATTCATGACTATGGCTACCTGTAGTGGTCTGTGCCATGCATGGTCTGTGTTGTGGGTGGTCTCTGCTATGCATGGTAATATGGAACTACAAGAAGCAGAATGTTTTGGGTGTGGCTTGGTCTTGGTAGTAGTAGTTGATGGATGAATCGACGAAGAGAAGGGTTGAAGACAATGAGTGTGAAAAGCTAAAGGCAAATGGCTATTAGGTTCAGCTTAGTTGGATAGATGCGAAAGTAGCCAAGCAGGAGACATTAAAGCTATTTAGTGGGCTGCATTGTAGGGACTGCACAGCTTATAAAAACAAAAATCAACATATTTCTTTTTAATGTATATATACTTACTTGGGTCGGACATATATTGTTTAAAGGCTTTGCCTGTGGCTCGGCTCGATCTCTAAACTCAAAATTTTTTTAAGTTTTACCCAATTTTTTTTTACCCAACTTGATTAAGCCAGGTTAGATTGGGCCCCTCAAGCCCAATAGGCTAATGAACACCTCTAAGCCAAGCTAATGCCATTCCACAATAGTGTGGATGCCAACTTGAAATGATGCAATAGCACCACGAGACCTTGCTGAGCATAGAAGTGGACTTGATGAAGGATATGGTGCTAAGTTTCAAGCCCAAGGACGTGATTTACAAATTAAAACCCAAGAGTTCAAATCAAATGTACCCAAAGATCCATTGCAAGGCATAGGAGGCCCAATTACAAGAGCTAAAGCCAAAGCAATGAAAAAAGCCTTTAATTGTTTGATTCATAAGCTTCATAACTTAGAGCCCATTTATTTGATTCAAGATAGGGCCCAAGAAGATGTAAAAGGTGTGATCATGCTAACCATTCTACAAGAGGAGTGCCAAGGCCCAATTGGAGTCCAATTGCAAGAAATAAAAAAATCATGTGTCAACCATGTGATTTTTAATGAAGCATGAGTATCCCATGTGGACTATTTAAAGGAGCTAATTAGTTTTGACTAGGATTCTTATGAATTTCGTTTTTATTATTTTATTATTTTTTTAGACTTGGTCAAGGAGCTTATCTAGGAGATTAAGTTAAAATTAATATCCTAATCTTGTTCATTGATTTTAGATATCATTCAAAATAATTCTAATCAGATTTTAGAATTCAACTTTTATTAGGATTTTAAGTCTTTTAGAAACTTTGCCTATAAAAGGCTCCCTATTGTACTCTATTTTAGATCATGAATGAATGAATTTGAGTATTATTCAATACTTTGTGAGGCTTTTACTTCTTTGTGTTTTCTGAGAGTACACGTGACTTATCAAAGGATTGGTCTTCCTTTGTGGTGTCTTGAGGCTAAGGTTCTAAGAGACAAGTTCTCTTAGGGTCTTTCCTTTGACCAACATTCTTGTTTCTAGCCAGTCCCGGGCAAAGTTTCGAATTGTTGAAGGTTCTCTAGGGTATGTTCCTAATGGGTCTTGCATCATTTGGTATCAGAGCTTTGGTTTGCTAGTGCAAGGTATATCTTTGTGTTTCCCTTCCGCTGTTTTTCATACCTTCTTTCCTTCTATTTGTGTTATCTTCTCATTTTCATCTTTGTCTTCTATCTTCTTCCTTCTTCCATTGTTGTGTGCCTCTATACTCATTCAAAAAAAAAGAGTGTGATACTCCAAAGAAAAAAAAAAGTTAAAAAAAAAAAGAAAAAGAGAAAAAAATTCGAAAAAAAAGTGAAAAAAAAAAGAGAAAGAAAGAGTGGAAAAAAAAAGTTACAAGTTGTGGAGTTAGTTTCCTAATTGGAAACAATTTCCTAATTAGAGTTAGTTTCCTAGTTGGAATTAATTTCCTAATTGGACTCAATTTCTTAATTGGAGTTAGATTCCTAGTTGGAGTTAATTTCCTAATTGGAGTCAATTTCTTAATTGGAGTTAGTTTCCTATTTTTAAAGTTTCTTATTTTCAGATTTTCCCTTTTCTTCTCCTTCCTTCCAAGCCATCCCAACCTCCTCTCCCTGCTTGTTTTCCTTTCCTCTTTACCTCTTTGTTACACACCCCTTTTTTTTCTCCTGTGTTTGCTTCTTTGGGAATTTACATCTTAGGATTCTAGTTTTTTTCTATTGCTACAAGATTGATCTTTTCATTTGATTTGCTTGTGACTTGCTTAGAACACTTGTAAGAAGCAAATTATTGAGTGGTAAAAGGCTAGAGTGTAGCATCTTGATAAAAGCCAAATTTTGAGAGTAAACACGAGTGAATTACTATTCTTGAGTGTAAACACGTAAGCTAGTGAGTTGCGAGGTCCTATATCTTTCTTTGCTTGTTTTTGTACAAACTAATATTTCAGGATGTCTGGAGAATCTGAGCACAGTGACTTTGACATGAAAGTCTGGGTTAGAGCCGTTCAAAGTACTCTTGAGAAACTTAGTGCTAGATTAGATGATGTGGAGTCTTCTTCCAATAGGAAGACCCATAGAAGGCGAGCTCAAGTGGAGCTTGATGATGATGCTGAGTCTGACTTTGAGGAGTCCCATACTCAGAGAGGCAGACAATCATCATCTAATAAGGATGGTGATATTGGAAATATCAAGATGAAGATTCCGTCATTCCCTGGGAAAAATGACCCGGACCAATACTTAGATTGGGAAAGAAGAGTAGAGCATGTGTTCGAGTGCCACTCTTACACTGAGGGGAAGAAAGTAAAACTTGCTGCAGTGGAGTTTACTGACTATGCTAGCATCTGGTGGGATCAACTCTTACTCACCAGAAGACGTACTGGTGAAGGTCCAATTCGTGATTGGCAAGAGATGAAAACTATAATGTGCAAACGGTTTGTCCCTAGTTACTATTATAGGGAATTGCATAAGAGGCTCCAAAAGCTGAAACAAGGTTTTATGAGTGTGAAAGATTACTATCAAGAAATAGAGATTGCCATGATTAAGGTAAATTTGGAGGAAGATCATGAAGCAACCATGGCTCGATTCATTGAGGGCTTAAATCCTGATATAGCTGCCCAAGTTGATTTATACAATTACCTGGATATGGAGGAACTCTTACATAGAGCTATCAAGGTGGAAAAGCAACTAAGGGCTCGACAAAAGCTGAAAGTGACATCTAGCTCGAGTTCTTAGAGGGATTCCAAAGTCCCCTTCAAGCCAAATACTAATTTCAAGTCTAAGGAGGACAATAAGGTAAAACCCTTTCAGGTTAAGGGTACAACTGATTCAAAATCTTTCTCGTCTTCTAATCCTACTGCTTCTTCCTCTAAGGTTAGATGCTTTAAATGTAATGGTTTTGGTCATATTGCTTCACAATGTCCTAACAAACGAACTATGATTATTCTTAAGAATGGTGATGTGACTAGTGCTAGTAGTGAGTCTGAGGAGGATGAAATGCCACCCCTGACTGATGACTCAGATTTAGAGTAAACTGAAGCTGTAAATGATGAAGCCCTTGTGGCTAGGTGTGCTCTTAACATTCAACCTAAAGAAGATCTTGAGGTAAAGCAATGTGAGCATATTTTCCATACTCGTTGTTTCATCCACAAGAAGGTATGTAGTTTGATTATTGATGGTGATAGCTGCACAAATGTAGCTAGTACTTTACTTGTGGAAAAGCTGAACTTGCCTACTTTAAGGCACCTTACCCCTTATAAATTACAATAGCTTAATGATAGTGGGGAGGTAAAGGTAACAAAACAAGTGCTCATCTCTTTTTTCATTGGTAATTATCATGATGAGATTCTTTATGATGTAGTACCCATGTATGCTGGTCACTTGTTACTTGGTAGACCATGATAGTTTGATAGAAAGCTAAAACATGATGGATATAAAAATTATTACTCCTTTGTTTTTAATGGTAAGACCATTGTGTTGACCCCTCTTCGTCTTGTTCAAGCATATAAGGATCAATTAAAAATTGAAAGAGAGTGTAAGAAGAGAGAGCAAGAAAAGAAAGGTAAAGTGAGCGTGAGTGTTGAGAATGAGAAGAAGCAAGAGAAAGGAGAGCTGAGTAGAAAGGAAAAGAAAATTAAAGAAAAACATGAGAAAAAGAAAGTGAGTTTATTTTCAAGTAGAAGTGTGATCAAGAGAGCTCTTATTTGTGAAAATGCTTTCGTATTGCTTTATAAAGATATTTATCTTACTATTGATGATCTTGATCACTCTTTGCTTGCTAGTGTTACATCTTTATTGCAGGAATTCTATGACTTGTTCCCAGAGGAAATACCCGATGGATTTCCCCCTTTAAGAGGCATTAAGCATTGTATAGACTTTATCCCCGGAGCATCTATTCCTAATAGACCTGCTTATCGAGCAAATCTAGAAAAGACTAAGGACACGTTTGGTACGTAGAATGAATTTTGATGGGAATGGGAAAGGGAAAGGGAATGGGAATGGAAAGGAATCTTTATATTTATTTTTTTATTTCTAAAATTAAAAAAAAATACTTAGCCTTCTAAAAATATTATCCTCCACCTAGGTAAAGCTCATTCCATCAGTTTATTGAAGGAAAGCTCATTCCATCATTTAAAGGAAAATTTCATTCCATTGGAAAGGGAAGCCAGCGTACCAAACATAGGAGACCAGGGAATCCATATTCCTTTCCATTCCTTTCCCTCATATAGCCCTCATACCAAACATGCCCTAAGGAAATACAACATCAAGTGGAAGAGCTCATGAAGAAAGGCTTTGTTTGTGAAAGTCTAAGTCCGTGTGCTATCCCGGTGATTCTTGTGCCCAAAAAGGATGGCAAGTGGCGGATGTGTGTAGATTGTCGTGCCATCAACAAAATAATGGTAAAATATCGCTATCCTATCCCTAGGTTAAATGATATGTTTGATGAGTTGCACGATGCAAGTGTTTTCTCTAAAGTTAATCTTAGAAGTGGTTACCATCAGATTAGGATGAAAGAAGATGATGAATGGAAACTGCTTTTAAGACCAACTTTGGGTTATATGAATGGTTAGTTATACCATTTGGCTTGACTAACGCACCTAGCACTTTCATGAGTTTAATGAACCATGTCTTTAGACCTTTCATTAGAAGATTTGTTGTGGTTTACTTTGATGATATTTTGATCTACTCTAAGAGTCTAGAAAAGCATGTGATTCATTTGCATGATGTGTTTGTTGTGCTTAGGGAGAATAAACTCTTTGCCTATTTAGAGAAGTGCTCTTTTTTTTTGGATTCTGTGGTTTTTCTTGGATTTGTTGTAGGGGCTCGTGGCACACAAGTGGATGAGGAAAAGGTCAAAGCAATCCGAGAGTGGCCAACTCCAAAGAATGCGAGTGAAGTAAGAAGTTTCCATGGATTGGCGAGCTTCTATAGGCGATTCGTGAAGGACTTCTTTATTTTGCTGCCCCTTTGAATGATTTGGTAGAAAGAATGTGATATTCAAGTGGGGTGAAGCACAAGAGCGTGCTTTTAACATACTGAAGGAAAAACTAACTAATGCCCATGTACTTATGTTACCTGATTTTACTAAGGTTTTTGAAATTGAGTGTGACGCTTCTGGTATAGGCATAGGTGGTGTGTTGATGCAGGATTCTAAACCTATTACATATTTCAGTGAGAAATTGAGTGGTTCTACTTTAAATTATTCCACATATAATAAAGAGTTGTATGCCTTAAAATGAACTTTAGAAACTTGGCAACATTATTTGTGGCCTAAAGAATTTATTATCCATTCTGATCATGAGAGTCTTAAGTTTCTTAAGTCTCAGGGAAAATTGAACAAAAGGCATGCAAGTTAGCTTGAATTTATTGAAACCTTTCCTTATGTGATTAAGCATAAGCAAGGAAAGGAAAATGTTGTAGCTGATGCATTATCTAGGCGTTACACTTTGATTACTTCCATGCGTGCTAGATTGATAGGTTTTGAGATGTTAAAAGGCATGTATGAATCTGATTTTGATTTTGCTGATATTTGGAAATCTTGTGAATGACTATTATAGGTTTGATGAATTCCTTTTCAAAAAGAACGTTATGTGTTCCTATATGTTCCATTCGTGAGCTTCTTGTTAAGGAAACTCATGGTGGGGGATTGATGGGCCATTTTGGTGTAGAAAAGACTTTAGCTCTTTTGAATGAGCATTTTTATTGGCCTGGCATGAGAAAAGATGTGGTTGCTATTTGTTCTAGATGTATTACTTGTAAGCATGCTAAATCTAGAATTTAATCACATGGCTTGTATTCTCCTTTACTAGTTCCCTCTCACCCATGGACTGATATTTCTATGGACTTTGTTTTGGGTTTGATGTGAGACTCAGTAGAAACCCATTCTAGGAACCCCAAATTACATGGATCAGTGATCGAATTTTAGCAAGCAACACAAGAACAAATAATATGGACAATAAGCAACAAAGAACAAAGAACAAAGAACAAAGAAGAAGAAGAAGAAGAGATGTTGGTCAATGGAATTGAACCCTAAGAGAACCCGTCTCTTAGAACCCTAATCCTGGACGCCACAAAGGAAACCACTCCTTTGATAAGTCAAAGATTTTCTCCAGCACATAAAGGCCATAAGAGAAACCTCACAAATCAGAAATGATTCTGAAAAGATAATTCATTCAATCTGCCATCCTTGGAGTACAAGTGGGCCTTATATAGGCATTTGAAAAATAAAACCCTAAACAGAATAATTCCTAGGTTACATGGCAGGAAAAATAAAAGAAATTTAAATCTAAACAAATTCACCAAGAATGGTGCCTAAAATCTGAAACAGCAACAATCAAATTAAAACAAAATAAAACTAAGAGGATTTTGTGGAAAATGGCTGATTTTATGGAAAATGGCTAGACTCCTTCAATTAGGCTCCCTTTGGGCTTGGGCTAGCATCTTGTAGGAATGAAATAATCTTTATGCCAATTTGTTCCTTTTGGGCTTCATATTCAGCTAAGACTATGGGCTCCAAGTCTATTAGTTTTTGGATCACTCCATTCAAGGCCTCCTTCATAGCTTTGGCTCTTGATCTTGTACATGGGCCTCCCATACCTTGCAATGGATCTTTAGTTGGCCATCTTTTAGAGTCACGTCCAGCCCTTTTGTTTCCAAGTTCTTGATTTTGTTCAAACTTCTTCAAATCTCCTATCTCACCTCCATCATTCCCTCCCTCCTGAAAAGGATTCGTCCTTGAATCTCACTAGCATTCTTAGGTGTTGGCCACTCCCGAATTGCCTTCACCTTCTCTTCATCCACCCGGAGGCCATCACTACCTACAACAAAACCAAGGAAAATAACAGAATCCAAGCAGAAAGAGCATTTCTCTAAATTTGCAAAGAGTTTATTTTCTCTCAAAATAATAAACACAGAATGCAAATGCTTAACATGCTCTTCTAGATTCTTAGAAAACACAAGAATGTCATCAAAATACACAACAACAAACTTTCCTATGTAAGGGCAAAACATATGATTCATTAAGCTCATGAATGTACTAGGAGCATTAGTTAAGCCAAAGGGCATAACAAGCCATTCATACAAACCAAACTTAGTCTTAAATGCAGTCTTCCACTCATCACCCTCTTGCATCCTAATTTGATGATAACTACTTCTAAGATCTATTTTTGAAAACAAGCAAGCACCATGCAACTCATTAAGCATGTCATCAAGTCTAGGAATGGGATATCTATACTTAACTGTGATTTTGTTAATGGCTCGGCAGTCCACACACATCCTCCATTTGCCATCCTTCTTGGGCACAAGTATTACCGGAACAACACAAGGACTAAGGCTTTCTCTCACAAATCCCTTTTTCATGAGTTCTTCCACTTGTCTCTGAATTTCCTTAGTCTCTTCTGGATTTGCCCTATAAGCAGGTCGGTTAGGAAGAGATGCTCCAAGAATAAAATCAATCCTGTGTTCAATGCCTCTTATGGGAGGCAATCCATCCAGTACCTCTTTCGGAAACAAGTCTTTATATTCCTGCAACAAACTCAAAACACTAGAAGGAAGAGATTCATCAAGGTCACTAAGGGTTAGATAAACATCCTTATACAAAAGTACAAAAGATATCTCACTATATAAAGCCCTCTTAATCTCTCCTCTACCAGAAAATAATGTTACTTTCTTTTCTTCACTCTCTTGACTTTTCTTTTCAGTAGCTCTCTTTCCTTTTCTCTCTGATAAATACTAATTTCTATATGTTTTTACCCACATTTATTATTAATTTTAATGATCAATTTGAGCTTAATTGGATTTGTTATGCAATATTTGAATTTGTGGTTAATTTTGGAAAATAATACAATTTTGAATTAATTAAGAGAATTTTTGGATTTAAATTTCTAATATTCTATTTTCCAAAATTCTTTGATGATTAAATATTTTTCAAACCTTAAAACATTTTGTGCAGAATTGTTGGGCAATTAAATTGTGAAATTAAGGTGGATTAAAGGAAAAGATTGGAGCATAATTCCCATTAATTTTTGAATGGCATATTTGTAATTAATTAATTAGGCTCCATTTTCTTATTTGCTGGCAGAAAAATCACGTGGAGGGCTGCTGCTTCTTTTACCTTCTGGCTACATCAAGACTACATGATTAGCAAGGTTCTTATGTGGAATGAATGAGCACGTTGCGGCTGGAGAAAGGCGAGCTGAAGAAGCTGCTAAACTACATGAGGAAGCTCAACGCTGTGCAGAATGAAAGAAGCAACGTGGGCTAGATGCATGAGAGCTGGAGAAAAGACGCAGAAAACGTGAAGAGAAAAGCTGCTGCATGACGTGAGAAACACGAGCTGAATGGTAGCTGTTGCACGAGCCGAATTATAAGTCACCAGACCAGTAGCTGAGCAGAGCAAAATAACGTGAAAAACGCATGCAGAAGCTACGCTTTTAACACGTTAAAAATGAGCTGGAATGAGCTGAAACAGAAGGAGCAAAACAGAGGTTCAAACAAGCTGAATGAAGAGCTGCAAATCGAGGAAGAGAAGCTCGATGAGTGGTTCTATGTAGAGCAGATGCATGGGAGAACTAGTTGCAAGCAAAGGGAAGGAACTGAACAAACCAAGCAAGCCACAAACAGAAGCTATGTGAATGAGCTGAAAAACAGAGCATGAAACAGCAAGCTAAGCATGTGAGAATTTATTGAAATAATAAGCTGGAAATTAGCTACAGAATTACGTGGATTAATGAGGCAGCCAACTCAAACTGCTGGTTTGAAGAAGCTGGAAGATGCTAACGCTGGAAGAAACAAGAAGCTTGAAGGCGCTGATGCTGGAAGCCCACATGAAGAGGCTTTCACGTGAAGAATAATTAATGAAAAGCAGCAGCATGGAATTATATTAGAAACATGATTTCAGCATGCAAAGCTTACGTGGTGTTAGTCAAATAAAAGAGTCACGTGAACAGCAGCAAGTTAAAGCGTCCAGAAGCATTCTAAGGAGGATTCATACATCATTCACGCCTCTCACAGTCCCGCACAGCCATGCCTCTGAATTATCACCAGAGTTTGCTCCATTCATGCCTCAAACTCTCAGCAAATTTTTGCCTATATATAGATGCATCCATTCATCAAGGAGAGCGTGCTTTTGAACGAGGAAGAGGAACAGAAAAGGGTGGTTTTGAACGAAGAAGAGGAGAGCCAAGGAGAACGTCCAGGGAGCAGTTTTTTTTTTGTGATTTATCCATGGCTAATGCAAATCCTATCAACTCTTCTCCAATTACATTCTCCATGGCAGCTTAATTCACCCATGGTGGCTAGCTGAAAATTGGAAGCTCCCAGATGAAGATTTGAGCTCTATTTTTTCCTACAAAATTGGATAATTATTCCCTACTATGTCTTTTAATTTTCAGCATTAAATCTTTGATTAATTTGACTAGGTTTAGTTAATTGATTTAGGAATTTAGTTGCTGAAATTTTATTAATTTATTTTATGAATTGAATTTGATTTTGGAATTTTGATTTTGATCATCATATGCTTATAAAAAAATTCCAGAATTAATGTGCAATTTGCTTTCAAATTCCTCTTGATTTTGGGTTAATTGATACAATGGTTATTGGATTAATTAACTAGAAAATTGTGTGCAATTAAAGGTTTGAGGAATTAATCTAATTGGTCAATTAGTATCTTAAGTAAATTGTGCATGTGCTTGAATTTGGTTAAAGTGTGTTCTTGTTCTTAATTCAATTAATTAATTATTCAAGGTTTCTTGTGGTTGCAAATTCCTTGCATAATTAATAAATTGAGTCTTGGATGGTTATTCAAGAATTTTTATAAGGAATACACTAAAAAGCAAGGAATTAATTCTAATTTTGGTAAACTAAATCAAGGGCAAGGATAATTGAATTCTAGGGAGTCCAATGCAAAGCTAGCTACCATATTCTCTTAATTGTTCATCTCATTTAGTTTTAAAGTCTTTTGATTTTTGTCAAATAAATTTAGTTCAATTTGATTCTAGTACTTCAACCCCAAATTAAGTTTCAGTAGCAATACTTAGAATAACCTTTCCATAAACGAATTAAGGCATAAACTCCAAGGGAGATGACCTAGGATTGCACGATTAACTATAAAAATTTATATCACTTCCTAGTTTTATTTGAGATTGAACGACACAATCGTCACTCTCCATTTCACTTTCTTTTCTTTCTTTCTCACGCACTTTCTTTTCTTTCTCTCTTAGCTTGCATTCTTGAGTAATTCGCTTTTGATCCTCATATGCCTGCAAGGGTCTAAGAGGGGTTAGCATAATGGTTTTCTTATTAAACTCAAGAGAATACCTGTTAGTATAACCATCATACTTAACTTTCCTATCAAATTGCCAAGGTCTACCTAATAATAAGTGTCCAGCATACATAGGAACTATATCACACAAAACCTCATCATTGTAACTTCCTATAGAAAATGCTACAACAACCTGTTTAGTAACTTTAACATCCCCATTATCATTGAACCACAACAAATTATAAGGAGTGGGGTGTTTTCTAGTTGGCAAACCTGTTGCTCCCATTATCAATGATAAGACTACATACCTTGTTGTTAACAAAACACCTAGTGTGAAATATATACTCTCGTTGTTCTTTTTCAAGCTCTTTTTTAGGTTGAATGCTAAGAGCATGCCTTGACACTAGAACCTCACCAAATACAGCTTCAGCTACCTCCACATCAAATTCATCACCTCCATTGGAGCTCAACTCAGCTTCCACTTCTTCATCACCACTACTTTCACTAGTAACAACACCATTCTCAAGCAAAATCATAGTCCTTTTATTTGGACATTGTAAAGCAATGTGACCAAAACCTTGACATTTAAAGCATTTAATTTTAGAAGAAATAGAAGAAGATTTAGGTTCAGATTTACCTTTAGAAGTAGGTGTTTGCATCTTCAACTTATTCTCCTCTTTAAGCTTGGTTTCTCCCTTAAACTTGAAAGAGGACTTGAAGTCTTTGTTGGAACTAGCATGTGATTTCAATTTCTATTTTGCCTTAAAATGCTTCTCCACCTTAATGGCTTTATGCAACAACTCTTCCATATCAAGGTAGTTTTGCAATTCAACTTCTGTAGCAATTTCAGGGTCTAAGCCACCAAGAAATCTTGCCATTGTAACTTCTGAATCTTCTTCAATGTCAGCTTTGATCATGGCAATTTGCATTTGCTGAAAATATTCTTCCACACTCATAGATCCTTGTTTGATTTTGTGGAGCTTTTTGTGCACATCCCTATAGTAATGGGTAGGGACAAATCTCTTCCTCATGAGAGCCTTCATTTCTAGCCAAGACCGAATTGGACCCTCTCCAGAATGCCTCCTACTAGTGGTTAATTGATCCCACCATAGGCTTGCATAATCTGTAAACTCCAAAGCAGCTAATTTCACTTTACTTTCCTCTGAAAAAGATTGGCAGTCAAATATAAACTCAACTTTTCTTTCCCATTCAAGGTATACATCAGGATCAACTTTCCCTTGAAAGGAAGGGATTTTCATCTTGATATTACTAAATGCATCTTTCTTTTGAGGTGGAGCTCTCCTAACTCTTTCATGTTGGCTTTCCTCCTCAAAATCAGATTCATCTCCTCCTAGAACGTTTTTACCACGTCTTGCCTTGCTATTGGAAGAAGAAGAATCTATTTGATCCAACCTAGTATTTAGCCTCTTGAATTGTTCTTGAACAGATTTGATGAACAATTTAAGGTCAACTTGGTTATCTTCACTTTCAGACATGATTGGCACCTGAAATGTTAGTGAATAGCAAGAGAAAGGACCTAACCACTCCCTCTCATGTTTCACTCTAAATGATGCAAATTCACTCGTGTTTCACACTTGTAATGGCTTTTACAATGATGAAAACACTCTTGCCTTTTTCCTCTCCACTTGCTTCCTATAGTGTACTAAATTAAATCCAACAAATCAAAAGAAGTAGCAACTGAAGTGGCAATCTCAAATTAGAATTCAAGATGCAAAGTTCTCCAAGAGACAACAAAAGTCCAACATTTAAAAAAAAAAATTCGTAAGTGCAACCAATGGAAAATACAGCAAGTGATTAGGAAAGGAAACGAAGTCAATGAATTTATGGAACAAATGGTATGTGGCAGATTATGGGAGAATAAATGGTTAAATGATTAATTATCAAGAGGAAGGATGGAAAGGAAATTAGAATCTAAAATCAGTAATGAAGCAATCAGAAATTTGAAATTTAGAACAAGGTGAATGAATGCAAATTTCCTTTTATGAACTATGCACAATATGACATTTAATGACCAGATCAACTCAAGGAATCAAAAATGGTAATTCCAAGAATAGATGATTTTCAGCAATTGTAATTTAAGTCAACAATTTATAATTTCCAGCACTACTTTCTTTTTCACAGATTTTGACTTCCCCTTTTTTTTCTTTTTTTTTTTTGCAACTTTTCCTTCTTTTCTTTTCTTTTCCCTTTTTTTTTTACTGTAATATACTCTCTCTCTTTTTTTTTCGAATCTCAAAGGTGCTGAAATTTGCAAATAGAACACCAGATTTCTGAAAGATCAGAATGACATGCACGCAAGAAACAGCTATAACTTGCTCTAGAAAAATCGGATTGACGTGATTCCAAAACGAGAAAAAAGAAGAGATCTTAAGACACAAGAAAGACTTATTACATGTCCAAAAATACGAAGGAAAACACCAGAAATAGCCGCACAAAAATAAGGATGAACAGAAACTAATCAAACAAAATAAGGGAAAAGAACAAAGAAAAAGTGGATGAAACCAACCTCAACCAATGCTCTGATACCAGATGATGTGAGACTCCATAGAAACCCATTCTAGGAACCCCAAATAACACAGATCAGTGATCGAATTTTAGCAAGCAACACAAGAACAAATAATATGGACAATAAGCAACAAAGAACAAAGAACAAAGAACAAAGAAGAAGAAGAAGAAGAGATGTTGGTCAATAGAATTGAACCCTAAGAGAACCCGTCTCTTAGAACCCTAATCCAGGATGCCACAAAGGAAACCACTCCTTTGATAAGTCAAAGATTTTCTCCAGCACACAAAGGCCACAAGAGAAACCTTACAAATCAGAAATGATTCTGAAAAGATAATTCATTCAATCTGCCATTCTTGGAGTACAAGTGGGCCGAAAAATAAAACCCTAAACAGAATAATTCCTAGGTTACATAAAAGAAATTTAAATCTAAACAAATTCACCAAGAATGGTGCCTAAAAATCTGAAACAGCAACAATCAAATTAAAACAAAATAAAACTAAGAGAATTTTGTGGAAAATGGCTAGACTCCTTCAATTAGGCTCCCTTTGGGCTTGGGCTAGCATCTTGTAGGAATGAAATAATCTTTATGCCAATTTGTTCCTTTTGGGCTTCATATTCAGCTAAGACTATGGGCTTCAAGTCTAATAGTTTTTGGATCACTCCATTCAAGGCCTCCTTCATAGCTTTGGCTCTTGATCTTGTGCATGGGCCTCCCATACCTTGCAATGGATCTTTAGTTGGCCATCTTTTAGAGTCATGTCCAGCCCTTTTGTTTCCAAGCTCTTGATTTTGTTCAAGCTTCTTCAAATCTCCTATCTCACCTCCATTAGGGTTTGCCTAAATCTTCCACTGGGAAAGATAGTGTCTTTGTTGTTGTGGATAGGTTTAGTAAAATGGCATATTTTATTGCTTGTTCCAAAACTAATGATGCTATGTATGTGGCAGAATTGTTTTTCAAGGAGGTTGTTAGGTTGCATGGTGTGCCAAAAACTATTGTTAGTCATAGAGATGTGAAATTCTTAAGTTATTTTTGGAAAACATTGTGGAATAAACTTGGCATTAAGCTTTTATTTTCTACAACAGCACATCCACAAACCGATGGGCAGACCGAGGTTGTTAATAGAACCCTCTCTACTTTATTAAGAGCTATCATTCAAAAGAATCTTAAGAATTAGGAGAAGTGTTTGCCCCATGTCGAATTTGCTTATAATCGTGCTGTTCATTCTGCTACAAAATTCTCTCCCTTTGAAATTGTTTATGGCTTTAATCCTTTAACCCTGTTAGATTTGCTTCCTTTACCTTCAAATGAGTTTACTAACCTTGATGGTGCTAGGAAGGCAAAATTTGTGCAGGATTTGCATGAGAAAGTGAAAGCCAATATTGAGAGAAGGAATAAGCAAATTGCTAACCAAGTTAACAAAGGTAGAAGGCGTGTGGTGTTTGAACTCGGCGATTGGGTGTGGGTTCATTTGCGAAAAGAACGTTTCCCAGAGTAAAGGAAGTCAAAACTCCAACCTAGAGGAGATGGTCCCTTTCAAGTTCTTGAAAGGATTAATGATAATGCTTATAAAATTGACTTGCCTAGTTCTTATGGAAATATTAGTGCCACTTTTAATGTAACTGATCTTTCTTCCTTTGATATTGCAGATTCGAGGACGAATCCTTTTCAAGAGGGAGGGAATGATGCAATAGCACCAAGAGACCTTGCTGAGCATAGAAGTGGACTTAATGAAGGATATGGTGCTAAGTTTTAAGCCCAAGGACGTGATTTGCAAATTAAAACCCAAGAGTTCAAATCAAATGTACCCAAAGATCCATTGTAAGGTATAGGAGGCCCAATTACAAGAGCTAGGGACAAAGCAATAAAAGAAGCCTTCAATTGTTTGATTCATAAGCTTCATAACTTAGAGCCCATTTATTTGATTCAAGATAGGGCCCAAGAAGATGTAAAAGGTGTGATCATGCTAACCATTCTACAAGAGGAGTGCCAAGGCCCAATTGGAGTCCAATTGCAAGAAATAAAAAAAATCATGTGTCAACCATGCGATTTTTAATGAAGCATGAGTATCCTATGTGGACTATTTAAAGAAGCTAATTAATTTTGACTAGGATTCTTATGAATTTCGTTTTTATTATTTTATTATTTTTTTAGACTTGGTCAAGGAGCTTATCTAGGAGATTAAGTTAAAATTAATATCCTAATCTTGTTCCTTGATTTTAGGTATCATTCAAAATAATTCTAATCAGATTTTAGAGTTCAACTTTTATTAAGATTTTAAGTCTTTTAGAAACTTTGCCTATAAAAGGCTCTCTATTGTACTCTATTTTAGATCATGAATAAATGAATTTGAGTATTATTCAATACTTTGTGAGGCTTTTGCTTCTTTGTGTTCTCTGAGAGTTCACGTGACTTATCAAAGGAGTGGTTTTCCTTTGTGGCGTCTTGAGGCTAGAGTTCTAAGAGACAAGTTCTCTTAGAATCTTTCCTTTGACCAACATTCTTGTTTCTAGCCGGTCCCGGGCAAAGTTTTGAATTGTTGAAGGTCCTCTAGGGCTTGTTCCTAGTGGGTCTTGCATCATGAAAAAAGCCAAGAGAAAAGTAAAAAGGAAAATTAAGAAACAAATGGGTTAGTGGTGCCTTAAGGGTCCTAGCTCCATAAGGTAATTATCTCTTCCTATTTTACATGCATTTGATTGTATGAATGAGTTGAGATAGTTGTATATTTGATTATAATTTTATGAGTTATGCATTGAATTGGCTTATATCATGAGTTCTATGTATGTATGATGTTATGTTTCGCTCTTAGCTCACTATGGCAAGGAATCAAGTGTAATAGCTCTTTCTTAGCACAAAGTTAAGTCTAGTTGAGTCTAATTAGTATGTTTTTATGCCATGGCTAAATAAAAGTTAAAGTTTCATGCCAATTCTCATGTTTGAGTTACTTGAGGCATATAGCTACAATGCATGCATTTCTTCATTTGCATTGATATGGATTGAAATTTGCTACTCAAATTCCCTAAAGAATCTCACCCCATTTATCTCTTGCTAATTATGTCAAGTACTACAAGCAAGAAGAAAGAACTCGAGAAGAATTAACCTCTTAGAAATGATGTAATAGGAAGCTTGTAACACCATATATTTCTAGCATGCTTCCGATCATTTCTAAGTCTCACATGATCAATTGAACAAAAGGGAATGGACAATGACATTAAAATAATGCCTTATTTCGCGTTACGTCACGTATAAAAATTCCATTCGGTGTCACACGGACCATATGAGCTCATACAACACATTCTCATATTTAATTACATACATACAACTCATTTGCATAACCAAAGTTGGCCCACAACTCGTGGAACTCAAAGGGGACCATCAAATTCCCACTCTTATTTTCGGCCAGAAATTCAGTTTTTCTGTCACAAATTCAGAAATTCATAACTAAATCCACAAAATTTGAAATCCAACAAACTTTACCATTCCAGAAAGCTCTGGATGTCTACCCCATGATAAAAATAGTTTCAACTCATGAAACATTAAGGGGAGAGCATTTGACATCCGAAAAGCCACTGGGGTTGCTGCTGTCTGGGCCACTGGTTCAGTTTACTGATAGGAAGTTTCAAAATTTGTAACTAATTCTATAAAAATTGAAATCATTCATTCTTGACCATTATGGAAAGCTACACATGTCTAATTTATTCTAAAAATATGCCCAGGCCATGAAGCATAACACAGAAAACGTTTGACATGCGAAAAGGGGTTAAGGTTCGGACAGCTACTGGTACTGATGCAAGTGTCTGCTATGAACTTCGAAAATGTCCAATTAATTCCAAAAAAATCCAATCCATGAAAATAATACCAATTTGGAAATCTATGAACATTAAATTTATAGTAAAAATAGACTCAGACCAGAGAAAGCACGCTTAGCTACCCAAATTCAATGGAACAGTGACTCAGGTCGTGCTGAGCTACTGCTACTGTCCCAGAAATTCAAAAATTCATATCTCTCAGTTCAGACCTCCAAATGAGGTGCTTCCAGTTGCTACAAGTCACTGTGAATGCGTAGTTTCTAGCTATAAAATTTCGTATCCATTGGACCATGTTTGCTCCTCGGATGACACAATTTCAAAACTGACCAAATGAACAGTACCAGTACAAATCCGAAATTCTGATACCAACTTTGAAAAATCATAGAAAATTCCACAGACCTCCAAATGACCTGATCTTTGGCTTCCCAAAAAGCTCTAGGCAAGATCTACTTGCATGAAAAATTCCAAGTTAAGAAGAGGTCATTTGGTCAGATTTTGCCATAGCTCAAGCTTATGGCAATTTTGGTCCCAACAAGAGGCAACTTTGGTTCAAATGAGTCATCCATGGTTCCACACACATTTGAGCAACTTAGAAAGCATAAATATAGCATAAATAAGTCCCTCATAAGGTCTGAACTCTCATGCAACTCAAATTCACCATGCCACTTCCATAAACATACATACACAAATGGGTTCCCAAGTGGTCAAAATACATAATTCTACTCATTAGACTCTATTCTTGATACATACACTAACTTTACATAGTTTTACACGTGTTCAAAGTGTCATGGCTCAAAAATAACATTTATATATCTACTTTTACATTCTAGTCATCATAGTATATCAAAATATAAAGGTTTGCCAAGAGATGGAGATTTAAGCTCCTTGGCTTCCATCCTTTGGGTCTTGAACTCCACCTAGATCATATGAGATGAGAGAAAGGAGGGGGTGAGATTCATTGAATCTCAATAGCTCATACACTTATTCAATCACATTTTCAAGGCATATAACATGTCAAGGGTACAAGTATGCAACTACTCAATCGATGAAGCATTCAATTTCCACATTTTTATGTCACAAACACATGTCAAGAATAAGAATAAGCTCTAGGGACTTTTGGGTTGGCCTCACCCCATATCTAGGACTTTTGGATTGCCTTATTCTTGGTTCTTGAGACTTTTGACTTAACCTCACCCATCCAAGGGACTTTTGGCCTTGTCTCACCCATGCCATGATACTTTTGGCATCTCCTCACCCACATTAAGGGACTTTTGGCACTACCTCACCCTTATGAGCTATTTCCATCATTCAAAGACATTCAAGAAAGCATATTGGTACCAAAATAGCAACATAGCATCAAGTGGCATGTCTTAAACATATAAACATACACACAAGCACACAATGACACCATATGCAACAAGAAAATGCAATAAGAAAAGGTGGAGAGCTACCTTGGGGCAAATTCAAGCTTTACTTTGCTTGTTTCTTCTCCTTTTCGGTTCCACAAACACAAGAAGGTGGGGTTGGATTTCTTTGGCCTATTCACAATAAACAACACTAAATTATACTCTTGGAACAAATTATGACATCCAACTCATTCTTAAGACTACACTTTGGTCTATTTGTCACAATATGGTTCCATTAAGGACCTAATGAAGCAACTACCATAATTAACAATCTTGGTTCCATTCTCTTTCCATATTTAGACCTCTTGACCTCATTTAAGGTCCTTGAAGCCATCACACACTCACTTTCACAAACCTAGGTCCATGTTGCTTCATAAGGTTACATTATGGAAGCCATTGTCTCATCTCCCAACCTAAGGCTTCTAAATTTTTTCCAAGGGTTTCTTCTATCTTCTTTTATCATATAAAGTCCCAAATCAAGTTTGGAACTATTTAAAATACTCCCTAGCTCTAAGGGTCTTGACCTAGTTATGCTTCCATTAAAAACCCATGGAGTTTGGGATTTTTTCTTAATGGATGGGGCACTTGGAAGGCTCCCTAAGAATTTTAGAAACTCAAACAAACACTCACATATGATGGGGAAGTCTTGAATCAACCAGATTTTAACTTACATTCAAGCACCCTACACTTTTCCAACTTGAATTTTACTAGTTTTTCATGCATTTCTTTGGTATAATCCATCTTCCCATGCCTTAGTTTGATGGATTCTTTTGGATTATAAAACAGAAACTCTTCCCTCTTCATGGTTCTGGTTGAGACATCCTACCATGGAAGAGGAGAAGGGTATGGAAGCCATTGTCTCATCTCCCAACCTAAGGCTTCTAAATTTTTTCCAAGGGTTTCTTCTATCTTCTTTTATCATATAAAGTCCCAAATCAAGTTTGGAACCATTTAAAATACTCCCTAGCTATCTCTAAGGGTCTTGACCTAGTTATGCTTCCATTAAAAACCCATGAAGTTTGGGATTTTTTCTTAATGGATGGGGCACTTGGGAGGCTCCCTAGGAGTCTTAGAAACTCAAACAAACACTCACATATGATGGGGAAGTCTTGAATCAACCCAGATTTTAACTTACGTTCAAGCACCCTACACTTTTTCAACTTGAATTTTACTAGTTTTTCATGCATTTCTTTGGTATAATCCATCTTCCCATGCCTTAGTTTTATGGATTCTTTTGGATTATAAAACAGAAACTCTTCCCTCTTCATGGTTCTGGTTGAGACATCCTACCATAGAAGAGGAGAAGGAGAAAAAGAAGCAACAAAGGGAGAGAAACTACCTTGCAATCAAGCTTCCTTCAAGAACCCTTCCTCTTCCCTCTTTCTCCTCCTTAAATTTCGAATTTAGCTCCTCTGATCTGGACCCAAATCAGCACCCAAAAATACATTAAAACCATGGAAAGATGAAGCAAGAAGGGGAGGATGAAGTTTCAAGAGGAAAGAGCATGAAAACCTTACACTTTCTCACCTTTTCTTTGGCTTTTCTTCCTCCAAAATTTCCTCCCTTTGTGCGCCTAAGACAGCAGCTCCATTTCTGAGTTTTGGGCAGAAGAAAGTCGGTTTAGAGATGGGGGAGCTGAACGTGGCTTAAAAAGGGAGTTTGGAAGCTTCTTTTGTGCACTTTGTTTCCATTTTTGCCCTTCCATAATGGCATTTCCGGTTTGGCTTTGTTTTAGCTCCTTTTTGAGAACCGTCTTTTCCATCATAAAATTAAGATTTCCAATTTAATAAAATACCTTTGGAATCACTCAAATCGGAGCTAAAACCTTCCCGAACGAACCGGTCAAAGTTTAGGTCAACCGACGTCGGAAAGAGTACACCGGAGGGGCTTTACCAGTCCCGGGGCTTCCCATGGTTTTTGGGGCCTCTGAGAACCCTGGGCAACTCAAAATTTCCATTTAAAAAGCCCTCCTAGGTGTTTTTCTAAAATTGAACTTATTTACAAAAATGCCACTGGCCATTCGGCAAATTTTTCGAATCACTCCGACCCTAGTTTTTAGGCAACTCAAGGCTCAAATCCTCGTTTTCTATCATTTAAAATTTTATTTGGCCTTGAATCACTCATCTCAGGGGATTTGCTTTTCAAACTGGCCCGTTCCAGCGATTGTACGACGTACCGGGCGTTACAAAGCTTTTGTCATGCTTATGTATTTGATGTATATTATGGAACCAAATGGATAGCCACATAGTGTATATTATGATGATATGTAGTTAGGACCTCATATACAAGATCATGAATATGAGTATATGCCATTTTGATGTAAATACAAGTGCATGGAAGTTGATTTGCTATGTTATGCATTATAGGTTCTATGTGCAATATGGGATGTGAGATAGCAATTTTTAGTTGTTAGCCTTATTTCATGTAATGGTTCCTTTGGAAATTAAGCATGAATAAATTAAAATTTGCTTAAAGCAAGAGATTGCAATTTAGGGGCAACCAGATTTTAGTTTAAATGAGCTATAAATTGCATCTGTTCTATTCATAGCCCAAATGACTTATTTTAGGGCCAAAATTTGGTGGACACTTAGAGGATCTATAAAGCTTTCTACAAGTCAAAGATGGTATTTTTGCTCTATAAAAATATTTGAGGAATTTTAAATCTGGTCCAGAAATATGGAATTATGCAGTTATTATTCATACGTTATGGCCTCAATTTTTGTATCCTTGGATCAAATGGATTCATTTTCACTTGAAATTTTTACAATATAAAATTCATATCATAAGCTTTCCATAAGCCCTTAATTTGGATAAATCAAAGTTATGAAATTTTGAAATTTAGCTTATATTATGTCAAACGAGGCCAAAAATGGTTATATGGCTCTTTTATGCAGATGAGGTTTATCTTATGATTAAGTTGAAACAAATGTATATATAAAGTTTATGAAGTGAAATGAAAAAAAATTCAAAATTTGATCTCTACAGGCTCATTTACCACATAATAAGGGCTAAAAAACCATTGCCAAAAGTTTTGCTGCTAAAGTATTTTGTTGCCTTAGATAGGAAATGACACTAGTTAAATTATAAGAAGTATGTTATGAAAATTTTTTGTATCAAAGCAGAAGTTCAGACATGTCTAATATGGTTAGTGTAATGAATGTAAATTTCGTAAAAATGACGAAATGAGCCGTATAAAAGCAAGTCCTCTAAAATGAGTTAGATAATATCCCAAAAAATTTGGGTAAAGTCCTAAACTCCTAAAAATGATAATTCTAGGTTCAGATGGAAAGAAAAACGGAGTTAGGATGGAGAAACAATTTGTGACGAAAATTAACGAAACGTAATAGAATTTTCATAAATAAATGTAACTTTTGGAAAAATATATAGGAGGACTTTTTAAATGGCAAATTTGAGAGGCCCAAGGTTCTCAAAGACCCCAAAAATTATGGGAAGCCCCAGGACCGGTAAAGCCCCTCCGGTATACGTTTTCCAATTATGGTGAGCCCAAACTTTGACAAATTTGTTTGGTAAAGTTTTAGCTCCAAATTGAGTGATTCCAATGGTATTTTATTAAATTAGGAACCTAGATTTTATAATGGAAAAGAAAGTTCTCAAAAAGGAACTAAAACGAAATCGAAACGAAATTGCCATTACAAAAGGATGAAATTAAAATTTTTGGAAAAGTATGCTTCTAGAAACTCCTACACACTTCTCCTTTCTTCTCCCACCTTCTTAAGCATGAAACTTTCGCCTAAAATACAGAAAATGCTCAGCTCTCTTAGGCACAAAAGAAGGGGAAGAAAAGGAGGAGAAAAATCAAGGAAAAGGTAGGTAAATCCATGGAATTTCATACTCCTTCTTCCTCCAACCTTGCTCCTCTCCTTCCATGCTTTCTTTTTATGGTTTTCTTGAGATGATTGAATCATTTTTTTGTCCAGCACATAAGGGGAGAGTCTAAATTAATTGAGAGGAGGCCAACCAAGGAGAAAAAATATTGAAAACAAGCTTAAACCTAAGGTAAATCCTTGTTTATGTTGCTTTCTCCTCTTGCTTCTCCTTGTGTATAATTTCAACCTTGTATAGAACCATTAGAGGGGAAAGAATTTTGTCCAAAAGCAAGAGAGAAACAAGGGTTTTAGGCCATGGGGAGATGGAATATGGCAAGAAATTCCAAGGAAAACTAATAGAAAATAAGATAGAAAAGTGTAGGCTTCTTTAGGGTTTTATAAAATCTGATTTGTGTGAGTAATTCCTTGGCTATTTGAATATTTCCTTGAGCTCCTAAGACCTCTAGAGACCCTCCCAAGTGGCTCTCCCATCAAGGAAAAATCAAGAAGCTTGTGAACTCCTTCCTTGGTGAATATCTCAACCTAGGCTAGATCATAGAGCTAGAGAGTGTTTTAATTTATTCTAACTTTGGTTTGGGACTTTATATAATATTAGAAGATGGGAGAAACCATTAGGAAAAATTTAGGAGCCATAGATTGGAAGATGGAGCAATGGTGTCCATAATGGTGTCTTAAGAAGCAATTTGATTTTCCAATTGTGCAAGTGAATGTGTGAGGGACCCAAGAACCTTAAATAAGTTTAAGAAGTCTAGAAATAACAATAGAATGGAGCCTAGAACTTGAAATATGAGAGTTGCTTTATTAGGCCATTATGGAACCATTATGCCACTTATGAGACTAAGTATGTATTCAAGCTTTGGTTTAGTGTCTTGGCTTGCTTCAAGTGTGTAATTGTGGGTTGTTTATGGTGGCTAGGCCAAGAGAACCCTACTCCACCTATGTGCACTTATGGGACTGAAAAAGGGAAGGAAAAGGATAAAAAAAACTTGCATAAATCCAAAGTAGCTCTCTACCTCATTTTCCTTGCATTATTGTGTGCATATGTTATTGTATGCTTGTGCATGTTTTTGTGACTTAATGATATGCCACTTGATGCCTTGACTTTACATTAGTACCAATGTGTTTTTTTGAATGACTATAGTTATGGACATGGCTCATAAGGGTGAGGTGGTGCCAAAAGTCCCTTAATGAAGGTGAGAAGATGCCAAAAGTCTTATGGCATGGGTGAGACAAGGCCAAAAGTTTCTTGGAAGAGTGAAGCCAAGTCAAAAGTCCTTAGACCAAGAGTGAGGCAAATCTAAAAATCCTAAAAATGGGGTGAGGCAAAACCAAAAGTCCCTAGAGCATGGTCTTGGCTTAAATGTGAATAAGTAGCATGAGAATTGTGACCTTACATACTTTATGATTGTCATACCTTCCATACATATGCTTTGATGCTTGAAATCTTACTCTCCTTTCCCTTTCCATCTTAAATTAGCTAGCTGGCTCACAAGAAGTAAAGAGAGCAAGCCAAGAGCCTTGAGTGGCTATACTTTAAATATTTTGTAGTTTTCTTTGTGTATAAATATGAGAGTGATATTTTACATGTTATTTTTGTAATGTAAGACCTTGAACAAATGTAATATTATGTATGAATGATGTATGAACCTTGTATGGTGCCAAAACAATGGAATGTACCTCAAAACAGAAGGCCTTGTTGGCTATATTCAAGCTAAAGAAAGAAGTAGATTGTCGTAGATGAAGCATAAAAGAGAAAGTTAGACATTCCCAATAATAAAGAGATGAAGGATAGAGGAATAATAAGCTTAGCCAACTTACAGGGAATAGATAAGTGACAGAAGAGTAATGGGCTTCATATATGAGTCTAAGAAATGATGAAGGGGCCCGTGAGCTTGGAGACAAGAGAGTATGGTGTGATGACCTAAAAGAGCATAGAGGGCATGCAAGAGAGCCCAACAAGCAAATGGACCCATTACAAGGCATAAGAAGCCCAATGACTAGAGGAAGAGCTAAAGCCATGAAGCAAGCTTTGAGTTGCATTGTCCAAGAAGTTCAAGAGCTTGAACCTATGTTTTTGCATCAATTTGAAGAGTTACAAGGCCCAAGGGACGTAATCCTCATTGTCCAAACCCAATAAGACATGCTGCAAGGTCCAAATGGAGTCCAACTTGAAGAAATCAATTAACAAGCATGTGCAAATCACATGGGTAAAAAAAGTGACGTGAATAGGAGCTTTAAATCTAATTAGTATGTCTTTTAATTGCTTTTCATTAGTTTGAACAAGGCCATTTAGCCAAGACTTAGGATTTAAGTTTCAAATTTTGTTTATTTCCATATTTCTTAGTTGCTGAAAACTTACAGATTACTTTCTTTCCTTTTCATTAGGATTTCTTGTAGTAAATGGCATTATCTCTTCCCATTAAAATTATATTTTTTGTTTCCTATTTCTTAAAGGAGAATTCTTAGAGATTAAGTTAGGTTTAGGGTTTTCTTTTATGCTTACTTAATAGGCCATCTATTGTACTTTTGGGAGACTTAAATGAATTCAGAATTTTATTTCTCATTGTAAGAATTCTTGCTTATGTGTGTTCTTCTTTAGAATACAAATGACTTATCAAAGGAGTGGTCTTCCTTTGTGACATCTCAAGGCTAGGGTTCTAAGGGTCGAGTTCTCTTAGGGTCTTATCCACTTGACTAACATTTCTTGTTCCTAGCCGATCTCGGGCAAAGTGTCATCTTGTTGAAAGTTTCTAGGACTTATTCTTACGAAGTCTCTCATCATTTAGTATCAGAGCATAGGTTTTCTAGTGCATGGTATATCTTTATGTTTCCCTTCTGCTGTTCTTCATACCTTTTCTCCTTCCATTTGTCTTACCTTTTTCATATTTGCCTTTGTCTTCCATCTTCTTCCTTCTTCCTTCTTCCATTGTTGTATGCCTCCATCCTCCTTTTCTTACCATCCATAGTTTGTTTTTCTTGTGATTTGCTAAATTGTGTGTGAGTTTTCTCCCTTTTCCAAATTTTCATTTTTTTTTCAAAAAAATAAAGAGCATGTGATACTCCAAAAAAAAATTCAAAAAAAAAGTGAAAAAGAAAGAAAGAAGACTTTCCAATTTAAGTTGAGTAACTATCAAGTTCTTTCCTTTTATGTTCAAGTAACAAATTTCCTATTTCATTGTGACTGATTGCAATTACTTGGCATCCAATTAGTTTTCTATTTTCAAAGTTCCTATTTTGACTAACCTAGATTGCAAGTTGTAGCAAGTTGCCAATTTGTGAAGAACTTACATTACAAGTAGCAATCACTTTCCTAATTTTGTAAACTTGGGTGGTAAGCTTCCAAATTTCCTAAATTGAATTCGACTTTCCTTTTTTTTTTTTGTAATTCTTTCCTATTTTTCTTTTCTTTCCAAACTGCTTGTTTTTTATCCTTGCCCTTCTAAATTCTTATCTGCTTCCTAATTTGTTTCTTGCCTAATTCTTATTTCCTTCCTATTTCCATATTTACTGACTTTCTTTCCTTCCTTTTTTTGCTTTAGATCTCATTGTTTTCTTTCCAAATCCTTCAAGTTGTGCCTCTCTCCTTCCTTGATCAGGTCTAAAATGTGATTTAACCTTTCCCTTTCACATCCAATTTCCAAATTTCATTTTTTTTATGAATCTACTCCCTTTTCTTTGATGTTGTTTCATTTAACTTTCTCCTTTTTCCTTTTTGTTTTGATTTCTTTCTTTTCCCCTTATTGCTTCACATTTTTCTTCTTTTCTTTTGCATTATTATTACTGCACCTTGCCCCTTTTTCTTTTGACTCCTTGAGGATTTTAACTTGGAATTTTCTAGTTTTGGGATTGCCACTTTATTCTTTGCTCCTATTGATTTGTTTTGTTTCTAACTAAGAGTACTAAAAAGAAGCAAGTGAATGGTAAAAGTCAAGAGTGTCATATTAAAGATAAAAGCCAAAATTTTGAGTGAAACACGAGTGGATTTGCAATATTTTGAGTGATACACATGAGAAGAGTGTGTGAGGTCCTACTTCATATTATTTTTCTATTTTGTCCACTAACATTTTAGGTTACAAAATGTCTAAAAATGAGCATAATGATATTGATCTTAAAGTTTTCATGAAAAGTGTATGAGCAATTCAAAAGGCTCAATGCAAGACTAGATGACTTTGAATCTCCATCTAACTCAAAAATTCCAAAAAGGAATGATCTTGAAGAAGAGTATGAAGGAGAATCTAACTTTGATGATTTCATTCCAAGGAGGCACAAGCAAGCTGCCCTATGTAAGAAGCATGGTCTAGGCAACATCAAAATAAAAATTTCCTCCTTTTAAGGAAAGAATGATCCAGAGCTTTATTTGGAGTGGAAAAGAAAAGTTGAGCATGTTTTTTAGTGCCATCATTATTCTAAAAAGCAAAAAGTGAAATTAGTAGCCATTCAATTTTATGATTATGCTAGCATTTGGTAGGATCCACTTCTCATCAATAGATGGCGAAATGGAGAGCCTCCAATTTAGACTTGGCATGAGATGGAAATCACTATGAAAAAGAGATTTATCCCTAGTTATTACTATAGGGATTTGCACAAGAAATTGCAGAAATTGAGATAAGGCTTCATGAGTGTTGAGAAGTATTATCAAGAGATGGAAATGGCTATGATTAGAGCTAATCTTGAGGAAGACAAAGAGGCAACCATGGCAAGATTCATAGATAGTTTGAACCCTAAAATTATTGCAATTGTTGATCTCTAACATTATGTTGACATGGAAGAGCTATTACACAAAGCTATTAAAGTAGAGAAACAACTTAAATCTTAACAAAATTTTAGATTTGCTATTGGTTCTAAGTCTTGGAAGCAAGGTTTGAAGGATTCCAAATCTTCCTTTAAATCCAAAGAAAGCAAGCCAAAAGAGGAAGCAAAGCCCAAAAGTTCAAATCCACCTCCTAAAGGTATATAACTCTAACTCTTCTTCTTCTTCTTCTTCTTCTTCTTCTTCTTCTACTTCAAAAATTAAGTGCTTTAAATGTCAAGGTTTTGGTCACATCTCTTCTCAATGTCCAAACAAGAGAACTATGATTTTGCTTAAGAATGGTGATGTAGTTAGTGACAAGACTAGTGATGAAGATTCGGATGGAAGTATGCCATCTTTGGAGGAGGATTCCGAGTTGGAGCTTAGTGAGCCAACACATGGAGAGGCTTTGATGTCTAGGCATGCTCTAAATATTCAACCTAAGGAAGATCATGAGAAAGCAATGTGAGCACATTTTCCATACTAGATGTTTTGTTAAGAACAAGGTATGTAGCATGATCATTGATGGTGGTAGTTGTACAAATGTTGCTAGTATCTTGCTTGTTGATAAACTACATTTGCCTACTTTAAAGCATCCTAGTCCTTATAAATTATAATAGCTTAATGATTGTAGTGAAATTAAAGTTACTAAGCAAGTGTTAATTTCTTTTTCTATTAGTAATTATCATGATGAAGTCCTGTGTGATGTAGCTCTTAAGTATGCTAGACATATTTTGCTTGGTAGACCATGGCAATTTGATAGATGTGTTAAGCATGATGGATATAAAAATTGCTACTCTTTTCCTTTCAATGGTAAAACTGTTGTGCTTACTCCTCTCAGACCCATACAAGCTTATGAGGATTAACTTAGAATTGAAAATGAGTGCAAATTGAGAGAGAAAGAAAGAAAGAAAAGAAAGAAAGGTGAGAGAAAAATTGTCACACCTACACTTTACATACACTATAACTTACCATATGAAAGGATCTTGTACTACTACCAGAAGACCCTGTTGACAAGGTCTTACGTTTTACAAGGCGAAATCCAAGATCCTGTCGACAAGGTCTTTAATTTCCTTAGTGTGGAGTCCAAAATCTTGTCAACAAGATTCTAGACCTAAAAAGATAATTGTCATACCTAGACAACCTTCATCATTTTCACAAGAAAACCATAAGTTAATGATGCTAATGTGCTAGAACTACTCCCATGGTTATCATAATCAATTTCATGTAATGCAAACATAGGAGTTTACTTGTGCCGGAAGTTTGGTAGCCCTAATAAACATCACAGTTAACTTACGATAGATATCTCATGTATAATATTTATACAAATCAAAGAGAGATTAATACTACAATGTTACATCCTCCTTGGAGTTAAACTTTACATTCAACCCTTGTTCAAAGGATTCATAAACTAATTACAGTCAGTATGTAATCTATTGGTCAGTTTGTTCATTCTCTATTTGTCTGGCTCCATTCGTAGCATAGCTAACACCTGTAAAATAGTCAATTTATAGTGAGTTAAAATCTCAGTAGCTAACAATGTACTCAAAAAAACATACATATAAATAGCACGGATTACTATCCAGGATACATTCGATACATACTTCGGTGTCGGAGCATGTAATATCTAGGTAGCAGCATATTCTCATTTGTTAGGCTAAGTAGCAGCACATTCTCATTCGTTAGGCTACGTAGCAGCATTTTCTTATTCGTTAGGCTACGTAGCAGCATATTTTCATTTGTTAGGCTACGTAGCAGCATTTTCTTATTTGTTAGGCTACGTAGCAGCATATTTTCATTCGTTAGGCTACATAGCAGTATATTTTCATTCGTTAGGCTACCTTGCTTCGGTTATTGGCCAATAACAGCAATCTGGTACTCATAAAGAGTCATATTAGTAGATATACATGCAACCAAAAACAACATAGGGACTTCGGGATTTCATCCAGTGCATTAACATAAACAACAAAGTGAGTACAGTGTTAACTACTTGTTTCATCACTGTCGTTTTGTCACGTTATTCCTTAGCCCTGGTTGTCCCAATGGCCTTCCTAAATTTCAATCATGCATTGTACTAATTAAGAATGAGTCATGGTTAATATTTACATTGCAATTAAATTACTAATCCCCCCATACGAAATTCCTAAATCCCTTTTGCTAATTAATTATTGGAATTCCTAATTGTAAACAATCACATCTTCATTTTCTTTTCCTTCTCATAATTAGTTACTGTCTAAGTTATCCATGTGTGATCCAATGCTATAAAACTAAGTTCTTAGCCCTTATTTTCAAGTTGGATTCTTACATTTTCCATGCAAAGTCACACTACACAGCAAAAGAATGAAAACTACCACAGTCTCAATTGAACTACATTTTCGGACCTGTTTTTGTGAAATTTCTTTCCTCCACTAAATGACTTCCAAAAATCATAAAAATTGGTAAAGTGACCCCTCATTATGTTAATTATAAGCCATAGAGACAGTTTTCAAGAATTCCCCGGGATAGCCCCTGAACTCCTACTGTTTTGGTCACTACTTCAGTTGAACTCGCTGTATACTGCCCTTGCTGTTTCTGGCTTTGTTATCCTACCAAATGAGCCCAGAAAATTCTAAGACTTTGTAAACCTGACGTGATACATCTTAGCTACCTCCCCACCAATTTTCATGCACTAATTCCTTTGTTTACCCATTTAACAAAATTCTTTATGAAATCAGCCCCAGGCTGTTCCGTACAGAAGCTAAATTGAATTAGTGGGTTGTTTTCTTTAATTTACCTTGTTCCAAAAATTCTATAATTTTCCAGATTTCAAGTATGAGGGATGGACAACCTGTTATAAAAATTTTGGCTTCAAAATCCTTTTCTAACTAATTCTACAAGGCCACAACATCCCAGTCCAGAACAAGGGAGCAACTTGGAGCTTACCTCTTTTTTGGAGTCCTTGTACTTCGGTTTTTCCTTCTCTTCTCTCCTCTCCTATGGCTGTCCGAAATTTCTTCCTTCCTTCCCCTATTTCCCTCCGTCTAAAATGAGTTAAAGTGAAGGGTAATTAATGCAATGGACAGCTCCTGCTTTCCACCGCTATTAGGTGGCATGAAGGCAGATTCCAATTTCATGAATCAGTGCAAGTGGCTAGGTGGCAGCAGCTATGTATCTTACTCTCATGTAATCTATATATATTAAAGCAATATTTAACTCCCACTATCACAGCACAGACGGCACCAGCAAATCACAATTTAATTAGGTGGCATGAAGGCAAATCATCATTCCATGAATCGGTGCATGTGCTAGGTGGCAGCAGATGTGTCTTACTCTCATTTAATCTATATATATTAAAAGCACTACTTAGCTCCTGCTGTCAAACCAAATACGGCATTAGCAAATCATAATTTAATATACATATATATGAAAGTGGGTGGAGCAAGCATGAGGTGTCTTCATCTTAGATTACTCAAGCCATTCATTACATGCAACCTTCCTTCTTAGCTCCACCACGGCTAAATATATTTCCTTAATGCAATCAAACATCATCTACCACATATACTCACATACCTTACACATGGAAGCACGAGGTGGCATTTGGTAAATTCCCACATCCAAAGAAGAAGCAAGCCGTGGTCAATTTGTATATATATATATTTACATCACTTCCATCTAATACATAAATTGTGTATGATGCCCAATCCTCATAACTAAACATAATGCCAAGTGACCAAGTGAATGCTTATGCTCTTGTGTGGTAATGGTGTCAAATGGGTGTAATTAAAAATAATTAAAATCCCTTCTTTCCATACTATTTAATTGAGTGGACGGATATGGGTTATGCTATCAGTTACAGGAAGTTCGGAATGTGACAAAAAGAAAAGAAAGTGAGTAAAAAGAAAAAGCATGAAAGTGAGTTTCTTTTATGGAAAAAGAGAGATTAAGAGAGCTATGTTGGCTGACAAGAAAGTACATGTACTCTTATACAAGGAAATTTATTTTTCTACTAGTGAACTTGATCCCTCTTTGCCCTCTAGTGTTGTGTCTCTTTTGTAAGATTTTGGAGATTTGTTTCCAAAGGAAATTCCCGATGGTTTGCCCCCTTTGAAAGGCATTGAACATCGTATAGATTTCATTCCTGGAGCATCCATTCCTAATAGACCAACATATAGAGCTAATCCGGAAGAAACTAAGGAGATCCAATGCCAAGTTGAAGAGCTCATGAAGAAAGGCTTTACTAGAGAGAGCTTGAGTCCTTGTGTGGTTCCAATGATCCTAGTGCCTAAGAAGGATGGCAAGTGAAGAATGTGCGTGGATTGTAAAGCTATCAATAAAATCATGGTTAAGTATCGTTATCCCATTCCTAGATTAGCTGATATGCTTGATGAGTTGCATTGTGCATCTTTATTTTTTAAAATTGATCTTAGGAGTGCATATCATCAAATTAGAATGAAAGAAGGTGATGAATGGAAAACTACATTTAAAACTAAGTTTGGATTGTATGAGTGGTTAGTTATGCCATTTGGATTAACTAATACACCTAATACATTTATGAGCTTAATGAATCATGTTTTTCATTCTCTCATTGAAAAATTTGTTATTGTTTATTTTATTGATATTTTAATTTATAGCAAGAGTTTAGATGATCATCTTAGTCATTTGCATAAGGTCTTTTGCATTCTTAAGGAGAATTTCCTTTATGCAAATTTAGAAAAATGTTCTTTTTATTTGGATTCTGTTATGTTTCTTGGATTTGTTGTAAGTTCTCAAGGGATTTGTGTGGATAAGAGAAGGTCAAAGCTATCCGTGAGTAGCCTACATTAAAGAATGAAAATGAAGTGAGAAGTTTCCATAGCTTGGCTAGCTTCTATGAACGTTTTCTAAAGGACTTCTCCTCCATTGCTACACCTTTGAATGATTTGGTAAAGAAAAATTTGATTTTCAAGTAAGGTGAAACACAAGAGGTTGCATTTAGCACTTTGAAAGAAAAATTAACTAATGCTCCTTTACTTGTTTTACCTGATTTTTCTAAAGTTTTTGAAATTGATGTGATGCTTTTGGAATTGGAATTGGGGTTGTTTTAATACAAGATTCTAAGCCCATTGCTTTCTTTAGTGAAAAATTAAGTGGAGCTACTTTGAATTATTCCACTTATAATAAAGAGTTGTATGCTTTAAAAAGAACCTTAGAGACTTAGCAACATTATTTGTGATCAAAAGAATTTATTATATATTCTGATTATGAAAGTTTGAGATTTTTAAAGTTTCAAGGTAAATTGAATGAGAGACATGCTAGATGGCTTAAATTCATTGAAACTTCTCCTTATGTCGTTAAGCATAAAAAGGGTAAAGAGAATGTTGTGGCTGATGCACTATCTAGGAGATATAGTCTTCTTACCTCGTTGCATGCTAGATTACTTGGTTTTGAGATGTTAAAAAGCATGTATGAATCTGATTGTGACTTTGGTGACACCTAGAATTGTGTGAGAAACATGTTTTAATGACTTTTACAAATTTGATGGATTTTTGTTCAAGAGAGATAAATTATGTATTCCTTCTTGTTCTATGTGTGAATTGCTTATTGAAAAGACTCATGGGGGTGCTTTGATGGGGCACTTTGGTATGGAGAAAACTTCAACTCTTTTGCATGAACATTTTTATTGGCTAAGCATGAGAAAAGATGTAATTGTTATTTGTGATAGATATGTGACATGTAAGCATGTAAAATCTAAAGTTCAATCTCATAGTTTGTATTCTCCCCTCCCCATGCCTTCCCAACCTTGGACTAATATTTTTATGGATTTTGTGTTAGGTTTACCAAGATCTCAAAGTGGAAAAGATAGCATTTTTGTTATGGTTGATAGATTTAGTAAAATGGCATACTTTATTGCATGTTAAAAAACTAATGATGCCATACACATTGCTGACTTGTTCTTTAAAGAAATTGCAAGGTTGCATGGTTTACCTAAATCTATTGTGAGTGATAGAGATGTAAAGTTCCTTAGCCATTTTTGGAGAACTTTGTGGTATAAGCTAGGAACTAAATTGTTGTTTTCTACCATGGCACATCCTCAAACAAATGGGCAAACTGAAGTTGTGAATCATACTCTTACTACCTTGCTTCGTTCTATCATTCAAAAAAAAACTTAAAGAATTGGGAAAAATGCTTACCTCACATTGAGTTTGCATATAATAGAATAGTACACTCTTTTACTTCATTTTCTCCGTTTGAGGTTGTCTATGGTTTTAATCCCTTAACCCCTTTTGATATTCTTCATTTACCCTCTAATGAGTTTGCTAATCTTGATGGTTTGAAGAAAGCTAAGTTTGTGCAGGAATTACATGCCAAAGTCAAGACTAATATTGAGAGGAAGAATGAACAATCAAAGCATGCTAATAAGGGTAAAATGCATGTGGTATTTGAACCTAGAGATTGGGTTTGGGCACACTTGAGAAAGGAAAGATTCCTTAAGAAATGAAAGTCAAAATTGCACCCTAGAGGGGATGGACCTTTCCAAGTTTTGGAAAGAATTAATGACAATGCATACAAAAATCAATTTGCGTAGCTCTTATGGAAATATTAGTGCTACATTCAATGTGACTGATTTATCTCCCTTTAATTATGCAAATCTGAGGATGAATCCTTTTGAAGAGGGAGGGAATGATGAAGGAGCCCGTGAGCTTGGAGATAAGGGAGCATGGTGTGATGACCTAAAAGAGCATGAAGGGTGTGTAAGAGAGCCCAATAAGCAAATGGACCCATTACAAGCCCAATGGCTAGAGGAAAAGCTAAAGTCATAAAGCAACCTTTGAGTTACATTGTCCAAGAAGTTTAAGAGCTTAAACCCATATTTTTTATCAATTTGAGGAGTTACAAGGCCCAAGGGATGTGATCCTCATTGTCCAAGCCCAACAAGACATGTTGTAAGGTCCAAATGGAGTCCAACTTGAAGAAATTAATTAACAAGCATACATAAATCACATGGGCAACAAAAGTGACGTGAATAGAAGCTCTAAATCTTATTAGGATTTCTTTTAATTGCTTTTCATTAGTTTGAACAAGGCCATTTAGCCAAGACTTACGATTTAAGTTTTAAATTTTATTTATTTCCATATTTCTTAGTTGCTGAAAACTTACAAATTACTTTCTTTCCTTTTCCTTAGGATTTCTTATAGTAAATGGCATCATCTCCTCCCATTAAAATTATATTTTTTGTTTCCTATTTCTTGGGGGAGAATTCTTAAAGATTAAGTTAGGTTTAGGGTTTTCTTTTATACCTATTTAATAGGCCATCTATTGTACTTTTAAGAGACTTGAATGAATTCAGAATTTTTATTTCTCATTGTGAAAATTCTTACTTCTATGTGTTCTTCTTTAGAATACAAGTGACTTATCAAAGGAGTGGTCTTCCTTTGTGGCGTCTCAAAGCTAGAGTTCTAAGGGATGAGTTCTCTTAGGGTCTTAACCACTTAACCAACATTTCTTGTTCTTATCCAGTCCCGGGCAAAGTGTCATCTTATTGAAGGTTCCTATGACTTATTCTTACGGAGTCTCTCATCAAGAAAGAGATTAAGGTGTTTTATGACTGAGCCAAAGGTACAAAAAACTAAACAATAGTTTAAAGGGATGCTGTTAGTGCATAGAGTAATGAAGGTTACGGAGATCACCATTGGCACATTGACTCCAACCTACATTGCTACCCTATGTGATAATAAGGGATCGGCCAACAATGTAGGCCTAAAACATGTGAAAGAATGATATAAGTCCATAGAGAATGTATAAGTATACAAGAAGGGTGTACCTTAAAGGTGATATACCCTAAAAGAAAGGTGATTAGTTCAATGTTAAATATTTAGGGAATCAAGATACCTAACATGACATTGAAATTGTTAAGATCCACTGTCAAATATAGAAAAGAGGATAAGATTAGAAAAGAAAAAGCCTAATAGATCCAATGACAGTTATATAGCAAGCCAATATAAGTAAGCTAGGTCCATGGTAAGTGTAATATCTAGTTCCCTGAAAATGCGAGAAAACGTAAGAAACGTAACATACGGTTTCCTTGTAAAAGTATGAAATTCATCGAATACAAAAGAAAGTTCCCAAAATGACTTAGTTAAGGTCCCAAAAAAATTTGGGAAGCATTCTAAACTTCTAAAAATGAGAATCCTAAGCTCAGACGGAAAGAAAAACGGAGCTAGAATGAAGAAACGAATTATGATGAAAGGTTGACAAAACGTAAGGGCATTTTTATCATTTTGAGAAAATTTTAAATCCAATTTGGATAAAACCAAAGGCATTTTATGAATTAAAGGACCTAAATGTTATGATGGAAAAGATGATTATCAAAAATGATTTAAAATGAGCCTAAATGGAGCAAACAGGCGAGTAGGGGCAAAATGGTCATTTTAAAAAATTGTAAAAGAGGCCTCTTAAGTAAGATTACACCTCATCACCTTCTCCAAACTTCTATTTGCAAAAAAATAGGTAGCAATGGCATGACATTAAGAGGGCAGAGAGAGAAGAAGTTTAAGCTTCCGTTTAGCTAAGTAAACGGCCCTGTTTCATCCTGCGCCAAGTTAGGAAAGTTGTTCCTCTCTCTAAAAGCTCTCTAATGGTGGTTTTCTTTTTTTGAAAACTTGAAGATTTATGTCTAACCTAAGCCAAAAATGAACTCTTTTCAAGAAATCAATCGGTTAAAAAAAGAGCTATGTTTTAAGGTAAGACTTCACTTAAAATACTTGCAAAATTTTGTGTTTCCAAGCCATTTAAGCTTCGTTCTAGAGAGAGAAAGTGAGGAAGAGAGTTGTTCTTTATATGTTCTTAATAGAACCAAAGGTTATAGAGTGTGAGGATTGAGAATATACAACTAGAATTGAAAAGAGAGCTTTAGAACGCAAGTTATGGAATTTAGGGTTTTGATTGCACCTTGAACTTACCATGAACCCTAGCCATATTTTATGATGTTTAAGTGTTCATATGAGTTCCTAAGACACCAAGAGAGCTTCCTACATGATTCTCCTATCAAAGGAAGCAAAGAAACTCTAAGGATGCTGAGAAGAGTATATGTTTCAGCCTAGAGTAAAAATGGCACCTAGGGATTGTTTTAATTTGTTCTAAACTTATTTTTGAGTCATGTATGATGGGAGAGTATGAGAGGAAGCCTTGAAAAAATTTTAGAAACTATAGAAAGTGAGATGGCCTTATATGTTCCATATTATAGCTTAAAGAAGCAACACCTAACTAGGTTCCTTGATTTAATTGTGTGATAACTCCAAGAGGTTTAAATGGAGTCAATAATCATAAATAGATAGAGAGAATGGAGCTAAGATGATATTTTTCTAAGGTTGCTTCATTAAGTGCATTATGGAACCATAAAAGAGCCTTATGAGTTAACTAGCTTTTCTAATGAATATATGGCCTTAGAATTTAATTCAAGAGTATAATTGGCTTCCATATGATGTGTCTAGGCCAAGAGAAATGATCTCCACCTTTTCGGGTGTGAGGTTAAGGGAGAGGACTTAAGGCTTAAGGAAAAAATGTATGAATGCAAGCAAGGTAGCTCTCTCCACCTTGTCTCATGCATGGATGTGTGCTTACATTGTCTTTGAATGTGTGTATATATGTTTTGAGCTATGAAAAGTATTTTAGCATAAGCTCTTATTCCATGTTACCATGATGATGTTTTATGCATGCAAATGATGTTTTATGTGCTTGTCTTGGTTTGCTTGAGTGTGGAGAAGCCAAGAATCCTCTAACTATGGTGAGGATGAGCTAAGAACCCTAGAACTTAGTTAAGACAAAGTAGAGAGTCTCCTAAGAGTGAGGTAGACTCCCAATAGTAAGGTTGAGTCAAAACCTCTTAGAGAAAATGATACAATACCAGTAGGCATACCCATTGGAGCACAACAAGTTCGAAAAACCCTCATCCATCAAAAACTTCAAAGAGTTCAAGTGGCCCAAATCATGCATTATGTCCAAAATTTTCAAAGAGTTCAAGATAATATCTATGTTGGACGTCGGCCCAAGTTTAAAGCCCAAGATCCATATTTGATCAATTCAAAATATGCTGAATTGGACTTTAGACATGAGATCTCTTTAAAGATGCAAAAGTGGAAGTCCAAGTGGAAGCCCAATGTCCTAAGAAGGTCCATGGAGATGTTGAAGGCCCAATGTAGTTATACTCATACAAGAGGAGTGTCAAGGCCCAATTGGAGTCCAATTGCAAGAGATTAAAAATCATGTGTCAATCATGTGATTTTTAATGAAGCATGAGCATTCCATGTGGACTATTTAAAAAAGCTAATTAGTTTTGACTAGGAGTCTTTTTGAAGTTTGTTTTTTATTATTATATTATTTTTTGGACTTGGTCAAGAAGCTTATCTAGGAGATTAAGTTAAAATTAATATCCTAATCTTGTTCCTTGATTTTAGGCATTATTTAAAATATTTTGAATTAGATTTTAGAGTTTTAGTTTTATTAGGATTTTAAGTCTTTTAGAAATTTTGCCTATAGAAGGCCCCCTATTGTACTCTATTTAAGAAGATGAATCATGAATGAATTTGAGTATTATTCAATACTTTGTGAGGCTTTTGCTTCTTTGTGTTCTCTGAGAGTACACGTGACTTATCAAAGGATTGGTCTTCCTTTTTGCCGTCTTGAGGCTAGGGTTCTAAGAGACAAGTTCTCTTAGGGTCTTTCCTTTGACTAACAATCTTGTTTCTAGCTGGTCCCGGGCATAGTTTCGAATTGTTGAAGGTTCTCTAGGGCATGTTCCTAGTGGGTCTTGCATCAGAAAATGGGTGAGGCAAATCCAAAATCCACAAATGAATGGGTGAGGCTAATGCACTCACTTGGGAAGCCTATGTACACTAAACATAATGTGTTCAAATACCAAGAATGTTTTATGAATGACATATGTCAATATGCCCATGTATGCATTTTTAAGACTTGTATTGTATACTTTATGTGTGATTGAATGGGAGATGAGCAATTGGAATTTTTTAAATCTCATCTGATACAATATCAGTAGGCATGCCCATCAGAGTACAACAAGTTTGAGAAACCCTCATCTATCAAGAACTTCAAAGAGCTCAAGTGGCCTAAATTGTGCACTATGTCCATAAATTTCAAAGAACTCAAGATAATATCTATGTTGGACGTTAGCCCAAGTTTAGAGCCCAAGATCCATATTTGATCAATTCAAAACATACTAAATTGGACTTTGGACATGACATTTCCTTAAAGATGTAAAAGTGGAAATCTAAGTGGAAGCCCAATGTCCTAAGAAGGTCCATGGAGCAACTAGAGTTAATATCCAACATGTTGAAGGCCCAATGTAGTTATACATATACAAGAGGAGTGCCAAGGCCCAATTAAAGTCCAATTGTAAGAGATTAAGAATCATGTGTTAACCATGTGATTTTTAATGAAGCATGTGCATCCCATGTGACTATTTAAAGAAGTTGATTAGTTCTGACTAGGATTCTTTATGAATTTCGTTTTTTATTATTTTATTATTTTTTTGAACTTGGTCAAAGATCTTATCTTTGAGATTAAGTTAAAATTAGTATCCTAGTCTCGTTCCTTGATTTTAGGTACTATTTAAAATATTTTTAATCAGATTTTAGAGTTTTACTTTTATTAGGATTTTAGACTTTTAGAAACTTTGCCTATAAAAGGCTTACTATTATATTCTATTTTAGAAGATCATGAATGAATTTGAGTGTTATTCAATACTTTGTAAGGTTTTTGCTTCTTTGTGTTCTCTGAGAGTTCACATGACTTATCAAATGATTGGTCTTCCTTTGTGATGTCTTGAGGCTAGAGTTATAAGAGACGGGTTCTCTTAGGATCTTTCCTTTAACTAACATTCTTGTTTTCTAGCTGGTCCTGAGCAAAGTATCATCTTGTTGAAGGTTCCTAGGACAAGGTTCCTAAAGGGTTTCACATCATTTGGTACCAAAGCTTTGGTTCGCTAGTACAAAGTATATCTTTGTGTTCCCCTACCATTGTAATTCATACTTTCTTTCTTTTTATTTGTGTTACCTTTTCATCTTCGCCTTTGTCTTCCATCTTCTTCTTTCTTCCATTGTTGTATGCCTCCGTCTTCATTAAAAAAAAAGTGTGATACTCCAAAAAAAATAAAAAATCAAAAAAATAAAATCAAAAAAAAAAGTGAAAAAAAAGGAAATTGCAAGTTGTGCAAATTCAAAGTTGAAAGCTTAAAGCTTGGAGTTAATTTCCTAATTGGAGTTAGTTTCCTAATTGGAGTCAATTTTCTAATTGGAGTTAGTTTCCTAGTTAGAGTTAATTTCCTAATTGGAGTTAGTTTCCTAATTGGAATTAATTTTCTAATTGGAGTTAGTTTCCTAATTTGATTACATTGAGTAGCTACCAAGTTATCTACTTTCCTATTTGCATTCAAGTAAGGATTTTCTTTCCTAATTGTTCTAAACTTGAATTGCAAATAATTTCCTATTTTGATTAACTTGGTTCTCAAAGTAGTTTCCTATTCTTAAAGTTTCTTATTTTCAGATTTTCCCTTTTCTTCTCCTTCCTTCTAAGCCATCCCAAACCTCTCTTTCCTCCTTGTTTCCCTTTTAGTTACACACCCCTTTTTCTCCTTTGTTTGATTCTTTGGGAATTTGCATTTTAGGATTCTAGTTTTTTTTATTGTCATTAATCTGATCTTTTCTTTTGATTTGCTTGTGACTTGCTTAGAACACTTGTAAAAAGCAAATTTTTAAGTGGTAAAAGGCTAGAGTATACCATCTTGATAAAAGCTAAATTTTGAGAGTAAACACGAGTAAATTACTATTCTTGAGTGTAAACATGTGAGAAGAGTGTGTGAGGTCCTATTCTTTCTTTCTTTCTTTGACTAACTTTTCAGGTGATAAGATGTCTAATGAGTAAAAATTCCTTGAAGAGGCTAACAAAGAGCAATTCAAGCAAACTTGTGCATGGTTAGATGCATTCCAATCCAATTCCAACTCCACAGGACAAGATAAGGAAAAGTCATCCTTTGATTTCCATACTAGATGCCCTTATCAAAGAGAAAGTTTGCAGCATGGCTATTGATAATAGTAGCTATATAAATGTTGCTAGTACCTTACTAGTTAAGAAATTAAACTTGCCTACTATAAAGCATCATATGCCCTATACGTTGTTGAGGGTAGTGCTGAATTTAAGGTTAATAAGTTTTGATTTCTTTCTCAATTAGTAAATATCATGATAAAGTGTTATGTGATGTGGCTCCTATGTATGATGGACATATTATGCTTGGTAAACCATGGAAACATGTGAGAAAAGCTAAATATGTCAAGCATAAGCACAGATATTGTTATTGCTATTCATTTGTATTCAATAAAAAAAAATCATGTATTAGTACCTCTTGATCCTATGGATGCTTATGAGGATCAAATGAGAATAGTACAAGCATACAAAATGAAAGAAAAAGAGAGAGAATATGAGTAAGAGAAAGAAAAAGAAAAAGAGAGAGAACATGAGTTAGAGAAGAAAAAGAAAAAGAGAGAGAAAAAGACGAGATTGAAAAAGAAAAGAATGTGAGTGAAAAGAAAGAGCTAGAGAGTTGTGAGAAAAGTGAGAAAAGCATGAGTGTGAGCTTGTTTGATGAAAAAGGACAGGTTGAGAATGTGTATAAGGATATTTGTCTATCTACTAACAATCTTAATCCATCTTTGCCTATTGTTGATTCTAGCTCCTTGCAGGTATGTGGAGATTTGTTTTCAAAGAAGCCACTCAATAGACCATCATCTTCAACTAACATTGAAAAGAGTTGTGATTGCCTAGATTTATTTCCTAAGAATCCACCTAATGGTGAAGATTCGAGGATGAATCTTTTCAAAGAGGGAGGGAATGATACAATATCAGTAGGCATGCCCATCGGAGTACTACAAGTTTAAAACACCCTCATCTATTAAGAACTTCAAAGAGCTCAAGTGGCCCAAATTATGCACTATGTCCAAAAATTTCAAAGAACTCAAGATAATATCTATGTTGGACATTGTCCCAAGTTTAGAGCCCAAGATCCATATTTGATCAATTCAAAATATGTTGAATTTGACTTTGGATATGACATTTCCTTAAAGATGCAAAAGTGGAAGCCCAATATCCTAAAAAGGTCCATGGAGCAACTAGAGTTAATATCCAACATGTTGAAGGTCCAATGTAGTTATACACATACAAGAGTAGTGCCAAGGCCCAATTGGAGTCCAATTGCAAGAGATTAAGAATCATGTATCAACTATGTGATTTTTAATGAAGCATGTACATCCCATGTGACTACTTAAAGAAGTTGATTAGTTCTGACTAGGATTCTTTATGAATTTCATTTTTTATTATTTTATTATTTTTTTGAACTTGGTCAAAGAGCTTATCTTTGAGATTAAGTTAAAATTAGTATCATAATCTCATTCCTTGATTTTAGGTGCTATTTAAAATATTTTTAATCAGATTTTAGAGTTTTACTTTTATTAGGATTTTAGACTTTTAGAAACTTTGCCTATAAAAGGCTTTCTATTGTATTCTATTTTGGAAGATCATGAATGAATTTGAGTATTATTCAATACTTTGTGAGGCTTTTGCTTCTTTGTGTTTTCTGAGAGTTCACGTGACTTATCAAAGGATTGGTCTTCCTTTGTAGTGTCTTGAGGCTAGGGTTCTAAGAGACGAGTTCTCTTAGGATCTTTCCTTTGACTAACATTCTTATTTTCTAGCTGGTCCCGGGTAAAGTATCATCTTGTTGAAGGTTCCTAGGACAAGGTTCCTAGAGGGTCTCGCATCATCATTCTTTCCTCTCCAACGTCTTAACATGCTAGGTGAAGCAATTGAGTAAGGTAATGGAAGCCACCAAACCTAGAAGAAAGAGATTGACATCAAAGTGTACGAAAATGCCTAATTTTGTCTCTCTTATAGCCATACACATAGCATATGATGTAATCTCATGATGAAATTGTTATGTAATCACATGAGCATATGTAATTACCTAAATGTATGATGTATGAATTAAATTTGATGCCAAATGTATGATATAGTATGGTTTGGATATGAAATGGCAAGACTAGATATATGCATTCTTGTGTATATCATGGGGTGGATGAGTGAGTTTGAGAAATATGGGTTTGTACACCTTTGAAAAAAGTTTAGAATGTCATTTTGGTGTATTACCACATACTCAAGTGGTCCTGGTTGCCTTGGAGCTCAATTTGGATCATTTAGACCCTTTGTAAAGCTTAAAAATGACTATTTCACAACCCAATGTCAAGATTTAACCAAATGGACGAATTTGCTCATGAAATTTGGCATACATGTAGATCTTATCCAGAGGTTTTTGGAAAGTTAAAGATTAGATTATTTGGAGCTCTGTAGAATTAATTATGAATTTCCAAAGTTGCATTTTTCTGCTAAACTGATACAGGTACTGTTCTTATGGTCAGAAACTTGGGCTGTGTCATTCATGGGCCAAATGATATCCAATGCTCATAAAATTTTATAAACATAAACTAGACATGATAAGCTTTTCATGGACACCAAGATCACCCCAATTGGACCTCTGAACAAGGAGATATGAAGTTTTGAAGTTGGAGATCAGTACCAGGGATGACAGCTGACCTCTGGTATTGTTCCATTAGTTTTCAGTGCCTAGCAGCCTCTTTTGTGTTTTGGATTTATTTTGAGTATAAATTAGACATCTGTAGCTTTTCATAATGGTATAGTGTGCCTGATTTCAATTTTTCTAAAATTACTTATAATTTTTCAAAGTTCAAGCACAGAATCTAGAAAACTAATCCAAAGCTGCACTAGTGTATTTTGTGTATTTTCTCCCTTTGCTCAAGGTATGGACCATCTCTTGAGCTTGTTATAAGTGGTATTTAGGTATTTAAATGTGATAATGAGAAGGATGAGTCCATATAACCCACAGGACTCTAAGAGAACATTTTTACCTGTGGAAAAAGGCATTCTGATTTATGATTCCCTATGCCATTATGTTGCTTCCCACAGAATTTACATGAGATGAGGTATGGGATTTACATGAGTTGAGCATTAAAGTTATGGTGTTACAGTAAGTTGTTACCCAAGAAATTTTAGGAAACCCTTAGTAAGGAAAAGTGTCTTAGGCTAAATTATGAGTTGCAACCTAAGGATGATAATGAGTAGAAACTCATATATAAAATGAGATGATAAAAAAAGAGAACCCTGACCTAAAAAGGAGATGGCTTAGAAAAGTCATCAGAGGAAGGTTCTCTCTGGCTTGAAAAGAAAAAGACAAGTAGTAATGAGGTTGAAGACCACTCAGTTAGTGATCAATAACTCCCCAAGAGATAAGCCCTTGATTTTAAAAATATAGGGACATGGAAAAAGCAAGGAAGAGTTAAGAAACTAGTACATAAAAAGAAATACCCTCACTTTAGTAGTGACTAAAAGAGAGTTAATAGACTTAAGATGAGAGTTAAAACTCGGTAAGATGGAATAAATAAATAAATAAGAATTCACCACTAAGTTAGATGAGCTTTCTTGATACTCAACAAGTGCAAGGTAAAGGCATATGACTGACAAAGCTAGTAAATGGAGCATAAAGTTACCAATAAAGTAGATTCAAGACATTTGAGGATATGTGACCAGAATTAGGTCAGTGAGATTTAAGATCAATAAATTATGCTCCTAAAGATGAAAGTAGAGAATCTAAGAAAGAAAAGATTCTAGTTTTTGACAAGAATGAAGAAATGATTGAAGGCTAGTAATTAATGCCTCAATACTTCCAAAAAAGCTATAGAAAGTTAAGAACTAACTAGGTTGATGAGTTCCAGGATATAAAAAGTAGTAGTGTAAGGTTAAGAGTTTTAAAGAAAGATAGGTTAAGGTTCACCCAAGATAAAGTTCCTTCTAATAGGAACAGTTCAGTTCAGAGTTAAGGAATGAAATTGAGATAGATCAGACTCCTCCTCCCCCACCCCAAATTTTATAGAAAGTAAGTGAGTTAAAGTGAACTCAGAATAAAAATATGAGAATGCTCTTAAGTAAAGATAAGCGTAGGAATAACAAAGAATTCGATGAGTAATAGATATAGGCCCTTCATATAAGTAATAATAGAAGTAAAAAGGAGGAATGTGACAACTTCATAGCCAAGGACTTATAAAGTCTGTGGTAGAAGAAAATGTAATGGGAATGAGTGCACTAGAGCATTGTTGTCTTTAGTATGATTGTCTATAAAGTATGATATAGTGCCCTAAGTAAAGATAATTGGATAAACGAATATAGCTAAAAGGTAGATTTATGATCAATAGAAAATATTAGAGGAAAATTTTCCTTAGTCCCCTCAGTTGCCACATTATATAAAGAAAGTTATAGAAAAATAAGAAACGTGTATTCTAGATTGTTACAAGACTTGTAATATATAGGTGATAGTGGCTTGAACTTGGTCATGATGTGCTTGTATATTAGTGATTGATGTTATGATTTGCTTACCACTGCGGTTACATGATATTGGGTCTAGCCAACTCAACAGTAATGTAACTTAAGTGTATAGCAAATGATGGTATCAATTATAAAGTGTCTTAATAATCGAAGAATATCCAAGCAAGTTAAAGTAAAGGGATAAGTTAAAGAAGAAGCTAAAAGATTCCAATAATACTAAATCTTTAAGAAAAAGTATTGGAAAGGAATCCCAAATACAGATTAATGTAAATTGCAAGTGCTTAATACATTAAGGCCTTAAGACTTAAGCAGCAAGAGTTCAATAGGCCTAACATGAGTCTCTTATGAAATAAAATGACTAGTAGGCCTAAGATGAGTCTCTTGAGTTTCATGTGATATGCCATGCTCACTTGAAAAGCTATATAATCTCTATATATTCACGTAAAGAAAAGCACAAAAAAAAGATTACATATTTCATGCCAAACTATTGCAATTTCAATCTAATTGATTCCCTCCTTTAGCCTTCACTCTTACATGGCATGGTCAAAGTCACATGCAAGCTAGACGCCTTCTTCACCTTTAGGAGGCATGTGAAGGCTAAAAGCCTTTAGCAGTGATATGTCACATGAAGGCAAGTCAACATATTTTCACGTGAATGAACATTTGTTATTCTTTTGTCATTTTCTACAAATATTTAAATAGATAAACAATATAATAATATATCAACTCTATTTTGTCCTTTTTTGAATTTAAATAATTATAAATATATATAATAATATATAAATATGTAATTTATAAGTTATTATATGAAATATCTATATATTAACTTATTATATATGTAGCAATGTAATTATATATAATTATTAGTTAAGGTCCAATTTGACAACAATATACATATATATATATATAAGTAAATTTCTCTATATGTATAATTATATATTGCAATCACAATGTAATATACATAAATATTATATATATATATATATATATAACTATGCTCATAAATTATATTATATAAAATATAACACACATAGGTATACATACATATATATATTATTAATCAAAACTTATTTATCTAATTAACTAACTTTATATAAATCATGTGATTTTGGCTAATTATATTACATAAATTACAAAAAAAGTGCATATAATTAGATAATTAGTATATCTACTGATATATATTTACATATATAATTAAATAATTACAAATGAATAACTAAGATTTGAAGTTCAATTGTTGTAAAGAAATTACCTGTAAACCTTGCCCTTGGATAGAAAAAGATAAGCAAGAATTTATTTTGCATATCAATGAAATGAAACAATACGATCTAATTCGAGAAAGTAGATCAAATTATTGTTCACCAGCTATGATAGTCATGGGACATGCCAAAATCCGAAGAAATAAATCTCGAATGGTTATTAATTATAAAAATTAAATGATTTAGCAATCCGAAACCGATACCTAATTCCTAAGATAGAATTATTATTTAATCTTATTAGAGGAAAACAAATCTTTAGTAAATTTGATTATAAATCAGGATTTTTTCAAATCAAACTAGAAGAAAGTAGTAAAAAGTATACTGCCTTTACAACCTCCGAAGGATTATATGAATGGAATGTATTACCAATGGGATTCCATAATAGTCCTAGTATCTTCCAAGAACATATAACAAAATTATTAGCACCAATTAAAACCTTTGCTGTAATTTATATTAATGATATATTAATCTTTTCAGAAAACTAGGAACAACATGAAGACCATTTAAGTCAATTTATGGATCTTGTAGAAGAAAAAGGTCAAAATATATCACCAAAGAAAGATGAATTAAGGAAAGAAAAAATAGCCTTTTTAGGACATTATATTTCACAAAATAGAATAGGATTACAAGAACACATTAGTAAGAAAGTAATAGAATTCCCAAAAATAAATTCTAAGAAAGAAATACAATCCTTCTTAGGATTAGTAAACTAAGCTTGAAACTTTATCCCAAACCTAACTAGATATACAGCTAGAATATCCAAATTAGCAGGAGAAAAAACTCCTTGGATATGGAATGAAAATCACGACAAAATTATTCAAAAAAGTAAAGACATGTGTCAAAAATTACCCAAATTAACAATTCCTACTCATGATAAGATTAAATGGATTCTCTATACTGACGCCTCAGAAAATTATTGGGGTGCTGCTCTCTATCGTGAAGACCAAAAAGGAGAAGAAATTATTACTCGATATGCTAATGGAAAATTTATTGAAAGCCAAAGTAAGTATCATTCAAATTGGAAAGAATTCTTAGCAATAGTTAAAGCTATAGAAAAATTTGAATTGTTAATTGTTAATTGTTAATTCTTACTTTATTATTCGCACTGACAATACCCAAGCTAAATATTAGTTATCTAAAGGAATTCGTACCACTAAATTAGCTCATAAAATGTTAATTAAATAGCAAGCTGATTTATCTTATTATGATTATGAAATTGAATATATCAAAGGAAAGAATAATCTTGTTGCTGACTTTTTAAGTAGGGATAGAGCCCTCCGATACGAGTAACAGGATGACTAAACCTCAAAATGAGGAAACAAGTAATTAGACCAGTATTGATCCAATTATTATGAGATTGAATGCTCTAGAATCTAACCTGAGTATTTTTTACTCACATATCAATAATCAAGCTACAACTATTAATTCTCTAAGTCTCAATATTGAGAACTTAAAGAGACGAGTAAGCCAAGTAGAAAGACCAATAAAGGGTCATACACCCACACCATCAGTAATGGGTCATTCACCCAGTCCACCAACAAGCCCAGTACTAAGCTCACAAACTACCTCTAAACCAACATCTTTTTTATCCATAGTAGAAAAAGAAACTGAGAGTAAAAAAGCCCAAGAAAAGGAAGCCCAACAAAAACAAAAACACATAGCGTCCACATCAACTTCCAATCCAACTCTTCCAGTCTAAACAGCTCAAACGAAATTGCTTGAACAATACCAATATTTCTAACTTATTATTGACAAATTAAATCATTTCCATATTACCGCTCCAACAATCCAATATAACTCTCATTATTCTATAAACAAAGTTATCATTTATGGTGGCACTAATCCACAGCTTGTATATACCCTTTATAGTTATGGATTAATTCATTGTCTTTATCCTTCTGACAAACTCCAAGAACTTAGCCAACTCCCTAAATCCATCCAAGAAGTAGCTAAACATTATAAAGATATCATTACCCAATATACTATGTATATCCGCTTCTATTCCACTACAGCCGAAATAACAAAGGACAAATTTTATTCTCCCATTAGATTAAATTTAGTACCACTAAAAAACCCTTTGAATTCGAAGAAATAGAAAAGGAGTCTATTGACCCATCTGAATTCCAAGAAACTATATCCCGAATCCGAGCCCAAGAAGTAAACACTATTTTCTTTGAAATGAATAGAACCTTAACCAGTGATGAGGCCCAATGGACTTATTTCACTGGACCCACGACATGTCTATACTCTATAGGCAAAACTCCACGAATGCAATGAAATTTTACTATGTTCTATGATCGAATAAAAAATAATCTCATGGACTATCCTGAAGACACTAAAAAACGAGTCTGCCAGCAATTATCCGAATATCCTATCTATCAATGTAAGTATTGTAAAGATACTAATAAAAGTAAAGATAAGGATGATCCACCGACCTCCATCAATATCCTTGAATAATCTGACACCACTAAGCCTCTGAAGTCAAAAGCAGCGGCTGACATCGACAAAAGTAGATGCTTTACGGATAAGTCTTCGAAGATGACTCCGAAGTGACCCAAAGAGATGAAAAGAAGATGCCTTCAAGATAAAAAGTAGATGCCGATAAAAGTATGATAAGACTTAAAGCAGCCTAAAAGTCCAAGATTCCTCCTCGAAGTGACTAAAGATAAAGCAGACAAAACATCACCATTATCACAAGACCTAAAATAGCCAAAAAGTCCAAGATTCCTCCTCGAAGTGACAAAAGATAAAGTAGACAGGACATCACCATTATCACTTGTAATAATCTAATTAAGAACGGCAAAGGAATGCTTCGCCTATATAAAGCCTTGTAAATTACATTGTAACACACGACTCTTAAGCACTCTCACTCACTCTCAGAGCTTTTTCTGAACTCTCAGAGCACTCACCTCTCCCACTGTAATATTATCTTTTATCAATAAAAAACAAAATTCTTCAATATCTCTTTGTGTATCTGAAGACAATTAAAGTATGAACTTCTAACTTTCTTATAGGAGATTAAGGGTAATACTTCTAATCTTATCTTCCTAATATGAATTGATCCACTGCTGTGTCAATACTAGAATGAGGATTAGAGATTCTTTTAATTCTGGTTTATGTTTGGGAATAGCACATCTCCTGTAGGAAACGAAGGAAGGTTGTGCTGAATTAAGCTGAAGGGGAAAGGTTTTGGCTTAAGAGCTGATGCTCTTATTTGTTATGGCCTTAGAAAAGACCTCTGCATAAAAGAGGGTAGAATTCTTTCCATGACCCAATTTAGTTTCAGTCATCCTTATTCTTGATTATAAATCACTGTTGAATGAGTAATACTCTTACTAGTTTCAGGATTTATTAAAGCTATTATTTCTATCCATTTTCCTTCTTTCGTGATTTCTAAAAGAATAAAGTTTTCTAATGGTTGAGTTAAATCAATTTCAGGGGTGTTTGGTTGAAGTTCTACTAACTGGGATCTTATTGGAATTTCTGCTAATCGGCTAGCTTCATAATTACTATGGCTTTGAGATCTAATAAGTGGTATAATTATAGGTTGAGCTTCTTGAATACTTCTTCGTGGATGTATATTAATATTAACATCAGTAGGTGTATTAATTCGAATACTTCGGCTTCCTGGTCTATTATTAAAAGTTATTCTAGAAGGGTTTTCTTCTCCTAATTCTCTGGTATGATCTAATTCTAAGTGTAATTGTTGAGGTATCGTTATTTGTGATCTATCTAATGGTAATTCTTCTAATACTGGCATAAAATGTTTATCTATTATTATATTTCCTAAATTGCGTTTATAAATTTTATGTTCATTAGAAAATACTAGTCCAACCATTCCTATTATACTAATTATTCTACTTCTTAGAGGCATTTTTATTCCTTGTAATTTATGATAAATAACTAATGTTCGGTTCATATTTGATTCAGCTCTAGAGATAGCAAAGTTTGTGTTAACTATTAATTTTAATTTTTGGTATATTAAATTTCCATTTAATGCTCTTAATATACTATTAGGGACACTATCGATAATTCGATTATCAGTAATTAATAATTCTATTGGAGTGTCTATTCCAGCTTTAAAGTAAGCTTTTATTAGTAATTGTACTCCGGGGATATAAATTTCTGTTATTTCATCCTTAATGTCCAGTTTTTGGATTTCTTGTTCGATTAAGGTTTTATCAATTAAAAGGTATTCTTAATATTCCTTCAGTTAAAGTAGCTTTGATAGAGTGTTTCTTTTCTATTACTACACAAGCATATTTTTTCTTTTTCTTTGTTTTAATGAATTTGTCTATTTGTTGTATAATACTGTTCTTGGTAAGATCATTAGGTGTTAGATCTAATTTTTTATTGCGGATTTTATTATATTGTTTTTGATTGAACATCATTCTTTTTTCTACTATTCCTTCAGTTGGATTTCTAATTTCTTGAAATGCTTCGTATTCATTTTCTTGTTGGGAACTACTTTCACCTTGCATCATATTAATTTCATCGTCTTCTGAGATACAGTTTACTGGGTATAAATCACTATTTTCTTATTCAGTGTCGCTATTACTCCAAAATACTATACTGTTCTTCTATGCTAATTTATAGATTTCAATATCTGAATTATCTAATTCATCTTCTAAATATGTTTTATATTCGAGTGGTTTTAACTCATAATCTTTAGCTAATTCTATAATATTTAGCCTTTTCTTATTTCGGGGTTTTTTATAGTCTGTTGATATATGTCCTATTTCTCCATAATTATAACATTGACATTTAGTGGGGTATTTTGTATAATTTATTTTTCTTTTTCCTTTTTTAAAGTATCGTTGAGGTTTGAAGGGTTTTTGTTTCATTTTAGATTTCTGTTGAAGTTTGGATTTGGGGTATTTTCTAAAACTATACTTATATTTTTTATAAGGTGGGTGATATTTTCGATATTGGGATTTCTTCCTCTTACTATATTTATTTACAGGTTTACATTCCCATCTATTAGGTGTTTCGAAATCTTGACTTATAGGTAATTTCTTTACTATAATCTAATAATTCGATTTTTGCATAAGGTTTAGATTTTTCCCAATAAATTAAAGGATTATCACTGTAGTTGTTTAATAATCTTTGTTCAATCGTTTTGTGTCATGTTATCTGAGATATTTTGTGTCCTATTATCTAAGATATTGATCTTTTAGCTTCCATTTCTATTGGTTTATTATTAGGAAAAAATTGAATTTCATTATCATATTTTGTTTTTCTAAAGATTGTATCAGTTCAGTTATATGGTGTTTCAAAGTCTTGACATCTTAAGATTAATTTATTTGTTTTATAATATTTTTTATTTCTCCATGCTTCTTTACATTTATTAGATAAATATTCTCGTAAATAATCTTCACGTCTTCCCATGGTGTCTAAATGAGGCATTAAATCTATTCGATCATTAAAGGCTTTTTGATATTCAACTATTAAAGTTTCAGATAATAATTTTGGTAGTTTATGATAAAATAAATCTAAATAGAATCTTTTTTTGTCATAATTTTGAAGTCTTGCTTCATAATAATATTTTTTAAATTCACAGATATATTGGTTTAAATCATTAGGTTCTAAGGTACATATCCCTATTTGATGTAATTTAGTTATAGCTCTATGTATTTTAATCTGTTTGTTGGCTCCTACACTTTGTCCTAAGAATTCGTTTCTTAATATTTGTTCATATTTTCTAAGTAATAATGAATAATATTCTCTGCGACTATTATAATTTTTTGTTTTCCTTATATTTTCTCTAAATGCTTCAGTTTGAGTTTTCTACCATTTTAATACTATTTCTGTAAAACTAGATTCAACTACTAGAGGGGTAGAATTAGTGTCTATACTTCGGTGTAATAACGCTATTAATTGAGCTTTTACCCATTCTTCTAATCTTTTCTCAATATCTAATTAACAATCTAAATTTAACCATATTTATGTGTTTGGTATTTGTCGGGTTTCATATTGTTCTAATGGAGGAGGTAAGAAATTACTTTTTCCTGTTGAAGTATAAATAGTTTCAAACATAAATTCATTATTAGTTTCTTTTAAGGGTTCTTTATGGCGTAATTCAGTATTACTGATTTCAGTTTCTCTATCTATTATAGGTATACTAGTTCCTATTGTGGCTTGGTTTTATCTTGGGGCTTGTAAATTAGGTGGGTTAAATGGTTGTTCTTCTTGCTTTACTGTGGCTTGCATATTTAATTCTTTCATCTCATTTTTAAGATAATCTAAATAACTTAGTTCACTTCGAATTGCTACTAAATTATGTTCTTGTTTCATTCGCTTTTCTATTTCTTCTTGTTCTAATTCTTCTAATATTTGCATCATATTGACTTCTTTTTCTGGTTGAGTAGGGTGGATATTATGGATGAATTTTAATTATTTTTCTTCCTCTTTATCGAGTTGGTCTAGATATCTCATGAATTTTAATGTTTCTTCTTCATTCCTTCTACACTGTTCTGGGGAAATATATTCAGTTTCTTCTATGATGGTTATAGCTTTTCCTTTCGATTTTTGAATTTCATCATATATAATCCATAAATTATTATTAATGACTTCTTGTTCTCGTTTTAATTCTTCGGTTATAATTCTAGTTTCATAAATCTGTTCATTCATAGGTTTGGCTTTTATTTGTGATGTTGATACTTCTCCAAATACAGCTTTATTAAATAGTTTCATCATATTCATTTCTTGGTCTTCTATTATTGGTTCAATTCTATTATGGATTCCTAAGGTGTGACTTATTCGATAAATCTTTTGATGTATTATATTCACTTCAGAACTTATATCATGTATTTCATTATTCATTTCATATATCTTTTGTTCTAATGGCTTAGCTAATTCCTGTAGTCTATGTGCTTTATTTGTTATTGGTTCGTTTTCTAATACATTTTCTATTTCTTCAGGTAAATCGGCAGAAGGCTTTAATTGAGGATCTACAAGACATCCTAATTGTTTCATTAAATACATATTTGTCCAGTTATTTAGGTTCCATGTACTATCTCCTTCACCTCCTAACATAAAGGGTGAAGCCATAAAGGTTTCATTTGGTGTTAGATTAAAACTACTATTTGAAAGTTTACTCTGATCTAATTCATATATTCGAGGTTCAATTCAAGTTAGAGAATACATGTTACTACAAAACTTCTTAAAGGCAATCAGTAAAAGAACACACAAGATAATTTTTACAATAATTAATTATCAAAAAGAGAGAAAGACGACTAAAACTTTTAATAACTTTAGGAGATCAAGGTTCCTACTTCTTCCCTTATCATCCTTCTATGCTCTGATACCATTTCGTGAGACAGCCTGGAATGAGCGAGATCATTTTGTGAGACAGCCTGGAATGAGTGAGATCAGCTACTCATTCAACAGTGATTTATAATCAAGAATATAGATGACCGAAACTAAACCAGGTCATGGAAGGAACTCTGCCCTCTTTCATGCAGAGGTCTTTTCTAAGGCCATAACAAATAAGAGCATCAGCTCTTAAGCCAAGACTTTCCCCCTTCAGCTTAGTTCAGCACAACCTTCCTTCGTTTCCTACAGGAGGTGTACTATTCCCAAACATAAATTAGAATTAAAAGAATCTCTAATCCTCATTCCAGTATTGACACAGTGGTGAATTAATTCATATTAGGAAGATAAGATTGGAAATATTACCCTTAATCTCTTATAAGAAAGTTAGAAGTTCATACCTTAATTGTCTTCAGATACACAAAGAGATATTGAAGAATCTTGTTCTTTATTGATAAAAGATATATATATAAAACTATGCTCATAAATTATATTATATAAAATATAACACACATAGGTATACATACATATATATACATATATATATTATTAATCAAAACTTATTTATCTAATTAACTAACTTTATATAAATCATGTGATTTTGGCTAATTATATTACATAAATTACAAAAAAAGTGCATATAATTAGATAATTAGTATATCTACTGATATATATTTACATATATAATTAAATAATTACAAATGAATAACTAAGATTTGAAGTTCAATTGTAGAAGGCATTATCAACAAAATAGAGTTCCTTTAATTTGTATAGGAGAAAATAGAAAAAACTTATGGTACATTAAGCAATATAACAATAAGTGAAAATGGAAAAAAACTTATAGTACATCAAGTAATATAACAATACGTTTCTCACAATTTATCAACTTAATAATGATTAAATTAACATATACTTAGTTATCTACTAACTCATTAGCATTTTTAAATGCTTTTTTAGTTGCTTTTGTAAGGCAAGTTTTTTATTTTTCAAATAAATTATATTAGTTGTAACCATAGATGTAGATATAAGACTTTCTTTAGTTTTCATGTAATTTTTAGACGATATGAAAAGATGGTTCTCTAATTTAATGCAATATCACTCAGAGGAGATCAATTTTGCTTTAGTATCATCCTTCAGAGCCTTGACATAAGAATGTGTATATTGGAACTTTTGTCCATGATTCTTATAGGCTTCAAGTATAACCTTGATATGTTCAACTTAAATCTTGCAAGATTGACTAACTCTTTCTTACACCCCCTTTGTTTGTTTATGGCTTTAATATGCTCCATGTTACCAGATCACATTGAAATAAACTCCAATTAACTAGTTCAACACATCATACTTCATTTATTATATACATATATTGTAAAATAATGTGTAAGATAAATTTTATAATAAATTATATATAACTAGCAAATATTATAAATATTCTTAGTATCTAGTTAATTATTCTAAAAACAAATATTGCATAGTAATCATACCAAATAGCATATTATTTTGATATATATATATATTATATAGTAAAACAACAACAAAAAATAATGATATATATATTACTATTATTATGAAGTAAAAATTAAGAATATCTCAAAATTAAAAAAAATAAGTCATAAAAATAAGATAAGTAGAAGCTAACCCAACCTACATTGTGAAGCCAAGCAATGTACTTATCTCAATTTAAAAAAAAATCGCAAAAAAGCCTTTAAAAGAGAAACAAATGGATGGCAGTCTACAAAAGATATGAAAATAAGAAAGATTGTTGGATGCAGTGGCCTACTAATCATAATATAGATATATATGTATATATAGTGTCATGATGTTACCATGAGATGTGATGCGAGTGCAGTTCCTCATTTTGTCATGTAAAGGTATTTTGGTCATTTTGCTTTTGATATTTTCTTTTTCATTCTAATTTCATCTAACCAAATAAATAAATACAAATATAATTTATTTTCTTTTCTTCTTATATAAAATATAATTTATTTTATTATATTTCATTTATTTTTTTATTTTTTTATTTCCATCACTAAATATGTTGTATATTAAACGAGACTTTAAAATTAAAGAATATTATGTGAGGATTGAAGGATATACTTTAAATTATAAGAAATAAATTCATTTTGAATTAAACTAAATAAATCTAAGTAATTATATATATATGTTTATATATTGTTGTCAATAAAATTTTTTTAATAAAATATAATTTTATTATTAAGTTGTTTATTGGTTTAAATTAACTCATAAATTCACTTTTAAAATTAAGAAAAGTCTTATGACTTAATAGTATATATAAAATATATTTTAAAATTATATTATTATTAGAATTTAATTATTTTATTTTAGTGGGGCCTATATAATCTTTTATTATTTTGAAGTTAATTGTTAAACACTTGTTTATTTAAATTACAAGAATTGTTTTTGGTGATAACTAAATAAATAAAATTATTATTAATGTTATTATGATTGAATTAACGTGAGTAGTTAAAAATTTATATAAAAATATATTTTATAAATATGTTAAATATATTCTTGATAAAAAATAAAGTAATACATATGAAGAATATATTTATATTACATATTATTATTTATATATTTTATATATAATAATTTTTTTTAATCTAACAAAGGGACATTAATGGTCACGTTGAAGTATAATTAAAAAAAGTATTTAATTTTTTAATATGATAATAAATATCTCAATTTAATGCCAAAATTAAATGTAATTTATCCAAAAAAATTACCAACGTAGTAATTAAAACAAAAAGAAAAATTCTGAAAAAAGAAACATTGTTGGAAATTTGATTTTTCGGGTAAAATTCTAAAATTTCAATTCAATTATTTTGCATTGCATTAATCTCCATCCACTATCATTTCTCCACGACCAACATATTGTTTTATCCTCGACGTTTCCGAAATTATCGCCATGTCCGACTGTTTTCCTCAAGAGATCTTGGTTGAAATCCTCCATAGACTCCCAACCAAATCCATAGTGAAATGCACCTCCGTCTGCAAATCATGGAGGTCCCTCATAACCAACCCTATCTTCATCTCCCACCATCTCCATTCACCCTTCTACCAGTCCAATCAGTTTCTTCTCATCCAACCCTGTGACGAGAATTACTACTCTGACCCTTCTCGTGCTCCTGTGAGCTACTCCTTGCGACACGATGATGATGCGCTTACTGAGCTTTCGACACTGGATTTACCCAGAGTTTTCGAACGCGAGCCTTCTGTGGCGGGTATTTGCAATGGGTTGCTGTGCGTCAGTAGCAGTGAAAATTGCGATTCCTTGATTCTTTGCAACCCTTGCATTCGAAGATATGTGGTTCTTCCAAAACCCAGCGATTACCGTTGTTTATATTCTTCTAATTTAGGGTTTGGGTTTGATTCTGAGAAGAATGACTATAAGGTTGTTAGAGTATTGTGCATGAAGGATGACAAAAGATATGGGCTTTGTCCACCTGAAGTTGAGCTTTATTCACTTGCCACTGGGTTGTGGAAAAGTATTACCGCAATTGCTCCTGTATTTACTATATGTCCTATCGGTACAGATGCGCCTCATGCTTTTATCAATGGCATTGTACATTGGGGTGCAAAACGCATGGTAAAAGATGATTGGTACAACTTTATTGTTTCATTTGATTTTGGAGATGAGATGTTTCGTGAGATAATGCTTGCAGAGAGTTTGGCTCATGCCTCCCAAGATAGTATTACCGTTATAGGAGGTGGCAATTTTCTTACTGTATACCAGGTAACTTGTTGGCCTTCGCCTTATTATTGTAACATTTGGGTGATGAAGGAATATGGTGTCGTGGAGTCCTGGAGTAAGCTCTTTACTTTAAATTTGAAGGGATTTTATCTGGAAGCACCATCCTTGCAATTAACATTTGTAGGTGTGCCATGCGTACCAACAGCAATATACGTAAGGAAGAGGGGGGAAATATTGCTAATGATAGATGAAGCGGGGAAACCATGCCTATATTCACTAGACACTGAGAGAAAATTTCTTAGGAACCTCAGAATTGGAGGAGAGGGCTACACATGGTATGCATACTCTAATTATTATGCGGAGAGTTTAGTTTTACTGGACAAAGCAAGTGGTCTGGTGTCTTACTGAAAAGAGGTAATGACATATTTTACTTAAGTGGCATTTAATTTATTATGAATGCTAAATTTCTTGCGAATTTTGGTGCAATTTGTGTCAATTGATTACTTTATGAGTAGGAGCTATGGTGTATTGAGCTTGTCTTTAGTTGTATAAAGAAAGGATAGGTGTATAGGATGTTTTGGGGAATATAAATAGTTCTTGTGTATCTTGGCTTGTTGCTTTTGGTGGGGGTTGTTTCCTAGTTACAGCATGCAGATCAATTATATTAAAATGAATTTCAACAGGTTTAGCTATATATTCTGGTTGCCCCAATTTCTAAAAGAAAGGTCATGATGGTTAGTGCGTATAATCTCTTCTATATTAGGCCAACAGAGTTAGTTGAAAATACCATAATAACAAATGTTGTAGTCTTAACTGGTAAAAAAGTGTTAAACAACATCAACAATAACAACAACATGCTTTTTCCCACTAAGTGGGGTTAGTTACATAGATTAAACAATGCCATAAAATTCTATCGTGAATCATGTTTTTAAAAAAACCATGTAAATCTAAATTCTTTGTAATGGTTTCGCTTGTAATCTTTCTTGGTTTTTCTCTATTTCTAACTATAGGACTGGTAAAAAGTGTTCATTAGCTGAAAGTAAGAAAATACTAGTAAATGAATTTTCCTTGGATGAATCTGGGCTTCTGGTTTGTTGCAATATGCCCACCCCTTTTTCGGAAATACAATCACTTGATGGTTTTTTCAATTCTCTGCAAGGTGGTAATCAGCCCCAACCTGATCTTCTTACCTTAAAGTTAGCCCCCTAAAAGAAAATCTTCAGATTCCTAATTTTTCTTTTTTGTTTTTTTTGGTCTTCCCTATTTGTGCCATTCTCATCTGGCTTCCTTTGAATTTTTTATTTTATTAAAAATTTTTCCCATTCCACCAAGCTGTGAGGCTTTGCCAGGCATTGTTTTCTGTTTACATTCTTGCCTCTTAGAAAGAGCGCTAAAAAATCGGACCAGATAGGTGCAGGTAGCTTGATGCCTTACCCATATTTATTTTCTTAACTCCCTTCTAATATTTTAAACCTGATTGGCTTTGCTATCTCTCTAAGTTTGAACAGAATTATTATTTTTGTTGTGCATATTTTAACTTCAAAGATTCTGGATGAGAAATTTTTTGTCTTTGGCCTCCTGTTGTTACTCTATCAAGGATGCTTTAGTCACCAGATTGTTATAAAATTCTATGCATGCTGATTGACATTTTAAATTTCATTGGCCCAAATAAACACATTTTGATGATTGATGAGGGCCTGCCAGTTGTGTAGCATGTGGTCTGTTTTATTTTCTGCTGTTTATTAAATATAACACGATGTATATTATGTTTTGATATTTCTTTCTTCTGTTAATTCAATAATATGAAACTGCTCATTGTGTCCATATTGTTGTACCTGTGCGTGATAAGATGTTGGTACGTTTCTCTCTCAAACATAAGGAGTTTTTGAAGTGCCAAAGTTTTTAGGTATTTTTGGATGTTACCTTAGTTCATCATGCTGTATAATCTGATAGTAGTTTAGCACTTTCTGTGATGGTGCCTCCTGAGTAATTTTAGATTATCTATAGAACCTTTCTGAATCAAGTATTGGATCTTTCTCTGTCTTATTATGTTTAACATGTCTAATGAAAGTCTCAAAGGTGTCTTGATGACAAGAGAGTTAGTATGTCACTTTTGAGGAAATATTTGTAGATCAACATTGTCTTCCATGGGGCACTATGAAGATGAAAGGCTCTGAACTTTAATTTTAAAATGTATATATATATGTATATTTATTTTTCAAGTTTCAGTCATGAATCACGTGGACTTGGTTGTATTTGTTTTATATATTTATTTAAAATGAGGGTTCATGAGGTAAGTGTAGAGGTGTGTAGACTGGTTCAGGGAAAGAAAGAGTACCTTCAGTAAGCAAACGGTACAGAGAGGGTAGAGAGGGCGCGAGCTAAGGGGAGTTGTTCAAATCTTAGAGCTGTAATGGAGATTCATAGGCAGTAGGAATATTGAAATGTTCAAGAAGTCCTAATGGAAGATTTTATTAAAGGGTACTTAACTGATTGTGGGGATTGTCCATAGGTGCATAACTTGTGCTGACTTTGAGCCACTGTGTGACAAAGGTGGTTAAGAAATAGTAGTGTTGGGTAACTTCTGTCTTTTATCTTGTGGACTTCATTGTTGAATTTTTTATACTCATATCTGCTATTCATACTCTTCTTGAGCTGTTGATTATTTGAGACTTATTTAAGTCTCTTTTAAATTTTACTGTATATTTTAAAATGAGAACTGCAAGAATTTATAAATTTTGTTCCAAGTTTCTTCTAGGATATATTGAGGAAATTTGCAAATTTATTTTGATGATAGCTGTTTCAGCTGACTTGATGCCACGCCCTGCTATCTAAATGGCTTTCACAAAGTTATCATTACTACTTCAATTATGCAATATGATTAGTTTGAAATTGGTATCATCCACTTCTTTTTCTTGTTTTGTCTTGTTTTATAAAATGGAAGTTTTTGCACTTGGTAAACTCTTTCCTAAAACCTGCTGTATTGCTTTTTAAGTGGCATTTGGTTACTTTGAGGAGCAGGTCAAGGGCTAGAAGCTGCTTTTTCCCTTCAATTATTTAATCATGGATCATTGTGATTTTGAAATTGGCCGAGAGTAATGTTTTCTCAGTTGCATCTTTTTATTCTGAATAATCTGTCCCTTTTAAAGGGCAAAACCTAGAGGCAACATGCCTGCCTCCGTAGCCAAGATATTAGGGATTTTATTAACTAAGATTATAATCTAATTTAAATGATTATAACTAACTTAAATACCTGACTAAATAATAACAGACAGTAAAAGATAATAACAGAAAACAATCTGACAGTAAAAAAAGGGATAATATTCTTGAATCTCCAATACTCCCCCTCATGCTAGTGAATAAATACTGAACATTCCCAACTTGACTCTTAATTCTTCAAACTTCACTCTAGATATTGCTTTAGTTAATAGATGAGCCACCTGGTCTCTAGTAGTAGGTGTGTACAGCACCTCTATCATGCCTGAGTCAATTTTCTCCTTAATGAAGTGGCAATCAATTTCCACATGTTTAGTCCTATCATGGTGTATTGGATTTTTGACTATTCCAATAGTTGCCATATTGTCACATGGTATCTTTATAGGCCCTTCAGTATTGATTTTCAGCGCTTTGAGTAACCTGGACAGCCAAATACCCTCACATATTCCCAAAGCCAGAGCTTGGAATTATGCTTTAGCACTACTTCTAGCTACTACTGGTTGTTTTTTTGCTTCTCTAAGTCACCAAGTTACCCCAAACATAGGAGCAATATCTAGTGGTAGAACGTTTGTCAATTACAAATCCAGCCCAATCAGCATCACTATATATCTCAACACCCTTATGTGCCCCCTTTTTGAAATAAAGGCCTTTTCTTGGAGTGTATTTTAGGTACCTCAGAATTCAATAAATTGCTTCCATGTGTTCTTCATTAGGTTTGAAGTCTCTGGTACATCCCAGTGTCAACTAGTGCATAGTCCTCCTTCAAGCCTATCTTGTAATTTGCCTCCATTGGGGTTTTAGCTGGCTTGCACCCCATCATACCTGTTTCTTCTAGTAGGTCCAGAGTATACTTTCTCTACGATATGGATATACCTTCCTTAGTTCTAGCTACCTCCATTCCTAGGAAGTATTTGAGCTTTCCTAGGTCCTTTACTTCAAATTTAGATGCTAATAACTTCTTCAATATCTGTATTTCTTCTTGATTGTTACCTATAATCACTATATCATCAACATAAACTATTAACACAGTGATTTTCCCATGGGGGGCATGCTTTGCAAACAAAGTGTGATCAGTTTGACATTGTGTATAACCACTTCCTTTCACAACATTAGTAAATCTCTCAAACTATGCATGTAGTGATTGTTTTAAGCCATAAAGAAATTTGCGAAGCTTACAAACTTTATTCTGAGTTACACTGGATTCAAAACTAGGAGATATATCCATAAAACTTCCTCTTCTAACATACCATTCAAGAAGGCATTTTTTACATCCATTTGATACAATGGCCAGTCAAGGTTAGATGCAAGAGATAACAATACCTTAATGGTATTGAATTTGGCTATCGGAGCAAAAGTCTCTTGAAAATCAATCCCATGAGTCTGTGTAAACCCGTTGGCTACCAATCTAGCCTTGTATCTATTGATGCTTCCATCTGGGTTATACTTTATAGTTAAGACCCATTTGCACCCAATAGTTGACTTACCTTTGCATAATTTAGTTACCTCCCAAGTTCCATTTTTCTTGAGTGCACTCATCTCTTCAAGGATTGCAGCTCTCTAGGCAGGGTGTTGCATTGCATCATGCACACTTTTAGGCAATTTTTCAGTTGAGACAACTTGTCACAAAAGCTTTCATACCAGGAGATAAACTATCATAAGAGATAAAATTGCCAATTGGATGTTTTGTATTGCAAGATCTCATCCCTTCCCTTAATGCAATGGGCCATGCAAGATCATGTAACTGAGGATTTGAGGTGGAAGAAGATGATTGGCGTTGTTGTGACTGTTGGTTAGACACTGCAACTGGATTTCCTTCTCAGTGTGATTGTTGCTGAGTTGCTTCTGATTGATGTTCAGCCTCAAACTGCTGTACAGAGTCTACTGCTTGCTGTAACTTCCCCTGGTGATGGATGTCAAGTTGAGTTTTAGGTCTAGTTTCAAGTTTTGGACTTAGTGCAGAGATTGGGTACTGAATCTGAGGTACAATTGTGTCCGAAAACAGCCATTCCTGTGTGGTTTGAGTCTGGTTCTCCCCCTGAATAGGTGTTTTGGGATAAAATGGTATGGTTTCACGGAAGGTGATGTCATTGGTAGTGTAAAATTTCTTTGTTGGCAGGTGATAGCATCTATATCCTTTCTGAGTAGGAGAATAACCAAGAAAAATGCAATTAATTGCTCTAGGGTCCAATTTGAACAAATGCAGTGCAACTGAAAACCCTAAGTGGCAGATTTGACATAACTTGGTTACCAAGATAGGTCTCTAGGAGAAGCTGTTGAGGACTTTTAAGTTTCAGTGTTTTTGTGGGAGTTCAATTAAGTAGATATGTAGTAGTGAGAATTGCTTCTCCCTAGTAAAACAAAGGCACATTGCAAGAAAAAAAGTAAGGCTCGGGCCATGTTTAAAAGTTGTCTATTTTTTCTTTTAGAGACTTCATTTTGCTGTGGTGTATATACACAAGAGCTCTGATGTATAATTTCATGTTGAGCAAGATAATTTTCCAAGTTAGAACTAAAGAATTCTTTGGCATTATTAGATCGAAGAATTTTAGTTTAGCCTAGAATTGATTTTGAATCATGGCATGGAATTTTTGAAAAACACTAGGAACCTCTGATTTATCCTTTAATAGATATAACCAGGTTAATCTAGTATGATCGTCAATGAAAGTTACAAACCATCGGGTACCATTCACATTTTTTATTTTTGAGGGACCCCATACATCACTGTGAATTAGTGTGAATGGTTTCGTGGGAACATGTTCATTTGAAAGGTAGGAATTTCTAGTATGTTTTGCAAGAGGGGACACATCTCATTGAAAATCTGAAAAATTTTTATTGGAAATGTGGGGATATGCTTATGATACTCGAAACTTGGATGACCTGAGCGATAATGCGACAATTTAATTTCTTCCTTCGCTGTGCTTGCTGTCAAGGCGGCATTGCATTTATTCTTGCGAAAATAATAAAGTCCTCCCAGCTGTTCACAATTGCCAATCACCCTCTTCGTCCTCATATCCTGAAAAACACAATCATTTGGCCCAAAATCAGCATGGCAGTCATTATGAGTGGTCAATTTATTCACTGACATCAGGCTACAAGTAAGTTTTGGAACAAATAGGACGTTTTTCAATATTAACTCATGAGATAAATATGCTATCCCTATGTATGTGACTTCTACAAAAGAACCATCTGCAATTTTTATAGCCATTTTCTTCTCACATCGAGTTACATCATTTAACACAGTGAAATCACTTGTCATATGGTCAGTTGCTCCTGAGTCAACGACTTATAAATCCTTCTCTTGTCTCACTGCATTTAAGGACACAGTATATAGTACTATAGGGTAATTACTTGCTTGAGCTATAAGACTAGTTGAACTCACTGTTTTTGACATTTCATGATTGCTAATGATTTGTTGTAACTGCTCAAGTTGAGTTTCGATCTGAGAGAGATCAAGACTTGATTCTTCATTGTTTACAGCAAGCTAAACTTTACCTTAGATTTAGGCTTTTGTTTGTTCTAAACAAGTTTGCCGTGAAGCTTCCAACAATTGTCTATGGTATGTCCCACCTTGCTGCAGTGATCATACTAGGGGCGTCCTCCTTTCTTCGATTTATGCTCTGTTCTGACCACCAGAGTTGTATTTTCGCTTAATGAGCTTCCATTGGTTAGTCTCTTATGACTTTCTTTTCTCTTGACAACAGAGAGAGCTTCTCGCAGCCGGGGTAGTGATGGGGCACTTAATAGTCTACTTTTCACATCTTTGAATTCACTATTAAGCCCGAGTAAAAATTTGCACACTCTTTCGTTCTCTACCAACTTTTAGTAATAGGTAGCGTCAACTATGCAGGACCATTGGTGGATCTCATACATGTCCACTTGCTGCCACAAAGTTACGAGTAAATTGTAATAACTTGTGACAGACATCATACCCTAATTTACCTCATGCAACTTCCCTTTTATCTCAAGGAGCATAGTGGTGTTGGAGACTGAAGAATAGCTTTCTCTTGCAGCATCCCAGATTTTTGTTGCAGTTTTGTAGAGTATGAACCCTTTCCCAATCTCGAGTGTCATTGAATTGATCAACCAAGACATCACTTGGTTGTTTTCTGACTTCTAGGTGGGATATTTAGGATCTTCAAGGCTCGATTGGCTAGCAAGACCTATGATATAATCTTCCTGGCCTCTGCCATGAATGAACATCAGGATAGACTGAGACCATTGCAAGTAATTATCATCATCTAGCTTGTGTCTTGTGATTATGAGACTAGACAACTTGGTGGTCCCATGTAGAGGAGACGCATTGTTGCCTGAGTTCTGCGGTTCAGTATTGGTGCCATGAGAAGAGGTATTCATGGCTTGAAAATCACCAAACCTAATCATGGCTCTGATACCATGAAATCAAATGAGAGTAATGTTTTCTCAATCGCATTTTTTTATTTTGAATAATCTGTCCCTTTCAAAGGGCAAAACCTAGAGGCAACACACCTGCCTCCATAGTCGAGATATACGGGATTTTATTAACTAAGATTATAATCTAATTTAAACGATTATAAATAACTTAAATATCTGACTAAATAATAACTGACGGTAAAAGATAATAACAAAAAACAAATTGACAGTAAAAAAAGGGATAATATTCTTGAAGCTGCTTTTTCCCTTCAATTATTTAATCATAGATCATTGTGATTTAACAGTATGTTTGTAATAAAAGTAATTTCTGGTATTTTTGTACATAATTATCTTTTTTTAATGTTGTAAGTATCTTTGTCTTGAGTTTTACCAAATACTAAAATGCATTTAGAAGTAAGTTTTAGCCTTCTCTTTATACCAAACTGTCTTTCTTTTAGTAGCTTATGCAATCAACTTCATAGAGGATCCTTTTAAGGGAAGTTCTTACAATTATCAACACCAGAAGCCACATTGGAAGACCATCTTCATATATTTTTATTTGATGAGAGGAAATAAGATCGGGTCCATTGCCTGATCATATCAGGTTGGCACCCTGGTTATACCTTTTTCCTAGATAACTGGAATCTTTTTGGGGAGAAGTGCCTTGATGAATTGAAGAGCCCGATATTTTTCTCAGTTTTTTAATTCTTGTCAATGATATGAAGATACATAATTACAGGAGGCAGTCGAATTCAATCTCCTTGTACGTGTGTGGTTTTTATTTGAGCTGTCTGTATTACCTCTTGGTTGCCACTTTGAAAGGCATATAAAGGCATATAGTTTGGAATTGGTTGAAGCGAATGCTTTCAGGATAGAGTCATTCTCTCCACTTGATTAGCAATCACCTTACAGTAAACTTAGGTGTTTGGGAAATCCTAACTAGCAAAATTCCATTTTGGTGCCATTAACCAAAGGAGTGGTTGACAATGTTTAAAAGAGGGTGATTATATTGATTTAATTAACCTCTCTTCTGATTAACATTTCCTAATTGGAATTTTGGTTTTCAGGATTTCCTAAATTATAATTTTATTTAGACTTTTATAATATTTGGTCTATGATTCATTTATAAAATTATGTAGTTTGGTGTTAACAAAATTTGAAGTGTCCTGATGTAATTTAAGGTGTTTCATTGAGCTTAATACAAGCGTCAGACATGGCTTCTTTTTGAAGTTCCAAAAAAATTGTTTTTATGCAAAGAGTGCAAAAGTTCTGGTTTTCCTAAGAATCTGAGGGTGAGACTTGAGACTTGAGATCATTTAGTTTCCTATTCTTTGCGAATCATAAACTGTCTGGGCCTTAAATCATGAAGTTTTTATTTTTCCTGCTATTTTTATTTGTTATCATTAACTCCGAAAATGCTGATTGAGTATGGAGATAAGGACTGGGAAGAATTGTGTTGGGAAGAATAACTTTAATACTCATAATCTCCTCTATTGCTTCTCAGATTCTCTGTTATCAGGCCAACAATAATAATCTAATTTGTAGAGGAATGTCTAGGCGTCAACTATAAAACTATCATAAATTTCTAAGTGCAATGATATTTTATATTTGGTGGTTTTGCAGCAACTTAGTCAAGTTATCCATAAGCATGCAATTATGGGTTTACTGTGAACTCTTTCTAAAAATGCATTTGCTTCAAGAAACTGCTATCTAAATGAAGTTTTAGGAAACTGCTAGCAGCTTTTATTTTTTTTAGTCACCTAGGTATGCTCTACAGTTGTAGCTGCTTTTGCTTCTGAAAATCTGACATCAACTTGTATTACAACAGATGCTATGGGGACAGAAGACTCACTTTTTTTAGCAGCTGCCCAAGTTACTTCAACAGTGGCTGGCTTTTGTGGTATCAACTTGGTTTAACTTAAATTGTGGTCTGCTGTTCATTAACAATATATTAACTGTTTATATACCATATCTTAAGGTTAGAGTATTTTGTAAGGAGTGGTGGCTGCTTCTTGGTGGAGACTTAAAAGTAATTGTAAAAAAGTTGACTTCTAGCGTTAACTATGCAGATTTAACTATATTCTTGCCAGTTTTGTTTGTCAAATAGACAAATCTTTCTAGTTTTTATGTAGTTTCTTAACTAAATTAATCTCTTCCTATAACTCTAAAAGTTGATCATAGATCCCTTAGGCTTTTAGTTTTGTGGAATGTAACCTTTTGTTAACTTTTCCATCTGAAATCTTAATACCACTTGTCCATGAATGTCACAAGGAATTATAAGTAGTTAGTTAGGAATTCTGTTAATGATAGTTAGTGCTTAACTACCTATTGTAATCCCTCAATTACCCCTATCAGTCATTATGTAGGAGATGTAATTAGGAAGAAACCTTATGGTATAAATGAATGAAGCGGTAATTGGATTACCAGATTTTCTTGATATCATTGTGTATCGAAGTGGTATTAGAGTGTTCAATTCTTGGAAGGTATGGTGAAGGAGACAAGGTTGCAAGTGAGATTCAAGGAACTTGAACAAGAAATGGGCCAAAATCACTTGGAGGTGAATGAGTTGCGCAACTCAATGACCAAAGTGGAGAACATGTTGATGGATATGGCAACTAGACTCCTTCAAGTTGGAGGTAGCTCCAATGAAGAAGCAAACAAAGTAGGCTTGAATGTTAATGTGGTCAACTTTTAGATGAGTGTCCTCAATTTGGATCATATTGTAAGGGCTAATTAGGAGGTTAAACCTTTCCAATGAAGTTTTCTCAAATCGAATTCCCAAGTTTCAATGGAAGTGATGGATCTTTCATCGCTAACAATTCTTTAAGGTTGATGACATTTGGACCAACAAATCAAGTTGATAAGCATCCACTTTGAAGGAAAGACACTATAATGGCACTAGACCTTTATGAAGAGGAAGAAGATAGGAGAAGTGAGTTGGGTAGAGTACATTGAATGCTTAAGTACCCACTACAGAAATGCACTATGAGTAGACCCAATGATAGATTTAAATAATTTGAGGCAAGAGCGATAAGTTGTAAAATGTTAAGAAAGATTTGAAGAATTGCTTGTTGGAATAGAGATGCTAGAGGAGTTAGCCATTAGCTACTTCTTGGGAGGCCTTAAAGATGAAATTAAGGCCTCGATGCACATTTTTGAGCAAGCACCTTGATGAATGCTATGCACTTAGCAAGACTACAAGAAGCATTGATCCAAGCCCTTCACAACCAATCTACCATCTACCCTAAGAAAAACAACACACCTCAAAACACCTCTACATCTTTCTTGAACCCCAAACCCTAAATTAACCTTATCAATCCCACCTACAAATCCCAAGTACCAACATTAACCTAGAAAAACCTCTCCACAATTGAAAAAAACCAAACCTTCCATTCTAGCAAAAACAAGACCAACACAACTAGTGATAGACCAATGAAACAACTTAGCAAAAGAGAAATGGATGAAAGAAGGAGAAATAGGCTTTACAATTGTTATCTTGAAAAAGATACTTTGAACACAAGTGCAAACTCTCAAATCTTCATGATTACGGTGCAAGAAGAAAATATGAAGATATCTTAGGAGACTTAGAGGTGACTGGGAGCTATGCATAGGAGGAAGAACCAATGATTTCCTTAATGTTATAAGGGGATCCATGGGTTACGCAACAATGAAAGTGGGTTTTTTGAAGAAATAGTTAGTGTTGTTGCTAATGGATACCAGTAGCGCCCATTACTTCTTGGATGTCTCCTTGGCTAAGAAGCTAAGATTAAAGCTACAACTTGCCAAGGGAATCAAAGTGTCAGTGACAAATGAGCAACAAGTCATTATGAAAGCCAAATGCATGTGACTAAGTTGGAGTACGCATGGAGAGTTATTCAAGGCAGATTTTTTGTGATGTGTTAGAGAACGTCATTCTTGAAGGTGTTAAAAGCATGTGCATTGTTGCATGTGATATTTAAGGAAATTTTAATATTAGTTATATTATTATTTAGTAGCCTTTTAAGATTAGTTTTAATTTATTTTATAAGACATTATCTTGTTAGGTTTTTTTTAATCTTATCTTAGGATAGTTATATTTTAAATTTTTATATATTTGTTAGGTTGTTTGGCTTTTATTCTAACCTTATATTTTGGTCAAGATAAGTTATTTTTAATTTAAAATTTTTGTTAGTTAGGCTAATTGGATTGACTAATCTTTTAGCCTCCAACCCATCTATTTATGTACGGCTTAAATATTTGGAATAATGAGAGTCAAATCATCATTAAACTCTTAAGTCTTCATAGTATTAAAGCCTATAAGGCATGAATGACAAAATACATGTAAGTAATGGCACTTTACATAAAAACAAAGGAGTCAACCAATAAAAATGCCTAGACGGTGGCTTGTGTCACTCTCAACCCAATTGAATTCCAACAGAGTTATAAGATCATCCATGGTAAACCAACAAATTGGAAATTAAGACCAAAATATGAGACCTATGACTTAATGGAGTCCAATGAGGAAAAACCCTCATCTAAGATCAATCTCAGAGAAGAAGTTTGGCAATTAGCTCCAAGTTGGGTATAATTAATATTTCCCAACTTGAGGGGGAGTATTGGAGAACATCATTCTTGAAGAAGATGTTAAAAGACATGTGTTATTGCATGTGATATTTAAGAAAATTTAAATGTTTGTTTTATTATTTTGTTGTAACTTTTTAATATTAGTTTTTATTTATTCTATAAGATATTATCTTATTAGGTTTTTTTCCCCTTATCTTATCTTATGGTAATTATATTTTAAAATTTTATTTGTTTGTTAAGCTGCTAGGCTTTTACTATGACCTTGTATTTTGTTCAAGATAAGTTAGTTTTACTTGAAAATTTTGATAAGTTAGGCTTATTGGATTGGCTAATTTTTTAGCCTTCAACCTATTTATTTATGTATAACTTGAATATTTGAAATAATAAGAATCAAAGCATCATTAATTTTGAAATCTTCATGATGGCATTAGGAGGTTATGCAATAGTTTTGGTGGTCCAATGGTTATCCACCTTAGGAAGAATTGCTTGGGATTTGCAGTAGCAAATCACAAGTTTTACCTTGCGTGAGGAGGCATATAAGATTGCTGAGTAACTTGAGGGGTTACTAAAGGATAGTACCTTACAAGGAAAATAGGTCTTGAATTCAAACCAAGCATATGTAGTCCAAGTCAATACACAAGAGAAGGAAGAGGGGCTAGAGTTGAAATCAAAAGGAGGAAACTTTGGGAGCTACAAAGGAGGAAGCCTTAGAGGAGGTACTTAAAGAATTCTCAAATGCATTCCAAGAACCAAAAACCTTGCCTCCCTTGAGGGTTTTTATATCACTCCATTCCTCTTAAGGAAGATCAACCCATCACTTTACACTCTTACAAGTATGGTCTTATATAGAAGACTGCTATGGAGGAATTAGTATAGGAAATGTTGAATAATGGAGTCATAAGGCCTATCAACAGTTCTTTTGCTTCCCAGTGGTTTTAGTCAAAAGGAAAGATGGAACAAGGAGGTTTTGGGTGGATTATAGGATGTTGAATAATCAAACTATTAAGAATAAGATCCCTATTTGTGTTATTAAGGAACTCTTGGATGAACTTCATGGAGCAAGGTACATCTTTAAGCAAGATTTGAGAGCAATCTACCAGTAGATTAGAATGCATCCTAATGACATCTGCAAGGCTCCATGTCATACCCACAAAGGCCTATCTAAGTTCCTTGTTATACCATTTGGATTGACAAATGCATTTGGCACCTTTTAAGGATTCATGAATATAGTCTTTAAAGCTTTTCTCAAAAAATACATTCAAGGCTTATTTATTTATTTATAAATGATATATTGGTATACAATAGTTTATAGGAAGATCACATGGAACGCCTAAGGATTACTATACAAACCTTAAGGGACAACAACTTATTTGCAAAAAAAGAAACAAGTGCACCTTCGGAGCTACCTAAATGTACTATTTTGGGTACATTATCTCAGAAAATAGTGTGGTAGCAAACCTCAAAAAAATAGAAACTATGATCTAATGGACAATTCCAACTAACATCAAATCCTTCAGAGGATTCTTGGGCCTAATAGGTTATTACAAGAAATTTGTAGAACATTATAACTCCTTAAGCAAGCCATTGACAAAGCTGCTAAAGAGAAATGGAGGGTTTATATGGAGTATTGAAGTTGATATGGCATTCAAGAAACTCAAAGGAGTCAATGACTTCTACCTAATGTTAGCGCTGCCCAACTTTGCACAACCTTTCATCATCAAAATTGATGCCTCCAGCATAAGCATTGGAGTTGTTCTTTCACAAAACAACCACCTCGTTGCCCTTGCTAGCAAGGCTTTTTGCCCTTCTTAAGAGTATAGTAATCATATTTCTTTGAAGCAATGGAAGCAATACATGTATGGGTAGCACTTTATAATAAAAAACTAGCCACCTAGCATTAAAATATCTATTAGAGTAAAAGGAGATATCATTAGAACAACAAAAGTAGGTCCATAAGCTATGGGGATTGGATTATGAAATCATATAGAAAAGAAAAAAAAAAAGAAAATATAATGGCAGATGCATTATCAAAATGGGAGCACACAGAAAATCCTTCAGATCATTCTTGCAGGGCTATCGCATCAATCTCCTCTAGCTTAACCAATGGAGTTAGAGATTCTTGTAAGAATGACAGTGAAGTGCAAAACCTCATTAGCCAATTGGCAAGAAACCCACCGACATTTCTTAAGTACTCTTGGCCCCATAATGCCTTAAAAAGTAATGGGAGGTTGGTGGGAAGGGAAGGCCTAGAACTCAAAAGGGAGCTGCTCCAACACTTGCAGAGTGATGGGAGGACATTCAGGAATGACACTTATTTATAAGAAACTATCATTATTGTTTTACTTGAATGGTATGGAGAAGAATGTATAAAACTTTATGAAGGAGTGCCTAACATGCCAAAGATACAAAACAAAAAGCGCAGCAACACAAGTATTGTTACAACCACACTCCTAATTCCAACAACTATCTGGATTGACCTAGTTATGGATTTCATAGGAGGGCTAGCCAAATCATACAGCAAGATAGTCATCCTAGTGGTAATGGATCATTTTAGTGAAGTAGCCCACTTCGTGGATGATGTGGTTAAGCTCCTTGAATTTCCCTAAACCATAGTCAAAGATAGGGACCTTATCTTTTGTGGAAAGTTTTGGAATGGGTTGTTCAAGCTACAGCAGGTGAAATTACTTTACCCATTAGCCTACCATTCCTAGACAAATGTACAAACAAAGGTACTCAATCGATTTAGGAGTGCTGCTTAAGGTGCATAATAAAAGACCACTCCAAATAATGGCTAAACTTCCTTTGATTGAATTATAGTACAACACATACACTATTCTACAATTGGTATGACACCATTTAAAGCTATTTATGGAGTTGCCCCACTAGTACACATGCCCCCCCTAGCAGGATATTCACCTAATGACCTAGTAAATAGAAGCTCATAAGAAAGAAAAGCAACAATCCAATTGCTAAATCTCACTTACAAAAGGCACGAATTTGTATGACCCAAATTGCTAATAGGAGGAGGATAGAGGAAATTCATAGTGGGGGATCTAGTTTGTGTCAAGCTCCACCCCTTCAAGAGAAGCACCTTCAATAACTCTTCCCTCCACAAGCTAACTACTAGACACAATGGACTATACAAGGTGGTCCAAAGGGTGGGGAAGGTAACCTACAAGCTGGAATTACTAGAGAACTCTAAAAGTTTACCTTGTGTTTCATGTCTCACTAATAGAGACATAATGGAGATAACATTTCAACTAGCTTAGAGTTACCTAAGGTGAATAATTAGGGATACTTTTCCATGGAACCTAAAGCAATCTTGGCTAGGACAATAGTCAAGAAGGGAGATCTACCCTTAACCCAGATTCTAATCTAGTAGAATCACTCCAGCAAGGAGGATGCTGCTTGGGAATAACTACTTGCCATTTAGGAGCAATTCCTCAACTTTTCCACTACCAACAACACTATCAATCCTTGAGGACACGGATTAGTTTATAGGGGGGGATTGAAGGTTACATGGAATTGTAAGTAATTAGTTAAGAAAAGGGTAGTTAGGAATTTTATTAATGGTAGTTAGTACCTAATTACCTAATGTAATCCCACAATTACCCTTATCAATGTATACATAGGAGGTAATTAGGAAGAATCCTTATGGAATAAATGAATGAATTTAGCTTGGTAACTGAATTACTAGATTTTCTCAATATCACTATGTATCAAAGTAGGCTGACAAAGGTGCAAGTCAATAGAAAATACATCCGCCCTATCATCCCACAATATTTAAGCTATTGATTCTCAAATATAGACATTGGATTTCAAATTTCTTACTTGCCTCTCTTCACACTAACTGGCATCATATTGTAGTTTTGGTTGTGCGATTTTTTGTTTAGGCCTCCCTTGAATCTCTCCTTACTCAGTTTCATCGTCGATTTTTTTGCTAAACCTTTTGTTGAATCTCAATTGGTTTTGCTTCTAGAAATGAAGACAATGAAGTTGGAGTTATAGAAAGAGTGATTAGTATGATCTTAATTTTGGGAGTGCTTCTTCAATGTAAGGGTTGGTGAGATGCATGCTCTTCTTTAAGAGTTTGGGGGAGCAGTTAAGGTATTGGGTAGTCACATTTTTAGTCCAAAAAAGAAAAAGACAAAATCATAAATTTAAGAAATGCTAAATGTATTTTCCTACTTATAGCAAACACAATTTTTACTAATTATCTAGATAATTATCTGGATAATTGATTTTAAATGGGAAAAAAAACTCCATATACTTGAGTTTCTTTTTCTTTTTTTTTTTCCCCTAGAATTACATCCACTAGTTATGTCCCATGTCTCTTTCAAGGCAATTTTAGCCTATCCATTGTGGCATCCTTTATACCTTGAGAATTGAATAAATTCCTAAGCTATTAAAAAAGAAAATAAAGCTTTAATTTATGTGATACACAAGTGATAATTTGAGTGGAAGCTATAAGTTGAAGTTGTGGTAATAATATCTTAATATATTGAAAAAAAAGGAAGTGATTGAATTATATATATATGCCTCAATCTTTTTGTCAAGTAATTGAAAGAAATTAGGAAAAATCAAGCTTATTTATTCTACTTTTTGTTTTCAATATAACATTTCCTCAATTTAAAAGAAGTGGCTCGCAAAGATCAAAATTTTTGATAAATTCGATAGTTTATAAAAGAACCAAAAGAAGCGGCCCCCACACACTCTAAAAATTTATTTTTATTTCATTTAAAGTTTCATGCAAAAACATAGTTCATGCACTATAAATATGGCAACAAAAGAAACCCTAATAATTAATGGACTAAAGATAAAAAGGTTTAAGTATATGAATTCTTAACCCAAATAGGATAGTAACCTATTTACAATAAAAAGCCTAAGAAAAAACTCAATTAAAAAGGAAACTAACACAAAATATAAAATTAAATGTATGGGCCTAAATAAAAGCAATGTTTTGACCATTTACAATTGACCAAAATAATCTTAATAAATTGCAAGTCTTAAGTAAAAATTTTAGCCCTTATCTAGAACTTATATCACATGCACAGAGCTAATTCTCCCCCCAAGTTTATCTTATCAAATCTTGACTTGCTTTGCAAATTGTAGTTCACGACCTAACAAGTTTAAACTAAGCCTTGCATTGCTACTTTGGTTCTTTTGGCTTTGGCCTATGTTGGGTCATCCTGAACATACAAATGATCCTTGATTGTTTGTCTACCATGATACACATTATTTCCTCCTTCCTCAAAAAGATTCGACCTTGAATCGTCACTTGCATCAAAGGGGAAAAGATAAGAAACATTGAATGTAGCAAACGTATTAAACTCACATGGGAATCCAACTTGTAGGCATTATCATTGATTTTCTCCCAGACTTGAAATGACCCATCTTTTCTTGGATGCAATTTAGATGTTTTGTAGGTTGGAAACCTTTCTTTCCTCAAATGAGCCCAAGCCCAATCTCTTAGTTTAAATGTAGCACATCTTCTCCCCTTGTCTACTTGGGTAACCACTTGTTCATTCCTTTTTGCTATTTGAAGCTTCACCTTTTCATAGATTGACTTCACCCATCTTGGCCCTTAAGATGCTTAAGGGATTCATGATCTATGTGAATCACAAATTCTTTAGGCCATAAATAGTATTGCCACTTCTCTAGAGTCCTGACAAGTGCATGCAAACCTCTTGTCATAAGGTTACCTCACTTAACTTCTCACTAAAATATGTGATTGGCCTCTTGCATTAAAATAGCTTTAATTACTATGCTAAAGATATCACATTCAATTTCAAAAGTCTTAATAAAATCACGAAGTGCTAAAACAAGAGTAGAAAACAATTTATCTCTAAGCAAAATAAAACCATTCTCTTATTTAACATCCTAGCAAAAACCAATAGACTCTTTGACTATCTTAGTGAGTGGTATATATCAAGTGTGCTAAAGTCTCTCACAAATTTCCTATAAAATCTTGCTAAGCCATGAAAGTTTTGCACTTTAGTTATGTTTAGTTAATCCTTGATAGCCTTAACCTTCTTCTCATCTACCTTTGCACCTTTAACGCTTACTACATATCCAAGAAGGGCAACCCGATCCATGCAAAAGGTACATTTATTTAAATTAGGATACACTTTTTTCTTTTTTCAAAACATATAAAACTGATTTCAAATGTTCAACATGATCATTTAAGCTCTTGTTGTATACTAATATGTCATCAAAATAAACCATAACAAATCTGCCTATATAAGCATGCAAGACATAGTTCATCAATTTCATTAATGTACTAGGTGCATTAGTAAGACTAAATTAACCATTCATCAAGTACATACCTAGTCTTAAAGGTAGTCTTCCATTCATCATCCTCTTTCATGCAAAATTAGTGAAACAATTCTTTAAATCAATTTTACTAAACATACATACATAATCAATTCATCTAGCATATCATCTAATTGAGGAATAGGTTGGTAATACTTGTGATATTACTAATAGCCTTGCAATCAATGTACATCCTCTACAATCTATCCTTCTTAGGCATAAGTAACATAGGCACAACATAAGGGCTCATGCCTTCCCTATTTGGCCATTAGCTCTTCTACTTGCCTTTAAAGCTCATATTATTTCTAAAGGTTGGTCTATTTGGTATGATTTCTCCCAACATAAAGTCTTTCTAATGCTCAATGTTTTTAATGAATGGTAACCTTTTAGGGATTTCCTTAGTAAAAACGTCTTCATATTCTTGCAATAAAGGCACACATGCGCTAGGCAAAGTATGATTAATACCATCTTGGTAAGATTCTTTATAAAAAAGTAAAAATATAGGTTATTTAGCCATGAAAGCTTTCTTAACGTTAGCTTTTTTAGTAAAGAAACTCACTTTTGTCTTTTCTTTCTTCTTAGTAGGAACCTTTCTCTCATTTTTAGCCATCTCTTTTTTTTTTTCTTTTTCCCTCACTCTCATTTTTTCCTTCTCCCTTGTGGCCCATTCTATTTCTCTCTTTTTTCTTTGAAGTCTCATGACATGTAGAAACCAAGCAAGGAAGTGGCCTTGCCAACAGGGCTGATCATAAGATCTAAATCCAAGTTACTAAAGGAGGCATTTCAAGCCTTATTGGATCGAGAGCTAAAAGGGGTTGTGTGGGCCAAGACTGGTTCATCAATTAAAGGCCTAAAGTTGGTCAATATATGGATGACATGTGAAGATAGGACTTAAGTCCAAATCCAATTATTTCTAACTTATTATCTAGCTCATTATGTAGATAAGCATGCCATATGTAGTGCCTGTGATTTCATAAGGTGGCATGTTTATAAAAGCTTGGGCTTTATTTAGTCATTTGGCCTTTATTTTGTTGGACTAAACATGTTATTTTTGTTTTTTTAATAGGACCCATTAGGGTATTAGGGCTTTCTAATGAGTTTTAGCCTATTTAAAAAAAAAAACTCAAGAGGGTTAGTGATGCGAAATCAAAGGGTGGCCCAATCTTCACGGGGTAGGTTGATGGATAGATGATGGTTCGAGATCCAACGAAAGCAAATAGCCAACCAATGTTATAAGAACGTTGGCCTACTACCTATACAATGCGCCTAACCACGAACACGATGAACCAACCCACACAACAACGCATTTGGTTCAAAGCACGAATTGTGGGCTTTTGCGAACTTGAATCACCAACCTAAAGATAGGTTGATAAGATAAAGGTTTCACAAGAGTAAAGAAAAGATAATATTCTCACAATTAGAGAAACACTCAGAATAATTTTATTACTTCTAATTTGATTCAAATAGATGCATAATACATGTATTTATAGTGTAACTCAAACCTATCTGTTGGAGGAAAAGTAGGAAATTAACTACATAATCTTAACTGAAAGACTTAAAAATTAGGAATACAAAATTAATTTTTTTAAAAAAATAGAAAAGAAAAGATAATCTACCTAATTATTTCTAATTTTCGTCCAAATATATAAAACTTTTAGAAATCAGCATATTAAGCCCATAATATTATTATTTAGGCCCAAATGAGTCAATTTATATATGGCCCTTGATCCAAACTCTTTAATTTGCAACATTCTAACTCATATTAGCTCTAATAGCTTCATTTTCAACCCAAATAATGTTGAGGACATTTTGATTAATACTTGAATCAGATTTATCAAAACTCTTCTTGGTCCAAATCTCTTGAACAAATCCACTCAATACTTCTTTAAGTTTTTTAGCCTTCGTCCTTGTAATAGGTCCAATTGGAAGATGTAAAGAAACATTTGAAGATTTTGAATTGGCATCTTTATGAACCTGGTTCATATCATCCTCCCCCTCTTGAAAAGGTCCATCTCCTCGAGGAATAAGCTTAGACTTTCTTTTGTTAGGAAATCTCTATTTTCTAAGGTGCAACCAAACTAAGTCTCATGGTTCAAATATTATCTTTTTTTGTCCATTATTAGCACAATTTACATATTATTGAGTCATCCTTTCAATGTTTTGCTTAGCCATTTCATGGATTTGCCTAACAAACTCAGCACGGTTCTTCCTATCTATATTGACTCTTTCCTGCAAAGGCAAAGGAGTTAAGTTAATGGGTGTAAGAGGATTAAAATTATATATAATCTTAAAGGGCGAATATTTAGTAGTAGAATGAATGGCCTGTTGTAAGCAAATTTGATGTGCGGTAGACACTCATCCTAATTCTTCAAGTTCTTCTTAACAATTGTCCGTAACAAAGAAGGAAGTGTGCTATTCACAACTTCAGTTTGTCTATCAGTTTGTGGGTGGTAGGTAGTAGAAAATAGCTATTTAGTTCCTAGCTTGCTCTATAAAGCTTCTAAAAATAATTTAGGAGCTTAGCATCTTGATCCGATACTATTGTTCTTGGCATCCCATGAAGCCCTACAACTTCTTGAAAGAACAAATTGGCAATGTTAGAAGCATCATCAACCTTATGACATGCAATGAAGTATCTCATTTTAGAAAATCTATCTACTACAACAAAAATAGAGTCCCTCTCACTTTTAGATCTAAGTAATCCCACAATAAAGTCCATTGAAATATCTTTCCAAGGTACACTAGGAATAAGGAGGGAAATATACAATCCATGGGGATTTATTTTAGATTTAGCTTTATGACACACAATACATTTGCTTATAAATTTTTCAACATCCATACGCATCCTAGGCCAATAAAAATGCTCATTTAAGACATCAAATGTTTTAGCAAGGCCAAAATGTCCCATTAAACCACCTGAATGTGCTTCCTTCACCAATAACATGTGCATAGAACAATTAGGATGCAAAGCGTATTAACACAAAATAAAAATCCATCATGCAAGTAAAATTTGTTCTAACCAAGTCCAGGTTTGCAATGGCTAAAAGTTTCACCAAAGTCAACGTCGTTAGTATATAATTCTTTGATGAACTCAAAACCAAGAATTTTAGAATCTAACATGGAAAGAAGAACATACCTACGTGAAAGTGCATCTGCAGTAATATTCTCCTTATCTTCTTGTGCTTAATGACATATGGAAAAAATTCAATGAATTCAACCCACTCAGCATGTCTTCAATTCAATTTGTTTTGGCTCTTAATATGTTTGAGAGTCTTATGATTAGAATGTATGACAAATTTCTTAGGCCATAAGTAATGTTGCCAAGTTTCCAACACTTTAACTAAAGTATATAGTTCCTTATCATATGTAGGATAGTTAAGAGTAGAACCACTTAGTTTTTTACTAAAATATGCAATAGGCTTACCTTCTTGCATAAGTACACCTCCTATGCCAATTCCACTTGCATCACATTCAACCTCAAAAATCTTATCGAAGCTTGGAAGTCTAAGTAAAGGTGCTTGGGTGAGCTTCTTCTTGAAAGTTTGGAAGGCTTTCTCTTGAGTTTCTCCTCATTTGAATGGGACCATTTTCTTTGTCAACTCGTTCAATGGGGCTGCCAACATGCTAAAGTCCTTCACAAATCTTCTATAAAAGCTTACAAATCCATGGAAGCTCCTCACATGTCCGATTGTAGTAGGGGTTGGCCAATCTTGAATGGCTTTGATCTTTTCTTCATCCACCTCGATCCCTTCGACACTCACGACAAAACCAAGAAAAACAACTATGTTAGTGCAAAAATCACACTTTCTTAAATTGCCAAACAGTCTTTCTTTTCTTAGAACTTCTAAGATTTGTCTTAAGTGATTTACATGCTCATGCAAAGTCCTACTATACACAAGAATATCATTAAAGTAAACTACCACAAACTTTCCTATGAAAGCACGAAAGACATGATTCATTAACCTCATAAATGTGCTAGGTGTGTTAGTGAGACCAAAAGGTATAACTAACCATTCATAAAGTCTATATTTAGTCTTAAATACAGTTTTTCATTCATCTCCTTCTTTCATTCTAATTTGATAGTAGCCACTTTTTAAATCAATTTTAGAGAAAATAGTGGAGCCATTTAATTCATCAAACATATCATCTAACTTAGGGATAGAATGACGATATCTCATCGTTATATTATTAATGGCTCTACAATCAACACACATCCTCCATGTACCATCTTTCTTAGGCACAAGTAGCACCGGTACTGCACATGGGCTTAGGCTCTCCCTTACATATCCTTTATCTAAAAGCTCTTGCACTTGTCTTTGAATCTCCTTAGTCTCTTTGGGGTTGGTACGGTATGCGAGGCAGTTTGGTAGAGGTGCTCCAGGTATAAAATCAATTTGATGTTCTATCCCTCTAATTGGTAGCAATCTAGGTGGTATTTATTCAGAAAAGACATCTTCATATTCCTGTAACAGAGACTTAACAACACTAGGCAAAATAGAGGTTAAGTCGTTAGTCTTTAACATAACTTCTTTATAGATAAATACTATGAGGTTTTGTTAAGAAAACAAAACTTGCTTGATTTCACTCTTTCTTGCCACTAATAAACTTGTCTCTCCTTCTCTCTCATTTTCTTTCTTGTCTTTAGTTTTTTCTTTCTTTTCTCTCCCTCCTCTAGGCTTACTTTCTTTTCCTCTCTCATTTTCATTATCTTCCTTTTTAGACATCTTTATGCTCTCACTTTCTCTTTTCTTTTCCCTCTTGATTTGATCTTTTAATATTTGTTTCGGTGACATAGGAAGGAGGGTTATAGGTTCCCTTCTAAGTACAAAAGAGTAACGGTTTAGAAAATCATCATGTGTAACATGCCTATCATATTGCCAAGGCCTTCCTAATAAAAGATGGCATGTTTTCATTGGTACAATATCACATAGTACTTCATCTTTATACTTACTAATAGAAAACATTACCTTTACTTGTTTTGTTACTCTCAACTCTCAACATTCATTGCATTGATGCTTAAAGGTAGATAAATTCAACTTCTCTACTAGCTCAGTGCTTGCCACATTGCAGCAACTTCCTCTATCTATGATTACACCACATATTTTCCCTTGGATTTGACAGAAAGTATGAAACAAGTTCTTTCTTTGTTCATTTTCTTCTGCCATCATTTGGGCACTAAGGGCTTTCCTAGTCACAAGGAGTTCTCCTTCTTCTGCATATTCTCCACCTTCATTCGCTATGAATAGATCTTCTTCTTCTTCTTCAGTTGTTTCTCCTTCATTTTCCCACTCACCAAGGTTGTTGATAGTCATGGTTCGCTTGCTAGGACATTCACTGGAGATATGCCCTCTCCCTTGACACTTGAAGCATCGTATGTCTCAGTTTTTGGAAGAACTAGGTCCACTTTGAACCTTCTTAGGTGGGGCGACTAGCTTTTCTCCTTTCTTAATTTCGTTCTCTTTAGAATTTGAAGAAGAGGAAATATCATTCTGAGTTTTTCTTCCATGAGTTGAAATAACTTGAATTAGAGTTCTTTTTTACAAAATTCTTTCTCTTAAGTTGTCTCTCTACCTTGGCAGCTTGATGGAATAAGTCATGAATCTCCACATAGTGGTACATATCCACAATATTAGTTATGTCACAATTGAGCCCATCTAAGAAGCAAGCCATTGTTGCTTCTAGATCCTCCTTTACATTAGCTCTAATAATGGCAATTTGCATCTCCTTGTAGTACTCATCCACACTCTTGGATCCTTGAGTGAGGCATTGAAGCTTATGGTGAAGTTCCCTTCGAAAATAGGATGGAATGAATTGCCTCCTCATGATAGCCTTCATCTCTTCCTATGTTGAGAGGGGGTGCTCTCCATATCTGATCCGCTCCTTTTGTATCTGGTCCCACCAAACAAGAGCATAATCAGTAAATTCAAAAGCAGCAATTTTGACCTTCTTACCCTCAGAGTAGTTATGGCATGAAAAGATTTGCTCTACACGTATCTTCCACTCCAGATATCTTTCCGAATCACTCTTGCCTTGAAAGAAAGGAATTTTGACTTTGACTCCTCCAAGGCCTTCTTCTTCATCTCTAGGCCTCCTCGGTGGTCTTCTTTGTATGTTGAGTGGCCTTCTTCTCAACTGAGTCTCCTCCCCTTCATAATCTTCATTATGGCTCTCCATGTCTTCCACATATTCATGGTGTTGCAGGCATGCAGCATGAGCTTGTCTTTGGTTGGTTTGAGTAGTCCTTTAACTAGAGGTTCTACTTTCCACTCGATCTAAGCGTTTATGGAATCCTTCCAACTTCTTATCAAGCATCCTCTCAAAATGGTTCACTAGTACTTTCATTTGCAAAGGTGCTACTCCAAATGAATTGTGATCGTCATTATCACTTTCATGCGTAACTCTTTTTTTTCGATTATCTACCATGTTAGTGAAAAAGAAATGAAAGAAATAAGAGTATATAGGACCTCACAAGCACTTTCTCACGTGTTTCACTTAATTAAAATATAACATTCACTTGTATTTGCTTTCTCCCTCTTTTTGGCCTTTTTTTTTGTAATGATCTTATCTACTCTTACCTTTTACCTCTCAGTACCAATCTTGAACTCTCATGTCACTTAAGATCTTGTCAAGTGATCCAATATTGCCAATTCTTGGTTTAACCAAGTATGTGTAGATGGGTGGTTTAAAATGTCGTAATTGGCACACACAAGTCACAATTAAAGGTAGGGTTTGGTTAGGCTTGGGTTTTAAAGAGAAGAGGATAGATTTAACCACTTAATAATGCAAGATCAAGTTTAAAATCCCAAAGAGCCACACATAATGTAATTCTAAAAATTTTAATTATGAGGAAAAATGCATGATCAAAATAAGAAAGTTCAATCAAAGGCAAAAAAAAGGAAACAAGGCAAATCAAAATAAGGAAGTGCACAATACAATATCAAAGGAAATAAAGTCAAATAGGAAACAAATAGAAAAAAATTATCTGATCAACAATTTTTTTTTACTTTTTTTTTTGTCCTTTTTTTGTTTTGTTCTTTTCTTTTGCTTTTTTTTAAACTTTTTTTTTTTGCCTTTTTTTTAGGCTTTTCTCTTTTGACTTGATCAGATGAAATAGCCCAAAACTTACAAAATTACAAAATAGGAAACAAACTAGACAAATTAGATTTGTGAGATTCAAAAAATATTATCAAGTAAGACCTAATATATCTCAACGTAGAAAAGTTTGATTGGGATGATTCAAAAACGGTGTGAAAGTTCAGATTTTGAACTTTAAGAAACACCTATCAATCATCCAAAAACTCAACCGAAAAGGGGTTGAACAGATAAGAAATAAAATAGAACAGCCAGACAAGAAAATTTTTCATATTACAAAATAAATGGCTCTTATAGTATAAAAACCAAATCTTGCACACTAAGGATCAAATCTAAAAACAAGGTAGAAATTTTTTTTTGTATTAAAGGTGGTAAAGAAAAGACATGGTAAATAAGAAAATCTAGAGGTTAGAAGGAAAATATTTTGGTTAATAATGGGTAACCTACCGTGTAAACCCAGGTTCTAATACCAAATGATACGAAATTAAGGGGTGCCCAATCTTCATAACGTAGGTTGATGGATAGATATTGGTTCGAGACCTGACGGAAGCAAATAGCCAACTAATGTTATAAGAATGTTGACTTGCTACTTAGACAACGTGCCTAACTATGAATACGATGAACCAACTCATATAATGATGCACTTGGGTCGAAGTACGAATTGAGGGCTTTTGCGAACTTGAATCACCAACCTAAGGATAAATTGACAAGACAAAGGTTTCACAAGAGCAAAGAAAAGATAATATTCTCACAATTAGAGAAACACTCAGAATAATTCTATTACTTTCAATCTGATTCAAATAGATGCGGAATACATGTATTTATAATGTAACTCAAACCTATCTATTGGAGGAAAAGTATGAAACTAACTACATAATTATAATTGAAAGACATAAAAATTAGGAATACAAAATCAAATCTTTTTTAAAAACAGAAAAGGAAAGATAATCTGTCTAATTATTTCTAATTTTCGTCCAAATATATAAAGCTTATAGAAGTCAATATATTAAGCCTATAATATAATTATTTAGGCCCAAATGAGTCAATCTATATATGGCACTTGGTCCAAACTCTTTAATTTGCAACATTCTAACCCATATTAGTTCTAATAACTCCATCTTCAACCCAAATAATGTTGAAGATATTTTGATTAATACTTGAATCAGATTTATCAAAACTCTACTTGGTCCAAATCTCTTAAACAAGTCCACTTAATGCTTTAAGTTTTTTAGCCTTTGTCCTTGTAATAGGTCCAATTGGAAGATGCAAAGGATCATTTGAAAATTTTGATTTGGCATTTTCATGAATGTGGTTCATATCAGTTGGAGTGGATTTTTTTTTCAAAATAACCCAAAAAAAAACAAATTTTATATATTTTTTAGCTTTCTCTATGGTTTCTTTAGGGATTGCATGAATTTATCAAAGATGAATCCTTTGTGGCATTCAATTCTTCCATCATATTCTAAATTCAAGAGTTTTATATCTCATTAGGTTTAGAATTCTGCATCCAAATTTGATTAAAAAGTTTAAGGTTCTTGATTCACTTGATTTAGGGAAGTCAAGTGTGATTTACTTGGGATTTCCTCGTCATTTGGTATCAGAATGTTGGCTCAAATCAAGTTTGAATCATCTTTGTGTTTTGTTTGGTATTATTCCTATCCAATTCATTCTTCATTTTGTGTAATCGATTTGACCTTCTTTTGAGTTTTTAGATGAATAATAGGTGTTTCTTATAGTTCAAAATCTTATCTTTCCTCTCGATTTGGAGATAGGTTGAGTTTTAGTTGGCAACATCTTCAAAATTCTCCAAATTTAAACTTGTCTAGTTTGTGTTCTATTCTAATCAAACTTCAAAAAAAAAAAGAGAGAAAGAAAAGAGCAGGAAAAAGAAAGAAAGAAAAAGACTAGTAAAAAAAGGTGTTAAAAAATGAAAAAAAAATTGTTTCCTATTTGTGTTTGTTCACTTCTTTTGTATTAGGTGCTTTCTTATTTATGTCAGCCTTCATATTTGTGTTTGTTTCCTTAATTTTGTTCGGTGCACTTTCCTATTCCTTTGTTTCCAAATTCTTTTCTTATGCACTTTCCTAATTTTACTTGTTTATTTTTTTTAGTTGCACATCTTCCCTTTTAATATCCTTTTCTCTTTCCTTATTTACCTTTTCTTTGTGATTCAAATAAGTTAATCGATCTCTTTCCTATTTTGAATTGCCTTACATGTATTGTCTTTGATTAATTATTGCTGATATGGCCAAGGAACCATAAGAAGAGGGCTTTAAGATGTAAAAGGCTAGAGAGCTGAGCTTAGTCAAGGGTAAAAGCCAGGTCGTATGAAACACAAGTATTGAGTGACATCTTGAGCACAAGACACGTAAGGGAGTGTGAGAGGAATATTTACTTTGCCATTCTTTCTTTCTAACCTTTTTTTTTAGTAAGAATTCATATTTTCAAATAAAGGGAGTGATAGTGGTGACAAGCAACCGAATGTTGCCTTCACCTTGAAGGCCATTTAGGCCCAATTTGAAAGGATGAATATCATGTTTAATGAGATAAAGGATGAGATAGAGAGACATTCAGCTTAAATTGATGAGTTGAAGCAAACATAGCAAGCTACCTCTTCAAATAACCAGAAACAAAAGAGGTGAGAGTTTCCCTTTGGAGACGAATTTGAGTATGATGGTTATAGGGGTAAAGTAGTGATGATAAGGTTCATTCCATTATGAGTAGACATAGATGGTAGGAGAAATGACAGGAGTGATAACAACATTGATAGCATATATGTGATTATTTTATCCTTTCAAGATAAAAACAATCCTAACTTATTCCTTGAATGGGAAAGGAAGGTAGAGCTTATCTTTGAATGTCACAATTATTTTGAAGAGAAAAAGGTGAAGTTGGCTATGATGGAATTCACTGATTATGCTCTTGTATGGTGGGACCAAGTCATTTTAAGTAGGCGTCGAAACTTGGAAAGACCTATTGACACTTGGACTGACATGAAAGCTATTACGAGAAGACAATTCATACTGAGCCACTATTATAGGGAGCTGCATCAATGCCTACAAGGCTTAACTCAAGGTTCTAAGAGTGTAGAGGAGTATTATAAAGAAATGGAGATAGCCATGATCAGGGCTAATGTGCAAGAGGATAGAGAAGCTATTATAGCACGGTTCTTACATGGATTGAATAAGGAGATAGCTCATATAGTGAAATTACAACATTATGTGGAAATGGAGGACATATTGCATAAAGCCATATAAGTTGAAAAGCAACTTAAATACAAAGGATCAACTAGTTATGGAGCACATGGGAATTCAGGTTCTTCATGGAAGCTAAATTTTTCTAGAAGGGAGAAAAGAATTATGAACAAGTTCAAGGATTTCAAAGACAAATCAAAGGATAAGAGCAACAACTTGGATGAAAAGGTTAATTCGACTGTTGACCAGAGAGGCATCAAAATACAAAGTGTTTAGATGTTTAGGAGTTGGTCATATAGCTTCCTAAGGTCTCAATAAGAAGGTTATGTTTATGAGGGAGGATGGAACTATGTAATCTAAAAATGAAAGTGATAGCGATTTCTTTGCTACTTTTGGGGAATTGTAGTGATGTGGAATGTCTTGTTAGTGGAGAAGCATTAGTTGTCTGGTGTACTCTGAACTCACAAACTAAGGATGAAGGTCAGGAACAATGTGAGAACATCTTTCATTCTCCTTATCACAATAATGGGAAAGTGTAGTTTGATCATTAGTGGGGACAGTTGCACAAATTTTGCTCGCATTACCCTAGTAGAGAAATTTGGGTTACCTAGCATTAAACACATTAGGCCATACAAGTTGTAGTGGTTAAATGAGTGTGAAGAGATCAAGGTGAACAAGTAGGTTTTGGTGTCTTTTGCCATTGGGAAATATTTTAACGAAGTAAGGTGTGATGTGGTGCCTATGCATGCATTGCACTTGTTGTTGAGAAGGCCTTAGCAATTTGATAGGAGAGTTAAGCATGATGGGTACCAAAATAGGTATTCATTTGTCATGAGGGTCAAACTTGATCCCTTGCTCCATTGGCACCAAATCTAGTCCATGAGGACCAAATGAGATTGGAAGCATCAATGGAGGATTGAGATGAAAAAGAGGCTAAGAGCAAGAAAAATTTAGGGAGAAAAAGAATTAAGGAAAAGAGACTAGAAAAGGAAGGAATAGTGGCCCAATTAAGAAATAACTAGTAAAAGTGGAAAAGGAGAGTCGTGTAGGAGAGAAAATTGAAGTGAGAGAAGAGAGAAAAGAGAGGCAAGTGAGCTTCTATGCAAATAATACAGAGTGTAGAAAGGCTATGTATATGTAGAAACCTCTTGTTCTTTTCATGTATAGGGAGGCACTTCTAAATACTACTAACCTTAATCTTGGTTTGCCTAGTTCTATCATTTCTTTTTTAAGGAATATTCTGATGTCTTCCTAGAGGAGATGCAGGTTTACCACCTCTTTGAGGTATAGAGCATCAGATTAACTTTGTGCCTAGAGCCACAATTCTACACCGTCCAACCTATAAAAGTAATCTAGCAAAAACAAAAGAAAAACAAAGGCAAGTGGAAGAATTGATGGAGAAGGGCCATGTGAGAGAGAGCATGAGTCTATGTGTTGTACCCATGCTACTTGTTCTTAAGAAAGATAGGAGTTGGCGTATATGCATTGATTGTAGATCTATCAACAAAATAATGGTAAAATATCATCATCCCAAACCTAGATTACATGACATGTTAGATGAGTTATATGGTGCAAACATCTTTAGTAAAATTGATTTGAAAAGTGGTTATCATCAAATTAGAATGATGCCTTTTGGATTAACCAATGTGCCTAGTATTTTCATAAGACTTATCAATCATGTTTTGTGTGCTTATATTGGGAAATTTTTTGTTGTTTACTTTAATGGCATATTGATCTATAGTAAAAATTTGGATGAGCATTTATGTCATTTAAAGAGTGTGCTTGATGTGCTTTGAAAGGAGTAATTGTATGCCAATATAAAGAAATGCACCTTTTGCATGGATAGAGTAGTATTTCTAGGATTTGTTGTTACTTCAAATAATATTGAGGTTGATTCAAAGAAGATCAAAGCTATTAAAGAATGGCAAATGCCAAAGATTATGTACGAGGTGTGTTCATGGCCTAGCTAGTTTTTATAAGTAGTTTGTGAAGGACTTTAGCACCATGGCTGCTCATTTGACTAAGGTCATTAAGAAGGATGTCGGGTTCTAGTGGACTGAAGAACAAGGCATTGCATTTAACACCTTGAAAAATAAGTTATGTTTCGCTCCATTACTTCTTTTACTTGATTTTCTAAAACTTTTGAAATGAAATGTAATACTTCTAGAGGTGATATAGGTGCTGTCTTGATGTAAGATAAATGTCCAATAGCATACTTTAGTGAGAAGTTAAATAGTGCACAACTTAACTATTCTAGTTATGACAAGGAGTTGTATGCCTTGGTGAGAGTCCTAGAGACTTGGCAACATTATCTTTGGCCAAAGGAGTTCATGATCCATACTGACCACCTGTCATTGAAGCACATCAAAGGGCAAGGAAAGTTGAACACGCAACATGCCAAATGGATAGAATTCATTGAGACATTTCCTTATGTGATTCAATATAAGGAAGGCAAGGAAAATAATGTGAGACCCACCAGGCGACCTGCTCTAAGAAGCCTAACCTATGTAGGTCACGCCTGACAACTGGCTAAAAAATAAGAAAATGATTGAGGTAGAACCTTAAGGGAACCTGTCCCTTAAAACTCTAGCCACAAGACACCACAAAGGTTGATCACTCATTTGAAAGTTTAGTTTGTATTCTCTCAAAAACACAAGGATAGTGAGCATACTAGTTCTCTAAAAGAAAATTTTTATTCATTTTTTTAATGCATTACAATAGAAGCTTATTTATAGGCAAACACCTTAAAAGAAACCTTACTAAACAATGAGATAAGAAATCTTCCTAATTAATAAAGTTTTCTAAATAATTTGCCTAATAACAAATAGGAAACAAAACAAAACAAAACAAAACACCAAGTTGTTGGCCTGATATTGTATGAAACAAAAAAGGAAACAAAACTAATATGATTACTATGAGATATTGCGTGCCATTCTGTAATGTCCAGTTTTCGTTAAACGACAAAAACGGACGCGTTTTCATATGAGTATCATGAAATAAGTTAGAAATTATGGTGTTACACATTCTCTCTTTAAGTGATGCACATGATTAGCACATGATCTTTTTAAGTGAGTTCTTCTATCGGGATTCCATGTGGACTTTGGAAAGTGTCAAGTTGGGCCTATAATAATGTGATTATGCTTCTTGGACCCTTGTAGCTCACCAATTCAGCCATGTAAAGGGACTCTCTCTCATGCAACTCTTGGATCATGCATTGTAAGGCTTCTTTCATAGCCCTTACTCTTGCTCTTTTCATTGAGCCTCCAATGGCTTGAAATAGATCTCTTGGGACATCGGGCTTCCACTTTTGTATTTTTAAAGAACCAGCATCATCTTCCCATGCACCATAAGCTCCAACTTGCTTTGGATGCTCTTCATGCCTTGCTTCATGCTTTCCACACCTAGCTTGTTGCACATCACGCCATGCCCATGGTCCTCCATCATTCCCTCCCTTTTCGAAAAGATTCGTCTTCGAATCTGCAGCATCAAAGACAGATAAATCAATAATACTAAAAGTAGCACTAACATTACCATAGTTGCTTGGCAAATCTAGCTTATAGGCGTTATCATTGATCCTTTCCACGACTTGAAAAGGTCCATCTCCTCTAAGCTGCAATTTGAACTTTCTTTGTTCAAGGAACCTTTCCTTCCTCATATGCACCCACACCTAATCTCCAGGGTTAAAAAACAACCTTCACAAATCCCTTTCGCACTAATTCATCCACTTGCCTTTAGATCTCCTTGGTCTCCTTTGGATTTGCTCTATATGCTGGTCTATTAGGGATTGAAGAACTAGGAGTGCAATTTATGTGATGCTCAATACCTCTCAAAGGAGGCAACCCATCTAGTATCTTATTCAGAAACAAATTACCAAATTCCTGTAACAAAGACATAACACTAGAGGGCAAAAAGGGATCAAGTTCATTAGTAGAAAAATAAACATCCTTGTACATAAGCATAAAGACTTGCTTACTTGCCAACAAAGATTTCTTTACTTTTCTTTTTCCAGCAAATAAACTCACTTTTTTATTTTCATCTTTCTCACAACTTTCTTTCTTTTTCTTTTCACTCACATTCTTTTCTTTCTTTTCTCTCTTCTTGACTTTTTTTTTTTGGCTCTCTTTTATTTCAATTTGCTACACTCTCCTTGTTCTCTCTTTTCTTTTGCTTTCTCACCACTCTCTTCTTTTGTACTCTCTATCCTAAGTTGATCTTCATAAGCTTGTATAGGTTTAAGAGGAGTCAATACAACATTTTTTCCATTAAATGCAAAAGAATAACTATTCTTATATCCATCATGTCTAACTTTTCTTCCAAATTGCTATGGTCTACCAAGCAAGATATGCCCAGTATACATAGGAGCAACATCATAAAACACTTCATCATGATACTTGCCAATAGAGAAAAAAATCATTACTTGCTTAGTAACTTTAACTTCACCACTATCATTCAACCATTGCAATTTATAAGGTCTAGGATGCTTTATAGTAGGTAAATCCAATTTCTCAACAAGCAAGGTACTAGTAACATTAGTACAACTACCACCATCAATAATCATGTTACATACCTTATCCTTGATGAAGCATCTAGTGTGAAAGAGATGCTCACATTGCTCTTCCTCCTAATCTTCTTTAAGTTGAATGTTGAGGACATGGCTAGCTACCAAGGCATTTCCATGGACGGGTTCATCAACCTCCAAGTCAGAATCATCGACCAAAGGTGGCATGTTATCTTCATCATCACTTGATCTCACACTTTTAGCATCTCCATTATCTAGCAACAGCATAGTTCTTTTGTTTGGATATTGAGAAGTAATATGCCCAAAACCTTTTTGAATTGGTGTTGAAGCTTTTGGCTTAGCTGCCTCTTTTGGCTTGTCTTCCTCTTTGTTCCAATTTGACTTCCAGGAACTCAAACCAACCATCTTCAACTTTTGTTGAGGCTTGAGTTACTTCTCAACCTTGATTGCTTTATGTAGCAACTCCCCCCATATCTACATAGTGTTGTAGATAAACAATTGCAAGAATTTCAAAGTTCAAACCATCAATGAATCTTGCCATTGTCGACTCTTTATCTTTTTGAATATTTGCTCTAATCATGGCAATCTCCATCTCATGATAATACTCTTTAACACTTATGGAGTCTTGCTTCAATTTCTGTAGCTTTCTATGCAAATCCATGTAGTAATGACTAGGAATAAATCTCTTGCGCATGATGGTCTTCATTTCTTGTCAAATGCGAATTGGCCTTTCACTATTTCTTCTTCTACTGATGAGTAATTGATCCCACCAAATGCTTGCATAATTTGAAAATTCTACAATAGCCAATTTGATCTTTTTCTCTTTTGAATAATTATGACACCCAAACACATGCTCAACTTTTCTTTCCCACTCCAAGTAAAGTGGATCATTCTTTCATTAAAAAGTGCATACTTTCATCTTTGTGTTGCCCAAATCATTCTCTTTTCTTGAAGAAGCTTGCTTGCTTCTTCTAGGGTTGAGCTCTTCAACATTGGAATCATCATTAGCTTCATCTTCTAGGTCACGCCTTTTTGCAACTTTGCTGTTGGATAGGGTTTCAACATCATCCAACCTAGCCGTTAGCTTCTCTAGTTAGCCTTCGACAGCCTTCATCCATAACTTGAGATCAACTTTGCTTTGTTCTTCTTCACCAAGCATCTTTATGAAACTTAGAAACTGAAACAACAAATAAAAATGGGGACCTTACTCACTCTACTCACATGTTTACACTCAATAATGCAAAGTCACTTATGTTTCACACCCTACTCGGCTTTTTCTTTAATGTCAACACTCTTGCCTTTTTCCACTAAAGCTTGCCTCCTACAAGTATTCTTAATTGAATCAAACAACAAATCCAAGGAGCAATGTTAGTAGAAGTGGCAATCTTACAACCAAAATTTTAGGAGCTAAGTACCCAAAGGAATGAAAATCTAAAACAAGGAACAAAAAGCAATGCAAATTAACCAACAAACAAATAAAGTGGCATGAACAGTAACTAAGAGAAAGAAGGGGACGACTGAAGCACAATGAAGAACGAGGAAAACAAGAAAGAAGGAAATAATCTGCAAAAAGAAGGGGAAAGGGGAAAGAAGTAATATGAATAGGAAAGAAAATAATCTGAATTGACTTTTGATTTAATGAAAAAAGGAAAGACTTCTAACTTGCAAACAAAGTATGTATATATTTAGGAAGAAATTATGTCTTGCAATCTAAGTTTGGAAAGGATTTAACTTTCTTGAATGCCAATAGGAAAGAAAATATTACTTGGGTGCTACTCAATTGAATCACAAACCAAATAGAAAACAAATCAAAATATGCAAAACTTTCCAATTTCTTTTTTTTTTCTGATTTCAGCTCCTTTTTGTTTGTTTTGTTTTTCTTTTTTTGAATTTTCGAATTTCTTTCTCTTCTTTTTTTTTCCTTCTTTTTTTTTTGACTTTTGCTTCTCTTTTCCCTTTTTTTTTTTTTTGGAATCTAAAGTAAATACTCAAAGATGCAAATAACAAGATAGCAAGTCACCAAACACAAGACAACAGATAAAAGAAGAAGAACAAGGAAGGGATGCACAACACAAGGAAAAAAGGTAGAGGAAGGAGATGGCACACAAACATAAAGGCACAAATGGAAATAAAGAAGAAACATTAGAAGGATGAAGAAGAAGAATGGAATAGAAGACACCAAAAATGATACCTTGAGTTTTAGCAATTTAAGCTCTGATACCAACTGATGTGAGACCCACTAGATGACCTGCTCTAGGAACCTCAACCAACGTAGGTCATGCCTGAGGACTGGCTAAAAAACAAGAAGATGATCGAGGTAAAACCCTAAGGGAACCTGTCTCTTAAAACTCTAGCCACAAGACGCCACAAAGGTTGATCACTCCTTTGGTAAGTCTAGTTTGTATTCTCTCAAGAACACAAGGATAGCGAGCACACTAACTTTCCAAAAGAAAATTTTTATTCATCCTTTTTCTTAATGCATTACAATAGAAGCTTATTTATAGGCAAACACCTTAAAAGAAACCTTACTAAGTAATGAGATAAGAAATCTTTCTAATTAATAAAGTTTTCTAAATAATTTGCCTAATAACAAATAGGAAACAAAACAAAACTTAAACACCAAGTTGTTGGCCTGAATTCACGTGGCCTTATTGTATGAAACAAAAAAGAAACAAAACTAATTTGATTACTATGAGATATTGCATGCCATTCTCTCTTTAAGTGATGCACATGATTAGTACATGGTCTTTTTAAGTGAGTTCTTCTATCAGGACTCCATGTGGACTTTGGGAAGTGTCAAGTTGGGCATCCAATAATATGACTATGCTTCTTGGACCCTTGTAGCTCACCAATTCAGCCATGTAAATGGGCTCTCTCCCGTGCAACTCTTGGATCATGCATTGTAAGGCTTCTTTCGTAGCCCTTACTCTTGCTTTTTTCATTGAGCCTCCAATGCCTTGAAGTAGATCTCTTGGGATATCGGGCTTCCACTTTTGTATTTTTAAAGAACCAGCATCATCTTCCTATGCACCATCAGCTCCAACTCACTTTAGATGCTCTTCACACCTTGCTTCATGCTTTCCATGCCTAACTTGTTGCTCATCACGCCATGCCTATGGTCCTCCATTAGAAAATGTGGTAGCTGATGCTTTGGCACACAAGTATGCATTGATTTATACTTTTAGCTTTAAGTTGTTGGGATTTGAGCATATAAAAGATATGTATGCAACTTATTGATGGAGGCAAGCTAGGATACTCAAAAGAACTTGGACAAACTCAAGAGCTTAGAGACAAAGGGGCTGGACGTGACTCTCAAAGATGGCTAACAAGAGATCCATTGCAGGGCATGAGAGGTCCAATGACTAGCTCAAGAGCCAAAGCCATGAAGCAAGCCTCGAATGGAGTGATCCAAAAGCTAATGGGATGGGAGCCTATGCACTTAGCTGAATGAAAGGCCCAAGAAAAATATAATGGTGTAAAGATCATTTCTTTTCTACAAGATGCTAGCCCAAGCCCAAAATAAGCGTACTTAGAGGAGCTCACTTAAGTATCATTTGTGCATCATTTGACTTCAAGAATGGTGCCATTTTCCAATCTCATTCTCTTAGAAATATTTTATTTTAATTATTTCCATGTAATAAGGCTTAGTGGTCAAAGACAAGTTTGGATTTGAATGATTGTTTTCCCTTTTTAGAATATTGCTTTTAATTAGGAGTCGCCTTTCTTGGTGAATCTGTCAAGAATTAATGATTTTAATTTCCTACCATGCAAAAGGCACCACTTAGGAGTTATGTTAAGTTTAGGGTTTCATTTGCCTCTTTTATATATAAGGAACATATGTACTCAAGAAAGGCTAACTTGAATGAATATTATTTTTAGAATCATTTCTGAACCTTGTGAGTTTTCTCTTGTGACCTTTGTGTGTTAGAAAAAATCCTTGACTTATCAAAGGGGTGGTTCCCTTTGTGGCGTCCCGGACTAGAGTTCTAAGAAATGAGTTCTCTTAGAGTTCTACATTATTGATCAACATTCTATTTCTTTCTTATTTTCATTTTTTTGCCAATTGTTTCCTTTGTGTCCAGTTTTGTTCTTGCTTGTTCTTTGCATTGCAGCCAATTCTGAGCGCTGTTTGACACCTTTTGAGGTTCTTAGGACGGGTTTCTACGGGGTCTCTTATCATTTGGTATCAAAGCTTAGGTTGCTAGAATTCAAGGTATCATTTTTTGTGTCTTTTAGTCCATTCTTCTTCTTCGTTCCTTCTGGTGTTTCTTCTCTACTTCCATTTGTGCTTTTTCCCTTGTGTTGTGCATCTTTCATCCTCCTTCCTTTGTGCATCCCTTCCTTCTTCTTTTATTCGTTGTATTATGTCTTGTGACTTGTCTTGTTGTTTGCACCTTTGAGTATTTACTTCAAAAGTCAAAAAAAGGGAGAGAAAAATTCAAAAATAAAAAAAAAAGAGAAAAGAAAAACAAAAGTGTAAAGAGAGAGAGAGAGAGAGAAATTCAAAAATTCCAAGAAAAAGAGGTGGCAGAATTGAAAACTTGGTGCAAACCCGCAAGGAATTGAGTCCCCTTAAACCCACAACCAATCTGAAATATACGCATCCCAAGAAAGCTAAATCAAGTCTGAACGATCCACTTGGAACCCTTGAATACGAAGAGACAAGGACCCCGAGTGTTGGAAGATGTCACAAGGTTGATCAAGCCTTGATAAGTCTACAAGTTCAATGAAGAACCCTAAAGAGTACTCCTCTCAAGTCTGGGATTTTCAAAAAATATGATTTTTTTTATTCATTCAAATCTGATTACAATGGGAGGCAGAGTACAATTATATAGTGTGCAAGTCAAATCTGCCTTCAATGCTCATAGAAAAGGAAAACTAGGGGAATTAATAGCAAATATCCTAATTAATGACCTATGAAATCATAATTATAAAAGTCAAATTCTCTTAAAAACTAAAAAGGAATTAAATCTCTCTTAATAAGCTAAATTCGTCCAGATACATTAAGGTTCTAGAAATCAGCTTATTAAGCCCAAAATGGCATTATTTAGCCCTAAATGAGCCCACCAATGGATGGTCCATGGTTCAAGCACTTCAATTTATAATATTTTAGCACAGTTTAGCCTTAGAAGCTCCATCTTCAACCCATATGATGTTGAGGACGTCCACATTAGAAATGTCCATATCTTGCTTGACTTTTGTTGCTCCAATTGCTATTTGCTTAGTCCAGGTCTCTTGAATAAGTTCACTTAAGGATTCCCTCATTCTTTTAGCTTGTGCTCTTGTCATCGGGCCACTTGGAATTTGCAGAGGATCATTCCAAGCATTTGAGACAGCTTGCTCCCTTTGATGGATCGCATCAAAACTGCATCAAGGAAGAATAAGTTTGGCAAGTTTGGAAATTGGATGCTAGTTTCCTATTTTGATTACATATCAATTGGTCAATTGAGTGGCTGCCAAATATCACCCTACTTTCCTATTTTGCATTTAAGTAAAAGATTTCTTTCCTGTTATATTAAACTTAGATTGCAAGTAGTTCCTAAAATTGATCAACTTGGACTACAAGCAGTTTCTTATTTTGATAGTTTCTTATTTTGATTAACTTACATTACAAGTTACAAGTCGTTTCCTAATTTCTCAAACTTAGATTGTAAGTTGCCAATAGTTTCTTATTTCATTAAACTTTGGTTGCAAGTCACAATTATTTCCTATTCTCTTAAACTTTAATTGCAAGTTACTTACTTTCCTCTCTTTTTTTTCCCTATTCTTGTTTCTTTCCTTTTCTTTGATTGTTGTTGACTTCTTTCTTCCTTCTTTTTAGATTAGAGTCACATTTTTAGAAGTAATGTTGGTCCATTTTTTATTCTTTGGGAACTTTGAATTTTGGGATTCTAGTTTGAGATTGCCATTTTTTTAACTGCTCCTTCTGATTTGTTGGATTTAATTTAGCACACTATAGGAAACAAGTTAAGTGGAAAAAGGCAGGAGTGTTTTCATCACTGAAAAAGCCGGGAATATTTGTGTGAAACACAAGTGATAATTGCATCATTTTGGAGTGAAAACACGTAAATTTTGTTATTCAATAATATTTTAGATGCTAATCATGTCTAGAAATAAAGACAAGAAATTGATTTTAGATTGTTCATTAAATTTGTTAGTGAGCAATTCAAGTTTAAACTCAAGGTGGGATGATATGGAGTCTTCTACCTCCAATCCTAAAGTAAGGCGTGCCAAGAACATTGTCATAGAAGATGAAGATGAATCTCATTCTAAGGAAGAGTTCCAACCTAGACGAGCTAGACAAGTGCCAAACTAAAAGAAGGATGCTCTTGGTAACATAAAGATGAAAATTCCCTCTTTCCAAGAGAAAAATGATCCTCATGCATACCTGGAGTGGGAAAGGCATGTTGAGTGTCATGCATATTTAGAGGCGAGTAAGGTAAAAATGGCTGCTGTTGAGTTTATTGACTATGCTAATATTTGGTGGGATCAATTGTTGTTTAGCAAGAGGCAAAATGGAGAGGAGCCCATTAGGAGTTGGCTGGAGATGAAAGCATTGATGAGGAAGCAATTTGTACCTAATCATTACTATAGAGAGGTGCATAAGAGACTTCAGAAGTTGAAATAAGGTTCCATAAGTGTGGAGGATTATTACCAAGAGATGGAGATTGCCATGATAAAGGCAAATGTGGTGGAGGGCCCTGAGGCTACGATGGTGAGGTTTATTGAGGGTCTTAATCCTAACATTGTCGCGGCTGTGGACATTCATGATTACCTTGATATGGAGGAGCTTCTGCATCAAGCTATCAAGGTAGAAAAGCACTTGAAGGCGAAGCAGAAGTTGAAATCATTTGCTAGTTTCAATAAGGAGTACATGTCCTTTGGTGGTTCCAATAAGGAGTATAAGATGCCTTTCAAATCAAAAAATGAGACCAAACCTAAAGAGGAGAACAATTTGAAGATGTAAACATCCAAAGTGTTTTAAATGTCAAAATTTTGGTTACATTGCTTTACAATGTCTGAATAAGAGGACTATGATTACTCTTGAGAATGGATATGTGACTAGTGAAAGCAGTAGTAGAGAAGATAAGGAGGACAAATTAAGCTCTGTTAGAGATGATGGATCTAATATAGAGATAGTTGAGGCTATAGTTAAAGAGGTGCTAGTATCTAGACATGCTCTAAACATACAACCAAAGAAGGACCTTGAAAGGGAGCAATATGAGAACTTGTTTCACACTAGGTGTTTTATCAACGACAAGGCATTTAAAGATCAGGGGAGAATCACTCAAGAGTGTAAGATGAGAGAAAGAGAAGAAAGAAAAAGAGAAAGAGAAAAAAATAAAGTGAGATGAAAAGAAAAGAAAATGGAGTAAATGAGCAAAAGAAAGAGAGGGAAGACGTGAAAGTGACTTTGTTTGCTGGTAGAGGAGAGATTAAGATAGCTCTAATATGTGAAACTTCCTTTATATTTCTGTATAAGGATGTATATCTAACTGTTAATGATCTTGATAAATCTCTTTCTTTTAGTATTTTGAGTTTGTTGCAAGAATATAAGGACCTGTTTCCAGAGGAGATACCGGATGGATTGCGACCCATTAGAGGCATTGAACATAGAATTAACTTTGTCCCTGGAGTGTCTATTCCAAATAAACTTGCTTACAAGGCAAATCCAGAGGAGACTAAGGAGATTCAGAGGCAAGTTGAGGATTTGATGAAAAAGGGGTTTGTGAGAGAAAACCTTAGTTTGTGTGCTGTTCCGATAATTCTAGTATCTAAAAAGGATGGCAGGTGGAGAATGTGTGTGAATTGTCGTGCCATCAACAAAATCACACTTAAGTATAAATATCTCATTCTTAGACTTGATGATATGCTTGATAAGCTTCATGGGGTGTGTTTATTTTCTAAAATAAATGTAAGGAGTGGTTATTATCAAATTCGCATGAAGGAGGGGGATGAGTGGAAGACTATCTTAAGACCAAGTTTGGGTTGTATGAGTGGTTAGTCATGCCCTTTGGCTTGATTAATTCCTCTAGTACATTTATGAGCTTGATGAATCATGTGTTTCGCCCCTATATAGGAAAATTTGTTGTTATGTATTTTGATGACATTCTTGTATTTTCTGAGAGTCTAGAAGAGCATGTGAAGCATTTGCATGATGTGTTTGTTGTTTTCAGAGAAAATAGACTCTTTACAAATTTAAAGAAGTGCTCTTTCTGCTTGAATTATGTTGTTTTCCTTAGCTTTGTTGTAGGAGATGATAGCATTCAAGTGGATGAGGAGAAGGTGAAGGTAATTCGAAAATGGCCAACACTTAGGAATGCTAATGAAGTGAGGAGTTTCCATGGGCTTGCAAGTTTCTACAGATGCTTTATGAAGGACTTGTCAACCCTTATTGCACTTTTAAATAAATTGGTAAAGAAAATTGTGACTTTTAAATGGGGTGAGGCACAAGAGGTGGCGTTTAACACTTTGAAAGACAAATTAACTAATGTCCCTCTACTTATTCTTCCTGATTTTTCTAAAGTCTTTGAAGTTGAATTTAATGCCTCAAGAATTGGTATTGGTGCTATTTTGATGCAAGAGGCTAGGCCGATTACATACTTTTAGTGAAAAGCTTAGTGGTGCTTGTTTAAACAATTCAACTTATGACAAAGATTTATATGCATTGGCAAGAACTCTGGAATATTGGCAACATTATTTTTGGCCTAAAGAATTTGTTTTGCATTCTAATCATGAAAGTCTTAAATTTCTAAAGACCCAAAATAAGTCGAATAGGAGGCATGTTGTGTGGCTTGAATTCATTGAATTATTTCCTTATGTGCTTAAATATAAACATGGTAAGGAAAATGTTATTGCTAATGCCCTATCTAAGAGATATAGTCTCATTACATCTATGCAAGCTAGATTGATTGGCTTTGAGTCTTTGAAAAGCATGTATGAAAGTGATGTTGACTTTGCTGAAATTTGGAAGTTGTGTGAAAAGCATGTTGTTGATGATTTCTTCATATTTCATAGCTTCTTGTTTAAAAGAAATAAATTGTGTGCCTGTTGGTTCTATGTGTGAGTTTTTGGTGAAAAAGTCCTATGGGAATGGTTTGATGGGACACTTTAGTGTAGAAAAGACCTTGGCCATGTTGACAAAACATTTTTTATTGGTTACATATGTGTAGGGATGTGATTGTTGTATTTGATAAATGCATAATGTGTAACATACCAAATCTAGAGTGCATTCACATGGTTTATATACACCCTTACCTGTTCCTTCTCATCCTTGGGTGAACATCTTGATGGATTTTGTGCTTGGATTGCTTAGGTCATCTAGTGGAAAGGGTAGTATTTTTGTTGTTGTGAATAGGTTTAGCAAAATGGCTCCTTTCATTGCTTGTTCAAAAACGCATGATGTTGTCCATATTTTTGATTTGTTTTTCAAAGAGATTGTTAGACTGTATGGTTTGCCCCAATCTATTATAAGTGACTGTGATGTTAGATTTTTTAGTCATTTTTGGCAAACTTTATGGGCTAAGCTGGGTACGAAGCTTGTGTTTTCTATGGTTGCATATCCTCAAATGGATGGACAAACTAAAGTGGTGAATTAAACACTTTCTTCCTTATCACGTGCTATAATTCAAAAAAATTTAAAGAAATAGGAAAAGTGTTTGCCTCATATTAAATCTGCATGTAATCATGTTGTGCATTCTACTATTGAGTTCTTTTCTTTTGAGATTGTATATAGGTTTAATCCATTGACTCTCTTAGACTTACTTCCTTTACCTTCTCATGAGTTTGTTAACCTTGATGGTGAAAGAAAAGCTAAGTTTGTGTAGGATCTTCATGCCAAGGTAAAAGCCAACATTGAGCGAAAGAATGAGCACTATGCTTGACAAGCTAACAAAGGCTGTAAGAAGGTTGTCTTTAAGCCCGAAGATTGGGTGTGGATTCATTTGAGGAAAGAAAGGTTTCTTGAACAGAGGAAATCCAAATTGCACCCAAGAGGCGATGACCATTTCCAAGTTTTGGAAAAGATAAATGATAATACTTATAAGATTGATTTGTCTAGTTCTTATGGAAATGTTAGTGCAACCTTTAATGTCTCTGACCTTTCTCTTTTTGACCTTTCAAATTCGAGGACGAATCATTTTCAGAAAGGAGGGAATGATGGAGGCAAGCTAAAAGACTCAAAAGAACTTGGACAAGCTCAAGAGTTTGGAGACAAAAGGATTGGATGTGACTCTTAAAGAAGGCCAACAAGAGATCCATTACAAGGCATGGGAGGTCCAATGACTAGGTCAAGAGCCAAAGCCATGAAGCATGTAATATCTGGTTCTCTAAAAATGAGAGAAAACGCGAGAAACATAATGTACGATTTCTCCATAAACGAACAAAATTTACTGGATACGAAAGCAAGTTTCTTGAAATGGCTAAGTTAAGGTCCTAAAAAATTTGGGAAGCATTCTAGACTCCTAAAAATTAGAATCCCAAGCTCAAATGGAAAGAAAAACAGAGTTAGAATGAAGAAACGAAATATAACAAAAGGTTAACGAAACGTAAGGGCATTTTTGTCATTTTGAGCAAATTTTGGAATTCTCATAGGAAGGCTTTTTAAATGAAAGTTTTGAGTTCTCTAGGGTTCTCAGAGACCTTGAAAACCATGGGAAGCCTGGGGATAGCTAAAGCCTCTCTGGTAGGCGTTTTCCAATGTCAGTTAACCCGAACTTTGACTAGCTTGTTCGAGAAGGTTTTAAATCCAATTTGGATGAAACCCAAAGCATTTTATGAATTAAAGGACCTAAATTTTATGATGAAAAATATGGTTCCCAAAAAGGGGCAAAATGGTCATTTTTGAAAAATTATAAAAGAGGCTTCTTAAGTAAGATTACACCTCATCACCCTTTTCCAAGCTTCCATTTGCAAAAAAATGGGCAGCAATGGCGTGACATTAAGAGGGAAGAGATAGAGAGAGAGAAGAAGTTTAAGCTTCCATTTAAGTAAGTAAACGGCCTCGTTTTATCCCGCGTTAATTAGAAAAGTTATTCCTCTCTCTAAGAGCTCTCTAATGGTGATTTTCTTTTCTTAAAAACATGAAAATTCTAGTCTAACCCAAGCCAAAAAGGAACTTTTTTCAAGAAATCAATCGGTGGAAAATAATATATACGAAGAAAGCTCTATTTTAAGGTAAGATTTCACTTGAAACACTTACAAAATTTTGTGTTTCCAAGCTATTTAAGCTTAGGTCTAGAGAGAGAAAGTAAAGAGGAGAGTTTTTCTTTATATTTTCTTGATGAAACCAAATGTTATGGAGTGTGAGGATTAAGAATATATAACTAGAATTGAAAAGGGAACTTTAGAATGCAAGTTATGGAATTTAGGGATTTGGTTACACCTAAGCTAAAATGAAGCTTCCTAGTAGTAATTTAGGTTGTCTTGGAGTATATATGAGTTCCTAAGACACCAAGAGAGCCTCCCATATGTTTCTCCCATTAAAGAAATTAAAACAACTCTATTAGTGCCATATGGAAGCATAGCTTCGGCCAAGGAGAGTTCATGCACTTAGAGAGTGTTTTAATTCCTTTCAAGCTTAGTTTTGTATCGTGTGTAATGGGAGAGTATGAGAGGAAGCCTTAGAAAAGTTTTAGAAATCATAAATAGTGAGATGGCCTTATATATTCTATAATATAGCTTAAAGAAAACACCTAGGTAGGCTCCTAGAATTGATTGTCTGATGACTTCAGGAGGTTTAAATAAAGTCAAAAATTATAAATAGATGGAGAGAATAGAGCCAATATGATGTTTTCCAAATGCATTATGGAACCATAAAAGAGCTTTATGAGTCACCTAACCTTTCTAGTGATTGTGTGGCCTTAGATTCAAGAGTATAATTAGTTTCCATATAATGTTTCGTGGCCTTAGATTCAAGAGTTTAATTAGCTTCCATATAATGTGTCTAAACTAAGAGAAATGATCTCCACCTACTTGGGTATGTCAGGTCAAGAGAGAGGACTCAAGGTTCAAGGAAAATGTGTGTGAATGCAAGCAAGGTAACTCTCTACACCTTCTCTCATGCATGAATGTGTGCTTACATTATCTTTGAATATGTATATACATGTTTTGAGGTATGAAAAGTAATTTAGCATGAGCTTTTACTCCATAGTACCATGATGAAGTTTTATGCATTCAAATGATGTTTTATATGCTTGCCTTGGTTTGCTTAAGTGAGGAGAAGCCAAGAACTTTCTAGCCATGGTGAAGATGAGCCAAGAACCCTAGAACTTAATTAAGACAAAGTAAAGAGTCTCCCAAGAGTGAGGTTGACTCCTAATAGTAAGGTTGAGTCAAAAATCTCTTAAAGAAATGGGTGAAGCAAGTCCAAAATCCACAAGTGAATGAATGAAGCTAATCCACTTATTTAACAAGCCTATGGATGCCTTATATGACTTATTCACATGCCAAGATTGTTTCTTGAATGTTCATGTTATTTAATATGCCCATGCATGCATTTGTAAGACGTGATTTGCATACTTTATGCAATGGGAGATAAGTTATTGGGATTTTATGAATCTCATCCCCTCCTCTCCAATGTCTTAACATGCTAGGTGAAGTAATTGAGCAAGGTAATGGAAGCCACGAAGCCTAGAAGAAGGAGATTGACATCAAAGTGTATGAAAATGCCTAGTTTTGTCTCTCTTGTAGCCATACACATGGCATATGATGTAATCTCATAATGAAATTGTTATGTAATCATATGAGCATATGTAATTACCCAAATGTATGATGTATGAATGAGATTTGATGCCAAATGTATGATATAACATGGTTTGGGTATGGAATGACAAGACTAGACATATGCATTCTTGTGTATATCATGGGGTGGATGAGTGACTTTGAGAAATCTGAGTTTGTACACCTTTAAGACAAGTTTAGAATGTCATTTTGGTGCATTCTCACGTGCTCCAGTGGTCATGGTTGCCTTGGAGCTCAATTTGGATCATTTGGACCCTTTGTAAAGCTTAAAAATGACTATTTTACAACCTAATGTCAAGATCTGACCAAATGAACGAATTTGCTCATGAAATTTGGCACATATGTAGATCTTATCTAGAGTTTTTTGAAAAGTCAAAGACCAGATTATTTGGAACTCTGTATAATTAATTATGAATTTTCAAAGTTGTCATTTTTTTGCTGAACTGATACAAATACTGTTCATATTGTCAAAAACTTGGGCTATGTCATTTATGAGTCAAATGATGTCCAATGCTCATGAAATTTTATAAACATAAACTAGACATGATAAGCTTTCCATGGCACCTAAATTACCCAAATTGGACCTCTAAGCAAGGAGATATGAATTTTTGAAGTTGGAGATCAGTACAACTGTTCCATTAGTTTTTGGTGCCTAGCAACCTCTTTTGTGGTCTGAATTTACAAAGTAGACATATGTAGCTTTCCAGAATGGTATAGTGTGCTTGACTTTGATTTTTTTAAAATTACTTATAATTTTTCAAACTTTAGGCACAGAATCTAGAAAATTGATTCGAGGTTGCACTAGTGTATTTTGTGTATTTACTCCCTTTGCCTGAGGTATGGAACATCTCTTGAGCTTGTTATGAGTTATATTTATGTATCTAAATGTGAGAATGAGATGGATAAGTCTATATGACTCACGGGATGCTGAATGAGAAATTTTACGCGTAGGGAATTACATCTTGACTCATAATTTCCTATGCCATTACATTGCTTCCTATAGAATTAGCATGAGATGAGGCATGAGAATTGTATGAATTGAGTTTTAGAAGTATGGTGTTACAAAGCAAGCCTTGAATGAAGTGATCCAAAAGCTAATGAGATGGGATCCTATGCACTTAGCTAAATGAAAGGCCCAAGAAAAATATAATGGCGTGAAGATGATTTCTTTTCTACAAGATGCTAGCCCAAGCCTAAAAGAAGCGTACTTAGAGGAGCTCACTTAAGTATCATTTGTGCATCATGTGACTTCAAGAATGGTGCCATTTTCCAATCTAATTCTCTTAGAAATATTTTATTTTAATTATTTCCATGTAATAAGGCTTAGTGGTCAAAGACAAGTTTAGGATTTGGATGATTGTTTTCCCTTTTTAGAATATTGCTTTTATTAGGCATCGCCTTTCTTGGTGAATCTGTCAAGAATTAATTATTTTAATTTCCTACCATGTAAGAGGCGCCACTTAGGAGTTATGTTAAGTTTAGGGTTTCATTTGCCTCTTGTAACACCCCATAATTAATTAAGGTATTAATCATGGATTAGAATTAATTAAGAGTAATTAATATGGGCTCATTAGGCAAGTTAAGTGAATGGAGACTTTAGAGAGATAAATTATTAATATGAGTTTGAGATTTAATTGGGATAGAAATTCTATCTAGGCCTAAATTAATAGAGCATGAGAAAAGGTTAATGGAGGCCCAATGGATTATGTGCAAACCTAACATAATTTAGTGGGATGGAGGCCCAAGATTTACTTTGTATAGACTCTTCTAAGTGGCCCAATAATCCTTGTGCAGACCTAAAACTTTTGAGCTCTTCAAACTTGGCCCAAACCTAGTTAAATTTCAGCAACTTAAGTGTAAAAACTGGCCCAGTAAATTTTGCAGCCCAACACTCCAAAAACTGGCCCAATAAGCTAAAATCTGAAGCCCAAGTGGAGATGGATCTTGGAGCAGCCCATGACCCATACTTGACCCAACTTAAACCCTAATACCCCACCCACTTACTCACTTGCTGAAACATAAGATTCAAGAGGCAAAATCGGAGGTGGAGAAGGAGGCTAGGGTTTGGGACCAAATTTCTGCATTTTCTCATACTTAGAGCAAGATTCAGCCAAGGTAATAGTTATACAACTTAATCCCCTCATCTTTCTCCTTAATTTGGTCCGATTAGTTTTTCATTTGGAGCATTTTCATCCTACCCAAAATCTGAAATGTGAGTGTTTGGGGATTTTCTTGATGAAATTCGTAGGTTGGGATTAAGGCTGACTTTGAGTGAGTTTAGACCCTCCATTTTGATGCTTTGATGGTTAATTTGAGACCCCTATAGCTAATTTATAAAATGGGTATTAATTATGTACGAATTTGCTTAGGATTTTGGGTGGAATATTGAATTTTCTGGTGGAGGAAACTTAAATCCGAAATTGGGACTTGTTGTGGCTGGGTAAATGATTCTTGGGTAGTCATTAGCATTTTAAATTCCTTGGGTACTGATTATGAATTATTAATGATGAATTAGAGTAGTAATTATGTGATGTTGTGGTTATAGGAGGAATTCTGCACCATTGGTGATTGTTACAAGTGTCTACAAGTGAGGTAACCGGGTTTATATCAATTCCATGTATATATTTGATTTAGTTTCATATGATGCTGTATATGATTGATTGAAAATGTTGAATGAATTGATTGGCTATCTGTTATATTGTATTGGACCTTGTGAGTCCATGGTGGAGCTGTGGTGCGGCTGCCACCCGTGCATGTGCTATGATCAAGCACCGGGTTATGATCAAACCCAGATGCACTGAGCCCCGGTTGTGCTCAATAGGGAGTAGGTGCCGTGGACGGACCTCTCCGATGTTAATGGCCTTTAACATGTGATAATATGATTGCTAGTATGGGATAGTAATCATGATAGCCTAATTGTTTCATTTGCTGTTATAATGGATGTGATTCTGATGTTGATTTTGATTTATGCATATATGGTAATTAAACTGAATATGTGATGGAATTGCCTTGGTTACTGAGATTCATATCTCACCCCGTTTTATGGGATTAATATTTCAGGTGAAAGTTCCTCGGGTAAGGATAAGGGTAAGCAAGTGGATGAACATCCATGAGCTGAGGCTGGGTGTGGGGAGCTACACTTGGTCTGGGTATAATAGGATAGATGCAATTTTTGTTATTAGTTTACCTAGCATCATCATGTAATCATATTGCCAAGTGTAGGCGTTTATATTTTGCTTGATTGAAATGTAACCGTTAAGGATTTAGAGCACATCATAGTGGAATATCAATGTATGAACTTATAGCATTATATATATGTATGTAGTTCTGCTGAAATTGTGATATGGATCACCTTATGGGAATTGTAGACATAGGATGTCTTAGAGGTAAGTTATTGTTGAATGGATTATCCATGGAATGTGCATGGGATGTAAATTGTTGCTAATGCATGTGTTCTTGCTGCCATTTAATTATGAATTTGTTGGTATGAGTTAGCGGAACAAGTAGGAAGTGACATTTGAGTTTCACAAGGGTAATGATAGATTAGTTGGGTAATTAAGGTACATAATTACCACTAAAATTGCATAAATTAAGGTAGAATGGCCCTAGAGTGATATTGGAGGGAAATTGGAGAGCATAAGATGAAATCTTGGGAGTTGTAGGAACAGAAGGGAATTGGCCGCGGCCAATATTTAATTGGCCTAGGCCAATTCATAACAGAGAAGAATTGGCCGCGGCCAACATTTAATTGGCCTCGGCCAAATGTGGCGAACCTGCCAGGGAAGAAAACAGAGAGCAATTGGCCGCGGCGAATGGTGACGTTAGCCGCGGCTAAGCCTGAGAGGCAAATTTGGGGGTGTTCCAGAGGGTATTTGGCCGCGGCGAAAGGGGTATTTGGCCGCGGCGAAATGTGAAAAAAATTGTAAAAGCATCAGGAGTTGAACCGAGGGTAATTGGCCGCAGCGCGAGTGAATTTAGCCGCGGCGAAAGTGCTCTATTTCTCATATTCACCTAGAAAACTTAGTTTCTCTTAAGGTAATGCTAAGGAATGATTTAGAAACACTTGTAGGAGAATTTTATGAGTTGGAAATGATGGATGAGAGTATCAAAGGCTCCTCATTAATAATCAAATTTACTCACGCGTTCGAATAATTGTGGTTGTCTAGCTAATGACCCTAGCAACATTAAGGTTTCAAATTTCCTCACTTGTTCCCGATGTCCCGATGTAATTAATTTTAATGACTTCAAGCCTTGGTATATGATTATTAATCATGTACTTAACCTTAATTACTATAATTGGAAGTTAGGGTCGTCACAGTTGGTATCAGAGCAATGGTTCAGGCAAATGTGTTTGATTTACTGCTTTGTGGTTAGGAAACTTGGCAATTATGATGCATGCATGATAGGAGTAGGAGCATTATGACTTAGAGGTAACTCTCATACATACATATACCTGCCATGGGTGGAGTTTTGTATTATTGCCTTGGGCTGTAGGTTAATGGGAGATGCTTGTGGTTGTGCTTATGGCATTGCAGAACTAGATGGCCACTCGTAGAGAAACAACTGAGATGTTAAGGGGGATGCAAGAGGCCATGGCTGCAATGGCTAACCGAATGAGAGAACAAGCTGAGGCCCATGAGACTACGGTTAGGGCAATGACTGACCGGCTTCAAGAGCAAGCTGAGGCTCATGCAGCGACTGTACAAGTGCTGCAACAGCTACACGAAAATATGAATAAGCAGAACCAAGAGGTGCCGATGGAAAATCGTGTGGGGGCTGGTCATAACCCTGGTGTGGGACACCAAGGGGAGGATGGTGACCTCTCTTTTGCATTGGCCAAATTCCGAAAAGCTGATCCTCCATCCTTTTTGGGGGATTTAGACACTGAAAAAGCTGAGAGGTGGCTGATGCAACTAGAGAAAATCTTTGCGGTTATGACTTGCACCACCGAACAAAGGGCGAAGTTGGCCATTTACAAGTTGGAGGGTGAGGCTGAACATTGGTGGAGGAATGCCTCTAGATTGTTGAATGCAAGGGAGATACCCTTGACTTGGGAAAGTTTTCAAACGGCTTTTGAGAGCAAATATTTCCCACCATCAGTGAGGGCGGACAAGGAAGCCGAGTTTAACTTCCTTGAGCAAGGGGACATGAATGTGGACCAATACGCAGCCAAATTTATCCAACTGTCTCGCTTCTCCTCCTACTTGAAAAGATTTGACGATGAGCCATGGAAGGCTGAAAAATTCGAAAGGGGTTTAAGACCAGAAATCAAAGATAAGATTGTATCTCTACAAATTCGTAATTTTGACGAATTGGTGGAGAAATGTAGAGTGACAGAGAGGGCCATGATGGAAAGTGAGGCCAAGAGGAAAAAGACCCTGGAAGGAAAACGTGATCGGGGTATGGAGCCCTTTAGGGGCGGAAGCAAGAAAGGAGCCCATAGTGGAAGTGGCTCTTGGGGAAGGAGACAACCCCCAAGGAATGCCCCTCAAAGGAGAAGTATGGGACCACCAAGAAATGCAAATAGTGCCCCACCTGCTTGTGCCAAGTGTGGCAAGAACCATGGGAATGGGCCGTGCCCAGTGTGCTACAATTGTGGGAAGCCTGGACACTATGCACGGACTTGCACGGTGTCACGGGAGTCGGCCACATCCATTAAGCCACCTATACAAGGAAGGGTGTTCGCACTTACGCAGCAAGAGGCTAGTAGATCCCCTAGTCTGATCCGAGGTACTTTACTTGTCCATAATCATGTCGTAGATGCATTATTTGACTCGGGTGCAACCCACTCATTCATCTCATATGACTGTGTTAAGCGTCTGGGTCTTAAAATTAGCCTGTTGCCACTTGAATTATCTGTGTCCACCCCTACTGGATATTCTATGATTACATCTGATGTATGCTTAAATTGTACTGTACAATTGGATAGCCGTTGTACTACCCTTGATTTGATTTGCATCCCTTTGTGTGACTTTGATGTAATCATTGGTATGGACTGGTTGTCGGCTAATAGTGTGATACTTGACTGTAATCGTAAAACTGTTTCCTTACCTGCAAATATATCTGAAACTGGTCCGGTGACTGAGCTTACTTGTTTGTCTGCCACCCAAGCTGAGAGGTGCCTTAGGCGTGGTTGCCAAGGGTTTCTAGTATTCTTTTCATTGCATGCTGAGGTAGAGGATGGGTTGGATGATATACCTGTGATTAGGGAGTTCCTTGAGGTTTTCCCTAGAGAGTTTAGTGGACTACCTCCAGAGAGAGAGTTAGAATTTTCTGTTGATTTGGTACCCGGTACAGGTCCGATCTCTAAGGCTCCGTATAGAATGGCGCCTGTTGAGTTGGTTGAGTTGAAGAGTCAACTAGAAGAATTACTTGAGAAAGGGTTTATTAGGCCAAGTGTGTCTCCATGGGGAGCACCAGTGTTGTTTGTCAAAAAGAAAGATGGTAGTCTTAGGCTTTGCATTGACTATAGGCAATTGAACCAAGCGACTGTCAAGAATAAGTACCCTTTGCCTAGAATTGATGACTTGCTTGACCAATTAGCGGGAACGTCAGTCTTTTCAAAGATTGACCTTAGATCAGGGTATCACCAACTTAGAGTCAAGGCTGAGGATGTACCTAAAACCGCCTTTAGGACTCGATACGGCCATTATGAATTCCTAGTTATGCCTTTTGGGTTAACCAATGCCCCTGCCATTTTCATGGATTACATGAATAGGATTTTTAGGCCTTATCTGGATCGATTTGTGGTAGTATTCATTGATGACATCCTCATCTACTCTAAAAGTAGTGAAGAGCATAAAGAGCATCTTAGGATAGTTCTTCAAACCTTGAGAGAGCATCAGTTGTATGCAAAGTTGAGCAAGTGTGAGTTTTGGCTACAGGAGGTTAAATTCCTAGGTCATGTGATATCAGAACAAGGGGTCGCAGTAGATCCTAGCAAGGTAGAGGCGGTACTGAATTGGGAGAGACCTAAAACAGTGACCGAAATCCGAAGCTTCTTAGGTCTAGCTGGCTACTATAGAAGATTCATTAAGGGATTTTCTCAGTTAGCCATGCCTTTGACAAAATTGACTAGGAAGGACCAACCATTTGTGTGGGATGCTAAGTGTGAGAATGCCTTTCAGGAGCTTAAGGATAGGCTTACCACTGCACCTGTGTTAGTGATACCTGACCCTAAAGAGACATTCACAGTCTATAGTGATGCTTCCAAGAAAGGATTAGGGTGTGTCTTAATGCAACAAGGTAGGGTGATAGCCTATGCTTCTAGGCAGCTTAGGCCCCATGAAGAGAATTATCCTACCCATGACCTAGAGTTAGCGGCTGTAGTTTTTGCCCTTAAGATTTGGAGGCACTATCTCTATGGTGCCCAATTTGAGGTGTATAGTGATCACAAGAGTTTGAAGTACTTATTTGACCAAAAAGAGTTGAACATGAGACAAAGGAGGTGGATGGAATTCCTTAAGGATTATGACTTCTCCTTAAAGTATCACCCGGGAAAGGCGAATGTGGTCGCCGATGCCTTGAGTAGGAAATCTATTCACATGGCAATGATGTTGCTTAGGGAGCAAAGGTTGATTGAGGAGATGAGAGATTTGAACTTATCAATTTCAATGAACCCTAGTAGTATTCTTTTGGGAGAGTTGAGGATAGAAAATGACCTTAGGAAGAGAATTAAAGAGGCCCAAGAGCTAGATGCCTACTGGGGAGGAATTAGAGAACAACTAGTCAATGGTGAGGTCAAAGACTTTGACCTATCAGAAGATGGGTTGGTGAGGTACCAGGGAAGAGTGTGTATACCCAAGGATGAAGAGTTGAGGAACATAGTGTTGTCGGAAGCTCATAAGAGTAGGTACACCATCCATCCGGGCACTACTAAGATGTATAGGGATCTAAAGAAGAGCTTTTGGTGGCCTGGGATGAAGTCGGACATAGCAGAGTTTGTTGCTAGGTGTCTAATTTGTCAAAGGGTTAAGATTGAACACCAAAGACCCGCAGGTTTGTTACACCCTTTAGAAATTCCTGAATGGAAATGGGATAGTATATCTATGGATTTTTTGATGGGTTTGCCTAGAACATCCTCGGGTTATGATGCTATTTGGGTGATTGTGGATAGATTGACGAAGTCTGCCCACTTTCTACCTATTAGAGCTACTTATCCCCTAGATAGACTAGCTCAACTGTATATTCGTGAAATTGTGAGATTGCATGGTGTTCCTAATAGCATTGTGTCAGATAGAGACCCAAGATTCACATCAAAATTTTGGCGATCTCTACAGGAAGCTTTGGGTACTAGTCTTAACTTTAGCACTGCTTACCACCCTCAGTCTGACGGACAGACTGAGAGGACCATTCAGACCCTTGAGGACATGCTTAGAGCAAGTGTACTGGAGTTAAAAGGGAGTTGGGATGTGTACTTGCCTTTAGCTGAGTTTGCTTATAATAATAGTTACCATTCCAGCATTCAGATGGCACCATTTGAGGCACTTTATGGGAGGAAGTGTCGGTCACCCTTGTGTTGGGTAGAACTTGGTGAAAGAAGTCTCTTAGGTCCAGACATAGTGGACCAAACCACCCATCAGATAGAACTCATTAGAAAGAAGTTGTTGGCTGCCCAGAGTAGGCAAAAGAGTTATGCGGATAAGAGAAGGAGACCCTTAGAATTTGAGATAGGAGACCATGTGTTCCTTAAAGCTACTCCAGTGACGGGTGTAGGACGGTCTATTAGGACAAGAAAGCTCAGTCCTCGTTATCTTGGTCCTCTCCAAATCCTTGAAAGGATAGGACCCGTGGCCTATAGAGTTGCATTACCTCCAAACCTGGCCAGATTGCATGATGTGTTCCATGTGTCCCAACTGAAAAAGTACCACCCGGACCCTTTGCATGTCATTGAGCATGAGAATGTGCATCTACAAGATGATTTGTCTTATGTGGTTGAGCCGGAAAGGATTGTGGACTCAAAGGTCAAACAGCTGCGTAATAAGGACATCCTCCTGGTAAAGGTAGTATGGAGAGGACTTACTCCGGATGAAGCAACTTGGGAAACCGAAGAAGCAATGAGGAAGGATTATCCTGCATTATTTGAGTAAGGTATGTTTAATTTTGAGGACAAAATTTTTAAAAGGAGGGGAGAATGTAACACCCCATAATTAATTAAGGTATTAATCATGGATTAGAATTAATTAAGAGTAATTAATATGGGCTCATTAGGCAAGTTAAGTGAATGGAGACTTTAGAGAGATAAATTATTAATATGAGTTTGAGATTTAATTGGGATAGAAATTCTATCTAGGCCTAAATTAATAGAGCATGAGAAAAGGTTAATGGAGGCCCAATGGATTATGTGCAAACCTAACATAATTTAGTGGGATGGAGGCCCAAGATTTACTTTGTATAGACTCTTCTAAGTGGCCCAATAATCCTTGTGCAGACCTAAAACTTTTGAGCTCTTCAAACTTGGCCCAAACCTAGTTAAATTTCAGCAACTTAAGTGTAAAAACTGGCCCAGTAAATTTTGCAGCCCAACACTCCAAAAACTGGCCCAATAAGCTAAAATCTGAAGCCCAAGTGGAGATGGATCTTGGAGCAGCCCATGACCCATACTTGACCCAACTTAAACCCTAATACCCCACCCACTTACTCACTTGCTGAAACATAAGATTCAAGAGGCAAAATCGGAGGTGGAGAAGGAGGCTAGGGTTTGGGACCAAATTTCTGCATTTTCTCATACTTAGAGCAAGATTCAGCCAAGGTAATAGTTATACAACTTAATCCCCTCATCTTTCTCCTTAATTTGGTCCGATTAGTTTTTCATTTGGAGCATTTTCATCCTACCCAAAATCTGAAATGTGAGTGTTTGGGGATTTTCTTGATGAAATTCGTAGGTTGGGATTAAGGCTGACTTTGAGTGAGTTTAGACCCTCCATTTTGATGCTTTGATGGTTAATTTGAGACCCCTATAGCTAATTTATAAAATGGGTATTAATTATGTACGAATTTGCTTAGGATTTTGGGTGGAATATTGAATTTTCTGGTGGAGGAAACTTAAATCCGAAATTGGGACTTGTTGTGGCTGGGTAAATGATTCTTGGGTAGTCATTAGCATTTTAAATTCCTTGGGTACTGATTATGAATTATTAATGATGAATTAGAGTAGTAATTATGTGATGTTGTGGTTATAGGAGGAATTCTGCACCATTGGTGATTGTTACAAGTGTCTACAAGTGAGGTAACCGGGTTTATATCAATTCCATGTATATATTTGATTTAGTTTCATATGATGCTGTATATGATTGATTGAAAATGTTGAATGAATTGATTGGCTATCTGTTATATTGTATTGGACCTTGTGAGTCCATGGTGGAGCTGTGGTGCGGCTGCCACCCGTGCATGTGCTATGATCAAGCACCGGGTTATGATCAAACCCAGATGCACTGAGCCCCGGTTGTGCTCAATAGGGAGTAGGTGCCGTGGACGGACCTCTCCGATGTTAATGGCCTTTAACATGTGATAATATGATTGCTAGTATGGGATAGTAATCATGATAGCCTAATTGTTTCATTTGCTGTTATAATGGATGTGATTCTGATGTTGATTTTGATTTATGCATATATGGTAATTAAACTGAATATGTGATGGAATTGCCTTGGTTACTGAGATTCATATCTCACCCCGTTTTATGGGATTAATATTTCAGGTGAAAGTTCCTCGGGTAAGGATAAGGGTAAGCAAGTGGATGAACATCCATGAGCTGAGGCTGGGTGTGGGGAGCTACACTTGGTCTGGGTATAATAGGATAGATGCAATTTTTGTTATTAGTTTACCTAGCATCATCATGTAATCATATTGCCAAGTGTAGGCGTTTATATTTTGCTTGATTGAAATGTAACCGTTAAGGATTTAGAGCACATCATAGTGGAATATCAATGTATGAACTTATAGCATTATATATATGTATGTAGTTCTGCTGAAATTGTGATATGGATCACCTTATGGGAATTGTAGACATAGGATGTCTTAGAGGTAAGTTATTGTTGAATGGATTATCCATGGAATGTGCATGGGATGTAAATTGTTGCTAATGCATGTGTTCTTGCTGCCATTTAATTATGAATTTGTTGGTATGAGTTAGCGGAACAAGTAGGAAGTGACATTTGAGTTTCACAAGGGTAATGATAGATTAGTTGGGTAATTAAGGTACATAATTACCACTAAAATTGCATAAATTAAGGTAGAATGGCCCTAGAGTGATATTGGAGGGAAATTGGAGAGCATAAGATGAAATCTTGGGAGTTGTAGGAACAGAAGGGAATTGGCCGCGGCCAATATTTAATTGGCCTAGGCCAATTCATAACAGAGAAGAATTGGCCGCGGCCAACATTTAATTGGCCTCGGCCAAATGTGGCGAACCTGCCAGGGAAGAAAACAGAGAGCAATTGGCCGCGGCGAATGGTGACGTTAGCCGCGGCTAAGCCTGAGAGGCAAATTTGGGGGTGTTCCAGAGGGTATTTGGCCGCGGCGAAAGGGGTATTTGGCCGCGGCGAAATGTGAAAAAAATTGTGAAAGCATCAGGAGTTGAACCGAGGGTAATTGGCCGCAGCGCGAGTGAATTTAGCCGCGGCGAAAGTGCTCTATTTCTCATATTCACCTAGAAAACTTAGTTTCTCTTAAGGTAATGCTAAGGAATGATTTAGAAACACTTGTAGGAGAATTTTATGAGTTGGAAATGATGGATGAGAGTATCAAAGGCTCCTCATTAATAATCAAATTTACTCACGCGTTCGAATAATTGTGGTTGTCTAGCTAATGACCCTAGCAACATTAAGGTTTCAAATTTCCTCACTTGTTCCCGATGTCCCGATGTAATTAATTTTAATGACTTCAAGCCTTGGTATATGATTATTAATCATGTACTTAACCTTAATTACTATAATTGGAAGTTAGGGTCGTCACACCTCTTCTATATATAAGGAACATATGTACTCAAGAAAGGCTAACTTGAATGAATATTATTTTCAGAATCAAACCTTGTGAGTTTTCTCTTGTGACCTTTGTGTGCTAGAGAAAATCCTTGACTTATCAAAGGAGTGGTTCCCTTTGTGGCATTCCGGACTAGAGTTCTAAAAAACGGGTTCTCTTAGAGTTATACACTATTAATCAACATTCTATTTCTTTCTTATTTTCATTTTTTTCTAATTGTTTCCTTTGTGTCCAGTTTTGTTCTTGCTTGTTCTTTGCATTGCAGCCAATTCTGAGCACTGTTCGACACCTTTAGAGGTTCCTAACACGTGTTTCTATGGGGTCTCTTATCACTTATGCTGATTTTACTGATGTGTATGATGTGTGTGATCATGTTGCAATCAATAAGTTCCATAGGAATGATAGGTTTTTGTTTAAGGAAAATCGATTGTGTGCTTATATGCTCTTTAAGGGAATTGCTTGTTTGAAAGGCACACTATGAGGGTTTGATGGGGCATTATGGTGTTGCACAAACACTTGAGATACTGCATGAGCATTTCTTTTAGCATCACATGCACAAAGATGTTGAAAAAAACATGTGCTAGATGCATCTCATGTAAGCAAGCCAAGTCTAGAGTTCAACCACATGAGTTATATACTCTTTTACCAATACTTATTGAGCCTTGGGTTATCCATAGATTTTATTTTGAGCTTACCTAGGACAAAGAAAGGCAAGGACTCTATATTTGTTGTTGTTGATAGGTTATCAAAAATGGCACATTTCATCCATTGTCATAAAACTAATGATACAACAAATATAACTGACTTGTTATTTAGAAAGGTGTGCATTTGCATGGTATTCCTAAAACCATTATATTTGATCAGGATATCAAATTCTTGAGCTACTTTTAAAAGGTGTTGTGGGTTAAGTTAGGAACCAAATTGAATATTCTACTACTTGTCACCCACAAACGGATGGACAAACTAGAGTAGTCAATCGAACTTTAGGAACATTTTTGCATGCTGTTGTGCAAAAGAACTTAAAATCATGTTAAGATTGCATTCCATTTGTTGCTTTTGCATATAATAAATGTGTGCATTCTTCTATCAGATTTTCTCCTTTTGAGATTGGTTGTAATCCATTAACACCTTTAGATTTACTATCTTTTCTTTTGCATAGGATTTCTAACTTAGATGGACAAAAAAAGATAGATTTGGTTTAATCCATCCTTAAGCAAGCTAAGAAGCAGATTGAACTAAAGAACAAAAAGTATGCATTGCAAGCTAATAAAGGGTGCAAACTTGTTACATTCAAACCAGGAGATTAGGTTTAGGTTCATTTGTGAAAAGAGCAATCTCCAACTCGTTGAGCAACCAAATTGCATCCATGAGGAGATGTGTCATTTCAAGTCTTGGAGAAAATTAATAATAATGCCTACAAATTGGATCTTCAAGGTAACTATAATGTGTCTACTACACTCAATGTTTATAATCTTTCTCGTTTTGATGTAGGTGATGATTCAAGGATGAATCTTCTTGAAGAGGAAGGAAATGACATGCAAAAACCCATTAAGAAAGTTGCCTTGCCAACAAGGCTAATCATAAGATCTAAATCCAAGTTGCTAAAGGAGACATTTCAAGCCCTATTGGATCAAGAGCTAAAGGGGGTTATGTGCGCTAAAGATGGCTCATCAATTAAAGGCCTAAAGTTGTTCAATATGTGGATGGCATGTGAAGTCAAGATTTAAGCCTCCAATTATTTCTAGTTTATTATTTAGCTCATTGTGTAATAAGCATGTCATGTGCAGTGCCTGTGATTTCATTAATGAGGTGGCATGTTTATAAGAGCTTAGGCTTTATTTAGTCATTGGTAATTTATTTTGTTGGACTAAACATGTTATTTTTGTCTTTTTAATAAGGCCTATTAGGGTAATAAGGTTTTTTAATGAGTTTTAGCCTATTTAAAAATAACCTAAAAGGGCTGAATGGGACTTTTTTTTTTCAAAAGAACGCAAAAAAAAAAATGAATTCTAGATTTTTTTTAGCTTTCATTATAGTTTCTTTAAGGATTGCATGAACTTATCAAAAGTGAGTCCTTTATAGTGTTCAATTCTTCTGTCATATTCTAAGTTCAAGAATTTTATATATCATTGAGTTTAGAATTATACATTTTAATTTGATCAAGGAGTTTAGGGTTTTTTATTTACTTGATTTGGAGGACCTAAGTTTCATCTATTTGGGGTTTCCATATCATTTCAGCTGCCCTTTCTTTCTTACTCTCTTGCCTCTCTCTTTTCTTATGTTTTGGCCACATGGTTCACTTTTTTCTCAAGTTCACTTTTTAATTTCATTTGGTCTTCATAGACCTGCTTCGAGATCAAAGGAACAAATGTGATAGGTTTTCCATCTTTCACAAAGTGTACCTATTCCTATATTCATCATAATAGGTGACCAGTATGCATAGGCACTACATCACATAACACCTTATCACTGTACTTCCCAATAGAAAAAAAAAATACTAAGACTTATCTATTCACCTTGACTTCCCCACATTCATTCAACCACTATAATCAAAGGCAAACCTAATTTCTCAACAAGGATGGTACTAGCTACGTTGGTGTAACTTCCCCTATCTATGATTACTTTATAAACCTTATTATTCACATAACACCTCATGTCAAAGATGTTTTCCCTTTACTATTCAACCATCTACCTTAATTTGTGCACTTAATGTACGTTTGGCAACAATAGACTCACCATCCATAGCATACTTAACCCCCTTGTCATCAATAGCATCAACTAACTTAGGCATCTCATCACTATCACTCTCACTTTCAATGACTACTTTTCCACTATCATGCATGACCATCACCCTTTTATTGGGGCATTATGAAGCTATATGCCTTGATCCTAAACACTTAAAACACTTTATGTCTTTATTTCTAATAGGTTGGTTAGTTGTTGGTTTCAATTTGCCAATTGACTTTCCTCTCCCCTTGCGATGATTCTACCCTTCCCTTTTGGACAATCTTATCACCTTTATCATTACAAGTCCTTTTCAACTTCTAAGAAGGTGTAGAAGTCAAGTTAAACCTCGTTGTCTCCTTTCTTTTCAATTACCTTTCAACCTTTATAGCCATGTGCTCCATGTCCTCCAACTCTACATAATGTCGTAACTCTACCATAGTGGCTATTTCCTTATTTAAACCACTCAAAAATCAAGCCATGATGGCTTCCCTATCCTCATCAACTTTAGCCTTTATCATAGTTAGCTTTATCTCCTTATGATAGTCTTCCATACTTTTTGAACCTTGTGTAAGATTTTGGAGCTTTTAGTAAAGGACTTTGTAATAATGGCTAGGTATGAACAATCACCTCATAAGAGCCTTCAATTCATTCCACGTATCAATAGGCCTATCATGATTCCTCCTCCTATTTTTAACCACTTGATCCCACCCAATTAATGGCATAATTAGTGAATTCAATTATTACTAGTTTCAACTGCTCCTCATAATAGTTATAGCAGTAAAAAATTATATCTATCTCTTTATCCGATTCTAAATAAATCTCTAAGTTGTTTCTACCTTGGAATGAAGGAATCTTCATTCTAATATTACTCAAGTTTTTGCCAACCCTATAATCCTCACCACCATAATTCCTTCTATGGCCTTTACCACCCCTACTACCTCTTCTGAGCTTAAATCTTCCCATTTCTACTTCAAAGGCTTCATTCTCTTCATCCACATTCTCATTTTCAAATTTATCATCAAATTCATTACGCTCCCTCTTATATGGCATCCTTTTTTTTTTTCCCTCTATTCAGCCTTGTATGTTCTACTTTGTCATAATCCACACTCCTAGATGATGGCACTCTCTTTTTTTCTAACAACTTATTGGCTTGCTTTTCTAACAACCATTCTCTCCAATTGTTGTTGCATAGCTTGTAAGGTAAATAAAGTGTTATCCTTATCTACCTTAGATGAATGACTTTGATTTGATATATTTTAAACAAAATTATTAATTAAACACAATGAATAAATATAAACAACCTCACATGTTTCACTCAAGTGGCTTTTTTTATGATACTCTTGCTTGTAACCTCTCTATGCTTCCCTTCAAAGTTTCACCCACAAATAATTTCTTATTCTGATAAAATATTCCTTTTTTTATTAATTTTATTTTTTGTCCCTTTTTTCTTTTTCTTTTTTTTTAGCAAGCTTGTTTTTTCACATTTTTTCTCTTTTTTTTTTATATAAACTAAGGAAAAGGAAGATGAAAGCGATTAGGCAAGATTAAGAACCATAGAATAAGGAATAACTAAAGAAAACAAGACTTCATATTTAAGAAAAAATACACAAAAATTTGAGAAGAACAATAAGAAAAAAAATCTAATTTCTAAAGTCAACCTTTGATACCAACTGATGTAAACTCCTAGACAAAGAGTACTTCAAATCCACACAAGATTGAATTAAACCTCAAGAAGAAAGCTATAAGTCAAATTAAAAAAGAAGATTAAAAGCCTTGGAAAACAAGTTCTAAGAACCCTAACTTTATGGTTAAACGCCACAAAAATTAAAATCTTTGATAATTAAATTTGATAGTTCATGAAAGAATGAAGAGAAGGGCTCATACACTCTAAAAATTCATGTTTATTTCATTTAATGTCTCATGCAAAAATACTGTTCACATACTATAAATAAGGCAACAAAAGAAACTTCAGTAGCTAATGGATTAAAACTAAAAAAGCTTAAACTAATATAAATTCCTAACCCAAATAGAATCACTCACTCATTTACAATAAAAGGCCTAATTAAAAAGGAAGCTAACACAAAATATAAAATTAAATGTACAAGCTTAAATAAAAGTAATGTTAAACTCATTTACAATTGATGAAAAAATAAATCTTAATAAATTATGAGACTTAAATATCTAAGTAAAAGTTTTAGCCCTCATCTTGAACCTACATCACATGCACAAGATTTGATCCTCCCCTTTTTAAGCTTGTCCGGCCAAATGTTGACTTGCTTTGTAAATTAGAGTTATAGGCCCAAAAGCTTGAACTAATCTTTGCATTGCTTTTTTTAATTTTTTTTTTGGGCTATGGCCCATGTTATTGGCCCATCCAGAACATGCAATTATTCTTCACTACTTATCCACCATGAGGTACACGAGTCTGAACAACAAAGAGAAGTTGAAAAAAGCAATAATCTAAAGTGGCCTTCATCCAATTTCTTTCTACCATTAGGCTGATGCTTTGCTTGTAGGCTACTTGAAGGCCATGGATTGGTTGGAGATGATGATGAGGAAGGTAAAATGGGTATTATTAACTAGAAGGAAGGTATTCTAGTAATTGTATATATTTAAAATTTTCAAATTTAGGTAATAAAGGCATAATAGGGTTAATAAATCAGAGGTTGATTAAACTTTTTTTTTTGAGTAAATTATTCTCTTTGAGATATTTAAATTACACAATTCTCAAATCTATTATGTATACGCAAATTTTATTGAAATTAAAATATAACCAAATAACCTACAAGAATAATATTAATTTATTTTATTAAAAAATAACTTATTAAAATTTTTTTTAACTTTTATTTCAATATTATTTATTCTTTGTTAAAAATTATAAATTTTATTTATTATAAATTAAGACAATTGATTGTTTTTATATTGGTCAAATACATAATTAATACTTGTTATATTATATAAATAATATATATAAATATTTTTGTCAAAATAATTGTAATTATTGATTAATTTTTTATTAAAAGATATGTCAATATAGTGTATCTTTTTTTATTATAGAGAAAGAGGATTGTAAATTTTCAAATTAAAGTGGAAGATTGTCTTATTTGGACAACTCTCAAAGGAGGGGAGTGTAATTTACCTAATTTTTTTATAATAAAAAATTTTTAATTGAAAATAAAAATTAAAATAAGTAAATAAAATATTCCCGATGAGGCCGGATTATTCAATCTTTTAATCAACAACTAAAATGTTTGCTTCAGTAAACGCTAAGGTTAGCTGCACTGCTTAATTGGTCATTTTATTTTATTCATTTGTTCAATAAAATATTTAGCAAGAACAATTTGTTGCCTTGTTTTCATTTACTTCGAAAGGTAACCAATAAAAATACACTTTCACAAAGGTAGTTCATTTCGTTATCTTAATTTCTTATCTTAAGTCGTTAGTTGAAAAGCTCTCTTCACAAAAGTCAAGTGAATCCCATATTAGAAGCCAATAATTTTTTTTTCAATCGTTGATTAGGGACATGGTTATTTTACTCTGCTAATACTAAAAAATTGAGTAATACTATTTCTCATATTTTGATAAAGAAATAAACTTATAATTTAAAATTATATTATGTAGTTTTGACCAAAAAGAAAAATCGATTGTATGACAATTTATAAATAGAAATAATATCAATTCCTCACTTAAAAAATGAACTCATATTGTTGATGGCTGCGTCTTAATTAATGGCTCATTCAGTTTTAATTTCCTTCAACACTGATTGCATTTTTAATTGCTATAGATCAACAACTGCACTTCTTAGTCGCTTTAATTTTCCATTTTTTATTATATTATATATACATACACATATAGCTAGTATTATAAATCAGTAGTTACAAAGATGTCTTAACTAAATTCATTCGAGATATAAAGTCATTGCATTTGTTTACATTTCTCTCTTGGAATCACTGCAGAGACAGCACAACTGCAATTTAAAACCTCCACGCGTGACATAAGCATGTGAAGGGAGTTTGGTCAAGAGTAATATCTATTTTAATGAGGTAAAAAATCTGAAATATATATTTTATTTTAACGTGGGTAATTGTGTTGTACATGTGCAATAATGTAATTTATTCTAAAAAATTTGATTCACAAATTTATAACACAGACAGTGGGAAAAAGGAAAGATACTTAACACTACATGAAAAAAAAAAGGGCGTGCCATGAGGCTTTCTAATATTCATTCTTTGGATCCAGGAATTCCTTGATCTATGTTTGCAACATACAATAGGAAATATTGAAATATAAAAAGTGCTAGCAAATAATTAGGATAAGTCACAAATCTTAATTAACTTTGACATGGGAGCAATGACTAGGAATGTTGTAGATTTCCCTCGAAATCATTGTAGAACTTAGAGCATGGGGCTACCTAATCCTAATGCTTATCGTCAAGCTTCTGCAGGTGTACTTCTAATCGTAAGTATGAATATGGAACATAAAGTCAAAACTAAATCCCTTATGATAACATAAACTAGTTTGGATATCTTTGACTGTAGTTGGTGTGTGAGACTTGAAATCATGCACCTTTTTGAAAGCCGTTCTCCAAGTGCCAAGATACAGGTTGATTCCACCAAATCTTAACTACTTTCCTTCTGTTCAATGAAATATTATGTAACTGTGCCAATGTCCCACACGCTTTTAGCTTCGGCTCTAATGTAGTTGTTGTATTTGTAGGTGATGTTCTATATGTGTTGTGTTCTCACAATACATTAATGTACATATATCGAGACCTACCCTACCTTTCGTTTTGTTCACAACACCAAAAAAAAAAAGGGTTCAGATTTTAGGGAAAATTACGCTTATTTAATTACCTTGATTTTCACATCCTGTGATAATAATGTTCTTTCCTTTGCAGCCCAATTTAAAAAATGTATAATTACTTACTTAATCTATTAATTTTATGGTAATTAACTCTCCTATCATTTTTTTAATGAGACGATAAATCTAATTGAATTAAATATATTGGCATCGCCCATGCCTCCACCTTTTATAAGATCATGTGTAAAGTTTCTCATGCTTCTTCTCATCTTTATTAAGGCCCTATCCTGCATTTAGTCATTTAGGCGACTATATGCAGGGGATAATTTAGTGAGAGAAACAAAAAGAAAAATAGTGTGGAGTGTATGGAGTTCACAAAGAGTGTGTGGATTCCATCCAATCTCTCTCTCTTCTTTTCTCTTTCTCTCACTAGATGTAAGGAAAAAATTTAGGGAGCTAAATACAAGGGATCTAGATTTCTTATTAGGTGTACTTCGTGTAGGTTATTTGGTTTGAGATTAGAGAGAGAAGGGATATGGATTAATGAGTGAACTAGTGGAGGAGAGTTGATTTGTTCTCCTAAAGAGATTAGGCATCTGTAAATGCGATGCATGTGTTTAACGACTTGAATTAGATTTAATGTCTGATTTAAATGTTAGGGGGTTATTGCAAAGGGATTAACAGATTTGCCAGGGGACAGTTATGATTTTTATAAATTTTGGGTGACATTACAATTGAAGGCCAAAATCATGATGTGTAGTTGTGTACATAATTACAATTTTCTCTAATTTATTTTATTTTTAATAAAGTAAAATCTTGCCTCTTTCTAGAATGTTTGATATACGTACCACTGAGGGTTAAGAACATCTCACTCTAAAATGAGGTAAAATGTTAACCTAATTAATGCGATAACAAATATAACCTAAAGTTTTAGAAGTTGTATGTGGGATTTCAAGTTAGAAGAGGTAAAAATTATGGAACATTAATTTAGTTGTGAATATACAATTCGCAATCATATATTATGGTCAAAATATTTTTTTTGATACAACCATCTGGTATCTGTAGAGCACGAACTTATTACCTGGTTTCTCAACCAATGACTAATCCGGATTCAATCAGGGTAGGACCACAAAGGGTAGAAAAGCTCTCCCAACCTAGTTTTAACACAGCTGCATTCCCAATGACTAACTTGAGACCGTTGGTTAAGTTAGAATAGTCCTTTACTTGCTGATCTATGCATTTGGTGGTATATTATATATGGTCAAAATATTATTGTACGTAATAACTACAATTGCATAATTGTAGTATAATTGCAGTCTATAATAGTCGTTTATTCTTTCCTTTTAATTTTGTTGTAATTAATTCCCACAAAACCTCAAAGAAAAATAACCGTGATTGGAAACACAAAATAAGAACTTGGAGATCATGATCAGTATCTCTGAAAAAATAATAATTAACTTAATTTAGCCCTCTTAGGTTAAAATTTCCCACAAAATTGTAAGCATTAATTCAATTATCTTTTTGTTGCGTGCAACAACAAAAGTTATGTAAATATTATAAATGCAGCTAGTGCAAGACATTATTTTCATTTGCAATATTCATGAAGGGTTTCAATTTCATTAAATGTAGTTTCCAATCTTAATAAAGATTTAGCTAAAATTTTATTTATATAAAATTCATATAAATTAATCTACGTAATATAATTCAGTAAATTTTTTAACAACCTCATGTGGATTAGATTTCTGAATTCTGATGGCAATAAAAACTGCTTTTTTTTTCTTTTTTAAATTGTAGCAGGTATGTGTTTGTATATAAACACATGCAATACCTCAACATGATGCATGAGAAGGTTTATTAATTAATTAAGAATGAGCTAGTTTTCCTCCCATATAACAATATAACTTTAGCGTGATTTTTAGTATATTATTATCAAAATATTTCCATTATTCTTTCCTCACTTTTTATATTTTAGATGTACCTTTTTTCTTTAAAGAAAAAAATTAATGCTTAGTTGATGGCTAGTCCCTCTAGTTTAATTAAGAATTTAATTAATCTATCTAGTTTCAAATAGAACGATGTGGTTGTCCCTCTAGCTCATGTTAGAACAATTTAATCATTTTATTGTTAATAAAGTAATATTAGCTCTCTATTTATTGAATAAAAAAATTTTAAAATAATTAAATAGGAAAAAGAGAATTTTCATCAAGTTAGAAAAATAATTTGAATATATCTTCAAGTGTTTTTGTTAAAAATAATAAGATTTGGAATTAATTAGGAACTAAATTGTTATAATAAGTAAACTAGAGATACAACATTGCTACAATAGAAATTAGAAAACTAATTGTTTTCTTTAATAAATTAGAGACCACAAAAGTAAATTTTAATTTTAATTTTAATAAAAGAGACAACAAATGTTTAAATTTAAGACTTCACGCAATTATTTAAATTTCTACTTTTTTTCATTATGAGATGCTAAAGACGAACTCTATTTTAAATTGTTACTTACTATAAATATAGGACTATGTCAGAGAAAGAACAAGCCTGTCATATTTTGGGCATAAATAAACTTAATTAGAGAATTGGGAATATTTCATAATTGGTTGACCAAAGAGACTAATTGATGTGAGACCCTATAGAAACCCGTTGTAGGAACCCCACATGACACGGATCAATGATCGGAATTTGGCTGCAACACAAGAATAATCAAATACACAGATCTATACAACAAGCAACGAAGAATAAAGAAAAGAACGAAGAAGAAGAAGAAGAAGAAATGTTGGTCAATGGAATTGAACCCTAAGAGAACCCGTGATACAATACCAGTAAGCATGCCCATTGGAGCACAACAAGGTCGAGAAACCCTAATCCATTAAGAACTTCAAAGAGCTTAAGTGGCCCAAATTGTGCACTATATCCAAAAATTTCAAAGAGCACAAGATAATATCTATATTGGACGTCGGCCTAAGTTTAGGGCCCAAGATCCATATTTGATCAATTTAAAACATGCTGAATTGGACTTTGGACATGAGATTTCCTTAAAGATGCAAAAGTGGAAGTCCAAGTGGAAGCCCAATGTCCTAAAAAGGTCCATGGAGCAACTAAAGTTAATATCCAATATATTGAAGGCCCAATGTAGTTATACACATACAAGAGGAGTGCCAAGACCTAATTGGAGTCCAATTGTAAGAGATTAAAAATCATGTGTCAACCATGTAATTTTTAATGAAATATGTGCATCCCATGTGACTACTTAAAGAAGTTAATTAGTTTTGACTAGGATTCTTTATGAATTTTATTTTTTATTTATTTTATTATTTTTAGGACTTGGTCAAAGATCTTATCTTTGAGATTAAGTTAAAATTAGTATCTTAATCTTATTTCTTGATTTTAGGCACTGTTTAAAATATTTCTAATCAGATTTTAGTGTTTTACTTTTATTAGGATTTTAGTCTTTTAGAAACTTTGCCTATAAAAGGCTTTCTATTGTACTCTATTTTGGAAGATCATGAATGAATGAATTTGAGTATTATTCAATACTTTGTGAAACTTTTGCTTCTTTGTGTTCTCTGAGAGTTCACGTGACTTATCAAAGGATTAGTCTTCCTTTGTGGAGTCTTGAAGCTAGGGTTCTAAGAGACAAGTTCTCTTAGGGTCTTTCCTTTGACCAACATTCTTGTTTCTATCCAGTCCCGGGCAAAGTGTCATCTTGTTGAAGGTTCCTAGGACAAGGTTCTTAAAGGGTCTTGCATCATTTGGTATCAGAGTTTTGGTTCGCTAGTATAAGGTATATCTTTGTGTTTCCCTACCGTTGTTCTTCATACTTTCTCTCCTTCCATTTGTGCTACCTTTTTTATCTTCGCCTTTGTCTTCCGTCTTCTTCTTTCTTCCATTGTTGTTTGCCTCCATCCTCATTCAAAAAAAAGAAAAAAAGAAAAAGAGTGTGATACTCTAAAAAAAATTCCAAAAAAATTCCAAAAAAAATTTCAAAAAAAAATCCAAAAAAAAGTGAAAAAAAGAAAGAGTGAAAAAAAAAGAAATTGCAAGTTGTGCAAATTCAAAGTTGAAAACTTAAAGCTTGGAGTTAATTTCTTAATTTGAGTTAATTTCCTAAGTGGAGTCAATTTCCTAATTGGAGTTAGTTTCCTAGTTGGAGTTATTTTCTTAATTGGAGTTAATTTCCTAATTAAAGTTAGTTTCTTAATTTGATTGCATTGAGTAACTACCAAGTTATCTATTTTCTTATTTGCATTCAAGTAAGGATTTTCTTTCCTAATTGTTCTAAACTTAAAGTACAAGTAGTTTCCTATTTTGATTAACTTGGTTCTCAAGTGGTTTCCTATTCTTAAAGTTTCCTATTTTCAGATTTTCCCTTTCCTTCTCCTTCCTTCCAAGCCATCCAAACCTCCCCTTCCTTCTTGCTTCCCTTTTTGTTACACACCCCTTTTTCTTCTTTGTTTGATTCGTTGAGAATTTATATTTTAGGATTCTAGTTTTTTTGATTGCGTAGTGTCTAATCTTTTTTTTTTAATTTTCTTGTGACTTGTTTCGAACACTTGTAAGAAGCAAATTGTTGAGTTGTAAAAGGCAAGAGTGCAACTAACAATTAAAAAAAGCCAAAAAAAGAGTTAAATATGAGTGAACTTATCATCTTTTAAGTGTAAACACGTGAGAAGAGTGTGTGAGGTCCTATTTCTTCTTTCTTTCTTTGACTAACTTTTCATGTTATAAGATGTCCAATGAGTACAAATTCCTTGAAGAGGCTAACAAAGAGCGATTCAAGTAATCTTATGCAAGGTTGGATGCATTCCAATCCAATACCAACTTTACAAGACAAGATAAGGAAAAGTCATCCCTTGATTTTCATACTAGATGCCTTATCAAAGAGAAAGTTTGCAGTATGCCTATTGATAATAGTAGCCATGTAAATGTTGATAGTACCTTACTTGTTAAGAAATTAAACTTGCCTACTATAAAGCATCCTAGGCCCTATACCTTGTTAAAGGGTAGTGCTGAATTTAGGGTTAATAAGTAAGTTTTGATTTCTTTCTCCATTGGTAAATATCATGATAAAGTGTTATGTGATGTGGCTCCTATGTATGATGGACATATTATGCTTGGTAAACCATGGAAACATGTGAGGAAAGCTAAATATGTCAAGCATAAGCACAAATATTGTTATTGCTATTCATTTGTATTCAATGAAAAAAATCATGTATTGGTACCTCTTAATCCTATGGTTGCTTACGAGGATCAAATGAGAATAGCACAAGCATACAAAATGAAAGAAAAAGAGAGAGCAAAAGAAAAAGAGAGAGAGAAAGAAAAAGAGATAGAACATGAGTTAAAGAGAGAAAAAGACGAGATTAAAAAAGAAAAGAATGTGAGTGAAAAGAAAGAGCTAGAGAGTTGTGAGAAAAGTGAAAAAAGCATGAGTGTGAGCTTATTTGATGAAAAAAGAGAGGTTAAGAATGTGTGTAAGGATATTTGTTTATCTACTAACAATCTTAACCCATCTTTACCTATTGTTGATTCTAGCTCCTTGCAGGTATATGGAGATTTGTTTTCAAAGAATCCACCCAATGGACCCTCATCTTCAACTAGTATTAAAAAGAGTTGTGATTGCCTAGATTTGTTTCCTAAGAATCCACCTAATGGTTTCCAATCTTTAATATGCTTTCAAAAGTGTTTTGATTGCATAGATTTCATTATTCCTGATGAATTATTGCCTTTTAAAGGCATTGAACACCATACATTGAGTTTTAATTATTCCATGAATTTTGTGGTAGTTAGGAATTCATATTACATTAATTTTATGGTTAAAAGGATATCGTGTTACTTGGATTTTGTTATGGCCCTTGGATTTATTATAGGTGCATGTGGGATCAAAATTATCATTTATATTTGGGTGCATGTGAGAAAGAAATACTTCCTAACTCAAAGTGAGTTCAAAGAGTTTCCCCACTTGGAGTATTCTAAGTTGCCTCAAAGAATTGATGATCTCTTTGAAAGGAGTCCTTTAGTTTACAAGATTCTTCCATTTAATAAATATAGTGTTATCATTATTTTTGGAAAGTCTAATTTATTTCCATATGATACAGGCGGAGATTCAAGGATGAATTTTTTAAAGAGGGAGGGAATGATACAATACCAATAGGCATGTCCATTGGAGCACAACAAGTTTGAGAAACCATCATCCATCAAGAAACCCAAATCATTCAAAAGTGCATGATTCAAGTCCAAATGGCTCATGAAGGGATGATCCATGCTCAAGAGGCCCAAATTGTGCACTATGTCCAAAAATTTCAAAGAGCTCAAGATACTATCTATGTTAGATGTCGGCCCAAGTTTAGAGCCCAAGATCCATATTTGATCAATTTAAAACATGCTAAATTAGACTTTAGACATGAGATTTCCTTAAAGATGCAAAAGTGGAAGTCCAAGTGGAAGCCCAATGTTCTAAGAAGGTCCATGGAGCAACTAGAGTTAATATCCAATATGTTGAAGGCCCAATGTAGTTATACACATACAAGAGGAGTACCAAGGCCCAATTGGAGTCCAATTGCAAGAGACTAAAAATCATGTGTCAACCATGTGATTTTTAATGAAGCATGTACATCCCATGTGACTACTTAAAGAAGCTAATTAGTTTTGACTAAGATTCTTTATGAATTTCATTATTTATTTATTTTATTATTTTTAGGACTTGGTCAAAGATCTTATCTTTGAGATTAAGTTAAAATTAGTATTCTAATCTTATTCCTTGATTTTAGGCACTATTTAAAATATTTCTAATCAGATTTTAGTATTTTACTTTTATTAGGATTTTAGTCTTTTAGAAACTTTGCCTATAAAAAGCTTTTTATTGTACTCTATTTTGGAAGATCATGAATGAATGAATTTGAGTATTATTCAATACTTTGTGAGACTTTTGTTTCTTTGTGTTCTCTGAGAGTTCACGTGACTTATCAAAGGATTGGTTTTCCTTTATGGCATCCTGAGGCTAGGGTTCTAAGAGGCAAGTTCTCTTAGGGTCTTTCCTTTGACCAACATTCTTGTTTCTAGCTGATCTCGGGTAAAGTGTCATCTTGTTGAAGGTTCCTAAGACAAGGTTCTTAGAGGGTCTTGCATCATTTTAGAACTCTAATCCGAGATGCCACAAAGGAACCACTCCTTTAATAAGTCAAAGATTTTTCCCGACACATAAAGGCCACAAAAGAACCTCACAAGTCAGAAATGATTCTGAAAAAGATAATTTATTCAATCTCCTCTTCTTGGTGTACAAGTGGGCCTTATATAGACCTTTGAAAAATAAAACCCTAAACACAAAATAACTCCTAAGTGGCGCCTTTTACATGGCAAGAAAATAAAAGAAATTTAAGTCTAGACAAATTCACCATGAATGGCGCCTAATAAAATTAAAAATCTAAAACGGAAACAATCAAATTAAAACAAAATAAAACTAAGAGAATTTGGTAGAAAATGGCCAGACTCCTTCAATTAGGCTCCTTTTGGGAATCTTCATGTCATTTTGTTCCTTTTGGGCTTCATATTTAGCTAAGAATATGGGCTTCAAGTCTATTAGTTTTTGGATCAAGCTCTTTCGAGTCTCTTAACTCACCTCCATCACTAATTTTTGTCCAAAAGTTTTGATTCAAGTGATATTTTTTCTTAGACATATACAAGAGTCAAAAGTAGGGGTTCTGATGCATTTAGGTTTGATTCTCCACTCTCTTCATTGGAGTCTTAATTAGTGATATAATACCAGTAGGCATGCCCACTGGAGCACAACAAGTTCAAGAAACGCTCATCCATCAAGAACTTCAAAGAGCTCAAGTGGCTCAAATTGTGCACTATATCCAAAAATTTCAAAGAACACAATATAATATCTATATTGGACATCAGCCCAAGTTTAGAGTCCAAATTCCCTATTTGATCAATTCAAAACATGCTGAATTGGACTTTGGACATGAGATTTTCTTAAATATGCAAAAGTGGAAGTCCAAGTGGAAGCCCAATGCCCTAAGAAGGTCCATGGAGCAACTAGAGTTAATATCCAACATGTTGAAGGTCCAATGTAGTTATACATATATAAGAGAAGTGCCAAGGCCTAATTGGAGTCCAATTACAAGAGATTAAGAATCATGTGTCAACCATGTGATTTTTAATGAAGTATGAGCATCCCATGTGACTATTTAAAGGAGTTGATTAGTCAAAGAGCTTATCTTAGAGATTTAGTTAAAATTAGTATCATAATCTTATTCCTTAATTTTAGATGCTATTGAAAATATTTTTAATCAGATTTTAGTATTTTACTTTTATTAGGATTTTAGTCTTTTTAGAAACTTTGCCTATAAAAGATTTTCTATTGTATTCTATTTTGGGAGAATCATGAATGAATTTGAGTATTATTCAATTCTCTGTGAGATTTTGCTTCTTTGTATTCTCTGAGAGTTTACGTGAGTTATCAAAGGATTAGTCTTTCTTTGTGGCGTCTTAAGGCTAGGGTTTTAAGAGACAGATTCTCTTAGGGTCTGTCCTTTGACTAACATTCTTGTTTTCTAGCCAATCCTGGGCAAAGTGTCATCTTGTTGAAGGTTCCTAAGACAGGGTTCCTAGAGGGTCTTGCATCATTAAAAATCACATGGTTGACACATGATTCTTAATCTCTTGTAATTGGACTCCAATTGGGCTTTGGCACTCCTTTGAAGTTCTTGATGGATGGGGGTTTCTTGAACTTGTTGTGTTCCAATGGGTATGCCTACTGGTATTATATCAAATAGTCTCTCCATTGGAGTCTCCTTGCGACTAATTCTTCCAACACCTGCACATTGAGGCTAATTAATGGCCATTGTCCAGCATTTTGTGAAGCAAATAATGTGTCAAAAAGTATTGATACAGATGCTTAAAGGATTGGCCTAATGGTTAAGAAGGGATGTGCTTCATACCTTCTTTATTCAAATTCAAACATAGGGAGTTAGTACTTAAAAGAATTTATTCTCCAAATACACTTGGTCAATATGGGTGGTGCATTCTTAAGATTGTCTAGAGGAAGGTATGTAGTCTTGATGCGCAAGCTAACTCAAAAATATTCTTACTGTATAGAAAAATTAATATAAAATGGAGACAATGATGCAGAATGGGAAAGGAATAAAGGAGAAAATGAGCAAAGATGTCTACATTCAAATATTGATTAATTCAGCACATTTCAATAATCAAGGAATAAAACATATAATTGACTAGAGGCATTCTTTTTTCAGAAAAGATATGTTCTAACATTAGCCTAGATCTAAAAAGCTAACATAACCAAAGCTCAAAATACTTTATTCAAATTCACAATTAAATACTAAAGTACTGTATTTGTCCTCAATTACAAATTCTAATGTTTAGATAATAATTATTTTATTATAAATTAAAATAAATCATAAATATATTCTTCTCGCATTATAACGCATATCAATGAAGAAGCAGGTGGAAAGAAGCCAGCCAGTTGTTTGTCTTCAGTAACAGACAACCAAGAATTTAACCTGAACCACCCAGGATTTTATTCATTAAAAATTGAAAAGCCATTACTCAAGTGAAAGCGTAAAAAACAACACTTGCTGAGTATATAATTTAGTTATTAAGTAAGTAGTGTATGACTCTTGCTTTCTAGGTACGTATAAGTGACTCTATCTAAAGTAATTCAAATGGAGTTTTTAGGTAACAGAAGGGAAAGAGGGTTAGGGGGTCATCCTCATGGGCATGATTAAGTCTCCCATATCTGCCAAACAAAACCACATGCTGTTTTCAAGTAATGCCAAGATAACAGCTGGAGGGCACGTCATGTTGAGTGAACTAGCAGGCAACAATGGTTATGCATACTCATTCACTAGCTAGATATATAGTTAATTTAATTTTGAATTGTATGTCAATTTTCTTTATCAAGTTAGACAATTTCTAGTTGCTAGATAGCTTGCATAACCACTTTCTTGACTGTAATATGCATTAAAATATACTTATTCATACTTAAAAAGCAAATTACACTGCATAGGATTCTAAAATCCTAATTAGGTCAAAAATAAAGAGCATATCTTCCCCTTATTTGCTCCACCTTTTTCTCATTCATCTGATTTGATTCCTTACCTTATTAAGAAAAAGAAAAATTATATGATACATGCAGTCGAAGAGAGAAAACTTGATTCACAAACTTGAGACAAAAAAAGAACGGGAAGAAAAACCTAAACAGGAGGCTTGTCGTAAACTCTATGTGTTCTCTTTTTTTGTTTTTCTTTGGAACTAGTGATGATCTTTATACTATAAGTAAGGGAGATTATAAAGAATATTAAATGTGAAAAAGAGTGAAATTTGAAATGATTAGGAAAAAGGCGATGCTTCTTGATTAGCTTTGACATGAAGAGTATAAGTAGCTAAGAAGCAGGCAAAGGCTAGGAATGTTGCTTTGTTTGTTTCTTCCTCTCCTCAAAACTACTCCCTATAGTTAATGGCACAGGTGACCTCGGTTGAGTGAAAGACTAGTCAGTAGTCACAATCATCTGTAAAACCCCCTGCATGTGTGACCTTGAAACACGGGGATTAATTACCAAACACTAAAGTTAGAGGCATATAATTAACATTCGTGAACTTGCATTGGATTTCTTTGATTTAGTAGTTGTTTGCGTGTTGACATGTGACTTCATGGAATATTAAATAAAATACGTTTGAGCATTATGTGTGTGGGTGTCTGTGTGTAACTACAATGCTTAGAGAATTACAATTGGAACAAAATTTTTTAATAATTTTTATAAATTTATTTTATCAAATCTAATTAATTAAGTTATGAAAGATCCTTTGCAGTGACGCATGGATATGAATTTAAATCACCAATTATATATATATATACACACACGCATGGATATGAATTTATATTCTTTTTTTCCATCTATGCAAGAAAATAAAAGCATAATTTATGAGAAATACTTGGCTAATTACTTCATAATGTATCAACATCTTACTTAATTAAATAATTAGTTTGATATTGATATTTTGTGATCATTATAAGTGTTGAAAATTGAATCAAACTGTTAAACCAACCAAACTAAATCAACAAAAAATCAAACAAAACTGAAGCAAAAAGGTCCAAATCGATTTTTAACATATCAAAACCATACATCAATTCGATTGTCAGTTTTCAATGGCAACCAAAACAAACCAAACCAAAGTCCCATATAATTTTTTTTATTAATACCAAATATAATGCTAGTATGGTTAAATTATTGACTAGAGCTTTATGATTGATTATTTAATATAAAATTATAGTTTTAAACTTTTTAAAACTATTCTGTATGGTCTCGAGCTTTACAAATGCAAAGAAAATAGATGTGGACTTAGAATTTTTGAAAATATAGGCTTAAACAAAAAAGTTTATTGTAATGACCCAAATTTGAACCAAAACCAAACTAAATTGAATATACACAACATCAAATTGATCATCTTCTTTAGAAAACCGACTTGTTCAATTTTGTTTAGTTTTGGTTCAAGAGTTGAACCGAACATAAGAACATTCCTAGTGATCATATAATAGAAAAAATTAATAGTTGGGTGTCTCTAGAAATTATATATATTTTATAATATGTTTTTCAAATAACAATAAAATTTAATTAATCTCATTAAATTTCATTCTAAAATGCTATGCTTTTGGGGCACTAAAGATGATTGTTATTGTTAATATTGTTGAAAACCAATCATATAAATAGTATTTATGGTAATTGGAATAAAGTATATTAATATTTTCTCAAGTTTTGACAAAATTACATATAAAATTTTTTAAATATCATTTGGTTTTCCTAATATTTGATATATATTGCAAATTCTCCTGTATTTTACTTAATTTCTATCAATATATATATATATATATATGTATTTTTGCAAAGAAAAAAAAATTACTTAGTTGCCTCTACTGTCATATTAAAAATAAAATTACGCTCATATTGGACTTTAATTAAAATTAACTTAACTGTATTTATTAGACTAAATAAATATTAAGTAAAATTTTTATTTTATAATATATATATTATGTATATATATTAAATATTAGAGAAGTAAATGCTATTTTTAAAATAAGAAAGATATTATACATAATTTAATTTAAAATTAATGTCATTTACTTAATAAAATAGACATTGCACGTGGAAAGATGCATTGAATGATGGGTTGGTATTTGGTTAACCCAATCCAAAATAACTTGATAATCATTATTTTATAGTGAGAGAGGGGGGATAGGGTAGATGGCATATTCAATTTCAACTTTTCAAGCCTCAAATAAGGTATCCTACGCTTAATTAGTTATTCATCAAAGAGTAAATAAAGAAAGAAGGCACAGAAAGATAGGCGACGAAGTTTTATCCTTGCTTTATTCAGCATGGAATGTCCACGCGCATCAATGTGGGTAATGTGACACCAATATTAGTACTTAACTACACAAAATTAATTATAAATAAATATATAAATAGATATGCATATTTGCTTATTAAATATAATTATTCATACGTTAAGCTACTAGTTTCCTTGGAATTAAATAGAGGTGCTTCTTGATGCGGAATTGAAGCTGTACTAATTTCCTTTTTTTTTTTTTTCGGTGATGAGGGGGTGGGGGAGGACTAGGTTAATCTTACAATATCAATCAATATCATAGTTAACATTAGAGAAAAATTTTTTAACATAAAATAAATGATCTTTAATTTGAAAGGAACTGATAATGGGTTAAGTTGTTTCTCTTATATGCCTCTAGAGGTAGTAAACCCTGCATAATATATTATCAAAATTACATATATAAAATAAGAACACGTACTTACTGTCCTGATTCATTATTTGGTTGTTAGGTGTAATTTGTATCTCTCAAATGAAAAGTATTTTAAGAAATAGCAAACTAACTAACATATTAACTTTAAAATCCTTGTATATGTATTCTCTCTTACCTAGCTCCTTCTCGCCTGCAATAGCTAAAACATGAGCAGCTTAACTTCAAAATGGTTACCCCGGTAAGAAATTCAAAATGTCTTTTTGGTGATGTGAAAAACAAAAAGATATTTAAGGCAATATGTTGCAATCCATAAATTCAATAATTTTTTTTCCGTAGAAAGCAACGTTTAGGGAACTTGGACACTTTATTTAGATTGGAAAATGATTAAGAAGAAAAAGACAGTTAGACACGATTTAAGAAAGAGTAAAATTAAATTAATAATCAAAATAAATTGGGAACAATGCTTAGCAAAGCAAGCAACCGGGCATTTATTAATTCCTAGATCTAACGAAATCATAGTAGTTATGTTAATTTATTTGCACTTACCTTTCATCTTGGCTAGGGGCATAAAATGGGATATTTAATCAACTGCTTAAAACGTCTTATGTGTCAATCACATAACAATAAAAGGATGGATCAAATATAATCGAGGGTTACATATTAATGGGGTTATTACACTCAGGGGTACCTTTGGAATACTGTCCAGACTAAACCCCCAAGAGTTACATATTTAAGAATACTAATACATAGTTAATTATGAAAATATTGATATGATAAAAATAATTTTTATTAATACTTCAAAATTTTTAAAAAAGAAGTCAAAATACTCCTAATGGTTATAGGAAAAATTATTGAGAATTATGCAAAGGAAGATGCTCATTATATTTAGAAGAATACAACTTAATATTTGGCTCTTACATAGGTAAACTATGTATAATGATAACTTTGATTCATTTAAATTTGCCAAGAATAGTGTAAATAATTATATATATGAATTATATGAATTACCAAGTGAAATGATCTCTCCCCCCCCCCCCTCTCTCTCTTAAATAAAAAGCTTTTCTATGGGTCACATAAATTTTACTATTTAAAATAAAAGTAAACTTTTCTCTCTTCTCCTTAGACTTGTCATTTAACAAATTTTTTTTTTGAATTGATTGTGCATAATTAATGTGTGAAATCTTTCTATTACAAAATAGACAAAAATATATTTTTTTCATCCTTTAACTTTGCCATAAATTTTACTTTCATCACTTAATTTAATTTAATTTTAGTTGGATCCTTTAATTTCATCATAGTTTTAGCTTTTTTCTTTCAATTTTTTTATTTGATTTTAATTTCTTAATTTTATCTCAAATTTCATTTTTTCTCTTCGATTTCATTTTATTCTAATTTAGTCAAATTTTTTTATATGAATAATTTGTTCAACTTTATTACTATGCATTTTGTGAATTCAGGAATGTTCACATTTTTTTTCTGATTGATCACACAATTGCTCTCTAAATCATAAACCTTGGGCTTTTAGCTAATAGTGGAGTTTGACTGTTGGTAAGATGCCATTGGTCAATCTAGTTTCAAATAAAAACCAAAATGAAAACTAATAATACTAATTCACCAAGAAAGTCACATGAGAACAAAATGCAGCATGGTGATAGAGAAGGGTATCATGAGAGGCAGTATCTAAAATGGCATGAAGTTATTAGTGTTAAGCCGTTAAATAGTCACACAAGATTAAGCATTTTGATAGTATTAAAGGGGGAAAGATTTAAAATATTTGAGTTGTTTTGTTAAGAGACTATAAATTGTAACAAAATAAATTAAAAAATAAAAATAAAATTCAAGATAAAATTATAGGACCAAATTATAACAAACTAAAATTAAGGGATACTAATGCTTAGGTTATGACTAGAGGTAAAAAGAAGTATAGTCCCTTTTTATTAAGAGACTATAAATTGTATTGTTTAGAATCACTACGCTAGGAAAAGGTTTTGTTGATGATTATTTTTAATATTCATTGGTAGATAGTAACCACCAACAAAGCCAACCAGCTTTTGTTGGCAGTTTATAACTGCCAACAAAAAAGGATACCTTTCTTGGCAATTAATTAAAAACTACTAAAAAAAATAAGTCATCTGTTGGTGGTTAATTAAAAACTTCTAACAAAAAAGGAGGCCTTTGTTAGTGATTAGTTAAAAATCGTCAACAAAAAGTGAGGCCTTTGTTAGTGATTAATTTGGTGATTATAATTTAATCGACAACAAAATTAGACTTTTTGTTGGCGGTTAATTTATATAGCCAACAACAAATAGGAATTTGTTAGTAGTTTTACTTTGAACTATCAACTTTTTTTTTCTTTTCCTTTTCACTTACAGTGTATGCACCTGGAGTGTCTTTTGTCATTTGATTTGTCTTTATTCTTTATTTGATTCCAACTATCAATTATTCAACAACTCAAAACAATCAAAGAACTCTTATTCTTTTAAGAAGAAGACTTACAAAGAACAATTACAATCATTTTATTAGAAGAACTATTATTCTTTATATTAAATCAATCAAAAAACAATTACAATTAATAATCAAATTAAAACAAAGTTAGAATTAACACAAGCTAATAATAAACCAACAGATATTGTTGAAACATGTATTAAGACTACTATTCCTTAGGTTCATCTATCTAAGCATCAAAGTATTCTTTGCAATATGGGGAATTACTGCACAATAAAATAAGAACAATTTGAAGTTAGATAACTGGAATTTGGTCAAATTTTAGAAATATTATTTTCAAATAAATTTTATATGAAAAAAAACTGGCAGCATGGCGGCTTAGAAACAAAGATTCTCCAGGTCTTAAACCCTATCTTTATAGTTAATAATAGCAAATTACATACTAATATCACCAAATACAACTAGTAACAGTAAATTACTAGCAACCAACACCATCCTAGAGTCAAATTTTTGTATACAAGGAAACATAGAGGCAAGGGCAAACTATCCAATTACTTAAAGAAACTAAATTATATACTGTGTTTGGGATTGTAAACTGTCTATGTGTGATGATATCCTTCATGAATCTCATCACGTAGTATCTACAACCTATGTTGTTTAATTGTTTTGGACACTATAAAAATTCAATACAAAACATATTAAATTTAGGAAAGGGTGTACTTGATTGTTGAATATTGATAAATACCTTTACTTTATTCTATTTGAATAACGTGGCGGGTCTTTTTGACTTCGGCACCTTAAGCTTACGATTTGTGCAAAACATCACCACGACTCTATCAAACAAGTGGAAAAAAAAACTTAATATAAAAAACTATTTTGAAATTAAAACACACAAATATATATAAATACATAGAAAATAAATGCATATGCTTATTGATTGAATAACTCCTACATCTACGTATAATTCGTTGGGTCGCCAGTCACCAAATCCATGAAATATATCTTCGGAGCACATTGATCAATGACAACCAACATCCAGTGTGCCATAACACAATTAACCAGTGTTAGCTAATTCTAATTAAATAGTTGACATTCAAATTATATATAATTGAAAAATTCAACAGTAAGTGACTCACCCTTGCATCTAAGGGGCTAAGAATAACACCTCATTATCAGTTCTTACAATGAACAGATCCATTATTTGTTGTGATTGACTTGTAAGCTAGCTATGCGACATCTATGGAGTAAAAGTGGCTATGTCATGGGGATTGATGAACATGAACCTCCTCGTGAGGTTGCCAGGGACCAAGAACATATGGTATAAGTACCTGAAATGAAGAAACAAACAGATCAATGATAAAATGAAATAAACATAGTAAAAAATAGTTTATGTACAGTGGAAGAAGTACTTGGCATATAAGTTAATAACAATGGCCCCTATCATCTCACACTAGAGGACGTCATTTATTACTTCTAGACTAAGTAGATCTTGTGTTTCTTTATTGTAAATCTCTTTATCAAAATCTACAACTTTTATGTCATCATCCCTTAACATCTATTTTACTAACGCTTCAAAAGCCAATTTGTATTTATTTGAAACCTAAGGGTTAGACTTTGGCTTCGATGGTGTGGTAATTGATTCCTTGTAAAGTCCCAACACTTTTAGATGTTTCCCCTTGGATTATGCAACAAAGTGAGTTAGTTTAATTTAGAATCAAGAAAGATTTATAAAGAAAGTGAACCATAAGTGTCAACTAACAAACCTCTCTTAATGGAGCTACCGTAATGAGATTGGTGGGCCAGATAACGAAACTCCCCACTGCTTGTCCTACTATTTTTGCATCCTTGGTAGGAACAGGCAATTTAGCATTCTCCTCCATAGGGATATTAACTGCCATTCTTGCGTGGTCAGCGGGAAGTATTACATTGTAAAGTGTGTCTCTTGCAATGTTAAACATATGACCCTTTGCAATCACGTGACCAGTAGGGGTGTCTAATAATAATAGACAATCTGCTTCACCCTAAACAAATCATATTATAAGAAATTACTAATAAGTAGTGAAAGCACTTAATTGTTAACTTAGTAAAAGAAAGCAATTTCCTCAGGAAGATGCTGAGAGGGCAATGTGCAATTGTCTTTACAGCTGAAGCTAACTTCTGTTGCCTGCATCCTAATCATCTGCATCTTCATCAAATTCTTAATGAGCCGCCATTGATCCTCCAGTTGCTTTCTCATCTCAAATTGCTCTTACTCTTGTCACTCTGCCTTCTCTTTTAACTCGGCAACCTCGGCTGAAAAATGCAATTTTGAACCCTTTTATATCCCAAAATAGTCTCTTTGGTTGACATCAAAACCAATACCCCTAACATGACGGGGTTGTTCTATGACACCAAGTGCCTTGCCTAAGATATCCTCACCCCTTGGGAGTACATTGCCTTGTGCGAGGGTTTGTGATAAGGTGTCCTGTGACACATAAATTAAAAAGCAAATGTTATTGAAAGTAAAAAAATGAAATAGAATGATTGAAAATTTAGATAATCAATTAATACTTACACATTTTTTCAAACTTCAAGGATGCGCTAATTGTCAATTTTGCCACTTTATTGACTCGAGTTGCTTTTCAGAGAATATGATGAGACATAATGCTAACTTTTAATCCCTCCTGCTCAATCTGTATATTAGGACAAAAAACTAGTGTGTAAGTATTGTATTATATAACACCGAGTTTGCTGAAAAAGGGCCAGAAATGTGTGATTTTCAAAGTCCCCTAAAGCAAGGGGGAAGTGGCCAAATAAAATTAGAGTGATAATCTAAACCTCTAAAAATAAAGATATGAGACTTGAGTTACTCAAAAACTTGAGCTAGATAAGCTAGGAAAATTTTTAAAAGAATATTGGGACACTTTTGTAATTTCTAAAAATTTTGAAAAACTTATATGAGGGTTTTTTAAATGAAAAATTTAAACTTTTTAGGATTCTCAAAGACCCTGAAAACTATAGGGACCCCCAGAATAGTTGCAACCCCTCTAATGAGCGATTTCGGCAAAGGGTTAACTAAAACTTTGACTGAAAGGTTCAGAATAATTTCAAACTCAATTTAGGTGAAATCAAAAGTAATTTATAAGTTAAAGGACCCAAATATTATGATAGAAAAGATAAATTTCGAAAAGGAGTTGAAATGAGGCCCAATAGAAAAATCATAATTTAGGGACTAAATTGAAAAGTGAAAAAGTAGGATAACTTCACCTTTTTGGCTCCTTTATATGTTCAGCCACTTGCTCCAGCCCTTAATCACATTTTTGTGGTCCGAAGCAAAGGTGAATGGTAGCCAAGGAAATGCACAAGAAGAAGGAGAGCAACCAAGTGAAAGAGTAAGAATTTTAAAGTTTTTCATGCTCTTTGCTTCCCTAAACATATTCCCCTCTTTCTCCTTTCTCTTTTTGTGGTTTGATTGTTTATCTTGGTGCTAGCTTGTGGTTGAGGCAGTGGAGGGAGGAGGAGATCTGAGAGAATTCATGGGAGCATGAATAGAGCTCTTGAAAAGTTAGCAAATGAGGTAAGAAACCATGGACTTCTCTTGCTTCATCTTGTTTTCTACTCTTAGTCATGTTTAGGTCAGACCTAGCCCACTTAAAGGAAGTTGAATTCTCACCTTAGCAAGAGAGAAACAAGTGTTTGAGAGTGTGGGAATTAAGAATAGTCCATTGAAGGCAAATGGGAAGCAGTGAAATTCAAGTTGAAAAATCTTGGGGTTTTTGAAGAAATGCCCAAATCTGATTTTTCCTAGAGACATTCTAGCTTATGTAAAATATTGTATGAGTCCATTAAACCTCTAGGAAGATTTATGTGAGCCATTCCTCCAATAAAAAAGCAAGTTATCCCTTCTCCTAGGGCGTTGGTCTCGATCTAGAGAGGAGTATTGCACTTAGGAAGTGATTTTTTTATTCTAAGGTTATAAGAGGCTTATATATGAATTATAGATGCTAGAAGAACCAATGGATTGAATTTAGAATGCTTGGTTGAGAGTCGAGGTTTTAGGTCCCAATTTAGGCATAATGAGGCAACGTAGACTTTGGTTTCCTAGAATGAGTTTGAAAAGCTTCAATGAGTTTATATGGAGCCATATGGTCTAGAAAGAATGAGAGTTTGGAGCCACGAGAAAGATTTGAGGTGGTTGCTTCATTGCATCTTAAATGGACCATATGTGTGATTCAAGACCAAGTGAGCTAGCTTAGGATTTTATGAAGCTAGAATTAGTTCCAAGACTTGATTTATGTTATGTTTGATGTGTCTAGGCCAAGAGAATCAAGAGCCCTCTCTTTGTGGGTGCTTGGCCGAGAGAGGAAAGGAAAAGGGGAAGGGGAAAGCTTGAATTTCTAGCTTGAGGTAGTTCTCTAACATTTCTCTCATGTATTACTTGATTCATTACTTGTCTTGGATTGCTTGTATGTGTGTTTGACAATTGTGAAATGTTTGTGGCCATTGCATTTGAGTCTTAGTGCCTTGACTTGTTTTATGAAGTTTTTTTGTTGTGAAATGGTTTGAATGGATTTAGTAAGGCCAAAAGTCCCTTAAGAAGGGTGAGGAGGAGCCAAAAGTCCCTAAGAGTGGGTGAAACAAGGCCAAAAAACTCAAGAAAGAGTAAGGCAAATCCAAAAGTTCCAAAAATGTGGGTGAGACTGAACCAATGACCTTTAGAGCTTATGTTTGAGTTATTTGCATTTGTATAACATAAGAAAAATGGCTATGCATGTTTTAGAAAAGTTTATGGCATGCTTGGATTCCTTGACTTGAAAATGCATCATATACGTATGTTTGAAAGGGTAAAAAGGCTATTGAGATTTTTTGAACCTTACTCTTTTCCCTACATGTCTACTTTTGAGGTGGAGCCCAAGGAGCAAGAATTGGAAGCCATATGCCTTGAGGAGTGCAACTTTGACAATAAGATAGAGATTCATGTATTATGATGTCAGATTATATACAAATGATGTATGTGTGATGAAAAAATTGAACATTTATACTAAAAACATGTATTTATGATGAATAAAAGGATTTTAGAACCATACGTGCTTGTATGTAAGATTTTAACACTTAGATGCCTAGTTGTGCCTTTGTGACCTTGTGTATGAGCTCTAGTTAGGAAGTGGTTTAAAGTTGATTGAATATTTGGACCTCTTGAACAGCCCCTTGTATGCTGATTTTAGCCATTTACATGTGTCTAATTGGTCATGGTTAGAGTAGGAGGACTTTTGGTCTTGACCCTTTATAACACTTAAAAAGGCAATTTTTGTATCTTATATCCCAAGATGATCAAATGAACGAATTTAAGCTTAAATTTTGGCATGAATATAGGTCTCATTTAGAGCTTTTTGTTGAGATAAGAACTACATTATTTGGAGCTCTAGAGAATTAACTATAAATTTTCAAAGTTGGAAAAATTCTATAAAAATGGTATGAGCACTATTCATATGATCAGTTTATATTTCTATGTCATCCGAGGGCCAAACAAAATCCAATGCTCATGAAATTTTATAAAAATAAACTAGACATAATAAGATTTTTGTAGCAATTAAGAGCACCCCAATTGGAGCTCTGTAAAGGGAGAACCAAATTTTTAAAGTTGATGGTCAGTATCAGGATGCAGCTAGACCTTTAGTACTGTTCCATTATTTTTTGCAGTCCAATTGATGTTTTCGTGGTCTGGAATGATTTTAGCCTTTATTTAACATCTAGAGATTTCTAGAAAGCTATCATATGCTTGATTTTGATTTTTTTAGGATTAATTATGATTTTTCAAAGTTTGCATCAGTAAACTGCCCTATAACCCAAGATGAAAATGTGGATATTCTAATTCTGATATATGAGTTTTGATCCATGTTGCAAGCTCTAAAATGACTTATTTCTGATTTGATTGGATATTATATGGATGAAAATGATTTGAGGATAATTTAAATGACTCTTGTGGGCAATAAGAAATGATTTTGGTGTCCATTACATATTGTTTCTGTTGCAAAGGTTGCTAAAGTCATGTAATTGTGTATGGTTTGCCTTGGATGTTGTAATTTGAGGCTTACGAGTTATGTTATCACATTTTTGGTATTCATAAGTAGATGACATATATATTTACGTACCATCTGTTGCTCAAGGCTTGAGTATCCCAACCGCTTTTTCCTGTATGGGTATGGGATATTATTTGCTCTTTCTTGGTTCTCCTGGCTTATTTTGAATCAATACATACTATTGGACACTACAATGAACAACTATATATTGTAAAATATAATTACCTGGAAAGATTCCCATTGACGTCAATCGACAAAAGCATCCCAAGCTTCTTGAGTTATCATAGCTTGAAATAATTCAAGGGAATGCTCAAGGATGTTCTCGTAGGTATCTCTCAAGAATCTACTATTGAGTATGTACTAGAACAATTGTAGTGCCTTGCCAGCTGTCTTGTAACATCTGGTTTTCTGAAAATGAAAGAAAACGTGAGAAACGTAACATATAGTTTCTCCGTCAACGAACGAAATTCACTGGATACAAAAGGAAGTCCTTTGAAATGATGTAGTTAAGGTCCCAAAAAATTTGGGAAGTATTCTATACTCCTAAAAATGACAATCCCATGCTCAAACAAAAAGAAAAACGGAGCTAGAATGAAGAAATGAAATTATGATGAAAATTGATGAAACATAATGGTATTTTCGTAAATAAGTGCAACTTTTGGAAAAACATATAGGAGGACTTTTTAAATGAAATTTTTGAGTTGCCCAAGGTTCTCAGAGGCCCTGAAAACTAAGGGGAGCCCCGGGGCAGTTAAATCCCCTCCGATGGATGTTTTCCAACGTCAGTTAACCTGAATTTTGATCAGTTCGTTTAGTAAGGTTTTAGCTCCAAATTGAGTGATTCCAAAGGCATTTTATTAAATTGGAAATCTAAATTTTATAATGGAAAAGACAGTTCTAAAAGAGGAGCTAAAACGAAGCCGAAACGAAATTGCCATTATGGAAGGACAAAATTGGAATTTTTGAAAAAGTGTGTTTCTAGAAGCTCCCACACACTTCTCCTTTCTTCTCCCATCTTCTTAAGCACGAAATTTCTGCCCAAAATACAAAATATAATCTGCTCTCTTAGGCACACAAGAAGGGGAAAGGAGGAGAAAAATCAAGAAAAAAGTATGGATTCTTGGTAGTTTTCTATGCTTTCTTCCATCCAAACCTCCTTTCCTCCATTCTCCTTTGTTTCCTATGATTAAAACAAAGTTTTTCTAATGCAAGACCCTCTAGGAATTTTGTCCTAGGAACCTTCAACAAGATGACACTTTGCCCGAGACTAGTTAGAAATCAAGAATGTTGATCAAAGGAAAGACCCTAAAAGAACTTGTCTTTTAGAACCCTAGCCTCAAGACACCACAAAGGAAAACTAATTCTTTAATAAGTCACATGAATTCTCAGAGAACACAAAGAAGCAAAGGCCTCACAAAGTATTGAATAATACTCAAATTCATTCATAATCTCTATCACTAACAATAGTTCTTGGCACACCATGCAACCTAACAATCTCCTTGAAAAACAATTCTGCCACATACATAGCATCATTAGTTTTGGAACAAGCAATAAAATGTTCCATTTTACTAAACCTATCCACAACAACAAAGACACTATCTTTCCTAATGGACAATTTAGGCAAACCCAAGACAAAGTCTATAGAAATATCAGTCCATAGGTGAGAGGGAACTGGTAAAGGAGAATACAAGCTATGTGATTGAATTCTAGACTTAGCATGCGTACAAGTAATACATTTAGAACAAATAGCAACCACATCTTTTCTCATGCTAGGCCAATAAAAATGCTCATTCAAAAGAGCCAAAGTCTTTTCTACACCAAAATGGCCCGTCATTTTCAAATCTGTTTTAAGGAAGATATTAAGGGAAAATTTCAGATTTGAAGAGAGGAGCTTGGAGAAAGCAAAATTCAAGTGAGAAAAAGCAAGAAAACTAGGTAATTTCTCTTCCTATACTTGCTACCTTTAGTTCCTCTCTTCCTCCATTTTGCCTAACATGAGAAACCCTAAGAAGACTTGATTTTTAGGCAGAATCAACGATGAATCTAAAAAAAAAAGAGTGTGGAGATTAAGAATATGCAAAAGGAATTAACAAAAATCCATTAGATTTCAAGATGCAATTTCTAGGGTTTCAATTGCACCTTGTAAAATATAATTTTGTATGATAATTCCTAGGTCTAAATAAGAGTTTAAATGAGCTCCCAAGATCCCTAAGAGGCTTCCCACATACATCCTCCCTTGAGAAAACAAAGCAAACTCCAAGAAACCCCATTTCCTCCATAGCCTCGGCCTAAAGGGGTTTGTGTAGTTAGGGAGAGTTTTAAATTTTTCTAAGCACATACTTAAGTCATATATGATGAATGAAAATGAGAGGAGGCCTTGGGTAAAATTTAGAACCTATAGAAAGTGAGTTGACACTTTATGTTCCATATTATGACCTAAAGAAGCAACATATAGTTAGGCTCTTGGTTTTGATTGTGTGATGACTCCAAGATGCTTAAAAGAAGTCAAGAATCATATTTGAAAGGAAAGAATAGAGCCTAGAATTTATTTGAGGGGTATTGTTTCATTAGGTGCAATTATTGAACCATAATGAGGTTATAAGCCAAGTTAGTGTCTAAGCAAGTGTGTGGCCTTATAATTAATTCCATGAACCTAATTGGGTTCTGTAAATTGTGTTTAAGCCAAGAAAAACCATCCCCACACTTTTGTATGTGTGTGGCCGAAAGAGGGAGCCTTGATTCAAGAAGAAAAGTGTGTGATTGTGTACAAGATAGCTCTCTCCCCCTTCTCTCATGCATGGATGTGTGCTTAGCTTGTCTTAGAATGTATGTATGTGTATTTTCAAGTCATGAAAAGTATGATAGCATGATTTCATATGCCATGGTTTTATGATGACATATTATGTTTATATGATGTTTATAATGTGTGCTTAGGTTTGCTTGAGTATGGTGAGGCCAAGAACCCTTAAGATTGGTTAAGACAAAGTAAAAAGTCTCCCAAAAGCAAGATAGACTCCCAAGAGCATGGATGAGTCCAAGAATCTCTTAAAAAATGGGTGACGCAAGTCCAACATCCACAAAAAATTGGGTGAGGCCAATCTACTTACTTGGCAAGCCTTTGTATGCTATGTATGACTTTCTCAAGTGATGAAAATGCTTCTTATGGTCATGCATTTTATGAGACTTGTTTGCATCCATTATATATGATTGAATGGAAGATAAGTTATTGGAATTCTTTGAACCTCATCCCCTCCTCTGCAATGTTCTAACATGCAAGGTGGAAAGTGGACAAGGTAATGGAAGCCAACTGATATGAACCAGACTCATGTGGGGAAGGATGCTCATGTGGAGAAGGACTTGATGATAGATGGCCTAATGACAAGAGGAAGAGTTAAGCGTCTACAAAGAGCAATTGGGCTTCAATTTGCTAAATTAGAAGCCCATAATGTTAGTGCATGCATTGAGGAAGCAAATGAAGCCTTAATCATGCTTATTCAAGCCCAGGTTGATGCTTAAAGAGCCCATTGAAGATAGATGACGTGAATAGTACTTCAAATGCAAGATGTCCAGCCCATTAGTATTAATTAGTTTCTATTAGGCTGATTATCTATCCTTTTCTGTTTTTAAAAAGATTTGATTTTGTATCCCTATTTTTTAGATCTTTTAGTTAGGATTATGTAGTTAGTTTCCTACTTTTCCTCCAGTAGATAGGTTTGAGCTACACTATAAATATATGTATTCTACCTTCATTTGAATCAGATTAGAAGTAGTAGAATTATTGAGTGTTTCTCTAATTGTGAGAATCTTATCTTTTCTTTGCTCTTGTGAAACCTTTGTCTTGTCAACCTATCTTTAGGTTGGTGATTCAAGTTCGCAAAAGCCCCAAATTCGTGCTTCGATCCAAGTGCGTCGTTGTGTGGATTGGTTTACTGTGTTCGTGGTTAGGCGCATTGTCTAAGTAGCAGGTCAACGTTCTTATAACGTTGGTTGGCTATTTGCTTCCGTCGGGTCTCGAACCATCATCTATCCATCAACCTACGTCGTGAAGATTGGGCCACCCCTTGATTTCGCATCACCAACCACTTTGAAAATGAAAGTATGACATTCAAGAATATGTATTTTGCTACTTTAAGGCCATACAAATGGCAAGAGATGTAACCAATGGATGTATATGTATTATGATATTATGAACACATATATTTATGATAATATGTCATGTATAAATAGGAGGATGCATTATGAGACCATTAGAATGTAATTTGAGTATGTTGTGACAATGTGGCTTCTTGGATGAGTTTATGTAATTGTGTATAATTGCAAGTGGCATAGCCAAAATGAGAGGCATGAGGGTTGGGACCATTTGGGCAACTCACACAAGTCCTAATTATGCTTTTAGACTTGCTCAAGAGGTGCCAAACCCTAAGGAAAACCATTTGGATATTTTGGTATCCTATATGGAGCTAAAATTGACCATAATGGAATCCTATATCACTTTTTGTCTAAATGAGCTCTTCTTGATCTGAGATTTGGCATGCAGTTAGAGTTTGTTGAAATATTTTTAAGAAGCTAAAGAACATAATTTTCAAAGGTCTAGAGAATATTTGATGAATTTTTAAAATTGAAAAATTTGCTGGTTTTGGTCATGTCACTGTTCATACTGGTCCAAAAATGAAATCTATCACACAAGGCTCAAATGATATCCAATTGCCATGAAATTTTATACAGAGAAATTAGACATTCCTAGTGACTTGTGCCAACTAGAAGCACCTCATTTGGGTATCCAGAGAGGGAGATATGAATTTTCAAAGAATCATCTAGTATCAGGAACTTCACCCGACCTCAGTTACTGTTCGATTAGATTTCGAGGTCTGGGAATGCCTAAACCGGTCTGGAGTTATTTTTTCCCTCTAGCTAACATCTACATCTTTCTATATTGGTATCATTTGCATGGATTGGATTTTTTTGAAATTAATTGAACATTTTTTAAGTTTGCTACAGAATTCTGTGACAGTACCAGTGGACACCCTGATCTCTAGACCATTTCAAATGTCAAACATCCTGATGCAAGACCCTTTAAAAACCTTGTCCTAGGAACCTTTAACAAGATGACACTTTGCTCGGGATTGGCTAGAAAACAAGAATGTTGGTCAAAGAAAAAATCTTATGAGAACTTGTCTCTTAGAACCCTAGCCTCAGACGCCACAAAGGAAGACCAATCTTTTGATAAGTCACGTGAACTCTCAGAGAACACAAAGAAGCAAAAGCCTTACAAAGTATTGAATAATACTCAAATTCATTCATTCATAATCTTCTAAAATATAGTTCAATAGAGAACCTTTTATAGGCAAAGTTTCTAAAAGACTAAAATTCTAATAAAAGTAAAACACTAAACTAAAATTCTAATAAAAGTAAAACACTAAAATCTGATTAGAAATATTTAAATAGTGCCTAAAATCTAGGAATAAGATTAGGATACTAATTTTAACTTAATCTCCAAGATAAGCTCTTTGACTAAGTCTTAAAAATAATAAAATAAATAAAAAAGCAAAATTTATAAAGACTCCTAGTCCAAAACAATCAACTTCTTTAAGTAGTCACATGGGATGCTCATATTTCATTAAAAATCATATGGTTAACACATGATTCTTAATCTCTTGTAATTGGACTCCAATTGGGCCTTGGCACTTTTCTTGTACACATGCATAACTACATTGGGCCTTCAACATGTTGGATACTAACTCTATTTGCTCCATGGACCTTCTTAGGACATTGGGCTTCTACTTGGACTTCCACTTTTACATCTTTAAGGAGATCTTATGTCTAAAGTCCAATTCAGCATGTTTTGAATTGATCAAATATGGATCTTGGGCTCTAAACTTAGCTCGATGTCCAACATAGATATTATCTTGAGCTCTTTAAAATTTTTAGACATATACTAATACAATTTGGGCCTCTTGAGCATAGACCATCCCTTTATGAGCCATTTGGACCTAAATCATGCGCTTTTGAATGATTTGGGTTTCTTGATGGATGAGGGCTTATCGAACTTGTAGTGCTCCAATAGGCATGTCTACTGGTATTGTATCATTCCCTCCCTCTTTGAAAAGATTCGTCCTCAAATCTTTGCCTGTATCATATGGAAATAAATTAGACTTTCCAAAATAATGATAACACTATATTCATCAAGTGGAAAAATCTGGTAAACTAAAGGACTCCTTTCAAAGAGATCATCAATTCTTCGAGACAACTTAGAATACTCCAAGCTGGGAAACTTTTTGAACTTGCTTTGAGTTAGGAAGTATTTTTTTCTTACATGCACCCAAATATAAATGGTAATTTTGATTCTGCATGCACCTGCAATAATTCCAAGGGCCATAACAAAATCCAAGCAACACGTTAACCTTTTAACCATAAAATTAGTGTAATATGAATTCTTAACAGCCACAAAAATCATGAAACTATCAAAACTCAACGTGTGGTGCTCAATGCTTTTGAAATGCAATAATTCATCAAGAATAACAAAATCTATGTAATCAAAGCACTTTTGAAAGCACCTTAAGGATTGGAAACCATTAGGTGGTTTCTTAGGAAACAAATATAGGCAATCACAACTCTTTTCAATACTAGTTGAAGATAAGGGTCCATTGGGTGGCTTCTTTGAAAACAAATCTCCATATATTTGCAAGGAGCTAGAACTAATAATAGGCAAAGATGGGTTAAAATTGTTAGTAGATAAACAAACATCCTTACACATGCTCTCAACCTCTCTTTTTTCATCAAACAAGCCACACTCATGCTTTTCTCACTTTGCTCACAACTTTCTTGCTCTTTCTTTTCACTCACATTCTTTTCTTTTTCAATCTCGTCTTTTTCTCTCTCTAACTCATGTTCTCTCTCTTTTTCTTTTGCTCTCTCCTTTTCTTTCATTTTGTATACTTGTACTATTCTCATTTGATCCTCATAAGCATCCATAGAATCAAGAGGTACCAATACATGATTTTTTTCATTGAATACAAATGAATAGCAATAGCAATAATTGTGCTTATGCTTAACATATTTAGCTTTTCTCACATGTTTCCGTGGTTTACCAAGCATAATATGTCCATCAGACATAGGAGCTACATCACATAACACTTTATCATGATATTTACCAATGGAGAAAGAAATCAAAACTTGCTTATTAATCCTAAATTTAGCACTATCCTTTAACAAGGTATAGGACCTAGGATGCTTTATAGTAGGCAAGTTTAATTTCTCAACAAGTAGGGTACTAGCAACATTTATATAGTTACTATTATCAATAGTCATGCTGCAGACTTTCTCTTTGATAAGGCATCTAGTATGGAAATCAAGGGATGCCTTTATCTTGTCCTATAGAGTTAGTATTGGATTGGAATGCATCCAACCTTGCACAAGATTGTTTGAATCGCTCTTTGTTAGGCTCTTCAAGGAATTTGTACTCATTGGATATCTTATCACTTGAAAAGTTAGTCAAAGAAAGAAAGAAGAAATAGGACCTCACACACTCTTCTCACGTGTTTGCACTCAAAAGATGAGTTCACTCATGTTTAACTCTCTTTTTGGCTTTTTCTTTAATGTTAACTGCACTATTGCCTTTTCCCACTCAACAATTTGCTTCTTACAAGTGTTCTAAGCAAGTCACAAGCAAATCAAAAGAAAATATCAGACTAATAATGGCAATAAAAAAACTAGAATCCTAAAATGCAAATTCTCAAAGAATCAGACAAAGGAGAAAAAGGAGTGTGTAACTAAAATGGAAACAAGGAGGAAGGGAAGGCCTAGAAGGAAGGAGAAGGAAAGGGAAAATCTGAAAATAAGAAAGTTTTAAGAATAGGAAACTACTTGAGAACCAAGTTAATCAAAATAGGAAACTACTTGCAATTCAAGTTTAAAATAATTAGGAAAGAAAATCCTTACTTGAATGCAAATAGAAAAGTAGATAACTTGGTAGCTACTCAATGAAATCAAATTAGGAAACTAACTCCAATTAGGAAATTAACTCCAATTAGGAAACTAACTCCAATTAGGAAATTAACTCCAACTAGGAAACTAACTCCAATTAGGAAATTGACTCCAAGCTCTAAGCTTTCAACTTTGAATTGGCACAACTTGCAATTTTGAGTTCTGCAATTTGAATTTTTTTTTTCAACTTTTTTATCACCTTTTTTTCAATTTTTTTGAATTTTTTTTGTATTTTTTTTGGAGTATCACACTTTTTTTTTAATGAAGATGGAGGCACACAACAATGGAAGACGGAAAAAGATGGAAGACAAAGGCGAAGATGAAAAAAGATAACACAAATGGAAGGAAAGAAAGTATGAAGAACAACGATAGGGCAATACAAAGATATACCTTGTACTAGCAAACCAAAGCTCTGATACCAAATGATGCAAGACCCTCTAGGAACCTTGTCCTAGGAATCTTCAACAAGATGACACTTTGCCCGAGACCAGATAGAAAACAAGAATGTTGGTCAAAAGAAAAACCCTATGAGAACTTGTCTTTTAGAACCCTAGCCTCAAGACGCCACAAAGGAAGACCAATCCTTTGATAAGTCACGTGAACTCTCAGAGAACACAAAGAAACAAAAACCTCATAAAGTATTGAATAATACTCAAATTCATTCATTCATAATCTTCTAAAATATAGTACAATAGGGAGCCTTTTATAGGAAAAATCTCTAAAAGACTAAAATCCTAATAAAAGTAAAACACTAAAATCTAATTAAAAATATTTAAATGGTGCCTAAAATCAAGGAACAAGATTAGGATACTAATTTTAACTTAATCTCCAAAAAAAGCTCTTTGACTAAGTCTTAAAAATAATAAAATAAATAAATAACAAAATTCATAAAGACTCCTAGTCCAAAACAATCAACTTCTTTAAGTAGTCTCACATGTGATGCTCATGTTTCATTAAAAATCACATGGTTGACACATGATACTTAATCTCTTGCAATTGGACTCCAATTGGGCTTTGGCACTCCTCTTATATATGTATAATTACATTGGGCCTTCAACATGTTGGATACTAACTCTATTTGCTCCATGGACCTTCTTAGGACATTGGTTTTCTACTTGAACTTTCACTTTTGCATCTTTAAGGGGATCTCATGTCCAAAGTCCAATTTAACATGTTTTGAATTGATCAAATATGGATCTTGGGCTTTAAACTTAGCTCGACGTTCAACATAGATATTATCTTGAGCTCTTTGAAATTTATGAACATATACTAACACAATTTGGGCCTCTTGAGCATAGGCCATCCCTTCATAAGCCATTTGGACCTGAATCATGCACTTTTGAATGATTTGGGTTTCTTGATGGATGAGGGCTTCTCGAACTTGTAGTGCTCTAATAGGCATGCCTACTGGTATTGTATCACATCCTCTGTGTTGGATGTTATAGTCTGGACATATTTTTAACATGAAGTAGACATGTGTAGCTTTCCAAAATGGGCAAGAATGCATGATTTTGATTTTTCTAGAATTAGTTATGAGTTTACAAATTTGTGATAGAAAAGTAGAAAAATCTGGCCAAAAATATATGTGTATTTTGAGCTTCTCTTCGAGTTCCATGAGTTGTAGGCCACTTTTCATGATGCAAATGAGTTGTATTCATATAATTAAATATGAGAATGTGATGTATGAGTTCATGTGGTCCACGTGATATCGAATGGAATTTTTATACGCGACGCAACGCAAAAATATTCATTATTTTTATGCTATTTTCTTGGTTCTTCCATGAGAAGCATAGATTTAGCATGAAATGAGTTAGAAATTATGGTGTTACATGTCCCAAGTACAAATGTCATCTAACTCTGATCAATATCAAAAGATATCTGCAAACTAACAAAATCAACTTGTCAAAGTATGTATATATAAGAAATAACATAAACAAAGTGGCAGAGTATGTTAATAAAGTACCATGGAGCTCCTATGACCACCTTCAAAAAGACAATGCATGGTGTGACCAATCAAAGAAAGCTTGGGGAAGTTGCTAAACATGTGAGACATGATTTGGGACATGTAAAGCATGATGTTAGAGCTGAAATAAAGTCTGAACATGGAGGCTAAAAAGCTAAACCAAATTTATTTATTAAAGTCCAAGAATTCAAGTCTAATATGCCTAAAGATCCATTATGTGGTGTTAGAAGCCCAATGACAAGGGCAAGGTTCAAAGCAATGAAAAAAGCTCTTAATTGTTTGATTCATGAATTGCAAGACTTAGAGACCATTTATAAGAATTTGATGGTTGCCACAAGAGCTCTAAGTGGCATGTTAATATGTTCCCAAATAGCCCAAGATTCTACTAAGTTGAAGGACCAAAAGGAGTCTAATTAGAAGAGCTCATTTGGACCCTCATGTGACTAGGATGTGATCATCAATTTTCAAACCATGTAGAAAGTTTCTATTTTAGTTGTTTGAATAAAGGCCATGTAGTCAAAACTTATGTTTGAGGAATAAGTTAGTTTCTTTCCTTTTTTTTATGGTGCCATTCTTAACCTTCCAAATTCAAGTGATAGATGGTGCCACCTTCTGGGAATTATTTTTAAAAAGTTTTAGGTTTCTCATTGCCTATATAAAGGCCTCATATGTACTCAGAAAGAGGAGGAATAAGAGTTACATTGTTTTCTATATTATGTAAGAGTTCTCTTGCATTCCTTGTATTCTTAAGATAATACTTAACTTATTAAAGAAGTGGTCATCTTTTATGGCATCGCAAGGCTAGGGTTCTAAGAGGTGGGTTCTCTTAGGGTCTTACCTCTTGACCTATATAAATACACTTGACTTATCAAAGGAGTGATCAATTTTTGTAGCATCTTGTGGCTAGAGTTTTAAGGGACAGGTTCCCTTAGGGTTCTCTATCTTGATCATCTTTTTATTTTCTAGCCAATCCTCGGGTGTGACCTATGTTGGTTAGGGTTCCTAGAGTAGTTCATCTAGTGGGTTTCACACTAGTTAGTATTAGAGCTTAGGTAGCTAGAACTAAAGGTATCATCTTTTGAGTCTTCAATTCCATTCTTCTTATTCGCCCATTCTAGTGTTTCTTCTCTACTTCTATTTGTGCTTTTGTGTTTATGTTCCATCTCCTTCCTCTACCTTTTTTTTCCCTTGTGTTATGCTTCTCCTATCCACCTTCATTTGTGCATCCCTTCCTTCTTCTTCTATTCATTGTATTGTGCCTTGTGACTTGCTATCTTGTTGTTTGCAACTTTGAGTATTAACTTCAGATTCCAAAAAACAAAAAGAGAAAAGAGAAGCAAAAGTCAAAAAAAAAAAAGAGAAATTCAAAAATTCAAAAAAAAAAAAAGAAGAAAAAAAAAGGGTGGTAGAATTGAAAATTGCATCAAGGAAGAAGAAAGTTTGGCGAGTTAGATTAGAGGCAAGTTTCCTATTTTGATTACATGGGACAATTGGTCAATTGAGTGGTTGTCAAGTATCACCCTACTTTCCTATTTTGCATTCAAGTAGGAGATTTCTTTCCTATCCTATTAAACTTGGATTGCAAGTAGTTCCTAAATTGATCAACTTAGACTACAAGTAATTTCATATTGTGATAGTTTCCTATTTTAATTAACTTAAGTTGAAAGTTACAAGAAGTTTCCTATTTTGATTAACTTACATTACAAGCCATAAGTAGTTTCCTAATTTCTCAAACTTAGATTGTAAGTTGCCAATGGTTTCTTATTTCATTAAACTTTGGATGCAAGTCACAATTCTTTCATATTCTCTCAAACTTTAATTGCAAGTTACTTACTTTTGTATCTTATTTCTTTCCTTGTCTTTGATTATTGTTGACTTCTTTCCTCCTCCTTTTAAGATTAGAGTCATGTTTTCAGAATTAATGTTGGTCCATTTTTTATTCTTTGAGAACTTTGAATTGTAGGATTCTAGTTTGAGATTTCCATTTTTTTTAATTGCTCCTTCCAATTTGTTAGATTTAATTTAAAACACTATCGAAAGCAAGTTAAGTGGTAAAAGGCAAGAAAGTTTATATTAGAGAAAAAGCCCCTTACTAGGGCAAAGCACGAGTGAATTAACATCTTTGAGTGTAACACATGTGAAGAAGAGTGGTTAGGTCTTATTTGCTTTATTTGCACTAACCTTATTTTGTATATTCAAGGACAAATCCTCTCGAGGCGAGAGGGAATGATAGAGTACCATGGAGCTCCTATGACTACCTTCAAGGAGACAATGCATGGTGTGACCAATCAAAGAAAGCTTGGGGAAGTTGCTAAATGTGTGAGACATGATTTGGGACATGTAAAGCATGATGTCAGAGTTGAAATAAAGTCTAAACATGGAGGCCAAGAAGCTGAACGAAATTCATTTATTAAATTCCAAGAATTCAAATCCAATGTGCCTAAAAATCCATTACATAGTATTAGAGGCCTAATGACAAGAGTAAGGTCCAAAGCAATGAAAGAAGCTCTTAATTGTTTGATCCATGAATTACTTAGAACTCATTCATGAGAATTTGATGACTACCAAAAGAGCTCTAAGTGGCATGTTAATATGCTCCCAAATAACCTAAGATTCTACTAAAGTTGAAGGCCCAAAAGGAGTCTGATCGGAAGAGCTCACTTGAAGTCTCATATGACTAGCATGTGATCATCAATTTTCAAACCATGTAGAAAGTTTCTATTTTAGTTGTTTATAGCACCTTATACGATATCAGTAGGCATGTTCATTGGAGCACTACAAGTTCAAGAAGCCCTTTTTCATCAAGAAACCCAAATCATTCAAAAGGATATGATTCAGGTCCAAATAGCTCACGAAAGGATGGCCTATCCTTAAGAGGCGCAAATTGTGCTAGTATATGTCCAAAAATCTCAAAGAGCTCAAGATAATATCTATGTTGGACGTCGGCCCAAGTTTAGAGCCCAAGATCTATATTTGATCAATATCTCTTTAAAGATGCAAAAGTGGAAGCCCAAGTGGAAGCTCAATTTCTTAAAAAGAGTCTATAGAGCAACTAAAGTCAATATCTAATATGTTAAAGCCCAATGCAGTTATACACATATAAGAGGAATACCAAGGCCCAATTGGAGTCCAATTGCAAGAAATTAAAAATCATGTGTCAACCATGCGATTTTTAATGAAGTATGAGCATCCCATGTGGACTATTTAAAGGGGCTAATTAGTTTTGACTAGGATTTTTTTTGAATTTCGTTTTTTATTATTATATATTTTTTAGATTTAGTCAATGAGCTTATCTAGGAGATTAAGTTAAAATTAATATCCTAATCTTGTTCCTTGATTTTAGGCATCATTCAAAATAATTCTAATTAGATTTTAGAGTTTAACTTTTATTAGGATTTTAAGTCTTTTAGAAATTTTGCCTATAAAAGGCCCCCTATTGTACTCTATGTTGGAAGATCATGAATGAATGAATTTGAGTATTATTCAATTCTTTGTGAGGCTTTTGCTTCTTTGTGTTCTCTAAGAGTTCATGTGACTTATCAAAGGATTGGTCTTCCTTTGTGACGTTTTGAGGCTAGGGTTCTAAGAGACAAGTTCTCTTAGGGTCTTTCCTTTGACCAACATTCTTGTTTTCTAGCCGGTTCTGAGCAAAGTTTCGAATTGTTGAAGGTTCTCTAGGGCATGTTCCTAGTGGGTCTTGCATCATTTGGTATCAGAGCTTTGGTTCGCTAGTGTAAGGTGTATCTTTGTGTTTTCCTACCTAACGTCTTCATATTTTCTTTCCTTCCATTTGTGTTACCTTTTCATCTTCACCTTTGTCTTCCATTCTCTTTTTCTTTCATTTTGTATGCTTGTACTATTCTCATTTGATCCTCATAAGCATCCATAGGATCAAGAGGTACTAATACATGATTTTTTTCATGGAATACAAATGAATAGCAATAACAATATCTATGCTTATGCTTAACATATTTAGCTTTTCTAACATGTTTCCATAGTTTACCAAGCATAATATGTCCCTCATACATAGGAGCCACATCACATAACACTTTATCATGATATTTACCAATGGAGAAAGAAATCAAAACTTGTTAATTAACCTTAAATAAATTCAGCATTACCCTTCAACAAGGTATGGGGCCTAGGATGCTTTATAGTAGGCAAGTTTAATTTCTCAATAAGTAAGGTACTAGCAACATTTACATAACTACTATTATCAATAGCCACGCTGTAGACTTTCTCTTTGATAAGACATCTAGTATGGAAATCAGGAGATGCCTTTTCCTTATCTTGTCCCATAGAGTTGGAATTGGATTGGAATGCATCTAACCATGCACAAGTTTCTCCATGGACTCTTTTTAGGAAATTAGGCTTACACTTGGACTTCCACTTTTGCATCTTTAAAGAGATATTGATCAAATATAAATCTTGGACTCTAAACTTAGGCTGACGTCCAACATAGATATTATCTTGAGCTCTTTGAGATTTTTGGACATATACTAGCACAATTTGGGCCTCTTGAGCATAGATCATCCTTTCGTGAGCTATTTGGACCTGAATCATATGCTTTTGAATGATTTAGGTTTCTTGATAAAAAAGGGCTTCTTGAACTTGTAGTGCTCCAATGGGCATGTGTACTGATATCGTATAAGCACCATTCTTAACTTTCCAAATTCATGTAATCTAGTGCCACCTTCAGAGAATTATTTTTAAAAAGTTTTAAATCTCCCATTGCCTATATAAAGGCCTCATATGTACTCAGAAAGAGGAGAAATAAGAGTTACATTGTTTTCTATATTATGTGAGAGTTCTCTTGCATTTCTTGTATTTTTAAGAGAATACTTGACTTATCAAAGGAGTGGTCATCCTTTGTGGTGTCCCAAGGCTAGGGTTCTAAGAGACAGGTTCTCTTAGGGACTTACCTCTTGACCTACATAAATACACTTGACTTATCAAAGGAGTGATCAACCTTTCTGGTGTCTTATGGCTAAAATTTTAAGGGACAAGTTCCCTTTGTTAGAGATTGTGCCATAAGCTAATCATTGTATTGTAAACATTGTACTTTATTAAGAAATAAGAATTTTCTTTTATTATATTATTATTATTTTCTTTTGCATGTTCTATATAATAATATCCTTGGATAAATCATATTAATTATCCTAAATATCCCTAGTTGATCATCATTATGGGAATGATGATGAACTAAGACTAGTATGATTTTGATTGATGATTATATGTTAATCATGTATAAAGATACGAATCAAAATCATAGGCATTTGTTGGGGAACAAGATGCTGGATCAACCCGCCATAAGATAGATACATGGATTAAATCATAAGCGTATCTTATGTATAACTGTATCACCAAGCCCTTAGAGTTGAGATCACTATAGTTTCCAATATGAGGAATACTATTTTTGGCATAGTCAAAAGTCATCTTTAACCGGGTGATCATAAAGGCTATGATCGAGTATAATAAAATTCATGTAGAAGAAGATGAGTGGTCAAGATATGATTTGTCCTTTTGATTAATAGAGAGATATCTTTGGGCCCCTCGATAAGTGAAACTAAGAAATGCATGGGCGTGCTCGAATGGAAGGGTTTCCATTTGTACTGTCAGTCTGCACGTAGATCGAGAAAGGGACGATCAAGTAAGATGAGAATGACATTTTCATGCCTCATATTTGATCTAGATATCATGTGACAAGAGGGATGTGATAAGGTTATATGACATGTTGCATTAGATCACCGATTCCTATATGATTTGGGTAGTCACAATGTCTTGCTAGAGACCACTTGTGACTTGTGGGTCAAATAGTGTTATTAGCCCACTGCCAATATCATATGGGCCTACAAGGTAGCACACAAGAACGAGTCAACTCGAGCTAAAATGTCCAAATTTATTGAATCTAAAATTATGTCTAGATTCAATGAATGTCATATCCAAATTCATTGAATATGAAATTGCGTCTAGATTCAATGAATGTCACGTTTAATCTAAGATGGAAGAATTTTATAAATCAATATATATATTTGATATATATATATATATAATTTATAAAATTTGAAATATATATATTCGAAATATATATATCCTTCAATTAATTTAAATCAATTAGTTTTAAATTCAAATCTATATGATAGATTTAAATTTAAACTAATATGATAATTTAAATTTAATTTATGAGATAAATTAAATTTAAATTAAGTTCTAGATTTATATTAAATAGTTAGTTAAAATTTAAATCTATTAAATAGACTTAAATTTAAACTAATCTATTTAATTCAAATTTCATTTGATTTGGTTTAAAATAATGTATTTTAAATTAATCAAATATATCTAAAAACCTAATAAGATACCATTATAAAAAGGTAAGAGGCTTGGGTTTCCAAGAACTACAGAAAAAAAAACCCTAGAGAGAGATACCATACGGACGGTGTACAAACACCGTACGGACTCCGATGGATGCATAGAGAAAGAAAGTGTACGAACACCTAGAGAGAGAGAGAGAGAGAGAGAGAGAGAGAGGAAGAGAAGAGCATCTTCTCTACCATGAATATGTACTGACATTAGTAAAAGGCACTAGCACGCCATTCGAGTTGAACATCCATTCATATGGATACCGATAGAGGGAGCAGATCTGTAGATTAGTTCCTAAGATCCGACAGAAAAGGTAAATATTTCTAGATCTACTCGATTTAAACAACATTGATGGATTCATAGGAAGGAATTCGAGATTTTAATTTTTTTTGCTGCGCGTCCCGAAAATTCCCAACACCCTTAGGGTTCTTTCTCGATCATCTTCTTGTTTTCTAATTGATCCTTAGGTGTGACCTACATTGTTTGGGGTTCCTATAGTAGGTTGTCTAGTGGGTCTCACATCATATGTTACTGCTATTTCATCCCAAATGATGCTCTTTGTGGCTTGGTTTACCCGTCGCTAATCACTTACAATGATAGGCATATTCATACGAGCCACAACTCTGATGTAGCTTATCAATTTTTTTACCTTTTTACTTAATTAGTTGACCCTTAGGATTGCACTGAACTTTGAATTTTGTCCCAATACTAGATCGCGCAATCATCAAGACAAGCGCACAAAAAAAAACACAAATCAGAATCACAAAAAAAAGGGAGGAAACAGAAATAACACAAAGAAGGAGAAAGAAAGATGACAACGTCTTGGGGGAGGGACTAGACTCCAAGACAACCTGTCTCTTTCACCCTAGTCATAAGATGCCACAAGGTAGACCACCCTTGAAGAATCTTTAATTCTTTCTAGCACTCAAGAGAGAAAGAACAACTCATAAGAATTCAAAAAAATTCATTCATTCATCTTTTGCCTCCAAAGTGGTATACAAGATAGTCTTAAAAGAAAAGTGAAACCCTAGCCAAACAAAATTACTAAAGTCTTAAAAGTACTGCCATATCTGAGGGTATTTTGGGAATTCACAATCTGAATATTAATCCCTCTTAAATGGCACATAAAATACAAAAAATAAAATATCTAAGTATGCAAAGATAATCCTACTCAATTAAACTCAATTTAGGTGACAGCCACATTACATGATAAAATAAAAAACTAATAATCTGATTAATATAATCAAGGTGGTGCCTTTTTTATTCATATAAAGTAAATAAAATAAACTAAATAATCAGCCAAGAGGACACTTAAAACAACGCATGGATGGCACATGACTTTTAAGTGAACTAATCTCAGCCATAAGATCTTCTTGTAGCTTGAATCTGGTCCATTAATTAGGCACAACATGTGGGTGCCTTCTTTATTCTTTTTTGCTTCAAATTCAGCTAAGTGTAAGGTCTCAATCTCTATTAATTTATGTATTACTCCATTCAAGGCTTCTTTCATCACTTTAGCTCTTGATCTTGTCACTACTCTCTTAAGCCTCGCAATAGCTCTTTAATCTTCCTAGGTTGCACTGGCTCACATTGTTGCTCTAGTTCAAGATCTCCAAGGTTGTCTCCATCAGTAATTTAGAAAGCTTTTAGAGTCTAATTGCCTATAAAAAGGTCTCATATGTACTCAAAAGGGGGAGATGAATAAAACATATGAATTTTATTACTTTGTGAGAATTTCTCTTGCATTCGTTGTGTTCTTGTGAGGAGTCTTGATTTATCAAAGGAGTGGTCTTCCTTTGTCGTGTCTTAAGGCTAGAATTCTAAGAGACAAGTTCTCCTAGGATTTCCACCTTTGACCAACATCTTCTAACCATATTTCTTCTGACATTTCATTTTTTTATTTTTTGCTGCTAGCCAGTCTTAGGGTAAGATTCAAATTGTGTAAGGTTCCTAGAGCAAGCCTCTAGAGGGTCTCATATCATTTGGTATCAAAGCTATAGTTTGCTAGACTTCTAGGTATATCTTTGTTCTTCCTTCTCCCTCTTGTTTGTCCTTCTTGTTCATCTCTTCTTTTTGATCATTGTGTTTGTATGCTTATTTCCATCTTCTCCTTCTTACCATCCATTGATTCATCTGTTTATGACTTGCTTGAGTCTGTTCGTCCTGATAATCTCGTGCCAATTTGTCGCACCGTTTCTTTGAGGTTTTTGACGTTTAATAGGTTATTTTCATAATTCAAAGTCTTTTCTTTCACCTCGATTTGGCAACACTCCAATAAGAGGTTTCTAGGTTGAGTTACACTAGGTTGAGATTTTAATGTTTTTCTAGAGTCTGTAGGTTTGAAAAAGAAAAAAATTCAAAAAAAAAGAAAAAAAATTTCAATGTTGAACATTCAAGGTTTCAAATTATTTTGCAAGTTTTCCATTATTGTGTTGGTTGTAGGAAGTTTCCTTAAGTAAAGAACTTACATTACAAGTCACAAGAGGTTACCTAATTTATAAACTTGGGTGGTAAGATTTAAATTACTTCATTATTTCGTAATCCATCTTTCTTGAGTTTCAAGTTTGTGACTTTCCTATTCTCTCCATCAAGGTAACCACTTTCCTTTCTTCAAATTCTTTCCTTTTCCCTACCTACTTAATTGCTAGGTTTCTACTATCTTATTTTGTGTCTTTCCTAACTTCTCTTTGTTCTAACCTCTCTTTTTTATTATTTTCTAGATTTGCTTGAGCCTTCTCCTCCCTTTTCTTCTCTCAAGTCGTCTAACTCCTTTCCTCCCAAGTCCAAGTTATGATTTTCCTATCTTGTCCAAAATTTTCATCTCTTTCTTTTTCTTCCTTCTACTCATCCCATTCTTCATATTTCCCCCTTTTAATACACACACCCCTGTCCTTTTTGTTTGACCCTTTGGAATTTGGATTTTGGGATTCTAGTTTTGTAATTGCCACTTTCAATTGATTGCTCCTTGTGATTGTAGTCTTGATTTGAATAAGAACACTATAGAAGGCAAGTTTGAGTGGTAAAAGGCAAGAGTGATTTAATATCAAAGAAAAATCCTATATAAGAGTGAAACACAAGTGATTAACATCTTTTGAGTGTAAACATGTGAGAAAGAGCGGTGAGGTCCCATTTGCTTTATTTATACTAGCCTTGTTTTGAATGTATGTCTCAAACTAGTGAGCCCTACTTTGATCCAAAGGCTTTTATGCAAGCCATAGAAAGCAAGATGGAGAAGTTGTTGAATGACAAACTTGACACCCTCTAATCCCCATCAAGCTCTAGAGAATGCAAGAGCAAGGCTCGTGTTGCTGAAAGAGAGAGTGAAGATGATGAATCTAACTTTGAAGAGTCAGTTGTTAAAAGAGGAAAGCAAGCTCCTTCCCATAATGAGCTTGGGAACTTTAACTTGAAAATTCCCTCTTTTCAAGAAAAAAATGATCCTGATTTGTATTTAGAGTAGGAGAGGAAAATGGAACATGTATTTGAGTGCCATATATGAAGAAAAAAAAATAAAACTTGCTCCTATTGAATTTTCTAATTATACTAGTATATGATGGGATCAATTGCAGATAGATAGAAAGCAGAATTGTGAAAAACATATCCGTACATGGCAAGAGATGAAGGCCATCATGAGGGATGCTTTGTCCTAAACCACTATTACCAGGACTTGTTCAAGTGACTCCAAAGATTGGGGCAAAGATCCATGAATGTTGAAGAGTACCACCAAGAGATGATCTATCCTCATGATTCGAGCAAACATTGAGGAAGATATGGAGACTATAATGGCGAGATTCATTTACGGATTGCACCCTGAGATTGCTGACACTATTTACCTCTAAAACTACCTTGATATGAATGAGGTGTTGCATAAAGCTATCAAGGTTGAAAGACAACAAAAGCAAAAGATGGTGGCTGGTAGGAGTTCATGGAAGGAAAGATTGAAGGATTCCAAAAGTTCCTTCAAATCCAAGGGTGACAGCAAGCCAAAGGAGGAGGGTAAGCCAAAAGCTTCTACTCCACCTCCTAAGGATAAAAGTGACTCTCAACCTTCTTTTACTTCTTCTAAAGTTAAATGTTTTAAATGTCAAGGTCTTGGTCATCTTGCTTCTCAATGTCCTAATAAAAGAACTATGGTTATTCTTGAGAATGGTGATGTAACTAGTGATGATGAGGACTATGATAACATACCCCATTTAGTTAATGCCTTGGATGAAGATTGTGAAGCTGAAATTGGTGATGCCCTAGTGGCTAGGCATGCTCTTAATATCCAACCAAGAGAAGACTTTGAAGAAGAGCAACATGAGCACATCTTTCAAATAAGGTGTCTCATAAGTGGTGGTAGTTGTACCACTGTGGCTAATACTTTATTTGTTGAAAAACTTAATTTGCCTACTTTAAAACATCCTAGACCATATAAATTGCAATGGCTGAATGATTGTGGTGAGGTTAAAGTCACCAAACAAGTTGTGGTTGTCTTTTTTCTATTGGAAAGTATCATGATAAGGTTGTGAGTGATGTAGCACCTACTTATGCTAGATATGTCTTACTTGGTAGGCCATGGCAATTTGATAGAAAAGTTAGGCATGATGGTTACAAAAATTGTTATTCTTTTCTTTTCAATGGCAAAAATATTGTACTTAAACCTCTTAGTTAGGCCCCTTTAAGCTTATAAGGATCAAGTGAGTATTGAGCAAGAGTGCAAAATAAGAGCAAAAGAGAAAAGAGAGAGAGAGAGAGAGAGAGAAAAGAAAGTGAGAGAAAAAAATTGAGTGAAAAGAAAATGAGTGAGAAAAATAAAGAAAAAAGAGGGACTTTGTTTGCTGGAAAAAGTGAGATGAAGAGAGCTTTAGAGGATGAGGAGTCTTATATACTTTTGTATAAAGATGTCCTTCTAACCAATAATGAATTTGATCAATCTTTGTCCTCTAGTATTTTGTCCTTACTATTGGTGATTTATTTCTGGAAGAGATCCCTGATGGTTTGCCCTCTTTAAGAGGCATTAAGCACTGCATTGACTTCTTTCCGAGAGCTTCCATTCTAAATAGGCCTACCTATAAAGCAATCCAGAAGAGATGAAGGAGATCCAAAGACAAGTTGAAGAGTTGATGAAAAAGGGCTTTGTGAGAGAGAGCTTGAGCCCATATGCCGTGCCAGTCATACTTGTTCCAAAGAAAGATGGCAAATGGAGAATATGCGTGGATTGTAGAGCCATCAATAAAATCATGGTAAAATATCATTATCGTATCCCTCGTTTGGATGATATGCTAGATGAATTGCATTGTGCTTGTATCTTGTCAAAAATTGATCTTAGAAATGGGCACTATCAAATTCGAATGAAAGAATGAGATGAATGGAAAATAGCTTTCAAAACAAAGTTTCGGTTTGTATGAGTGGTTAGTTATGCCTTTTGACTTAACTAATGCACCTAGCACTTTTATGAGTTTGATAAATCATGTGTTTCACCCCTTTATTGAAAAATTTATTGTTGTTTACTTTGATGATATATTCGTTTATTTTAGGGATTTAAATCACCATGTGAAACACTTGCATAATGTGTTTGTTGTTTTCAGAGAAAATAAGCTTTTTGCAAATTTAGAAAAATGCACTTTTTGCATGGATACTATTGTGTTTCTTGGTTTTGTTGTAGGTGCAAAAGGGATTCAAGTTGATGAAGAGAAAGTCAAGGCAATTAGAGAATGGCCAACACCCAAGAATGCAAATGAAGTTAAGTTTTCATGGCTTAGCAAGCTTCTATAGAAGATTTGTGAAGGATTTCTCTACAATTGCCGCCCCCTTGAATGAGTTGGTGAGAAAGAATGTGATTTAAAAATGGGGTGAACCACAAGAGTTTACTTTTAATACCTTGCAAGATAAAATGACAAATGCTTCTCTCCTTATTCTTCCTGATTTTTCTAAAATATTTGAAATTGAGTGTAATGCTTCTGGTATAGGAATTGGTGTTGTTTTAATGCAAAATTCTAAACCCATTGCTTATTTTAGTGAAAATTGAGTGGTGTTGCTTTAAATTGATCCACTTATGATAAGGAATTGTATGCTTTGAAAATGACTTTAGAAACTTAGCAACATTACTTGTGGCCAAGAGAATTTATTATTCATTCTGATTGGAATTTATTGAAACTTTTCCTTATGGCCAACATTACTTGAACAAGAGACATGTTAGGTGGTTGGAATTTATTGAAACTTTTCCTTATGTGATTAAACATAAACAAGGGAAAGAAAATATTGTGGTTGATGCTATTTTTAGGAGATATTATCTTCTTACTTCTTTGCATGCTAGATTACTTGGTTTTGAGATGTTGAAAAGTAGGTATGAATTTGATTGTGATTTTGCTAAAATTTGGAAATTTTGTGAAAAACATGGCATTGATGATTACTATAGATTTAATGGATTTCTTTTTAAGAAAGATAAACTTTGCATTCCATCTTATTCTATGTATGAATTGCTTGTTAAAGAGATTCATGGTGGTGGTTTGATGGGTCACTTTGGTGTTTAGAAAACTTTAACTCTTTTGCATGAACACTTTTATTGGCCTAACATGAGAAAGGATGTTGTTGCTGTTTGTGATAGATGCATCACTTGTAGGCATGCAAAGTCTAAGGTCCAATCACATGGTTTATATTTTCCTTTACCCATCTCCTCTCATCCTTAGGTTGATATCTCTATGGATTTTGTGCTTGGATTGCCTAGATCACCTAGTGGAAAGGATAGCATTTTTGTTGTAGTTGATCATTTTAGTAAAATGGCTCACTTTATTGCTTGTTCCAAAACCAATTGATGTGAGACTCCGTAGAAACCCGTTCTAGGAACCCCAAATTACACGGATCAGTGATCAAATTTTGGCATGCAGCACAAGAACAAATAATATGGACAATAAGCAACAAAGAACAAAGAACAAAGAACAAAGAAAAGGAACAAAGAAGAAGAAGAAGAAGAAGAGATGTTGGTCAATGGAATTGAACCCTAAAAGAAGTCGTCTCTTAGAACCCTAATTCGGGACGCCACAAAGGAAACGACTCCTTTGATAAGTCAAAGATTTTCTCCAGCACACAAAGGCCACAAGAGAAACCTCACAAATCAGAAATAATTCTGAAAAGATAATTCATTCAATCTGACATTCTTGGAGTACAAGTGAGACTTATATAGGCATTTGAAAAATAAAATCCTAAACAGAATAACTCCTAGGTTACATAAAAGAAATTTAAATCTAAACAAATTCAGCAAGAATGGTGCCTAAAAATCTGAAACAGCAACAATCAAATTAAAACAAAATAAAACTAAGAGAATTTTGTGAAAATTGGCTAGACTCCTTCAATTAGGCTCCCTTTGGGCTTGGGCTAGCATCTTGTAGAAATGAAATAATCTTTATGCCAATTTGTTCATTTTGGGCTTCATATTCAGCTAAGACTATAGGCTCCAAGTCTATTAGTTTTTGGATCACTCCATTCAAGGCCTCCTTCATAGCTTTGGCTCTTGATCTTGTGCATGGGCCTCCCATACCTTGCAATGGATCTTTAGTTGGCCATCTTTTAGAGTCACGTCCAGCCCTTTTGTTTCCAAGCTCTTGATTTTGTTCAAGCTTCTTCAAAATCTCCTATCTCACCTCCATCACCAATGATGCTATTCATATTGTTGATTTGTTCTTTAAAGAGGTTGTGAGATTGCATGGATTGCCAAAAACTATTGTAAGTGATAGGGATGTAAAATTTCTTAGTCACTTTTGGAGGACTTTATGGAATAAACTTGGCACAAAACTCTTGTTCTCTATTGTTGCACATCCTCAAATGAATGGTCAAATGGAAGTGGTAAATAGAACTTTGACTATCTCGTTGCATGTGATCATCCAAAGAAATTTGAAGAATTGGGAAAAGTGTCTCCCTTGTATTGAATTTTCTTCCAATAGGGCCATTTATTTTACTACTCAATTTTTCCCATTTGCAATTGTGATATAATACTAGTAGGCATGCCCATTGCAGCACAAGAAGTTTGAGAAGCCCTCATCCATCAAGAAACCCAAATCATGAAGGGATGACCCATACTCAAAAGGCCCAAATTGTACTAGTATATGTCCAAGAATTTCAAAGAGCTCAAGATAATCTCTAAATTGGATGTTGTCCCAAGTTTAGAGCCTAAGATTCATATTTGATCAATTCAGAACATGTTGGACATCAATCGATTTTGGTGAATGCTTTCATCATCATTTCACAGAGTTTTCAAATGATTAATGGGTCAATCTTGAATCTTAAACTCTTAGCTTTCACCTCATTTTGGAATCATCCTTATTGAAGCTTCCAAACACGAGATAGAGCTAGTAAGAAGCAACACATCAGGCATGCTGATCTTGGAGTTGAATTACACTTTGGACATGAGATCTCCTTAAAGATGCAAAAGTGAAAGTCCAAGTGGAAGCCCAATGTTCTAAGAAGAGTCCATGGAGCAACTAGAATCAATATCCAATATGTTGAAAGCCCAATGCAGTTATACACATATGGGAGAGTCTAAAGAAACCTTAATCATGCAAATTGGAGTCCAATTGCAAGAGATTAAGAATCATGTGTCAAACATGTGATTTTTAATGAAGTATGAGCATCCCATGTGACCACTTAAAGGAGCTGATCAGTTTTGGGAAGGATTCTTTATGAATTTTATTATTTATTTATTTTATTATTTTTAGGACTTAGTCAAAGATCTTATCTTGGAGATTAATTTAAAATTATTATCCTAATCTTGTTCCTTAATTTTAGGCACCATTTAAAATATTTTTAATTAGATTTTAATGTTTAACTTTTATTAGGATTTTAGACTTTTAGAAACTTTACCTATAAAGGCTTCCTATTGTACTCTATTTTTAGATTATGAATGAATTTGAGTATTATTCAATTCATTATGAGGTCTTTACTTCTTTGTGTTCTCTGAGAGTTCACGTGATGATGCAAGACCCTCTAGGAACCTTGTCCTAGGAACTTTGGCACACAAATTGATCATCCGAGATCGGCTACGTCTCACATGAAAACGAAAGCACACAAAGGGATTGTTGGTCGAAGGTAGAACCCTAAGAGAACTTATCTCTTAGAACCCTAGCCAATGACGCCACAAATGATGGCCAATCCTTTGATAAGTCTTATGAACTCTCAGCAAGCACAAAGAAGCAAAGGCCTCACAGAGAATTGAATAATACTCAAATTCATTCATAATCTGAAAATAGAATACAATAGGAAACCTTTTATAGACAAAGTTTCGAAAATTCTAAAATCCTAATAAAAGTTAAACACTAAAATCTGATTAGAAATATTTTAAATGGTACCTAAAATCAAGAAATAAGATTATGATACTAATTTTGATGTAATCTCCCAGATAAGATCTTTGACCAAGTCTTAAAAATAATAAAATAAATAAAAAACGAAATTCATAAATAATCATTCTCAAAACTGATCAGCTCCTTTAAGTAGTCACATGGGATACTCATGTTTCATTAAAAATCACATGGTTGACCATAAACAATTTCAAAAGGCAAAGATCATTTTTTATTTATTTTATTATTTTTAGACTTGGTCAAAGATCTTATTTTATGCATTTGGTCATTACTATCGGACCCCTATCTATTTGCCTTTCTGGGCTTATTTTATGCATTTGGTCATTACTAAAGCGAGGGTATCTTTTCTGTAGTTAGTTTCTCAGCTCTTCCTCACTCCCCTTATTATTATACTTTATAACTCAAAGGGGATTTATTTAGGGGAATTTGCTAACTACTACTAGGTGGTTTCCTCGACTCAGGATGTCTCATCTTTCTTTTCTCGATCCAGGGAGTACTTTCACTGAATCTTTCAATTATATATCTCACCTGAAATGATGCTACTAGTCATCTTCCCTAGACTTTAGTTTATGCTCAACCTAGGCTAGTCATCTCATTAGACCTATAGCTTACTAACTATCTTCATTCTTTTCTAAGCCTCTGTTATTGGGCTACTCATATTTACCTCTAGGTGTTATCTATGAGGTACACCTTTCTAGGCCACTGGCTATGTGCTTCACTGCTGGTAGTCTTATCTTAGGTTATTTCAAAGTTACATTAACATTTTATCATTCAGTGTCTCATAGGGTAACATCCTAGGTTGGAGTCAACGCCTTAAAGGTGGGTTTCAACAATCTTACTATCCTTGTGTCTAACTTTCTCTATGCTGAGCTCTTTTCTCAATCTCATTTGCCAGGCCCATGAATTTCTTACTGATCTTCCATGTGTATTCACTATCTTTTTCTCTACTTATACTAGGGGTTCCCTCTTTCTGTGGGTTTTCTGACCCTTTATTAACTCATTTCTCAAGTTAGCCTAAATATGACCAATAAGGCATTCATGGAGCCATTCGCCGCGGCTGACATGTCATTTGCTATAGCTAATTAACCTCGGGTTTACCCTAGTTTTCCTGTTTGAGTATTGGCCACAGCTAACCTCTTAATTGGTCATAGTGAGAAACTCTCTGGATTGCCTCGCTACTATCTGGAATAATTGGCCAGGCTAAGCAACTAATTGGCTACGGCTAACTACCTTTAATTGACTTGCTTTTTCAAGGATTGAGATTTTCATCTTTAGCTACCTACTCGATCCTCATTGCCTCTAAATCTAGCCCGTCATCAAAACTAGAGGATTCTACCTCTTGCTCCATTAACATAACTAATTTTCATCTTCAAGCTGTCGGGCTCTAGGGTGTAGCTCATAAGACCTTTGGGCTGAAGGAATTAGTCTTTTGGGCTCTGAAACTTATTTAGACATTTGGGTGTTATGGCAAGGAGGCAATTCTTTTTCTCACTTCCCTTATAAACTAATCTCGTGCAATCGCAGTCTCATTTCATACTGCACTATATCCTACTTATCTCTACATTAAGCAGGATATCTCGAAATAGTCTAAGTATGACTACCAAGGAGAATTAGGCCTCAAGTACTCTCTCTAGCAAGCCTTTTCATATCAACAGGATCATTCTTCATCATTCATATCTAAGGTTTGCCACTGATCCCAGCGAGCTAGCACATCTCATCAAGCTCTAGTCGTTGGATTCCTTAACTATGCTTAAACTTAGCTTTGCTCAAGCTATTCTAAAGGCTACTCTTTCCTGGTATCCACTAGCTACCCTAAGACCATCATACAACTTACTCATCATGAACTTAGCCATAAACTATCTGCATACACCTGACATGTCTCATATAAGACTCTACGTATCCCTTCAAGCCTTTTACATAGCCCTATTACTACATCCTCAAGCCAAATCTAATCCGAGAGAGCCTGGAACTTTGCTCTGATACCAATAAATGTAACACCATAATTTTCTAGCTTATCTCATGCTTCACATCATGCATTTCATGAAGGAGCAAGAAAAAGGATACAAAATAATGAATTTTTTAACGTTGCGCTATGCATAAATTTTTCATTTGGAGTCCCGTAGGTCATATGGACTCATGTATCACATTCTCATATTTAATTACATAAATATAACTTATTTGCATCATTAAAGGTGGCCTACATCTTGTGGAACTCAAAGGAAAGTACGAAATACATACATATATTTTCAGCCAAATTTTCCACATTTCTGTCATTGGAAAATCATAACTAATTCTAAAAAAATTGAAATCATGCATTCTTGGCCATTCTGGAAAGATAAACATGTCTACTTCATGCTAAAAATATGTCCAGACTATAACATCTATCATAGAAGACGTTTGACATTTGAAAAGGTCTAGAGGTTAGGCTGTTCACTGGTGCTGTCACAGAATTGTGCAGCAAATTTCAAAAATGTCCAATTAATTTTAAAAAAATTCAATCCATGCAATTGATACCAATCTAGAAATCTATAGGTGTTAGCTAGAGAAAAAAAATAACTCCAGACCGGTTCAAGTACGCCCAGACCTTGAAACTTAATCAAACAGTAACTAAGGTCAGCTGGAGTTCCTAATACTGGATAGATTCTTTGAAAATTCATATCTCCCTCTTTAGACATTCAAATGAGGTGCTTCTACACAAGTCACTGGAAATATCTAGTTTCTCTGTATAAAATTTCATGGCAATTGGACATCATTTGAGTCATATGTGATAGATTTTATTTTCAGACTAGTATGAACAGTGACATGACCAAAATCAGAAAATTTTCCAACTGTAAAAATTCATCAAATATTCTCTAAATCACCAAAAATTCTTTTCTTTAACTTCTCTACAAACTCTAATTGCATACCAAATCTCAGATCAAGAAGAGCTCATTTGGGCAAAAAGTGACATAGGGTTCTATTATGATCAATTTTGGCTCAATATAGGATACCAAAATATCCAAATGGTTTTTCTTGGGGTTTGGCATCTCTTGGGTAAGTCTAAAAGCATAAATAGGACTTGTGTGAGCTGCCCAAATGATCCCAACCCTCATGCATCTCATTTTGGCCATGCCACTTGCAATTATACACAATCACATAAACTCATTCAAGAAGCTACATTGTCATAACATACTCAAATTGCATTCTAATGGTTTCATAATGCTTTCTCTCATCTACATATGACATATTAACATATACATACATGTTCATGACTTTATAAGACATATACATTCATGAATTACAACATATGCCATTCTTGTAGCCTTAAAGTAACAAAGTTTCCACATTTTAATGTCATTCCTTCATCCCTTCATGTGGTTGGCTCCCATTGCCTTACTTTTTGGGTCCACCTAGCATATTAGAACATTAGAAAGGAGAGGATGAAATTTAAAGAATCCCAATAGCTCATCTCCCATTCAATCATACATAATAAATACAAACAAGTCTCATAAATGTATGTATGGTCATGTTGACATGTGCAAACATTCAAGAGGCATTTTCATCATTTGAGAAAGTCATACATAACATACAAAGGCTGCCAAGCAAGTGGATTGACCTTACCCAATTTCTTATGGATATTGGACTTGCCTTACCCATTCTTTAGGATATTCTTACACTCAACCATGTTCTTGGGAGTCCATCTTACTTTTGGGAGACTCTTTGCTTTGTATCAACTAATCTTAAGGGTTCTTGGCCTCACCACACTCAAGCAAACCTAAACACACATCATAACATCATTTAGAAACATAATATGTCATCATGAAATCATGGCATATGAAATCATACTAGCATACTTTTTATGGCTTGAAAATACACATACACACATTCTAAGACAAGTTGAGCACACATCCATGCACAAGAGAAGGTGGAGAGATCTACCTTGTACACAATCACACACTTTTCTTCTTGAATCAAGGTTCTCTCTCTTAGCCTAAATACAATTTATGGAAGCTAATTAGGTTCATGGAATTAATTCTAAGGCCACACAATTCACTTAGACACTAACTTGCTCTATAAACCTCATTATGGTTCTATAATTGCACCTAATGAAGCAACACCTTTCAAATAAATTCTAGGCTCCATTCTTTCCTTCCAAATATGATTCTTGACTCCTTTTAGGCTTCTTGGAGTCATCACACAATCAAAACTAAGAGCCTAACTACATGTTGCTTCTTTAGGTCATAATATGGAACTTAAAGCACTAACTCACTTTCTATGGGTTTTAAATTTTTCCCAAGGCCTCCCTTCTTTTTCATTCATCATATATGAGTCAAAAATGGATTTAGAAAATTTTAAAACTCTCCCTAGCTACCCTAACCTCCTTAGGCCAAGACCACGAAGCTTAATGGCCTTCATGGACTTTGCTTTGTTTTCTCAAAGGGAGATGCATGTGGGGAGCCTCTTAGGAATCTTAGGGACTTATTTAAACTCTTATTTAGGCCTAAGAATCATTGTACAAAATCAAATTTTATAAGGTGCAATTGAAACCCTATAAATTGCATCTTGAAATCTAATGGCTTTTTGTTAATTCCCTTTGCATATTCTTAATCTCTACACCCTTTTTCCTTAGAATCACCCTTGGTTCTGTCTAAAAATCAAATCCTCTTAGGTCTTCTCAAGTGGGGCGAAATGGTAGAGAAAGGGAGGAAGAAATAGGAACCGTGGAAGAAGAAATTACTTTGTTTTCTTACTTTTTCTCACTTGAATCTTGCTTTCTCCAAGCTTCTTTCTTCAAATCCAAAATTTCCCCTAACTTTCTCCCTTAAAAAAGTTTTATAATCTTCATTATAAATAAAGGAAACAAAGGAGAATGGAGAAAAGGAGCTTGGATGGAACAAGGGATGAAAAACTACTAAATTTCCTTACCTTAAACTTGAACTTCTTCTCCTCTTCCTCTTCCTCTTGGATGCCCGCTCCCTAGGGTTTTTCTCTGGTTTGAGGCAGAAAAATATTGGGCTGAATGAGGGAGGAGATGAGGCACCACTTATATATAGATGGAAGGAGGAAGACCTTTCAAAAATTTTCATTTTTTCCTTTGTTTTTGGCATTTTCATTTCTAACTTATTTTAGCTCCTTTTTTAGAACCGTATTTTCCTTTATGAAGTTTAGGTTCCTAATTTAGTAAAATATCTTTGGAATCACTCAAATCGGAACTAAAACATTCCCGAACTAATCAGTCAAAGTTTGAGTCAACCAACGTTAGAAAACATCCACTGGAGGGGTTTTAACTATCCCGGGGCTTTTCATGGTTTTCAAGGCCTCTGAGAACCTTGAAGAACTCAAAATTTTCATTTAAAAAGCCCTCTTGCATGAATTCCAAAAATTGCTCAAAATTATGAAAATACCATTACATTTCGTAAGTTTTTTGTAAGAAATTATTTCTTCATTCTAGCTCTATTTTTCTTTCCGTCTGAGCCTGAGATTCTCGTTTTTAGGAGTCTAAAATGCTTCCCAATTCATTTTAGGGGACTTCTTTTTATATCAGGTAAATTTCGTTTGTTGACGGAGAAACTGTACTTTACATTTCTCACGTTTTCTCTCGTTTTCAGAGAACCGGATGTTATAGCTTAGGCCCAAAAATTAGCATAGACAACATCATAAACTTGCGCTTTATGCATAGCCATAAAGGTAAGTTATAAATCACCAAAATCACTGAGCTTGGACTATGGGTACTACTTTGGATACCATGTGGGTCATTCTATCAGTAGCTAATGCAAGGAGTAGCTTTCGGTTTCTTACCCGAAATCAGAGTACTCATAATCAATTTTTTTCCATTGAGGAAAACTGTAGGATGCCGAAACTTGCCATCTTGAATCCTTTTATCCGCATGCCATGTTAAGTGCTTCGCATCTTCTGCACTACTGTACATGCATATGAATCTAGATATGATAGGAAAATACCATACTACCTTCGTCGAACTCAATTCTTTCTTCTTATATTGCGAGGGTTACACTTAAGACACTTCTCTAATAATGCATATTCATTCCGAAGTAAAATGCAATTATTGGGACAAGCATGTATTCTCCCATATCTCATGCCAATGGATCATAACATTTGTTTAGCCTCATGTTCAACTAGGAAGCTCATTATCCTCTTGTAGCATATCTTTCAAAAGAGTAAACAATTCTATAAAGCTCTTATCATTCCATCCATTTCTCGCTTTACATTTGTATAACTTCAACACTGCTAACAATCTTATGAATTTAGTATAGCTAGAAGACAATAGCTTTTCTATATCACTTTTCAACCTCTCAAACATTTCAAAACAATCCTGAAAATCCTCTTCAACCACATTTGTTATTTCTTCAAGACGATCAGCCTCATATGTACTTGTGTTGAACTTATTTAAGGCACAACTCCTAATATACTCTCAATTACTATGCACATTCTTTGTCTTGCTATGGTTTAACATGAATAACTTTAGTCAATGTCATTACACACTAAATGATCTTTTAACTTAACTACACTAATTTGCTTTTGATGCAAGACCTTTTCCTACCTTGTCCTAGGGACCTTGACATACAAATTGATCACTCGAGATCAGCTACATCTCACACGAAAGTGAAAATACACAAAGGGATTGTTGGTCGAAGGTAGAACCCTAAGAGAACTTGTCTCTTAGAACCCTAACCAATGACGCCACAAAGGATGACCAATCCTTTGATAAGTTACATAAACTCTCAGAGAACACAAAGAAGCAAAGGCCTCATAGATAATTAAATAATACTCAAATTCATTCATAATCTGAAAATAGAGTACAATAGGAAACATTTTATAAGCAAAGTTTCTAAAAGTCTAAAATCATAACAAAAGTTAAATACTAAAATCTGATTAGAAGTATTTTAAATGATATCTAAAATCAAGGAATAAAATTAGGATACTAATTTTAACTTAATCTTTAAGATAAGATCTTTAATCAAGTCTTAAAAATAATAAAATAAATAAAAAACAAAATTCATAAAGAATCCTTCCCAAAACTGATCAGCTCCTTTAAGTAGTCACATGGGATACTTATGCTTCATTAAAAGTCACATGATTGACCATAAACAGTATCAAAAGGCAAAGATCATTATTTATTTATTTAATTATTTTTAGGACTTGGTCAAAGATCTTATCTTGGAGATTAAATTAAAATTACCATCCTAATCTTGTTCCTGGATTTTAGGCACCATTCAACTTAAACTCTTGGGTTTTAATTTGCAAATAACGTCCTTGGGCCTAAAGCTTAGCACCATATCCTCCATTAGGTCCACTTCTATGCTTAGCAAGGTCTTTTAGTGTTATTGCATCAGCTTCATATGGCAACAATTTAAATAAAGGGCATATAATTTTATTAGGATCTTTTGCATGCCCAACTGCAAACCTAATAAACTCTTTCACTCCATTTTCATATTCCCTAGACAAACGATTGGCAAACATCCATCTTCGGTCTATACCTTTTTGATCTAGCAAGAACTAATTAGAGTAGAATGTGGTTAGTGATGTCTAATATACTTGGACTCCTACCTATTACCCTACTAAATATTGCCAAATTATGCAAACTTTCTAATTACTCTTTTGTTTCAATCATATCTTAAAGAAAAAGTGGTAGTATACCAGCTTAAAAATGAAAGTTTCCCATGCTAAGCCCTCTCTTCAAACTAAAATTATAATATTCTAGTAGTTCATAATAACAGAGCAATGACAAGAAAGTGTTAAAAAACTTATGCTTTATAATTTTTACATAAAATGGGCTTTAACAATGATAGGGGAGTTGATGTTTTATTTCAACTTGGCAACACACATAAAAGTCAAACAATCAACTAAAAACTTGCTACTTGATATGTTCTGTACACATTCTAGAAAAATGTTAATGAATGATGTATTTGTGGCATGAACAACAACCAGAAAATCATTCAAAATTAAAGAACTGAAAAAAAAAAGAAATTTATATATGGGATAAAAAAAAGAGCCAAGAAATACCTCTATATTCCCAAGAAGACAACGAGCGAAGAGAAATGAGCTACGAAAAAGGCCGAAAGAACTAGTGTGGTGCGAAACTGATGCCACTGGTGTGGAAGCTATAAGAAAAGGAGGGAAGCCGCCAAAAATAGAGAGAGAACCATTGAGGAATGGCGTCGAAATTAGCTGGGGTGGTGGAAGGTTATGGGTTGTGTGCGAGGTTCTGCCAGGAAAATACTGGAAATAGGGTTTTGCAAACTGTTCTAACAAAAAAAATAATTTTAAAATGACCTTAGTTGACAGTTATATGAAAAACCGACAACTTTAATGAAATTTAGTTAACTATTTTAGAATAATCACTAACATTAATTACATTTTAGTTAATAGTTAATACAAAATCACCAACTAAACTCAATTATATTTTTAAATATATTTTTTAAAAAAATTATATAGTTGGCAGTTTATTACCGCCAACTATAATAAGAGGGCCAACTATACCTAATGTTTTTGTTGACGATTTTTTTAATAACCATTAAACAACAATATTTAGTTGGCGATTTTTATAGAACTGCCAACGAATATGTGCCAATATATCCTATTTCCGTGGTAATGAATACTAGGTTGAGTTATGAAATTCTTTCCTCTGTAAGTTAATGATGTGAGACCCCTTAGAAACTCGTTCTAGGAATTCCAAATAACACGGATCAGTGATCGAATTTTGGCATGTAGCACAAGAATAAATAATATGGACAATAAGCAACAAAGAACAAAGAAAAAAGAAAAGAACAAAGAAGAAGAAAAAGAGATGTTGGTCAATGGAATTGAACCCTAAGAGAACCCGTCTCTTAGAACCCTAATCCGGGATGCCACAAAGAAAACCACTCCTTTGATAAGTCAAAGATTTTCTCCAGCACACAAAGGCCACAAGAGAAACCTCACAAATCAGAAATGATTCTGAAAAGATAATTCATTCAATCTGCCATTCTTGGAGTACAAGTGAACCTTATATAGGCATTTGAAAAATAAAACCCTAAACAGAATAATTCCTAGGTAGTGCCTTTTACATGGCAGGAAAAATAAAAGAAATTTAAAATCTGAACAAATTCACCAAGAATGGTGCCTAAAAATCTGAAACAGCAACAATCAAATTAAAACAAAATAAAACTAAGAGAATTTTGTGGAAAATGGCTGATTTTGTGGAAAATGGCTAGACTCCTTCAATTAGGCTCCCTTTGGGCTTGGGCTAGCATCTTGTATGAATGAAATAATCTTTATGCTAATTTGTTCTTTTTGGGCTTCATATTCAGCTAAGACTATGGGCTCCAAGTCTATTAGTTTTTAGATCACTCCATTCAAGGCCTCCTTCATAGCTTTGGCTCTTGATCTTGTGCATGGGCTTCCCATACCTTGCAGTGGATCTTTATTTGGCTATCTTTTAGAGTCACGTCCAGCCCTTTTGTTTCCAAGTTCTTGATTTCGTTCAAGCTCTTTCAAATCTCCTATCTCACCTCCATCATTCCCTCTTTCCTGGAAAGGATTCGTCCTCGAATTTGCAATATCAAAAAGAGAAAGGTCAGCCACATTGAAAGTTGGGCTTACATTCCCATAAGAATTAGGTAAATCAATTTTATATCCATTATCATTTATTCTTTCTAACACTTGGAAAGGACCATCGCCTCTTGGATGTAATTTGGACTTCCTTTGTTCAAGAAACCTTTCTTTCCTCAAATGAACCCACCCCCAATCTCCTGGTTCAAAGATAACCTTCCTTCGGCCTTTATTAGCATGTTGAGCATATTGCTCATTCTTACGCTCAATGTTTGCCTTAACCTTAGCATGAAGATCCTGCACAAACTTAGCTTTCTTTGCATCTTCAAGGTTAGCAAACTCATTACAAGGTAAAGAAGTAGATCCAAGGGAGTCAAAGGATTAAAACCATATACAATCTCAAAAGGAGAAAACTCAATTGTAGAATGCAAGGCACGATTATATGCAAACTCAATGTGAGGCAAACACTTTTCCTAATTCTTTAAATTTTTTTGAATTACAACACGCAATAAGGAAGAAAGTGTTCGATTCACCACTTCAGTTTGTCCATCCGTTTGAGGATGTGCAACTGTAGAACACATAAGTTTTGTACCCAGCTTAGCCCACAAAGTTTTTCAAAAGTGACTAACAAATTTAACATCACGGTCACTCACAATAAATCGGGGCAAACAATGCAATCTAACAATCTCCTTGAAAAACAAATTAGAAATATGGACAGCATCATTTGTTTTTGAGCAAGCAATGAAATGAGCCATTTTACTAAATCGATCAACAACAACAAATATGCTATCCTTTCCACTAGATGTTCTAGGCAATCCAAGCATAAAATCCATTGAAATATCTACCCAGGGATGAGAAGGAATAGGTAAAGGAGTATACAAACCATGTGGTTGCATTTTAGATTTAGCGTGCTTGCATACAATGCACCTTTTACATATAGCAATCACATCCCTACGCATATGAGGCCAATAAAAATGTTCCTTCAACATGGATAAAGTCTTTTCTATCCCAAAGTGCCCCCATCAAACCACCCTCATGAGATTCTTTAACCAAAAGGTCACGCATAGAACAAACAGGCACACACAATTTATTTCCTTTAAACAAGAAACCATCAAATCTAAAGAAATCATGAGCACCATGTTTTTCACAACACTTCCAAGTTTCAGCAAAATCAGCATCACATTCATACATGCTTTTGAAAGATTCAAAACCAATCAACCTAGCTTGCATAGATGTAATGAGACTATACCTCCTAGACAAAGCATTAGCCACAACATTTTCTTTCCCCTTTTTATGTTTAAGTACATAAGGAAATGACTCAATGAATTCAAGCCACACAGCATGCCTCTTATTCAACTTATCTTGGGTCTTTAGGTATTGAAGACTCTTATGATCAGAATGCAAAACAAATTCCTTAGACCATAAATAATGTTGCCAATGTTCCAGAGCTCTTTTTAAAGCATACAATTTCTTGTCATAAGTTGAATAATTCAAACAAGCACCACTAAGCTTTTCACTAAAGTAAGCAATAGGCCTAGACTCTTGCATCAAAACAGCACCAATACCAATTCCAGAGGCATCACATTCAACTTCAAAAACTTTAGAGAAATAAGGAAGAATAAGTAGAGGGGCATTAGTCAATTTATCTTTCAAAGTGTTAAAAGCTGCCTCTTGTGCCTCACCCTATTTAAAGACAACATTTTTCTTTACCAGCTCATTTAAAGGTGCAGTAAGGGTTGAAAAGTCCTTTACAAAATGTCGGTAGAAACTTGCAAGTTCATGGAAACTCCTCACTTCACTAGCATTCTTAGGTGTTGGCCACTCCCGAATTGCCTTTACCTTCTCTTCATCCATCCGGAGGCCATCAATACCTACAACAAAACCAAGGAAAACAACAGAATCCAAGCAGAAAGAGCATTTCTCTAAATTAGCAAAGAGTTTATTTTCTCTCAAAATAATAAACACAGAATACAAATGCTTAACATGCTCTTCTAGATTCTTAGAAAATACAAGAATGTCATCAAAATACACAACAACAAACTTTCCTATGTAAGGGCGAAACACATGATTCATTAAGCTCATGAATGTACTAAGAGCATTAGTTAAGCCAAAGGGCATAACAAGCCATTCATACAAACCAAACTTAGTCTTAAATGAAGTCTTCCACTCATCACCCTCTTACATCCTAATTTGATGATAACCACTCCTAAGATCTATTTTTGAAAACAAGCAAGCACCATGCAACTCATCAAGCATGTCATCAAGTCTAGGAATGGGATATCTATACTTAACTATGATTTTGTTAATGGCTCGGCAGTCCACACACATCCTCCATTTGCCATCCTTCTTGGGCACAAGTATTACCAGAATAGCATATGGATTAAGGCTTTCTCTCACAAACCCCTTTTTCATGAGTTCTTCCACTTGTCTCTGAATTTCCTGTGTCACTTCTGGATTTGCCCTATAAGCAGGTTGGTTAGGAAGAGATGCTCCAGGAATAAAATCAATCCTGTGTTCAATGCCTCTTATGGGAGGCAATCCATCCGGTACCTCTTGCGGAAACAAGTCTTTATATTCCTGCAACAAACTCAAAACACTAGAAGGAAGAGATTCATCAAGGTCACTAGGGTTAGATAAACATCCGTATACAAGAGTACAAAAGATGTCTCACTACATAAAACCCTCTTAATCTCTCCTCTACCAGAAAATAATGTTACTTTCTTTTCTTCACTCTCTTGACTTTTCTTTTCAATAGCTCTCTTTCCTTTTCTCTCCATCTCACTTTCTTTTCTTTCTTTCTCACGCACTTTCTTTTCTTTCTCTCTTAGCTTGCATTCTTGAGTAATTCGCTTTTGATCCTCATATGCCTGCAAAGGTCTGAGAGGGGTTAGCATAATGGTTTTCTTATTAAACTCAAGAGAGTACCTGTTAGTATAACCATCATACTTAACTTTCCTATCAAATTGCCAAGGTCTACCCAATAATAAGTGTCCAGCATACATAGGAGCTATATCACACAAAACCTCATCATGGTAACTTCTTATGGAAAATGCTACAACTACCTGTTTAGTAACTTTAACATCCCCATTATCATTGAACCACAACAAATTATAAGGAGTGGGGTGTTTTCTAGTTGGCAAACCTATCTTTTCAACTGACAAGATACTAGCAACATTAGTACAGCTCCCATTGTTAATGATAAGACTACATACCTTGTTGTTAACAAAACACCTAGTGTGAAAGATATGCTCTCGTTGTTCTTTTTCAAGCTCTTCTTTAGGTTGAATGCTAAGAGCACGCCTTGACACAAGAACCTCACCAATCACAGCTTTAACTAGCTCCACATCAGATTCATCACCTCCACTGGAGCTCAACTCAACTTCCACTTCTTCATCACCATTACTTTCACTAGTAACAACACCATTCTCAAGCAAAATCATAGTCCTTTTATTTGGACATTATGAAGCAATGTGACCAAAACCTTGACATTTAAAGCATTTAATTTTAGAAGAACTAGAAGAAGATTTAGGTTCAGATTTACCTTTAGAAGTAAGTGTTTGCATCTTTAACTTATTCTCCTCTCTAGACTTGGTCTCTCCCTTAAACTTGAAAGAGGACTTGAAGTCTTTGTTGGAACTAGCATGTGATTTCAATTTCTGTTTTGCCTTAAAATGCTTCTCCACCTTAATGGCTTTATGCAACAACTCTTCCATATCAAGGTAGTTTTGCAATTCAACTTCTGTAGCAATTTCAGGGTCTAAGCCACCAAGAAATCTTGCCATTGTAACTTCTGAATCTTCCTCAATGTCAACTTTGATCATGGCAATTTGCATTTGCTGAAAATATTCTTCCACACTCATAGATCCTTGTTTGATTTTGTGGAGCCTTTTGTGCACATCCCTATAGTAATGGGTAGGGACAAATCTCTTCCTCATGAGAGCCTTCATTTCTAGCCAAGACCGAATTGGGTCCTCTCCAGAACGCCTCCTACTAGTGGTTAATTGATCCCTGTGACGACCCTAGCAACATTAAGGTTTCAAATTTCCTCACTTGTTCCCGATGTAATTAATTTTAATGACTTCAAACCTTGATATATGATTATTAATCATGTACTTAACCTTAATTACTATAATTGGAAGTTAGGGTTGTTACAGTTGGTATCAGAGCAATGGTTCAGGCAAATGTGTTTGATTTACTGCTTTGTGGTTAGGAAACTTGGCAATCATGATGCATGCATGATAGGAATAGGAACATTATGACCTAATAATAACCCTCATACTTGTATATATACTTGCCATGGGTGGAATTGCGTTTTGTTGCCTTGGACTGTGGTTAATGGGAGATGCTTGTGGTTGTGCTTATGGCATTGCAGAACTAGATGGCCACTCGTAGAGAAACAATTGAGATGTTAAGGGGGATGCAAGAGGCCATGGCTGCAATGGCCAACCGAATGAGAGAACAAGCTGAGGCCCATGAGACTACGGTTAGGGCAATGACTGACTGGCTTCGAGAGCAAGCCGAGGCTCATGCAGCGACTGTGCAAGTGCTGCAACAGCTACATGAAAATATGAATAAGCAGAACCAAGAGGTGCCGATGGAAAATCGTGTGGGGGCTGGTCATAACCCTGGTGTGGGACACCAAGGGGAGGATGGTGACCTCTCTTTTGCATTGGCCAAATTCCAAAAAGCTGATCCTCCATCCTTTTTGGGGGATTTAGACACTGAAAAAGCTGAGAGGTGGCTGATGCAACTAGAGAAAATCTTTGCGGTTATGACTTGCACCACCGAACAAAAGGCAAGGTTGGCCATTTATAAGTTGGAGGGTGAGGCTGAACATTGGTGGAGGAATGCCTCCAGATTGTTGACTGCAAGGGAGATACCCTTGACGTGGGAAAGTTTCCAAACTGCTTTTGAGAGCAAATATTTCCCACCATCCGTGAGGGCTGACAAGGAAGTGGAGTTTAACTTCCTTGAGCAAGGGGACATGAATGTGGACCAATACGCAGCCAAATTTATCCAACTATCTCGCTTCTCCTCCTACTTAAAAAGTTTTGACGATGAGCCATGGAAGGCTGAAAAATTCGAAAGGGGTTTAAGACCAGAAATCAAAGATAAGATTGTATCTCTACAAATTCGTAATTTTGACAAATTGGTGGAGAAACGTAGAGTAACAGAGAGGGCCATGATGGAAAGTGAGGCCAAGAGGAAAGAGACCCTGGAAGGAAAACGTGACCGGGGTATAGAGCCCTTTAGGGGCGGAAGCAAGAAAGGAGCCCATAGTGGAAGTGGCTCTTGGGGAAGGAGAAAACCCCCAAGGAATGTCCCTCAAAGGAGGAGTATGGGACCACCAAGAAATGCAAATAGTGCCCCACCTGCTTGTGCCAAGTGTGGCAAGAACCATGGGAATGGACCATGCCCAGTGTGCTACAATTGTGGGAAGCCTGGACACTATGCACGGACTTGCACGGTGTCACGGGAGTCGGCCACATCCATTAAGCCACCTATACAAGGAAGGGTGTTCGCACTTACGCAGCAAGAGGCTAGTAGATCCCCTAGTCTGATCTGAGGTACTTTACTTGTCCATAATCATGTCGTAGATGCATTGTTTGACTCGGGTGCGACCCACTCATTCATCTCATATGACTGTGTTAAGCGTCTGGGTCTAAAAATTAGCCTGTTGCCATTTGAATTATCTATGTGTCCACCCCTACGGGATATTCTATGATTACATCTGATGTATGTTTAAACTGTACTGTACAATTGGATAGCCGTTGTACTACCCTTGATTTGGTTTGTATCCCTTTGTGTGACTTTGATGTAATCATTGGCATGGATTGGCTGTCTGCTAATAATGTGATACTTGACTGTAACCGTAAAACTATTTCCTTACCTGTAAATATACCTGAGACTTGTCCTATGACTGAGCTTAATTGTGTGTCCGCCGCCCAAGCTGAGAGGTGCCTTAGGCGTGGTTGCCAAGGGTTCCTAGTATTCTTTTCATTGCATGCTGAGGTAGATGATGGGTTGGATGATATACCTGTGATTAGGGAGTTCCCTGAGGTTTTCCCTAGAGAGTTTAGTGGACTACCTCCAGAGAGAGAGCTAGAATTTTCTATTGATTTGGTACCCGGTACAGGTCCAATATCTAAGGCTCCGTATAGAATGGCGCCTGCCGAGTTGGTTGAGTTGAAGAGTCAACTAGAAGAGTTACTTGAAAAAGGATTTATTAGGCCTAGTGTGTCTCCGTGGGGAGCACCAGTGTTGTTTGTCAAAAAGAAAGATGGTAGTCTTAGACTTTGCATTGACTATAGGCAATTGAACCAAGCAACTGTTAAGAATAAATATCCTTTGCCTAGAATTGATGACTTACTTGACCAATTAGTTGGAGCGTAGGTGTTTTCAAAGATTGACCTTAGATCGGGATATCACCAACTTAGAGTCAAGGCTGAGGATGTACCTAAAACTGCCTTTAGGACTAGATATGGCCATTATGAGTTCCTAGTCATGCCTTTCAGGTTAACCAATGCCCCTGCCATTTTCATGGATTACATGAATAGGATTTTTAGGCCTTATCTGGATCGATTTGTGGTAGTGTTCATTGATGACATCCTCATCTACTCTAAAAGTAGTGAAGAGCATAAAGAGCATCTTAGGATAGTTCTTCAAACCTTGAGAGAGCATCAGTTGTATGCTAAGTTGAGCAAGTGTGAGTTTTGGCTACGGGAGGTCAAATTCCTAGGTCATGTGATATCGGAACGAGGGGTAGCAGTAGACCCTAGCAAGGTAGAGGCGGTACTGAATTGGGAGAGACCTAAAACAGTGACCAAAATCCGAAGCTTCTTAGGTCTAGCCGGCTACTACAGAAGATTTATTAAGGGATTTTCTCAGTTAGCCATGCCTTTGACTAAGTTGACTAGGAAGGACCAACCATTTGTGTGGGATGCTAAGTGTGAGAATGCCTTTCAAGAGCTTAAGGATAGGCTTACCACCGCACCTGTGCTAGTGATACCTGACCCTAAAGAGACATTCACAGTCTATAGTGATGCTTCCAAGAAAGGATTAGGGTGTGTCTTAATGCAACAGGGTAGGGTGATAGCCTATGCTTCTAGGCAGCTTAGACCTCATGAAGAGAATTATCCTACCCATGACCTAGAGCTAGCGGCGAATAGTAATGTTAACCGCGGCTAAGCCTGAGAGGCAGATTTGGGGGTGTTCCAGAGGGTATTTGGCCGCGGCGAAAGGGGTATTTGGCCGCGGCGAAATGTGAAAATTTTGTGAAGACATAAGGAGTTGAATCGAGAGTAATTGGCCGCGGCGCAAGTGAATTTAGCCGCGGCGAAAGTGCTCTATTTCTTATATTCACCTAGAAACCTTAGTTTCTCTTAAGGTAATGCTAAGGAATGATTTAGAAACACTTGTAGGAGAATTTTATGAGTTGGAAATGATGGATGGGAGTATCAAAGGCTCCTCATTAATAATTAAATTCACTCACGCGTTCGAATAATTGTGGTTGTCTAGCTAATGACCCTAGCAACATTAAGGTTTCAAATTTCCTCACTTGTTCTCGATGTAATTAATTTTAATGACTTCAAACCTTGATATATGATTATTAATCATGTACTTAACCTTAATTACTATAATTGGAAGTTAGGGTTGTTACAATCCCACCATAGGCTTGCATAATCTGTAAACTCCAAAGCAGCTAATTTCACTTTACTTTCCTCTTAAAAAGATTGGCAGTCAAATATAAACTCAACTTTTCTTTCCCATTCAAGGTATACATCAGGATCAGCTTTCCCTTGAAAGGAAGGGATTTTCATCTTGATATTACTAAACGCATCTTTCTTTTGAGGTGGAGCTCTTCTAACTCTTTCATGTTGGCTTTCCTCCTCAAAATCAGATTCATCTCCTCCTAGAACGTTTTTACCACGTCTTGCCTTGCTATTGGAAGAAGAAGAATCTATTTGATCCAACGGTATTTAGCCTCTTGAATTGTTCTTGAATAGATTTGATGAACAATTTAAGGTCAACTTGGTTATCTTCACTTTCAGACATGATTGGCATCTGAAATGTTAGTAAATAGCAAGAGAAAGGACCTGACCACTCCCTCTCGTGTTTCACTCTAAATGATGCAAATTCACTTGTGTTTCACACTTGTAATGGCTTTTACAATGATGAAAACACTCTTGCCTTTTTCCTCTCCACTTGCTTCCTATAGTGTACTAAATTAAATCCAACAAATCAAAAGAAGTAGCAACTGAAGTGGCAATCTCAAATTAGAATTCAAGATGCAAAGTTCTCCAAGAGACAACAAAAGTCCAACATTTAAAAAAAAATTCGTAGGTGCAGCCAATGGAAAATACAGCAAGTGACTAGGAAAGGAAATAAAGACAATGAATTTATGGAACAAATGGTATATGGCAGATTATGGGAGAACAAATGGTTAAATGATTAATTATCAAGAGGAAAGGATGGAAAGGAAATTGGAATCTGAAAGCAGTAATGAAGCAATCAGAAATTTGAAATTTAGAACAAGGTGAATGAATGCAAATTTCCTTTTATGAATTGTGCACAATATGACATTTAATGACCATATCAATTCAAGGAATCAAAAATGGTAATTCCAAGAATAGATGATCTTCAGCAATTGTAATTTAAGTCAACAATTTATAATTTCCAGCACAACTTTCTTTTTCACAGATTTTGACTTCTTTTTCTTTTCTTTTTTTTTTTTGCAACTTTTCCTTCTTTTTTTTTCTTTTCTCTTTTTTTTTTCACTGTAATATACTCTCTCTCTTTTTTTCGAATCTCAAAGGTGCTGAAAATTTGCAAACAAAACACAAGATTTCTGAAAGATCAGAATGACATGCACGCAAGAAACAACTATAATTTGCTCTAGAAAAATCGGATTGATGTGATTCCAAAACGAGAAGAATGAAGAGATCTTGAGACACAAGAAAGACCTATTACATGTCCAAAAATACGAAGGAAAACACCAGAAACAGCCGCACAAAAATGAGGACGAATAGAAACTAATCAAACGAAATAAGGGAAAAGAACAAAGAAAAAGTGGATGAAACCAACCTCAACCAATGCTCTGATACCAGATGATGTGAGACCCCTTAGAAACCCGTTCTAGGAACCCCAAATAACATGGATCAGTGATCGAATTTTGGCATGCAGCACAAGAACAAATAATATGGACAATAAGTAACAAAGAACAAAGAACAAAAAAAAGAACAAAGAAGAAGAAGAAGAGATGTTGGTCAATGGAATTGAACCCTAAGAAAACCCGTTTCTTAGAACCCTAAGAAAACCCGTTTCTTAGAACCTAAGAAAACCCGTTTCTTAGAACCCTAATCCGGGACGCCACAAAGGAAACCACTCCTTTGATAAGTCAAAGATTTTCTCCAGCACACAAAAGCCACAAGAGAAACCTCACAAATCAGAAATGATTCTGAAAAGATAATTCGTTCAATCTGCCACTCTTGAAGTACAAGTGAGCCTTATGTAGGCATTTGAAAAATAAAACCCTAAACAGAATAATTCCTAGGTGGTGCCTTTTACATGGCGAGAAAAATAAAAGAAATTTAAATCTAAGCAAATTCACCAAGAATGGTGCCTAAAAATTTGAAACAACAACAATCAAATTAAAACAAAATAAAACTAAGAGAATTTTGTGAAAAATGGCTAGACTCCTTCAATTCGGCTCCCTTTGGGCTTGGGCTAGCATATTGTAGGAATAAAATAATCTTTATGCCAATTTGTTCCTTTTGGGCTTCATATTCAACTAAGACGATGGGCTCAAAGTCTATTAGTTTTTGGATCACTCCATTCAAGGCCTCCTTCATAGCTTTGGCTCTTGATCTTGTGCATGGGCCTCCCATACCTTGCAATGGATCTTTATTTGGCCATTTTTTAGAGTCACGTCCAACCCTTTTGTTTCCAAGTTCTTGATTTTGTTCAAGCTCTTTCAAATCTCCTATCTCACCTCCATCAGTTAAAAGGGAGAGGAAGTAGTAATGACATGAATTATAGGGATTGCATCCTATTTTGAATGTAATACTTCTAATTGATTGAGATTCATTTTCTTTTTATATCTAGAGATTTGTGTCGGTTGTTGTTAAATTTTTTTATGATAGTTAGATTATCTAAAAATTATAAACTTTGATAGTGTGAGCTAATTTATTTTTTTTTATTTATAAGAATATTATACTTGTAAGACATCCATAAAAAAGAATAAAAGTGGAATTTAAAATAAAATTAAGAGATTAAATAAAAAATACAATTAAAAAATGAAAGTAATACATAAGATTAATTAATTAAATTAATAATATATTTTTTCTAATAATATATTTTTTTAGAAAAAATATATTTTGTTAAATTTGTACTCAATCAAGAGCGCGTCCTCTAAATACTTTACTAAATATCAAAATAAATAAATAATTGGGAAGGAAAAAAAAAAGAAATTTTTTCCCATTGTAGGGATTGTGATCACTTGTCCAAGGAAGCGCGTGGAGGCGTTATCAGTTACAACTAACTACCTTTCACCGCTAATGGAAGATTTACGTTTCACAGGGCTGTTCATTAAAGCAAGAGGCCGTGAAATCCGTTTGGGAAAGCCTGACCAATTCCCCGCGGCCAGTTCCACCCATTAACTATAACATCAATAGACGACTTATCAGTTAAAAGGGTATTTACGTCAAATCAGACAAACATTTTTACACGTGGAGTTACTCTATTTGTTTAACCCCTAGTAACTCTCTTAGCTCCCAGCAAAGAATGAAGCCGTTGAAATTCTACATGGCCTCGGAAAGTTATAGAAGGACAAAATTAAACTAGATTTATTATTACTAATCTTTATGGTATAATTATTAACTAACGACCAGTAACTCAGTTTCACTTTGAAAAGGAAAATTTTTCTAATTTAGATAGCTAATGAAAAATATTATATCCGCAAATTATTCTTAAAAATAACTCTGATATTTATGGGTGTGACTATAATTGATAATGACTTTTTAGTATAAGATTCATTTTTTCTTTTCGAGAAAAAATTAGGTCACTAAAATTAATTTGTTAAATAACTCCGGCTCCTACCTATCACAACTATTAAAAGTAATAATTATCCGATATTGATCTAACTAAAAATGAATATATAAATTTATCATTTAAAAATTAAATATTTAAATATGTATAATGTTATAAGTGATTAAATTAAAATTTTTAAAATTAAAATCACTTGAATTCAGGAGGCATAGGATCAGAGGATATAAAACCTTTTGAAACAACTATAAAATTAAGATTTAGCTAACTGGATATGTAATTGAACGTAATATATATATATATATATATATCTAAATGCTGTAGGATTAACATTACTGGGAATGATTTATCTTATCTAATGTATTTTAATATAAAAATATGGAGTAAAACTTCATTTTAATCAGATTAAATATTTTTCAATTTAATCCCTCATAAAATTATTTTTTTAATTTAGATTTTTGTTAAAAATATATTTCTCAATTTGATCTCTCATAAATAAAACTATTATCAATAATTTCTTTTTATCAATTTATTATAAATAAAAATAAAAAATATAATTAACTTATTTTTTGATGGATTATAAATATTATCTTTTTATCAATCTATTGTTAATTTTATTTACAGTAAATTAATGAACAAATGTTATTAATAATAATTTTATTTATAAAAGATTAAATTAATAAATATTTATATGGGTCAAATTAAGAAGACAATTTTATGAATAAATAAATTAAAAAATATTTCATAAAAACAGAATTTTAGTCTAAAATATAATAAAGTAAAATTATCAAACCAATTTCTTCTCATTTAAACTAGTTAATATCCACCTCTCTAACGTACTCTTTCCTTCTAACGTACGCTTTCAAAGCTTTCTCAAAAGTCTCTCACACCCACCCCTACACACACAAATTCACACCACTCACCAGACTTTGATTTTCCCATCCATTTTCTCAGCACCCAAACATGCCTCTCATGTCCACCACCGATCCACAACTCCATCAAAAGTTGCCAAGCCTGCGAATCTCCGTTGTGGAGCCTTCCAATCGAAAGGATGGCGTAAGTGTGACGATTGTGCAAAGCCAACAGGCGCAACCGGACATCGACGATGAGAGCTGCCGGACTCCGACATCAGAAGAAAGCAAAATTCCGGCGACGTTGACCTGTCCGCCAGCACCGCAGCGGAAACCGTCCTTGAAAAGGAAGCTTTCAGAACCAGACGACAAGGTGAAGGTCATCAAGGTGCTGAGAAAGGACCAGCTCGAAGCTTTATTCAGATCCATTGTTCCTCCTAGTCCTCACAAGTTATGCCGCTGCCATAGATGCATTGCGTAAATTACATTTTTTTTTCCTTTATCCCTTCCAATTCTTGTTCTCTCTCTCTCTTTTTAGTTTTTACAAGTATTTTTTGGGTCATATATATTTATATATGATTATGTATAAGATGTGAAATATTATATCCTTAATCTTATCGTTAATTACATCAATATAGTGTTGATTTTTCTCTATTTTATTGCACTTCCTTTAAAAAAAAGAACATATGTAGGCTTCTTATATTAAATTTTGTTTCTTATATAAACATGAAGAGAGCAATCGTATCAATAGTGCCTTTGAAACTCCCCCGCCCCCCCCCCCCCCAAAAAAAAGAAACAGGAAAAATGCTATAAAAAATGGTGAATTTTTCTAAATTTTCATCATGTACATATGTAATTTCCCTTCCTATGTATCTTTTCTATTTTTTTTCTACATGTTTTAGTTGCCATCTTTGGATTTTTTTTTTGGGGTATATTATTGTGTAATGGAGGGATCAAATCAAATCAAAGTAGCTGAAGATTAATAGAAGAAGATCAAGTATTATTATCATATTGAGGAAGAAGATAAGGTTGATGTGGTTGGTAGCTAATGTTACGTATTGGAATCAATTACTGCTAATTCATATTGGAAGGGTTGGATTCTTAATGAGAATTTGGCGTGTTGTTGTTGTTGTTATGGTTGATTAAGAGTGAAAAGATATTTAAGGTAAATTGATCTGTTTTTAATGTGTGTTTGATAACTAGAATGGACGAATGGTGAGATTTTAGTATTTGAAATGGCTTTGGATTGATGAAGAGCTTGTTTTTCTTTGTGTGTGAGAGAGAGAACGTGCTGGGGCAAACTAGTATCTTGTAATATAATTCAAACACTCTGGTACACCTAAGTTTTTGTCTTTTAAGTGAAATACATTAAATACAAGCAAGTATATATATAATATAGGAATTATATTTATTGGATGCCATGTTGGGATCAAACCTTCACTATATGGACTTTTACGAAAATTTGATGGGAAATTTGGCAAAAATTGTCATATGAAATTGGTAAAAACTACGTTTTTATGCTTTTAAAAATGAAATAAAGACAAATATATGGAGGATTTATATTCTAAAAAGAGAGAGAGAGAGAGAGGTATGCGGAAGAAAGGATTACCAGAGGGGAAACCGAAAAGTGAAACCCCTATCTTTATCAACTATGAAATTAAAGTGTTCAAAAAATATTTAACTAGAAGATAAGGGAAAAGCATTTCTATCTTTTATGAGGACAAAAATATGGATGTGTTATTGATTTTTTGATTGAAATTTGTGACTATAAAATAGAATTTCTGCCCATGACCCCTTTTCGAGGACAGAGATAGGCTATTCTATTATGATACTATTATATACTATACCTGCTTCATATAGATATTTGTATTGTTACATGTTTAATTTATATATGTCAGTTCTAATGGTGGCAAAGTCAATTATCATTTGCAATGCTATAAATAAATTTGAGATGTAAGATTATCAACATCAATATGCACAATAGTACATAATTTCTAATATCAATTGTTTAGAAAATAATATGTATTTAGAATAGGCCATTATACATAAGTCACTGAAGAACAAAATTAAGCACCGAATGTTGGCATGCACAGTGCATATGCACCTGGATCCCTTTTAGTAGGAGATAGCTGGAGATTCTACTGCATTTGGTGTATTAATGTGATTTTAATATTTTTTATGGTCTAGAAAATGATATGGGATATCTAAAAATAATCATTGAGAGGATAAAAATTTTAACTGTGAGAAAAAATTACATTTAAAAAATTTTAACACATTTACAATTTTTTGAAATGTGATTTTTTTCACAATTAAAATTTTTGTCCTTCTAATTATAATTTTTAGATATCCTATGTATTTTTTTTACCATCAAAGGCCAAAATGACAGTACCATACCCATAGAGTAAGATCTTATAACAACCTACACTAATACACACTGGACTTAGGGAATAAATGAAGAATAATGAAGATAAATAAGGTTAAGCCTAACCTTAAACTCTCAAGAAGACAAGGAAATTTAAACATTTTAATCATAAATTTAGATTTCTAACAACAGTAATTCCATCTTATATTGATTCAAGATCTAGTTAACTAATACTCGTTGTAATTAACTAAGACTCCATGAAATAGTCACTTAAAACACCTTTGTAGTTGACTGTTTTCATCATTTCTCAAGTACTTTAACTATCACAAATATTACTTGACTATTTAGATTTTAGTCAACTAATACTTGATTTTCTAATTACCAAAAATATGTTGTACTTAACTAAATCCCATGTAGTTAACTAATAATTGAGTTCTTGTCACTGACTAGGTGAAAAAAGCTTGACTTTTTCTCTAGGACACCATAATTCACAAGACTTCATCTATAACTCCTTCTAAGTGGTAATAAGGTACTATAAACGTTTCAAACCGAAAGACACCATTTGACCCATCAAAACCACTAATTTCCAAGAAAGCTGAAATATGGTTGTAATTGAGAATAGGAAACTTTGGATGATTTCTTTACTAGGTTACCTTACTTCAAACCACCTATCTCTTTTACATATTTGACCTTTAACAAGTCAACTATCATATATTCGAATTTTAGGTCATTTGGAGATTATTTGCCTTATGAATAAACTTGAAACTCACAAATGATTCTGATATAGAAAGTGCATCAAGGGCCTAAGTTTAAAGTTCAAGATCCATTGCAAGGAATTGGAGGCCCAATAACAAGATCAAGAGCCAAACAGATGAAAAAGGCACTTTGAAGCCTGATCATGGATTTGTAGGCTAAAGGAGATTGCTTGCATGGGAGATGACATGGTGCCACCCTCAAAGAAAGACACCTTAACTTGAGAACTATCTATGTGCACATGTGGATGGTGACTTAGGCATGAGTATGGCATCCAAATTGGTCTTTAATACAAGTGGCATCAAGACTTAAATTTTTGGATTAGAGAGTTTTTATTTTTATTTGGGCTGGGATTATGTCTAATACAAGAGCCCAATTAGTTCTTGCTTAATGTTAGGTTTGGTTAATAAGGCCTTGGGCCAAAGTTTTTTTTAGTTAATCCATTACATCTTGATTGTAAGAAGGATTCTTAGATTTTAAGTTTTGTTTGCCTATATAAATAGGCTTCTTTTGTATGCATTGAAAAAAAAAGGATAAATGAAAATTTTCTTTTAGGAAGCTATTGTGTTTGCTATCTTGTGTTCTTAAGAGAATACAAACTAGACTTATCAAATGAGTGATCAACCTTTGTAGCATCTTGTGGCTAAAGTTTTAAGAGACAAGTGTTGGGATTTGAAAACACACGCAACAAAGAAAAAGAAAAACAGAACAAGCAAAAATTCCTTTCATGGATCCATCATCTTTACTTAAACTGAAGTTAGGTGATGTAAGACCCTCTAGGAACTTTGTCTTAGGAACCTTCAACAAGATGACACTTTGTCCGGGACAGGTTAAAAAATAAGAATGTTGGTTAAAGGAAAGATCCTAAGAGAACTTGTCTATTAGAACCCTAGCCTCAAGACACCATAAAGGAAGACCAATCCTTTAATAAGTCACATGAACTTTCAGAAAACACAAAGAAGCAAAAGCCTTACAGATAATTGAATAATACTCAAATTCATTTATTCATGATCTTCCAAAATATAGTACAATAGAAAGCTTTTTATAGGTAAAGTTTCTAAAAGACTAAAATCCTAATACAAGTAAAACACTAAAATCTGATTAGAAATATTTTAAATGGTGCCTAAAATCAAGGAACTAGATTAGGATACTAATTTTAACTTAATCTCCAAGATAAGCTCTTTGACCAAGTTCAAAAAATAATAAAATAAATAAAAAACGAAAATCATAAAGAATCCTAGTCAAAACTAATCAGCTTCTTTAAGTAGTCACATGAGATGCTCATGCTTCATTAAAAATCACATGGTTGACACATGATTCTTAATCTCTTGTTATTGGATTCCAATTGGGCCTTGGCACTCCTCTTGTATGTGAATAACTACATTGGGCCTTTAACACATTGGATATTGATTCTAGTTGCTCCATGGACCTTCTTAGGACATTGGGCCTACACTTGGACTTCCACTTTTGCATCTTTAAGGAGATCTCATGTCCAAAGTCTAATTTAGCATGTTTTGAATGGATCAAATATGGATCTTGAGCTTTAAATTTGGGTCGACGTCCAATATAGATATTATCTTGAGCTCTTTGAAATTTTTGGACATATACTTGCACAATTTGGGCCTCCTGAGAATGGGCCATCTCTTCATAAGCCATTTTGTAACATCTGGTCCCTCTATAAACGTGAGAAACGCAATGTTCAGTTTCTCCGTAAACGTCAGAAATAGGTCAAATATAAAAAGAAGCCCTTGAAATAGAAGGAATTGGGGCCAACTAAAATTATAATAAAATTTTAAATATTAAAAAATGAGGATTTGAGGTTTAAGATGCCCAAAAACTAGAGACAGAAGAGATCAGAAAATTTGCCGAGGGAAGTAGGGACAATTTTTGTAATTTCTGAAAAATTTTGAAAACTCATAGGAGGGCTTTTTAAACGAAAAATTTGAGTTTTCTGGGGTTTCTAAAGGCCCTAAATATCATGGGAACTCCTAGAACAGTTGAAACCCCTCTGATGAGCGATTTCGGCTGTTAGTTGACTGAAATTTTGATCGAACGGTTCAGAATGATTTCAGATTTTTTTTTTAAGTGATTCCAAAGGCAATTCTTATGATTAAGAGCCTAAGGAATATGATGGAAAAGACGTATTTCAAAAAGAAGTTGATATGAGCCTAAAATAAGAAAGCCAAGAAAAGGGACTAAAATGAAAAGTTGAAAAAGTATGTTAACTTTACCCTTTTTCCTTTAAAATCACGTCCAACCCTTCTCCTTCCTCTCCATCAACGTTTTTCTGGTCTAAAACAGATTTGAAAGTGGGGCACCACGGGAAGAGAAGAAGGAGGAAAAATTCAAGTCTTTAAGGAGAACAGAGGGAAATTTTTGAAAATTAAGTAAGGAGGCCAAGGAAGGCAAAGAGCAAGTAAAGAAAAGCTAGAAAATAAGGTAAAACTTTCATTCTTTGGTAGTTTCTTCCTCCCCCTTCCTCTTGCACGAATTTGGGCACCATGAGCCCAATTCTTAAGGGCTGTTTTCTGCCCAATTCTTGAAGGGATTAGAGGTTTTAGGTGGCAAGGATTAAGAATAAACTAATAGAATCAAGAAAGGAGCATTAGGAAACAAGATGGAATCAGTAGGGATCCAAATGCTCATTTGCAAATATGATTTTATATGAATGTTTTTAGACTTAATTGAATGTTAAAACATGCTCCTAAGATCCCTAAGAGGCTCCCTATATGCTTCCTCCTTCAAAAAAACAAAGAGAACTCCATGGAAGGCCAATGCACCCATAGTCTCAGCCTAAGCAAGTTCATCTAGCTAGGGAGAGTTTCAAATTTTTCTAAGGCCATTTTTGAGTCATATATGGTGAATGAATATAAGAGGAGGCCTTGGAAAAAATTTAGAACTCAAGGAAAGTGAATTAGGGTCATAGGTTATTATGACCTAAAGAAGCAACATGGTACTAGACCCTTTGTTTTAATGGTGTGGTAGCTCCAAGAGGCTTAAAAGGAGTCAAAAATCATAATTGAGAGGAAAGAATGAGGCCTAGAAGTTATTTGAGGAGTGTTGCTTCATTAGGCACCATTATGGACCATAATGAAGCCTATAGAGTAATCTACGATTTAAGCAAATTGGATAGCTTTAGAATATGTTTCATGAACGTAATTAAACTCGCTTAAATCATGTCTAGGCCAAGAGAAACCATCTCCACAAAATTGTGGGTGTATAGCTGAGGCAAAGGAGGGAAATCCAAGGAGAAAAATGTGTAGATTTGTATAAGGTAGCTCTCTCCACTTTCTCTCATGTATGGATGTGTGTTTAGCTTGTTTTAGAATGTGTGTATGTATATTTTCAAGTTATGAAAAGTATGCTAGCATGCCTTTACATGCCATGATTCTTGATGCCAAGTTATGTTTTAAATGACTACATGATATTTGTATGACTTTGCTTGAGTATGGAGAGGCCAAGAACTCTTTCCTTTGGTGAGGATGGGCCAAGAACCCTTGAGTTTGGTTGAGACAAAGCAAAGAGTCTCCTAAAAGCAAAGTGGGCTCCCAAGAGTATGGTTGAGTCCAAAGCTCTTAAAGAAGGGTGAAGCAAGTCCAAAATTCATGAGGAGAAGTGTGAGGCCAATCCAAATGCTTGGGGAACTCTTGAATGTCTTGTATGATTGATTCACATGCTAAGGTTGCTTTGAAAATATCCATGATTTCCATTTTTCCATACATGCATTTGAAAAGCTTGCTTTATACCTATTATATGTGATTGAATGGGAGATGAGCTATTAGAATTCTTTGAATCTCATCCCTTCCTCTCCAATATCCTAATATACTAGGTGGGCCAAGTGAACAAAGACCTCACCCACCAAGCTTGAAGATAGGGAAATTGGCAAAGGATTTGTGAAATAGTCATTTTGTCAATCCTTTGTTATCAAAAGATGTAATCTAATGATATACATGGTGTATGCACTTATGAATACTTGTAAATGGATGTACATATTGTATATGTATGAGAATTAGAACTATATTGAATGATGTAGCAAGTTTTTTGTATGAATAGCAAGATCTTGGCATTATGTACATGGTGTATGTTTTGGTGTGGGAGAGTGAGTTTTACAAATCTGGGTTGTTAGACATTTGAGTCATGTTTGATAGCCTATGTTGATGCTTTCCCATGTGCTCATAGAGCCTTAGGAGTAGGAGAAGCAAATTTGAACCCTTTGAGCCCTCTTTTAATACAAAAAATTGTCACTTTGCCCCCTTATTGGTATGACCAAATGACCTCTTCTTGACTTGAAATTTATCATGCAATTAGATATTGCCTAGAGCTTTTTGGGAAGCTAAAGATCAAGTTATTTGGAGGTCTTTGGAATTTTCTATGATTTTTCAAAGTTGGTATCAGAATTTCGGATTTGCACCAATACTGTTTATTTGGTCAGTTGTGTAATTGTGTCATCCGAGGGGCAAGCGTGGTCCAATAGATACAAAATTTTATAGGAATAAACTAGAAATTCACAGTGACTTGTAGCAACTAGAAGCACCTCATTTGGAGGTCTAGAGAGGGAGATATGAATTTTTGAAATTATATTGGTATCATTTGCATAGATTGGATTTTTTTGGAATTAATTGGACATTTTTTAAGTTTGTATCAGTAAACTATGACAGCATCAGGACCCAGTTCGACCTCTGGACCATTTCACATGTCAAACCTCTGTGTGTAGGATGTTATGACTTGTACATATTTTTTTTTATGAAGTAGACATCCCAATATTTCTAGAATGACCAAGATTGTATGTTTTTTATTTTTTTAGATTTAATTATAATTTTTCAAAGTTTGCCCAGAAAGGAGGCCAATTCTGGCCGAGAATGAAACTTCATTTTCCACCTCCCAATTCGGTTTTCATGAGTTGTAGGCAAGTTTTTATGATACAAATGAGTTGTAATAATGAAATTAAATATGAGGAAGCATAGTTTGAGCTCACACGATCCACGTGACATTGAAATAAATTTTTAGATACGACGCAACGCAAAAATATTCATTATTTTCTCTTGCTTTTCTATGACAAACTTACATTCTCCATGATATTAAGTCATTAAAAGGCATGGGATAAGCTATAATTTATGGTGTTACACATTTGGACTTGAATCATGCGCTTTTGAATGATTTGGGTTTCTTGATGGATGAGAGCTTCTCGAGTTTGTTGTGCTCTAATGGACATGCCTACTGGTATTATATCATTAGGTAAAAAGGAATGTACCTCTAGCATACAAAATTTATGCCTTTCCTTCCAATTAGTTATGTTTGGATTTCAAGGTGCTGCTCCTCTCGAAACAACACCCTCTACTAGTATTCACACAAACGGGATCTCCAACGTGAACGGTGTGTTAGCACCACGTCACATGAATGTACCTCTCTAAACTCGCTCACAAAAACCATACGATTTCTCAAGTGTGCAACAGATCTCATCTGATGGAGGTGAGATAGGAGATTTGAAGAAGCTTGAACAAAATCAAGAGCTTGGAAACAAAAGGGCTGGATGTGACTCTAAAAGATGGCCAACTAAAGATCCATTGCAAGGTATGGGAGGCCCATGCACAAGATCAAGAGTCAAAGCTATGAAGGAGGCCTTGAATGGAGTGATCCAAAAACTAATAAACTTGGAGTCCATAGTCTTAGCTGAATATGAAGCCCAAAAGGAACAAATTGGCATACAGATTATTTCATTCCTACAAGATGCTAGCCCAAGCCCAAAGGGAGCCTAATTGAAGGAGTCTAGCCATTTTCCACAAAATCAGCCATTTTCCACAAAATTCTCTTAGTTTTATTTTGTTTTAATTTGATTGTTGCTGTTTCAGATTTTTAGGCACCATTCTTAGTGAATTTGTTTAGATTTAAATTTCTTTTATGTAACCTAGGAATTATTCTATTTAGGGTTTTATTTTTCAAATGCCTATATAAGGCCCACTTGTACTCCAAGAATGGCAGATTGAATGAATTATCTTTTTAGAATCATTTCTGATTTGTGAGGTTTCTCTTGTGGCCTTTGTGTGCTGGAGAAAATCTTTGACTTATCAAAGGAGTGGTTTCCTTTGTGGCATCCCGGATTAGGGTTCTAAGAGACGGGTTCTCTTAGGGTTCAATTCCATTGACCAACATCTCTTCTTCTTCTTCTTCTTTGTTTTCTGTTCTTTGTTGCTTATATTGTCCATATTATTTGTTCTTGTGCTGCATGCCAAAATTCGACCACTGATCCATGTTATTTGGGGTTTCTAGAACGGGTTTCTAAGGGATCTCACATCATATGGTATCAGAGCATTGGTTGAGGTTAGCTTCATCCACTTTTTCTTTGTTCTTTTCCTTTATTTCATTTGATTAGTTTCTGTTCGTTCTCATTTTCGTGCGGCTGTTTCTGGTGTTTTCCTTCTTATTTTTGGACGTATAATAGGTCTTTCTTGTGTCTCAAGATCTCTTCTTTCTTCTCGTTTTGGAATCACATCAATCTGATTTTTCTAGAGCAAGTTATAGCTGTTTCTTGCATGCATGTCATTCTGATCTTTCAGAAATCTTGTGTTCTGTTTGCAAATTTCAGCACCTGAGATTCGAAAAAAAAAAAAAGAGAGAGTATATTTCAGTGAAAAAAAAGAAAATAAAAGAAGGAAAAGTTGCAAAAAAAGAAAAAAGAAAAAAAAAGGAAGTCAAAATCTGTGAAAAAGAAAGTTGTACTGGAAATTATAAATTGTTGACTTAAATTGCAATTGCTGAAGACCATCTATTCTTGGAATTATCATTTTTGATTCCTTGAGTTGATCTGGTCATTAAATGTCATATTGTGCACAATTCATAAAAGGAAATTTGCATTCATTCACCTTGTTCTAAATTTCAAATTTCTGATTGCTTCATTACTGCTTTCAGATTCCAATTTCCTTTCCATCCTTTCCTCTTGATAATTAATCATTTAACCATTTGTTCTCCCATAATCTGCCATATACCATTTGTTCCATAAATTCATTGTCTTTATTTCCTTTCCTAGTCACTTGCTGTATTTTCCATTGGCTGCACCTACGATTTTTTTTTTAAATGTTGGACTTTTGTTGTCTCTTGGAGAACTTTGCATCTTGAATTCTAATTTGAGATTGCCACTTCAGTTGCTACTTCTTTTGATTTGTTGGATTTAATTTAGTACACTATAGGAAGCAAGTTGAGAGGAAAAAGGCAAGAGTGTTTTCATCATTGTAAAAGCCATTACAAGTGTGAAACACGAGTGAATTTGCATCATTTAGAGTGAAACACGAGAGGGAGTGGTCAGGTCCTTTCTCTTGCTATTCACTAACATTTCAGGTGCCAATCATGTCTGAAAGTGAAGATAACCAAGTTGACCTTAAATTGTTCATCAAATCTGTTCAAGAACAATTCAAGAGGCTAAATACTAGGTTGGATCAAATAGATTCTTCTTCTTCCAATAGCAAGGCAAGACATGGTAAAAACATTCTAGGAGGAGATGAATCTGATTTTGAGGAGGAAAGCCAACATGAAAGAGTTAGGAGAGCTCCACCTCAAAAGAAAGATGCATTTAGTAATATCAAGATGAAAATCCCTTCCTTTCAAGGGAAAGATGATCCTGATGTATACCTTGAATGGGAAAGAAAAGTTGAAACATTTGACTGCCAATCTTTTTCAGAGGAAAGTAAAGTAAAATTAGCTGCTTTGGAGTTTACAGATTATGCAAGCCTATGGTGGGATCAATTAACCACTAGTAGGAGGTGTTCTGGAGAGGGTCCAATTCGGTCTTGGCTAGAAATGAAGGCTCTCATGAGGAAGAGATTTGTCCCTACCCATTACTATAGGGATGTGCACAAAAGGCTCCACAAAATCAAACAAGGATCTATGAGTGTGGAAGAATATTTTCAGCAAATGCAAATTGCCATGATCAAAGCTGACATTGAGGAAGATTCAGAAGTTACAATGGCAAGATTTCTTGGTGGCTTAGACCCTGAAATTGCTACAGAAGTTGAATTGCAAAACTACCTTGATATGGAAGAGTTGTTGCATAAAACCATTAAGGTGGAGAAGCATTTTAAAGCAAAACAGAAATTGAAATCACATGCTAGTTCCAACAAAGACTTCAAGTCCTCCTTCAAGTTTAAGGGAGAGACCAAGTCTAGAGAGGAGAATAAGTTGAAGATGCAAACACCTACTTCTAAAGGTAAATCTGAACCTAAATCTTCTTCTAGTTCTTCTAAAATTAAATGCTTTAAATGTCAAGGTTTTGGTCACATTGTTTCACAATGTCCAAATAAAAGGACTATGATTTTGCTTGAGAATGGTGTTGTTACTAGTGAAAGTAGTGGTGATGAAGAAGTGGAAGCTGAGTTGAGCTCCAATGAAGGCGATGAATCTGATGTGGAGGTAGCTGAAGCTGTATTTGGTGAGGTTCTAGTGTCAAGGCGTGCTCTTAGCATTCAACCTAAAGAAGAGCTTGAAAAAGAACAACAAGAGCATATATTTCACACTAGGTGTTTTGTTAACAACAAGGTATGTAGTCTTATCATTGATAATGGGAGCTGCACTAATGTTGCTAGTACCTTGTTAGTTGAAAAGCTATGTTTACCAACTAGAAAACACCCCACTCCTTATAATTTGTTGTGGTTCAATGATAATGGGGATGTTAAAGTTACTAAACAGGTTGTTGTAGCATTTTCCATAGGAAGTTACCATGATGAGGTTTTGTGTGATATAGCTCCTATGTATGCTGGACACTTATTATTGGGTAGACCTTGGCAATTTGATAGGAAAGTTAAGTATGATGGTTATACTAACAGGTATTCTCTTGAGTTTAATAAGAAAACCATTATGCTAACCCCTCTTAGACCCTTGCAAGCATATGAGGATCAAAAGCGAATTACTCAAGAATGCAAGCTAAGAGAGAAAGAAAAGAAAGTGCGTGAGAAAGAAAGAAAAGAAAGTGAAATGGAGAAAAAAGGAAAGAGAGCTACTGAAAAGAAAAGTCAAGAGAGTGAAGAAAAGAAAGTAACATTATTTTCTGGTAGAGGAGAGATTAAGAGGGCTTTATGTAGTGAGACATCTTTTGTACTTTTGTATAAGGATGTTTATCTAACTCTTAGTGACCTTGATGAATCTCTTCCTTCTAGTGTTTTGAGTTTGTTGCAGGAATATAAAGACTTGTTTCCGGAAGAGGTACCGGATGGATTGCCTCCCATAAGAGGCATTGAACATAGGATTGATTTTATTCCTGGAGCATCTCTTCCTAATCGACCTGCTTATAGGGCAAATCCAGAAGAGACCAAGGAAATTCAGAGACAAGTGGAAGAACTCATGAAAAAGGGGTTTGTGAGAGAGAGCCTTAGTCCATGTGCTGTTCTGGTAATACTTGTGCCCAAGAAGGATGGCAAATGGAGGATGTGCGTGGACTGCCGAGCCATTAACAAAATCACAGTTAAGTATAGATATCCCATTCCTAGACTTGATGACATGCTTGATGAGTTGCATGGTGCTTGCTTGTTTTCAAAAATAGATCTTAGAAGTGGTTATCATCAAATTAGGATGCAAGAGGGTGATGAGTGGAAGACTGCATTTAAGACTAAGTTTGGTTTGTATGAATGGCTTGTTATGCCCTTTGGCTTAACTAATGCTCCTAGTACATTCATGAGCTTAATGAATCATGTGTTTCACCCTTACATAGGAAAGTTTGTTGTTGTGTATTTTGATGACATTCTTGTGTTTTCTATGAATCTAGAAGAGCATGTTAAGCATTTGCATTCTGTGTTTATTATTTTGAGAGAAAATAAACTCTTTGCAAATTTAGAAAAATGCTCTTTCTGCTTGGATTCTATTGTTTTCCTTGGTTTTGTTATAGGTAGTGATGGCCTCCGGGTGGATGAAGAGAAGGTGAAGGCAATTTGAGAGTGGCCAACATCTAAGAATGCTAGTGAGGTGAGGAGTTTCCACGGACTTGCAAGTTTCTACCGACATTTTGTAAAGGACTTCTCAACCCTTGCTGCACCTTTAAATGAGCTGGTAAAGAAAAATGTTGTCTTTAAATGGGGTGAGGCACAAGAGGCAGCTTTTAACACTTTGAAAGATAAATTGACCAATGCCCCTCTTCTTATTCTTTCTGATTTCTCTAAAGTTTTTGAAGTTGAATGTGATGCCTCTGGAATTGGTATTGGTGCTGTTTTGATGCAAGAGTCTAGGCCTATTGCTTACTTTAGTGAAAAGCTAAGTGGTGCTTGTTTGAATTATTCAACTTATGACAAGGAATTGTATGCTTTAAAAAGAGCTCTGGAACATTGGCAACATTATTTATGGTCTAAGGAATTTGTTTTGCATTCTGATCATAAGAGTCTTCAATACCTAAAGACTCAGGATAAGTTGAATAACAGGCATGCTGTGTGGCTTGAATTCATTGAGTCATTTCCTTATGTACTTAAACATAAAAAGGGAAAAGAAAATGTTGTGGCTGATGCTTTGTCTAGGAGGTATAGTCTCATTACATCTATGTAAGCTAGGTTAATTGGTTTTGAATCTTTCAAAAGCATGTATGAATGTGATGCTGATTTTGTTGAAACTTGGAAGTTGTGTGAAAAACATGGTGCTCATGATTTCTTTAGATTTGATGGTTTCTTGTTTAAAGGAAATAAATTGTGTGTGCCTGTTTGTTCTATGCGTGAGCTTTTGGTTAAAGAATCTCATGGGAGTGGTTTGATGGGACACTTTGGGATAGAAAAGACTTTATCCATGTTGAAGGACCATTTTTATTGGCCTCATCTGCATAGGGATGTGATTGCTATATGTAAAAGGTGCATTGCATGCAAGCACGCTAAATCTAAGATGCAACCACATGGTTTGTATACTCCTTTACCTGTTCCTTCTCATCCTTGGGTAGATATTTCAATGGATTTTGTGCTTGGATTGCCTAGAACATCTAGTGGAAAGGATAGCATATTTGTTGTTGTTGATCGATTTAGTAAAATGGCTCATTTCACTGCTTGCTCAAAAACAAATGATGCTGTCCATATTTCTGATTTGTTTTTCAAGGAGATTGTTAGATTGTATGGTTTGCCCCGATCTATTGTGAGTGACCGTGATGTTAAATTTGTTAGTCACTTTTGGAAAACTTTGTGGGCTAAGCTGGGTACAAAGCTTGTGTTTTCTACAGTTGCACATCCTCAAACGGATGGACAAACCGAAGTGGTGAATCGAACACTTTCTTCCTTATTGGGTGTTGTAATTCAAAAAAATTTAAAGAATTGGGAAAAGTGTTTGTCTCACATTGAGTTTGCATATAATCGTGCCTTGCATTCTACAACTGAGTTTTCTCCTTTTGAGATTGTATATGGTTTTAATCCTTTGACTCCCTTAGATCTACTTCCTTTGCCTTGTAATGAGTTTGCTGACCTTGAAGGTGCAAAGAAAGCTAAGTTTGTGCAGGATCTTCATGCTAAGGTTAAGGCGAACATTGAGCGCAAGAATGAGCAATATGCTCAACATGCTAATAAAGGCCAAAGGAAGGTTATCTTTGAACCAGGAGATTGGGTGTGGGTTCATTTGAGGAAAGAAAGGTTTCCTGAACAAAGGAAGTCCAAATTACACCCAAGAGGCGATGGTCCTTTCCAAGTGTTGGAAAGAATAAATAATAATGCATATAAAATTGATTTACCTAGTTCTTATGGGAATGTAAGCGCAACTTTCAATGTGGCTGACCTTTCTCTTTTTGATTTTGCAGATTTGAGGACGAATCCTTTTCAGGAGGGAGGGAATGATGGAGGTGAGATAGGAGATTTGAAGAAGCTTGAACAAAATCAAGAGCTTGGAAACAAAAGGGCTGGACGTGACTCTAAAAGATGGCCAACTAAAGATCCATTGCAAGGTATGGGAGGCCCATGCACAACATCAAGAGCCAAAGCTATGAAGGAGGCCTTGAATGGAGTGATCCAAAAACTAATAGACTTGGAGTCCATAGTCTTAGCTGAATATGAAGCCCAAAAGGAACAAATTGGCATACAGATTATTTCATTCCTACAAGATGCTAGCCCAAGCCCAAAGGGAGCCTAATTGAAGGAGTCTAGCCATTTTCCACAAAATTCTCTTAGTTTTATTTTGTTTTAATTTGGTTGTTGCTGTTTCAGATTTTTAGGCACCATTCTTGGTGAATTTGTTTAGATTTAAATTTCTTTTATGTAACCTAAGAATTATTCTGTTTAGGGTTTTATTTTTCAAATGCCTATATAAGGCCCACTTGTACTCCAAGAATGGCAGATTGAATGAATTATCTTTTTAGAATCATTTCTGATTTGTGAGGTTTCTCTTGTGGCCTTTGTGTGCTAGAGAAAATCTTTGACTTATCAAAGGAGTGGTTTCCTTTATGGCGTCCCGGATTAGGGTTCTAAGAGACGGGTTCTCTTAGGGTTCAATTCCATTGACCAACATCTCTTCTTCTTCTTCTTCTTCTTCTTCTTCTTTGTTTTCTGTTCTTTGTTCTTTGTTGCTTATATTGTCCATATTATTTGTTCTTGTGCTGCATGCCAAAATTCGACCACTGATCCGTGTTATTTGGGGTTTTTAGAACGGGTTTCTAAGGGGTCTCACATCATCATCTCTCTCTCTCTCTCTCTTATATGAAAAAGATAAATCAATTTCACTCTCTTCCCTTTCTCTTATTTGGGTGGTTTGTGGCCCCCCTTTTTTTTATTTTTAAAAGGTTGTAAGAAACCCTAGCATCCCCTTTTATAAGAGAGCATTGCTTGGTCAAATTTCAAAATTAATATATATATATATATTAAATATATTAAATACATATATATTAATTTCGTCCACCATCTTATCAGGAGAGAATGCATTATCCTATCATAAATAGAATAATCTCCTATTCGAAGTAAAAAACTATCTAGAGAGCAAATACATTGAATGTGGATACTATATTCATTGAATCTAGACACCTTCTAGATTTAATAAATCTAGACATTGTAGCTCATGTTGGCCCATTTTTGTGTGCGACCCTATACCTATATAATGTTTACAATAGACCTAAAACTCTTTTTAGCCCACAAGTTATGAGTAGCCTCTAGCAAGACATTATGATTATTTAAATTATATAAGGATTGATGATCCAATGTAACCTATCCTATAGTCCATGTCAAGTCCCTTTTGTCACACAATATCTAGGTCAAGTATCATGGAGATTTCATCCTTGTATTGCTTGCCACGCTTTCTTGATCTCTAAATAAACTGTCAAAACAAATTAAACTCCTTTCTTTTAAGCACAACCATGCATTTTATTTTAGTCTTACTTTAGCGAGAGAAACAAATCCCATCTTGACTACTCATCTTCCTCTATATGTATCTCATTATATCCGATCAACCTTTATGATCACTCAATTAAAAGCGACTTTTGATTATTTCAAAGTACAACGTTCTTTATGTAAGAATCTATGGCAGTCTCAGGTCTAAGGGCTTAGTGATATAGTTATAGATGAGATACGCTTATGACCTAGTCCATGTAGCTATCTCATGACGGGTCGGTCTAGCACCTTGGTCCCTAACAAGTGCTAATGACTTTGATTTGTATTTGCATACATGATCATCAATCAAAATCATACTAGTCTTAATTCATTATTGCTTCCATAATGATGATCAATTAGAAATATTTAGGATAATTATAATTACCAAAGGATCTTATTATATGGCAAACATGCAAATAATATAATAATGATAATAAAAATATTTATTAAATCAAGATAATGTTTATAGTAAATTGATAGGTCTAAGGGACAATCTCTAACAATAGGTTCCCTTAGGATTCTACCTCGATTATCTTCTTATTTTCTAGCTGGTCCTTAGGCATGACCTATGTTAGTTGGGGTTCCTAGAACAAGTGATGCAGTGCCAAGAGGCATGCCCATTGGAGCACAACAAGTTTAAGAAGCCCTCATCCATCAAGAAACTAAATCATTTAAGAGGGCATGATTTAGGTTTGAATGGCTCATGAAGGTATGGCCTATGCTCAAGAGGCCTAAATTGTGCTAGTATATGTCTAAGAACTTCAAAGAACTCAAGATAATTTCTATGTTGGACGTCGGCCCAAGTTTAGAGCCTAAGATCCATATTTGATCAATTTAGAACATGCTAGATGTCACTCAATTTTGGTGAATGCTTTTATCATCATTTCATGGAGTTTTCAAATGATTAATGGGTCAATCTTGAATCTTAAACTCTCAGCTTTCACATCATTTTAGAATCATCCTTATCGGAGTTTCCAAACATGAGATAGAGCTAAAAAGAAGCAATACATCAGGCATGCTGATCTTGGAGCTGAATTGGACTTTGGACATGAGATCTCCTTAAAGATGCAAAATTGGAAGTCCAAGTGGAAGTCCTAAGAAGAGTCCATAGAGCAACTAGAGCCAATATCCAATATATTGAAGACCCAATGCAACTAATACACATTTGGAAGAGTCCAAAGAAACCTTAATCATGTCAATTGGAGCCCAAATGCATGGCATATGGATTCGTGGGAGTTCCAGAACATGATACATCTTAATGCAAGCCCAAATGGATGCCCAAAGAAGCCATGGAAGTTTGTGAACGTGAATAATAAATGCCAACACTTATTAAAGTTGTGCTTACATGGAAAATGTCTTACATGGCGGATGATATGGATGATTGCCTATGTGGCATATGACGTGGCATGTGATGTGGCATTCTTGAAGACATATCAACTTGTGACATGGAGTTGCTGATTACATTAATTAGTTTCCATTTTATTAGTTGCTTAGAACTTGCAATTTAAGTTATTATGTTTTTAGAAAGTGTTAGTCAGATTTTATTTGTTGCCTTTTTGTTGATTGTATGGTGTCATTCTTAGCTCATATTATTTCCAAATTCTTGTAAAAGATGATGCCATCATTCGAATAGTAATTTAGAAAATTTTTAGAGTCCAATTGTGATGCGAAATTAAAGGGGTGGCCCAATCTTCACGGCGTAGGTTAAGTAAAAGGATGGTTCAAGACCTGGCGGAAGCAAGTGGCCAACCAACGTTAGAGGAACGTTGACCTGCGACTTAGACTGCACGCCTAACCATGAACACAATGAACTAACCCACACAACGACACACCCGGGTTGAAGCACGAATTGGGGGCTTTTGTGAACTTGAATCACCAACCTAGAGATAGGTTAACAAGACAAATGTTTCACAAGAACAAGGGAAAGATAACTCTCACAATTTGGAAAAAATACTCAGAATAATTCTATTACTTCAATCATCGTCTTCCAATTGAATACAAAGCTGGCCTATTTATAGGCAAAGGAAATCCAAAACTTGAATACTAAGCAAACTCTAAAAGTAAGACTTAAGAAACTTCCTAAAACATAATGCCCAAGGTGTGACTATTCACGTGCACTGTTCATCCAAAAGTAGAAAGAAAATAACCTAAATAAATGGAAACAAATCAGCCCTAAAAGAAATAGAAACAAATAATTCTGAAATAATAAAGAAATAAAACTTTCTAAAATAGAAACTAATTAATACTAATGGGCTGGACATCTTACATTTGAAGTACTATTTACGTCCTCTAGCTTCAATGGGCTCTTTAAGCATCAACTTGGGCTTGAATAAGCATGATTAAGGCTCTATTTGCTTCCTCAAAGCATGCACTAACATTATGGGCTTCTAAATCAGCAAATTGAAGTCCAATTGCTTTTTGTAGATGTTTAACTCTTCCTCTTATCATTGGGCCATCTATCATCAAGTCCTTCTCCACACGAGCATCCTTCTCCACATGAGTCTGGTTCATATCATCCTCCCCCTCTTGAAAAGGAGTCGTCCTTGACTCTTCAAAGTCTACACCAAAATAAGGGGAAAGGTCAGAAATATTAAAAGTAGTACTTACACCATACTCACCTGGTAAATCTATCTTGTAGACATTATCATTAATTCTCTATGGAGGCATAAGTTTAGACTTTCTTTTGTCAGGAAACCTCTCTTTTTCTAAAGTGCAACCAAACCAAATCTCCTGGTTCAAAGACAACCCTCTTTCGCCCCTTATTAGCACGTTCTACATATTGTTGAATCATCCTCTCAATGTTTTGTTTTGCTTTCTCATGGATTTACTTAACAAACTCAGCACATTTCTGTCCATCCATATTGATTCTTTCCTGCAAAGGCAAAGGAACTAAGTCAATGGGTGCAAGAGGATTAAAACCATATACAATCTCAAATGATGAATATTTAGTAGTGGAATGAACAGCCCTATTGTATGCAAATTCGACATGTGGTAGACACTCCTCCCAATTCTTCAGATTCTTTTTAACCATAGTTTGTAACAAAGAAGATAATATCCTATTAACAACTTCAGTTTGTCCATCAGTTTGCGGATGACAAGTAGTAGAGAATAGCAATTTAGTTCCAAACTTGCTCCACAAAGTCTTCCAAAAATAGCTTAGAAACTTAGCATCACGATCTGACACTATAGTCCTCGGAATCCCATGAAACCTCACAACTTCTTGAAAGAACAAATTAGCAATATTAGAAGCATCATCAACCTTATGACATGCAATAAAGTGTGCCATTTTAGAAAACTTGTCCACCACAACAAAAATAAAGTCCCTCCCCCTCTTAGACCTAGGTAATCCCACAATAAAATCCATGGAAACATCTTCCCAAGATATCAAAGGTTTCAATAATGCCAAAGTGTCCCATTAAACCTCCTGAATGTGCTTCCTTCATTAATAACATGCGCAGAGAACAATTAGGAATGCAAAGCTTATCAACACGAAACAAGAATCCTTGATGCAAGTAGAATTTGTCCCAACCAACTCCAGGTTTGCAATAGTTAAAAGCTTCACCAAAATCAACATCATTAGTATATAATTCCTTGATGAACTCAAAACCAATAACCTTAGAGTCTAACATGGAAAGAAGAACATACCTACGTGAAAGTGCATTAGCAATAATATTCTCCTTACCTTTCTTATGCTTAATCACATATAGGAAAGATTCAATGAATTCAACCCAACTAGTGTGTCTTCGATTCAATTTGTTTTGGCTCTTAATATGTTTTAGAGTCTCATGGTAAGAATGTATGACAAATTCTTTAGGCCACAAATAATGTTGCCAAGTTTCCAATACTCTAACTAAAGCATATAACTCCTTATCATATGTAGGATAGTTAAGAGTAGGACCACTTAGCTTTTCGCTAAAATATGCAATAGGCTTATGATACAATACCAGTAGGCATACCCATTGGAGCACAAAAAGTTCAAGAAACCCTTATCTATCAAAAACTTCAAAGAGTTCAAGTGGCCCAAATTATGCACTATGTCCAAAAATTTCAAAGAGCTCAAAATAATATCTATGTTGGATGTCGACTTAAGTTTAGAGCCCAAGATCCATATTTGATTAATTCAAAATATGCTGAATTGGACTTTAGACATGAAATCTCTTTAAAGATGCAAAAGTAGAAGTCCAAGTGGAAACCCAATGTCCTAAGAAGGTCCATGGAGATGTTGAAGGCCCAATTTAGTTATACACATACAAGAGGAGTGTCAAGGCCCAATTGGAGTTCAATTGCAAGAGATTAAGAATCATGTGTTAACCATGTGATTTTTGATGAAGCATGTGCATCCCATGTGACTACTTAAAGAAACTAATTAGTTTTGACTAGGAATCTTTTTGAATTTTGTTTTTTATTATTATATTATTTTTTGGACTTAGTCAAGGAGCTTATCTAGGAGTTAAGTTAAAATTAATATCCTAATCTTGTTCCTTGATTGTAGGCACTATTTAAAATATTTCTAATCCGATTTTAGAGTTTTAGTAGTTTTATTAGGATTTTAAGACTTTTAGAAATTTTGCCTATAAAAGGCTCCCTATTGTACTCTATTTTTAGAAGATCATGAATGAATGAATTTGAGTATTATTCAATACTTTGTGAAGCTTTTGCTTCTTTGTGTTCTCTGAGAGTTCACGTGACTTATCAAAGGATTGGTCTTTCTTTGTGGCGTCTTGAGGCTAGGGTTCTAAGAGACAAGTTCTCTTAGGATCTTTCCTTTAACTAACATTCTTGTTTCTAGCCGGTCCCGGACAAAGTTTCAAATTGTTGAAGGTTCTCTAGGGCATGTTCCTAATGGGCCTTGCATCATTTGGTATCAGAGCTTTGGTTCGCTAGTACAAGGAATATCTTTGTGTTTTCCTACCGTTGTTCTTCATATTTTCTTTCCTTCCATTTGTATTACCTTTTCATCTTCACCTTTGTCTTTCATCTTCTTCTTTCTTCCATTGTTGTGTACCTCCATCCTTATTCAAAATAAAAAATAAAAAAAAATTCGAAAAAGAAAAATTCAAAAAAGAATTCAAAAAAAAGTGAAAAAAAAGAAAGGGAGAAAAAAAAAAGAAAAAAAAATGGAAATTGCAAAGTGTGCAAATTCAAAAGCTTGGAGTTAATTTCCTAATTGGAGTTAGTTTCCTAATTGGAGTTAGTTTCCTAATTGGAGTCAATTTTCTAATTGGAGTTAATTTCCTAATTGGAGTTAGTTTCCTAATTTTCAGATTTTCTTAAAGTCGGTTTCCTAATTTCCTAAGTAGTTTTCTAGTTTTAAAGTTTCCTATTTTTTTAAAATTTTTCCTTTTCTTTTCCTTCCTTCCAAGCCATCCAAACCTCCCCTTCCTCCTTTTTTTTTTCTTTGCTCCTTCCCTTTTTGTTACACACCCCTTTTTTTGAATTTGTTTGATTCTTTTGGAATTTTCATTTTAGGATTCTAGTTTTTTTGATTGCCAGTAGTTTGATCTTTTCTTTTGATTTGCTTGTGACTTGCTTAAAACACTTGTAAGAAGCAAATTGTTGAGTGGTAAAAGGCAAGAGTGCAATTAACGTTAATGAAAAAGCCAAAAAGAGAGTTAAACACGAGTGGACTTATCATCTTTTGTGTGTAAACACGTGAGAAGAGTGTGTAAGGTCCTATTCCTTCTTTTTTTCTTTGACTAACTTTTCAGGTGATAAGATGTCCAATGAGTATAAATTCCTTGAAGAGGCTAACAAAGAGCAATTCAAGCAAACTTGTGCATGGTTAGATGCATTCCAATCCAATTCCAACTCTACAGGACAAGATAAGGAATGATTTCCATACTAGATGCCTTATCAAAGAGAAAGTTTGATAGAGTACCACGGAGCTTCAATGACCATCTTCAAAGAGACCATGCGTGGCATAACCATCAAGGAAAGCTTGGGCAAGTTGCTGAACATGAGCATCAATTTTCAGACCAAACCTGGAATAATTAGTTTCTATTTTAATGATTTGAATAAGGCCATGTGGTCAATTAAGTTTTTAGAAAGTCTTATTTCCTTATTATTTCATAATTGATTTGTTTCCATTTCTTTTAGGGGTTGATTTGTTTCCATTTATTTAGGTTATTTTCTTTCTATTTCCGATGAACAGTGCACGTGAACAGTGCACAACCTTGGGAATTATGTTTTAGGAAGTTTCTTAAGTCTTACTTTTAGGGTTTGCTTAGTATTCAAGTTTTGAATTTCCTTTGCCTATAAATAGGCTATCTTTGTATTCAATTAAGAAGCAATGAGATGAATAAATAGAATTTTCTTTTCAGGACTTATGTTCTGTTTTTATGAGGTTCCTCTTGCTCCTTGAGCGATGGAGTGAATTTAACTCGGACTTATCAAAGGAGTGGTCTTCCTTTGTGGCGTCTTATGGTTAGGGTTCTAAGGGACGAGTTCTCTTAGGGTCTTACCCACTTGACCAACTATCTTTGTTTATACGTGTTCTTATTCTTTACTAGTATTTTTGTCTTCTATTTGCGTGATTGTGTTCTTGAATCTTGCATGATCTGGGTTATGTTGTCAAAAAGAAGGTTCCTAGGACTTATTCTTACGGGGTCTCTCATCAAAGTTTGCAGCGTGGCTATTGATAATAGTAGCTATATAAATGTTGATAATACCTTACTAGTTGAGAAATTAAACTTACCTACTATAAAGCATCCTAGGCCCTATACATTGTTGAAGGGTAGTGCTGAGTTTAGGGTTAATAAGCAAGTTTTGATTTCTTTCTCCATTGGTAAATATCATGATAAAGTATTATGTGATGTGGCTCCTATGTGTTATGGACATATTATACTTGGTAAACCATGGAAACATGTGAGAAAAGCTAAATATGTCAAGCATAAGCACAAATATTGCTATTGCTATTCATTTGTATTCAATGAAAAAAATCATGTATTAGTACCTCTTGATCCTATGGATGCTTATGAGGATCAAATGAGAATAATACAAGCATACAAAACGAAAGAAAAAGAGAGAGAACATGAGTTAGAGAGAGAAAAAGATGAGTTTGAAAAAGAAAAGAATGTGAGTGAAAAGAAAGAGCTAGAAAGTTGTGAGAAAAGTGAGAAAAGCATGAGTGTGAGCTTATTTGATGAAAAAAGAGAGGTTGAGAGAGTGTGTTTTGTTTATCTACTAACAATCTTAACCCATCTTTGCCTATTGTTGGTTCTAGCTCCTTGCAGGTATGTGGAGATTTATTTCCAAAGAAGCCACCCAATGGACCCTCATCTTCAACTAGCATTGAAAAGAGTTGTGATTGCTTAGATTTGTTCCCTAAGAAACCACTTAATGGCAAAGATTCGAGGACGAATCTTTTCAAAGAGGGAGGGAATGATACAATACCAGTAGACATACCCATTGGATCACAAAAAGTTCGAGAAACCATCATCCATAAAAAACTTCATGGTTAACACATGATTCTTAATCTCTTGCAATTGGACTCCAATTGGGCCTTGACACTCCTCTTGTATGTGTATAACTACATTGGGCCTTCAACATATCCATGGACCTTCTTAGGACATTGGGCTTCCACTTGGACTTCCACTTTTGCATCTTTAAAGAGATTTCATGTCTAAAGTCCAATTCAGCATATTTTGAATTGATCAAATATGGATCTTGGGTTCTAAACTTAGGCCGACATCTAATATAAATATTATCTTGAGCTCTTTGAAATTTTTGGACATAGTGCATAATTTGGGCCACTTGAGCTCTTTGAAGTTTTTGATGGATGAGGGTTTCTCGAACTTTTTGTGCTCCAATGGGTATGCCTACTGGTATTGTATCAGCTTACCTTCTTGCATGAGTCCACCTCCTATGCCAATTCCACTAGCATCACATTCAACCTCAAAAATCTTACCAAAATCTGAAAGGACTAATAAAGGTGCATGTATGAGACTCTCCTTGATGGTTTGGAAGGCTTTCTCTTGAGCTTCTCCCCACTTGAATGGAACATTCTTCTTTGTCAACTCATTCAAAAGGAGCTGCCAGTGAGCTGAAGTGCCTCACGAATCTCCTATAAAAGTTTGCAAGTCCATGGAAGCTCCTCACTTGTCTGATGGTGGTAGGGGTTGGCCAATCTTGAATGGCTTTGATTTTCCCTTCATCAACCTCAACCCCCTCAGCACTCACAACAAAACCAAGAAAAATAACTTTATTAGTGCAGAAATCACACTTATTCAAATTGCCAAACAATCTTTCTTTTCTTAGAACCTCTAGGACTTGTCTCAAGTAATCTACGTGCTCATGCAAAGTCCTACTGTACACAAGGATATCATCAAAGTAAACTACCACAAATTTACCTATGAATGCATGTAAGACATGATTCATCAACCTCATAAATGTGCTAGGTGCATTAGTGAGACCAAAAGGCTTAACTAACCATTCATAAAGTCCATGTTTAGTTTTAAATGTAGTTTTCCATTCGTCTCTTTCTTTCATCCTAATTTGATGGTAGCCACTTTTTAAATCAATTTTAGAGAAGATAGTGAGGCCATTTAATTCATCAAGCATATCATCTAACCTAAGGATAGGATGACAATATCTTACAGTTATATTATTGATGGCTCGACAATCAATGCACATTCTCCATGTGCCATCCTTTTTAGGCACGAGCAACACTGGTACTGCACATGGGCTAAGGCTTTCCCTCACATATCCCTTTTCCAGCAGCTCTTGCACTTGTCTTTGAATCTCCTTGGTCTCTTCAAGATTAGCTCGGTAAGCTGGACGATTGGGTAAAGGTGCTCTAGGTATAAAATCAATTTGATGTTCTATCCCTCTAATTGGTGGCAACCCAGGTGGTACCTCTTTGGGAAAGACATCTTCATATTCCTGCAAAAGAGACATAACAACACTCGGCAAAGTAGAGGTTAAGTCGTTAGTATTCAACATAGCCTCTTTATAGATAACTACTAGGAGGTTTTGTTGAGAAAATAAAGCTTGTTTGATCTCACTCCTTCTTGCTACTAACAAACTTTTCTCTCTTTCTTCCTCTTTCTCTCTTTTACCTTTAGCTTTCTCTCCTTTTCCTCTCTCTTCTCTTGGCTTGCTCTCTTTTCTTTTCTCAATTTCACTCTCCTCTTTTTCAGACACTTTTACACACTCACTTTCTATTTTCTTCTCTCTCTTGATTTGATCTTCTAACACTTGCTTTGGTGACATAGGAAGGAGGGTTATAGGTTCCCCTCTAAGTACAAAAGAATAACGGTTTAGAAAACCATCATGTGTAACACATCTATCATACTGTCAAGGCCTACCTAACAAAATATGACATGCCTTCATTGGTAACATCACAAAGCACTTCATCCCTATACTTGCCAATTGAAAACATTACCTTAACTTGCTTGGTTACCCTCAATTCTCCACATTCATTGAGCCATTGGAGTTTGTAAGGCCGTTGATGCTTGAGGCTAGACAAATTCAACTTCTCCACTAGCTCGGTGCTTGCCACATTGCAGCAACTTCCTCCATCTATAATCACATCACATATCTTTCCCTGGATTTGGCAATGAGTATGGAACAAGTTCTCTCTTTGCTTATCTTCGTCTGCCATCATCTGGGCACTAAGGGCTCTCCTAGTTACAAGGAGTTCTCCTTCTTCTGCATACTCTCCATCTTCATTTTCCATGAATAGCTCTTCTTCTTCCTTTGTTGTTTCTCCTCTTCTTCTTCTGTTGTTTCTCCTTCAGTTTCCCACTCACCAAGGTTGTTGATATTCATGGTTCGCTTGTTAGGACATTCACTAGAGATGTGTCCTCTCCCTTGGCACTTGAAGCATATTATGTCTCGGTTTCTTGAAGGATTAGGCCCACTTTAATCCTTCTTGGGTGGTGCAGCTAGCTTTTCTTCTTTCTTTATTTCATTCCCCTTTGAATTTAAAGTAGAGGGAATATCTTTCTTTGGGTTGCTCCTCCATGAGTTGAAAGAAGTTGAACTGGAGTTCTTCCTTGCAATATTCTTCCTTTTGAGTTGTTTTTCCACCTTGGCAGCTTGGTGGACTAAGTCATGAATCTTAACATAGTGGTACATCTCCATAACATCGACTATGTCACGATTAAGCCCATCTAAGAAACGAGCCATTGTTGCTTCTGGAGCCTCCTCTACATTAGCTCTAATCATGGCTATTTGCATTTCCTTGTAGTACTCATCCACACTCTTGGATCCTTGAGTGAGGCGTTGAAGCTTATTGTGAAGTTCCCTTTGAAAATAGAATGGAATGAATCGCCTCCTCATGATAGCCTTGCCTTCATCTCTTCCCATGTTGAGATGGGTGCTCTCCATATCTAATCTGCTCCTTTTGCATTTGGTCTCACCAAATAAGAGCATAATCAGTAAACTCAAGATTGGCAATTTTGACCTTCTTACCCTCAGAGTAGTTATGGCATGAAAAGATTTGCTCTACACGCATCTCCCACTCCAGGTATGTTTCCGGATCACTCTTGCCTTGAAAGGAAGGAATTTTGACTTTGACTCCTCTAAGGCCTTCTTCTTCATCTCTAGGCCTCCTCAATGGTCTTCTTTGTATGTTGAGTGGCCTTCTTCTTGGCTGAGTCTCCTCTCCTTCATAATCTTTATCATGGCTCTCCATGTCTTCCGCATATTCACGGTGTTGTGGGCATGCAGTATATGAGCTTGTCTTTGGTTAGCTTGAGTAGTCCTTTGGCTATACGTTCTACTCTCCACTCGATCTAAGCATTCATGGAGTCCTTCCAACTTCTTATCAAGCATCATTTCAAAATGACTCACTAGCGTTTTCATTTGCAAAGGCGCTACTCCAAATGAATTGTGATTATCATTATCACTTTCATGTGCAACTCCCTTTTCTCGATTATCTGCTATGTTAATGAAAAAGAAACAAAAGTATATAGGACCTCACAAATATTTCCTCACGTGTTTCACTCAATTGAGATATAACACTCTCACTCGTGTTTACTCTCTCTTATTGGCTTTTTCTGCAATGATCTTATCCATTCTTGCCTTTTACCTCTCAAAATCAAATCCCAAGCTCTTATGTTGCCTAAGACCTCGTCAAGTGATCAAGGACTACCAATTCTTGGTTCACCAAAGTATATGCTGGTGGATGGTATGAAAAGTTGTGATTGGCGCATACAAGTCACAAGTAAAGGTTAGGGTTTGGTTAGGCTAGGGTTCCAATACAAAAAAGGGAAGATTTAACCACCTAGCAATGCAAAATCAAGTTTAAAATACCAAAGAGCCAATTGCAATGATTCTAAAAACCCAAGATATGAGAAATCAATGGAGGATTAGATTAGGAAAGTTCAAATCAAAGGAATAGGAAACAAGTTGAAGTCACAATAGGAAAGTCCACAATCACAAGATAAAAGGAAACAATATAGGAATAGGAAAGTGGATCACAAAAATTAGGAAACAAATGGAAGAGGAAACAATGCTGATCACAAATGAAAGAAATCTGATTACAATTTTTTTTTATTTTTTTTTTCACTTTTTTTTTTGCTAACCCTTTTTTTTTGCCTTTCTTTTCTATTCCTTTTTCTTTTCTTTTTTTCGCCTCTTTTTTTTTTGGATTAGATGAAAAAGAATCACAATATCACACAATAGGAAACAAATCAAATCAGAAAATGTTACCACTAAAAATGACAATAACTTCCTCTAAAGAACTCCGAATTCAATGATTCTAAAACGAAATGAAAGTTGAGATTCTGAAACTTAGGATTGACCAATTAATCGTCCAAAATCTCAAAAGGAAAGGGGTTGAATAGATAAGGGAAAAATAACAACGTCCAGAACAACAAAAATTTTTCAGATTACAAAATGAATGGCTCTTGTAGCATAAAAACCAAATCTTGCACACTAAGGATCAAATCTGGAAACAAGGGAAGGTAGAAAGTTTAGTATTTTTTTTTATATAATAAAAGGTAGCAATGAACGGATATGGAAAAGGAAAAAAAAATATGGAGGCTAGAAAGGAAGTAGAATGGTGGATGATGAATGAATGATATACAACCTACCGTGTAAACCAAAACTCTGATACCAAATGATGCGAAATCAAGGGGTGGCCTAATCTTCACGATGTAGGTTGATGGATAGATGATGGTTCGAGACCTGACGGAAGCAAATAGCCAACCAATGTTATAAGAATGTTGACCTGCTACTTAGACAGTGCGCCTCACCACGAACACAATAAACCAATCCACACAACAACGCACTTGGATCGAAGCACGAATTGGGGGCTTTTGCAAACTTGAATCACCAACCTAAAGATAGGTTGACAAGACAAAGGTTTCACAAGAGCAAGGAAAAGATAAGATTCTCACAATTAGAGAGACACTGAGAATAATTCTACTTCCAATCTGATTCAAATGAAGGCAGAATATATATATTTATAGTGTAGCTCAAACCTATCTACTGGAGGAAAAGTAGGAAACTAACTACATAATCCTAACTGAAAGATCTAAAAAATAGGGATACAAAATCAAATCTTTTTAAAAATAGAAAAGGAAAGATAATTAGCCTAATAGAAACTAATTAATACTAATAGGCTGGACATCTTGCATTTGAAGTACTATTTATGTCCTCTAGCTTCAATGGGCTCTTAAAGCATCAACTTGGGCTTGAATAAGCATGATTAAGGCTCCATTTGCTTCTTCAATGCATGCACTAACATTATGGGCTTCTAATTCAGCACATTGAAGCCCAATTGCTCTTGTCATTGGGTCATCTATCATCAAGTCCTTCTCCACACGAGTATCCTTCCCCACATGAGTCTAGTTCATATCAAGACCTATTTCAAGTCTAAGAAGGAAAGTAAGGTAAAACCTTTTCAGGTTAAAAGTAAAACTGATTCAAAACCATTCTCGTCTTCCAATCCTACTTCTTCTTCCTTTAAGATTAGATGTTTTAAAAGTAATGGTTTTGATCATATTGCTTCTTAACGCTAGACAAATGAACTATGATTATTCTTAAGAATAGTGATGTGACTAGTGCTAGTAGTGAGTTTGAGAAGGGTGAGATGCCACCCCTGAATGATGACTCAAACTTAAAGTTAGCTAAAGTTGTAAATGGTGAAGCCCTTGTAGCTAGGCGTGCTCTCAACATTTAACCTAAAGAAGATCTCAAGGTAGAGCAGCGTGAGCATATTTTCTATACTCATTGTTTCATCCACAAGAAGGTATGTAGTTTGATTATTGATGGTAGTAGCTACACAAATGTGGCTAGTACTTTACTTGTTAAAAGCTGAACTTGCCTACTTTGAGGCACCCTACTCCTTATGAATTACAATGTCTTAATGATAGTGGGGAGGTAAAGGTAACAAAACAAGTGCTCATCTCTTTTTCTATTAGTAATTATCATGATGAGATTTTTTGTGATGTAGTGCCCATGTATGCTGGTCACTTGTTACTTGGAAGGCCTTGGTAGTTTGACAGAAAGGTAAAACATGATGGATATAAAAATTATTACTCATTTGTTTTTAATGGCAAGACCATTGTGTTAACCCCCTCTTCGTCCTGTTCAAGCATATGAGGATCAATTAAAAATAAAAAAGAGAGTGTAAGAAGAGAGAGCAAGAAAAGAAAGGTAAAGTGGGAGAGCTGAGTAGAAAGGAAAAGAAAATTAGAAAAAAACAAGAAAAGAAGGGAATTTATTTTTGGGTATAAGTGAGATCAAGAGAGCTCTTATTTGTGAAAATTCTTTTTTATTGCTTTATAAAGATAATTACTATTGACGATTTTGATCACTCTTTGCCTGCTATTTATTGCAGAAATTTTGTGACCTGTTCCCAGAGGAAATACCTAATGGATTGCCCTCTTTAAGAGGCATTGAGCATTGTATAGACTTCATCCCTGGAGCAACTATCCCTAATAGACCTACTTATCGAGCAAATCTTGAGGAAACTAAGGAAATACAATATCAAGTGCAAGAGCTCAAGTGATGTGAGACCCAATAGAAACCCCTTCTAGGAACCCTAAATGACACATATTAGTGATCTGAATTTGGCTCAACACAAGAACAAGCAAATACACAGATCTGGACAACAAGCAACGAAAAACAAAGAAAGGAACGAAGAAGAAGAGATGTTGGTCAATAGAAATGAACTCTAAGAGAACCTGTCTCTTAGAACCCTAATTCTAGACACCATAAAAGAAACTACTCCTTTGATAAGTCAAAGATCTTCCCTAGCACACAAAGGCCACAAGAGAACCTCACAAGTTAGAAATGATTCTGGAAAAGATAATTTATTCAATCTCCCTTTCTTGGAGTACAAGTGGGCCTTATTTATGCCTTTGAAAAATAAAACCCTAAACACAAAATAACTCTTAGGTGGCGCCTTTTACATGGCAGGAAAATAAAAGAAATTTAAGTCTGGACAAATTCACTAAGAATGGTACCTAATAAAACTAAAAATCTGAAATGGAAACAATCAAATTAAAACAAAATAAAACTAAGAGAATTTGGTGGAAAATGGGCGGGCTCCTTCAATTAGGCTCCTTTTAGGCTTGGACTAGCATCTTGTAGATATGAAATAATCTTCATGCTATTTTGTTCCTTTTGGGCTTCATATTCAGCTAGAATATGGGCTCCAAGTCCATTAGTTTTTGGATCACTCCATTTAAGGCCTCCTTCATAGCTTTGGCTCTTGATCTTGTCATTGGGCCTCCCATACCTTGCAATGGGTCTTTTGTTGGCAATCTTTTAGAGTCACATCTAGTCCTTTTATTTCCAAGTTCTTGATTTTGTTTAAGCTCTTCCAAGTCTCTTAGCTCACCTCCATCATTCCCTCCCTCTTGAAAAGGATTCGCCCTTGAATCTACAATGTCAAAAGGAGAAAGGTCAACCACATTGAAAGTTACGCTTACATTTCCATAAGAACTAGGTAAATCAATTTTATATGCATTATCATTTATTCTTTCCAACACTTGGAAATGACCATCACCTCTTGAGTGTAATTTGGACTTCCTTTGTTCAAGAAACCTTTCTTTCTTCAAATAAACCCACACCCAATTTCTTGGTTCAAAGATAACCTTCCTTTGGCCTTTATTAGCATGTTGAGCAGATTGCTCATTCTTGCACTCAATGTTCGCTTTAACCTTAGCATGAAGATTCTACATAAACTTAGCTTTCTTTGCACCATCAAGGTTAGCAAACTCATTACAAGGCAAAGGAAGTAAATCCAAAGGAGTCAAAGGATTAAAATCATATACAATCTCAAAAGGAGAAAACTCAATTGTAGAATGCAAGGCACGATTATATGCATACTTAATGTGAGGCAAACACTTTTCCCAATTCTTTAAATTTTTTTGAATTACAACTTACAGTAAGGAAGAAAGTGTTCGATTCACCATTTCGGTTTGTCCATCCATTTAAGGATGTGCAACTGTAGAAAACACAAGCTTTGTACCCAGCTTATCCCACAAAGTTTTCCAAAAGTTACTAACAAATTTAACATCACAGTCACTCACAATAGATCGGGACAAACCATGCAATCTAACAATCTCTTTGAAAAATAAATTAGAAATATGGACAGCATCATTTGTTCTTGAGCAAGCAATGAAATGAGCCATTTTACTAAATCCATCAACAACAACAAATATACTATCCTTTCCACTAGATGTTCTAGGCAATCCAAGCATAAAATCCATTGAAATATCTACCTAAGGATGAGAAGGAACAGGTAAGGGAGTATACAAACTATGTAATTGTACTTTAGATTTAGTATGCTTGCATACAATGCACCTTTTACACACAGCAATCACATCCCTACACATATGGGGCCAATAAAAATGTTCTTTCAACATGGACAAAGTCTTTTCTATCCCAAAGTACCCCCCATAAGATTCTTTAACCAAAAGCTCACGTATAGAATAAACAGGCACACACAATTTATTCCCTTTAAACAAGAAACCATCAAATCTAAAGAAATAATCAACATCATGTTTTTCACATAATTTCCAAGTTTCACCAAAGTCAGCATCACATTCATACATGCTTTTGAAAGATTCAAAACTAATCAACCTAGCTTGCATACTTGTAATGAGACTATACCTCCTAGACAAAGCATCAAACATGACATTCTCTTTCCCCTTTTTATGTTTAAGCACATAAGGAAATGACTCAATGAATTCACGCCACACAACATGCCTCTTATTCAACTTATCTTGGGTCTTTAGGTATTGAAGACTCTTATGATCAGAATGCAAAATAAATGATGTGACACCCCATAGAAACCCGTTCTAGGAACCCTAAATGACATGGATCAGTGATTAAATTTGGCTGCAACACAAGAACAAGCAAAAACACAGATTTGGATAGCGAGCAACGAAGAACAAAGAAAGGAGTGAATGAAGAAGAAGAAAAGATGTTGATCAGTGGAATTGAACTCTAAGAGAACCCGTCTCTTAGAACCATAATCTGAGATGCCACAAAGGGAACCACCCATTTGATAAGTCAAAGATTTTCCCTAGCATACAAAGGCCACAAGAGAAACCTCACAAGTCAGAAATGATAATTTATTCAATCTATCAATTCTTGGAGTACAAGTGGGCCTTATATAGGCCTTGAAAAATAAAACCCTAAACACAAAATGGTGCGAACCCATTAGGAGTCAAGTCTCCTTGAACCCACAACCGATCTCAAATATACACACCCCAAGAAAGCTAAATCAAGTCTGAACGATCCACTTAGAACCCCTAAATACGAAGAGACAAGGACCCCGAATGTTAGAAGACGCCACAAGGTTGATCAAGCCTTGATAAGTCTACAAGTTCAATGAAGAACCCTAGAGAGCACTCCTCTCAAGTCTGGGATTTCCAGAAAATACAATTTTTATTCATTCAAATCAGGCTACAATGGGAGACAGAGTACAATTATATAGTGTGTAAGTCAAATCTGCCTTCAATGCTCATAACAAAGGAAAACTAGGGAAATTAATGGCAAATATCCTAATTAATGACCTATGCAATCAGAATTATAAAAGTCAAATTCTCTTAAGGACTAAAAAGGAAATAAATCCCCCTAAATAAGCTAAATTCGTCCAAATACATTAGGGTTCTACAAATCATCTTATTAAGCCTAAAATGGCATTATTTAGCCCTAAATGAGCCCACCAATGGATGGTCCATGGTTCAAGCACTTCAATTTATAATGTTTTGGCCCAATTTAGCCTCAGCAGATCCATCTTCAGCCCATGTGATGTTGAGGACGTCCACATTAGAAATGTTTGGATCTCACTTGACTTTTGTTGCTTCAATTGCTATTTGCTTAGTCCAGGTCTCTTGAACAAGTCCACTTAAGGCTTCTCTCATTCTTTTAGCTTGTGCTCTTGTCATTGGGCCACTTGGAATTTGTAGAAGATCATTCCAAGTATTTGAGACAGTTTGCTCCCTTTGATGGATTGCATCATCCCCTCTCTCCTCAAAAAGATTCGTCCTCGAATCATCACCTACATCATAAGGAGATAAATCAGCAATATTAAAAGTAGCACTAACATTATAGTCACTTGGTAGATCTATCTTATAAGCATTATCATTGATTTTCTTAAGGACTTGAAATGGTCCATCCCCTCTTGGAGCTAATTTAGATTTCATTTGTGCCGGAAACCTCTCTTTTCTCATATGCACCCATACCCAATCACCAGGTTCAAAAGTGACACGCCTTCTCCCTTTGTTTGCCTTGGATGCATATTGCTCATTCTTCTTTTCAATCTGCAATTTAATCTTTGCATGAAGTTGCTTAACCACCTCGGCTTTCTTTTTGCCATCAAGGCTTGCTCTCTCATTAATGGGCAATGGTAACAAATCCAAAGGGGTTAGTGGATTAAAACCATAAACAACTTCAAAAGGAGAATAATCAGTAGATGAATGCACACTTCTATTATATGCAAATTCAATGAATGACAAGCAATCCTCCCAATTTTTCAAATTCGTTTGGATGATGGTCCTAAGCAATTGAGTTAAGGTTCTGTTAACAACTTCAGTTTGACCATCAGTTTGTGGATGACAAGTTGTAGAAAATAATAACTTAGTTCCAAGCTTTCCCTACAAAACTTTCCAAAAATGACTTAGAAATTTTGCATCCCTATTTGAGACAATACTTTTAGAAACACCATGAAGCCTCACAATTTCTTTAAAGAACAAATCAGCAATATAAGTAGCATCATCAGTTTTATGGCATTCAATAAAATGTGCCATTTTTGAAAATCTATCAACAACCACAAATATTGAGTCCATTCCTCTTTTTGACCTAGGTAATCCCAAAATAAAATCCATTGAAATGTCTACCCAAGGTTCACTAGGTACAGGTAATGGAGTATACAACTATGTGGTAAGACTCTAGACTTACCCCTTTTACATGTTATGCATCTACCACAAATCCTTTCCACATCACGCTTCATTTTAGGCCAAAAGAAATGTTCATGCAAAACATCTAATGTCTTTTTCACACCAAAATGTCCCATTAGTCCTCCCCCATGTCCTTCCCTCACAAGCAATTCACGCATAGAGCATTGAGGCACACATAATTTATTTCCTCTGAACAAAAAATCCATCAAACTTATAGAATTTTCCGAAAGCTCCTTTTTCACAAGCAACAATTATTTCAGCAAAATCACTATCATTGGCATACAAATCCTTGACATATTCAAAACCAAGCAATCTTGCATTCAGAGAAGTGAGAAGAATATACCTTCTAGATAATGCATCTGCAACCACATTCTCTTTACCTTTCTTGTATTTGATCACATCTGGAAAAGGCTCGATGAACTCCATCCATCTAGTGTGTTTTTTGTTCAGCTTACCTTGACCTTTAATGTACTTCAAAGATTGATGATCTATATGGATCACAAATTGTTTAGGCCAAAGGTAGTGTTGCCAAGTCTCCAATGCTCTCACAAGTGCATAAAGTTCCTTGTCATAAGTTGGGTAATTCAAGGTGGCACCATTCAGCTTTTCATTGAAATAAGCAATTGGCCGCCCTTCCTGCATCAGAATAGCTCCTATCCCTACTCCTGAGGCATCACACTCAATCTCAAAAGTTTTGTTAAAATCAGGAAAAGCTAAAATAGGTGCAGAACACAATTTTTCTTTAAGAACACTAAATGCATGATCTTGTGCTTTTTTCCATCTAAAACCAACTAATTTCTTAATTACTTCAGTGAGTGGTGTAGTAATTGTGCTAAAATCTTTCACAAACCTCTTATAAAAGCTAGCCAACCCATGAAAACTTCTTACCTCAGTTACATTTGTTGGTGTTGGCTATTCTTTAATAGTCCTTACCTTCTCTTCATCAACTTGTATTCCCTCAGCACTCACCACAAATCCGAGGAAAACAACTTTTTCAATGCCAAAGCTACACTTTTTCAGGTTAGCATACAACTTTTCTTTTCTCAAAACATCAAGCACACAGCGCAAATGATTCAAATGCTCATCAAGACTCTTACTAAAAATCAGAATATCATCAAAATAAACTACAACAAATTTTCCAATATATGCACGCAAAATATGATTCATCAATCTCATAAAGGTACTAGGTGCATTTATTAGCCCAAATGACATGACTAACCATTCATACAGCCCATGCTTTGTTTTGAAAGCAGTTTTCCACTCATCTCCTTCCCTCATCCTAATTTGATGATATCCAGATTTTAAATTAATTTTTGAGAAAATAACAGACCCATGCAATTCATCAAGCATATCATCTAATCTAGGAATGGAATAGCGATACTTTACAGTGATATTGTTGACAGCTCTACAATCAATGCACATCCTCCAAGATCCATTTTTCTTTGGTACTAAGAGGACTGGTACAGCACATGGACTCAAGCTTTCTCGAACATACCCTTTTGCCATGAGCTCTTCAACTTGCTTTTGAAGCTCTTTTGTCTCCTCAGGGTTAGTTCTATAAGTTGGCCGGTTAGACATTGTTGCTCCAGGAATGAAGTCAATTTGATGCTCAATGCCTCTTATGGGTGGCAATCCACTAGGGATATCTTCTAGAAATATATCTTCAAATTCCTGCAACAAAGAACTAACAACACTCGGAAATGAAGAGTCAAGGTCATTAGTGCCTAATAAGGCCTCCTTGTAAACAAGTACAAGTAAAGGCTGTTCAACAAGATATGCACTCCTCACCTCACTTTCTTTTGCATAGAAACTCACTTTTTCTCTTTCTTTTCTTTCCACTTTCTTTTCTTTCTTCTGAATCTCTTTTTTTAAGCTCTAAGATTTTCTCTCTTTCTCACTCTCATTTCTTTTTGATCTTTCTTCTCTATTTTTCTTATCACCCTCTCTTTTATCTCTCTCTTGTTTCATTTTGAGCTGATCTTCATACACTTGCTTGGGTGTTAATGGTACAAGAGTGACGGGTCTGTCATTGATTACAAATGAATATCTATTGGTAAACCCATCCTTTGTCGCCTTCCTATCAAATTCCCAAGGTCTACCCAAAAGTATATGTCCAGCATGCATAGGAACAACATCACATAAAATCTCATCACAATATCTTCCAATTGAGAATGAAACAAGAACTTGTCTATCAACCTTAATCTCCTCACATTCATTCAGCCACTGCAACTTGTATGGTCTAGGGTGTTTAATGGTAGACAAATTTAATTTCTCAACTAAAGTGGTACTAGCAACATTGGTACAACTCCCACCATAAATAATCATATTGCATACCTTATTGCTTATGAGACAACGAGTATGAAAGATGTTTTTTCCTTGTTGCTCCATGTCATCTTCCTTAACTTGAGAATTCAAAGCTCTTCTAGTCACAAGTGCTTCTCCTTCTACAGCATACTCAAACCCATCATCACTAGCATCTTCAAGTGACGGCATGGAATCATCACTTTCACTTTCAGTCACCACTTCACAGTCCTTCATGATCATTACTCTCTTGTTGGGGCATTATGAAGCTATATGACCTGTTCCAAAACACTTAAAACATTTAATATCTCTATTTCTAGATGATTGGGAATCAGATTTACCTTTGTTCTTAAATGAAGCTTCCTCTTTGCCTTTTGAGACTTCTCTTTGAACATCTTTTTCTTCCTTCTTCCATTTTGGTCTCATTGAAGAACTAGAGCCTGAAAGGTACCTTGCTGCTCCTTTTTATTTAAGTTGTCTTTCAACCTTCATTGCCATGTGCAACATGTCTTCTAACTCCACATAATGTTGCAACTCCACAATATTAGCAATTTCTTTATTCAACCCATTCAAAAATCGAGCCATTGTTGCTTCCCTATCCTCCTTCACATTTGCTCTAATCATAGCCACTTCCGTCTCTTTGTGGTATTCCTCTACACTCTTAGAGCTTTGTGTAAGGGACTGCAACTTTTGAAAGAGGTCTCTATACTCTTCCTCATGAGAGCTTTCATCTCCCTCCATGTTTCTATGGGTCTCTCACCATTCTTCCTCCTCTCTAGGTCCAATTTATCCCACCAAATTAATGCATAATCCATAAATTCAATGACTGCCAATTTCACCTTTTTTGTTTCAGAATAATTATGGGCCTGTTTGAAACTGTTTTTGTTTTAATGTTTTCAAAACATATGTTTCTAAGAACAAATTTTTGAGAACAAAAAAATTAAAAAATCTGTTTGAATCATTATTTGAAAAAGTAATTATTTTATGTTTTTTACCTGATTCTGTAGAACAAAAATTACAAAACACTTAAAAAGTGTTCTGGATTTTTTATTTTTGAAAACAAAATTTTGTTTTTTTGTTTTCCAAAACACTTCATTAAAAACACATTATCAAACAAATTTTTTTGTTTTTTTGTTCTTGAAAACAAAAAAATTGTTCTACAGAACAGTTTTAAACAGGCCCTATGGCACTCAAAAATAAACTCAATTTTCTTCTCCCACTCTAAATAAGCTTCAGGATCATTTCTACCTTGGAAAGAAGGTATCTTCATCTTAATACTTCCAAGGTTTCCATCCACCCTATTTTTACCCCTTGGAGCATCTTTACCACGTCTCCTTTCATGCCTAACTTCCCTAGGCCTATTTCTACCTAAATCAAGATATCAGTAGGCATGCCCATTGGAGTACAAGAAGTTCAAGAAGTCTTCATCCATCAAGAAACTAAAATAATTCAAAAGCGTATGATTCAGGTTCAAATGGCTCATGAAAGGATGATCTATACTCAAGAGGTCCAAATTATGCTAATATATGTCCAAAAATCTCAAAGAGTTCAAGATAATATCTATGTTGGATGTTGGCCTAAGTTTAGAGCCCAAGATCCATATTTGATCAATTTGAAACCTGCTGAATTGAATTTTGGACATGAGATCTCTTTAAAGATGCAAAAGTGGAAGTCCAAGTGGAAGCCCAATATCCTAAGAAGGTCCACGGAGATGTTAAAGGCCCAATGTAGTTATACACATTCAAGAGGAGTGTCAAGGCCCAATTGGAGTCCAATTGCAAGAAATTAAAAATCATGTGTCAACCATGTGATTTTTAATGAAGCATGTGCATTCCATGTGACTACTTAAAGAAGCTAATTAATTTTTATTAGGATTCTTATGAATTTCGTTTTTATTATTTTATTATTTTTTTAGAGTTGGTCAAGGAGCTTATCTAGGAGATTAAGTTAAAATTAATATCCTAATCTTGTTCCTTGATTTTAGGCACTATTTAAAATATTTCTAATCAGATTTTACAGTTTTAGTTTTAATAGGATTTTAAGACTTTTAGAAATTTTGCCTATAAAAGGCTCCCTATTGTATTCTATTTTTGGAAGATCATGAATGAATAAATTTGAGTATTATTCAATACCTTGTGAGGCTTTTGCTTCTTTGTGTTCTTTGAGAGTACACGTGACTTATCAAAGGATTGGTCTTCCTTTGTGGTATCTTGAGGCTAGGGTTTTAAGAGACAAGTTCTCTTAGGGTCTTTCCTTTGACCAACAATCTTGTTTCTAGCAGGTCCCGGGCATAGTTTCGAATTGTTGAAGGTTCTCTAGGGCATGTTCCTAGTGAGTCTTGCATCAATCTGTGCACTACCTCCTTCACTTGATATTTCCTCCTTATTAGACATTATAAGCTGCAAGAAAATTTATTAGAGAAAATAAAGATCCTCACAAATTTTCCTCACGTGTTTACCCTCAAAGATGTCACTCTTCACTCGTGTTTCACACTTTAAAGGCTTTTTCAAATAATGGATTCACACTCTTTCCTTTTTCCACTCTTAGTCTCTCCTATAGGCTCTTTAAAGAAACTAATCAGACTATACAAAGCTATCACAATTCTTGTGAGATTCAACCTAACACTTGGAGATAATGAGTAGTAAGTGGATACTATAGTAGAGAAATCAGGGAATGAAAGTTAAGGATGTAGAATTTTATAAAAGCTTAGTTCAAACCAATGCTACTTCCAGAATAGCACAATTTTTTTTTTCTCTATATATATTTTTTGCCTTGCTTTTTTTCTTTTTTTTTTTTCCTGGAATATGAAGAACAAAAACGAAATTTGAATACATAGAGAAGAAACAGCAAAATCAATCAGGAAGGCCCTGAAATGTGTCTGAATTTAAACAATAATATCTCGAGTTAGAGAACTCCAAATGAGATGATTTTAAAGCGATATGAAAGAAGTGAATCTGGGGTATAAGAAAGACCTACTACACGTCCAGAAACTCAACGAAGAACATGACAAACAAAGGATTGACATTCAGCATGTCCAGAAGAATGCAAGACAAATAGAATTTCAAAAGGAAATAGAAACACAATCTGAACAAATTACAAAGACAAACGGATATGACTTGATTTAGGGACCGAAGCTCTAATACCAAGATGGTGCGAACCCACTAGGAGTCAAGTCTCCTTGAACCCATAACCGATCTCAAATATACACACCCCAAGAAAGCTAAATCAAGTCTGAACGATCCACTTAGAACCCCTGAATACGAAGAGACAAGGACCCCGAGTGTTAGAAGATGCCACAAGGTTGATCAAGCTTTGATAAGTCTACAAGTTCAATGAAGAACCCTAGAGAGCACTCCTCTCAAGTCTGGGATTTCCAGAAAATATAATTTTTATTCATTCAAATCTGGTTACAATGGGAGGCAGAGTACAATTATATATTGTGTAAGTCAAATCTGCCTTCAATTCTCATAAAAATGGAAAACTAGGGAAATTAATGGCAAATATCCTAATTAATGACCTATGCAATCAGAATTATAAAAGTCAAATTCTCTTAAGGACTAAAAAGGAAAAAAAATCCCCCTAAATAAGCTAAATTCGTCCAAATACATTAGGGTTCTACAAATCAGCTTATTAAGCCTAAAATGGCATTATTTAGCCCTAAATGAGCCCACCAATGGATGGTCCATGGTTCAAGTACTTCAATTTATAATGCTTTGGCCCAATTTAGCCTCAGCAGATCCATCTTCAACCCATATGATGTTGAGGACGTCCACATTAGAATGTTTGGATCTCGCTTGACTTTTGTTGCTTCAATTGCTATTTGCTTAGTCCAGGTCTCTTGAACAAGTCCACTTAAGGCTTCTCTCATTCTTTTAGCTCGTGCTCTTGTTATTGGGCCACTTGGAATTTGTAAAGGATCATTCCAAGTATTTGAGACAGCTTGCTCCCTTTGATGGATCACATCACAAAATAACTCTTAGGTGGTGCCTTTTACATGGCGGGAAAATAAAAGAAATTTAAGTCTGATGAAGGGGCCCATGAGCTTAGAGACAAGGTGATATGAACCAGACTCATGTGGGGAAGGATGCTCGTGTGGAGAAGGACTTGATGATAGATGGCCCAATGACAAGAGGAAGAGTTAAGCGTCTACAAAGAGCAATTGGACTTCAATTTTTTGCTAAATTAGAAGCCCATAATGTTAGTGCATGCATTGAGGAAGCAAATGAAGCCTTAATCATGCTTATTCAAGCCCAGGTTGATGCTTAAAGAGCCCATTGAAGATAGATGACGTGAATAGTACTTCAAATGCAAGATGTCCAGCCCATTAGTATTAATTAGTTTCTATTAGGCTGATTATCTATCCTTTTCTGTTTTTAAAAAGATTTGATTTTGTATCCCTATTTTTTAGATCTTTCAGTTAGGATTATGTAGTTAGTTTCCTACTTTTCCTCCAGTAGATAGGTTTGAGCTACACTATAAATATATGTATTCTGCCTTCATTTGGATCAGATTGGAAGTAGTAGAATTATTGAGTGTTTCTCTAATTGTGAGAATCTTATCTTTTCTTTGCTCTTGTGAAACCTTTGTCTTGTCAACCTATCTTTAGGTTGGTGATTCAAGTTCGCAAAAGCCCCCAATTCGTGCTTCGATCCAAGTGTGTCGTTGTGTGGATTGGTTTATTGTGTTCGTGGTTAGGCGCATTGTCTAAGTAGCAGGTTAACGTTCTTATAACGTTAGTTGGCTATTTGCTTCCGTCGGGTCTCTAACCATCATCTATCCATCAACCTACGTCGTGAAGATTGGGCCACCCCTTGATTTCGCATCATTTGGTATCAGAGCTTCGGTTTACACGGTAGGTTGTCTATCATACATTCATCATCCACCATTCTACTTCTTTTCTAGCCTCCATATTTTTTTTCCCTTTTCCATATCCATTCATTGCTACCTTTTATTATAAAAAAAAATACTAAACTTTCTACCTTCCCTTGTTTCCAGATTTGATCCTTAGTGTGCAAGATTTGGTTTTTTATGCTACAAGAGCCATTCATTTTGTAATCTGGAAAATTTTTGTTCTGGACGTGTTATTTTTTCCTTATCTATTCAACCCCTTTCCTTTTGAGATTTTGGAGGATTAATAGGTCAATCCTAAGTTTTAGAATCTCAACTTTCATTTCGTTTTAGAATCGTCAAATTCGGAGTTCTCTAGAGGAAGTTATTGTTATTTTTAGTGGTAACGTTTTCTGATCTGTTTCTTATTGTGTGATCTTGTGATTCTCTTTCATCTGATCCAAAAACAAAAAAAAGAGGCAAAAAAAAAGGAAAAGGAAAAGGAATAGAAAAGAAAGGCAAAAAAAAGGTTAGCCAAAAAAAAAGTGAAAAAAAAATAAAAAAAAATTGTGATCAGATTTCTTTCATTTGTGATCAGCATTGTTTCCTCTTCCATTTGTTTCCTAATTTTTGTGATCCACTTTCCTATTCCTATATTGTTTCCTTTTATCTTGTGATTGTGGACTTTCCTATTGTGACTTCAACTTGTTTCCTATTCCTTTGATTTGAACTTTCCTAATTTAACCCTCCATTGATTTCTCATATCATGGGTTTTTAGAATCATTGTAATTGGCTCTTTGGTATTTTAAACTTGATTTTGCATTGCTAAGTGGTTAAATTTTTCCTTTTTCATATTGGAACCCTAGCCTAACCAAACCCTAACCTTTACTTGTAACTTGTATGCGCCAATCACAACTTTTCATACCATCCACCAGCACATACTTTGGTGAACCGAGAATTGGCAGTCCTTGATCACTAGACAAGGTCTTAGGTAACATAAGAGCTTGGGATTTGATATTGAGAGGTAAAAGGCAAGAGTGGATAAGATCATTGTAGAAAAAGCCAATAAGAGAGAGTAAACACGAGTGAGAGTGTTATATCTCAATTGAGTGAAACACGTGAGGAAATATTTGTGAGGTCCTATATACTTTTGTTTCTTTTTCACTAACATGGCAGATAATCGAGAAAAAGGAGTTGCACATGAAAGTGATAATGATGATCACAATTCATTTGGAGTAGCGCCTTTGCAAATGAAAGCTTTAGTGAGTCATTTTGAAAGGATGCTTGATAAGAAGTTGGAAGGACTCCATGAACGCTTAGATCGAGTGGAGAGTAGAACCTCTAGCCAAAGGACTACTACTCAAGCTAACCAAAGACAAGCTCATGCTGCACGCCCACAACACCGTGAATATGCGGAAGACATGGAGAGCCATGATGAAGATTATGAAGGAGAGGAGACTCAGCCAAGAAGAAGGCCACTCAACATACAAAGAAGACCCCTGAGGAGGCCTAGAGATGAAGAAGAAGGCCTTGGAGGAGTCAAAGTCAAAATTCCTTCCTTTCAAGGCAAGAGTGATCCAGAAACATACCTGGAGTGGGAGATGCGTGTAGAGCAAATCTTTTCATGCCATAACTACTCTGAGGGTAAGAAGGTCAAAATTGCTGCTCTTGAGTTTACTGATTATGCTCTTATTTGGTGGGACCAGATGCAAAAGGAGCGGCTTAGATACGGAGAGCACCTCATCTCAACATGGGAAGAGATGAAGGCTATCATGAGGAGACGATTCATTCCATCCTATTTTCGAAGGGAACTTCACAATAAGCTTCAACGCCTCACTCAAGGATCCAAGAGTGTGGATGAGTACTACAAGGAAATGCAAATAGCCATGATTAGAGCTAATGTAGAGGAGGATCCAGAAGCAACAATGGCTCGTTTCTTAGATGGGCTTAATCGTGACATAGCCGATGTTGTGGAGATGTACCACTATGTTGAGATTCATGACTTAGTCCACCAAGCTGCGAAGGTGGAAAAACAACTCAAAAGGAAGAATATTGCAAGGAAGAACTCCAGTTCAACTTCTTTCAACTCATGGAGGAACAATCCAAAGAAAGATATTCCCTTTACTTCAAATTCAAAGAAAGAAGAAAAGCTGGCTGCACCACCCAAGAAGGTTCAAAGTGGGCCTAATCCTTCAAGAAATCGAGACATAATATGCTTCAAGTGCCAAGGGAGAGGACACATCTCTAGTGAATGTCCTAACAAGTGAACCATGAATATCAACAACCTTGGTGAGTGGGAAACTGAAGGAGAAACAACAAAGGAAGAAGAAGAGCTATTCATGGAAAATGAAGATAGAGAGTATGCAGAAGAAGGAGAACTCATTGTAACTAGGAGAGCCCTTAGTGCCCAGATGATGGCAGACGAAGATAAACAAAGAGAGAACTTATTCCATACTCGTTGCCAAATCCAAGGAAAGATATGTGGTGTGATTATAGACGGAGGAAGTTGCTGCAATGTGGCAAGCACTGAGCTAGTGGAGAAGTTGAATTTGTCTACTTTCAAGCATCAACGGCCTTACAAACTCCAATGGCTCAATGAATGTGGAGAATTGAGAGTAACCAAGCAAGTTAAGGTAATGTTTTCAATTGGCAAGTATAAGGATGAAGTGCTTTGTGATGTTGTACCAATGAAAGCATGTCATATTTTGTTAGGTAGGCCTTGGAAGTATGATAGACGTGTTACACATAATGGTTTTTTAAATCATTATTCTTTTGTACTTAGAGGGGAACCTATAACCCTCCTTCCTATGTCACCAAAGCAAGTGTTAGAAGATCAAATCAAGAGAGAGAAGAAAAGAGAAAGTGAGTGTGTAAAAGTTTCTGAAAAAGAGGAGAGTAAAATTGAGAAAAGAAAAGAGGGCAAGCCAAGAGAAGAGAGAGGAAAAGGAGAGAGAGCTAAAGGTAAAAGAGAGAAAGAGGGAGAAAGAGAGAAAAATTTGTTAGTAGCAAGAAAGAGTGAGATCAAACAAGCTTTGTTTTCTCAACAAAACCTCCTAGTAGTTATCTATAAAGAGGCTATGTTGAATACTAACGACTTAACCTCTACTTTGCCTAGTCTTGTTATATCTCTTTTGCAGGAATATGGAGATGTCTTTCCCGAAGAGGTACCACCTGGGTTGCCACCAATTAGAGGGATAGAACATCAAATTGACTTTATACCTGGAGCACCTTTGCCCAATCGTCCAGCTTACCGAGCTAATCCTGAAGAGACCAAGGAGATTCAAAGACAAGTGCAAGAGCTGCTGGAAAAGGGATATGTGAGGGAGAGCCTTAGCCCATGTGCAGTACTAGTGTTGCTCGTGCCTAAAAAGGATGGCACATGGAGAATGTGCATTGATTGTCGAGCTATCAATAATATAACGGTAAGATATTGTCATCCTATCCCTAGGTTAGATGATATGCTTGATGAATTAAATGGCTCCACTATCTTCTCTAAAATTGATTTAAAAAGTGGCTACCATCAAATTAGGATGAAAGAAGGAGATGAATGGAAAACTGCATTTAAGACTAAACACGGACTTTATGAATGGTTAGTTTTGCCTTTTGGTCTCACTAATGCACCTAGCACATTTATGAGGTTGATGAATCATGTCTTGCGTGCATTCATAGGTAAATTTGTGGTAGTTTACTTTGATGATATCCTTGTGTACAGTAGGACTTTGCATGAGCATGTAGATCACTTGAGACAAGTCCTAGAGGTTTTAAGAAAAGAAAGATTGTTTGGCAATTTGAATAAGTGTGATTTTTGCACTAATAAAGTTGTTTTTCTTGGTTTTGTTGTGAGTGCTGAGGGGGTTGAGGTTGATGAAGAGAAAATCAAAGTCATTCAAGATTGGCCAACCCCTACCACCATCGGACAAGTGAGGAGCTTCCATGGACTTACAAGCTTTTATAGGAGATTTGTGAGGGACTTCAGCTCACTGGCAGCTCCTTTGAATGAGTTGACAAAGAAGAATGTTCCATTCAAGTGGGGAGAAGCTCAAGAGAAAGCCTTCCAAACCATCAAGGAGAGGCTCATACATGCACCTTTATTAGTCCTTCCAGATTTTGGGAAGATTTTTGAGGTTGAATGTGATGCTAGTGGAATTGGCATAGGAGGAGTACTCATGCAAGAAGGTAAGCCCATTGCATATTTTAGCGAAAAGCTAAGTGGTCCTACTCTTAACTATCCTACATATGATAAGGAGCTATATGCTTTAGTTAGAGTGTTGGAAACTTGGCAACATTATTTGTGGCCTAAAGAATTTGTCATACATTCTGACCATGAGGCTCTAAAACATATTAAGAGCCAAAATAAATTGAATCGAAGACACGCTAGTTGGGTTGAATTCATTGAATCTTTCCCATATGTGATTAAGCATAAGAAAGGTAAGGACAATATTGTTGCTGATGCACTTTCACGTAGGTATGTTCTTCTTTCCATGTTAGACTCTAAGGTTCTTGGTTTTGAGTTCATCAAGGAATTATATACAAATGATGTTGATTTTGGTGAAGCTTTTAACTATTGCAAGCCTGGAGTTGGTTGGGACAAATTTTACTTGCATCAAGGATTCTTGTTTCGTGTTGATAAGCTTTGCATTCCTAATTGTTCTCTGCATATGTTATTGATGAAGGAAGCACATTCAGGAGGTTTAATGGGACACTTTGGCATTGTTAAAACATTTGATATCTTGAATGAGCATTTTTATTGGCCTAAGATGCGTAGGGATGTTCAAAAGTTTGTGGGGAGATGCATTGTATGTCATAAAGCAAAATCTAAATTAAATCCCCATGGACTATATACTCCCCTCCCTATTCCTAGTGTACCTTGGGAAGATGTTTCCATGGATTTTATTGTGGGATTACCTAGGTCTAAGAGGGAGAGGGACTCTATTTTTGTTGTTGTGGACAGGTTTTCTAAAATGGCGCACTTCATTGCGTGTCATAAGGTTGATGATGCTTCTAATATTGCTAATTTGTTCTTTCAGGAAGTTGTGAGGTTTCATGGGATTCCGAGGACTATAGTGTCAGATCGTGATGCTAAGTTTCTAAGCTATTTTTGGAAGACTTTGTGGAGCAAGTTGGGAACTAAATTGTTATTCTCTACTACTTGTCATCCGCAAACTGATGGACAAACTAAAGTTGTTAATAGGACACTATCTTCTTTGTTACGAACTATGGTTAAAAAGAACCTGAAGAATTGGGAGGAGTGTCTCCCACATGTCGAGTTTGCATACAATAGGTCTGTTCATTCCACTACTAAATATTCACCATTTAAGATTGTATATGGTTTTAATCCTCTTGCACCCATTGACTTAGCTCCTTTGCCTTTGCAGGAAAGAATCAATATGGATGGACAGAAACGTGCTGAGTTTGTTAAGCAAATCCATGAGAAAGCAAAACAAAACATTGAGAGGATGACTCAACAATATGTAGAACGTGCTAATAAGGGACAAAAGAGGGTTGTCTTTGAACCAGGAGATTTGGTTTGGTTGCACCTTAGAAAAGAGAGGTTTCCTGACAAAAGAAAGTCTAAACTTATGCCTCGCGGGGATGGGCCTTTCCGCGTGCTAGAAAGAATTAATGATAATGCCTACAAGATAGATTTACCAGGTGAGTATGGTGTAAGTGCTACTTTTAATGTTTCTGACCTTTCCCCTTATTTTGGTGCAGACTTTGATGAGTCGAGGACGACTCCTTTTCAAGAGGGGGAGGATGATATGAACCAGACTCATGTGGGGAAGGATGCTCGTGTGGAGAAGGACTTGATGATAGATGGCCCAATGACAAGAGGAAGAGTTAAGCGTCTACAAAGAGCAATTGGACTTCAATTTGCTAAATTAGAAGCCCATAATGTTAGTGCATGCATTGAGGAAGCAAATGAAGCCTTAATCATGCTTATTCAAGCCCAGGTTGATGCTTAAAGAGCCCATTGAAGATAGATGACGTGAATAGTACTTCAAATGCAAGATGTCCAGCCCATTAGTATTAATTAGTTTCTATTAGGCTGATTATCTATCCTTTTCTGTTTTTAAAAAGATTTGATTTTGTATCCCTATTTTTTAGATCTTCCAGTTAGGATTATGTAGTTAGTTTCCTACTTTTCCTCCAGTAGATAGGTTTGAGCTACACTATAAATATATGTATTCTGCCTTCATTTGGATCAAATTGAAAGTAGTAGAATTATTGAGTGTTTCTCTAATTGTGAGAATCTTATCTTTTCTTTGCTCTTGTGAAACCTTTGTCTTGTCAACCTATCTTTAGGTTGGTGATTCAAGTTCACAAAAGCCCCCAATTCGTGCTTCGATCCAAGTGTGTCGTTGTGTGGATTGGTTTATTGTGTTCGTGGTTAGGCGCATTGTCTAAGTAGCAGGTTAACGTTCTTATAACGTTAGTTGGCTATTTGCTTCCGTCGGGCCTCGAACCATCATCTATCCATCAACCTACGTCGTGAAGATTGGGCCACCCCTTAATTTCGCATCACAAGGAGCATGGTGTAATGACCTAAAAGAGCATGGAGGGTGTGCAAGAGAGCCCAACAAGCAAATGGACCCATTACAAAGCATAGGAGGCCCAATGACTAGAGGAAGAGCTAAAACCATGAAGCAAGCTTTGAGTTGCATTATCCAAGAAATTCAAGAGCTTGAACCCATGTTTTGCATCAATTTGAAGAGTTACAAGGGCCAAGGGACTTGATCCTCATTGTCCAAGCCCAACAAGATATGTTGCAAGGTCTAAATAGAGTCCAACTTGAAGAAATCAATTAACAAGCATGTGCAAATCACATGAGCAACAAAAGTGATGTGAATGGGAGTTTTAAATTTTATTAGGATGTCTTTTATTTGCTTTTCGTTAGTTTCCTTTTCCATTAGTTTGAACATGGCCATTTAGTCAAGACTTAGGATTTAAGTTTCAGATTTTGTTTATTTCCATTTTTCTTAGTTGCTGAAAACTTATTACTTTCTTTCCTTTTCCTTAGGATTTTCTGTAGTAAATGGTATCATCTCCTCCCATTAAAATCAGATTCTTTGTTTCCTATTTCTTAGAGGAGAAGTCTTAGAAATTAAGTTAGGTTTAGTGTTTTCTTTTATGCCTATTTAATAGGCCACTTATTGTACTTTTGGAGATTTGGAATGAATTCAGAATTTTATTTCTCATTGTAAGAATTCATGCTTTTATGTATTCTTCTTTAGAATACAAGTGACTTATCAAAGGAGTGGTCTTCCTTTATAGCGTCTTAAGGCTAGGGTTTTAAGGGACGAGTTCTCTTAGAGTCTTATCCACTTGACCAACATTTCTTGTTCCTAACTGGTCCCGGGTAACGTATCATCTTGTTGAAGGTTCCTAGGACTTATTTTTACAAAGTCTCTCATCATTTGGTATTAGAGCATAGTTCGCTAGTGCAAGGTATATCTGTGTTTCCCTTCCACTGTTCTTCATACCTTCTCTCCTTCCATTTGTGTTACTTTTTTTCATCTTCGCCTTTGTCTTCCATCTTCTTCCTTCTTCCATTGTTGTGTGCCTCCATCCTCCTTTTCATACCATCCATAGTTTGTTTTTTTCTTGTGACTTGCTAACTTGTGTGTGAGTTTTGTCCTCTTTTCCAGATTTTCATTTTGTTTAGAAAAAAAGAGTGTGATACTCAAAAAAAAATTCGAAAAAAAAAATAAAAAAATTCAGAAAAAAAGTGAAAAAAAAAAGAGAATGAAAAAAGAAAGAAAGAAAGAAAAAAAAAAGAATTTCCAATTTGAGTTGAGTAGCTACAAGTTCTTTCCTTTTGTGTTCAAGTAACAAATTTCCTATTTTATTGTGACTGATTGCAGTTGCTGGGCATCCCCTTAGTTTCCTATTTTCAAAGTGCCTATTTTGACCTACTTGAATTGTAAGTTGTAGCAAATTACCAATTTGTGAAGAACTTACATTACAAGTAGCAATCACTTTCCTAATTCTGTAAACTTAGGTGGTAAGCTTCCAAATTTCCAAAATTGAATCCGAATTTCCTTTTTCTTAATTCTTTCCTATTTTTTATTTTCTTTCCAAACTGCTTGTTTCTTATCCTTGCCGTTCTAAATTCTTATCTGCTTCCTAATTTGCTTCTGGCCTAATTCTTATTTCCTTCATATTTCCAGATTTGCTGACTTTCTTTCTTTCCGTTTTTGCTTTAGATCTTATCGTTTTCTTTCCGAATTCTTCAAGTTGTGCTTCTCTCCTTCCTTGATCAGGTCTAAAATGTGATTTAACCTCTCCCTCTTACATCTATTTTTTTTTAAAATTTTGTTTTGTTTTTTGCTGAATCTACTTCCTTTCCTCTGTTGTTGTTTCATTTTCCTCTCTCCTTTTTCCTTCTTGTTTTAATTTCTTTCTTTTCCCCATATTGCTACATGTTCTTCTTCTTTTATTTTGCATTATTATTACAGCACCTTGCCCCTCTTTCATACAATATCAGTAGGCATGCCCATTGGAGCACTACAAGTTCGAGAAGCCCTCATCCATCAAGAAACCCAAATCATTCAAAAGCCTATGATTTAGGTCCAAATGGCTCATGAAAGGATATGGCCTATGCTCAAGAGGCCCAAATTGTGCTAGTATATGTCCAAAAATATCAAAGAGCTCAAAATAATATCTATGTTGGACGTCGCCCAAGTTTAGAGCCCAAGATACATGTTTGATCAATATCTTTAAACATGCAAAAGTGGAAGCCCAATTTCCTAAGAAGAGTCCATGGAGCAACTAAAGTCAATATTCAATATGTTAAACTATACACATACAAGAGGAGTGCCAAGGCCCAATTGGAGACCAATTGCAAGAGATTAAGAATCATGTGTCAACCATATGATTTTTAATGAAGCATGTGCATCCCATATGACTACTTAAAGAAGCTGATCAGTTTTGACTAGGATTCCTTATGATTTTCGTTTTTTATTATTTTATTATTATTTTGGACTTGGTCAAGGAGCCTATCTAGGAGATTAACTAAAAATTAATATCCTAACATTGTCCCTTGATTTTAGGCATCATTCAAAATAATTCTAATCATATTTTAGAGTTTTACTTTTATTAGGATTTTAGACTTTTAGAAATTTTTGCCCATAAAAGACTTCCTATTGTATTCTATTTAGGACGATCATGAATGAATGAATGAATTTGAGTATTATTCAATACTTTGTGAGACAATTGCTTCTTTGTGTTTTTTGAGGGTTCACGTGACTTATCAAAGGATTGGTCTTCCTTTGTGACATCTTAAGGCTAGGGTTCTAAGAGACAAGTTCTTTTAGGGTCTTTCCTTTAACCAACATTCTTGTTTTCTAGCCGGTCTAGGGCAAAGTTTCGAATTGTTGAAGGTTCTCTATGGCATGTTCCTAGTGGGTCTTGCATTACTCTTTCTTTTGGCTCTTTAAGGATTTTAACTTGGAATTTTCTAGTTTTGGGATTGCTTTATTCTTTGCTCCTATTGATTTGTTTTGTTTCTAACTAAGAGCACAAAAAGAAGCAAGTGAGTGGTAAAAGGCAAGAGCGTCATATTAAAGATAAAAGCAAAATTTTGAGTGAAACATAAGTGGATTTGCAATATTTTGAGTGATACACATGAGAAGAGTGTATGAGGTCCTAATGCGAAATCAAGGGTGTGGCCTAATCCTCACGACGTAGGTATCAATAGATGAATGTTCGAGACCTGACGGAAGCAAATAGCCAACCAACATTATAAGAACATTAACCTGCTACTTAAACAATGCGCCCAACCACGAACACAATAAACCAACCCACACAACGACGCACTTGGATCGAAGCACGAATTGGGGGTTTTTGCGAACTTGAATGATACAATATCAGTAGGCATACCCATTGGAGTACTACCAGTTCGAGAAGCCCTTATCCATCAAGAAACCCAAATCATTCAAAAGCTTATGATTCAGGTCCAAATGGCTCATGAAAGGATGGCCTATGCTCAAGAGGCCCAAGTTGTGCTAGTATATGTCCAAAAATCTCAAAGAGCTCAAAATAATATCTATGTTGGACGTCGGCCCAAGTTTAGAGCCCAAGATACATGTTTGATCAATATCTTTAAAGATGCAAAAGTGGAGGCCCAATTTCTAAGAAGAGTCCATGGAGCAACTAAAGTCAATATTCAATATGTTAAAGGCCCAATGCAGTTATACACATACAAGAGGAGTGCCAAGGCCCAATTGGTGTCCAATTGCAAGAGATTAAAAATCATGTGTCAACCATATGATTTTTAATGAAGCATGTGCATTCCATATGACTACTTAAAGAAGCTGATCAGTTTTGACTAGGATTCCTTATGATTTTCGTTTTTTATTATTTTATTATTATTTTGGACTTGGTCAAGGAGCCTATCTAGGAGATTAAGTTAAAATTAATATCCTAATATTGTCCCTTGATTTTAGGCCTCATTCAAAATAATTCTAATTAGATTTTAGAGTTTTACTTTTATTAGGATTTTAGACTTTTAGAAATTTTTGCCTATAAAAAGCTTCCTATTGTACTCTATTTAGGAAAATCATGAATGAATAAATGAATTTGAGTATTATTCAATACTTTGTGAGACAATTGCTTCTTTGTGTTTTTTGAGGGTTCACGTGACTTATCAAAGGATTGGTCTTCCTTTGTGGTATCTTGAGGCTAGGGTTCTAAGATACAAGTTCTCTTAGGGTCTTTCCTTTAACCAACATTCTTGTTTTCTAGCCGGTCTCGGGCAAAGTTTTGAATTGTTGAAGGTTCTCTAGGGCATGTTCCTAGTGGGTCTTGCATCACTCTTTCTTTTGGTTCTTTAAGGATTTTAACTTGGAATTTTCTAGTTTTGGGATTACTTTATTCTTTGCTCCTGTTGATTTGTGTTGTTTCTAACTAAGAGCATAAAAAGAAGCAAGTGAATGGTAAAAGGCAAGAGCGTCATATTAAAGATAAAAGCAAAATTTTGAGTGAAACATGAGTGGATTTGCAATATTTTAAGTGATACACGAGAAGAGTATATGAGGTCCTAATACGACGTAAGTTGATGGATAGATGAAGGTTCGAGACCTGACAGAAGCAAATAGCCAACCAACGTTATAAGAACGTTGACCTACTACTACCACGAACACAATAAACTAACCCACACAACGATGCACTTGGATCAAAGCACGAATTAGGGGTTTTTGCGAACTTGAATGATACAATATCAGTAGGCATGCCCATTGGAGCACTACAAGTTCGAGAAGTCCTCATCTATTACAAACCCAAATCATTCAAAAGCCTATGATTCAGGTCCAAATGGCTCATGAAAGGATGGCCTATGCTCAAGAGGCCCAAATTGTGCTAGTATATGTCCAAAAATCTCAAAGAGCTCAAAATAATATCTATGTTGGACGTCGACCCAAGTTTAGAGCCCAAGATACATGTTTGATCAATATCTTTAAAGATGCAAAAGTGGAGGCCCAATTTCTAAGAAGAGTCCATGGAGCAACTAAAGTCAATATTCAATATGTTAAAGGCCCAATGTAGTTATACACATACAAGAGGAGTGCCAAAGCCCAATTGGTGTCCAATTGCAAGAGATTAAGAATCATGTGTCAACCATATGATTTTTAATGAAACATGTGCATCCCATATGACTACTTAAAGAAGCTGATCAGTTTTGACTAGGATTCCTTATGATTTTCGTTTTTTATTATTTTATTATTATTTTGGACTTGGTCAAGGAGCTTATCTAGGAGATTAAGTTAAAATTAATATCCTAATCTTGTTCCTTGATTTTAGGCATCATTCAAAATAATTCTAATTAGATTTTAGAGTTTAACTTTTATTAGGATTTTCAGTCTTTTAGAAATTTTGCCTATAAAGGCCCTCTATTGTACTCTATTTTGGAAGATCATGAATGAATTTGAGTATTATTCAATACTTTGTGAGGCTTTTTGCTTCTTTGTGTTCTTTGAGAGTTCACGTGACTTATCAAAGGATTGGTCTTCTTTTGTGGCGTCTTAAGGCTAGGGTTTTAAGAGACAAGTTCTCTTAGGGTCTTTCCTTTGGTCTTCTTTTGTGGCGTCTTAAGGCTAGGGTTTTAAGAGACAAGTTCTCTTAGGGTCTTTCCTTTGACCAACATTCTTGTTTTCTAGCCGATCCCGGGCAAAGTTTCGAATTGTTAAAGATTCTCTAGGGCATGTTCCTAGTGGGTCTTGCATCATTTGGTATTAGAGCTTTTGATGCAAGACCCACTAGGAACATGCCCTAGAGAACCTTCAACAATTCGAAACTTTGCCCGGGACTGGCTAGAAACAAGAATGTTGGTCAAAGGAAAGACCCTAAGAGAACTTGTCTCTTAGAACTGCCTCAAGACGCCACAAAGGAAGACCAAACCTTTGATAAGTCACGTGTACTCTCAGAGAACACAAAGAAGCAAAAGCCTCACAAAGTATTGAATAATATTCAAATTCATTCATTCATAATCTGATAGTAACCACTTCTAAGATCAACTTTAGAGAAAACACATGCACCATGCAACTCATCAAGCATATCATCTAACCTAGGGATAGGATAGCAATATTTTACCGTTATTTTGTTGATGGCACGACAATCTACACACATTCGCCACTTGCCATCCTTTTTGGGTACAAGAATCACCGGGACAGCACATGGACTCAGACTTTCACGAACAAAGCCTTTCTTCATGAGCTCTTCCACTTGATGTTGTATTTCCTTAGTCTCGTCTGGATTTGCTCGATAAGCAAGTCTATTAGGAATAGATGCCCCTGGGATAAAGTCTATCTGATGCTCAATGCCTCTTAGCGGGGGCAATCCATCAGGTATTTCCTCTGGGAACAAGTTACAAAATTCCTATAATAAAGATGTAACACTAGTAGGCAAAGAGTGATCAAGATCATCGATAGTAAGATAAACATCTTTATAAAGTAATAAGAAGGCATTTTCACAAATAAGAGCTCTCTTGATCTCACTTTTACCCGAAAATAAACTCACTTTCTTTTCCTCATGTTTTTCTCTAATTTTCTTTTCCTTTCTACTCAGCTCTCCTTTCTCCTGCTTCTTCTCATTCTCAACACTCACACTCACTTTACCTTTCTTTTCTTGCTCTCTCTTCTTACACTCTCTTTCAATTTTTAACTGATCCTCATATGCTTGAACAGGACGAAGAGGGGTCAACACAATGGTCTTACCATTAAAAACAAAAAGAATAATAATTTTTATATCCATCATGTTTTACCTTTCGGTCAAACTGCCATGGCCTACCAAGTAACAAGTGACCAGCATACATGGGTGCTACATCACAAAGAATCTCATCATGATAATTATCAATAGAAAAAGAGATGAGCACCTGTTTTGTTACCTTTACCTCCCCACTATCGTTAAGCCATTGTAATTTATAAGGGGTAGGGTGCCTTAAAGTAGGTAAGTTCATCTTTTCCACAAGTAAAGTACTAGCTACATTTGTTCAGCTACCACCATCAATAATCAAACTACATACCTTCTTGTGGATGAAACATCAAGTATGGAAAATATGCTCACGCTGCTCTACCTCAAGATCTTCTTTAGGTTGAATGTTGAGAGCACGCCTAGCCACAAGGGCTTCACCATTTACAGCTTCCGTTAACTCTAAATCTGAGTCATCAGTCAGGGGTGGCATCTCATCCTCCTCAGACTCACTACTAGCACTAGTCACATCACCATTCTCAAGAACAATCATAGTTCGTTTGTTCGGACATTGTGAAGCAATGTGACTGAAACCATTACATTTAAAGCATCTAAGCTTAGAGGAGGAAGTAGTAGGATTAGAAGATGAGAAAGGTTTTGACTCAGTTTTACCCTTGACCTGAAAGGGTTTTACCTTAGTTTCCTTCTTAGACTTGAAATCAGTCTTTGGTTTGAACGGGACTTTGGAATCCCTCCAAGAACTCGAGTTAGATGTCACTTTCAGCTTTTGTCGAGCCCTTAGTTGCTTTTCCACCTTGATAGCTCTATGCAAGAGCTCCTCCATATCTAGGTAATTGTATAAATCAACTTGGGCAGCTATATCAGGATTTAAGCCCTCAATGAATCGGGCCATGGTTGCTTCACGGTCTTCCTCCACATTTGCCTTAATCATGGCAATCTCCATTTCTTGATAGTAATCTTCCACACTCATAGAACCTTGCTTCAGCTTTTGGAGCCTCTTATGCAATTCCCTATAATAGTAACTAGGGATAAACCGTTTGTGCATGATAATTTTCATCTCTTGCCAATCACGAATTGGACCTTCACCGGTACGTCTTCGGGTGAGTAAGAGTTGATCCCACCAGATGCTAGCATAGTCAGTAAACTCTACTGCAGCAAGTTTTACTTTCTTCGCCTCAGTGTAAGAGTGGCACTCGAATACATGCTCCACTTTTCTTTCCCAATCTAAGTACTGGTCTGGGTCATTTTTCCCAGGGAATGATGGAATCTTCATCTTGATATTTCCGATACCACCATCCTTATTGCCTGATGATTGTCTACCTCTCTGAGTATAGGACTCCTCAAACTCAGACTCAGCATCATCATCAAGCTCCACTTGAGCTCGCCTTCTATGGGTCCTCTTATTGGAAGAAGACTCCACATCATCTAATCTGGCACTTAGTTTCTCAAGAGTACTTTGAACAGCTTTAACCCAGACTTTCATGTCAAAGTCACTATGCTCAGATTCTCCAAACATCCTGAAATATTAGTTTGTACAAAAAAAAAAAACAAGCAAAGAAAGATATAGGACCTCGCAACTCACTAGCTCACGTGTTTACACTCATAAGATGATAAGTTCGCTCGTGTTTAACTCTTTTTGGCTTTTTCTTTTAATGTTAATTGCACTCTTGCCTTTTACCACTCAACAATTTGCTTCTTACAAGTATTCTAAGCAAGTCACAAGCAAATCAAAAGAAAAGATCAGACTAGTGGCTATAAAAAAGAACTAGAATCCTAAAATACAAATTCCCAAAGAATCAAACAAAGGAGAAAAGAGGGTATGTAACAAAAAGGTAAGGAGAAAAGGAAAACAAAGGGGGAGAGGAGGTTGGGATGGCTTGGAAGAAAGGAGAAGAAAAGGAGAAAATCTGAAAATAAGAAACTTTAAAAATAGGAAACTACTTGGGAAATTAGGAAACCAACTTTAAGAAAATCTGAAAATTAGGAAACTAAGTCCAATTAGGAAATTGAGTCAAATTAAGAAATTAATTCCAACTAGGAAACTAACTCTAATTAGGAAATTGTCTCCAATTAGGAAACTAACACCACAACTTGCAACTTTTTTTTTCTCTTTCTTTCTCTTTTTTTTCACTTTTTTTTTCGAATTTCTCTTTTTTTTCACTTTTTTTTTGAATTTCTCTTTTTTTTTTAACTTTTTTTTTGAATTTTTTTTTGGAGTATCACACACTCCTTTTTTTTTTGAATGAGTATAGAGGCACGCAACAATGGAAGAAGGAAGAAAATAGAAGACAAAGATGAAGATGAGAAGATAACACAAATGGAAGGAGAGAAGGTATGAAGAACAACGGTAGGAAAAACACAAAAATATACCTTGTACTAGCAAACCAAAGCTCTGATACCAAATGATGCAAGACCCACTAGGAACATGCCCTAGAAAAACCTCTAACAATTTAAAACTTTGCCCGGGACCGGCTAGAAAATAAGAATGTTGGTCAAAGGAAAAACCCTAAGAGAACTTGTCTCTTAGAACCCTAGCCTCAAGACGCCACAAAGGAAGACCAATCATTTGATAAGTCACGTGAACTTTCAGAGAACACACAGAAGCAAAAGTCTCTCAAAGTATTGAATAATACTCAAGTTCATTCATGATTTTCAAAATAGAGTACAATAGGGAGCCTTCTATAGGCAAAGTTTCTAAAAGACTTAAAATCTTACTAAAACTAAAACTCTTAAAATCTAATTAGAAATATTTTAAACAATGCCTAAAATCAAGGAACAAGATTAGGATTTTAATCTCCTAGATAAATTCCTTGACTAAATCCAAAAAATAATAAAATAATAAAAAAAACGAAATTCAAAAAGAGTTCTAATCAAAACTAGAGTAATATTAATGGGCTAGACATCTTGTATTTGAAATACTATTCACATCCTCTAGATTCAATGGGCTCTTTAAGTATCAACTTGGGCTTGAATAAGCATGATTAAGGCTCTATTTGCTTCCTCAATGCTTGCACTAACATTATGGGCTTCTAATTCAGCAAATTGAAGCCCAATTGCTCTTTGTAGACGCTTAACTCTTCCTCTTGTCATTGGGCCATCTATCATCAAGTCTTTTTCCACACGAGTATCCTTCCTCACATGAGTCTGGTTCATATTACTTGGTGTTATTGCATCAGCTTTGGTTTGCTAGTACAAGGTATATCTTTGTGTTTCCCTTCCACTATACTTCATACCTTCTTTCCTTCCATTTGTGTTATCTTTTCATCTTCATCTTTGTCTTCTATCTTCTTCCTTCTTCCATTGTTGTGTACCTCTATATTCATTCAAAAAAAAAAAGAGTGCGATACTAAAAAAAAAAAAGTAAGAAAAAAAGAAAAAAAAATCAAAAAAAATCAAAAAAAAAGTGGAAAAAAAAAGAAAGAAAGTGGAAAAAAAGTTGCAAGTTGTGGAGTTAGTTTCCTAATTTGAGTCAATTTCCTAATTGGAGTTAGTTTCCTAATTAAACTCAATTTCCTAATTAGACTTAGTTTCCTAATTTTCAGATTTTCTTAAAGTTGGTTTCCTAATTTCCCAAGTAGTTTCCTATTTTTAAAGTTTCTTATTTTCAGATTTTTCCTTTTCTTCTCCTTCCTTCCAAGCCATCCAAACCTTACCTTCTGCCTTGTTCTCCTTTCCTCTTTCTCTTTTTGTTATACACCTCTTTTTCTTCTTTGTTTGATTCTTTGGGAATTTGCATTTTAGGATTCTAGTTCTTTTTTATTGCCACTAGTTTGATCTTTTCTTTTGATTTGCTTGTGACTTGCTTAGAACACTTGTAAGAAGCAAATTGTTGAGTGGTAAAAGGCAAGAGTGCAATTAACATTAAAGAAAAAGCCAAAAAAATTAAACACGAGTGAATTTATCATCTTTTGAGTGAAACACGTGAGCTAGTGAGTTGCAAGGTCTAGCCATTTTCCACAAAATCAGCCATTTTCCACAAAAATCTCTTAGTTTTATTTTGTTTTAATTTGATTGTTGCTGTTTCAGATTTTTAGGCACCATTCTTGGTGAATTTGTTCAGATTTAAATTTCTTTTATTTTTCCCGCCATGTAACCTAGGAATTATTCTGTTTAGGGTTTTATTTTTCAAATGCCTATATAAGGCCTACTTGTACTGCAAGGATGGATGATTGAATGAATTATCTTTTTAGAATCATTTCTGATTTGTGAGGTTTCTCTTGTGGCCTTTGTGTGCTGGAGAAAATCTTTGACTTATCAAAGGAGTGGTTTGCTTTGTGGCATCTCGGGTTAGAGTTCTAAGAGACGGGTTCTCTTAGGGTTCAATTCCATTGACCAACATCTCTTCTTCTTCTTCTTTGTTCTTTGTTGCTTATTGTCCATATTATTTGTTCTTGTGCTGCATGCCAAAATTCGATCACTGATCCGTGTTATTTGGGATTCCTAGAACGGGTTTCTAAGGGGTCTCACATCAAGTACTTAGATTGGGAAAGAAAAGTGGAGCATGTATTCGAGTGCCACTCTTACACTGAGGTAAAGAAAGTAAAACTTGTTGCAGTAGAGTTTACTGACTATGCTAGCATCTGGTGGGATTAACTCTTACTCACCTAAAGACGTACCGATGAAGGTCCAATTTGTGATTCGCACGAGATGAAAATTATCATGCGCAAACGGTTTATCCCTAGTTACTATTATAGGGAATTGCATAAGAGACAAGTTCTTTTAGGGTCTTTCCTTTGACCAACATTCTTGTTTTCTAGCCAATCATGGGCAAAGTTTCGAATTATTGAAGGTTCTCTAAGGCATGTTCCTAGTGGGTCTTGCATCATTTAGGTAACAAGACAAAGGTTTCACAAGAGCAAAGAAAAGATAAGATTCTCATAATTAGAGAAACACTCATAATAATTTTATTACTTCCAATATGATTCAAATGAAGGCAGAATACATATATCTACTGGAGAAAAAGTAGGAAACTAACTACATAATCCTAACAGAAAGATCTAAAAATTAGGGATACAAAATCAAATCTTTTTAAAAACAGAAAAGGAAGGATAATCAGCCTAATTAATTCTAATTTTCGTCCAAATACATAAAGCTTCTGGAAGTCAGCATATTAAGCCCATAATATCATTATTTAGGCCCAAATGAGTCAATCTATGCATGGTCCTTGGTCTAAATTCTCTAATTTTCAACATTATAACCTAAATTAGCTCCAATAACTCTATCTTTAGCCCAAATAATGTCGAGGACATTTTGATCAGATTCAAAATTCTGCTTGGTCCAAATCTCTTGAATAAGTCCACTTAATGCTTCTTTAAGTTGTTTAGCTTTCGCCCTTGTAATAGGTCCAATTGGAAGATGCAAAGGATCATTTGAAGATTTTGAATTAGCATTTTCATGAATTTGGTTCATATTAGGTCCTACTTCATATTATTTTTTCTATTCTGTCCACTAACATTTCAAGTTGTAAAATGGCTGAAAATGAGCCTAATGATGTTGATCTTAAAGTTTTCATGAAAAGTGTCTATGAGCTATTCAAAAGGCTCAATGCAAGACTGGTGACTTTGAATCTCCATCTAACTCTAAAATTCCAAAAAGGCATGATCTTGAAGAGGAGTATGGAGGAGAATGACTTTGATGATTTCATTCCAAGGAGGCACAAGCAAGCTCCCCCACGTAAGGAGCATGGTCTAGACAAGATCAAAATGAAAATTCCCTCCTTTCAATGAAAGAATGATCCAGAGCTTTATTTGGAGTGGGAAAGAAAGTTGAGCTCATTTTTGAGTGCCATCGTTATTTTGAAGGGTAAAAAGTGAAATTAGCAACCGTTGAATTTTCTGATTACGCTAGCATTTGGTGGGATCAACTTCTCATCAATAGAAGGCGAAATGAAGAGCCTCCAATTCAGACTTGGCATGAGATGAAAATCACTATGAGAAAGAGATTTGTCCCTAGTAATTATTATAGGGATTTGCACAAGAAATTGCAGAAATTGAGACAAGGCTCTATGAGTGTTGAGGAATATTATCAAGAGATGGAAATGGCTATGATTAGAGCCAATCTTAAGGAAGACAAAGAGGCAACCATGGCATGATTCATAGATGATTTGAACCCTGACATTGCTACAATTGTTGATGATGCAAGACCCACTAGGAACATGCCCTAGAGAACCTTCAACAATTTGAAACTTTGCCCAGGACCGGCTAGAAAACAAGAATATTGGTCAAAAGAAAGACCCTAAGAAAACTTGTCTCTTAGAACCCTAGCCTCAAGACGCCACAAAGGAAGACCAATCCTTTGATAAGTCACGTGAACTCTCAGAGAACACAAAGAAGCAAAGCCTCACAGGGAATTGAATAATACTCAAATTCATTTATTCATTCATAATCTTTCAAAATAGAGTACAATAGGGGGCCTTTTATAGGCAAAGTTTTAGAAGACTTAAAATCCTAATAAAAGTTGTAGTCTAAAATCTGATTAGAATTATTTTGAATGATGCCTAAAATAAAGGAACAAGATTAGGATATTAATTTTAACTTAATCTCCTAGATAAGCTCCTTGACCAAGTCCAAAAAATAATAAAATAATAAAAAACGAAATTCAAAAAGAATCCTAGTCAAAACTAATTAGCTTTTTCAAGTAGTCACATGGGATGCACATGCTTCATTAAAAATCACATGGTTGACACATGATTTTTAATCTCTTGTAATTGGACTCTAATTGGGCCTTGCACTCCTCTTGTATGTGTATAACTACATTGGGCCTTCAACATGTTAGACATTAACTCTAGTTGCTCCATGGACCTTCTTAGGACATTGAGCTTCCACTTGGACTTCCACTTTTGCGTCTTTAAGGAGATCTCATGTCCAAAGTTCAATTCAGCATGTTTCGAATTGAGCAAATATAGATCTTGGGCTCTAAACTTGGGCCGACGTCCAACATAGATATTATCTTGAGCTCTTTGAGATTTTTGGACATATACTAGTACAATTTGGGCCTTTTGAGTATAGGCCATCCTTTCATGAGTCATTTGGACCTGACTTATACGCTTTTGAATGATTTGGGTTTCTTGATGGATGAGGGCTTCTCAAATTTGTTGTGCTCCAATGGGTATGCCTACTGGTATTGTATCATTGCCTCCCTCTTTGAAAAGATTCATCCTTGAATCTTCGCCATTAGGTATCTTAGGAAACATATATAGGCAATCCCAACTCTTTTCAATGCTAGTTGAAGATAATGGTCAATTGGGTGGCTTATTTGAAAACAAATCTCCACATACCTGTAAGGAGCTAAAACCAACATAGGCAAAGATAGGTTAAAATTATTAGTAGATAAACAAATATCCTTACACATGCTCTCAACCTCTCTTTTTTCATCAAACTTGCTTACACTCATGCTTTTCTCACCTTTCTCACAACTCTCTTGCTCTTTCTTTTCACTCATACTCTTTTCTTTTTCAATCTCTTCTTTTTCTCTCTTTAACTCATGTTCTCTCTCTTTTTCTTTCATTTTATATGCTTGTACTATTCTCATTTGATCCTCATAAACATCCATAGGATCAAGAGGTACCAATACATGATGTTTTTCATTGAATATAAATGAATAGTAATAGCAATATTTGTGCTTATGCTTAACATATTTAGCTTTTCTCGCATGTTTCCATGGTTTACCAAGCATAATATGTCCATCAAACATAGGAGCTACGTCACATAACACTTTATCATGATATTTACCAATTGAGAAATAAATCAAAACTTGCTTATTAACCTTAAATTCAGTACTACCCTTCAACAAGGTATAGGGCCTAGGATGCTTTATAGTAGGCAAGTTTAATTTCTCAACTAGTAAGGTACTAGCAACATTTACATAGCTACTATTATCAATAGCCATGCTGCACACTTTCTCTTTGATAAGGCATCTAGTATGAAAATCAGGAGATGACTTTTCCTTATCTTGTCTTGTAGAGTTGGAGTTGGAATGGAATGCATCTAACCATGCACAAGATTACTTGAATCGCTCTTTGTTAGCCTCTTCAAGGAATTTGTACTCACTAGACATCTTGTCACCTGAAAAGTTAGTCAACGAAGAAATAGGACCTCACACATTCTTCTCACGTGTTTACACTCAAAAAGATAATAAGTTCACTCGTGTTTAACTCTCTTTTTGGCTTTTTCTTTAATGTTAATTGCACTCTTGCCTTTTACCACTCAACAATTTGCTTCTTACAAGTGTTCTAAGCAAGTCACAAGCAAATCAAAAGAAAAGATCAAACTAGTGGCAATCAAAAAGAACTAGAATCCTAAAATGCAAATTCTTAAAGAATCAAACAAAGGAGAAAAAGAGGTGTATAACAAAAAGAGAAAGAGGAAAGGAGAACAAGGCGGAAGGTAAGGTTTGGATGGCTTGGAAGGAATGAGAAGAAAAGGAAAAATCTGAAAAAAAATAAGAAACTTTAAGAATAGGAAACTACTTGAGAAATTAGGAGACCAACTTTAAGAAAATCTGAAAATTAGGAAACTAAGTCCAATTAGGAAATTGAGTTCAATTAGGAAACTAACTCTAATTAGGAAATTAACTCCACAACTTGCAACTTTTTTTTTCACTGTTTTTTTGAATTTTTTTTCTTTTTTTCTAACTTTTTTTTTGGGAGTATCGCACTCTTTTTTTTTTTTGAATGAGTATAGAGGCACACAACAATGGAAGAAGGAAGAAGATAGAAGACAAAGATGAAGATGAGAAGATAACATAAATGGAAGGAGAGAAGGTATGAAGTACACCGGAAGGGAAACACAAAGATATACCTTATACTAGCGAACCAAAGCTCTGATACCAAATGATGCAAGACCCACTAGGAATATGCTATAGAGAACCTTCAACACTTTGAAACTTTGCCCGGGACCGGCTAGAAAACAAGAATATTGGTCAAAGGAAAGACCCTAAGAGAACTTGTCTCTTAGACCCCTAGCCTCAAGACGCCACAAAGGAAGACCAATCCTTTGATAAGTCACGTGAACTCTCAGAGAACACAAAGAAGCAAAAGCCTCACAGAGAATTGATTAATACTCAAATTCATTCATTCATTCATGATCTTTCAAAATAGAGTACAATAGGGGGCCTTTTATAGGCAAAGTTTTTAAAAGACTTAAAATCCTAATAAAAGTTGTAGTCTAAAATCTGATTAGAATTATTTTGAATGATGCCTAAAATAAAGGAACAAGATTAGGATATTAATTTTAACTTAATCTCCTAGATAAGCTCCTTGACCAAGTCCAAAAAATAATAAAAAACGAAATTCAAAAAGAATCCTAGTCAAAACTAATTAGCTTTTTCAAGTAGTCATATAGGATGCGCATGCTTCATTAAAAATCACATGGTTGACACATGATTTTTAATCTCTTGTAATTGGACTCTAATTGGGCCTTGCACTCCTCTTGTATGTGTATAACTACATTAGGCCTTCAACATGTTAGACATTAACTCTAGTTGCTCCATGAACCTTCTTAAGACATTGGGCTTCCATTTGGACTTCTACTTTTGCGTCTTTAAGGAGATATCATGTCCAAAGTTCAATTCAGCATGTTTCGAATTGATCAAATATAGATCTTGGGCTCTAAACTTGGGCCGACGTCCAACATAAATATTATCTTGAGCTCTTTGAGATTTTTGGACATAGACTAGCACAATTTGGGCTTCTTGAGTATAGGCTATCCTTTCATGAGCCATTTGGACCTGACTTATATGCTTTTGAATGATTTGGGTTTCTTGATGGATGAGGGCTTCTCGAACTTGTTGTGCTCCAATGGGTATGCCTACTGGTATTGTATCAGTTAATCTCGAACGTTATGTTGACATGGAAGAGCTATTACACAAAGCTATTAAAGTGGAGAAACTACTAAAAGCTCAACAAAAATTCAGATTTGCTGCTAGTTCTGGGTCTTGGAAGCAAGGTTTGAAGGATTCCATATCCTCCTTCAAATCCAAAGAAAGCAAGCCAAAGGAGGTAAGCAAAGCCCAAAAGTTCAGATCCACCTCCTAAAGGTAAGTATAACTCTAACACTTCTTCTTCCTCCTTTACTTCAAAAATTAAGTATTTTAAATGTCAAGGTTTTAGTCACATCTCTTCTCAATGTCCAAACAAGAGAACTATGATTTTGCTTAAGAATGGTGATATAGTTAGTGAGGAGACTAGTGATGAAGATTCGGATGGAAGTATGCCATCTTTGGTGGAGGATTCCAAGTAGGAGCTTATTGAGCCCATGCATGGAGAGGCTTTGGTATCTAGGCGTGCTCTAAATATTCAACCCAAGGAAGATCATGAGAAAGAGCAACGTGAGCACATTCTCCATACTAAATGTTTTGTCAAGAACAAGGTATGTAGCATGATTATTGATGGTGGTAGTTGATACAATAGCAGTAGGCGCATCCATTGGAGCACAACAAATTCGAGAAGCCTTCGTCCATCAAGAAACCCAAATTATTCAAAAGTGCATTCAGCTCTGAATGGCTCATGAAGGGATGACCCATGCTCAAAAGGCCCAAATTGTGTTAGGATATGTCTAAGAACTTCAAAGAGCTCAAGATAATCTCTATATTGGATGTCGGTCCAAGTTTAGAGCTCAAGATCCATATTTGTTCAATTCAGAACATACTAGATGTCATTCAATTTTGGTGAATACTTTTATTATCATTTCACCAAGTTTTCAAATGATTAATGGGTCAGTCTTGAATTTACTCTTAGCTTTCACCTCATTTTGGAATCATTCTTATCGGAGCTTCCAAACTTAGAGCTAGTAAGAAGCAACACATCAGGAATGCTGATCTTGGAGCTAAATTGGACTTTGGACATGAGATCTCCTTAAAGATGCAAAATTGGAAGCCCAATGTCCTAAGAAGGTCCATGGAGCAACTAGAGTAAATATCCAATATGTTGAAGGCCTAATGCAGTTATACATATATAAGAAGAGTGCCAAGACCCAATTAGAGTCCAATTGCAAGAGATTAAGAATCATGTGTCAACCATGTAATTTTTAATGAAGCATGAGCATCCCATGTGACTACTTAAAGAAGTTGATCAGTTTTGACTAGGATTCTTTATGAATTTTGTTATTTATTTATTTTATTATTTTTAGGATTTGGTCAAAGAGCTTATCTTGAAGATTAAGCTAAAATTACTATCCTAATCTTGTTCCTTGATTTTAGGCACCATTTAAATATTTCTAATCAGATTTTAGTGTTTTACTTTTATTAGGATTTTAGTCTTTTAGAAACTTTGCCTATAAAAAGATTTCTATTGTACTCTATTTTGAAGATCATAAATGAATTTGAGTATTATTCAATTCTTTGTGAGGCCTTTGCTTCTTTGTGTTCTCTGAGAATTCACTTGACTTATCAAAGAATTAGTCTTCCTTTGTGGCGTCTTGAGACTAGAGTTCTAAAAGATGGGTTCTCTTAGGATCTTTCCTTTGATCAACATTCTTATTTTCTAGCCAGTCCTGAGCAAAGTGTTATCTTGTTGAAGGTTCCTAGGACAAGGTTCTTAGAGAGTCTTGCATCAGTAGTTGTACAAATGTTGCTAGTATCTTACTTGTTGATATACTGAATTTGCCTACTTTAAAGCATTCTTGTCCTTATAAGTTGTAATGGCTTAATGATTGTGGTGAAGTTAAAGTTACTAAGCAAGTGTTAATTTCTTTTTCTATTGGTAATTATCATGATGAAGTCTTGTGTGATATAGTTCCTATGTATGCTGGACATATTTTGCTTGGTCCATGGCAATTTGATAGACATGTTAAGCATGATGGATATAAAAATTGCTATTATTTTCCTTTCAATGGTAAAAATGTTGTGCTTACTCCTCTTAGACCCATGCAAGCTTATGAGGATCAACTTAGAATTGAAAATGAGTGCAAAGTGAGGGAGAAAGAGAGAAAAGAAAGAAATGAGAGAGAAAAAGAAAAGAAAGGGATTGAAAAGAAAAAGCATCAAAGTGAGAAAATTGATGAAAAAAAAAGTGAGTTTCTTTTCTGGAAAAAGAGAGATTAGGAGGGACTAATGATGAGCAAGTACTTGTACTCTTGTACAAGGAAATTTATTTTTCTACTAATGAACTTGATCCTTCTTTGCCCTCTCATGTTGTGTCTCTTTTACAAGATTTTCATGATTTGTTTCCAAAGGAAATTCTCGATGGTTTGCCCCCTTTGAAAGGCATTGAACATCATATAGATTTCATCCCTAGAGCATCCATTCCTAATAGACCAGCATATAGAGCCAATCCGGAAGAAACTAAGGAGATCCAATGCCAAGTTGAAGAGCTCATGTAAAAAGGCTTTGTTAGAGAGAGCTTGAGTCCTTGTGCGATTCCAGTGATCCTAGTGCCTAAGAAGGATGGCAAGTGATGAGAGACCCCGTAGGAATAAGTCCTAGGAACCTTCTATTTGACAACATTACTCGGATCGTGCAAGATTCAAGAACACAATCACGCAAATAGAAGACAAAAATACTAGTAAAGAATAAGAACACGTATAAACAAAGATAGTTGGTCAAGTGGGTAAGACCCTAAGAGAACTCGTCCCTTAGAACCCTTACCATAAGACGCCACAAAGGAAGACCACTTCTTTGATAAGTCCGAGTTAAATTCACTCCATCGCTCAAGGAGCAAGAGGAACCTCACAAAAACAGAACATAAGTCCTGAAAAGAAAATTCTATTTATTCATCTCATTGCTTTTTAATTGAATACAAAGATAGCCTATTTATAGGCAAAGGAAATCCAAAACTTGAATACTAAGCAAACCCTAAAAGTAAGACTTAAGAAACTTCCTAAAACATAATTCCCAAGGCTGTGACTGTTCACGTGCACTGTTCATCCGGAAATAGAAAGAAAATGACCTAAATAAATGGAAACAAATCAACCCCTAAAAGAAATGGAAACAAATAATTATGAAATAATAAGGAAATAAAACTTTCTAAAAACTTAATTGACCACATGGCCTTATTCAAATCATTAAAATAGAAACTAATTATTCCGGGTTTGGTCTGAAAATTGATGTTCACGTTCAGCAACTTGCCCAAGCTTTCCTTGATGGTTACGCCACGCATGGTCTCTTTGAAGATGGTCATTGAAGCTCCGGGGTACTCTATCATTCCCTTCCTCTTTGAAAAGATTCGTCCTCGAATCTCTCTTGAATGTTAATAGGAAAGAAAATATTGCTTGGGTGTTACTTAATTGAATCAAAAACCAAATAGGAAACGAATCAGAATATGCAAAACTTTCCATTTTTTTTCTATTTTCAGCTCTTCTATTTTTTTTTCGTTTTTTTTTTTGGACTTGGGCAATTTCCTTCCTCCCTTTTTTTTTCAGCTCCTTTTCTTTTTTTTTCGTTTTTTTTTTTTGGAATTTGGACAAAAACTCACAAGAATGATGACTAACAAGACACCAAAAGAAAGAAAAAGGAGACCAAAAAAAAAAAGCGCACAAATAGAACCTTGAGTTCTAACACTCAAGAAGACAAGCTACTGATATGAGACCCACTAGATGACATGCTCTAGGAACCCCAACCAACATAACTCATGCCTGAGACGTGAGACCCACTAGACGACTTGCTCTAGGAACCCCAACATAGGTCACGCACAAGGACCAGCTAGAAAACATGAAGACAAGTAAGAACTTTTTAAATCCAGACAATAGAAAGGAAAAAAAAATGAAGAACACAAATGAAAGACAAGAAAAGATCACACCTTGACTTGCAAACCTATAGCTCTGATACCAAATGATGAGAGACCCCGTAGGAATAAGTCCTAGGAACCTTCTATTTGACAACATTACTCGGATCGTGCAAGATTCAAGAACACAATCACACAAATAGAAGACAAAAGTACTCAAAAAGAATAAGAAGACATATAAACAAAGATAGTTGGTCAAGTAGGTAAGACCCTAAGAGAACTCGTCCCTTAAAACCCTAATCATAAGACGCCACAAAGGAAGACCACTCCTTTGATAAGTCCGGGTTGAATTCACTCCATCGCTCAAGGAGCAAGAGGAACCTCACTAAAACAGAACATAAGTCCTGAAAAGAAAATTCTATTTATTCATCTCATTTTTTTTTAATTGAATACAAAGATAGCCTATTTATAGGCAAAGGAAATCCAAAACTTGAATACTAAGCAAACCCTAAAAGTAAGACTTAAGAAACTTTCTAAAACATAATTCCCAAGGCTGTGACTCTTCACGTGCACTGTTCATCCGGAAATAGAAAGAAAATGACCTAAATAAATGGAAACAAATCAACCCCTAAAAGAAATGGAAACAAATAATTATGAAATAATAAGGAAATAAAACTTTCTAAAAACTTAATTGACCACATGGCCTTATTCAAATCATTAAAATAGAAACTAATTATTCCGGGTTTGGTCTGAAAATTGATGTTCACGTTCAGCAACTTGCCCAAGCTTTCCTTGATGGTTACGCCACGCATGGTCTCTTTGAAGATGGTCATTGAAGCTCCGTGGTACTCTATCATTAGAATGATAGAGTATCATTAGAATGATAGAGTACCACGGAGCTTCAATGACCATCTTCAAAGAGACCATGCGTGGCGTAACCATCAAGGAAAGCTTGGGCAAGTTGCTGAACGTGAACATCAATTTTCAGACCAAACTCGGAATAATTAGTTTCTATTTTAATGATTTGAATAAGGCCATGTGGTCAATTAAGTTTTTAGAAAGTTTTATTTCCTTATTATTTCATAATTATTTGTTTCCATTTCTTTTAGGGGTTGATTTGTTTCCATTTATTTAGGTCATTTTCTTTCTATTTCCGGATGAACAGTGCACGTGAACAGTCACAGCCTTGGGAATTATGTTTTAGGAAGTTTCTTAAGTCTTACTTTTAGGGTTTGCTTAGTATTCAAGTTTTGGATTTCCTTTGCCTATAAATAGGCTATCTTTGTATTCAATTAAAAAGCAATGAGATGAATAAATAGAATTTTCTTTTCAGGACTTATGTTCTGTTTTTGTGAGGTTCCTCTTGCTCCTGGAGCGATGGAGTGAATTTAACTCGGACTTATCAAAGGAGTGGTCTTCCTTTGTGGCGTCTTATGGTAAGGATTCTAAGGGACGAGTTCTCTTAGGGTCTTACCCACTTGACCAACTATCTTTGTTTATACGTGTTCTTATTCTTTACTAGTATTTTTGTCTTCTATTTGCGTGATTGTGTTCTTGAATCTTGCACGATCCGAGTAATGTTGTCAAATAGAAGGTTCCTATGACTTATTCCTACGGGGTCTCTCATCATTTGGTATCAGAGCTATATAGGTTTGCAAGTCAAGGTGTGATCTTTTCTTGTCTTTCATTTGTGTTCTTCATTTTTTTTTCCTCTCTATTGTCTGGATTTAAAAAGTTCTTACTTGTCTTCATGTTTTCTAGCTGGTCCTTGTGCGTGACCTATGTTGGGGTTCCTAGAGCAAGTCGTCTAGTGGGTCTCACGTCTCAGGCATGAGTTATGTTGGTTGGGGTTCCTAGAGCATGTCATCTAGTGGGTCTCATATCAGTAGCTTGTCTTCTTGAGTGTTAGAACTCAAGGTTCTATTTGTGCGCTTTTTTTTTTTGGTCTCCTTTTTATTTCTTTTGGTGTCTTGTTAGTCATCATTCTTGTGAGTTTTTGTCCAAATTCCAAAAAAAAAAAAAACGAAAAAAAAAAAGAAAAGGAGCTGAAAAAAAAAGGGAGGAAGGAAATTGCCCAAGTCCAAAAAAAAAAACGAAAAAAAAATAGAAGAGCTGAAAATAGAAAAAAAATGGAAAGTTTTGCATATTCTGATTCGTTTCCTATTTGGTTTCTGATTCAATTAAGTAACACCCAAGCATTATTTTCTTTCCTATTAACATTCAAGAGAGATTCGAGGACGAATCTTTTCAAAGAGGAAGGGAATGATAGAGTACCACGGAGCTTCAATGACCATCTTCAAAGAGACCATGCGTGGCGTAACCATCAAGGAAAGCTTGGGCAAGTTGCTGAACGTGAACATCAATTTTCAGACCAAACCCGGAATAATTAGTTTCTATTTTAATGATTTGAATAAGGCCATGTGGTCAATTAAGTTTTTAGAAAGTTTTATTTCCTTATTATTTCATAATTATTTGTTTCCATTTCTTTTAGGGGTTGATTTGTTTCCATTTATTTAGGTCATTTTCTTTCTATTTCCGGATGAACAGTGCACGTGAACAGTCACAGCCTTGGGAATTATGTTTTAGGAAGTTTCTTAAGTCTTACTTTTAGGGTTTGCTTAGTATTCAAGTTTTGGATTTCCTTTGCCTATAAATAGGCTATCTTTGTATTCAATTAAAAAAAAATGAGATGAATAAATAGAATTTTCTTTTCAGGACTTATGTTCTGTTTTAGTGAGGTTCCTCTTGCTCCTTGAGCGATGGAGTGAATTCAACCCGGACTTATCAAAGGAGTGGTCTTCCTTTGTGGCGTCTTATGGTTAGGGTTTTAAGGGACGAGTTCTTTTAGGGTCTTACCTACTTGACCAACTATCTTTGTTTATATGTCTTCTTATTCTTTTTGAGTACTTTTGTCTTCTATTTGTGTGATTGTGTTCTTGAATCTTGCACGATCCGAGTAATGTTGTCAAATAGAAGGTTCCTAGGACTTATTCCTACGGGGTCTCTCATCAGCAAGTGGAGAATGTGCATGAATTGTAGAGCCATTAATAAAATCACAATTAAGTGTCATTATCCCATTCTTAGATTAGATGATATGCTTGATGAGTTGTATGGTGCATCTTTATTTTCTAAAATTGATCTTAGGAGTGGATATCATCAAATTAGAATGAAAGAAGGTAATGAATGGAAAACTACATTTAAAACTAAGTTTGGATTGTATGAGTGGTTAGTTATGCCATTTGGATTAATTAATGCACCTATTACATTTATGAGCTTAATGAATCATGTTTTTCGTTCTCTTATTGGAAAATTTGTTGTTTATTTTGATAATATTTTGATTTACAGCAAGAGTTTAGATGATCATCTTGGTCATTTGCATGAGGTCTTTTGCATTCTTAGGAAGAGTAGCCTTTATGTAAATTTAGAAGTATTTTTTTTGTTTGGATTCTGTTGTGTTTCTTGGATTTGTTGTAGGTGCTCAAGGGATTTGTGTGGATGAAGAAAAGGTGAAAGCTATCTGTGAGTGACCTACACTGATGCAAATGAAGTAAGAAGTTTTCATGGCTTGGCTAGCTTCTATAGACATTTTGTGAGAGACTTCTCCTCCATTGCTGTACCTTTGAATGATTCGGTAAAGAAAAATGTCGTTTTCAAGTGGGGTGAAACATAAAAAGTTGTATTTAGCACTTTGAAAGAAAAATTAACTAATGCTCCTTTACTTGTTTTACCTGATTTTTCTAAAATTTTTGAAATTGAATATGCATCTGGAATTGGAATTGGGGCTATTTTAATGCAAGATTCTAAGCCCATTGCTTTCTTTAGTGAAAAATTAAGTGGAGCTACTTTGAATTATTCCACTTATGACAAAGAGTTGTATGCTTTTAAAAGAACCTTAGAGACTTGGTAACATTATTTGTGGTCAAAAGAATTCATTATACATTCTGATCATGAAAGCTTGAAATTTTTAAAGTTTCAAGGTAAATTGAACAAGAGACATCAAGCATAAAAAGGGTAAAGAGAATGTTGTGGTTGATGCATTATCTAGGAAATATATAGTCTTCTTACCACATTGCATGCTAGATTACTTGGTTTTGAGATGTTACATGTATGAATCTGATTGTGACTTTGGTGAAATTTGGAAATTGTGTGATAAACATGGTTTTAATGACTTTTACAGATTGGATGGATTTTTGTTTAAGAGAGATAAATTATATATTCCATCTTGTTCTATGCATGAATTGCTTGTTAAAGAGACTCATGGTGGTGCTTTGATGAGGCACTTTGGTGTGGAGAAAACTTTAGCTCTTTTGCATGAACATTTTTATTGGCCAAGCATGAGAAAAGATGTAATTATTGTTTGTGATAGATGTGTTGTAAGCATGAAAAATCTAAAGTTCAATCTTATGATTTGTATTCTCCCCTCCCCGTGCCTTCCCAACCTTGGACTGATATTTCTATGGATTTTGTGTTGGGCTTACCTAGATCTCAAAGTGGAAAAGATAGCATTTTTGTTGTGGTTGATAGATTTAGCAAAATGGCACACTTTATTGCATGTTCAAAAACTAATGATGCCATACACATTGCAGACTTGTTCCTTAAAGAAATTGTGAGGTTGCATGGTTTACCTAAATCTATTGTGAGTGATAGAGATGTAAAGTTCCTTAGCCATTTTTGGAGAACTTTGTAGTCTAAGCTAGGAACTAAATTGTTGTTTTCTACTATGGCACATTGATACAATACCAGTAGGCATACCCATTCGAGTACAACAAGTTCGAGAAATCCTCATCCATCAAGAACTTCAAAGAGCTCAAGTGGCCCAAATTGTGCACTATGTCCAAAAATTTCAAAGAGTTCAAGATAATATCTATGTTGGACTTCGACCCAAGTTTAGAGCCCAAGATCTATATTTGATTAATATCTCTTTAAATATGCAAAAGTGAAAGTCCAAGTGGAAGCCCAATTTTCTAAGAAGAGTCCATGGAGCAACTAAAGTCTAATATCCAACATGTTAAAGGTCCAATGCAGTTATACACATACAAGAGGAGTGCTACGGCCCAATTGGAATCCAATTACAAGAGATTAAAAATCATGTGTCAACCATGTGATTTTTAATGAAGCATGTGCATCCCATGTGACTACTTAAAGAAGCTAATTAGTTTTGACTAGGATTCTTTTTTCATTTCGTTTTTTATTATTTTATTATTTTTTGGATTTGGTCAAGGAGCTTATCTTGGAGATTAAGTTAAAATTAATATCCTAATCTTGTTCTTTGATTTTAAACATTATTTAAAATATTTCTAATCAGATTTTAGAGTTTAACTTTTATTAGGATTTTAAGTCTTTTAAAAATTTTGCCTATAAAAGGCCCCCTATTGTACTCTATTTTGGAAGATCATGAATGAATGAATTTGAGTATTATTCAATACTTTGCGAGGCTTTTGTTTCTTTGTGTTCTCTGAGAGTTCACGTGACTTATCAAAGGATTGGTCTTCCTTTGTGGCATCTTGAGGCTAGGGTTCTAAAAGACAAGTAAGTTCTCTTAGGTCTTTCCTTTGACCAATATTCTTGTTTCTAGCCGGTCCCGGGCAAAGTTTCAAATTGTTGAAGGTTCTCTAGGGCATGTTTCTAGTGGGTCTTGCATCACATATGATGTTGAGAACGTCCACATTAGAAATGTTTGGATCTCGCTTGACTTTTGTTGCTTCAATTGCTATTTGCTTAGTCCAGGTCTCTTAAACAAGTCCACTTAAGGCTTCTCTCATTCTTTTAGCTAGTGCTCTTGTCATTGGGCCACTTGGAATTTGTAGAGGATCATTCCAAGTATTTGAGAACACTCCCTCTTGTGTTTCACTCTAAAAGATGCAAATTCACTCGTGTTTCACACTTGTAATAGCTTTTACAATGATGAAAACACTCTTGCCTTTTTCCTCTCAACTTGCTTCATATAGTGTACTAAATTAAATCCAACAAATCAAAAGAAGTAGCAACTGAAGTGGCAATCTCAAATTAGAATTCAAGATGCAAAGTTCTCCAAGAGACAACAAAACATTTAAAAAAAATTCGTAGGCAGCCAATGGAAAATACATTAAGTGACTAGGAAAGGAAATGAAGACAATGAATTTATGGAACAAATGGTATGCGACAGATTATGGGAGAACAAATGGTTAAATGATTAATTATCAAGAGGAAAGGATGGAAAGGAAATTGGAATCTGAAATCAGTAATGAAGCAATCAGAAATTTGAAATTTAGAACAAGGTGAATGAATGCAAATTTCCTTTTATGAATTGTGCACAATATGACATTTAATGACCAGATCAACTCAATGAATCAAAAATGATAATTCCAAGAATAGATGATCTTCAGCAATTGCAATTCAAGTCAACAATTTATAATTTCCAGCACAACTTTCTTTTTCACAGATTTTGACTTCCTTTTTTTTTCTTTTTTTTTTTTGCAACTTTTCCTTCTTTTCTTTTCTTTTCCCTTTTTTTTTTTTGAATCTCAAAGGTGCTGAAATTTGCAAACAGAACACAAGATTTCTGAAAGATCAGAATGACATGCACGCAAGAAACAGCTATAACTTGCTCTAGAAAAATCGGATTGATGTGATTCCAAAACGAGAAGAAAGAAGAGATCTTGAGACACAAGAAAGACCTATTATATGTCCAAAAATACGAAGGAAAACACCAGAAACAGCCGCACAAAAATGAGGACGAACAGAAACTAATCAAACGAAATAAGGGAAAAGAACAAAGAAAAAGTGGATGAAACCAACCTCAACCAATGCTCTGATACCAGATGATGTAAGACTCCATAGAAACCCATTCTAGGAACCCCAAATTACACGGATCAGTGATCAAATTTTGGCATGCAGCACAAGAACAAATAATATGGACAATAAGCAACAAAGAACAAAGAACAAAGAACAAAGAAAAGGAACAAATAAGAAGAAGAAGAAGAAGAAGAGATGTTGGTCAATGGAATTGAACCCTAAGAGAACCCGTCTCTTAGGTCCCTAATCCGGGATGCCACAAAGGAAACCACTCCTTTAATAAGTCAAAGATTTTCTCCAGCACACAAAGGCCACAAGAGAAACCTCACAAATCAGAAATAATTCTAAAAAGATAATTCATTCAATCTGCCATCCTTGAAGTACAAGTGGGCCTTATATAGGCATTTGAAAAATAAAACCCTAAACAGAATAATTCCTAGGTTACATAAAAGAAATTTAAATCTAAACAAATTCACCAAGAATGGTGCCTAAAATCTGAAACAGCAACAATCAAATTAAAACAAAATTAAACAAAGAGGATTTTGTGGAAAATGGCTAGACTCCTTCAATTAGGCTCCCTTTGGGCTTGGGCTAGCATCTTGTAGGAATGAAATAATCTTTATGCCAATTTGTTCCTTTTTGGCTTCATATTCAGCTAAGACTATGGGCTCCAAGTCTATTAGTTTTTGTATCACTCCATTCAAGGCCTCCTTCATAGTTTGGCTCTTCATCTTGTGCATGGGCCTCCCATACCTTGCAATGGATCTTTAGTTGGCCATCTTTTAGAGTCACGTCCAGCCCTTTTGATACAATATCAGTAGGCATACTCATTGGAGCACAACAAGTTCGAGAAACCCTCATCCATCAAGAATTTCATAGAGCTCAAGAGGCCCAAATTGTACTAGTATATGTCCAAAAATCTCAAAGAGCTCAAAATAATACCTATGTTGGACGTCGGCCCAAGTTTAGAGCCCAAGATCTATATTTGATCAACATCTCTTTAAATATGCAAAAGTGGAAGTCCAAGTGGAAGCCCAATGACAAGAGGAAAAGTTAAGCGTCTACAAAGAGTAATTAGGCTTCAATTCGCTGAATTAAAAGCCCATAATGTTAGTGCATGCATTGAGGAGGCAAATAGAGCCTTAATCATGCTTATTCAAGCCCAAGTTGATGCTTAAAGAGCCCATTGAAGTAAGAGGACGTGAATAGTATTTCAAATACAAGATGTCCAGCCCATTAATATTAATTAGTTTTGACTAGGACTCTAGTTTTGACTAGAACTCTTTTTGAATTTCGTTTTTCATTATTATATTATTTTTTGGACTTGGTCAAGGAGCTTATCTAGGAGATTAAGTTAAAATTAATATCCTAATCTTGTTCCTTGATTTTAGGCATTATTTAAAATATTTCTAATCAGATTTTAGAGTTTTAGTTTTATTAGGATATCAGATTTTAGAGTTTTAGTTTTACTAGAATTTTAAGTCTTTTAGAAATTTTGCCTATAAAAGGCCCCCTATTGTACTCTATTTTAAAGATCATGAATGAACTTGAATATTATTCAATACTTTGAGAGGCTTTTGCTTCTTTGTGTTCTCTGAGAGTTCACGTGACTTATCAAAGGATTGGTCTTCCTTTGTGGCGTCTTGAGGCTAGGGTTTTAAGAGACAAGTTCTCTTAGGGTCTTTCCTTTGACCAACATTCTTGTTTCTATCCGATCCCGGGCATAGTTTCGAATTGTTGAAGGTTCTCTAGGGCATGTTCCTAGTGGGTCTCGCATCACCTTTTGTTTCCAAGTTCTTGATTTTGTTCAAGCTTCTTCAAGTCTCCTATCTCACCTCCATCAGACCATCCATTGGTGGGCTCATTTAGGGCTAAATAATGTCATTTTGGGCTTGCTGATTTGTAGAACCCTAATGTATTTGGACGAATTTAGCTTATTTAGGGGGATTTATTTCCTTTTTAGTCTTTAAGAGAATTTGACTTTTAGAATTCTGATTGCATAGGTCATTAATTAGGATATTTGCCATTAATTTTCCTAGTTTTCCTTTTCTATGAGCATTGAAGGCAGATTTGACTTACACACTATATAATTGTATTCTACCTCCCATTGTAACTAGATTTGAATGAATAAAGATTGTATTTTCTGGAAATCCCAGACTTGAAAGGAGTGCTCTCTAGGGTTCTTCATTGAACTTGTAGACTTATCAAGGCTTGATCAACCTTGTGGCGTCTTCTAACACTCGGGGTCCTTATCTCTTCGTATTCAAGGGTTCTAAGTGGATCGTTCAGATTTGATTTAGCTTTCTTGGGGTGTGTATATTTGAGATCAGTTGTGGGTTCAAGGAGACTTGACTCCTAGTGGGTTCGCACCATCTTGGTATCAGAGCTTCGGTCCCTAAATCAGGTCATATCCGTTTGTCTTTGTAATTTTTCCAGATTGTGTTTCTGTTTCCTTTTGAAATTCTATTTGTCTTCCATTCTTCTAGACATGCTGAATGTTAATCCTTTGTTTGTCATGTTCTTCGTTGAGTTTCTGGACGTGTAGTAGGTCTTTCTTATACCCCAGATTCTCTTCTTTCAGATCACTTTAAAATCATCTCATTTGGAGTTCTCTAACTCTAGATATTGTTGTTTAAATTCAGACACATTTCAGGGCTTTCCTGATTGATTTTTCTGTTTCTACTCTGTTTATTCAAATTTCGATTTTGTTCTTCATATTCCAGAAAAAAAAAAAGAAAAAAAAGAAAAAAAAAGCAAGGCAAAAAATATATATAGAGACAAAAAAAATTGCTGAAAAGAAAAAAAATTGTGCTGTTCTGGAAGTATTATTGGTTTGAGCTAAGCTTTTACAAAATTCTACATCCTTAACTTTCATTCCCCGATTTCTTTACTATAGTATCCACTTACTACTCATTATCTCCAAGTGTTGGGTTGAATCTCACAAGAATTGTGATAGCTTTGTATAGTCTGATTAGTTTCTTTAAAGAGCCTATAGAGAGACTAAGAGTGGAAAAAGGCAAGAGTGTGAATCCATTATTTGAAAAAGCCTTTAAAGTGTGAAACACGAGTGAAAAGTGACATCTTTAAGGGTAAACACGTGAGGAAAATTTGTGAGGATCTTTATTTTCTCTAATCAATTTTCTTGCAGCTTATAATGTCTAATAGGGAGGAAACATCAAGTGACCATGCACAGAACATGGACCTCGTTGTAAAGGCCATGCAGCAACAATTTGAACATCTTAATGTAGTGCTTGGGGGGATAAGAGACCGAATGGATAAGCAAGACACAATGATTGCAAACTTGCAGAGAAGAACACCTACTATAAGTCCTAATCCCAGAAGATATCAGAGGTGTAGAGATGATTCTATGGATGATTTTGAGTCTGAAAATGAAGTAGAAGGTGATAGTGAAGAAGATTATGAATCTGAATTTGATTTGGGTAGAAATAGGCCTAGGACAGTTAGGCATGCAAGGAGACGTGGTAAAGATGCTCCAAGGGGTAGAAATAAGGTGGATGGAAACCTTGGAAGTATTAAGATGAAGATACCTTCTTTCCAAGGTAGAAATGATCCTGAGGCTCATTTGGAGTGGGAGAAGAAAATTGAGTTCATTTTTGAGTGCCACAATTATTCTGAAGCAAAAAAGGTGAAATTGGCAGTCATTGAATTTACGGATTATGCATTAATTTGGTGGGATAAATTGGTCCTAGAGAGGAGGAGGAATGGTGAGAGACCCATAGAAAACATGGAGGGAGATGAAGGCTCTCATGAGGAAGAGGTTTATACCCAATCATTACTATAGAGACCTCTTTCAAAAGTTGCAGTCCCTTACACAAGGCTCTAAGAGTGTAGAGGAATACCACAAAGAGATGGAAGTGGCTATGATTAGAGCAAATGTGAAGGAGGATAGGGAAGCAACAATGGCTCAATTTTTGAATGGGTTGAATAAAGAAATTGCTAACACTGTGGAGTTGCAGCATTATGTGGAGTTAGAAGACATGTTGCACATGGCAATGAAGGTTGAAAGGCAACTTAAACAAAAAGGAGCAGCAAGGTACCTTTCAGGCTCTAGTTCTTCAATGAGACCAAAATGGAAGAAGGAAGAAAAAGATGTTCAAAGAGAAGTCTCAAAGGGCAAAGAGGAAGCTTCATATAAGAACAAAGGTAAATCTGATTCCCAATCATCTAGAAATAGAGATATTAAATGTTTCAAGCGTTTGGGAACAGATCATATAGCTTCACAATGCCCCAACAAGAGAGTAATGATCATGAAGGATCGTGAAGTGGTGACTGAATGATAGAGTACCATGGAGCTTCAATGACCATCTTCAAAGAGACCATGCATGGCGTAACCATCAAGGCAAGCTTGGGCAAGTTGCTGAATGTGAGCATCAATTTTCAGACCAAACCCGGAATAATTAGTTTCTATTTTAATGATTTGAATAAGGCCATGTAGTCAATTAAGTTTTTAGAAAGTTTTATTTCCTTTTATTTCATAATTATTTGTTTCCATTTCTTTTAGGGGTTGATTTTTTTCCATTTAATTAGGTTATTTTCTTTCTATTTCCGGGGATGAACAGTGCACGTGAACAGTGCACAACCTTGGGAATTATGTTTTAGGAAGTTTCTTAAGTCTTACTTTTAGGGTTTGCTTAGTATTCAAGTTTTGGATTTCCTTTGCCTATAAATAGGCTATCTTTGTATTCAATTAAAAGGAATGAGATGAATAAATAGAATTTTCTTTTCAGGACTTATGTTCTATTTTTGTGAGGTTCCTCTTGCTCCTTGAGCGATGGAGTGAATTTAACTCGGACTTATCAAAGGAGTGGTCTTCCTTTGTAGCGTCTTATGGTTAGGGTTCTAAGGGACGAGTTCTCTTAGGGTCTTACCCACTTGACCAACTATCTTTGTTTATACGTGTTCTTATTCTTTACTAGTGTTTTTGTCTTCTATTTGCGTGATTGTGTTCTTGAATCTTGCACGATCCGGGTTATGTTGTCAAAAAGAAGGTTCCTAGGACTTATTCCTACGGGGTCTCTCATCACTGAAAGTGAAAGTGATCTCCCATGCCGTCACTTGAAGATGCTAGTGATGATGGGTTTGAGTATGCTGTAGAAGGAGAAGCACTTGTGACTAGAAGAGCTTTGAATTCTCAAGTTAAGGAAGATGACATGGAGCAACAAAGAGAAAACATCTTTCATACTCGTTGTCTCATAAGCAATAAGGTATGCAATATGATTATTGATGGTGGGAGTTGTACCAATGTTGCTAGTACCACTTTAGTTGAGAAATTAAATTTGTCTACCATTAAACACCCTAGACCATACAAGTTGCAGTGGCTGAATGAATGTGGGGAGATTAAGGTTGATAGACAAGTTCTTGTTTCATTCTCAATTGGAAGATATTGTGATGAGATTTTATGTGATGTTGTTCCTATGCATGCTGGACATATACTTTTGGGTAGACCTTGGGAATTTGATAGAAAGGCGATGGGTTTACCAATAGATATTCATTTGTAATGAATGACAGACCCGTCACTCTTGTACCATTAACACCCAAGTAAGTGTATGAAGATCAGCTCAAAATGAAACAAGAGAGAGATAAAAGAGAGGGTGACAAGAAAAATAGAGAAGAGAGATAAAAAAGAAATGAGAGTAAGAAAGAAAGAAAATCTAAGAGCTCAAAAAAAGAGATTCAGAAGAAAGAAAAGAAAGTGGAGAGAAAAGAAAGAGAAAAGGTGAGTTTCTATGCAAAAGAAAGTGAGGTGAGGAGTGCATATCTTGCTGAACAGCCTTTACTTGTACTTGTTTACAAGGAGGCCTTTTTAGGCACTAATGACCTTGACTTTTCATTTCCGAGTGTTGTTAGTTCTTTGTTGCAGGAATTTGAAGATATATTTCCAGAAGATATCCCTAGTCGATTGCCACCCATAAGAGCCATTGAGCATAAAATTGACTTCATTCCTGGAGCAACAATTCCTAACCAGCCAACTTATAGAACTAACCCTGAGGAGACAAAAGAGCTTCAAAAGCAAGTTGAAGAGCTCATGGCAAAAGGGTATGTTCGAGAAAGCTTGAGTCCATGTGCTCTACCAGTCCTCTTAGTACCAAAGAAAGATGGATCTTGGAGGATGTGTATTGATTATAGAGCTATCAACAATATCACTGTAAAGTATCGCCATCCCATTCCTAGATTAGATGATATGCTTGATGAATTGCATGGGTCTGTTATTTTCTCAAAAATTGATTTAAAATCTGGATATCATCAAATTAGGATGAGGGAAGGAGATGAGTGGAAAACTACTTTCAAAACAAAGCATGGGCTGTATGAATGGTTAGTCATGCCATTTGTAGTAGTTTATTTTGATGATATTATGATTTTTATGAGGTTGATGAATCATATTTTGCGTGCATATATTGGAAAATTTGTTGTAGTTTATTTTGATGATATTATGATTTTTAGTAAGAGTCTTGATGAGCATTTAAATCATTTGCGCTGTGTGCTTGATGTTTTGAGAAAAGAAAAGTTGTATGCTAACCTGAAAAAGTGTGGCTTTGGCATGGAAAAAGTTGTTTTCCTCGGATTTGTGGTGAGTGCTGAGGGAATACAAGTTGATGAAGAGAAGGTAAGGGCTATTAAAGAATGGCCAACACCAACAAATGTAACTGAGGTAAGAAGTTTTCATGGGTTGGCTAGCTTTTATAGGAGGTTTGTGAAAGATTTTAGCACAATTGCTGCACCACTCACTGAAGTAATTAAGAAATCAGTTGGCTTTAGATGGGAAAAAGCACAAGATCATGCATTTAGTGTTCTTAAAGAAAAATTGTGTTCTACACCTATTTTAGCTTTACCTGATTTTAACAAAACTTTTGAGATTGAGTGTGATGCCCTCAGGAGTAGGGATAGGAGTTGTTATGATGCAGGAAGGGCAGCCAATTGCTTATTTCAATGAAAAGCTGAATGGTGCCACCTTGAATTACCCAACTTATGACAAGGAGCTTTATGCACTTGTGAGAGCATTGGAGACTTGGCAACACTACAAAGCCTAAACAATTTGTGATCCATACAAATCATCAATCTTTGAAGTACATTAAAGGTCAAGGTAAGCTGAACAAAAGACACGCTAGATGGATAGAGTTCATCGAGCCTTTTCCATATGTGATCAAATACAAGAAAAGTAAAGAGAATGTGGTTGCAGATGCATTATCTAGAAGGTATATTCTTCTCACTTCTCTGAATGCAAGATTGCTTGGTTTTGAATATGTCAAGGATTTGTATGCCAATGATAGTGATTTTGCTGAAATAATTGTTGCTTGTGAAAAAGGAGCTTTCGGAAAATTCTATAAGCTTGATGGATTTTTATTCAGAGAAAATAAATTATGTGTGCCTCAATGCTCTATGCGTGAATTGCTTGTGAGGGAAGCACATGGGGGAGGACTAATGGGACATTTTGGTGTGAAAAAGACATTAGATGTTTTGCATGAACATTTCTTTTGGCCTAAAATGAAGCGTGATGTGGAAAGGATTTGTGGCAGATGCATAACATGTAAAAGGGCTAAATTAGCTCCAAGGGGGGATAGACCATTTCAAGTCCTTGAAAAAATCAATGATAATGCTTATAAGATAGATCTACCAGGTGAGTATAATGTTAGTGCTACTTTTAATGATATGAACCAAACTCATGTGGGGAAGGATGCTCGTGTGGAGAAGGACTTGATGATAGATGGCCCAATGACAAGAGAAAGAGTTAAGCGTCTACAAAGAGCAATTGGGCTTCAATTTGCTAAATTAGAAGCCCATAATGTTAGTGCATGCATTGAGGAACCAAATGAAGCCTTAATCATGCTTATTCAAGCCCAGGTTGATGCTTAAAGAACCCATTGAAGATAGATGACGTGAATAGTACTTCAAATGCAAGATGTCCAGCCCATTAGTATTAATTAGTTTCTATTAGGCTGATTATCTATCTTTTTCTGTTTTTAAAAAGATTTGATTTTGTATCCCTATTTTTTAGATATTTCAGTTAGGGTTATGTAGTTAGTTTCCTACTTTTCCTCCAGTAGATAAGTTTGAGCTACACTATAAATATATGTATTCTGCCTTCATTTGAATCAGATTGGAAGTAGTAGAATTATTGAGTGTTTCTCTAATTGTGAGAATCTTATCTTTTCTTTGCTCTTGTGAAACCTTTGTCTTGTCAACCTATCTTTAGGTTGGTGATTCAAGTTCGCAAAAGCCCCCAATTCGTGCTTCGATCCAAGTGCGTCGTTGTGTGGATTGGTTTACTGTGTTCGTGGTTAGGCTCATTGTCTAAGTAGCAGGTCAACGTTCTTATAACATTGGTTGGCTATTTGCTTCCGTCGGATCTCGAACCATCATCTATCCATCAACCTACGTCGTGAAGATTGGGCCACCCCTTGATTTTGCATCATTTAATGTTGCTGATCTATCTCCTTATGATGTAGGTGATGATTCGAGGACGAATCCTTTTGAGGAGAGAGGGGATGATGCGATCCATCAAAGGGAGCAAGCTGTCTCAAATACTTGGAATGACCCTCTACAAATTTCAAGTGGCCCAATGACAAGAGCACTAGCTAAAAGAATGAGAGCAGCCTTAAGTGGACTTGTTCAAGAGACCTGGACTAAGCAAATAGCAATTGAAGCAACAAAAGTCAAGCGAGATCCAAACATTTCTAATGTGGACGTTCTCAACATCATATGGGCTGAAGATAGTGCTGCTGAGGCTAAATTGGGCCAAAACATTATAAATTGAAGTATTTGAACCATGGACCATCCATTGGTGGGCTCATTTAGGGCTAAATAATGCCATTTTGGGCTTAATAAGCTGATTTGTAGAACCCTAATGTATTTAGAGGAATTTAGCTTATTTAGGGGGATTTATTTCCTTTTAGTCTTTAAGAGAATTTGACTTTTAGAATTCTAATTACATAGGTTATTAATTAGGATATTTGCCATTAATTTTCCTAGTTTTCCTTTTCTATGAGCATTGAAGGCAGATTTGACTTACACACTATATAATTGTACTCTGCCTCCCATTGTAACCAGATTTGAATGTATAAAGATTGTATTTTCTGGAAATCCCAGACTTGAGAGGAGTGCTCTCTAGGGTTCTTCATTGAACTTGTAGACATATCAAGGCTTGATCAACCTTGTGGCGTCTTCTAGCACTCGAGGTCCTTGTCTCTTCGTATTCAAGGGTTCTAAGTGGATCGTTCAGATTTGATTTAGCTTTCTTGGGGTGTGTATATTTGAGATCAGTTGTGGGTTCAAGGAGACTTGACTCCTAGTGGGTTCGCACCAAATTCTTAGAGATTAAGTTAGGTTTAGGATTTTCTTGAGTGCCTATTTAATAGGCCACCTATTGTACTTTTGGAGACTTGGAATGAATTCAGAATTTTATTTCTCATTGTGAGAATTCTTGCTTCTGTGTGTTCTTCTTTAGAATACAAGTAACTTATCAAAGGAGTGGTCTTCCTTTGTGGCATCTCAAGGATAGGGTTCTAAGGGACGAGTTCTCTTAGAGTCTTATCCACTTGACTAACATTTCTTGTTCATAGCCGGTCCCAAGTAATGTATCATCTTGTTGAAGGTTCCTAGAACTTATTCCTATAGGGTCTCTCATCAAAGTCTGGATAAATTCACCAAGAATGGTGCCTAATAAAGCTAAAAATATGAAACAGAGACAATCAAATTAAAACAAAATAAAACTAAGAGAATTTTATGGAAAATAGCTGTGATGAGAGACCTCGTCCTATAAGTCCTAGGAACCTTCAACAAGATGATACATTGCCCGAGACCGGCTAAGAACAAGAAATATTGGTCAAGTGGATAAGACCCTAAGAGAACTCGTTTCTTAGAACCTTAGCCTTGAGATGCCACAAAGGAAGACCACTCATTTGATAAGTCACTTGTATTCTAAAGAAGAACACACAGAAGCAAGAATTCTCACAATGAGAAATAAAATTCTGAATTCATTCCAATCTCTCAAAAGTACAATAGGTGGTCTATTAAATAGGCATAAAAGAAAACCCTAAACCTAACTTAATCTCTAAGAATTCTCCTCCAAGAAATAGGAAACAAAGAATCCAATTTTAATGGGAGGAGATGATGCCATTTACTTGATGAGAGACCCCGTAGGAATAAGTCCTAGGAACCTTCAATAAGATGATACATTGCCCGGGACCGGCTAAGAACAAGAAATGTTGGTCAAAAAGGAGGTTCTTAGGACTTATTCCTACGGGGTCTCTCATCATTTGGTATCAGAGCATAGGTTTGCTAGTGCAAGGTATATCTTTGTGTTTTCCTTCCACTGTTCTTCATTCCTTCTCTCCTTCCATTTGTGTTACCTTTTCCATCTTCATCTTTGTCTTCCATCTTTTTCCTTTTTCCATTGTAGTGTGCCTCCATCTTCCTTTTCATACCATCCATAGTTTGTTTGTTTTTTTCTTGTGATTTGCTAACTTGTGTGTGAGTTTTGTCCTCTTTGCCATATTTTCATTTTTTGTTTCTTCAAAAAAAAAAAAGAGTGTGTGATACTCAAAAAAAAAATTCGAAAAAAAAAGAAATAAAATAAATTCAAAAAAAAAGTGAAAAAAAAAAGTGAAAAAAAAAGAACTGAAAAAAAAAAAAAAAGAAAGAAGAATTTCCAATTTGAGTTAAGTAACTATCAAGTTCTGTCCTTTTATGTTCAAGTAACAAATTTCCTATTTCATTGTGATGGATTGCAATTGCTTGGCATCCCATTAGTTTCCTATTTTCAAAGTTCCTATTTTGGCTAACCTGAATTGCAAGTTGTAGGAAGTTACCAATTTGTGAAGAACTTACATTACAAGTAGCAATCACTTTCTTAATTCTATAAACTTGGGTGGTAAGCTTCCAAATTTCCTAAATTGAACCTGACTTTCCTTTTTTTAATTCTTTCCAAACTGCTTGTTTCTAATCCTTGCCCTTTTAAATTCTTATCTACTTCCTAATTTGCTTCTTGCCTATTTTTTTTTTATTTCCTTTCTACTTCCAAATTTGCTGACTTTCTTTCTTTCCATTTTTTTGCTTTAGATCTCATTGTTTTCTTTCCAAATCCTTCAAGTTGTGCCTCTCTCCTTCCTTGATCAGGTCTAAAACGTGATTTACCCTCTCCCTCTCACATCCATTTTGTCAAATTTCGTTTTTTTCTTTTTTTTGTTGAATCTACTCTCTTTCCTCTATTGTTGTTTCATGTTCCTTTCTCTTGTTTCCTTCTTGTTTTGATTTCCTTCTTTTCCCCATATTGCTACACGTTTTTCTTCTTTTCTTTTGCATTATTATTACTACCCCCTTGCCCCTTTTTCTTTTGGCTCTTTGTTTTAACTTGGAATTTTCTGGTTTTGGGATTGCCACTTTATTCTTTGCTCCTATTGATTTGTTTTTGTTTCTAATTAAGAGCATTAAAAAGAAGCAAGTGAGTGGTAAAAGGCAACAGTGTCATATTAAAGATAAAAGCTAAATTTTGAGTGAAACACGAGTGGATTTGCAATATTTTGAGTGATACACGTGAGAAGAGTGTGTGAGGTCCTACTTCATATTATTATTTTTATTCTGTCCACTAATATTTCAGGTTGTAAAATGGCTGAAATGAGCCTAATGATTGTTGATCTTAAAGTTTTCATGAAAAGTGTCTATGAGCAATTCAAAAGGCTCAATGCAAGACTGGATGACTTTGAATCTCCATCTAACTCTAAAATTCCAAAAAGGCGTGATCTTGAAGAGGAGTATGAAGGAGAATCTGACTTTGATGATTTCACTCCAAGGAGGCACAAGCAAGCTCCCCCACATAAGGAGCATGGTCTAGGCAACATCAAAATGAAAATTCCCTCCTTTCAAGGAAAGAATGATCCAGAGCTTTATTTGGAGTGGGAAAGAAAGGTTGAGCATGTTTTTGAGTGCCATCATTATTCTGAAGGGCAAAAAGTGAAATTAGCAGCCGTTGAATTTTCAGATTATGCTAGTATTTGGTGGGATCAACTTCTCATCAATAGAAGGCGAAATAGAGAGCCTCCAATTCAGACTTGGCATGAGATAAAAATCACTATGAGAAAGAGATTTGTCCCTAGTTATTACTATAGGGATTTGCACAAGAAATTGCAGAAATTGAGACAAGGCTCCATGAGTGTTGAGGAGTATTATCAAGAGATGGAAATGGCTATGATTAGAGCCAATCTTGAGGAAGACAAAGAGGCAACCATGGCAAGATTCATAGATGGTTTGAACCCTGAAATTGCAGTAATTGTTGATCTCCAACATTATGTTGACATGGAAGAGCTATTACACAAAGCTATTAAAGTGGAGAAACAACTTAAATCTCAACAGAAATTCAGATTTGCTGCTGGTTCTGGGTCTTGGAAGCAAAGTTTGAAGGATTCCAAATCCTCCTTCAAATCCAAAGAAAGCAAGCCAAAGGAGGAAGCAAAGCCCAAAAGTTCCGATCCACCTCCTAAAGGTAAGTATAACTCTAACTCCTCTTCTTCTTCTTCTACTTCAAAAATTAAGTGTTTTAAATGTCAAGGTTTTGGTCGCATCTCTTCTCAATGTCCAAACAAGAAAACTATGATTTTGCTTGAGAATGGTGATGTAGTTAGTGAGGAGACTAGTGATGAAGATTCGGATGGAAGTATGCCATCTTTGGTGGAGGATTCTGAGTTGGAGCTTAGTGACCCCGTGCATGGAGAGGCTTTGGTGTCTAGGTGTGCTCTAAATATTCAACCCAAGGAAGATCATGAGAAAGAGCAGCGTGAGCACATTTTCCATACTAGATGTTTTGTCCAGAACAAGGTATGTAGCATGATTATTGATGGTGGTAGTTGTACAAATGTTGCTAGTATCTTGCTTGTTGATAAACTGAATTTGCCTACTTTGAAGCATCCTAGTCCTTATAAGTTGCAATGGCTTAATGATTGTGGTGAAGTTAAAGTTACTAAGCAAGTGTTAATTTCTTTTTCTATTAGTAATTATCATGATGAAGTCTTGTGTGATATAGCTCCTATGTATGCTGGACATATTTTGCTTAGTAGACCATGGCAATTTGATAGACGTGTTAAACATGATGGATATAAAAATTGCCATTCTTTTCCTTTCAATGGTAAAATTGTTGTGCTTACTCCTCTTAGACTCATGCAAGCTTATGAGGATCAACTTAGAATTGAAAATGAGTGCAAATTGAGAGAGAAAGAGAGAAAAGAAAGAAAGGAGAAGGAAAAAGAAAAGAAAGTGATTGATAAGAAAAAGCAATAAGATGAATAAAAAGAATTTTCTTTTCAGGACTTATGTTCTATTTTTGTGAGGTTCCTTTTGCTCCTTGAGCGATGGAGTGAATTCAACCTAGACTTATTAAAGGAGTGGTCTTCCTTTGTGGCGTCTTATGGTTAGGGTTCTAAGGGACGAGTTCTCTTAGGGTCTTACCCACTTGACCAACTATCTTTGTTTATATGTGTTCTTATTCTTTACGAGTGTTTTTGTCTTCTATTTGTGTGATTGTGTTCTTGAATCTTGCACGATCCGGGTAATGTTGTCAAAAAGAAGGTTCTTAGGACTTATTCCTACATGGTCTCTCATCATTACTACAAGAAATCCTAAAGAAAAGGAAAGAAAGTAATAAGTTTTCAGCAACTAATGAAAATGGAAATAAACAAAATCTGAAACTTAAATCCTAAGTGATGCGAAATTAAGGGGGTGGCCCAATCTTCACGACGTAGGTTGATGGATAGATGAAGTTTCAAGACCTGACGGAAGCAAATAACTAACCAATGTTATAAGAACATTAACCTACTACTTAGACAATGCGCCTAACCACGAACACAATAAACTAACCCACACAACGACGCACTTGGATCGAAGCATGAATTGGGGGTTTTGCGAACTTGAATCACGAACATAAAGATAGGTTGACAAGATAAAGGTTTCACAAGAACAAAGAAAAGAAAAGATTCTCACAATTAGAGAAATACTCAGAATAATTCTATTACTTCCCATCTTTAGCCCAAATAACGTTGAGGACGTTTTGATTAATACTTAAATCAGATTTAAAAATCTGCTTAGTCCAAATCTCTTGAATAAATCCACCTAATGCTTCTTTAAGTTGTTTAGCTTTCGCCCTTGTAATAGGTCCAATTGAAAGATGCAAAGGATCATTTGAAGATTCTGAATTAGCATCTTCATGAACCTGATTCATGATACGATATTAGTAAGCATGCCCATTGGAGCACTACAAGTTCGAGAAGCCCTCATCCATCAAGAAATCCAAATCCTTTCAAAAGTGCATGATTCAGGTCCAAATGGCTTATGAAGGGATGGCCTATGCTCAAGAGGCGCAACTTGTGTTAGTATATGTCCAAAAATTTCAAAGAGCTCAAAATAATATCTATGTTAGACGTCGGCCCAAGTTTAGAGCCCAAGATCCATATTTGATCAATATCTTTTTAAATATGCAAAAGTGGAAGTCCAAGTGGAAGCCCAATTTTCTAAGAAGAGTCCATGGAGCAACTAAAGTCAATATCCAATATGTTAAAGGCCCAATGCAGTTATACACATATTTGCCACATGATTTTTAATCTCTTACAATTGGACTCCAATTGGGCCTTGGCACTCCTCTTGTATGTGTATAACTGCATTGGGCCTTTAACATATTGGATATTGACTTTAGTTGCTCCATGGACTCTTCTTAGAAAGTTGGTCTTCCACTTGGACTTCCACTTTTGCATATTTAAAAAGATATTGATCAAATATGGATCTTTGACTCTAAACTTGGGTTGACATCCAACATAGATATTATTTTGAGCTCTTTGAAATTTTTGGACATATTCTAACACAAGTTGGGCCTCTTGAGCATAGGCAATCCCTTCATGAGCCATTTGGACCTGAATCATGCACTTTTGAATGATTTGGATTTCTTGATGGATGAGGGCTTCTCGAACTTGTAGTGCTCCAATGGGCATGCCTACTAATATCGTATCATTCCCTCCCTTTTTGAAAAGATTCGTCCTCTAATCTTCGCCATTAGGTGGATTCTTAGGGAACAAATCTAAGCAATCACAACTCTTCTCAATACTAGTTAAAGATGAGGGTCCATTAGATGGCTTCTTTGAAAACAAATTTCCACATACCTGCAAGGAGCTAGAACCAACAATAGGCAAAGATGGGTTAAGATTGTTAGTAGATAAACAAACATTTTTACACATGCTCTCAACCTCTCTTTTTTCATCAAACAAGCTCACACTTATGCTTTTCTCACAACTCTCTAGCTTTTTCTTTTCACTCACATTCTTTTCTTTTTCAATCTCGTCGTTTTCTCTCTCTAACTCATGTTTTCTCTCTTTCTTTTTCTTTCTCTAACTCATATTCTCTCTCTTTTTCTTTCATTTTGTATGCTTGTACTATTCTTATTTGATCCTCATAAACATCCATAGGATCAAGAGGTACCAATACATGATGTTTTTCATTGAATATAAATGAATAGCAATAGCAATATTTGTACTTATGCTTAACATATTTAGCTTTTCTCGCATGTTTCCATGGTTTACCAAGCATAATATGTCCATCAAACATAGGAGCTATGTCACATAATACTTTATCATGATATTTACCAATTGAGAAAGAAATCAAAACTTGCTTATTAACCCTAAATTCAGCACTACCCTTCAACAAGGTATAGGGCCTACGATGCTTTATAGTAGGCAAGTTTAATTTCTCAACTAGTAAGGTACTAGCAATATTTACATAGCTACTATTATCAATAGCCATGCTGCACACTTTTTCTTTGACAAGGCATCTAGTGTGGAAATCAGGAGATGACTTTTCCTTATCGTGTCTTGTGTAGAGTTGGAGTTGGATTGGAATGCATCTAACCATGCACAAGATTGCTTGAATCGCTCTTTGTTAGCCTCTTCAAGGAATTTGTACTCACTAGACATCTTGTCACCTGAAAAGTTAGTCAACGAAGAAATAGGACCTCACACTTTTCTCACGTGTTTGCACTCAAAAGATGATAAGTTCACTCGTGTTTAACTCTCTTTTTGGCTTTTTCTTTAATGTTAATTGCACTCTTGCCTTTTACCACTCAACAATTTGCTTCTTACAAGTGTTCTAAGTAAGTCACAAGCAAATCAAATGAAAGATCATCCTAGTGGTAATAAAAAAAACTAGAATCCTAAAATGCAAATTCTTAAAGTATCAAACAAAGAAGAAAAAGAGGTGTGTAACAAAAAGGGAGGGAGGAAAGAAAAAAAAAAGGAGGAAGGGGAGGTTTGGATGGCTTAGAAGGAAGGAGATGAAAAGGAAAAATCTAAAAAAATAGGACACTTTAAGAATAGGAAACTACTTGGGAAATTAGGAAACCAACTTTAAGAAAATCTGAAAATTAGGAAACTAACTCCAATTAGGAAATTGATTCGAATTAGGAAACTAACTCAAATTAGGAAATTAACTCCAAGCCTTTGAATTTGCACAACTTGCAATTTCTCTTTTTTTTTTTTTTCTTTTTTTTCACTTTTTTTTTCGACTTCTTTTTTGAATTTTTCTTTTTCCAATTTTTTTTTTGAATTTTTTTTTTTGAATAAGGATGGAGGTACACAACAATGGAAGAAAGAAGAAGATGGAAGACAAAGGTGAAGATGAAAAGGTAATACAAATGGAAGGAAAGAAAATATGAAGAACAATAGTAAGAAAATACAAAGATATACCTTATACTAGCGAACCAAAACTTTGATACCAAATGGTGCAAGACCCATTAGGAACATGCCCTAAAGAACCTTCAACAATTCGAAACTTTGTCCGGGACCGGCTAAAAAACAAGAATATTGGTCAAAGGATACCCTAAGAGAACTTGTCTCTTAAAACCCTAGTTTCAAGACGCCACAAAGGAAGATCAATCATTTAATAAGTCACGTGAACTCTCAGAGAATACAAAGAAGCAAAAAGCCTCACAAAGTATTGAATAATACTTAAATTCATTCATTCATGATCTTTTATAGAGTACAATACGGAGTCTTTTATAGGCAAAGTTTCTAAAAGACTTAAAATCTACTAAAAGTTGAACTCTAAAATCTAATTAAAATTATTTTGAATGATGCCTAAAATCAAGGAACAAGATTAGGATATTAATTTTAACTTAATCTCCTAGATAAGCTCCTTGATCAAATCCAAATAATAATAAAATAATAAAAAACGAAATTAAAAAAGAATCCTAGTCAAAACTAATTGGCTTCTTTAAGTAGTCACATGGAATGCACATGCTTCATTAAAAATCACAAGGTTGACACATGATTTTTAATCTCTTGCAATTGGACTCCAATTGGGCCTTAGCACTCCTCATTAAAAATCACAAACTCAAATTAGGAAATTAACTCCAAGCTTTTGAAATTTGCACAACTTGCAATTTCTTTTTTTTTTCGCTCTTTCTTTTTTCGAATTCTTTTTTGAATTTTTCTTTTTTGATTTTTTTTTCGAATTTTTTTTTTTTGGAATAAGGATGGAGGTACACAACAATGGAAGAAAGAAGAAGATGGAAGACAAAGGTGAAGATGAAAAGGTAATACAAATGGAAGGAAAGAAAATATGAAGAATAATAATGGTAGGAAAACACAAAGATATACCTTGTACTAGCGAACCAAAGCTCTGATACCAAATGATGCAAGACCCACTAGGAACATGCCCTAGAGAACCTTCAACAATTCGAAACTTTGTTCAGGACTGGCTAGAAAATAAGAATGTTAGTCAAAGGAAAGACCCTAAGAGATTAAGACCCTAAACCCTAAGAGAATCTCTTAGGGTCTTTCCTTTGACCAACATTCTTATTTTCTAGCCGGTCCCGGGCAAAGTTTCGAATTGTTGAAGGTTCTCTAAGACATGTTCCTAATGGGTCTTGCATCACAAGCCCAAAAGGAGCCTAATTGAAACGCAACCATGGCAAGATCATAGATGGTTTGAACCCTGAAATTGCTGCAATTGTTGATCTCCAACATTATGTTGACATGGAAGAGCTATTACACAAAGCTATTAAAGTGGAGAAACAACTTAAATCTCAACAAACATTCAGATTTGCTGCTGGTTCTGAGTCTTGGAAGCAAGGTTTGAAGGATTCCAAATCCTCTTTCAAATCCAAAGAAAGCAAGCCAAAGGAGGAAGCAAAGCCCAAACGTTCAGATCCACCTCCTAAAGGTAAGTATAACTCTAACTCTTCTTCTTCTTCTACTACTTCAAAAAGTAAGTGTTTTAAATGTCAAGGTTTTGGTCACATCTCTTCTCAATGTCCAAACAAGAGAGCTATGATTTTGCTTGAGAATGGTGATGTAGTTAGTGAGGACACTAGTGATGAAAATTCGGATGGAAGTATGCCATACAAGAGGAGTGCCAAGGCCCAATTGGAGTCCAATTGCAAGAGATTAAAAATCATGTGTCAACCATGTGCATTCCATGTGACTACTTAAAGAAGCCAATTAGTTTTGACTAGGATTCTTTTTAAATTTCGTTTTTTATTATTTTATTATTTTTGGACTTGGTCAAGGAGCTTATCTAGGAGATTAAGTTAAAATTAATATCTTAATCTTGTTCCTAGATTTTAGGCATCATTCAAAATAATTTTAATTAGATTTTAGAGTTCAACTTTTAGTAGATTTTAAGTCTTTTAAAAACTTTGCCTATAAAAGGCTCCGTATTGTACTCTATAAAAGATCATGAATGAATGAATTTAAGTATTATTCAATACTTTGTGAGGCTTTTTGCTTCTTTGTATTCTCTGAGAGTTCACGTGACTTATTAAATGATTGATCTTCCTTTGTGGCGTCTTGAAACTAGGGTTTTAAGAGACAAGTTCTCTTAGGGTCTTTCCTTTGACCAACATTCTTGTTTTTTAGCGGGTCCCGGACAAAGTTTCGAATTGTTGAAGGTTCTTTAGGGCATGTTCCTAATGGGTCTTGCACCATTTGGTATCAAAGTTTTGGTTCGCTAGTATAAGGTATATCTTTGTATTTTCTTACTATTGTTCTTCATATTTTCTTTCCTTCCATTTGTATTACCTTTTCATCTTCACCTTTGTCTTCCATCTTCTTCTTTCTTCCATTGTTGTGTACTTCCATCCTTATTCAAAAAAAAAAATTCAAAAAAAAAATTGGAAAAAGAAAAATTCAAAAAAGAAGTCGAAAAAAAAGTGAAAAAAAGAAAAAAAAAAAGAGAAATTGCAAGTTGTGCAAATTCAAAGGCTTGGAGTTAATTTCCTAATTTGAGTTAGTTTCCTAATTCGAATCAATTTCTTAATTGGAGTTAGTTTCCTAATTTTCAGATTTTCTTAAAGTTGGTTTCCTAATTTCCCAAGTAGTTTCCTATTTTTAAAGTTTCCTATTTTTTTTAGATTTTTCCTTTTCATCTCCTTCCTTCTAAGCCATCCAAACCTCCCCTTCCTCCTTTTTTTTTTCTTTCCTCCCTCCCTTTTTGTTACACACCTCTTTTTCTTCTTTGTTTGATACTTTAAGAATTTGCATTTTAGGATTCTAGTTTTTTTTATTACCACTAGGATGATCTTTCATTTGATTTGCTTGTGACTTACTTAGAACACTTGTAAGAAGCAAATTGTTGAATGGTAAAAGGAAAGAGTGCAATTAACATTAAAGAAAAAGCCAAAAAGAGAGTTAAACACGAGTGAACTTATCATCTTTTGAGTGCAAACACGTGAGAAAAGTGTGTGAGGTCCTATTTCTTCGTTGACTAACTTTTCAAGTGACAAGATGTCTAGTGAGTACAAATTCCTTAAAGAGGCTAACAAAGAGCGATTCAAGCAATCTTGTGCATGGTTAGATGCATTCCAATCCAACTCCTACTCTACAAGACAAGATAAGGAAAAGTCATCTCCTGATTTCCACACTAGATGCCTTGTCAAAGAGAAAGTGTGCAGCATGGCTATTGATAATAGTAGCTATGTAAATATTGCTAGTACCTTACTAGTTGAGAAATTAAACTTGCCTACTATAAAGCATCCTAGGCCCTATACCTTGTTGAAGGGTAGTGCTGAATTTAGGGTTAATAAGCAAGTTTTGATTTCTTTCTCAATTGGTAAATATCATGATAAAGTGTTATGTGATGTAGCTCCTATGTTTGATGGACATGTTATGCTTGGTAAACCATGGAAACATGTGAGAAAAGCTAAATATATTAAGCATAAGCACAAATATTGCTATTGCTATTCATTTATATTCAATGAAAAACATCATGTATTGGTACCTCTTGATCCTATGGATGCTTATAAGGATCAAGTGAGAATAGCACAGGCATACAAATGAAAGAAAAAGAGAAAGAACATGAGTTAGAGGGAGAAAAAGACAAGATTGAAAAAGAAAAGAACGTGAGTGAAAAGAAAGAGCTAGAGAGTTGTGAGAAAAGCATGCGTGTGAGCTAGTTTGATGAAAAAAGAGAGGTTGAGAGCATGTGTAAGGATATTTATTTATCTACTAACAATCTTAACCTATCTTTGCCTATTGTTGGTTCTAGCTCCTTACAGGTATGTGGAGATTTGTTTTCAAAGAAGCCACCTAATGGACCTTTATCTTCAACTAGCATTGAAAAGAGTTGTGATTGCCTAGATTTGCTTCCTAAGAATCCACCTAATGGCGAAGATTAGAGGACGAATCTTTTTAAAGAGGGAGAGAATGATACAATACCAGTAGGCATACCCATTGGAGCACAAAAAGTTCGAGAAACCCTCATCCATCAAAAACTTCAAAGAGCTCAAATGGCCCAAATTATGCACTATGTCCAAAAATTTCAAAGAGCTTAAAATAATATTTATGTTGGACGTCGGCCCAAGTTTAGACTCCAAGATCCATATTTGATCAATTCAAAATATGTTGAATTGGACTTTAGACATGAAATCTCTTTAAAGATGCAAAAGTGGAAGTCCAAGTGGAAGCCCAATATCCTAAGAAGGTCCATGGAGATGTTAAAGGCCCAATGCTTATACACATACAAGAGACTGTTAAGGCCCAATTGGAGTCCAATTGCAAGAGATTAAGAATCATGTGTTAACCATGTGTAATACGATATTAGTAGGCATGGGCGCATTACAAGTTCGAGAAGCCCTTATCCATCAAAAAACCCAAATCATTCAAAAGCATATGATTCAGGTTCAAATGGCTCATGAAAGGATGGCCTATGCTCAAGAGGCCCAAATTGTGTTAGTATATGTCCAAAAATTTCAAAGAGCTCAAGATAATATCTATATTGGACATCGGCCCAATCTAAGCCCAAGATCCATATTTGATCAATTCGAAACATGCTGAATTGGACTTTGGATATGAGATCTCTTTAAAGATGCAAAAGTGAAAGTCCAAGTGGAAGCCCAATGTCCTAAGAAGGTCCATGGAGATGTTAAAGGCCCAATGTATTTATACACATACAAGAGGAGTGTCAAGGCCCAATTGGAGTCCAATTGCAAGAGATTAAAAATCATGTATTAACCATGTGATTTTTAATGAAGCGTGTGCACCCCCTGTGACTACTTAAAGAAATGATGCAAGACCCACTAGGAACATGCCTTAAAGAACCTTCAACAATTCGAAACTTTGCTCGGGACCGACTAGAAAACAAGAATGTTGGTCAAAGGAAAGACCCTAAGAGAATTTGTCTCTTAGAACCCTAGCCTCAAGACGCCACAAAGGAAGACCAATCCTTTGATAAGTCACGTGAACTCTTAGAGAACACAAAGAAACAAAGCCTCACAGAGAATTGAATAATACTGAAATTTATTTATTCATGATCTTTTAAAATAGAGTACAATAGGGGGCCTTTTATAGGTAAAATTTCTAAAAGGCTTAAAATCCTAATAAAACTAAAACTCTAAAATCTGATTAGAAATATTTTAAATGATGCCTAAAATCAAGGAATAAGATTAAGATATTAATTTTAACTTAATCTCCTAGATAAGCTCCTTGACCAAGTCCAAAAAATAATGTAATAATAAAAAACGAAATTCAAAAAGACTCCTAGTCAAAACTAATTAGCTCTTTTTAAATAGTCCACATGGAATGCTCATGCTTCATTAAAAAATCACATGGTTGTTACATGATTTTTAATTTCTTGATATTGGACTCCAATTGGGCCTTGGAACTCCTCTTGTAGAATGGTTAGCATGATCACACCTTTTACATCTTTTTGGGCCCTCTCTTGACTCAAATAAATGGGCTCTAAGTTATGAAGCTTATGAATCAAACAATTGAAGGCGTCTTTCATTGCTTTGGCCCTAGCTCTTGTTATTGGGCCTCCTATGCCTTGTTATTGGGTTTTAATTTGCAAATCATGTCCTTGGGCTTGAAACTTAGCACCACCTTCATCAGGTCCGCTTCCATGCTCAGCAAGGTCTCTTAGTGCTATTGCATCAAGAAGCTAATTAGTTTTGACTAGGAATCTTTTTGAATTTCGTTTATTATTATTTCATTATTTTTTTGAACTTGGTCAAGGAGCTTATTGTAGAGATTAAGTTAAAATTAATATCCTAATCTTGTTCCTTGATTTTAGGCATCATTTGGTATCAGAGCTTTGGTTCGCTAGTACAAAGTATATCTTTGTGTTTTCCTACCGTTGTTCTTCATATTTTCTTTCCTTCCATTTGTGTTACCTTTTTATCTTCATCTTTGTCTTCCATCTTCTTCTTTCTTCCATTGTTGTGTGCCTCCATCCTTATTAAAAAAAAAAAAAAGAAAATTCGAAAAAAAAAATTCAAAAAAAAATGATCATGAATGAATGAATTTGAGTATTATTCAATACTTTCTTTATGAGGCTTTTTGCTTCTTTGTGTTCTCTAAGAGTTCACGTGACTTATCAAAGGATTGGTCTTCTTTTGTGGCGTTTTGAGGCTAGGGTTCTAAGAGACAAGTTCTCTTAGGGTCTTTCCTTTGATCAACAATCTTGTTTCTAGCCGGTCCCGGGCCTTTTGAATTGTTAAAGGTTCTCTAGGGCATGTTCCTAGTGGGTCTTGCATCACTTTCCACTAGATGTTCTAGGCAATCCAAGCACAAAATCCATTGAAATATCTACCCAAGGATGAGAAGGAACTGATAAAAAAGTATACAAACCATGTGATTGCATTTTAGATTTAGCGTGCTTGCGTACAATGCACCTTTTACATATAACAAACACATCCCTATGCATATGAGGCCAATAAAAATGTTCCTTCAACATAGATAAAGTCTTTTCTATCCCAAAGTGCCCCATCAAACCACCCCCATGAGATTCTTTAACCAAAAGCTCATGCATAGAACAAACAGGCACACAATTTATTTCCTTTAAACAAGAAACCATCAAATCTAAAGAAATCATGAGCACCATGTTTTTCACACAACTTTCAAGTTTCAGCAAAATCAGCATCACATTCATACATGCTTTTGAAAGATTCAAAATCAATCAACCTAACTTGCATAGATGTAATGAGACTATACCTCCTAGACAAAGCATCAGCCACAACATTTTCTTTCCCCTTTTTATGTTTAAGTACATAAGGAAATGACTCAATGAATTCAAGTCACACATCATGCCTCTTATTCAACTTATCTTGGGTCTTTAGGTATTGAAGACTCTTATTATCAGAATGCAAAACAAATTCTTTAGACCATAAATAATGTTGCCAATGTTCTAGAGCTCTTTTTAAAGCATACAATTCCTTGTCATAAGTTGAATAATTCAAACAAGCACCACTAAGCTTTTCACTAAAGTAAGCAATAGGCCTAGACTCTTGCATCAAAACAGCACCAATACCAATTCCAAAGGCATCATATTCAACTTCAAAAACTTTAGAGAAATCAGGAAGAATAAGTAGAGGGGCATTAGTCAATTTATCTTTCAAAGTGTTAAAAGCCGCCTCTTGTGCCTCACCCCATTTAAAGATAACATTTTTCTTTACCAGCTCATTTAAAGGTGCAGCAAGGGTTGAGAAGTCCTTTACAAAACGTCAGTAGAAACTTGCAAGTCCGTGGAAACTCCTCACCTCACTAGCATTCTTAGGTGTTGGCCACTCCTGAATTGCCTTCACCTTCTCTTCATCCACCCGGAGGCCATCAGTACCTACAACAAAACCAGGAAAAACAACAGAATCCAAGCAGAAAGAGCATTTCTCTAAATTTGCAAAAAGTTTATTTTCTCTTAAAATAACAAACACAGAATGCAAATGCTTAACATGCTCTTTTAAATTCTTAGAAAACACAAGAATGTCATCAAAATACACAACAACACACTTTCCTATGTAAGGGCGAAACAGATGATTCATTAAGCTCATGAATGTACTAGGAGCATTAGTTAAGCCAATGGGCATAACAAGCCATTCATACAAACCAAACTTAGTCTTAAATGCAGTCTTCCACTCATCACCCTCTTGCATCCTAATTTGATGATAACCACTCCTAAGATCTATTTTTGAAAACAAGCAAGCACCATGCAACTCATCAAGCATGTCATCAAGTCTAGGAATGAGATATCTATACTTAACTGTGATTTTGTTGATGGCTTGGCAATCCACACACATCCTCCATTTGCCATCCTTCTTGGGCACAAGTATTACCAGAACAGCACATGGACTAAGGCTCTCTCTCACAAACCCCTTTTTCATGAGTTCTTCCACTTATCTCTGAATTTCCTTAGGCTCTTCTGGATTGGCCCTATAAGCAGGTTGGTTAGGAAGAGATGCTCTAGGAATAAAATCAATCCTGTGTTTAATGCCTCTTATGGGAGGCAATCCATCCGGTACCTCTTCCGGAAACAAGTCTTTATATTCCTACAACAAACTCAAAACACTAGAAGGAAGAGATTCATCAAGGTCACTAAGGGTTAGATAAACATCCTTATACAAGAGTACAAAAGATGTCTCACTACATAAAATCCTCTTAATCTCTCTTCTACCAGAAAATAATGTTACTTTATTTTCTTCACTCTCTTGACTTTTCTTTTCAGTAGCTCTCTTTCCTTTTCTCTCCATCTCACTTTCTTTTCTTTCTTTCTCATGCACTTTCTTTTCTTTCTCTCTTAGCTTGCATTCTTGAGTAATTCGCTTTTGATCCTCAAATGCCTGCAAGGGTCTGAGAGGGGTTAGCATAATGGTTTTCTTATTAAACTCAAGAGAATACCTGTTAGTATAACCATTATACTTAACTTTCCTATCAAATTGCCAAGGTCTACCCAATAATAAGTGTCCAGCATACATAGGATCTATATCACACAAAACCTCATCATGGTAACTTCCTATGAAAAATGCTACAACAACCTGTTTAGTAACTTTAACATCCCCATTATCATTGAACCACTACAAATTATAAGGAGTAGGGTGTTTTCTAGTTGGCAAACCTAGCTTTTCAACTAACAAGGTACTAGCAATATTAGTGCAGCTCCCATTATCAATGATAAGACTACATACCTTGTTGTTAACAAAACACCTAGTGTGAAAGATATGCTCTCATTGTTGTTTTTCAAGCTCTTCCTTAGGTTGAATGCTAAGAGCACGCCTTGACACTAGAACCTCACCAAACACAGCTTCAGCTACCTCCACCTCAGATTCATCACCTCCATTGGAGCTCAACTTAGCTTCCACTTCTTCATCACCACTACTCTCACTAGTAACAACACCATTCTCAAGCAAAATCATAGTCCTTTTATTTGGACATTGTGAAGCAATGTGACCAAAACCTTAACATTTAAAGTATTTAATTTTAGAAGAACTAGAAGAAGATTTTGGTTCAGATTTATGTTTAGAAGTAGGTGTTTGTATCTTCAACTTATTCTCCTCTCTAGGCTTGGTCTCTCCCTTAAACTTGAAAGAGGACTTGAAGTCTTTGTTGGAACTAGCATGTGATTTCAATTTCTGTTTTGCCTTAAAATGCTTCTCCACCTTAATGGCTTTATGCAACAACTCTTCCATATCAAGGTAGTTTTGCAATTCAACTTCTGTAGCAATTTCAGGGTCTAAGCCACCAAGAAATCTTGCCATTGTAATTTCTGAATCTTCCTTAATGTCAGCTTTGATCATGGCAATTTGCATTTGCTAAAAATATTCTTCCACACTCATAGATCCTTGTTTGATTTTGTGGAGCCTTTTGTGCACATCTCTATAATAATGGGTAGGGACAAATCTCTTCCTCATGAGAGCCTTCATTTCTAGCCAAGACCGAATTGGGCCCTATCCAGAACACCTCCTACTAGTGGTTAATTGGTCCCACCATAGGCTTGCATAATGATACTCCAAAGCAGCTAATTTCACTTTACTTTCCTCTGAAAAAGATTAGCAGTCAAATATAAACTCAACTTTTCTTTCCCATTCAAGGTATACATCAGGATCAGCTTTCCCTTGAAAGGAAGGGATTTTCATCTTGATATTACTAAACGCGTCTTTCTTTTGAGGTGGAGCTCTCCTAACTCTTTCATGTTGGCTTTCCTCCTCAAAATTAGATTCATCTCCTCCTAGAACGTTTTTACCACATCTTGCCTTGCTATTGGAAGAAGAAGAATCTATTTAATCCAACCTAGTATTTAGCCTCTTGAATTGTTCTTGAACAGATTTGATGAAGAATTTAAGGTCAACTTGGTTATCTTCACTTTCAAACATGATTGGCACATGAAATGTTAGTGAATAGCAAGAGAAAGGACCTGACCACTCCCTCTCGTATTTCACTCTAAATGATGCAAATTCACTCGTGTTTCACACTTGTAATAGCTTTTACAATGATGAAAACACTCTTGCCTTTTTCCTCTCAACTTGCTTCCGATGTACTAAATTAAATCCAACAAATCAAAAGAAGTAGCAACTGAAGTGGCAATCTCAAATTAGAATTCAAGATGCAAAGTTCTCCAAGAGACAACAAAAGTCCAACATTTAAAAAAAAATTCGTAGGTGCAGCCAATGGAAATTACAGCAAGTGACTAGGAAAGGAAATGAAGACAATGAATTTATGGAACAAATGGTATGTGGTAGATTATGGGAGAACAAATGGTTAAATAATTAATTATCAAGAGGAAAGGAAATTGGAATCTGAAATCAGTAATGAAGTAATCAGAAATTTGAAATTTAGAACAAGGTATAGAATGCAAATTTCCTTTTATGAATTGTGCATAATATGACATTTAATGACCAGATCAACTCAAGGAATCAAAAATGGTAATTCCAAGAATAGATGATCTTCAGCAATTGCAATTTAAGTCAACAATTTATAATTTCCAGCACAACTTTCTTTTTCACAGATTTTGACTTCCTTTTTTTTTTTGGCAACTTTTCCTTCTTTTCTTTTATTTTCCCTTTTTTTTTCACTGTAATATACTCTCTCTTTTTTTTTTTTGAATCTCAAAGGTGCTGAAATTTGCAAATAGAACACAAGATTTCTGAAAGATCAAAATGACATGCACGCAAGAAACAGCTATAACTTGCTCTAGAAAAATAGGATTGACGTGATTCCCAAACGAGAAGAAAGAAGAGATCTTGAGACACAAGAAAGACCTATTACACGTCCAAAAATAGGAAGGAAAACACCAGAAACAGCCGCACAAAATTGGCGACGAACAGAAACTAATCAAACGAAATAAGGAAAAGGAACAAAGAAAAAGTGGATGAAACCAACCTCAACCAATGCTCTGATACCAGATGATGTGAGACCCCTTAGAAACCCATTCTAGGAACCCCAAATAACACGGATCAGTGATTGAATTTTAGCATGTAGCACAAGAACAAATAATATGGATAATAAGCAACAAAGAACAAAGAACCAAGAAGAAGAAGAAGAGATGTTGGTCAATAGAATTGAACCCTAAGAGAACCTGTCTCTTAAAACCCTAATCCAGGATGCCACAAAGGAAACCACTTCTTTGATAAGTCAAAGATTTTCTCTAACACACAAAGGCCACAAGAGAAATCTCACAAATCAGAAATGATTCTGAAAAGATAATTCATTCAATCTGCCATTCTTGGAGTACAAGTGGGCCTTATATAGGCATTTGAAAAATAAAACCTTAAACAGAATAATTCCTAGGTGGCGCCTTTTACATGGCGGGAAAAATAAAAGAAATTTAAATCTGAACAAATTCACCAAGAATGGTGCCTAAAAATCTGAAACAGCAACAATCAAATTAAAACAAAATAAAACTAAGAGAATTTTGTGAAAAATGGCTGGTTTTGTGGAAAATGGCTAGACTCCTTCAATTAGGCTCCCTTTGGGCTTGGGCTAGCATCTTGTAGGAATGAAATAATCTTTATGCCAATTTATTCCTTTTGGGCTTCATATTCAGCTAAGACTATAGGCTCCAAAAGTCTATTAGTTTTTGGATCACTCCATTCAAGGCCTCCTTCATAGCTTTGGCTCTTGATCTTGTGCATGGGCCTCCCATACCTTGCAATGGATCTTTATTTGGCTATCTTTTAGAGTCACATCCAGCCCTTTTGTTTCTAAGTTCTTGATTTTGTTCAAGCTTTTTCAAATCTCCTATCTCACCTCCATCAACAAATCAAAAGAAGTAGCAACTGAAGTGGCAATCTCAAACTAGAATTCAAGATGCAAAGTTCTCCAAGAGACAACAGAAGTCCAACATAAAAAAAAAATTCTTAGGTGCAACCAATGGAAAATACAGCAAGTGATTAGAAAAGAAAATGAAGACAATGAATTTATGGAACAAATGGTATGTGGCAGATTATGGGAGAACAACTGGTTAAATGATTAATTATCAAGAGGAAAGGATGGAAAGGAAATTAGAATCTGAAATCAGTAATGAAGCAATCAGAAATTTGAAATTTAGAACAAGGTGAATGAATGCAAATTTCCTTTTATGAATTGTGCACAATATGACATTTAATGACCAGATCAACTCAAGGAATCAAAAATGGTAATTCCAAGAATAGATGATCTTCAGCAATTGCAATTTAAGTCAACAATTTATAATTTCCAGCACAACTTTCTTTTTCACAGATTTTGACTTCCTTTTTTTTTGGCAACTTTTCCTTCTTTTCTTTTCTTTTTCCTTTTTCTTTCACTGTAATAGCTCTTTTTCTTTTCGAGTCTCAAAGGTGCTGAAATTTGCAAACAGAACACAAGATTTTTGAAAGATCAGAATGACATACACACAAGAAATAGCTATAACTTGCTCTAGAAAAATAGGATTGACGTGATTCCAAAACGAGAAGAAAGAAGAAAAACAGAAGAAACAGCCGCACGAAAATGAGGACGAACAGAAACTAATCAAACGAAATAAGGGAAAAGAACAAAGAAAAAGTGGATGAAACTAACCTCAACCAATGCTCTGATACCAGATGATGTGAGACTCTGTAGAAACCCGTTCTAGGAACCCCAAATAACACGGATCAGTGATTGAATTTTGGCATGCAGCACAAGAACAAATAATATGGACAATAAGCAACAAAGAACAAAGAACAAAGATCAAAGAAGAAGAATAAGAGATGTTGGTCAATGGAATTGAACCCTAAGAGAACCCGTCTCTTAGAACCCTAATCCGGGACGCCACAAAGGAAACCACTTCTTTGATAAGTCAAAGATTTTCTCCAACATACAAAGGCCACAAGAGAAACCTTACAAATCAAAAATGATTCTGAAAAGATAATTCATTCAATCTGGCATTCTTGGAGTACAAGTGGGCCTTATATAGGCATTTGAAAAATAAAACCCTAAACAGAATAATTCCTAGGTGGTGCCTTTTACATGACGGGAAAAATAAAAGAAATTTAAATCTAAACAAATTCACCAAGAATGGTGCCTAAAAATCTAAAACAGCAACAATCAAATTAAAATAAAATAAAACTAAAAGAATTTTGCGAAAAATGGTTGGACTCCTTCAATTAGGCTCCCTTTGGGCTTGGGCTAGCATCTTGTAGGAAAGAAATAATCTTTATGTCATTTTGTTCCTTTCGGGCTTCATATTCAGCTAAGACTATGGGCTCCAAGTCCATTAGTTTTTGGATCACTCCATTTAAGGCCTCCTTCATAAATTTGGCTCTTGATCTTGTGCATGGGCCTCCCATACCTTGCAATGGATCTTTAGTTAACCATCTTTTTGATGCGAAATCAAAGGGTGGCCATTGCTTCACGATGTAGGTTGATGGATAGATGATGGTTCGAGACCTGACGGAAGCAAATAGCCAACCAACGTTATAAGAACGTTGACCTGCTACTTAGACAATGCGCCTAACCACGAACACAATAAATCAACCTACACAACGACGCACTTGGATCGAAGCACGAATTGGAGGCTTTTGTGAACTTGAATTACCAACCTAAAGATAGGTTGACAAGACAAAGGTTTCACAAGAGCAAAGAAAAGATAAGATTCTCACAATTAGAGAAACACTCAGAATAATTCTATTACTTCCAATGTGATTCAAATGAAGGTAGAATACATATATTTATAGTGTAGCTCAAACCTATCTACTAGAGGAAAAGTAGGAAACAAACTACATAATCCTAACTGAAAGATCTAAAAAATAGGGATACAAAATCCAATCTTTTTAAAAACAGAAAAGGAAAGATAATCAGCCTAATAGAAACTAATTAATACTAATGGGTTGGACATCTTGCATTTAAAGTACTATTCACGTCCTCTAACTTCAATGGGCTCTTTAAGCATTAACTTGGGCTTGAATAAGCATGATTAAGGCTCCATTTGCTTCCTCAATGCATGCACTAACATTATGGGCTTCTAATTCAGCAAATTAAAGCCTAATTGCTCTTTGTAGATGCTTAACTCTTCCTCTTGTCATTGGGCCATCTATCATCAAGTCTTTCTCCACACGAGCATGCTTCCCCACATGAGTCTGGTTCATATCATCCTCCCCCTCTTGAAAAGGAGTCGTCATCGACTCTTCAAAGTCTGCACCAAAATAAGGGGAAAAGTCAGAAACATTAAAAGTAGCATTTACACCATACTCACCTGGTAAATCTATCTTGTAGGCATTATCATTAATTCTCTCTAGCACGCGGAAAGGCCTATCTCCGCGAGGTATAAGCTTAGACTTTCTTTTGTCAGGAAACCTCTATTTTCTAAGGTGCAACCAAACCAAATCTCTTAGTTCAAAGACAACCCTTTTTCGCCCCTTATTAGCACATTCTACATATTGTTGAGTCATCCTCTCAATGTTTTGTTTTGCTTTCTCATGGATTTGCTTAACAAACTCAGGACGTTTCTGCCCATCCATATTGATTCTTTTCTGCAAAGGCAAAGGAACTAAGTCAATGGGTGCAAGAGGATTAAAACCATATACAATCTCAAATGGTGAATATTTAGTAGTGGAATGAACAGCCCTATTGTATGCAAACTCGACATGCAGTAGACACTCCTCCTAATTCTTCAGGTTCTTCTTAACCACAGTTCGTAACAAAGAAGATAGTGTTCTATTAACAACTTCAGTTTGTCCATCAGTTTGCGGATGACAAGTAGTAAAGAATAGCAATTTAGTTCCAAACTTGCTTCACAATGTCTTCCAAAAATAGCTTAGAAACTTAGCATCACGATCTGACACTATAGTCCTCGGAATCCCATGAAACCTCACAACTTCCTGAAAGAACAAATTAGCAATATTAAAAGCATCATCAACCTTATGACATGCAATGAATGTGCCATTTTAGAAAACCTGTCCACCACAACAAAAATAGAGTCCCTCCCCCTCTTAGACCTTGGTAATCCCACAATAAAATCCATGGAAACATCTTCCCAAGGTATACTAGGAATAGGGAAGGGAGTATACAGTCCATGGGGATTTAATTTAGATTTTTCTTTATGACATACAACGCATCTCCCCACAAGCTTTTGAACATCCCTACGCATCTTAGGCCAATAAAAATGCTCATTCAAGATATCAAAGGTTTTAATAATGCCAAAGTGTCCCATTAAACCTCCTGAATGTGCTTCCTTCATTAATAACATGCGCAGAGAACAATTAGGAATGCAAAGCTTATCAACACGAAACAAGAATCCTTGATGCAAGTAAAATTTGTCCCAACCAACTCCAGGCTTGCAATAGTTAAAAAGCTTCACCAAAATCAACATCATTAGTATATAATTCCTTGATGAACTCAAAACCAAGAACTTTAGAGTCTAACATGGAAAGAAGAACATACCTACGTGAAAGTGCTTTAGCAACAATATTCTCCTTACCTTTCTTATGCTTAATCACATATGGGAAAGATTCAATGAATTCAACCCAACTAGCGTGTCTTCGATTCAATTTGTTTTGGCTCTTAATATGTTTTAGAGCCTTATGGTCAGAATGTATGACAAATTCTTTAGGCCACAAATAATGTTACCAAGTTTCCAACACTCTAACTAAAGCATATAGCTCCTTATCATATGTAGGATAGTTAAGAGTAGGACCACTTAGCTTTTCGCTAAAATATGCAATGGGCTTACCTTCTTGCGAGTACACCTCCTATGCCAATTCCACTAGCATCACATTCAACCTCAAAAATCTTACCAAAATCTGGAAGGACTAATAAAGGTGCATGTATGAGCCTCTCCTTGATGGTTTGGAAGGCTTTCTCTTGAGCTTCTCCCCACTTGAATGGAACATTCTTCTTTGTCAACTCATTCAAAGGGGCTGCCAGTGAGCTGAAGTCCCTCACGAATCTCCTATAAAAGCTTGCAAGTCCATGGAAGCTCCTCACTTGTCCGATGGTGGTAGGGGTTGGCCAATCTTGAATGGTTTTGATTTTCTCTTCATCAACCTTAGCTCCCTCAGCACTCACAACAAAACTAAGAAAAACAACTTTATTAGTGCAAAAATCACACTTATTCAAATTGCCAAACAATCTTTCTTTTCTTAGAACCTCTAGGACTTGTCTCAAGTGATCTACGTGCTCATGCAAAGTTCTACTGTACATAAGGATATCATCAAAGTAAACTACCACAAATTTTCCTATGAATGCATGCAAGACATGATTCATCAACCTCATAAATGTGCTAGGTGCATTAGTGAGACCAAAAGGCACCATTCATAAAGTCCATGTTTAGTCTTAAATGTAGTTTTCCATTCGTCTCCTTCTTTCATCCTAATTTGATGGTAGCCACTTTTTAAATCAATTTTAGAGAAGATAATGGAGCCATTTAATTCATCAAGCATATCATCTAACCTAGGGATAGGATGACGATATCTTACGGTTATATTATTGATGGCTCGAGAATCAATGCACATTCCCCATGTGCCATCCTTTTTAGGCACGAGCAATATTGGTACTGCACATGGGCCAAGGCCCTCATATATCCCTTTTCTAGTAGCTCTTGCACTTGTCTTTGAATCTCCTTGGTCTCTTCAGGATTAGCTCGGTAAGCTGGACGATTAGGCAAAGGTGCTCCAGGTATAAAATCAATTTGATGTTCTATCCCTCTAATTGGTGGCAACCCAGGTGGTACCTCTTCAGGAAAGACATCTTCATATTCCTGCAAAAGAGACATAACAACACTAGGCAAAGTAGAGGTTAAGTCGTTAGTATTCAATATAGCCTCTTTGTAGATAACTACTAGGAGGTTTTGTTGAGAAAACAAAGTTTGTTTGATCTCACTCTTTTTTGCTACTAACAAACTTTTCTCTCTATCTCCCCCTTTCTCTCTTTTACCTTTAGCTCTCTCTCCTTTTCCTCTCTCTTCTCTTGGCATGCTCTCTTTTCTTTTCTCAATTTCACTCTCCTCTTTTTCAGACACTTTTACACACTCACTTTCTCTTTTCTTTTCTCTCTTGATTTGATCTTCTAACACTTGCTTTGGTGACATAGGAAGGAGGGTTATAGATTCCCCTCTAAGTACAAAAGAATAACGGTTTAGAAAACCATCATGTGTAACACGTCTATCATACTGCCAAGGCCTACCTAACAAAATATGACATGCTTTCATTGGTACAACATCACAAAGCACTTCATCTGATACAATATCAGTAGGCATACCCATTGGAGTACAACAAGTTCGAGAAACCCTCATCCATCAAGAAATTCATAGAGCTCAAGAGGCCCAAATTGTGCTAGTATATGTCCAAAAATCTCAAAGAGCTCAAAATAATATCTATGTTGGACGTCGACCCAAGTTTAGAGCCCAAGATCCATATTTGATCAATATCTCTTTAAATATGCAAAAGTGGAAGTCCAAGTGGAAACCCAATGTCCTAAGAAGGTCCATGGAGCAACTAATGTTAATATCCAACATGTTAAAAGCCCAATGACAAGAGGAAGAGTTAAGCGTCTACAAAGAGCAATTGGGCTTCAATTTGCTGAATTAGAAGCCCATAATGTTGGATATTAACATTATGGGCTTCTAATTCAGCAAATTGAAGCCCAATTGCTCTTTGTAGACGTTTAACTCTTCCTCTTGTCATTGGGCTTTTAACATGTTGGATATTAACTTTAGTTGCTCCATGGACCTTCTTAGGACTTTGGGCTTCCACTTGAACTTCCACTTTTGCATATTTAAAGAGATATTGATCAAATATGGATCTTGGGCTTTAAACTTGGGTCGACGTCCAACATAGATATTATTTTGAGCTCTTTGAGATTTTTGGACATATACTAGCACAATTTGGGCCTCTTGAGCTCTATGAAGTTCTTGATGGATGAGGGTTTCTCGAACTTGTTGTGCTCCAATGGATATGTTTACTGATATTGTATCATTCCCTCCCTCTTTGAAAAGATTCGTCCTCGAATCTTCGCTATCAGGTGGTTTCATAGGAAGCAAATCTAAATCACAACTCTTTTCGATACTAGTTGAAGATGAGGGTCCATTGGATAGCTTCTTTGAAAACAAATCTTCACATACTTGCAAGAAGCTAGAACCAACAATAGATAAAGATAGGTTAAGATTGTTAGTAGATAAACAAACATCCTTACGCACGCTCTCAACCTCTCTTTTTTCATCAAACAAGCTCACACTCATGCTTTTCTCACTTTTCTCACAACTCTCTAGCTCTTTCTTTTCACTCATATTCTTTTCTTTTTCAAACTCATCTATTTCTCTCTCTAACTCATGTTCTCTCTCTTTTTCTTTTTCTTTTTCTTTTTCTTTCTTTAACTCATGTTCTCTCTCTTTTTCTTTTGCTTTCATTTTATATGCTTGTGCTATTCGCATTTGATCCTCATAAACATCCATAGGATCAAGAGGTACTAATACATGATGTTTTTCATTGAACATAAATGAATAGCAATAGCAATATTTGTATTTATGCTTAACATATTTAGCTTTTCTCACATGTTTCCATGGTCTACCAAGCATAATATGTCCATCAAATATAGGAACTACGTCACATAACACCTTATCATGATATTTACCAATTGAGAAAGAAATCAAAACTTGCTTATTAACCCTAAATTTAACACTACCCTTCAACAAGGTATAGGGCCTAGGATGCTTTATAGTAGGCAAGTTTAATTTCTCAACTAGTAAGGTACTAGCAATATTTACATAGCTACTATTATCAATAGCCATGCTGCACACTTTTTCTTTGACAAGGCATCTAGTGAGGAAATCAGGAGATGACTTTTCCTTATCTTGTCTTGTAGAGTTGGAGTTGGATTGGAATGCATCTAACCATGCACAAGATTGCTTGAATCGCTCTTTGTTAGCCTCTTCAAGGAATTTGTACTCACTAGACATCTTGTCACCTGAAAAGTTAGTCAACGAAGAAATAGGACCTCGCACACTCTTCTCACGTGTTTACACTCAAAAGATGATAAGTTCACTCGTGTTTAACTCTCTTTTTGGCTTTTTCTTTAATATTAATTGCACTCTTGCCTTTTACCACTCAACAATTTGCTTCTTACAAGTGTTCTAAGTAAGTCACAAGCAAATCAAATGAAAGATCATATACTAGTGGTAATAAAAAAACTAGAATCCTAAAATATAAATTTCCAAAGAATCAAACAAAGGAAAAAAAAAGGTGTGTAACAAAGAGGTAAAGAGGGAAAGGAAAACAACGGGGGAGAGGAGGTTGGGATGGCTTGGAAGGAAGGAGAAGAAAAGGGAAAATCTAAAAATAAGAAACTTTAAAAATAGGAAACTACTTGGGAACCAAGTTAATAGGAAACTAACTCTAATTAAGAAATTGACTCCAATTAGGAAATTAACTCCAATTAGGAATCTAACTCCAATTAGGAAATTGAGTCCAATTAGGAAATTAATTTCAACTAGGAAACTAACTCTAATTAGGAAATTAATTCCAACTAGGAAATTAACTCTAATTAGGAAATTGTCTCCAATTAGAAAACTAACTCCACAACTTGCAACTTTTTTTTTCACTCTTTCTTTCTCTTTTTTTTCACTTTTTTTTTTTATTTTTTATTTTTCGAATTTTTTTTGAATTTTTTTTTTCGAATTTTTTTTTTTGAATAAGGATGGAGATACACAACAATGGAAGAAAGAAGAAGATGAAAAGGTAACCCAAATAGAAGGAAAGAAAGTATGAAGAACAGTGGAAGGGAAACACAAAGATATACCTTGTACTAGCGAACCAAAGCTCTGATACCAAATGATGCAAGACCCACTAGGAACATGCCCTAGAGAACCTTCAACAATTCGAAACTATGCCCGGGGACCAGCTAGAAACAAGATTGTTGGTTAAAGGAAAGACCCTAAGAGAACCTGTCTCTTAGAACCCTAGCTTCAAGACGCCATAAAGGAAGACCAATCCTTTGATAAGTCACGTGTACTCTCAGAGAACACAAAGAAGCAAAAAGCCTCACAAAGTATTGAATAATACTCAAATTTATTCATTCATTCATGATTCAAAATAGAGTACAATAGGGAGCCTTTTATAGGCAAAGTTTATAAAAGATTAAAATCCTACTAAAACTAAAACTCTTAAAATCTAATTAGAAATATTTTAAACAATGCCTAAAATTAAGGAATAAGATTAAGATATTAACTTTAACTTAATCTCCTAGATAAGCTCCTTGACTAAGTCCAAAAAATAATATAATAATAAAAAACGAAATTCAAAAAGCGTTCTAGTCAAAACTAGAGTCCTAGTCAAAACTAATTAATATTAATGGGCTGGACATCTTGTATTTGAAATACTATTCACGTCCTCTAGCTTCAATGGGCTCTTTAAGCATCAACTTGGGCTTGAATAAGCATGATTAAGGCTCTATTTGCTTCCTCAATGCATGCACTAACATTATGGGCTTCTAATTCAGCAAATTGAAACCCAATTGCTCTTTATAGATGCTTAACTCTTCCTCTTGTCATTGGGCTTTTAACATGTTGGATATTAACTTTAGTTGCTCCATGGACCTTCTTAGGACATTGGGCTTCCACTTGGACTTCTACTTTTGCATATTGAAAGAGATCTTGATCAAATATGGATCTTGGGCTCTAAACTTGGGTCGACGTCCAACATAGATATTATTTTGAGCTCTTTGAGATTTTTGGACATATACTAGCACAATTTGGGTATCTTGAGCTCTATGAAGTTCTTGATGGATGAAAGTTTCTCGAACTTGTTGTGCTCCAATGGGTATGCCTACTGATATTGTATCATCATCCCTATACTTGCCAATTGAAAACATTACCTTAACTTGCTTGGTTACCCTTAATTCTCCACATTCATTGAGCCATTGGAGTTTGTAAGGCCGTTGATGCTTGAAAGTAGACAAATTCAACTTCTCCACTAGCTCAGTGCTTGCCACATTGCAGCAACTTCCTCCATCTATAATCACACCACATATCTTTTCCTGGATTTAGCAACAAGTATGGAACAAGTTCTCTCTTGCTTATCTTCGTCTGCCATCATCTGGGCACTAAGGGCTCTCCTAGTTACAAGGAGTTCTCCTTCTTCTGCATACTCTCTGATGCGAGACCCACTAGGAACATGCCCTAGAGAACCTTCAACAATTCGAAACTATGCCCGGGATCGGCTAGAAACAAGACTGTTGGTCAAAGGAAAGACCCTAAGAGAACTTGTCTCTTAGAACCCTAGCCTTAAGACGCCACAAAGGAAGACCAATCCTTTGATAAGTCACGTGAACTCTCAGAACACAAAGAAGCAAAAGCCTCTCAAAGTATTGAATAATACTCAAGTTCATTCATTCATGATTCAAAATAGAGTACAATAGGGAGCTTTTTATAGGCAAAGTTTCTAAAAGACTTAAAATCCTACTAAAACTAAAACTCTTAAAATCTAATTAGAAATATTTTAAACAATCCCTAAAATCAAGGAATAAGATTAAGATATTAATTTTAACTTAATCTCCTAGATAAGCTCTTTGACCAAGTCCAAAAATAATAAAATAATATAAAAACGAAATTCAAAAAGACTCCTAGTCAAAACTAATTAGCTCTTTTAAATAGTCCACATGGAATGCTCATGCTTGATTAAAAAATCACATGGTTGACACATGATTTTTAATTTCTTGATATTGGACTCCAATTGGGCCTTAGCACTCCTCTTGTATGTGTATAATTGCATTGGGCCTTTAACATATTGGATATTGACTTTAGTTGCCCCATAGACTCTTCTTAGAAAATTGGGCTTCCACTTGGACTTCCACTTTTGCATATTTAAAGAGATATTGATCAAATATGGATGTTGGGCTCTAAACTTGGGTCGACGTCCAACATAGATATTATTTTGAGTTGCTTGAGATTTTTGGACATATACTAACACAATTTGGGCCTCTTGAGCATATGCCATCCTTTCGTGAGCCATTTGGGTCTGAATTATAGGCTTTTGAATGATTTGGGTTTCTTGATGGATGAGGGCTTCTCGAACTTGTAGTGCTTCAATGGGCATGCCTACTGATATTGTATCATTCTCTCCCTCTTTGAAAAGATTCGTCCTCGAATCTTCGCCATCAGGTGGTTTCTTAGGAAGCAAATCTAGGCAATCACAACTCTTTTCAATGCTAGTTGAAGATAAGGGTTCATTGGATAGCTTCTTTGAAAACAAATCTCCACATACTTGCAAGGAGCTAGAACCAACAATAGGCAAAGATGGGTTAATATTGTTAGTAGATAAACAAAGATCCTTACACACATTCTCAACCTCTCTTTTTTCATCAAACAAGCTTACACTCATGCTTTTCTCACTTTGCTCACAACTCTCTAGCTCTTTCTTTTCACTCACATTCTTTTCTTTTTCAATCTCGTCTTTTTCTCTCTCTAACTCATGTTCTCTCTCTTTTTCTTTTTCTCTCTCTAACTCATATTCTCTCTCTTTTTCTCTCTTTTTATATGCTTGTGCTATTCTCATTTGATCCTCATAAACATCCATAGGATCAAGAGGTACCAATACATGATGTTTTTCATTGAATATAAATGAATAGCAATAGCAATATTTAGGCTTATGCTTAAGATATTTAGCTTTTCTTGTATGTTTCCATGGTTTACCAAGCATAATATGTCCATCAAACATAGGAGCTACGTCACATAACACTTTATCATGATATCTACCAATTGAGAAAGAAATCAAAACTTGCTTATTAACCCTAAATTCAGCACTACCCTTCAACAAGGTATAGGGCTTAGGATGCTTTATAGTAGGCAAATTTAATTTCTCAACTAGTAAGGTACTAGCAATATTTACATAGCTACTATTATCAATAGCCATGCTGCACACTTTCTCTTTGATAAGGCATCTAGTATGGAAATCAGGAGATGACTTTTCCTTATCTTGTCTTGTAGAGTTGGAGTTGGATTGGAATGCATCTAACCATGCACAAGATTGCTTGAATCGTTCTTTGTTAGCCTCTTCAAGGAATTTGTACTCACTAGACATCTTGTCACCTGAAAAGTTAGTCAACGAAGAAATAGGACCTCGCACACTCTTCTCACGTGTTTACACTCAAAAGATGATAAGTTCACTCGTGTTTAACTCTCTTTTTGGCTTTTTCTTTAATGTTAATTGCACTCTTGCCTTTTACCACTCAACAATTTGCTTCTTACAAGTGTTCTAAGTAAGTCACAAGCAAATCAAATGAAAGATCATACTAGTGGTAATCAAAAAAACTAGAATCCTAATATATAAATTCCCAAAGAATCAAACAAAGGAAAAAAAAAAAGGGTGTGTAACAAAGAGGTAAAGAGGGAAAGGAGAACAAGGGGGGAGAGGAGGTTGGGATGGCTTGGAAGGAAGGAGAAGAAAAGGGAAAATATAAAAATAAGAAACTTTAAAAATAGGAAACTACTTGGGAACCAAGTTAATAGGAAACTAACTCTAATTAAGAAATTGACTCCAATTAGGAAATTAACTCCAACTAGGAATCTAACTCCAATTAGGAAATTGAGTCCAATTAGGAAATTAATTTCAACTAGGAAACTAACTCTAATTAGGAAATTAATTCCAACTAGGAAACTAACTCTAATTAGGAAATTGTCTCCAATTAGAAAACTAACTCCACAACTTGCAACTTTTTTTTTTCACTCTTTCTTTTTTTTTTTCACTTTTTTTTTTGAATTCTTCTTTTTCGAATTTTTTTTTTTTGAATTTTTTTTTTTCGAATTTTTTTTTTTTTTTGAATAAGGATGGAGGCACACAACAATGGAAGAAAGAAGAAGATGGAAGACAAGGGTGAAGATAAAAAGGTAACACAAATGGAAGGAGAGAAGGTATGAAGAATAACGGTAGGAAAAACACAAAAATATACCTTGTACTAGCGAACCAAAGCTCTGATACCAAATGATGCGAGACCCACTAGGAACATGCCCTAGAGAACCTTCAACAATTCGAAACTATGCCCGGGATCGGCTAGAAACAAGACTGTTGGTCAAAGGAAAGACCCTAAGAGAACTTGTCTCTTAGAACCCTAGCCTTAAGACGCCACAAAGGAAGACCAATCCTTTGATAAGTCACGTGAACTCTCAGAACACAAAGAAGCAAAAGCCTCTCAAAGTATTGAATAATACTCAAGTTCATTCATTCATGATTCAAAATAGAGTACAATAGGGAGCCTTTTATAGGCAAAGTTTCTAAAAGACTTAAAATCCTACTAAAACTAAAACTCTTAAAATCTAATTAGAAATATTTTAAACAATCCCTAAAATCAAGGAATAAGATTAAGATATTAATTTTAACTTAATCTCCTAGATAAGCTCTTTGACCAAGTCCAAAAATAATAAAATAATATAAAAACGAAATTCAAAAAGACTCCTAGTCAAAACTAATTAGCTCTTTTAAATAGTCCACATGGAATGCTCATGCTTGATTAAAAAATCACATGGTTGACACATGATTTTTAATTTCTTGATATTGGACTCCAATTGGGCCTTAGCACTCCTCTTGTATGTGTATAATTGCATTGGGCCTTTAACATATTGGATATTGACTTTAGTTGCCCCATAGACTCTTCTTAGAAAATTGGGCTTCCACTTGGACTTCCACTTTTGCATATTTAAAGAGATATTGATCAAATATGGATGTTGGGCTCTAAACTTGGGTCGACGTCCAACATAGATATTATTTTGAGTTGCTTGAGATTTTTGGACATATACTAACACAATTTGGGCCTCTTGAGCATATGCCATCCTTTCGTGAGCCATTTGGGTCTGAATTATAGGCTTTTGAATGATTTGGGTTTCTTGATGGATGAGGGCTTCTCGAACTTGTAGTGCTTCAATGGGCATGCCTACTGATATTGTATCACTCTCCATCTTCATTTTCCATGAATAGCTCTTCTTCTTCCTCTGTTGTTTCTCCTTCAGTTTCCCACTCACCAAGGTTGTTGATATTCATGGTTCACTTGTTAGGACATTCACTAGAGATGTGTCCTCTCCCTTGGCACTTGAAGCATATTATGTCTCAGTTTCTTGAAGGATTAGGCCCACTTTGAACCTTCCTGGGTGGTGCAGCTAGCTTTTCTTCTTTCTTTATTTCATTCCCCTTTGAACTTGAAGTAAAGGGAATATCTTTCTTTGGGTTGCTCCTCCATGAGTTGAAAGAAGTTGAACTTGAGTTCTTCCTTGCAATATTCTTCCTTTTGAGTTGTTTTTCCACCTTGGCAGCTTGGTGGACTAAGTCATGAATCTTAACATAGTAGTACATCTCCACAACATCTGCTATGTCACGATTAAGCCCATCTAAGAAACGAGCCATTGTTGCTTCTGGATCCTCCTCTACATTAGCTCTAATCATGGCTATTTGCATTTCCTTGTAGTATTCATCCACACTATTGGATCCTTGAGTGAGGCGTTGAAGTTTATTGTGAAGTTCCCTTCGAAAATAGGATGGAATGAATCGCCCCCTCATGATAGCCTTCATCTCTTCCCATGTTGAGATGGGGTGCTCTCCATATCTAATCTGCTCCTTTTGCATCTGGTCCTACCAAATAAGAGCATAATTAGTAAACTCAAGAGCAGCAATTTTGACCTTCTTACCCTCAGAGTAGTTATGGTATGAAAAGATTTGCTCTACATGCATCTCCCACTCCAGGTATACTTTCGGATCACTCTTACCTTGAAAGGAAGAAATTTTGACTTTGACTCCTCCAAGGCCTTCTTCTTCATCTCTAGGCCTCCTCAATGGTCTTCTTTGTATTTTGAGTGGCCTTCTTCTTGGCTGAGTCTCCTCTCCTTCATAATCTTCATCATGGCTCTCTATGTCTTTCGCATATTCACGGTGTTGTCGGCGTGCAGCATGAGCTTGTCTTTGGTTAGCTTGAGTAGTCCTTTGGCTAGAGGTTCTACTCTCCACTTGATCTAAGCGTTCATGGAGAGTCCTTCCAACTTCTTATCAAGCATCCTTTCAAAATGACTCACTAGCGTTTTCATTTGCAAAGGCGCTACTCCAAATGAATTGTGATCATCATTATCACTTTCATGTGCAACTCCCTTTTCTCGATTATCTGCGATGTTAGTGAAAAAGAAACAAAAGAATATAGGACTTCACAAATATTTCCTCACGTGTTTCACTCAATTGAGATATAACACTATCACTCGTGTTTACTCTCTCTTATTGGATTTTTCTACAATGATCTTATCCACTCTTGCCTTTTACCTCTTAATATCAAAATCTCAAGCTCTTATGTTACCTAAGACCTCGTCAAGTGATCAAGGACTGCCAATTCTCGGTTCACCAAAGTATGTGCTGGTGGATGGTATGAAAAGTTGTGATTGGCGCATACAAGTCACAAGTAAAGGTTAGAGTTTGGTTAGGGTAGGGTTCCAATACGAAAAAGGGAAGATTTAACCACCTAGCAATGCAAAACCAAGTTTAAAATACCAAAGAGCCAATTGCAATGATTCTAAAAACCCAAGATATGAGAAATCAATAGAGGATTAGATTAGAAAAGTTCAAATCAAAGGAATAGGAAACAAGTTGAAGTCACAATAGGAAAGTCCACATCACAAGATAAAAGGAAACAATATAGGAATAGGAAAGTGGATCACAAAAATTAGGAAACAAATGGAAGAGGAAACAATGCTGATCACAAATGAAAGAAATCTGATCACAATTTTTTTTTTGCTTTTTTTTTCACTTTTTTTTGGCTAACCCTTTTTTTTTTTGCCTTTCTTTTCTATGCCTTTTCCTTTTCTCTTTTTTTTGCCTTTTTTTTTTGGATCAGATGAAAGAGAATCACAAGATCACATAATAAGAAACAAATCAGATCAGAAAATGTTACCACTAAAAATGACAATAACTTCCTCTAGAGAACTCCGAATTTGATAATTCTAAAACAAAATGAAAGTTGAGATTCTGAAACTTAGGATTGACCTATTAATCATCCAAAATCTCAAAAGGAATGGGGGTTGAACAGATAAGGGAAAAATAACAACGTCCAGAACAACAAAAATTTTCCAGATTACAAAATGAATGGCTCTTGTAGCATAAAAACCAAATCTTGCACACTAAGGATCAAATCTGGAAACAAGGGAAGGTAGAAAGTATTGTATTTTTTTTAATATAATAAAAGGTAGCAATGAACGGATATGGAAAAGGAAAAAAAATATGGAGGCTAGAAAGGAAGTAGAATGGTGGATGATGAATGTATGATAGACAACCTACCGTGTAAACCAAAGCTCTGATACCAAATGATGCGAAATCAAGGGGTGGCCCAATCTTCACGATGTAGGTTGATGGATAGATGATGGTTCGAGACCCGACGGAAGCAAATAGCCAACCAACGTTATAAAAATGTTGACCTGCTACTTAGACAATACAGGCCGAACACAATAAACCAACCCACACAACGACGCACTTGGATCGAAGCACGAATTGGGGGCTTTTGTGAACTTGAATCACCAACCTAAAAATAGGTTGACAAGACAAAGGTTTCACAAGAGCAAAGAAAAGATAAGATTTTCACAATTAGAGAAACACTCAGAATAATTCTATTACTTCCAATGTGATTCAAATGAAGGCAGAATACATATATTTATAGTGTAGCTCAAACCTATCTACTGAAGGAAAAGTAGGAAACAAACTACATAATCCTAACTGAAAGATCTAAAAAATAGGGATACAAAATCAAATCTTTTTAAAAACAGAAAAGGAAAGATAATCAGTCTAATAGAAACTAATTAATATTAATGGGCTGGACATCTTGCATTTGAAGTACTATTCACGTCCTCTAACATCAATTGGCTCTTTAAGCATTAACTTGGGCTTAAATAAGCATGATTAAGGCTCCATTTGCTTCCTCAATGCATGCACTGTGACGACCCTAAACCCTAATCATTGTAATTAAGGTGAATCACATGATTAATAACCATAAAGCAGGGTTACATGGCATTGAGACTAATTACATATTATGGAAATACAGGGAAATTTGAACCTTAATAGTGTCAGAGTCATCAATCACATAATTATAACCATTTACATGTCTCAGGGGAAAGTAAACATTCATTTATAAGCCTTGATTATATTACCTATCATTCCCACATTACATTTATCTTCTATTAATGTTTCTAAATCATCCCTTAAGGTTACCATAAGGAAAACCAAGAATTTTTAGTAAATATAGGGATTTCGAGACATTCGCCGCGGCCAATTTCCATCTAGCCGTGGCCAATTCCCCTCGGCTTGACCCCTCGCATTGTTACTAATTTTCGCGGCGAGTTGGACCTTAGTCGCGGCCAACCTACATGGCGCCGCGGCGAAGAAGCCTCCTGGAACTTCCCTCGCTTGCCTCTCGATATTGGTCGCGGCCAATTCCTCTTTGGAATGCCTGATGAATTGTGCACAATATGACATTTAATGACCAGATCAACTCAAGGAATCAAAAATGGTAATTCCAAGAATAAATGATCTTCAGCAATTGCAATTTAAGTCAACAATTTATAATTTCCAGCACAACTTTCTTTTTCACAGATTTTGACTTCCTCTTTTTTTTTGCAACTTTTCCTTCTTTTCTTTTCTTTTTTTTTTTCACTGAAATATACTCTCTGTTTTTTTTTTTCGAATCTCAAAGGTGCTGAAATTTGCAAACAGAACACAAGATTTCTGAAAGATCAGAATGACATGCACGCAAGAAACAGCTATAACTTGCTCTAGAAAAATTGGATTGACGTGATTCCAAAACGAGAAGAAAGAAGAGATCTTGAGACACAAGAAAGACCAATTACACGTCCAAAAATACGAAGGAAAACACCAGAAATAGCCGCACGAAAATGAGGGCGAACAGAAACTAATCAAACGAAAAAAGGGAAAAGAACAAAGAAAAAGTGGATGAAACTAACCTCAACCAATGCTCTGATACCAGATGATGTGAGACCCCTTAGAAACCCGTTCTAGAAACCCCAAATACCACGGATCAATGATCGAATTTTGGCAAGCAACACAAGAACAAATAATATGGACAATAAGCAACAAAGAACAATGATGCAATAACACCAAGTAATATGAAACAGACTCATGTGAGGAAGGATGCTCGTGTGGAAAAAGACTTGATGATAGATGGCCCAATGACAAGAGGAAGAGTTAAGCGTCTACAAAGAGCAATTGGGTTTCAATTTGCTGAATTAGAAGCCCATAATGTTAGTTCATGCATTGAGGAAGCAAATAGAGCCTTAATCATGCTTATTCAAGCCCAAGTTGATGCTTAAAGAGCCCATTGAAGCTAGAGAACGTGAATAGTATTTCAAATACAAGATGTCCAGCCCATTAATATTAATTAGTTTTGACTAGGACTCTAGTTTTGACTAGAACTCTTTTTGAATTTCGTTTTTTTATTATTATATTATTTTTTGGACTTAGTCGAGGAGTTTATCTAGGAGATTAAGTTAAAATTAATATCTTAATCTTATTCCTTGATTTTAGGCATTGTTTAAAATATTTCTAATTAGATTTTAAGAGTTTTAGTTTTAGTAGGATTTTAAATCTTTTAGAAACTTTGCCTATAAAAGGCTCCTTATTGTACTCTATTTAGAATCATGAATGAATGAACTTGAGTATTATTCAATACTTTGAGAGGCTTTTGCTTCTTTGTGTTCTTTGAAAGTCCACGTGACTTATCAAAGGATTGGTCTTCCTTTGTGGCATCTTGAGGCTAGGGTTCTAAGAGACAAGTTCTCTTAGGGTCTTTCCTATGACCAACAGTCTTGTTTCTAGCCGGTCCCGGGCAAAGTCTCGAATTGTTGAAGGTTCTCTAGGGCATGTTCCTAGTGGGTCTTGCATCATTTGGTATCAGAGCTTTGGTTCGCTAGTACAAGGTATATTTTTGTGTTTTTCCTACCATTGTTCTTCATACCTTCTCTCCTTCCATTTGTGTTATCTTCTCATCTTCATCTTTATCTTCTATAATCTTCCTTCTTCCATTGTTGTGTGCCTCTATACTCATTCAAAAAAAAAAAGGAGAGTGTGATACTCCAAAAAAAAAAAAGATAAAAAAAAAGAGAAATTCGAAAAAAAAAAGTGAAAAAAAGGAGAAATTCGAAAAAAAAAGTTGCAAGTTGTGGAGTTAGTTTCCTAATTGGAGACAATTTTCTAATTATAGTTAGTTTCCTAGTTGGAATTAATTTCCTAATTGGACTCAATTTCCTAATTGGACTTAGTTTCCTAATTTTCAGATTTTCTTAAAGTTGGTTTCTTAATTTCCCAAGTAGTTTCCTATTTTTAAAGTTTCTTATTTTCAGATTTTCCCCTTTTCTTCTCCTTCCTTCCAAGCCATCCTAACCTCCTCTCCCCCCTTATTTTCCTTTCCTCTTTACCTTTTTGTTACACACCTCTTTTTCTCCTTTGTTTGATTCTTTGGGAATTTGCATTTTAGAATTTTAGTTTTTTGATTGCCACTACTCTGATCTTTTCTTTTGACTTGCTTGTGACTTGCTTAGAACACTTGTAAGAAGCAAATTGTTGAGTGGTAAAAGGCAAGAGTGCAATTAACATTAAAGAAAAAGCCAAAAAGAGTTAAACACGAGCGAACTTATCATCTTTTGAGTGTAAACACGTGAGCTAGTGAGTTGCGAGGTCCTATATCTTTCTTTGCTTGTTTTTTTGTACAAACTAATATTTCAGGATGTCTGGAGAATCTGAGCATAGTGACTTTGACATGAAAGTCTGGGTTAAGGCTGTTCAAAGTACTCTTGAGAAACTAAGTGCCAGATTAGATGATGTGGAGTCTTCTTCCAATAAGAGGACCCATAGAAGGCGAGCTCAAGTGGAGCTTGGCTGAGTCTGACTTTGGGGAGTCCCATACTCAGAGAGGTAGACAATCATCATCCAATAAGGATGGTGGTATCGGAAATATCAAGATGAAGATTCCATCATTCCCTGGGAAAAATGACCCAGATCAGTACTTAGATTGGGAAAGAAAAGTGGAGCATGTATTCGAGTGCCACTCTTACACTGAGGCGAAGAAAGTAAAACTTGCTGCAGTAGAGTTTACTGACTATGCTAGCATCTGGTGGGATCAACTCTTACTCACCCGAAGACGTACCGGTGAAGCTCCAATTCGTGATTGGCAAGAGATGAAAATTATCATGCGCAAACGGTTTATCCCTAGTTACTATTATAGGGAATTGCATAAGAGGCTCCAAAAGCTAAAGCAAGGTTCTATGAGTGTGGAAGATTACTATCAAGAAATGGAGATTGCCATGATTAAGGCAAATGTGGAGGAAGACCGTGAAGCAACCATGGCCCGATTCATTGAGGGCTTAAATCCTGATATAGTGCCCAAGTTGATTTATACAATTACCTAGATATGGAGGAGCTCTTGCATAGAGCTATCAAGGTGGAAAAACAACTAAGGGCTCGACAAAAGCTGAAAGTGACATCTAACTCGAGTTCTTGGAGGGATTCCAAAGTCCCCTTCAAACCAAAGACTGATTTCAAGTCTAAGGAGGAAAGTAAGGTAAAACCCTTTCAGGTTAAGGGTAAAACTGAGTCAAAACCTTTCTCATCTTCTAATCCTACTGCTTCCTCCTCTAAGCTTAGATGCTTTAAATGTAATGGTTTCGGTCACATTGCTTCACAATGTCTGAACAAACGAACTATGATTGTTTTTGAGAATGGTGATGTGACTAGTGCTAGTAGTGAGTCTGAGGAGGATGAAATGCCACCCCTGACTGATGACTCAGATTTAGAGTTAACTGAAGCTGTAAATGGTGAAGCCCTTGTGGCTAGGCGTGCTCTCAACATTCAACCTAAAGAAGATCTTGAGGTAGAGCAGCGTGAGCATATTTTCCATACTCGATGTTTCATCCACAAGAAGGTATGTAGTTTGATTATTGATGGTGGTAGCTATACAAATGTAGCTAGTACTTTACTTGTGGAAAAGCTGAACTTACTTACTTTGAGTAGGGTGTACATGGGCAGGGCCGGGTCAGGGCGATGCTTGGCCCGGAGCCCGGCCCGATTAGGGTCTTGGGCGTATTTTTATGCCCGTGGCCCTGCCCGGCCCGGAGAAGCCCGATTTTAGGGCGGCCCGGGGCGGCCCGGGACGGCCCGAATAAGTAGGGCTATACATGGATAAAACCAAACTAAACATCTAGTATATCCGATACCTGACCCGATTAAGATATGAAACTTGTTTTTATACCTGTGGCCTTATTCAACTCTAATAAGTCTGATTTATGTTGGGATAGGGCGGGTTAGGGCCACCCAAATTAATTTTTTTTAATGAATTGATACTTGTAATATAAAAATATTTTTACACAAACTTATAGGCATATATTTCAAAACAATGGACTTTTAGAACTCTTATATTTGTATCAGTGATAAAAAATTAATCTAGTATTATCAAATAAAATATAAGATATACTAACATAATTAGTCTTAGGTAAATATATATTTTTTCATTATTTAACAAAAAAAATATCAGTAAGGATTCACATCAATGATAAAAATAATTAAGAAGTAAAGAATATTTGAATAAATAATAAAAATTGCAGTATACAAAGATAATTAAATGAAATAACAAAAATAAGATGACAAGATATTAATAACTAAAAAAAAAAGAAGTAACTATTAGGGCGAGTTAGGCGGAACATACCTTCGCCCGTGGCCTGGCCCGGCCCGGAGCAGTCTTGTTTAAAGTTATGCCCATTTATACTTTTAGCCCGACCCGATTAGACCGGGCTAGGGCGGACCCCTAGGGCCAACCGGGCCGATGTACACCCCTAACTTTGAGGCACCCTACCCCTTATAAATTACAATGGCTTAACGATAGTGGGGAGGTAAAGGTAACAAAACAGGTGCTCATCTCTTTTTCTATTGGTAATTATCATGATGAGATTCTTTGTGATGTAGCACCCATGTATGCTGGTCACTTGTTACTTGGTAGGCCATGGCAGTTTGACCGAAAGGTAAAACATGATAGATATAAAAATTATTATTCTTTTGTTTTTAATGGTAAGACCATTGTGTTGACCCCTCTTCGTCCTGTTCAAGCATATGAGGATCAGTTAAAAATTGAAAGAGAGTGTAAGAAGAGAGAGCAAGAAAAGAAAGGTAAAGTGAGTGTGAGTGTTGAGAATGAGAAGAAGCAGGAGAAAGGAGAGCCGAGTAGAAAGGAAAAGAAAATTAGAGAAAAACATGAGGAAAAGAAAGTGAGTTTATTTTCGGGTAAAAGTGAGATCAAGAGAGCTCTTATTTGTGAAAATGCCTTCTTATTACTTTATAAAGATGTTTATCTTACTATCGATGATCTTGATCACTCTTTGCCTGCTAGTGTTACATCTTTATTACAGGAATTTTGTGACTTGTTCCCAGAGGAAATACCTGATGGATTGCCCCCGCTAAGAGGCATTGAGCATCGGATAGACTTTATCCCAGGGGCATCTATTCCCAATAGACCTGCTTATCGAGCAAATCCAGACGAGACTAAGGAAATACAACATCAAGTTCTTGCTCATGAAGAAAGGCTTTGTTCGTGAAAGTCTGAGTCCGTGTGCTGTCCCGGTGATTCTTGTACCCAAAAAGGATGGCAAGTGGCGAATGTGTGTAGATTGTCGTGCCATCAACAAAATAACGGTAAAATATCACTATCCTATCTGATATGCTTGATGAGTTGCATGGTGCATGTGTTTTCTCTAAAGTTGATCTTAGAAGTGGTTACCATCAGATTAGAATGAAAGAAGGAGATGAATGGAAAACTGCTTTTAAGACCAAGTTTGGATTATATGAATGGTTAGTTATCCCATTTGGCTTGACTAACGCACCTAGCACTTTCATGAGTTTAATGAACCATGTCTTTAGACCTTTCATTGGAAGATTTGTTGTAGTTTACTTTGATGATATTTTGATCTACTCTAAGAGTCTAGAAGAACATGTGAATCATTTGCATGATGTGTTTGTTGTGCTTAGGGAGAATAAACTTTTTGCCAATTTAGAGAAGTGCTCTTTTTGTTTGGATTCTGTGGTTTTTCTTGGATTTGTTGTAGGAGCTCGTGGCATACAAGTGGACGAGGAAAAGGTCAAAGCAATCCGAGAGTGGCCAACTCCAAAGAATGCGAGTGAAGTAAGAAGTTTCCATGGATTGGCAAGCTTCTATAGGCGATTCGTGAAGGACTTCTCTACTCTTGCTGCCCCTTTAAATGATTTGGTAAGAAAGAATGTGGTATTCAAGTGGGGTGAAACACAAGAGCGTGCTTTTAACATACTGAAGGAAAAACTAACTAATGCCCCTGTACTTGTGTTGCCTGATTTTACTAAAGTTTTTGAAATTGAGTGTGACGCTTCTGGTATAGGCATAGGTGGTGTGTTGATGCAGGATTCTAAACCTATTGCATATTTCAGTGAGAAATTGAGTGGTCCTACTTTAAATTATTCCACATATGATAAAGAGCTGTATGCCTTGAAACGAACTTTAGAAACTTGGCAACATTATTTGTGGCCTAAAGAATTTATTATCCATTCTGATCATCAAAGTCTTAAGTTTCTTAAGTCTCAGGGTAAATTGAACAAAAGGCATGCAAGTTGGCTTGAATTTATTGAAACCTTTCCTTATGTGATTAAGCATAAGCAGGGAAAGGAAAATGTTGTAGCTGATGCATTATCTAGGCGTTACACTTTGATTACTTCCATGCATGCTAGATTGATAGGTTTTGAGATGATAAAAGGCATGTATGAATCTGATTTTGATTTTGCTGATATTTGGAAATCTTGTGAATTGCATGGTGCTAATGACTATTATAGGTTTGATGGATTCCTTTTCAAAAAGAACAAGTTATGCATTCCTATGTGTTCCATTCGTGAGCTTCTTGTTAAGGAAACTCATGGTGGGGGATTGATGGGCCATTTTGGTGTAGAAAAGACTTTGGCTGTTTTGAATGAGCATTTTTATTGGCCTGGCATGAGAAAAGATGTGGTTGCTGTTTGTTCTCGATGTATTACTTGTAAGCATGCTAAGTCTAGAATTCAATCACATGGTTTGTATTCTCCTTTACCAGTTCCCTCTCACCTATGGACTGATATTTTCTATGGACTTTGTTTTGGGTTTGCCTAAATCTCCCACTGGGAAAGATAGTGTCTTTGTTGTTGTGGATAGGTTTAGTAAAATGGCTCATTTTATTGCTTGTTCCAAAACTAATGATGCTATGTATGTGGCAGAATTATTTTTCAAGGAGATTGTTAGGTTGCATGGTGTGCCAAAAACTATTGTTAGTGATAGAGATGTGAAATTTTTAAGTTATTCTGGAAAACATTGTGGAATAAACTTGGCACTAAGCTTTTATTTTCTACTACAGCGCATCCACAAACTGACGGGCAGACCGAGGTTGTTAATAGAACCCTCTATACTTTATTAAGAGCTATCATTCAAAAGAATCTTAAGAATTGGGAGAAGTGTTTGCCCCATGTCGAATTTGCTTATAATCATGCTGTTCATTCTGCAACAAAATTCTCTCCTTTTAAAATTGTTTATGGCTTTAATCCTTTAACCCCGTTAGATTTGCTTCCTTTACCTTCACATGAGTTTACTAACCTTGATGGTGCTAGGAAGGCAAAGTTTGTACAGGATTTGCATGAGAAGGTGAAAGCCAATATTGAAAGAAAGAATGAGCAAATTGCTAACCAAGTTAACAAGGGTAGAAGGCGTGTAGTATTTGAAACCGGCGATTGGGTGTGGGTTCACTTGCGAAAAGAACGTTTCCCAGAGAAAAGGAAGTCAAAACTCCAACCGAGAGGAGATGGTCCCTTTCAAGTTCTTGAAAGGATTAATGATAATGCTTATAAAATTGACTTGCCTAGTTCTTATGGAAATATTAGTGCTACTTTTAATGTAACTAATCTCTCTTCCTTTGATATTGTAGATTCGAGGACGAATCCTTTTCAAGAGGGAGGGAATGATGCAATAACACCAAGTAATATGAAACAGACTCATGTGAGGAAGGATGCTCGTGTGGAAAAAGACTTGATGATAGATGGCCCAATGACAAGAGGAAGAGTTAAGCGTCTATAAAGAGCAATTGGGCTTCAATTTGCTGAATTAGAAGTCCATAATGTTAGTGCATGCATTGAGGAAGCAAATAGAGCCTTAATCATGCTTATTCAAGCCCAAGTTGATGCTTAAAGAGCCCATTGAAGCTAGAGGACGTGAATAGTATTTCAAATACAAGATGTCCATCCCACTAATATTAATTAGTTTTGACTAGGATTCTAGTTTTGACTAGAACTCTTTTTGAATTTCGTTTTTTTATTATTATATTATTTTTTGGACTTAGTCGAGGAGTTTATCTAGGAGATTAAGTTAAAATTAATATCTTAATCTTATTTCTTGATTTTAGGCATTGTTTAAAATATTTCTAATTAGATTTTAAGAGTTTTAGTTTTAGTAGGATTTTAAGTCTTTTAGAAACTTTGCCTATAAAAGGCTTCTTATTGTACTCTATTTAGAATCATGAATGAATGAACTTGAGTATTATTCAATACTTTGAGAGGCTTTTGCTTCTTTGTGTTCTCTGAAAATTCACGTGACTTATCAAAGGATTGGTCTTCCTTTGTGGCGTCTTGAGGCTAGGGTTCTAAGAGACAAGTTTTCTTAGGGTCTTTCCTTCCTTTGACCAACAGTCTTGTTTCTAGCCAGTCCCGGGCAAAGTCTCGAATTGTTGAAGGTTCTCTAGAGCATGTTCCTAGTGGGTCTTGCATCAAACAAAGAACAAAGAACAAACAAAAGGAACAAAGAAGAAGAAGAAGAAGAGATGTTGGTCAATGGAATTGAACCCTAAGAGAACCCGTCTCTTAGAACCCTAATCCGGGATGCCACAAAGGAAACCACTCCTTTGATAAGTCAAAGATTTTCTCCAGCACACAAAGGCCACAAGAGAAACCTCACAAATCAGAAATAATTCTGAAAAGATAATTCATTCAATCTGTCATTCTTGGAGTACAAGTGGGCCTTATATAGGCATTTGAAAAATAAAACCCTAAACAGAATAATTTTTAGGTTACATAAAAGAAATTTAAATCTAAACAAATTCACCAAGAATGGTGCCTAAAAATCTGAAACAGCAACAATCAAATTAAAACAAAATAAAACTAGGAGAATTTTGTGGAAAATGGCTAGACTCCTTCAATTAGGTTCCCTTTGGGCTTGGACTAGCATCTTGTAGGAATGAAATAATCTTTATGCCAATTTGTTCCTTTTGGGCTTCATATTCAGCTAAGACTATGGGCTCCAAGTCTATTAGTTTTTGGATCACTCCATTCAAGGCCTCTTTCATAGCTTTGGCTCTTGATCTTGTGCATGGGCCTCCCATACCTTGCAATGGATCTTTAGTTGGCCATCTTTTAGAGTTACATCCAGCCCTTTTGTTTCCAAGCTCCTGATTTTGTTCAAGCTTCTTTAAATCTCCTATCTCACCTCCATCACTTACTTTAGTGAAAAGTTTAGTGGTGCTTGTTTGAATTATTCAACTTATGACAAGGAATTGTATGCTTTAAAAAGAGCTCTAGAACATTGGCAACATTATTTATGGTCTAAGGAATTTGTTTTGCATTCTGATCATAAGAGTCTTCAAGACCTAAAGACACAAGATAAGTTGAATAAGAGGCATGCTGTGATGGAGGTGAGATAGGAGACTTGAAGAAGCTTGAACAAAATCAAGAACTTGGAAACAAAAGGGCTGGATGTGACTCTAAAAGATGGCCAACTAAAGATCCATTGCAAGGTATGGGAGGCCCATGCACAAGATCAAGAGCCAAAGCTATGAAGGAGGCCTTGAATGGAGTGATCCAAAAACTAATAGACTTGGAGCCCATAGTCTTAGCTGAATATGAAGCCCAAAAGGAACAAATTGGCATAAAGATTATTTTATTCCTACAAAATGCTAGCCCAATCCCAAAGGGAGCCTAATTGAAGGAGTCTAGCCATTTTCCACAAAATCAGCCATTCTCCACAAAATTCTCTTAGTTTTATTTTATTTTAATTTGATTGTTGTTGTTTCAGATTTTTAGGCACCATTCTTGGTGAATTTGTTTAGATTTAAATTTCTTTTATTTTCATTATTTTGTTTAGGGTTTTATTTTCAAATGCCTATATAAGGCCCATTTGTACTCTAAGAATGGCAGATTGAATGAATTATCTTTTCAGAATTATTTCTGATTTGTGAGGTTTCTCTTGTGGCCTTTATGTGCTGGAGAAAATCTTTGACTTATCAAAGGAGTGGTTTCCTTTGTGGCGTCCCGGATTAGGGTTCTAAGAGACGGGTTCTCTTAGGGTTCAATTCCATTGACCAACATCTCTTCTTCTTCTTCTTCTTTGTTCCTTTTCTTTGTTCTTTGTTCTTTGTTCTTTGTTGCTTATTGTCCATATTATTTGTTCTTGTGCTGCATGCCAAAATTTGATCACTGATCCGTGTAATTTGGGTTCCTAGAATGGGTTTCTACGGAGTCTCACATCATGCTGTGTGGCTTGAATTCATTGAGTCATTTCCTTATGTACTTAAACATAAAAAGGAGAAAGAAAATGTTGTGGCTGATGCTTTGTCTAGGAGGTATAGTCTCATTACATCTATGCAAGCTAGGTTAATTGGTTTTGAATCTTTCAAAAGCATGTATGAATGTGATGCTGATTTTGCTGAAACTTGGAAGTTGTGTGAAAAACATGGTGCTCATGATTTCTTTAGATTTCATGGTTTCTTGTTTAAAGGAAATAAATTGTGTGTGCCTTTTTGTTCTATGCGTGAGCTTTTGGTTAAAGAATCTTATGAGGGTGGTTTGATGGGACACTTTGGGATAGAAAAGACTTTATCCATGTTGAAGGAACATTTTTATTGGCCTCATATGCGTAGGGATGTGATTGCTATATGTAAAAGGTGCATTGCATGCAAGCACGCTAAGTCTAAGATGCAACCATATGGTTTGTATACTCCTTTACCTGTTCCTTCTCATCCTTGGGTAGATATTTCAATGGATTTTGTGCTTAGATTGCTTAAAACATCTAGTGGAAAGGATAGCATATTTGTTGTTGTTGATCGATTTAGTAAAATGGCTCATTTCATTGCTTGCTCAAAAACAAATGATGCTGTCCATATTTCTGATTTGTTTTTCAAGGAGATTGTTAGATTGCATGGTTTGCCCCGATCTATTGTGAGTGACCGTGATGTTAAATTTGTTAGTCACTTTTGAAAACTTTGTGGGCTAAGTTGGGTACAAAGCTTGTGTTTTCTACGATTGCACATCCTCAAACGGATGGACAAACCGAAGTGGTGAATCGAACATTTTCTTTCTTATTGCGTGTTGTAATTCAAAAAAATTTAATGAATTGGGAAAAGTGTTTGCCTCACATTGAGTTTGCATATAATCATGTCTTGCATTCTACAACTGAGTTTTCTCCTTTTGAGATTGTATATGGTTTTAATCCTTTGACTCCCTTAGATCTACTTCCTTTGCCTTGTAATGAGTTTGCTGACCTTGAAGGTGCAAAGAAAGCTAAGTTTGTGCAGGATCTTCATGCTAAGGTTAAGGCGAACATTGAGCGCAAGAATGAGCAATATGCTCAACATGCTAATAAAGGCCGAAGGAAGGTTATCTTTGAACCAGGAGATTGGGTGTGGGTTCATTTGAGGAAAGAAAGGTTTCCTGAACAAAGGAAGTCCAAATTACACCCAAGAGGCGATGGTCCTTTCCAAGTGTAAGCGCAACTTTCAATGTGGCTGACCTTTCTCTTTTTGATATTGCAGATTCGAGGACGAATCCTTTTTAGGAGGGAGGGAATGATGGAGGTGAGATAGGAGATTTGAAGAAGCTTGAACAAAATCAGGAGCTTGGAAACAAAAGGGCTAGACACTCTAAAAGATGGCCAACTAAAGATCCATTGCAAGGTATGGGAGCCCCATGCACAAGATCAAGAGCCAAAGCTATGAAAGAGGGCTTGAATGGAGTGATCCAAAAACTAATAGACTTGGAGCCCATAGTCTTAGCTGAATATGAAGCCCAAAAGGAACAAATTGGCATAAAAATTATTTCATTCCTACAAGATGCTAGCCCAAGCCCAAAGGGAGCCTAATTGAAGGAGTCTAGCCATTTTCCACAAAATTCTCTTAGTTTTATTTTGTTTTAATTTGATTGTTGCTGTTTCAGATTTTTAGGCACCATTCTTGGTGAATTTGTTTAGATTTAAATTTCTTTTATGTAACCTAGAAATTATTCTGTTTAGGGGTTTATTTTTCAAATGCCTATATAAGGCCCACTTGTACTCCAAGAATGGCAGATTGAATGAATTATCTTTTTAGAATTATTTCTGATTTGTGAGGTTTCTCTTGTGGCCTTTGTGTGCTGGAGAAAATCTTTGACTTATCAAAGGTGTGGTTTCCTTTCTGGCATCCTGGATTAGGGTTCTAAGAGACGGGTTCTCTTAGGGTTCAATTCCATTGACCAACATCTCTTCTTCTTCTTCTTCTTCTTTGTTCCTTGTTCTTTGTTCTTTGTTGCTTATTGTCCATATTATTTGTTCTTGTGCTACATGCCAAAATTTGATCACTGATCCGTGTAATTTGGGGTTCCTAGTGTTGTTATGTCTCTTTTGCAGGAATATGAAGATGTCTTTCCCCAAGAGGTACCACCTGGGTTGCCACCAATTAGAGGGATAGAACATCAAATTGATTTTATACCTGGAGCACCTTTGCCCAATCGTCCAGCTTACTGAGCTAATCCTGAAGAGACCAAGGAGATTCAAAGACAAGTGCAAGAGCTGCTGGAAAAGGGATATGTGAGGGAGAGCCTTAGCCCATGTGCAGTACCAGTGTTGCTCGTGCCTAAAAAGGATGGCACATGGAGAATGAGCATTGATTGTCGAGCCATCAATAATATAACCGTAAGATATCGTCATCCTATCCCTAGGTTAGATGATATGCTTGATGAATTAAATGGCTCCACTATCTTCTCTAAAATTGATTTAAAAAGTGGCTACCATCAAATTAGGATGAAAGAAGGAGACGAATGAAAAACTGCATTTAAGACTAAACATGGACTTTATGAATGGTTAGTTATGCCTTTTGGTCTCACTAATGCACCTAGCACATTTATGAGGTTGATGAATCATGTCTTGTGTGTATTCATAGGTAAATTTGTGGTAGTTTACTTTGATGATATCCTTGTGTACAGTAGGACTTTGCATGAGCACGTAGATCACTTGAGACAAGTCCTAGAGGTTCTAAGAAAAGAAAGGTTGTTTGGCAATTTGAATAAGTGTGATTTCTGCACTAATAAAGTTGTTTTTCTTGGTTTTGTGATGAGTGCTGAGGGGGTTGAGGTCGATGAAGAGAAAATCAAAGCCATTCAAGATTGGCCAACCCCTACCACCATTGGACAAGTGAGGAGCTTCCATGGACTTGCAAGCTTTTATAGGAGATTTGTGAGTGATTTTAGCTCACTGGCAGCCCCTTTGAATAAGTTGACAAAGAAGAATGTTCCACTCAAGTGGGGAGAAGCTCAAGAGAAAGCCTTCCAAACCATCAAGGAGAGGCTCATACATGCACCTTTATTAGTCCTTCCAGATTTTGGTAAGATTTTTGAGGTTGAATGTGATGCTAGTGGAATTGGCATAAGAGGTGTACTCATGCAAGAAGGTAAGCCCATTGCATATTTTAGCGAAAAGCTAAGTGGTCCTACTCTTAACTATCCTACATATGATAAGGAGCTATATGCTTTAGTTAGAGTGTTGGAAACTTGGCAACATTATTTGTGGCTTAAAGAATTTGTCATACATTCTGACCATGAGGCTCTAAAACATATTAAGAGCCAAAACAAATTGAATCGAAAACACGCTAGTTGGGTTGAATTCATTGAATCTTTCCCATATGTGATTAAGCATAAGAAAGGTAAGGAGAATATTGTTGCTGATGCACTTTCACGTAGGTATGTTCTTCTTTCCATGTTAGACTCTAAGGTTCTTGGTTTTGAGTTCATCAAGGAATCATATACTAATGATGTTGATTTTGGTGAAGCTTTTAACTATTGCAAGCCTGGAGTTGGTTGGGACAAATTTTACTTGCATCAAGGATTCTTGTTTCGTGTTGATAAGCTTTGCATTCCAAATTATTCTCTGCGCATGTTATTAATGAAAGAAGCACATTCAGAAGGTTTAATGGGACACTTTGGCATTATTAAAACCTTTGATATCTTGAATGAGCATTTTTATTGGCCTAAGATGCGTAGGGATCAAAAGCTTCTGGGGAGATGCGTTGTATGTTATAAAGCAAAATCCAAATTAAATCCCTATGGACTGTATACTCTCCTCCCTATTCCTGGTGTACCTTGGGAAGATGTCTCCATAGATTTTATTGTGGGATTACCTAGGTCTAAGAGGGGGAGGGACTCTATTTTTGTTGTGGTGGACAGGTTTTCTAAAATGGCACACTTCATTGCATGTCATAAAGTTGATGATGCTTCTAATATTGCTAATTTATTCTTTCAGGAAGTTGTGACATTTCATGGGATTCCGAGGACTATAGTGTCAGATCGTGATGCTAAGTTTCTAAGCTATTTTTGGAAGACTTTGTAGAGCAAGTTTGGAACTAAATTGCTATTCTCTACTTTTTGTCATCCACAAACTGATGGACAAACTGAAGTTGTCAATAAGACACTATCTTCTTTGTTACGAACTGTGCTTAAAAAGAACTTGAAGAATTGGGAGGAGTGTCTCCCACATGTCGAGTTTGCATACAATAGGGCTGTTCATTCCACTACTAAATATTCACCATTTGAGATTGTATATGGTTTTAATCCTCTTGCACCCATTGACTTAGTTCCTTTGCCTTTGCAGGAAAGAATCAATATGGATGGACAGAAACGTGCTTAGTTTGTTAAGCAAATCCATAAGAAAGCAAAACAAAACATTCAAAGGATGACTCAACAATATGTAGAATGTGCTAATAAGGGGCGAAAGAGGGTTGTCTTTGAACCAGGAGATTTGGTTTGGTTGCACCTTAGAAAACAGAGGTATCCTGACAAAAGAAAGTCTAAGCTTATGCCTTGTGGTGATGGGCCTTTCTGCGTGCTAGAGAAAATTAATGATAATGCCTACAAGATAGATTTACCAGGTGAGTATGGTGTAAGTGCTACTTTTAATGTTTCTGACCTTTTCCCTTATTTTAGTGCAGACTTTGAAGAGTCGAGGACGACTCCTTTTCAAGAGGGGGAGGAAACCTATCTACTGGAGGAAAAGTAGGAAACTAACTACAAAATCCTAACTAAAAGATCTAAAAAATAGGGATACAAAAATCAAATCCTTTTAAAAACAGAAAAGGAAAGATAATCAGCCTAATAGAAACTAATTAATATTAATGGGCTGGATATCTTGCATTGGAAGTACTATTCACGTCCTCTAGCTTCAATGGGCTCTTTAAGCATCAACTTGGGCTTGAATAAGCATGATTAAGGCTCCATTTGCTTCCTCAATGCATGCACTAACATTATGGGCTTCTAATTCAGCAAATTGAAGCCCAATTGCTCTTTGTAGACGCTTAACTATTCCTCTTGTCATTGGGCCATCTATCATCAAGTCTTTCTCCACACGAGTATCCTTCTCCTCATGAGTCTGGTTCATATCAGAATCACAAGATCACACAATAGGAAACAAATCAGATCAGAAAATGTTACCACTAAAAATGACAATAACTTCCTCTAGAGAACTCCGAATTTGATGATTCTAAAACGAAATGAAAGTTGAGATTCTGAAACTTAGAATTGACCTATTAATAGTCCAAAATCTCAAAAGAAAAAGGGTTGAACAGATAAGGGAAAAATAACAACGTCCAGAACAACAAAAATTTTCTAGATTACAAAACTTTCTATCTTGTAGCATAAAAATCAAATCTTGCACACTAAGGATCAAATCTAGAAACAAGGGAAGGTAGAAAGTTTAGTATTTTTTTTATAATAAAAGGTAGCAATGAACGGATATGGAAAAGGCAAGAGTGGATTGGTTTACTATGTTCGTGGTTAAGCGCATTGTCTAAGTAGCAAGTCAACGTTTTTATAATGTTGGTTGGCTATTTGCTTCCGTCAGGTCTCGAACAATCATCTATCCATCAACCTACATCGTGAAGATTGGGCCACCCCCTAATTTTGCATCATTTGGTATTAGAGCTTCGATTTACACGGTAGGTTGTCTATCATACATTCATCATCCACCATTCTACTTCCTTTCTAGCCTCCATATTTTTTTCCTTTTCCATATCCATTCATTGCTACCTTTTATTATAAAAAAAAAATATTAAACTTTCTACCTTCCCTTGTTTCTAGATTTGATCCTTAGTGTGCAAGATTTGGTTTTTATGCTACAAGAGCCATTTATTTTGTAATCTGGAAAATTTTTGTCGTTCTGGACGTTGTTATTTTTTCCTTATCTGTTCAACCCCTTTCCTTTTGAGATTTTGGACGATTAATAGGTCAATCCTAAGTTTCATAATCTCAACTTTCATTTCGTTTAAGAATCATCAAATTCGGAGTTCTCTAGAGGAAGTTATTGTCATTTTTAGTGGTAATGTTTCCTGATCTGATCTGTTTCCTATTGTGTGATCTTGTGATTCTCTTTCATCTAATCCAAAAAAAAAGAGGCAAAAAAAAAAAAAGAAAAGGAAAAGGAATAGACATGAAAGGCAAAAAAAAAAGGGTTAACAAAAAAAAGTGAAAAAAAAAATGAAAAAAAAATTGTGATTGGATTTCTTTCATTTGTGATCAGCATTGTTTCCTCTTCCATTTGTTTCCTAATTTTTGTGATCCACTTCCCTATTCCTATATTGTTTCCTTTTTATCTTGTGATTGTGCACTTTCCTATTGTGACTTTAACTTGTTTCCTATTCCTTTGATTTGAACTTTCCTAATCTAATCCTCCATTGATTTATCATATCTTGGATTTTTAGAATCATTGCAATTGGCTCTTTGGTATTTTAAACTTGATTTTGCATTGCTAGGTGGTTAAATCTTCCCTTTTTCGTATTGGAACCCTAGCCTAACCAAACCCTAACCTTTACTTGTGACTTGTATGCGCCAATCACAACTTTTCATACCATCCACCAGCACATACTTTGGTGAACCAAGAATTGGCAGTCCTTGATCACTCTTGGGATTTGATATTGAGATGTAAAAGGCAAGAGTGGATAAGATCATTGCAGAAAAAGCCAATAAAAGAGAGTAAACACGAGTGAGAGTGTTATATCTCAATTGAGTGAAACACGTGAGGAAATATCACTAACATGGCAGATAATCGAGAAAAGGGAGTTGCACATGAAAGTGATAATGATGATCACAATTCATTCGGAGTAGCGCCTTTGCAAATGAAAGCGCTAGTGAGTCATTTTGAAAGGATGCTTGATAAGAAGTTGGAAGGACTCCATGAACGCTTAGATCGAGTGGAGAGTAGAACCTCTAGCCAAAGGACTACTCAAGCTAACCAAAGACAAACTCATGCTGCACGCCCACAACATAGTGAATATGCAGAAGACATGGAGAGCCATGATGAAGATTATGAAGGAGAGGAGACTCAGCCAAGAAGAAGGCCACTGAGAAGGCCTAGAGATGAAGAAGAAGGCCTTGGGGGAGTCAGTCAAAATTCCTTCCTTTCAAGGCAAGAGTGATCCGAAAACATACCTGGAGTGGGAGATGTGTATAGAGCAAATGTTTTCATGCCATAACTACTCAGAGGGTAAGAAGGTCAAAATTGTTGCTCTTGAGTTTACTGATTATGCTCTTATTTGATGGGACCAGATGCAAAAGGAGCGGATTAGATATGGAGAGCACCCCATCTCAACATGGGAAGAGATGAAGGCTATCATGAGGAGGTGATTCATTCCATCCTATTTTTGCAGGGAACTTCACAATAAGCTTCAACGCCTCACTCAAGGATCCAAGAGTGTGGATGAGTACTACAAGGAAATGCAAATAGCCATGATTAGAGCTAATGTAGAGGAAGATTCAAAAGCTACAATGACTCGTTTCTTAGATGGGCTTAATCGTGACATAGCCGATGTTGTGGAGATGTACCATTATGTTGAGATTCATGACTTAGTCCACCAAGCTGCCAAGGTGGAAAAACAACTCAAAAGGAAGAATATTGCAAGGAAGAACTCCAGTTCAACTTCTTTCAACTCATGGAGGAGCAACCTAAAGAAAGATATTCCCTCTACTTCAAATTCAAAGGGGAATGAAATAAAGAAAGAAGAAAAGCTAGCTGCACCACCCAAGAAGGTTCAAAGTGGGCCTAATCCTTCAAGAAACCGAGACATAATATGCTTCATGATGCAAGACCCACTAGGAACATGCCCTAGAGAACTTTCAACAATTCGAAACTATGCCCGAGACCGGCTAGAAACAAGAATGTTAGTCAAAGGAAAGACTCTAAGAGAACTTGTCTCTTAGAACCCTAGCCTCAAGACGCCACAAAGGAAGACCAATCCTTTGATAAGTCACGTGTACTCTCAGAGAACACAAAGAAGCAAAAGCTTCACAAAGTATTGAATAATACTCAAATTTATTCATTCATGATCTTCCAAAATAGAGTACAATAGGGGGCCTTTTATAGGCAAAATTTCTAAAAGACTTAAAATCCTAATAGAACTAAAACTCTAAAATCTGATTAAAAATATTTTAAATAATGCATAAAATCAAGGAACAAGATTAGAATATTAATTTTAACTTAATCTCCTAGATAAGTTCCTTGACTAAGTCCAAAAATTAATAAAATAATAAAAAACGAAATTCTCAAGGAATCCTAGTCAAAACTAATTAACTCTTTTAAATAGTCACATGGGATACTCATGCTTCATTAAAAATCACATAATTGACACATGATTTTTAATCTCTTGCAATTGGGCCTTGACACTCCTCTTGTATGTGTATAACTACATTGGGCCTTCAACATCTCCATGGACCTTCTTAGGACATTGGACTTCCACTTTTGTATCTTTAAAAAGATCTCATGTCTAAAGTCCAATTCAGCATATTTTGAATTGATCAAATATGGATCTTGGGCTCTAAACTTGGGCCGACGTCCAACATAGATATTATCTTGAACTCTTTGAAAATTTTGGACATAATGCATGATTTGGGCCACTTGAACTCTTTGAAGTTTTTGATGGATGAGGTTTTCTCGAATATGTTGTGCTCCAATGGGTATGCCTACTGGTATTATATCATTCCCTCCCTCTTTGGAAAGATTCGTCCTCGAATCTTCGCCATTAGGTAGATTTTTAGGAAGCAAATCAAGGTAATTACAACTTTTTTCAATGCTAGTTGAAGATGATGGTTCATTAGGTGACTTTGTTGAAAACAAATCCCCACATACTTGTAAGGAGCTAGAATCAACAATAGGCAAAGATGGGTTAAGATTGTTAGTAGATAAAGAAAGATCCTTACACACACTCTCAATCTCTCTTTTTTCATCAAACAAGCTCATACTCATGTTTTTCTCACTTTTCTCATAACTCTCTAGCTCTTTCTTTTCACTCACACTCTTTTCTTTTTCAATCTCGTCTTTTTCTCTCTCTAACTCATGTACTCTCTCTTTTTCTTTTTCTTTCTCCTCTTTTTTTTTCTAACTTTTTTTTTTAATTTTTTTTTGGAGTATCACATTCTCCTTTTTTTTTTTCGAATGAGTTTAGAGGCACACAACAATGGAAGAAGGAAGAAGATAGAAGACAAAGATGAAGATGAGAAGATAACACAAATGGAAGGAGAGAAGGTATGAAGAACAACGGTAGGAAAAACACAAAAATATACCTTGTACTAGCAAACCAAAGCTCTGATACCAAATGATGCAAGACCCACTAGAAACATGCCCTAGAGAACCTTCAACAATTCGAAACTATGCCCGGGACCGGCTAGAAACAAGAATGTTAGTCAAAGGAAAGACTCTAAGAGAACTTGTCTCTTAGAACCCTAGCCTCAAGACGCCACAAAGGAAGACCAATCCTTTGATAAGTCACGTGTACTCTCAGAGAACACAAAGAAGCAAAAGCTTCACAAAGTATTGAATAATACTCAAATTTATTCATTCATGATCTTCCAAAATAGAGTATAATAGGGGGCCTTTTATAGGCAAAATTTCTAAAAGACTTAAAATCCTAATAAAACTAAAACTCTAAAATCTGATTAAAAATATTTTAAATAATGATAAAATCAAGGAACAAGATTAGAATATTAATTTTAACTTAATCTCCTAGATAAGTTCCTTGACTAAGTCCAAAAATTAATAAAATAATAAAAAACGAAATTCTCAAGGAATCCTAGTCAAAACTAATTAACTCTTTTAAATAGTCACATGGGATACTCATGCTTCATTAAAAATCACATGATTGACACATGATTTTTAATCTCTTGCAATTGGGCCTTGACACTCCTCTTGTATGTGTATAACTACATTGGGCCTTCAACATCTCCATGGACCTTCTTAGGACATTGGGCTTCCACTTTTGTATCTTTAAAAAGATCTCATGTCTAAAGTCCAATTCAGCATATTTTGAATTGATCAAATATGGATCTTGGGCTCTAAACTTGGGCCGACGTTCAACAAAGATATTATTTTGAACTCTTTGAAAATTTTGGACACAATGCATGATTTGGGCCACTTGAACTCTTTGAAGTTTTTGATGGATGAGGGTTTCTCGAACATGTTGTGCTCCAATGGGTATGCCTACTAGTATTGTATCACTTCAAGTGCCAAGGAAGAGGACACATCTCTAGTGAATGTCCTAACAAGTGAACCATGAATATCAACAACCTTGGTGAGTAGGAAACTGAAGGAGAAACAACAGAGGAAGAAGAAGAGCTATTCATAGAAAATGAAGATGGAGAGTATGCAGAAGGAGGAGAACTCCTTATAACTAGGAAAGCCCTTAGCGCCCAGATGATGGCAAACAAAGATAAGCAAAGAGAGAACTTGTTCCATACTCATTGCCAAATCCAGGGAAAGATATGTGGTGTGATTATAGATGGAGGAAGTTGCTGCAATGTGGCAAGCACCGAGCTAGTGGAGAAGTTGAATTTGTCTACTTTCAAGCATCAACGGCCTTACAAACTCCAATGGCTCAATAAATATGGAGAATTGAGGGTAACCAAGCAAGTTAAGGTAATGTTTTCAATTGGCAAGTATAGGGATGAAGTGCTTTGTGATGTTGTACCAATGAAAGCATGTCATATTTTGTTAGGTAGGCCTTGGCAGTATGATAGACGTGTTACACATGATGGTTTTCTAAACCGTTATTCTTTTGTACTTAGAGGGGAACCTATAACCCTCCTTCCTATGTCACCAAAGCAAGTGTTAGAAGATCAAGTCAAGAGAGAGAAGAAAAGAGAAAGTGAGTGTGTAAAAGTCTAAACAAGAGGAGAGTGAAATTGAGAAAAGAAAAGAGAGCAAGCCAAGAGAAGAGAGAGGAAAAGGAGAGAGAGCTAAAGGTAAAAGAGAGAAAGAGGGAGAAAGAGAGAAAAGTTTGTTAGTAGCAAGAAAGAGTGAGATCAAACAAGCTTTGTTTTCTCAACAAAACCTCCTAGTAGTTATCTACAAAGAGGCTATGTTGAATACTAACGACTTAACCTCTACTTTACCTAATGTTGTTATGTCTCTTTTGCAGGAATATGAAGATGTCTTTCCCGAAGAGGTACCACCTGGGTTGCCACTAATTAGAGGGATAGAACATCAAATTGATTTTATACCTGGAGCACCTTTGCCCAATCGTCTAGCTTACCGAGCTAATCCTGAAGAGACAAAGGAGATTCAAAGACAAGTGCAAGAGCTGCTATAAAAGGGATATGTGAGGGAGAGTGTTAGCCCATGTGCAGTACCAGTGTTGCTCGTGCTTAAAAAGGATGGCACATGGAGAATGTGCATTGATTGTCAAGCCATCAATAATATAAGAGTAAGATATCGTCATCTTATCCCTAGGTTAGATGATATGCTTGATGAATTAAATGGCTCCACTATCTTCTCTAAAATTGATTTAAAAAGTGGCTACCATCAAATTAGGATGAAAGAAGGAGACGAATGGAAAACTGCATTTAACTAAACATAGACTTTATGAATGGTTAGTTATGCCTTTTGGTCTCACTAATGCACCTAGCACATTTATGAGGTTGATGAATCATGTCTTGCATGCATTCATAGGTAAATTTGTGGTAGTTTACTTTGATGATATCCTTGTGTACAGTAGGACTTTGCATGAGCACGTAGATCACTTGAGACAAGTCCTAGAGGTTCTAAGAAAAGAAATATTATTTGGCAATTTGAATAAGTGTGATTTCTGCACTAATAAAGTTGTTTTTCTTGGTTTTGTTGTGAGTGCTAAGGGGGTTGAGGTTGATGAAGAGAAAATCAAAGTGATTCAAAATTGGCCAACCCCTACCACCATCGGTCAAGTGAGGAGCTTCCATGGACTTGCAAGCTTTTATAGGAGATTCATGAGGGACTTCAGCTCACTGACAGCCCTTTTGAATGAGTTGACAAAGAAGAATGTTCCATTCAAGTGGGGAGAAGCTCAAGAGAAAGCCTTCCAAACCATCAAGGAGAGGCTCATACATGCACCTTTATTAGTCCTTCTAGATTTTGGTAAGATTTTTTAGGTTGAATGTGATGCTAGTGGAATTGGCATAGGAGGTGTACTCATGCAAGAAGGTAAGCCCATTGCATATTTTAGCGAAAAGCTAAGTGGTCCTACTTTTAACTATCCTACATATGATAAGGAGCTATATGCTTTAGTTAGAGTGTTGGAAACTTGGCAACATTATTTGTGGCTTAAAGAATTTGTCATACATTCTGACCATGAGGCTCTAAAACATATTAAGAGCCAAAACAAATTGAATCGAAAACACGCTAGTTGGGTTGAATTCATTGAATCTTTCCCATATGTGATTAAGCATAAGAAAGGTAAGGAGAATATTGTTGCTGATGCACTTTCACGTAGGTATGTTCTTCTTTCCATGTTAGACTCTAAGGTTCTTGGTTTTGAGTTCATCAAGGAATTATATACTAATGATGTTGATTTTGGTGAAGCTTTTAACTATTGCAAGCCTGGAGTTGGTTGGGACAAATTTTACTTGCATCAAAGATTCTTGTTTCGTGTTGATAAGCTTTACATTCCTAATTGTTCTCTGCGCATGTTATTAATGAAGAAAGCGCATTCAGGAGGTTTAATGGGACACTTTGGCATTATTAAAACCTTTGATATCTTGAATGAGCATTTTTATTGGCCTAAGATGCGTAGGGATGTTCAAAAGCTTGTGGGGAGATGCGTTGTATGTCATAAAGCAAAATCTAAATTAAATCCCCATGGACTGTGTACTCCCCTCCTTATTCCTAGTGTATCTTGGGAAAATGTTTTCATGGATTTTATTGTGGGATTACCTAGGTCTAAGAGGGGGAGGGACTCTATTTTTGTTGTGGTGGACAAGTTTTCTAAGATGGCACACTTCATTGCATGTCATAAGGTTGATGATGCTTCTAATATTGCTAATTTGTTCTTTCAGGAAGTTATGAGGTTTCACGGGATTCCGAGGACTATAGTGTTAGATCGTGATGCTAAGTTTCTAAGTTATTTTTGGAAGACTTTGTGGAGCAAGTTTGGAACTAAATTGTTATTCTCTACTACTTGTCATCCACAAACTGATGGACAAACTGAAGTTGTTAATAGGACACTATCTTCTTTGTTACGAATTGTAGTTAAAAAGAACCTGAAGAATTGGGAGAAGTGTCTCCCATATGTCGAGTTTGCATACAATAGGGCTGTTCATTCCACTACTAAATATTCACCATTTGAGATTGTATATGGTTTTAATCCTCTTGCACCCATTGACTTAGTTCCTTTGCCTTTGCAGGAAAGAATCAATATGGATGGACAGAAACGTGCTGAGTTTGTTAAGCAAATCCATGAGAAAGCAAAACAAAACATTGAGAGGATGACTCAACAATATGTAGAATGTGCTAATAAGGGGCGAAAGAGGGTTGTCTTTGAACTAGGAGATTTGGTTTGGTTGCACCTTAGAAAAGAGAGGTTTCCTGACAAAAGAAAGTTTAAACTTATACCTCGCAGAGATGGGCCTTTCCACGTGCTAGAGAGAATTAATGATAATGCCTACAAGATAGATTTACCAGGTGAGTATGGTGTAAGTGCTACTTTTAATGTTTTTGACCTTTCCCCTTATTTTGGTGCAGACTTTAAAGAGTCGAGGACGACTCCTTTTCAAGAGGGGGAGGATGATATGAACCAGATTCATGTGGGGAATGATGCTCGTGTGGAGATGGACTTGATGATAGATGGTCCAATGACAAGAAGAAGAGTTAAGCGTCTACAAAGAGCAATTGGGCTTCAATTTGCTGAATTAGAAGCCCATAATGTTAGTGCATGCATTGAGGAAGCAAATGGAACCTTAATCATGCTTATTCAAGCCCAAGTTGATGCTTAAAGAGCCCATTGAAGCTAGAGGACGTGAATAGTACTTCAAATGCAAGATGCCTAGCCCATTAATATTAATTAGTTTCTATTAGGCTGATTATCTTTCCTTTTCTGTTTTTAAAAAGATTTGATTTTGTATCCTTATTTTTTTGATCTTTCAGTTAGGATTATGTAGTTAGTTTCCTACTTTTCCTCCAGTAGATAGGTTTGAGCTACACTATAAATATATGTATTATGTCTTCATTTGAATGAGATTGGAAGTAGTAGAATTATTCTGAGTGTTTCTCTAATTGTGAGAATCTTATCTTTTCTTTGCTCTTGTGAAACCTTTGTCTTGTCAACCTATCTTTAGGTTGGTGATTCAAGTTCACAAAAGCCCCCAATTCGTGCTTCGATCCAAGTGCGTCGTTGTGTGGATTGGTTTATTGTGCTCGTGGTTAGGCGCATTGTCTAAGTAGCAAGTCAACGTTCTTATAACGTTGGTTGGCTATTTGCTTCCGTCGAGTCTCGAACCATCATCTATCCATCAACCTACGTCGTGAAGATTGGGTCACCCCTTGATTTCACATCACTTGTTCTTCATCTCTAGGCCTCCTCGGTGGTCTTCTTCTTAGCTGAGTTTCCTCTCCTTCATAATCTTCATCATGGCTCTCCATGTCTTCTACATAATCATAGTGTTGCGGGTGTGCAGCATGAGCTTGTCTTCGGTTGGCTTGAGACTTTGACTAGAGGTTCTACTCTCCACTTGGTCCAAGCATTCATGGAGTCCTTCCAACTTCTTATCAAGCATCTTCTCAAAATGGCTCACTAGTACTTTCATTTGCAGAGGCGCTACTCCAAATGAATTGTAACCATCATTATCACTTTCATGCACAACTCCTTTTTCTCAATTATCTGCTATGTTTGTGAAAAAGAAATGAAATAAACAAGAGTATATAGGACATCATAAACACTTTCTCACGTGTTTCACTCAATTAAAATATAACACTCTTACTCGTGTTTGCTTTCTCCCTCTTTTTGGCTTTTTTTTTTGTTTTTAGGATTTGGTTAGCCTTGGGTTTCAAAGATGAAAGATTTAACCACTTAATAATGCAAAATCAAGTTTAAAATCCCAAAGAGCCACACATAATGTAATTCTAAAAATTTCAACTATGAGAAAAATTGCAAGATCAAAATAAGAAAGTTCAAATAAAAGAAAATAAAAGGAAACAATGGAAAATCAAAATAAGGAAGTGCACAATATAATATCAAAGGAAATAAGATAAAATAGGAAAAATTATCTGATCAGTAATTCCTTTTTTTTTTTCTTGCCTTTTTTTTTGGTTTTGCCTTTTTTTTCTTTTGTTTTTTTTATACTTTTTTTTTTGGCTGTTCTCTTTTGACTTGATCAAATGAAATAGCCCAAAACTTGCAAAATTACAAAATAAGAAACAAACTAGACAAATTAGATTTATGAGATTCAAAAAATATTATCAACTAAAAACCTAATATATCTCGACATAGAGAAGTCTGATTGGGATGACTCTAAAACAACATGAAAGTTGAGATTCTAGACTTTAAAATAAAAAACACTTGTCAATCATCCAAAAACTCAATCAAAAAGGGGTTGAATAGATAAAAAATAAAATAGAATGTTTAGACAAGAAAAATTTTCATATTACAAAATAAATGGCTCTTATAGTATAAAAACCAAATTTTGCACACTAAGGATCAAATAGAAACAAGGTTGATACAATATCAGTAGGCATGCCCATCGGAGTATAACAAGTTCGAGAAACCCTAATCCATCAAAAACTTCAAAGAACTCAAGTGGCCCAAATTGTGCACTATATCCAAAAATTTCAAAGAGCTCAAGATAATATCTATGTTGGACGTCGGCCCAAGTTTAAAGCCCAAGATCCATATTTGATCAATTCAAAACATGCTAAATTGGACTTTGGACATGAGATTTCCTTAAAGATGCAAAAGTGGAAGTCCAAGTGGAAGCCCAATGTCCTAAAAAGGTCAATGGAGCAACTAGAGTCAATATCTAACATGTTGAAAGCTCAATGTAGTTATACACATACAAGAGGAGTGCCAAGGACTAATTAGAGTCCAATTGTAAGAGATTAAGAATCATGTGTCAATCATGTGATTTTTAATGAAGTATGTGCATCCCATGTGACTACTTAAAGAAGCTAATTAGTTTTGACTAAGATTCTTTTTGAATTTCGTTTTTTATTATTATATTATTTTTTGGACTTAGTCAAGGAGCTTATCTAGGAGATTAAGTTAAAATTAATCTCCTAATCTTGTTCCTTGATTTTATGCATCATTCAAAATAATTCTAATTAAATTTTAGAGTGTAACTTTTATTAGGATTTTAAGTCTTTTAGAAACTTTGCCTATAAAAAGCTCCCTATTGTACTCTATTTTAGATCATGAATGAATGAATTTGAGTATTACTTAATACTTTGTGAGGCTTTTGCTTCTTTGTGTTCTTTGAGAGTTCATGTGACTTATCAAAGGATTGGTCTTCCTTTGTGGCGTCTTAAGGTTAGGGTTCTAAGAGACGAATTCTCTTAGGGTCTTTCCTTTGACCAACCTTCTTCTTTTCTAGTCGGTCCCAGGCAAAGTTTTGAATTGTTGAAGGTTCTCTAGGGCATGTTCCTAATGGGCTTTGCATCATTTGGTATCAGAGCTCTAGGTTTGCCAGTCAAGGTGTGATCTTTTTTTGTCTTTTATTTGTGTTCTTCATTTTTTTCCTTTCTATTGTCTAGATCTAAAAAGGTCTTACTTGTCTTCTTATTTTGCCCGGGACCAGCTAGAAAATAAGAAGACAAGTAAGACCTTTTTAGATCTAGACAATAGAAAGGAAAAAAAATGAAGAACACAAATGAAAGACAAAAAAAGATCACACCTTGATTGGCAAACCTAGAGCTCTAATACCAAATGATGCAAAACCCACTAGGAACATGCCTTAGAGAATATTCAACAATTCGAAACTTTGCCCGCAACCAGCTAGAAAACAAGAATGTTAGTCAAAGGAAAAACTCTAAGAGAACTCATCTCTTAGAACCATAGCCTCAAGATGCCACAAAGAAAGACCAATCCTTTGATAAGTCACGTAAACTCTCAGAGAACACAAAGAAGCAAAAGCCTCACAAAGTATTGAATAATACTCAAATTCATTCATTCATGATCTAAAATAGAGTACAATAGGGAGCCTTTTATAGGCAAAGTTTCTAAAAGACTTAAAATCCTAATAAAAGTTAAACTCTAAAATTTAATTAAAATTATTTTGAATGATGACTAAAATCAAGGAACAAGATTAGGATATTGATTTTAACTTAATCTCCTAGATATCTCCTTGACCAAGTCCAAAAAATAATATAATAATAAAAAACGAAATTCAAAAAGAATCTTAGTCAAAACTAATTAGCTTCTTTAAGTAGTCACATGGGATGCACATGCTTCATTAAAAATCACATGATTGACATATGATTCTTAATCTCTTGCAATTGGACTCTAATTGGTCATTGGCACTCCTCTTGTATGTGTATTTTATATTGGGCTTTCAACATGTTGGATATTGACTCTAGTTGCTCTATGGACCTTCTTAGGACATTGGGCTTCCACTTGGAGTTCCACTTTTGCATCTTTAAGGAGATCTCATGTCCAAAGTCCAATTCAGCATGTTTTGAATTGATCAAATATGGATCTTGGGCTTTAAATTTGGACTGACGTCCAACATAGATATTATTTTGAACTCTTTGAAATTTTTGAACATAGTGCACAATTTGGGCCACTTGAGCTCTTTGAAGTTCTTGATGGATCAGGGTTTCTCGAACTTGTTGTACTCCGATGGGAATGCCTACTGATATTGTATCAAAGGTAGAAATTTTTTTTTTGTATTAAAGGTGGCAAAGAAAAAATATGGTAAATAAGAAAATATAGAGGTTAGAAGGAAAAGATATTGAATAATAATGGGTAACCTACCATATAAACCAAAGCTTTGATACCAAATGATATGAAATTAAAGGGTGGCCTAATCTTCATAGTGTAGGTTGATGGATAGATGATGGTTTGAGACCCGAGGGAAGCAAATAGCCAATAACGTTATAAGAATGTTGACTTGCTACTTAGACAACATGCCTAACCACGAACACAATGAACCAACCCACAAAACGATGCACTTGGGTTGAAGCATGAATTGAGGGCTTTTGTGAACTTGAATCATCAACCTAAAGATAAGTTAACAAAACAAAGGTTTCACAAGAGTAAAGGAAAAGATAATATTCTCACAATTAGAAAAACACTCACAATAATTCTATTACTTCCAATCTGATTCTTAATTGAGGTAGAATACATGTATTTATAGTGCAACTCAAATCTACTTATTGGAGAAAAAGTAGGAAACTAACTACATATCCTAACTAAAAGACCTAAAAAATAAGAATACAAAATCAAATCTTTTTAAAAATAGAAAAATGAAAGATAATCTGCCTAATTAATTTTAATTTTCATCCCACTACATAAAGCTTCTAGAAGTCAGCATATTAAGTCTATAATATTATTATTTAGACCCAAATGAGTCAATCTATATATGGTCTTCGGTCCAAACTCTTTAATTTGCAATATTCTAACCCAAATTAGCTCTAATAGCTCTATCTTTAGCCCAAATAATATTGAGGACGTTTTAATTAATACTTGAATCAGATTTATTAAAACTCTGCTTGGTCCAAATCTCTTGAATAAGTCCGCTTAATGCTTCTTTAAGTTTTTTTTGTCTTCGCCCTTATAATAGTTCCAATTGGAAGATACAAAGGATCATTTGAAGATTTTGAAGCATCGTCATGAACTTGGTTCATATCATACTCCCCTCCCTATTTCTAGTGTACTTTTGGGAGGATATTTTTATGGATTTTATAATGGGATTACTTAGGTCTAAGAGGGGAAGGGATGATATTTTTGTTGTTGTGGACAAATTTTCTAAAATGGCACACTTCATTTCATATTATGGTTGATAATGCTTCTAACGTTGCCAATTTGTTCTTTCAGGAAGTTGTACGACTTCATGGGATATCGAGAACTATAGTGTAGGATCGAGATACTAAGATCTTAAGCAATTTTTGGAAGACTTCGTGTAATAAGCTTTAGACTAAATTGCTATTTTCTACTACCTACCACCCACAAACTGATAGGCAAACTGAGGTTGTGAATATGACACTTTCTTCTTTGTTGTGAACAATTGTTAAGAAGAACTTGAAGAATTGGAAGGAGTGCCTACCACATGTCGAATTTGATTACAATAGAGCCATTCATTCTACTACTAAATATTTGCCTTTTGAGATTGTATATGGTTTTAATCCTTTTACACCCATTGACTTAACTTCTTTGCCTTTGCAAGAAAAAGTCAATATGGATAGGAAAAAGCATGTTGAGTTTGTTAAGCAAATCCATAAAAAGGCTAAGCAAAACATTGAGAGGATGACTTAACAATATGTTAACTATGCTAACAAGGAATGAAAGAGAATAGTATTTGAACTAGGGGACTTAATTGGTTACACCTTAGAAAAGAAAGATTTCCTGACAAAAGAAAGTCCAAGCTTATGCCTCAAGGAGATGGGCCTTTCTGAGTACTAAAGAGGATCAATGATAATGCTTACAAGATTGATTTACTATATGAGTATAACGTAAGTTCTACTTTCAATGTTTCTATCCTTTCTCTTTATTTTGATATAGATTTTCAAGAGCCAGTGATAACTCCTTTTTGAGAGGGGGAGGATGCTATGAACCAGGTTTATGTGGATGTTAATTTAAAAGCTTCAAATGATCCTTTGCATCTTTCAATTGAACCCATTACAAGTGTGAAGGCTAAAAGGCTTAAAGAAGTATTGAATAGACTTGTTAAAGAGATTTAGACCAAGCAGAGTTTTGATAAGTCTTATTTAAGCATTATCAAGATGTTTTCAACATTATTTGGCTAAAGATAGAGCTAATAGAGCTAATTTGGGTTAATGTTATAAATTAAAGAGTTTGGACCAAGAGTCATACATAGATTGACTCATTTGGACATAAATAATGATATTATAGGCTTAAATGCTGACTTCTAAAAGTTTTATGTATTTAGATGAAAATTAGAATTAATTAAACAGATTATCTTTCCTTTTTTTTTTTTTTAAGATTTGATTTTGTATTCCTAATTTTTAGATCATTAAGTTAGGATTATATAGTTAGTTTTCTACTTTTCCTCCAACAAATAGATTTGAGTTACACTATAAATACATGTATTCTACCTCCATTTTGAATTAGATTGGAAATAATAGAATTATTCTGAGTATTTTTCTAATTATAAGAATATTATCTTTCCTTTACTCTCATAAAACCTTTATCTTGTCAACCTATCCTTAGGTTGGTGTCTTGGTGATTTAAGTTCACAAAAACGCCCCAATTCATGTTTCGACCCTAGTGCATAAAATGTGGGTTGATTCATCGTGTTTATAGTTAGACATATTATCTAAGTAGTAGGTCAACATTCCTATAACATTGGTTAGCTATTTTCTTCTATCAGGTCTCGAACCATTATCTATCCTTCAACCTACATTATGAAAATCGGGCCACCCCCTTGATTTTGCATTATATCCTTGCTCATTGTGCACACAAGATGGGGCTAAGAAGGTAGTGCCCCTAGCATTTGCCACAATTGAGGGGGAAACAAATTAGGCATGAATGTGGTTTCTTTACAACCTCCAATGGCAACTAGTACCAAACAAATAGGGGATTTGTTTGACATTAGATAGATATCTTGGAATTTACACATATAACATGTTCTATCTTCGACATTGTGAGCAATCTAAAAAGTAGAAAACAAGCCAATGCTTCTGATTGATTAATCAAATAAAAAAACAGAAGTAGAGTAACACAGCTTTTAAGCAAAATTTTATATCCTAGAAAATTTACAATCCCAACTCAATAGAGAAACAAGAAGAAGAAAAATATACATTACCAAATAGTTGACATATGTGGAGAGACAACACACCTCCTAATTTTATGAAATTAAAGACTTCTAAAAGTTATCTTCTTGCTAGATCTCATCCTCAATGATTGGAGATTTGACAATCAAGGTTGTGAATTAATTTTCAAAAACTAATTCCAAATTGATGTCAAAGCCCTAATCCTAAAGAGGATAAAACTCACATGAAGGACAGAAAGGGATAGAAGGAGGAGGTGCTGCAGCTTGCAAGGAATGAGAGACTTTGAAACAACACTCTGGTATAGGGGAGCCTATATCAACTGGATGTGGCTGGTGATGGTGAAGAATTTGATGGGGAAGTTGGTGGGGATTTGGTACTCTTGCGAACATATTTCCTAGCCCAAACATGCTTTCCATTGATGGAGAACTTCACTTTGCCTCTGCCTTCGAGGACAACATCGATCAAATTCATGGCAATCGAATGAACAACAAGTCGAGCATACAGTGGTTGCTCCAACAATTGAACTTCTTGCATATAGACTGCTTCAATGATATCTCCATATATTCTGTAGGAAAGAAAAGGTAAGTAAAAGAATAATAAATTAAGAGAGAATACCACATGATAAAGAATATGAGGATAAAGTAAACAAAAGTCTGATGCATTAAAAAAAAAAAGAAAAAAATTCCTGGGAGGGTCCCATTTTTCCGGGTGTAAATACTTCCTATGTTTTTTGAAGTTACCGTTTTAATTAATATTAAAAAAATATATTAAATATATAAACATTAATTTATAAAAATAAAATAAATTTATTTATTTAGCTAATGTATGATACAAATTAATAGAATTTTAATTCACTAAATTGAACATATTTTATCAAGAATATAAATTATTATTTTTCATAAAATTATGAGTCATATTTTATTCCTCAAATTTCTTACAAATTATTGTAATAAAAATTAATAATTAAAATTATACCTATAGCTATATACTTTTTGAGATTATAATTATGACATCACTTGGAAAAATTTTCAAAGTTCCGTTCCCGCAAATGAAGCGTATATAATTTAAGGATATATTTACATAGTATAAGAATTCTGGATCTTATATTTTAAATGAAAACAAATATTTATCATAAAAATCAAACAATGAAAAAAAATTGTTTCCATTAGTATTATTCAAAAAATTACAAATAATGTCATATTTCAAAAAAGTGTTTTTTTTATACCAAACGTTGGTTTTTGCAAAAACAAACAGACACGTGAATAATTTTAAGTTTTTTTTAAAAAAAAACACTTTTAACTTTCAATTTTAAATAACATAAAATATTTTTTTTATAGTACACCAAATTAACAAGAGGAAATACTTTCCTCTATGTTGTCAAAACAATAAAAAAGAATTACATTTCGAAAGAGTATTTTCTAAAAATAAAAACACTTTCTTTAAAAAGAATAATTTCCACCCAAGCTAATAGATATATAGATAAAATGACCCTGAGATAAATATAACTCTGATTGCAAGGTGAGAGAGAAAGAACCTTGAAAAGTGGTCTCGGACTTCAGCCTCTGAAATAGGGTACCCCTTTGAGAATGTCAAAAAAATTGTCCTTTCATCTGGAGGCACATCCTTTCTCTCACCAATACTCACCTCCGACCTCTTCAACATCACACTCACTTCATTGTTCTGAGATTCATCCCGACACTCAAAACCGCCATTACCACCCCAAGCAACAGAGTTGTGTTGGGGCACAACATCAGCAGAATTATGATAAACAATATGCTGCACCATCGGATTATTAATCAAGTTATGTTCCCTCATAGCTTTTTCACTCTGCACTCGTTGCACTATGTCTGTGAAGGCTCTGATGCAGACGCCGTTGATTATTTTGGTAACGGCACGGATTATGCTGATGCGGTTTTCATGCAAGTAACTGAGGGTGACGCTTCTCTGGGTGACGCTATGGGTTAAAGGCAAATCGTCAATGATGTTGGCGTCATAAGGGAATCGGTCACTCTCAATGCATATCAAGGCCAAGACAGCCTCATTTACAAGATCACTGAGTAAAGCGTCAGGCCACTTGAGGAGCTTTGATACCAATCTGAAATCCTTGCTCATCTTTTCAAGCCAAATGAGATATGCCATGACCTGGGTTGCCTCGCCCGGTTCGCGGCCGAGAGACGTCACGAGACGCGTGAAGAGGATGCGGTCCATGTCGTGAAACTGGTTGAACTCGTTTTGGGAGACTGTGACGCTGGCACCAAGGCCAGTTTTTGAGGAGGAAGATGAGGAAGCCATTGTTGGAGGGTCTTTTTCTTTTGGAGGTGAATGTGATGAAGAGAAGTGCATGTTAGGGTTTCATATTTAAAGAGATGAATGGGTGCCATTAGCAACCTTTGGAACGTAACCATTTAGGGGTGAAGTGCGTTGCTATATTGATACCATCTTTCCATGTGTGCGGGAATTGTCAAACTTTTTAATTTGCTTCATTTAATATTACCAAAATCAATGGGCTGCACTTGGAGTAGGGTTTATAAATTGATCTATATTCGTGATTTACTTACATTTCGGAAACTAAAGATTTGAATTCAGGTTCTACCATTTATTAAATGGAAGAATTTGATTGATATATCGAGTTTATTTAATTCAACGAGTCGAAATTAAAAATGTGATATTATAAAAAAATGATAAGTTAATTAAGCCAATGATTTTTGCAACATTGAAAATTTTAATGTTCTAAACTTTTTTTTTATCTTTTTACATACAAGCAAAAAATCACAAATTTTAATTATTTAATTTATATTTCTGCATTCAAAGTTTGAGAACTGTTGCAATTTTTTTTTTGGGCGTGATTAAAGAGTGAACACAAACTCGTTTTATTTTGACCATGTGCGAGGATTCGGTTTGGGCTAGAGCGCTATTTATAACATTTATGATTTGGCCATGTTCCTTGTCCTTTATTGTTCGTTCAGGTGCCTTAGCAACGACAATATTTACTGTACTCCTATAGGTATTTAGTACTAAAAAGTCGAGTACAGTAGTCATTATATTTTAATAAACAAGTAATTCTCACTGCATATTTAGAATTCAATTAAATAATGATTTAAAACTATATTACATAATTTTGTATAAAAAAAATTACCTAGTAATATATAAATGAAAGTAGTATACCAATTGTTGAGTATCAATAATGAACTCCCCGTCAACGTCCACCTCGTTAACATTTGAGGACCGGAGGTCTGGTTAATAATTATTGAGAAATTCCTACTAATATCAGTATTTTTTACATAATATACGTCATAATTCCTTGAACTAGAGGTGAATGTTCCAACAGAGACGATAGATTCAATGAAATTGAAGTGGTCTAATTCAACTTATTTTGGTATGAAAATTTTTGGTGAGATATATGGACCGGATGTAGAAACAATCAATCTAAAAAAATAAAAAAGTGGATGAAAAAATAAGAAGTAAGTCCTATACACATCCTCACTATTTTGTGTTATTTTTTCTCTATCTAATAAAATGACGTATTGAACAAAAGAGAATCCAAACTAAAAATCAATTGGCATTGGTTGACAAAAAAATATTCGATAAATCTTTGGGAGGGAAATAATGATGCTGATACCTCAAATGACTATAATTTTATAGTATAGTTGTTATATTTCACTAATTACCATGTTCATAATTGTAATGAATCATTTTAAATTGAGCGTACACATAAATCCTTTTAGTAGAAATGAATGATTCCAAATTAATGCGTGGAAATAGAGTAAATCTTATATCGATAATACCAAATCTTTTAAATATATCAACTATTATTACAAGGAAGACTAAAAAATTGAGAATTCAATTAAGTTCAACCTTTTCTTGTAGATGTAGTATTTTTTTAAGGACTGATATGGTATTTTTTTAAAATTTAAATTAACTTTTTAAAAATATAATTAAATGTAGAATATATTCATTTAACTTTTTTTTTAAAAAATGTCGAGTTCTCATTGATTTTTAAATTCCACCAAATTTGATAGAATTTCACAATGAGGAGTTTATTGGTAAGAATCTTTTTTTAATCCTTGGATTATTTCTTAAGTAAATTACAGTACATTAGTCTCGTGCTTGATCCAAAACCACTATTTGCCTTGGTCCTTCTTATCGTTTGAAGGGGGGACTATACTTGTATCTATGTAACTGGGATCAAATTACAAGTAATGAAGAGTTTTTTACATTGGCAAAAAATGCTTACATGTCTAGTATCATTACCACATGGGAGAGGGCGACGGAAAAAAAAATTATTATTATATTTTTATAATCATTAGTACTTATCTTTTATTAATATTTTTTTAAAAGTAGATACACAAGTGTCATTTTCCATCTATTTCATATACTATTTCTATTCATTTTTCATTTCATTCCTTCTTATTCCCACCTACCAAACATAAACAAATGACATTGCTTGATATGAACTAGACTCATGTGAGGAAGGATGCTCGTGCGGAGAAGGACTTGATGATAGATGGCCCAACAACAAGAGGAAGAGTTAAGCATCTACAAAGAGCAATTAAACTTTAATTTGCTGAATTAGAAGCCCATAATGTTAGTGCATGCATTGAGGAAGCAAATAGAGCTTTAATCATGCTTATTCAAGCCCAAGTTGATGCTTAAAGAGCCCATTGAAGTTAGAGGACGTGAATAGTACTTCAAATGCAAGATGTCCAGCCCATTCATATTAATTTGTTTCTATTTTAGTGATTTGAATAAGGCCATGAGGTCAATTAAGTTTTTAGAAAGTTTTATTTTCTTATTATTTCAGAATTATTTGTTTCCATTTCTTTTAGGGCTGATTTGTTTCCATTTATTTAGGTTATTTTCTTTCTACTTTTGGATGAACAGTGCACATGAACAATGCACAACCTTGGGCATTATGTTTTAGGAAGTTTTTTAAGTCTTACTTTTCAGTGTTTGCTTAGTATTCAAGTTTTGGATTTCCTTTGCCTATAAATAGGCCAGCTTTGCATTCAATTTGAAGACGATGATTGAAGTAATAGAATTATTCTAAATATTTTATCCAAATTGTGAGTTATCTTTCCCTTGCTCAGCCTTTGTCTTGTTAACCTATTCTTAGGTTGGTGATTCAAGTTCACAAAAGCCCCCAATTCGTGCTTTGACCCGGGTGCGTCGTTGTGTGGGTTGGTTCATTGTGTTTGTGGTTGGGAGTGCAGTCTAAGTCGCAGGTCAACGTTCGTCTAACGTTGGTTGGCTACTTGCTTCCGTCAGGTCTCAAACCATCGTTTTACTTAACCTACGTCGTGAAGATTGGGCCACTCCCTTTAATTTCGCATCATTGCTTCTCTCTCATTTGCCAACAACAAAAGTCCCTACACTTTGTCAGAAGAAAATTAAAATATAGCATACAAAAATATGTAACAATGAAAGGATCATCCAAACACAATGGGTATACATATACTTTCTCGAGAAGAGTTGATATATATGAAGCACAAATGAAAGATCAAAACAATAAGAAAACTTTCTTTGTCTAAGCTTTTCTCTTTTGGTCTTTCAATTCTTGATTTGTTCTTCAAATTCTTCCTCCTCTATTTTGGTGAAAGATTAGACCAAAAATGGAGAAATGAGAAAGGAAGGGAATGGGGTGGAACAAAAATTGTAGAAATTTGGGCAAAATCTAGCTAAAATTTGTGGCAAATCGAAAATTGGGAAAGGAGAGGAATGGCAGTAAATGGAAAATGAGAAAGGAGGGGAAAGGAGGAGGTATGGACTAGACTTGATCATGGGTCGAGAAGTCTGCCCAGTCCAAAAAAATGGATATAAGCCTTAATTCAAAAAGCTCGTTAAAAAAAGGTCGAGGTCGGGCTTTTTTTGAAGCTATGCCCGAATTTTTTTGAAATGAAATGAAGAAAAAAAATTATGGGCTTGAACTTGATATACCGGGACGCGGAGTGATGTACTAGACTACTGGGCTTCAGACAAGTTGGGCTCTTCTTTCAAGTTTCATTCAATTATCCAAGCCTAAGCCTCAATACCATTACCACATTTCACACACAGAACAGCTTTTGCCATTTTCCTTTTGTTGCTAATTTGCCCTAGTCTCCATTCTACATCCACTCTCCACTCTCTACAGCTCCAAGGCTACCTACTGAGTACTGAGCATGATTACACAGCCATGATAGCCCTTTTCTTTTTCTGCCCTAGCCCTCCTAGTTTACTGAGTAGCAAGCACAATTACATGAACATAGCCCTCTTCCTTTCATGGTTTCTTTCTGCTTCTGCTCTAGTTGAACACGTACACAAACACCACATAACAGAGTAGACAGTTGCACACACATCACGATAGGCCCACAGTTTCTCACTCGTAGCAGCCACCGCAACTGTTGAAAATTTTCAGGATGCGCAGCGAACAATTAAAACTCTGAATCCTTTTGATGCAAGACCCACTAGGAACATGCCCTAGAAAACCTCCAACAATTTGAAACTTCGCCCGGGACCGGCTAGAAAACAAGAATATTGGTCAAAGGAAAGATCCTAAGAGAACTTGTCTTTTAGAACCCTAGCCTCAAGACGCCACAAAGGAAGACCAATCCTTTGATAAGTCACGTGAACTTTCAGAGAACACGAAGAAGCAAAAGCCTCTCAAAGTATTGAATAATACTCAAGTTCATTCATTCATGATTTCAAAATAAAGTACAATAGGGAGCCTTTTATAGGCAAAGTTTCTAAAAGACTTAAAATCCTACTAAAACTAAAACTCTTAAAATCTAATTAGAAATATTTTAAACAATGCCTAAAATCAAGGAACAATATTAGGATATTAATTTTAACTTAATCTCCTAGATAAATTCCTTGACTAAATCCAAAAAATAATAAAATAATAAAAAAACAAAATTCAAAAAAGAGTTCTAGTCAAAACTAGAATCCTAGTCAAAACTAATTAATATTAATGGGCTGGACATCTTGTATTTGAAATACTATTCACGTCCTTTAGCTTCAATGGGCTCTTTAAGCATCAACTTGGGCTTGAATAAGCATGATTAAGGCTCTATTTGCTTCCTCAATGCATGCACTAATATTATGGGCTTCTAATTCAGCAAATTGAAGCCCAATTGCTCTTTGTAGACGCTTAACTCTTCCTCTTGTCATTAGGCCATCTATCATCAAGTCTTTTTCCACACGAGCATCCTTCCTCACATGAGTCTGGTTCATATTACTTGGTGTTATTGCATCATTCCCCCCCTCTTGAAAAGGATTCGTCCTCGAATTTGCAATATCAAAGGAAGAGAGATCAGTTACATTAAAAGTAGCACTAATATTTCCATAAGAACTAGGCAAGTCAATTTTATAAGCATTATCATTAATCCTTTCAAGAACTTGAAAGGGACCATCTCCTCTTGGTTGGAGTTTTGACTTCCTTTTCTTCGGGAAACGTTCTTTTCGCAAGTGAACCCACACCCAATCGACGGGTTCAAATACCACACGCCTTCTACCCTTGTTAACTTGGTTGGCAATTTGCTCATTCTTTCTTTCAATATTGGCTTTCACCTTCTCGTGCAAATCCTGTACAAACTTTGCCTTCCTAGCACCATCAAGGTTAGTAAACTCATGTGAAGGTAAAGGAAGCAAATCTAACGGGGTTAGAGGATTAAAGCCATAAACAATTTCAAAAGGAGAGAATTTTGTTGCAGAATGAACAGCACAATTATAAGCAAATTCGACATGGGGCAAACATTTCTCCCAATTCTTAAGATTCTTTTGAATGATAGCTCTTAATAAAGTAGAGAGGGTTTTATTAACAACCTCAATCTGCCCGTCAGTTTGTGGATGCGCTGTAGTAGAAAATAAAAGCTTAGTGCCAAGTTTATTCCACAATGTTTTCCAGAAATAACTCAAGAATTTCACATCTCTATCACTAACAATAGTTTTTGGCACACCATGTAACCTAACAATCTCCTTGAAAAATAATTTTGCCACATACATAGCATCATTAGTTTTGGAACAAGCAATAAAATGAGCCATTTTACTAAACCTATCCATAACAACAAAGACACTATCTTTCCCAGTGGGAGATTTAGGCAAGCCCAAAACAAAGTCCATAGAAATATCAGTCCATGGGTGAGAGGGAACTGGTAAAGGAGAATACAAGTCATGTGATTGAATTCTAGATTTAGCATGCTTACAAGTAATACATCTAGAACAAACAGCAACCACATCTTTTCTCATGCCAGGCCAATAAAAATGCTCATTCAAAAGGGCCAAAGTCTTTTCTACACCAAAATGGCCCATCAATCCCCCACCATGGGTTTCCTTAACAAGAAGCTCACGAATGGAACACATAGGAATGCATAACTTGTTCTTTTTGAAAAGGAATCCATCAAACCTATAATAGTCATTAGCACCATGCAATTCACAAGATTTCCAAATATCAGTGAAATCAAAATCAGATTCTTACATGCCTTTTAACATCTCAAAACCTATCAATCTAGCATGCATGGAAGTAATCAAAGTGTAACGCCTAGACAATGCATCAGCTACAACATTTTCCTTTCCCTTCTTATGCTTAATCACATAAGGAAAGAAGCATTACACTCAATTTCAAAAACTTTAGTAAAATCAGGCAACACAAGTACAGGGGCATTAGTTAGTTTTTCCTTCAGTATGTTAAAAGCACGCTCTTGTGCTTCACCCCACTTGAATATCACATTCTTTCTTACCAAATCATTTAAAGGGGCAGCAAGAGTAGAGAAGTCCTTCACGAATTGCCTATAGAAGCTTGCCAATCCATGGAAACTTCTTACTTCACTCGCATTCTTTGGAGTTGGCCACTCTCGGATTGCTTTGACCTTTTCCTCGTCCACTTGTATGCCACGAGCTCCTACAACAAATCCAAGAAAAACCACAGAATCCAAATAAAAAGAGCACTTCTCTAAATTGGCAAAAAGTTTATTCTCCCTAAGCACAACAAACACATCATGCAAATGATTCACATGTTCTTCTAGACTCTTAGAGTAGATCAAAATATCATCAAAGTAAACCACAACAAATCTACCAATGAAAGGTCTAAAGACATGGTTCATTAAACTCATGAAAGTGCTAGGTGCGTTAGTCAAGCCAAATGGCATAACTAACCATTCATATAATCCAAACTTGGTCTTAAAAGCAGTTTTCCATTCATCACCTTCTTTCATTCTAATCTGATGGTAACCACTTCTAAGATCAACTTTAGAGAAAACACATGCACCATGCAACTCATCAAGCATATCATCTAACCTAAGGATAGGATAGCGATATTTTATCGTTATTTTGTTGATGGCACGACAATCTACACACATTCGCCACTTGCCATCCTTTTTGGGTACAAGAATCACCGGGACAGCACACGGACTCAGACTTTCACGAACAAAGCCTTTCTTCATGAGCTCTTCCACTTGATGTTGTATTTCCTTAGTCTCGTCTAGATTTGCTCGATAAGCAGGTCTATTGGGAATAGATGCCCCTGGGATAAAGTCTATCCGATGCTCAATGCCTCTTAGTGGGGGCAATCCATCAGGTATTTCCTCTGGGAACAAGTCATAAAATTCCTGTAATAAAGATGTAACACTAGCAGGCAAAGAGTGATCAAGATCATCGATAGTAAGATAAACATCTTTATAAAGTAATAAGAAGGCATTTTTACAAATAAGGGTTTCTCGAACTTGTTGTGCTCCAATGGATATGCCTACTGGTATTGTATCATTCCCTCCCTCTTTGAAAAGATTCGTCCTCGAATCTTCGCCATTAAATGGTTTCTTAGGGAACAAATCTAAGCAATCATAACTCTTCTCAATGCTAGTTAAAGATGAGGGTCCATTAGATGGCTTCTTTGAAAACAAATTTCCACATACCTGCCAGGAGCTAGAACTAACAATAGGCAAAGATGGGTTAAGATTGTTAGTAGATAAATAAACATCCTTACATACACTCTCAACCTCTCTTTTTTTATCAAACAAGCTCATACTTATGCTTTTCTCACTTTGCTCACAACTCTCTAGCTCTTTCTTTTCACTCACACTCTTTTCTTTTTCTCTCTCTAACTCATGTTCTCTCTCTTTTTCTCTTGCTCTCTCTTTCTCTTTTTCTCTCTCTTTTTCTTTCATTTTGTATGCTTGTACTATTCTCATTTGATCCTCATAAACATCCATAGGATCAAGAGGTACCAATACATGATTTTTTTTATTGAATACAAATGAATAGCAATAGCAATATTTGTGCTTATGCTTAACATATTTAGCTTTTCTAACATGTTTCCATGGTTTACCAAACATAATATGTCCATCAAACATAGGAGCTACGTCACATAACACTTTATCATGATATCTACCAATTGAGAAAGAAATCAAAACTTGCTTATTAACCCTAAATTCAGCACTACCCTTCAACAAGGTATAGGCCTAGGATGCTTTATAGTAGGCAAGTTTAATTTCTCAACTAGTAAGGTACTAGCAATATTTACATAGCTACTATTATCAATAGCCATGCTGCACACTTTCTCTTTGATAAAGCATCTAGTATGGAAATCAAGAGATACTTTTCTTTATCTTGTCTTGTAGTGTTGGAGTTGGATTGGAATGCATCTAACCATGCACAAGATTGTTTGAATCGCTCTTTGTTAGCCTCTTCAAGAAATTTGTATTCACTAAACATCTTGTCACCTGAAAAGTTAGTCAACGAAGAAATAGGACCTCACACACTTTTCTCACGTGTTTACACTCAAAAGATAATAAGTTCACTCGTGTTTAATTCTCTTTTTGGCTTTTTCTTGAATGTGTAATTGCACTCTTGCCTTTTACCACTCAACAATTTACTTCTTACAAGTGTTCTAAGCAAGTCACAAGCAAATCAAAAGAAAAGATCAGACTAGTGGCAATAAAAAAGAACTAGAATCCTAAAATGCAAATTCCCAAAGAATCAAACAAAGGAGAAAAGAGGGTATGTAACAAAAAGGTAACGAGAAAAGGAAAACAAGGGGGGAGAGGAGGTTGGGATGGCTTGGAAGGAAGGAGAAGAAAAGGGGAAAATCTGAAAATAAGAAACTTTAAAAATGGGAAACTACTTGGGAAATTAGGAAACCAACTTTAAGAAAATTTGAAAATTAGGAAACTAAGTCCAATTAGGAAATTGAGTCCAATTAGGAAATTAATTCCAACTAGGAAACTAACTCTAATTAGGAAATTGTCTCCAATTAGGAAACTAACTCCACAACTTGCTACTTTTTTTTTTCTTTCTTTCTCTTTTTTTTTTTCACTTTTTTTTTTCGAATTTCTCTTTTTTTTTTCACTTTTTTTCTCTTTTTTTCTAACTTTTTTTTTGAATTTTTTTGGAGTATCACACTCTCCTTTTTTTTTTTTTGAATGAGTATAGAGGCACGCAACAATGGAAGAAGGAAGAAGATAGAAGACAAAGATGAAGATGAGAAGATAACACAAATGGAAGGAGAGAAGGTATGAAGAACAACGGTAGGAAAAACACAAAAATATACCTTGTACTAGCGAACCAAAGCTCCGATACCAAATGATGCGAGACCCACTAGGAACATGACCTAGAGAACCTTCAACAATTCGAAACTTTGTCCGGGACCGGCTAGAAACAAGAATGTTGGTCAAAGGAAAGACCCTAAGAGAACTTGTCTCTTAGAACCCTAGCCTCAAGACGCCACAAAGGAAGACCAATCCTTTGATAAGTCACGTGAATTCTCAGAGAACACAAAGAAGCAAAAGCCTCACAAAGTATTAAATAATACTTAAATTCATTCATTCATGATCTTTTAAAATAGAGTACAATAGGGGGCCTTTTATAGGCAAAATTTCTAAAAGACTTAAAATCCTAATAAAACTAAAACTCTAAAATCTAATTCGAAATATTTTAAATAATGCCTAAAATCAAGGAACAAGATTAGGATATTAATTTTAACTTAATCTTGATGAGAGACCCCATAGGAATAAGTCCTAGGAACCTTCTTTTTGACAACATAACCCGGATCGTGCAAGATTCAAGAACACAATCACACAAATAGAAGACAAAAACACTAGTAAAGAATAAGAACACGTATAAACAAAGATAGTTGGTCAAGTGGGTAAGACCCTAAGAGAACTTGTCCCTTGGAGCCCTAACCATAAGACGCCACAAAGGAAGACCACTCCTTTGATAAGTCCGAGTTAAATTCACTCCATCGCTCAAGGAGCAAGAGGAACCTCACAAAAACAGAACATAAATCCTGAAAAGAAAATTCTATTTATTCATCTCATTCCTTTTAATTGAATACAAAGATAGCCTATTTATAGGCAAAGGAAATCCAAAACTTGAATACTAAGCAAACCCTAAAAGTAAGACTTAAGAAACTTCCTAAAACATAATTCCCAGGGTTGTGCACTGTTCACGTGCACTGTTCATCCGGAAATAGAAAGAAAATAACCTAAATAAATGGAAACAAATCAACCCCTAAAAGAAATGGAAACAAATAATTATGAAATAATAAGGAAATAAAACTTTCTAAAAACTTAATTGACCACATGGCCTTATTCAAATCACTAAAATAGAAACTAATTAATATTAATGGTCTGAAAATTGATGCTCATGTTCAGCAACTTGCCCAAGCTTTCCTTGATGGTTACGCCATGCATGGCCTCTTTGAAGGTGGTCATTGAAGCTCCATGGTACTCTATCAAATCTTCTAAATAAGCTCCTTGACCAAGTCCAAAAAAATAATATAATAATAAAAAACAAAATTCAAAAAGACTCCTAGTCAAAACTAATTAGCTCTTTTAAATAGTCCATATGGAATGCTCATGCTTCATTAAAAATTACATGATTGACACATGATTTTTAATCTCTTGCAATTGGACTCCAATTGGTCCTTGACACTCCTCTTGTATGAGTATAACTACATTGGGCCTTCAACATCTCCATGGACCTTCTTAGGACATTGGGCTTCCACTTGGACTTCCACTTTTGCATCTTTAAAGAGATCTCATATCTAAAGTCCAATTCAGCATATTTTGAATTGATCAAATATGGATCTTGAGCTCTAAACTTGGGCCGACGTCTAACATAGATATTATCTTGAACTCTTTGAAAATTTTGGACATAATGCATGATTTGGGCCATTTGAACTCTTTGAAGTTTTTGATGGATGAGGGTTTCTCGAACTTGTTGTGCTCCAATGGGTATGCCTACTGGTATTGTATCAGGGTTCTAAGTCTCATTATGAAATAAACAATTGAAGGCTTCTTTCATTGTTTTGACCCTAACTCTTATTATTGGGCCTCCTATGCCTTGCAATGGATCTTCAGGCACATTTGACTTGAACTCTGGGATTTTAATTTGCAGATCACATCCTTAGCACCATATCCTCCATTAGGTCCACTTCCATGCTCAGCATGTAACACCCTAAAAATTAATTAAGGTGATAATTATGGATTAGGTTAATTAAGGATAATTAATATAGGATAATTGGGCAAGTTAGGTGAAAGGAGATTTTAGAAAGATAAAATTTATTAATATGGGTTTGAGATTTAATTAGGATAGAAATTTCATCTAGGCCCAAATTAATATAGGAAATCATGATAAAAGGCTAATGGAGGCCCAATAAGTAGGTGCAGACCCAATTTGATTTAATGGGTTAGAGATCCAAGGCCCAACTTGCACAAGCTCTTAGGAATGGCCTAATGAACCTTGTGCAGACCCAAACAATGGAGTCCTTAAAACTAAGTCTAGCCCAATGGAATTTTAGCAGCCCAATGCATAAGAGTTGGCCCAACAAAGCTAAAATCTGAAGCCCAAATGGAGTTGGACCTTGGAGCAACCTACGACCCATATTTGACCCAACTAAAACCAAACTAAAACCCTAATACTTCAGCCTCTTCCCCATTTGCTGAAACACAAACACACATCTTAAAATTTGGAGGTCCAAAGGAGGGTCTAAGGTTCTTGGCATATTTCCAAATTTTTCCACTTCTAGAGCAAGATTCAGCTAAGGTAATAGTTATATAACTTAATCCTCTCATCTTTCTCTTCAATTTGGCCTAATTAGTTTTTCATTTAGAACATTTTCACCATACCCAAATTCTGAAATATGGTTGGTTGGTATTTTCTTTGAGGAAATTCGTAGGTTGAGGTTAGGGCTAACATTGGGTAAGTGTAAACTATCCATTCTAGTGTATTTTCTACTGGTTTAAGACCCCCATAATTGATGTATAGTATGTGTGTTAATTATGTACGAATTTGCTTAGGAAATTGGGTGATATATTAAAGTTTCTGGTAGAGGACATACTCAATCCGAATTTGGGGATTTGTGGTGGCTGGGTAAGTGTTCTTAGGTAGTTATTAGCATTTAAATTCTTTGGATACTTGTTGTTACTGTAAATGATAAATTAAAGTAGTAATTCTCTGATACTATGGTTATAGGGAGATTTTTGTACCATTAGTGGTTGTTGCAAATTATCTACAAGTGAGGTAATCGGGACTATATTAATTCTATGCATATATCTATTTTAATTTCATATTTGCTATACATGAATGATTTGAAATGTTGAATGAATTGGTTGGCTATCTATTATATTGTGATTGGACCTTATGAGTCCATGGTGGAGTTGTGGTGCGGTTGCCACCTGTGCATGTACTTTGATCGAGCATCGAGTTATGATCAAACCCCAGATGCACTAAGCCCTGGTTGTGCTCAATAGGAAGTAGGTGCCGTGGACGGGCCTCTCCTAGTGTTATTGGCATTTAACATGTGAAAATATGATTACTAGTATGGGATAATGATCACGATAGCCTAATTGTTTCATTTACTAATATGACTGGTGTTTTTCTTATGCTTATGTGAAATTATGCATGTATGCTAATTAAACTGGATTATATAATGGAATTGCCTTGGTTACTGAGATTCGCATCTCACCCTGTTTTATGGGATTAATATTTCAGGTCAGGGTTCTACGGGTAAGGATACAAGGAAGCAAGTGGATGAAAATCCATGAGCTCCAACATGTAAGGAAAAGGCTGCACATAGGATGACTTATTTAGTATAGATGCTAAATTTTTTATTCTTTATTGTATAGCATCATCATATATTCATGTTACCAAGTGTAGGCTCTTCTTTTGATTACCTTAGATGTATTCATTGAGGAATTAGACCTCATTTAAGCTTGATATCAGATGCATAACCCATAACACTTGACGTATAAATTTTGCTAAATTTATGGTATGGTATACTGTTGGAAATATAATTATGTGATGTATTAGATGTAATATGAACCATTGATGTATGAAACCTTTGACGGAATGTATATCAAATTTTAATTTCCAATAGTGCATGAATTCTTGTTGCTATTATTCTATGGACTTACCGGTATAGGATAGTTAGAGGAGTGAAAATTTACATTTAATTTTTGAATTGGTAATGGTAGAATAGTTGGGTGTATAGGGTAGATAAATACCACTAGAGTCATATAAAATGAGTGGGAGTGGTCCTAGGGTAGTCCCAAGATGAGAATTGGAGTGTAGGGGATGAAATTTGGGAGATGTAGTTACAGAAGGGAGTCACGCCACAGCTAAGAAGGCTTCGCCGCTGCCAAATGAGTGACAAAGGCGAGGGGCACCGTGGCATGAGTAATCCTGCCGCGGCGCAAGCGAATAAAAATTCTCTTAGAGAGTAACAGTGGCGAGGAACGCCGTGGCACAGAGTGAAAAAAAATCACCCAAGAAGGTAACAGAATGAAACCTCGCTGTAGTACAATGTGTACCGTCGCGGCGCTAGTCAAGGGAACAAAGTTAGGAGTGTACAGTAGCGAATCTTGCTGCGGCGCAAGGGTGTTCCGCCGAGGTGAGGATCATGGGATCTAGAACAGTAGCTCTAGGAGGCATTTTCGCTGTGGCGCCATGTAGGCCAGCCGCGATGATGGTCCAACTTACCGTGAAAATTCGTGAAAAATTGCCCAACGATTCCAGTAGCTAACTTAGCCGTGGCGTGAATGGTTTGGGCTACGGCGCAAGCCCCAAACTCCTACCTTTAGCTTAGAAACCCTAGTTTCTTCAATGGTAATGCTAGGAAATGATATAGGAATACTTGTGGGGGGGTTTTTATGTGTTGAAACTGATGAATGGATGAATTGTAAACCCCTCATAGTAGTATGATTTCTCTTATGCATTTTTGTTTTGTTTGTGGTTATTTAGTGATGACCATAACATCAAGGTTCAAATTTTCCTATATTTTCATTACGTAATAAACTATAATGACTCCAAACCTTGATTATTAATTATTAATTACATATTTAACTATAATTACTATGTTAAGAAGGTAGAGTTGTCACACAGCAAGGTCTCTTGGTGCTACTGCATCAAGATGTTTTTACTACATAGTTATTTTACTTTTAAATCCACTATCCTTTTCGGCTCAACCATATAAGATAGGTCATCTTGCAAATGCACATTCTCATGTTAGATGTAATGTTCGATTTTCATTAAATGACAGAAACAGGTGCATTCTCAAAGTAAGTCCCCTCAAATAAATTAGTTATAAGTCCTAAAAAATTTGAGTAACATTTTAAACTCCTAAAAATGAGAGTCTCAGGCTCAGATAGAAAGAAAAACGAAATTAGAATGAAGAAACAAAATTTAACGAAAATCTTACAAAACATAATGGTATTTTCATAATTTTGAGCAAATTTTGGAATTCACATAGGAGGGCTTTTTAAATGAAATTTTTGAGTTCTTTGGGATTCTTAGAGGCTCTGAAAACCATGGAAAGCCCTAGGATAGTTAAAACCCCTCAAGTGGACATTTTTCAATGTCAGTGTATTTGATAGATTCATTCAGAAAAGTTTTAGCTCTGATTTGAGTGGTTCCAAAGGCATTTTAATAAATTGAGAACCTAAATTTTATAATAGAAAATATGGTTCCCAAAAAGGAGCTAAAATGAATTAGAAATGAAAATGCCAAAAACGAAGGGCAAAATAAGAATTTTTGAAAAGTCCTTCTTCTTTCCACCTATAAATATATGGCACCTCACCTCCTCACTCATTTAGATACAATTGTTTCTGCCCTAAACCAGAGGAGAGAGTGAGGGCTTGAGGCGCACCAATGGGAGAAGAAGAGAAGGAGAAATCCAAGGTAGAAAGGTATGGAATTTCTTAGTTTTTCATGCTTTCTCTTTAGCAAACCTATTCTCCTCCATTTCCTTTTCTTTCCTATGATTATATTGAAGTATATGGATCTGTTTTAAGGGAAGAACAACGGGAAAAATTCGGATTTAAAGATAAGAGGCCATAGAAGGGAAGATTCAAGCAAGAAAACAAGAAAAAATAAGGTAATTTCTCTTTCCATGATAGCTACGCCTTGCTCCTCTTCTTTCCTTGGTTTGCCCCACTCAAGAAGCTATGGGAGAGCTTGGATTTTGGGCAGAACCAAGGGTGAATCTTAGGAAAAGAAGTGTGGAGAATAAGAATATGCAAAGAAAATAACAAAAGAACTATAAAAATTCAAAATAGCAAATATAGGGTTTCATGTGTTCATTGTAAAATCTGACTTGATACCTTAATTTCTTTGCCTAAATGAAAGTTTAAATGAGCTTTTAAGATCCTTAAAAGTCTCCCCATGTGCTTCCTCCATTAAGAAAATAAAGCAAAGTCCATGATGTCATAATGCTTCTTAGCCTCAGCCTAAAAGGGTTAGCACACCTAGGGAGAGTTTTAAATTTTTTCAAACCCATTTTTGAGTCATATATGATGAGTGAAAATGAGGAAAAGCTTTGGAAAAAATTTAGAAGGCCTAAAGAATGAATTAGTGTCTTATGTTCTATAATATAACCTAAAGAAGCAACATATAGTTAGGCTCTTTATTTTAATTGAGTGATGACTCCAAGAGGCTTAAAAGGAGTTAAGAACCATAAATGAAAAAAAAAGAATTGATATGAACCAGACTCATGTGGGGAAGGATGCTCGTGTGGAGAAGCACTTGATGATAGATGGCCCAATGACAAGAGGAAGAGTTAAGCGTCTACAAAGAGCAATTGGGCTTCAATTTGCTAAATTAGAAGCCCATAATATTAGTGCATGCATTGAGGAAGCAAATGAAGCCTTAATCATGCTTATTCAAGCCCAGGTTGATGCTTAAAGAGCCCATTGAAGATAGATGACGTGAATAGTACTTCAAATGCAAGATGTCCAGCCCATTAGTATTAATTAGTTTCTATTAGGCTGATTATCTATCCTTTTCTGTTTTTAAAAAGATTTGATTTTGTATCCCTATTTTTTAGATCTTTCAGTTAGGATTATGTAGTTAGTTTCCTACTTTTCCTCCAGTAGATGGGTTTGAGCTATACTATAAATATATGTATTCTGCCTTTATTTGAATCAGATTGGAAGTAGTAGAATTATTGAGTGTTTCTCTAATTGTGAGAATCTTATCTTTTATTTGCTCTTGTGAAACCTTTGTCTTGTCAACCTATCTTTAGGTTGGTGATTCAAGTTCGCAAAAGCCCCCAATTTGTGCTTCGATCCAAGTGTGTCGTTGTGTGAATTGATTTATTGTGTTCGTGGTTGGCGCATTGTCTAAGTAGCAAGTTAACGTTCTTATAATGTTAGTTGGCTATTTGTTTCTGTCGGGTCTCGAACCATCATCTATCCATCAACCTACGTCGTGAAGATTGGGCCACCCCTTGATTTCGCATCATTTGGTATCAGAGCTTCGGTTTACACGGTAGGTTGTCTATCATACATTCATCATCCACCATTCTACTTCCTTTCTAGCCTCCATATTTTTTTTCCTTTTCCATATCCATTCATTGCTACCTTTTATTATAAAAAAAAATTACTAAACTTTCTACCTTCCCTTGTTTCCAGATTTGATCCTTAGTGTGCAAGATTTGGTTTTTTATGCTACAAGAGCCATTCATTTTGTAATCTGGAAAATTTTTGTTCTGGACGTGTTATTTTTTCCTTATCTGTTCAACCCCTTTCCTTTTGAGATTTTGGACGATTAATAGGTCAATCCTAAGTTTTAGAATCTCAACTTTCATTTCGTTTTAGAATCTTCAAATTCGGAGTTCTCTAGAGGAAGTTATTGTTATTTTTAGTGGTAACGATTTCTGATCTGTTTCTTATTGTGTGATCTTGTGATTCTCTTTCATCTGATCCAAAAACAAAAAAAAGAGGCAAAAAAAAAAGGAAAAGGAAAAGGAATAGAAAAGAAAGGCAAAAAAAAGGTTAGCCAAAAAACAAGTGAAAAAAAAAACGAAAAAAAAAATTGTGATCAGATTTCTTTCATTTGTGATCAGCATTGTTTCCTCTTCCATTTGTTTCCTAATTTTTGTGATCCACTTTCCTATTCCTATATTGTTTCGTTTTATCTTGTGATTGTGGACTTTCCTATTGTGACTTCAACTTGTTTCTTATTCCTTTGATTTGAACTTTCCTAATCTAACCCTCCATTGATGATTTCTCATATCTTGGGTTTTTAGAATCATTGTAATTGGCTCTTTGGTATTTTAAACTTGATTTTGCATTGCTAGGTGGTTAAATCTTCCCTTTTTCATATTGGAACCCTAGCCTAACCAAACCCTAACTTTACTTGTAACTTGTATGCGCCAATCACTACTTTTCATACCATCCACCAGCACATACTTTGGTGAACCGAGAATTGGCAGTCCTTGATCACTTGACAAGGTCTTAGGTAACATAAGAGCTTGGGATTTGATATTGAGAGGTAAAAGGCAAGAGTGGATAAGATCATTGTAGAAAAAGCCAATAAGAGAGAGTAAACACGAGTGAGAGTGTTATATCTTAATTGAGTGAAACACGTGAGGAAATATTTGTGAGGTCCTATATACTTTTGTTTCTTTTTCACTAACATAGCAGATAATCGAGAAAAAGGAGTTGCACATGAAAGTGATAATGATGATCACAATTCATTTGGAGTAGCGCCTTTGCAAATGAAAGCTTTAGTGAGTCATTTTGAAAGGATGCTTGATAAGAAGTTGGAAGGACTCCATGAATGCTTAGATCGAGTGGAGACTAGAACCTCTAGCCAAAGGACTACTACTCAAGCTAACCAAAGACAAGCTCATGCTGCACGCCCACAACACCGTGAATATGCGGAAGACATGGAGAGCCATGATGAAGATTATGAAGGAGAGGAGACTCAGCCAAGAAGAAGGCCATTCAACATACAAAGAAGACCACTGAGGAGGCCTAGAGATGAAGAAGAAGGCCTTGGAGGAGTCAAAGTCAAAATTCCTTCCTTTCAAGGCAAGAGTGATCCAGAAACATACCTGGAGTGGGAGATGCGTGTAGAGCAAATCTTTTCATGCCATAACTACTCTGAGGGTAAGAAGGTCAAAATTGCTGCTCTTGAGTTTACTGATTATGCTCTTATTTGGTGGGACCAGATGCAAAAGGAGTGGATTAGATACGGAGAGCACCTCATCTCAACATGGGAAGAGAAGAAGGCTATCATGAGGAGACGATTCATTCCATCCTATTTTCGAAGGGAACTTCATAATAAGCTTCAACGCTTCACTCAAGGATCCAAGAGAATGGCTGATTTTGTGGAAAATGGCTAGACTCCTTCAATTAGGCTCCCTTTGGGCTTGGGCTAGCATCTTGTAGGAATGAAATAATCTTTATGCCAATTTGTTCCTCTTGGGCTTCATATTTAGCTAAGACTATGGGCTCCAAGTCTATTAGTTTTTTGATCACTCCATTCAAGGCCTCCTTCATAGCTTTGGCTCTTGATCTTGTGTATGGGCCTCCCATACCTTGCAATGGATCTTTAGTTGGCCATCTTTTAGAGTCACGTCCAGCCCTTTTGTTTCCAAGTTCTTGATTTTGTTCAAGCTTCTTCAAGTCTCCTATCTCACCTCCATCATTTTCTCCAGCACACAAAGGCCACAACAGAAACCTCACAAATCAGAAATAATTCTGAAAAGATAATTCATTCAATCTGCCATTCTTGGAGTACAAGTGGGCCGAAAAATAAAACCCTAAACAGAATAATTCCTAGGTTACATAAAAGAAATTTAAATCTAAACAAATTCACCAAGAATGGTGCCTAAAAATCTGAAACAGCAACAATCAAATTAAAACAAAATAAAACTAAGAGAATTTTGTAGAAAATGGCTGATTTTGTGGAAAATGGCTAGACTCCTTCAATTAAGCTCCATTTGGGCTTGGGCTAGCATCTTGTAGGAATGAAATAATCTTTATGCCAATTTGTTCCTTTTGGGCTTCATATTCAGCTAAGACTATGGGCTCCAAGTCTATTAGTTTTTGGATCACTCCATTCAAGGCCTCCTTCATAGCTTTGGCTCTTGATCTTGTGCATGGGCCTCCCATACCTTGCAATGGATCTTTAGTTGGCCATCTTTTAGAGTCACATCCAGCCCTTTTGTTTCCAAGCTCTTGATTTTGTTCAAGCTTCTTCAAATCTCCTATCTCACCTCCATCATTCCCTCCCTCCTGAAAAGGATTCGTCCCCGAATCTACAATATCAAAAAGAGAAAGGTCAGCCACATTGAAAGTTGCGCTTACATTCCCATAAGAACTAGGTAAATCAATTTTATATGCATTATCATTTATTCTTTCCAACACTTGGAAAGGACCATCGCCTCTTGGGTGTAATTTGGACTTCCTTTGTTTAGGAAACCATTCTTTCCTCAAATGAACCCACACCCAATCTCTTGGTTCAAAGATAACCTTCCTTCGGCCTTTATTAGCATGTTGAGCATATTGCTCATTCTTGCGCTCAATGTTCACCTTAACCTTAGCATGAAGATCCTGCACAAACTTAGCTTTCTTTGCACCTTTAAGGTTAGCAAACTCATTACAAGGCAAAGGAAGTAGATCTAAGGGAGTCAAAGGATTAAAACCATATACAATCTCAAAAGGAGAAAACTCAGTTGTAGAATGCAAGGCACAATTATATGCAAACTCAATGTGAGGCAAACACTTTTCTTAATTCTTTAAATTTTTTTGAATTACAACACGCAATAAGGAAGAAAGTGTTCGATTCACCACTTCGGTTTGTCCATCCGTTTGAGGATGTGCAACTGTAGAAAACACAAGCTTTGTACCCAGCTTAGCCCACAAAGTTTTCCAAAAGTGACTAACAAATTTAACATCACGGTCACTCACAATAGACCGGGGCAAACCATGCAATCTAACAATTTCCTTGAAAAACAAATCAGAAATATGGACAGCATCATTTGTTTTTGAGCCAGCAGTGAAATGAGCCATTTTACTAAATCGATCAACAACAACAAATATGCTATCCTTTCCACTAGATGTTCTAGGCAATCCAAGCACAAAATCCATTGAAATATCTACCCAAGGATGAGAAGGAACAGGTAAAGGAGTATACAAACCATGTGGTTGCATCTTAGATTTAGCGTGCTTGCATGCAATGCACCTTTTACATATAGCAATCACATCCCTATGCATATGAGGCCAATAAAAATGGTCCTTCAACATGGATAAAGTCTTTTCTATCCCAAAGTGTCCCATCAAACCACCCCTATGAGATTCTTTAACCAAAAGCTCACGCATAGAACAAACAGGCACACACAATTTATTTCCTTTAAACAAGAAACCATCAAATCTAAAGAAATCATGAGCACCATGTTTTTCACACAACTTCCAAGTTTCAGCAAAATCAGCATCACATTCATACATGCTTTTGAAAGATTCAAAAGCAATTAACCTAGCTTGCATAGATGTAATGAGACTATACCTCCTAGACAAAGCATCAGCCACAACATTTTCTTTTCCCTTTTTATGTTTAAGTACATAAGGAAATGACTTAATGAATTCAAGCCACACAGCATGCCTCTTATTCAACTTATCTTGAGTCTTTAGGTATTGAAGACTCTTATGATCAGAATGCAAAACAAATTCCTTAGACCATAAATAATGTTGCCAATGTTCCAGAGCTCTTTTTAAAGCATACAATTCCTTGTCATAAGTTGAATAATTCAAACAAGCACCACTAAGCTTTTCACTAAAGTAAGCAATAGGCCTAGACTCTTGCATCAAAACAGCACCAATACCAATTCCAGAGGCATCACATTCAACTTCAAAAACTTTAGAGAAATCAGGAAGAATAAGAAGAGGGGCATTGGTCAATTTATCTTTCAAAGTGTTAAAAGCCACCTCTTGTGCCTCACCCCATTTAAAGACAACATTTTTCTTTACCAGCTCATTTAAAGGTGCAGCAAGGGTTGAGAAGTCCTTTACAAAACGTCAGTAGAAAACTTGCAAGTCCATGGAAACTCCTCACCTCACTAGCATTCTTAGGTGTTGGCCACTCCCGAATTGCCTTCACCTTCTCTTCATCCACCCGGAGGCCATCACTACCTACAACAAAACCAAGGAAAACAACATAATCCAAGCAGAAAAAGCATTTCTCTAAATTTGCAAAGAGTTTATTTTCTCTCAAAATAATAAACACAGAATGCAAATGCTTAACATGCTTTTCTAGATTCTTAGAAAACACAAGAATGTCATCAAAATACACAACAACAAACTTTCCTATGTAAGGGCGAAACACATGATTCATTAAGCTCATGAATGTACTAGGAGCATTAGTTAAGCCAAAGGGCATAACAAGCCATTCATACAAACCAAACTTAGTCTTAAATGCAGTCTTCCACTCATCACCCTCTTGCATCCTAATTTGATGATAACCACTTCTAAGATCTATTTTTGAAAACAAGCAAGCACCATGCAACTCATCAAGCATGTCATCAAGTCTAGGAATGTGATATCTATACTTAACTGTGATTTTGTTAATGGCTCGGCAGTCCACGCACATCCTCCATTTGCCATCCTTCTTGGGCACAAGTATTACCAAAACAGCACATGGACTAAGGCTCTCTCTCACAAACCCAAAAATTCCCTAATCATAGGTATATCAAGAATACCAGAAACCCTTGGCAATCACGCCTAAGGCACCTCTCAACTTGAGCAACAGACACACAAGTAAGCTTAGTCACAAGACAAGATTCAAGTATATTAGTAGGTAAGGAAATAGTCATGGTTACAATCAGGTATCACATTATTAGCTAACAATCAGTCCATACTAATGATTACATCAAAGTCATGCAAAGGGAATCAAATAAGGTCAAGGGTAGTATAATGGCTATCCATTTATACAATGCAATTTAAGCATACATAAGATGTAATTGTGGAATATCCAGTGGGGGTAAATACATATAATTCAAATGGTAATAGGCTAATTTTAAAACTTAGGCATTTAACACAGTTATATGAGATGAAAGAATGGATCGCACTTAATTCAAACAATGCATCTACAATATGATTATAAACAACAATAGTACCTCAGATTAGATTAGAGGATTTACTAGCCTCTTACTATATGAGTACATGCACCTGTCCTTGTGCAGGTGGTTTGACACATGAAGCTGACTTTCGTAACATCATGCAAGTCCATGTATAATGTCTAGGCTTCCTATAATTATAGCACACAGACATGGTCTACTCCCATAATTCTTCCTACATTTGCTACATATTGATGGGACACTTACTGAACTTTTTGGGGGTTCCATATACTTCCTTTGAGGAACACTTCTTTGGGGTGGCCTTTTACCCCGGAAGCCACTACCATTGTTGGTTCCTTTCTTATTTATGCCCTTAAAGGGTTCCATGCCTAGATCATGCTTACCCTCTATTGTATTTTTCCTTTTGGCCTCACTCTCTATTAAGGCCCTATCAGCCACCCTACACTTCTCCACTAATTCATCAAAGTTACTAATCTATAGGGGTGCAATCTTGTCCTTTAATTTAGGTTTAAGGCCTCTTTCAAACTTGTCGGCCTTCTATGGTTTATCATCAAACTGTTTTAGGTATAAAAAGAAATGGGGCAACTGAATAAATTTTGTTACATATTGATCCATATTCATCTTTCCTTGCTTAAGGAAGTTGAACTCAGCTTCCTTATCAACCCTCACTAATGGTGTGAAGTATTTGCCCTTAAAGGTGGTTTTAAAGCTTTCCCATGTCAAAGGTATTCCCTTTTAAGTCAACAACCTAGAGACACTCCACCACTAATGTTCTACCTCACTTTCCCACTTGTAAATGGCTAATCTATCCTTTTGTTCAGTGGCACATGTCATACTTAAACAATTTTCTCTAGTTGCACCAACCATTTCTCAGCCCTTTTAGTGTCTAACTCATCCAAAAATGGAGGATCAGCTTTTCGGAACTTGGCCAATATAACTGAGATGTCATCCTCTCCCCTTTAGTGCCTTATACCAAGGTTTTGACTAACACTAACTCGATTTCCAATTGGCACCTCTGATTTTGTTTGTTCATGGTCTTATGTCATTTTTGCAGCACTTGATTACATGGCCCTCAGTTTTCTCTTAAAGTCAGCCAGTTATTGCCTTCATAGTAGCCTCATGGGTGTAACAACTTTAATTCCTAATTATAGTAATTAGGCTTAATTGCATTATTAATGATTGTAAATCAAGGTCTAAAGTCATTATAATTAATTAAATTGAGAAAAAGGTGAGAATTTGAACCTTGGTACTATTAGGGTTATTAGCCAAATAATCAAAATCATTTGAGTCCACAAGTGATTCCAATTATTAATTAAAAGCCTTTGATTCATTTAACCACTGATTCCACCTCGCAAAATCTTCTTGTAAGTGTTTCCAAGAAATCACATAACATTATTGATACAATATCAGTAGGCATACTCATTGGAGCACAACAAGTTCGAGAAACCCTCATCCATCAAGAACTTCATAGAGCTCAAGAGGCCCAAATTGTACTAGTATATGTCCAAAAATCTCAAAGAGTTCAAAATAATACCTATGTTGGATGTCGGCCCAAGTTTAGAGCCCAAGATCTATATTTGATCAACATCTCTTTAAATATGCAAAAGTGGAAGTCCAAGTGGAAGCCCAATGACAAGAGGAAAAGTTAAGCGTCTACAAAGAGCAATTGGGCTTCAATTTGCTGAATTAGAAGCCCATAATGTTAGTGCATGCATTGAGGAAGCAAATAGAGCCTTAATCATGCTTATTCAAGCCCAAGTTGATGCTTAAAGAGCCCATTGAAGCTAGAGAACGTGAATAGTATTTCAAATACAAGATGTCTAGCCCATTAATATTAATTAGTTTTGACTAGGACTCTAGTTTTGACTAGAACTCTTTTTGAATTTCGTTTTTCATTATTATATTATTTTTTGGACTTGGTCAAGGAGCTTATCTAGGAGATTAAGTTAAAATTAATATCCTAATCTTGTTCCTTGATTTTAGGCATTATTTAAAATATTTCTAATCAGATTTTAGAGTTTTAGTTTTACTAGGATTTTAAGTCTTTTAGAAATTTTGCCTATAAAAGGCCCCCTATTGTACTCTATTTTAAAAAAAATCATGAATGATTGAACTTGAGTATTATTCAATACTTTGAGAGGCTTTTGCTTCTTTGTGTTCTCTAAGAGTTCACGTGACTTATCAAAGGATTGGTCTTCCTTTGTGGCGTCTTGAGGCTAGGGTTCTAAGAGACAAGTTCTCTTAGGGTCTTTCCTTTGACCAACAGTCTTGTTTCTAGCTGATCCCGGGCATAGTTTCGAATTGTTGAAGGTTCTCTAGGGCATGTTCCTAGTGGGTCTTGCAACATTTGCAAGACCCACTAGGAACATGCCCTAGAGAACCTTCAACAATTCGAAACTATGCCCGGGATCGGCTAGAAACAAGACTGTTGGTCAAAGGAAAGACCCTAAGAGAACTTGTCTCTTAGAACCCTAGCCTCAAGACGCCACAAAGGAAGACCAATCCTTTGATAAGTCACGTGAACTCTCAGAGAACACAAAGAAGCAAAAGCCTCTCAAAGTATTGAATAATACTCAAGTTCATTCATTCATGATTCAAAATAGAGTACAATAGGGAGCCTTTTATAGGCAAAGTTTCTAAAAGACTTAAAATCCTACTTAAACTAAAACTCTTAAAATCTAATTAGAAATATTTTAATCGAGACCCACTAGGAACATGCCCTAGAGAACCTTCAACAATTTGAAACTATGCCCGGGATCAGCTAGAAACAAGATTGTTGGTCAAAGGAAAGACCCTAAGAGAACTTGTCTCTTAGAACCCTAGCCTCAAGACGCCACAAAGGAAGACCAATCCTTTGATAAGTCACGTGAACTCTTAGAGAACACAAAGAAGCAAAAGCCTCTCAAAGTATTGAATAATACTCAAGTTCAATCATTCATGATTTTTTTTAAAATAGAGTACAATAGGGGGCCTTTTATAGGCAAAATTTCTAAAAGACTTAAAATCCTAGTAAAACTAAAACTCTAAAATCTGATTAGAAATATTTTAAATAATGCCTAAAATCAAGGAACAAGATTAGGATATTAATTTTAACTTAATCTCCTAGATAAGCTCCTTAACCAAGTCCAAAAAATAATATAATAATGAAAAACGAAATTCAAAAAGAGTTCTAGTCAAAACTAGAGTCCTAGTCAAAACTAATTAATATTAATGGGCTAGACATCTTGTATTTGAAATACTATTCACGTCCTCTAGTTTCAATGGGCTCTTTAAGCATCAACTTGGGCTTGAATAAGCATGATTAAGGCTCTATTTGCTTCCTCAATGCATGCACTAACATTATGGGCTTCTAATTCAGCAAATTGAAGCCCAATTGCTCTTTGTAGACGCTTAACTTTTCCTCTTGTCATTGGGCTTCCACTTGGACTTCCACTTTTGCATATTTAAAGAGATGTTGATCAAATATAGATCTTGGGCTCTAAACTTGGGCCGACGTCCAACATAGGTATTATTTTGAACTCTTTGAGATTTTTGGACATATACTAGTACAATTTGGGCCTCTTGAGCTCTATGAAGTTCTTGATGGATGAGGGTTTCTCGAATTTGTTGTGCTCCAATGAGTATGCCTACTGATATTGTATCATTCCCTCCCTCTTTGAAAAGATTCATCCTCGAATCTTCGCCATCAGGTGGTTTCATAGGAAGCAAATCTAAATCACAACTCTTTTCGATGCTAGTTGAAGATGAGGGTCCATTGGATAGCTTCTTTGAAAACAAATCTTCACATACTTGCAAGAAGCTAGAACCAACAATAGATAAAGATAGGTTAAGATTGTTAGTAGATAAACAAACATCCTTACACACGCTCTCAACCTCTCTTTTTTCATCAAACAAGCTCACACTCATGCTTTTCTCACTTTTCTCACAACTCTCTAGCTCTTTCTTTTCACTCATATTCTTTTCTTTTTCAAACTCATCTTTTTCTCTCTCTAACTCATGTTCTCTCTCTTTTTCTTTTTCTTTTTCTTTCTCTAACTCATGTTCTCTCTCTTTTTCTTTTGCTCTCATTTTATATGCTTGTACTATTCGCATTTGATCCTCATAAACATCCATAGGATCAAGAGGTACTAATACATGATGTTTTTCATTGAATATAAATGAATAGCAATAGCAATATTTGTATTTATGCTTAACATATTTAGCTTTTCTCACATGTTTCCATGGTTTACCAAGCATAATATGTCCATCAAACATAGGAGCTACGTCACATAACACCTTATCATGATATTTACCAATTGAGAAAGAAATCAAAACTTGCTTATTAACCCTAAATTCAGCACTACCCTTCAACAAGGTATAGGGCCTAGGATGCTTTATAGTAGGTAAGTTTAATTTCTCAACTAGTAAGGTACTAGCAATATTTACATAGCTACTATTATCAATAGCCATGCTGCACACTTTCTCTTTGATAAAGCATCTAGTATGGAAATCAGGAGATGACTTTTCCTTATCTTGTCTTGTAGTGTTGGAGTTGGATTGGAATGCATCTAACCATGCACAAGATTGCTTGAATCGCTCTTTGTTAGCCTCTTCAAGAAATTTGTATTCACTAGACATCTTGTCACCTGAAAAGTTAGTCAACGAAGAAATAGGACCTCACACACTTTTCTCACGTGTTTACACTCAAAAGATGATAAGTTCACTTGTGTTTAACTCTCTTTTTGGCTTTTTCTTTAAATGTGTAATTGCACTCTTGCCTTTTACCACTCAACAATTTGCTTCTTACAAGTGTTCTAAGCAAGTCACAAGCAAATCAAAAGAAAAGATCAGACTAGTGGCAATATAAAAAACTAGAATCCTAAAATGCAAATTCTCAAAGTAGCAAACAAAGAAGAAAAAGAGCTGTGTAACAAAAAGGGAAGGAGGAAAGAGAAAAAAAAAGGAGGAAGGGGAGGTTTGGATGGCTTGGAAAGAAGGAGAAGAAAAGGGAAAATCTAAAAAAAATAGGAAACTTTAAGAATAGGAAACTATTTGGGAAATTAGGAAACCAACTTTTAAGAAAATCTGAAAATTAGGAAACTAACTCCAATTAGGAAATTGATTCCAATTAGGAAACTAACTCCAATTAGGAAATTGATTCCAATTAGGAAACTAACTCTAATTAGGAAATTAACTCCAAGCTTTTGAATTTGCACAACTTGCAATTTTCCTTTTTTTTTTCTTTCACTCTTTCTTTTTTTTTTTCACTTTTTTTTTGAATTCTTTTTTTGAAATTTTCTTTTTCGAATTTTTTTTTCAAATTTTTTTTTTGAATAAAGATGGAGGTACACAACAATGGAATAAAGAAGAAGATGGAACACAAAGGTGAAGATGAAAAGATAACACAAATGGAAGGAGAGAAGGTATGAAGAACAACGGTAGGAAAAACACAAAAATATACCTTGAACTAGCGAACCAAAGCTCTGATACCAAATGATGCAAGACCCACTAGGAACATGCCCTAGAGAACCTTCAACAATTCGAAACTATGCCCGGGATCAGCTGGAAACAAGATTGTTGGTCAAAGGAAAGACCCTAAGAGAACTTGTCTCTTAGAACCCTAGCCTCAAGACGCCACAAAGGAAGACCAATCCTTTGATAAGTCACGTGAACTCTTAGAGAACACAAAGAAGCAAAAGCCTCTCAAAGTATTGAATAATACTCAAGTTCAATCATTCATGATTTTTTTTTAAAATAGAGTACAATAGGGGGCCTTTTATAGGCAAAATTTCTAAAAGACTTAAAATCCTAGTAAAACTAAAACTCTAAAATCTGATTAGAAATATTTTAAATAATGCCTAAAATTAAGGAACAAGATTAGGATATTAATTTTAACTTAATCTCCTAGATAAGCTCCTTGACCAAGTCCAAAAAATAATATAATAATGAAAAACGAAATTCAAAAAGAGTTCTAGTCAAAACTAGAGTCCTAGTCAAAACTAATTAATATTAATGGGCTAGACATCTTGTATTTGAAATACTATTCACGTCCTCTAGCTTCAATGGGCTCTTTAAGCATCAACTTGGGCTTGAATAAGCATGATTAAGGCTCTATTTGCTTCCTCAATGCATGCACTAACATTATGGGCTTCTAATTCAGCAAATTGAAGCCCAATTGCTCTTTGTAGACGCTTAACTTTTCCTCTTGTCATTGGGCTTCCACTTGGACTTCCACTTTTGCATATTTAAAGAGATGTTGATCAAATATAGATCTTGGGCTCTAAACTTGGGCCGACGTCCAACATAGGTATTATTTTGAACTCTTTGAGATTTTTGGACATATACTAGTACAATTTAGGCCTCTTGAGCTCTATGAAGTTCTTGATGGATGAGGGTTTCTCGAACTTGTTGTGCTCCAATGAGTATGCCTACTGATATTGTATCAATTATCATGAGGGAATTCAAGGTTTCTAATGGAGACAACCTTGGAGAGCTTGAACGAGAACAACAATATGAGCCGGTGCAATCAACTAGGAAGATTAAGGAGCCGTTGCGAGGCTTAGGAAGATCGGTGACAAGATCAAGAGCTAAAGTGATGAAAGAAGCCTTGAATGGAGGAATACATAAATTAATAGAGATGGAGGACTTATACTTAGCTGAATTTGAAGCTAAAAGGAGTAGAGAAGGCGTTCACATGTTGTGCCTAATCAATGGACCAGATTCAAGCTAGAAGATCTTGTGGCTGAGATTAGTTCAAAAAGTCATGTGCCATCCATGCATTGTTTTAAGCGTCCTCTTGGCTGATTATTTAATTTATTTTATTTACTTTATATGAATAAAAAAGGTACCACCTTGATTATATTATTTAGATTGTTAGTTTCCTATTTTATCATGTAATGTGGTTGCCACCTAGATTGAGTTTAATTGAGTAGAATTATCTTTACAGACTTGGATATTTTACTTTTCTGTATTTTATGTGATGCAAGACCCACTAGGAACATGCCCTAGAGAACCTTCAACAATTTGAAACTATGCCCGGGACCGGCTAGAAACAAGATTGTTGGTCAAAGGAAAAACCCTAAGAGAACTTGTCTCTTAGAACCCTAGCCTCAAGACGCCACAAAGGAAGACCAATCATTTGATAAGTCACGTGTACTCTCAGAGAACACAAAGAAGCAAAAGCCTCACAAAGTATTGAATAATACTCAAATTTATTCATTCATTCATGATTCAAAATAGAGTACAATAGGGAGCCTTTTATAGGCAAAGTTTCTAAAAGACTTAAAATCCTACTAAAACTATAACTCTTAAAATCTAATTAGAAATATTTTAAACAATGCCTAAAATCAAGAAATAAGATTAAGATATTAATTTTAACTTAATCTCCTAGATAAGCTCCTTGACTAAGTCCAAAAAAATAATATAATAATAAAAAAACGAAATTCAAAAAGAGTTCTAGTCAAAACTAGAGTCCTAGTCAAAACTAATTAATATTAATGGGCTGAACATCTTGTATTTGAAATACTATTCACGTCCTCTAGCTTCAATGGACTCTTTAAGCATCAACTTGGGCTTGAATAAGCATGATTAAGGCTCTATTTGCTTCCTCAATGCATGCACTAACATTATGGGCTTCTAATTCAGCAAATTAAAGCCCAATTGCTCTTTGTAGACGCTTAACTCTTCCTTTTGTCATTGGGCCATCTATCATCAAGTCTTTTTCCACACGAGCATCCTTCCTCACATGAGTCTGGTTCATATTACTTAGTGTTATTGCATCATTATGTGCCATTTAGGAGGGATTAATATTCATATTATGAATACCTAAAATACCCTCAGATATTGCACTACTTTTAAGAATTTATAGTAATTTTGTTTAGCTAGGGTTTTACTTTTCTTTGAAGACTATCTTGTATACCACTTTAGAGGCAGAAGATGAATGAATGAAAATTTCAGAATTCTTGTGAGTTGTTGTTGCTTTCTTAACTGCTAGAAAGAATTAAAGATTCTTCAAGGGTGGTCTACCTTGTGGCATCTCATGGCTAGGGTGAAAGAGACTAGTTCTCTTAAAGTCTAGTCCTCCCAAGACCAACTATCCTATTTCTTTCTCCTTCTTTGTGTTATTTTTGTTTCCTCCCTTTTTTTTGTGATTCTGATTTGTGTTTCTTTTGTGTGCTTGTCTTGACAATTGCATGATCCAGTATTGAGTTGAATCTGAGAGGACATCTTGGACGGGTTCCAATAGATGGCCTCCATAAGTTTCTTAATTAAAATAAGAGTTAAGGAATCTTCACCAGGACTTGGACCTTCCCCGTCACGACTAAATTGATTATTAGTGTTGGGATTCTTGGAATACACATAGTGGAATTAAAAAAAATGAATTTGAATCCCTCCCATGAATCTGTTAATGTCATTTAAATAGAGTAAAATTACAAACTTTTACCTTTGATGCATGATTCTTTAGACTTTTTTCTACTGTTGGATCTCAGGAACTGATGCTTCAAACTAGTTCCCTTTACTAGTATCCACATGAACGATCAATGCAACTCAAATAGCGTGCTAGCACTACTGCAGATGAATTTCCATATGTTCAAGAAGAGAAAAAATTCTTCTTTTTCTCTCTCTAAGCTCCATACGTTTTCTCTCTCTAAGTGTCTGGATGCTTTCTCTCTCTAGGGTGGGAGGTGGATCTCTTAAAAAAATCATTATCCTACTAGAAAATCCTACCCTCTTTATTTATAGAGGTGTGTTATATTAGGGTTTTAAGTAGATATTATTAATTTAAATACATTATTTAAATTAATCCAAATTATAATTAAATAGATTAGTTTAAATTTAAATCTATCTTATAGAATAAATTTAAACTAACTACTTAATCTAAATCTAGAACCAAATTTAAATTTAATTTATATATAGATTAAATTCAAATTATCACATTAGTTTAAATTTAAATCTATCATATATAATTAAATTTAAAACTAACTCATTTAAATTAATTAGATGATATATATATTTCGAAATATACAATATATCAAACATATATATTTTTTGAATTTTATAAATATATATCAAATATATTTATAATATTTCTCCACCCTAAATTGAATGTTACATTCATTGAATCTAAACATATTTTTAGATTCAATGAATCTGGACATTTTAGCTTAAGTTGGTCCATTCTTGTGTTCGACCCTGTAGGCCCATATGATGTTGGCAGTGGGCCAATAACGCTATTCTACCTATAAGTCACAAATGGCTTTTAGCAAGACATTATGACTACCCAAATCATATGAGGATCGGTGATCCGATGCAACCTATCATACAACCATGTCACAACCCTTTTATCACACGATATCTACGTCAAGTATGAGGCATGGAAATGTCATCCTTATTTTACTCAACTGTCACTTTCTTTCTCAATCTCTAAGTAGACTGACAGAATAAATGAAAAATCCTTTTATCCAAGCATGACCATGCATTTTTTAGTGTCACTCATCGAGTAAGACCACTCATCTTCCTCTACATGAATTCTACTATGTCTGATCATAGTCTTTATGATCACCTAGTTAAAGGTGACTTTTGACTATGTCAAAGCACAGGGCTCCTCATGTAGGAATCCATAGTGATCTCAAGTCTGAGGGTTCAGTGATACGGTTATATATGAGATACACTTATGACTTAATCCATATAGTTATCTTATGACGGGTTGATATAGTACCCTATTTCCCAACAAGTACCTATGATTTTGATTTGTATCTTCATACATGATTAATACATAATCATCATCAAAATCATACCAACCTTAGTGTATCATCATTCCCACAAAGATGATCGACTAGGGATATTTAGGATAATCAATATGATTTATCCAAGGATATTATTATTATTATAGTAAACATGCAAATAATATAATAAATGTAATAGAAGAGAAACTCCTTTTTCTTAATAAAATACAATATTCATAATACAATGATTGGCCTAGGCCACAATCTCCAACAACTAGAACCTAAAAATCTAGTTTGGAGACTCTTGCCATGACTTAGTATACCCGCGCTGTGCCGTAATGGCTATTGGAACTCAAAATTAAAATTTTGCATCTTGCTCTATGACCCAGGTTTTTCGCGCCATGACATAGGTGCTTTCGGGAACCTATTATTCAAATTCTCACGATTCTTGCTATGGCAAGTTGGGCATCTCGTCGTGGCATGCCTATGTGGCGCTGTAGTGAGAGAGCCTCTTAGAACTCTCTAAGCTTGCCTCCCAATGCTTGTCACAGTGAGCTTCTCTTGCACTATGGCAAGTTGCTCTCTGTTACCTTCCCGGGTGAAAATCATGGACTTAAGCCGTGGCACCACTAGCTTCTGAAACTCCCTTGGCCTCGACTTAAGTGGTTATTGCTACAGCTCTACCTTCTTCTACATCTAAACTCTCTAAATTTTGTCTTACTCATATCGGGCCTCCTTCTAGCAATATCTTAAGGTCATTTTACCTTAATTTGTAAGGTTCTAATAGCATCCTACTATCCAAATTACTCAGTATACCAATTTTAATTAAATTCAAAACTTAGAGGGTTTTCTTTACCTATCCATTTACCATATCATGTAACCATTATTGCAAGCAAACCATAACATCAAACACTAATACACAAACGCCTCATGGCTGAGTTCAAAGCCATTATCGCCTGTATATTACAAGTTTTCCAATAATCTAAAGTATTCCTCTCTTACTTTTCTTTATCTTCTTTATTTTTGTAGGACACTCGAGGAAAAAAGAACTCTTTCTCTACTTCATCCTGGGGTCACTTTACATTACTCGACTATTTTTATTTCAAGCACTATCATGCCAAAAAGGATATCTATGCCAAGGACAAGTGTGTTTTCTCAAGTACATCAACTCAATATTTATTCTTAATCTATTATGTCCTTGACTTGAACACCATCATATATTCTCTCTTTTACCTTTACTATCTTTTACTTAGGTAAAAATATATTCTACTATTGATTGTCCCTCTTGTTAATTAGTGTTTCTTTACACTCAAGAGTACCTGCATTTTTCCTGGGTTCCTCTACTTGTTCACTCTCTATAACATCAAAGGGGTCTACTTTCTCTCATACTCTTGCTTTGCTCTTAACTAGACCATCCTTTTGTAGGAAAATTCTATTTCACGAAATCCCAGGAATTACATTCTATGGCACTCTTAGCTTACATTCTTTCTCTAGATAATGCAAAGACTTACCTTCTAAGGTGGTCTCTAGCTCCCTCGAGATTCCCTAAGGGTACTAAGGCACTCACTATTTGTCTCAACTCATTTCTATGTTCAAATCAAAGTTAAACTTTCTCTCTGTTTAATCTCTTACTCTCATCCCCAGGAGCACAGTATACTGATTTTTGGGTTTTACTAACCCAATCTAGGATATGTACTCTCAATGTCTGGATTCTACCTTACTAAAGACTTATGCTCCAATGGGTGCCCTCATTACTCATGCGCCTTAACCCTATATTATTATTCTCATATTAGGGAGCTCATCTGACTAACTATTAGATCCCTGTCTGCTTACTTTTCTAGGCTCAGTCTACTCATTTAGTCATTACTAAAGTGAAGGTATCTCTTATGTAGCTAGTTTCTTAGCTATTCCTCACTTCCCTTATCACTGTACTCTATAATTTTGGGGGGTCTATCTAGAAAAATTTGCTAACCACTATTGAGTGGCCTCCCAATTCAAGATATCTTATCTTCCCTTTCTCAATCTAGGGAGACTTTCACTGATCTTTCAATCAAATTAATTTCTCCTTTTACACTGTACTCTCTTCTACACATCTTATCTGGATGATGCTACTGGTCACTTTTCTTAAGCTTTAGCTCATACTTGGTCTGAACTACCTATCTCACCAAACTGGTAGCTTACAATAAGCCCCATTATTTCATATAGGCTTACAATAATTTAGTACATTTTAAACTGTTCTTATTCTCTTCTGACTCTGTCACTAGGCTAATCATACTCATCTTTAGGTGTGGTGTGAACCCACTAGGAGTCAAGTCTCCTTGAACCTACAACCGATCTCAAATATACACACCCCAAGAAAGCTAAATCAAGTCTGAACGATCCACTTAGAACCCCTGAATACGAAGAGACAAGGACCCCGAGTGTTAGAAGACGCCACAAGGTTGATCAAGCCTTGATAAGTCTACAAGTTCAATGAAAAACCCTAGAGAGCACTCCTCTCAAGTCTGGGATTTCCAGAAAATACAATTTTTATTCATCCAAATCTTGTTACAATGGGAGGCAGAGTACAATTATATAGTGTGTAAGTCAAATCTGCCTTCAATGCTCATAGAAAAGGAAAACTAGGGAAATTAATGGCAAATATCCTAATTAATGACCTATGCAATCAGAATTATAAAAGTCAAATTCTCTTAAAGACTAAAAAGGAAATAAATCCCCCTAAATAAGCTAAATTCGTCCAAATGCATTAGGGTTCTACAAATCAGCTTATTAAGCCCAAAATGGCATTATTTAGCCCTAAATGAGCCCACCAATGGATGGTCCATGGTTCAAGTACTTCAATTTATAATGTTTTGGCCCAATTTAGCCTTAGCAGCTCCATCTTCAGCCCATATGATGTTGAGGACGTCCACATTAGAAATGTTTGGATCTTGCTTAACTTTTGTTGCTTCAATTGCTATTTGCTTAGTCCAGGTCTCTTGGACAAGTCCACTTAAGGCTTCTCTCATTCTTTTAGCTCGTGCTCTTGTCATTGGGCCACTTGGAATTTGTAGAGGATCATTCCAAGTATTTGAGACAGCTTGCTCCCTTTGATGGATCGCATCATCCCCTCTCTCCTCAAAAGGACTCGTCCTCGAATCATCACCTACATCATAAGGAGATAAATCAGCAACATTAAAAGTAGCACTAACATTATACTCACCTGGTAGATCTATCTTATAAGCATTATCATTGATTTTCTCAAGGACTTGAAATGGTCCATCCACTCTTGGAGCTAATTTAGATTTCCTTTGTGCCGGAAACCTCTCTTTTCTCATATGCACCCATACCCAATCACCAGATTCAAAAGTGACATGCCTTCTCCCTTTGTTTGCCTTGGATGCATATTGCTCATTCTTCTTTTCAATCTGCAATTTAATTTTTGTATAAAGTTGCTTAACCACCTCAGCTTTCTTTTTGCCATCAAGGCTTGCTCTCTCATTAATGGGCAATGGTAACAAATCCAAAAGGGTTAGTGGATTAAAACCATAAACAATTTCAAAAGGAGAATAATCAGTAGATAAATGCACACTTCTATTATATGCAAATTCAATGAATGACAAGCAATCCTCCCAATTTTTCAAATTTGTTTGGATGATGGTCCTAAGCAATTGAGTTAAGGTTCTATTAACAACTTCAGTTTGACCATCAGTATGTGGATGACAAGCTGTAGAAAATAATAACTTAGTTCCAAGCTTTCCCCACAAAACTCTCCAAAAATGACTCAAAAATTTTGCATCCCTATTTGAGACAATACTTTTAGGAACACCATGAAGCCTCACAATTTCTTTAAAGAACAAATCAGCAATATAAATAGCATCATCAGTTTTATGGCATGCAATAAAATGTGCCATTTTTGAAAATCTATCAACAACCACAAATATTGAATCCATTCCTCTTTTTGACCTAGGTAATCCCAAAATAAAATCCATTGAAATGTCTACCCAAGGTTCACTAGGTACAGGTAATGGAGTGTACAAACCATGTGGTAAGACTCTAGACTTAGCCCTTTTACATGTTATGCATCTGCCACAAATCCTTTCCACATCACGCTTCATTTTAGGCCAAAAGAAATGTTCATGCAAAACATCTAATGTCTTTTTCACACCAAAATGTCCCATTAGTCCTCCCCCATGTGCTTCCCTCACAAGCAATTCACGCATAGAGCATTGAGGCATACATAATTTATTTTCTCTGAACAAAAATCCATCAAGCTTATAGAATTTTCCGAAGGCTCCTTTTTCACAAGCAACAATTATTTCAGCAAAATCACTATCATTGGCATACAAATCCTTGACATATTCAAAACTAAGCAATCTTGCATTCAGAGAAGTGAGAAGAATATACCTTCTAGATAATGCATCTGCAACCACATTCTCTTTACCTTTCTTGTATTTGATCACATATGGAAAAGGCTCGATGAACTCCATCCATCTAGCGTGTCTTTTGTTCAGCTTACCTTGACCTTTAATGTACTTCAAAGATTGATGATCTGTATGAATCACAAATTGTTTAGCCCAAAGGTAGTATTGCCAAGTCTCTAATGCTCTCACAAGTGCATAAAGCTCCTCGTCTTAAGTTGGGTAGATCAAGGTGGCACCGTTCAGCTTTTCACTGAAATAAGCAATTGACCGCTCTTCCTGCATCAGAATAGCTCCTATCCCTACTCCTGAGGCATCACACTCAATCTTAAAAGTTTTGTTAAAATCAGATGATGTGAGACTCCGTAGAAACCCGTTCTAGGAACCCCAAATTTCACGGATCAGTGATCAAATTTTGGCATGCAGCACAAGAACAAATAATATGGACAATAAGCAACAAAGAACAAAGAACAAAGAACAAAGAACAAAGAAAAGGAACAAAGAAGAAGAAGAAGAAGAAGAGATGTTGGTCAATGGAATTAAACCCTAAGAGAACCCGTCTCTTAGAACCCTAATCCGGGACGCCACAAAGGAAACCACTCCTTTGATAAGTCAAATATTTTCTCCAGCACACAAAGGCCACAAGAGAAACCTCACAAATCAGAAATAATTCTGAAAAGATAATTCATTCAATCTGCCATTCTTGGAGTACAAGTGGGCCTTATATAGGCATTTGAAAAATAAAAACCTAAACAGAATAATTGCTAGGTTACATAAAATAAATTTAAATCTAAACAAATTCAGCAAGAATGGTGCATAAAAATCTGAAACAGCAACAATCAAATTAAAACAAAATAAAACTAAGAAAATTTTGTGGAAAATGGCTAGACTCCTTCAATTAGGCTCCCTTTGGGCTTGGGCTAGCATCTTGTAGAAATGAAATAATCTTTATGCCAATTTGTTCATTTTGGGCTTCATATTCAGCTAAGACTATAGGCTCCAAGTCTATTAGTTTTTGGATCACTCTATTCAAGGCCTCCTTCATAGCTTTGGCTCTTGATCTTGTGCATGGGCCTCCCATACCTTGCAATGGATCTTTAGTTGGCCATCTTTTAGAGTCACGTCCAGCCCTTTTGTTTCCAAGCTCTTGATTTTGTTCAAGCTTCTTCAAATCTCCTATCTCACCTCCATCATTCCCTCCCTCCTAAAAAGGATTTGTCCTCGAATCTGCAATATCAAAAAGAGAAAGGTCAGCCACATTGAAAGTTGCGCTTACATTTCCATAAGAACTAGGTAAATCAATTTTATATGCATTATCATTTATTCTTTCCAACACTTGGAAAGGACCATCGCCTCTTGGGTGTAATTTAGACTTCCTTTGTTCAGGAAACCTTTCTTTCCTCAAATGAACCCACACCCAATCTCCTGGTTCAAAGATAACCTTCCTTCGGCCTTTATTAGCTTGTTGAGCATATTGCTCATTCTTGCGCTCAATGTTCGCCTTAACCTTAGCATGAAAATCCTGCACAAACTTAACTTTCTTTGCACCTTCAAGGTTAGCAAACTCATTACAAGGCAAAGGAAGTAGATCTAAGGGAGTCAAAGGATTAAAACCATATACAATCTCAAAAGGAGAAAACTCAGTTGTAGAATGCAATGCACGATTATATGCAAACTCAATGTGAGGCAAACACTTTTCCCAATTCTTTAAATTTGTTTGAATTACAACACGCAATAAGGAAGAAAGTGTTCGATTCACCACTTCGGTTTGTCCATCCGTTTGAGGATGTGCAACCGTAGAAAACACAAGTTTTGTACCCAACTTAGCCCACAAAGTTTTCCAAAAGTGACTAACAAATTTAACATCACGGTCACTCATAATAGATCGAGGCAAACCATGCAATCTAACAATCTCCTTGAAAAACAAATCAGAAATATGGACAGCATCATTTGATAGGCTCAGTGTGAGAAGTGACTAACAATCTCCTTCTAGTAATGATGGCCTAAGCTGAATATGATAGGCTCAGTGTGAGAAGTTTAGAGAGGAGAAAAAGAAAAGCCCAATAGTAGCAATTTACAGTGAGCCTATATGAGCTAATTAGACCTTTAGTAAGCTACAGCCTTAGTAAGATAAGTATCTAAGGCTGAGCATAAATTGATACTTAAGAGAAGCAATAAATAGAGTTTTGCAGGTAAGATGAGATAGATATGGAAAGAGAACCTTAGTCTAAAGAGGAAATAATTCAGAATAGAAATTAAATGAAGGTCCTCTTTAGACTGATGAGAGGAAATTAAGATATAACGAGTTAGGGAAACCACCTAGTAGTGGTTAGTAAAATTCCTAGAGGTTAAACCTTTAATTAGTAAGTATAGAAATCCAAGAAAGTAAGGAAAAGTTGAGAAGCTAACACACAGAAAGAGATGTCCTCACTTTATTAGTGACTAAATGGAAGTCAATAAAATGAGTACGAAAAGGGTAGATAGATAAAGGTTCAGTAGCTAACCAGATAAGCTTCCCTGATATAAGATGGATGTAACATAAAAGCACATGAATAGTAAGAGCACTGAATGGAGTATAAAAATTTCTAGTAATATAGAGTCAAGACATCAAAAGTGTATGTCCTGAATTGGGTTAGTAAAACCCTAGAATGAGTAGACTATGTTCCTAAAGATGGAAATGAAAAGCTTAAGTACAAAGAGAGTACCCAGCTCCTAATCAGTATATAGAAATGAGCTGAGGTAAGTGGCTAGTGCTTCAGTGCTCCCAGAAAAGCTGGAGAAAGTCAAAAGCCACCTGAAATGGTGAGGTCTAATATTATACAAAGAAGAAAGGAAAGCCAAGAACTATACAAAAGATAAGCCTCAGGGTTCACATCAGATAAAATTTCTTACAGAGGAACAGTCTAATTGAGAATGCAGTGCTAGAATGAGAGAAATTAGACCTTCCCCATTTTATAGAAAGTGAACAAGTAGAGGTGAACCCATAAAAGAATAAAAATGCTTTTGAGCATAGAGAAACAGAAAAATAGCAGAGGAATAAATGAGTATTAGATGAACCTTTTTCCTTGGAATAAACGGGATAGTAAAAGAGAAAGCATGAGTGATGAATGCCATTTTTATACATATTAGTTCCTTTAAACTTAGGCATTTTAATAATGAATTAAGGCTTAAAGGGTTTTATGATAGAGTACCACGGAGCTTCAATGACCATCTTCAAAGAGACCATGCATGGCGTAACCATCAAGGAAAGCTTGGGCAAGTTGCTGAACGTGAGCATCAATTTTCAGACCAAACCCGGAATAATTAGTTTCTATTTTAATGATTTGAATAAGGCCATGTGGTCAATTAAGTTTTTAGAAAGTTTTATTTCCTTATTATTTCATAATTGTTTGTTTCCACTTCTTTTCCACTTCTTTTATTTCCTTATCTTTGTTTCCACTTCTAAGGGACGAGTTCTCTTAGGGTCTTACCCACTTGACCAACTATCTTTGTTTATACGTGTTCTTATTCTTTACTAGTATTTTTGTCTTCTATTTGCGTGATTGTGTTCTTGAATCTTGCACGATCCGGGTTATGTTGTCAAAAAGAAGGTTCCTAGGACTTATTCTTACGAGGTCTCTCATCATTTTATTTAGAGGATATTTGAGTTTACTGACCATTTCTGTACTATAGGAATTAATTTGCAAAATTTATGGAATTTTAGTGCATAAACCCTTTTAAATGAATTTTGTGAATATTCCTACTTAAATTTCTCTCATTCTTTTTGTGCAGACTTTAGACAATTTAAATCTAAATGTTGGAGGAAACATGTAAGAATAATTGGGGAAGAAAAATGCCATGGCCTACTTCATCATTAGTGCATTCACTCTCCCCCATTCTCACATGGCCCCTCACTAGATACATTCATGGATGGATTCACCTCATGTAACTCTCTTCCTCACTTGATTCTTGCATGGAAACTACACTACATACGTTCTTACATGTAGCCACCCACTCACATTTGAAGCCTACCAGTTATACATTCATCTACATCACACACAACCATGGGTTGGGAGGTCCATGAGAGGTGAAAGAGCGGTCAGCCACTTGTACGTCTAATAGCTCACATGCACACACTAACACTTATCCAGCTCCTTGTTCACATGCATGAAGCCACAAACATCCCACGTAGGCTGTAATATCCAGTTCTCTGAAAATGAGAAAAAATGCGAAAAACGTAACATATGATTTCTCCATAAATAAACAAAATTTATCAGATACAAAAGCAAGTCCCTCTAAATGGCTTAGTTAAGGTCCTAAAAAATTTAGGAAGCATTCTAAACTCCTAAAAATGATAATCCCAGGCTCAGACGGAAAGAAAAATGGAGCTAGAATAAAGAAACGAAATGTAACCAAAGATTAACGAAACGTAAGGGCATTTTCATCATTTTGAGCAAATTTTAGAATTTTCATAGAAGGTCCTTTTAAATGAAAATTTTGAGTTCTCCAAGGTTCTCAGAGTCCCTGAAAACCATGGGAAGCCATGGGACAGCTAAAGCTCCTCCGGTGGATGTTTTCCAATGTCAGTTGACTCAAACTTTAACCAGTTCGTTCGGGAAGGTTTTAAATCCAATTTGAATAAAACTAAAGGCATTTTATGAATTAGAGAACCTAAATTTTATGATGGAAAAGATGGGTCTAAAAAAGGAGTTAAAATAAGCCTAAACGGAGCAAACAGGCATGTAGGGGCAAAATGGTCATTTTAAAAAATTGTAAAAGAAGCTTCTTAAGTAAGATTACACTTCATCACCTTCTCTAAGCTTCCATTTGCAGAAAAATGGGTAGCAATGGCGTGACATTAATAGGGGAGAGAGAGAAGAAGTTTAAGCTTCCATTTAAGTAAGCAAACGGCCTCGTTTCATCCCGAGCTAGTTAGGAAAGTTGTTCCTTTCTCTAAGAGCTCTTTAATGGTAGTTTTCTTTTCTTGAAAAGTTAAAGATTCAGGTATAACCCAAGCTAAAAAGGAACTCTTTTCAATAAATCAATCGTAGAAAATAATCTACGCAAAGAGAGCTCCATTTTAAGGTAAGACTTCACTTGAAACACTGGCAAAATCTTGTATTTTTAAGCCATTTAAGCTTTGTTCTTGAGAGAGAAAGTGAGGAGGAGAGTTTTTCTTTATGTGTTCTTGATGGAACAAAGGTTATAGAGTGTAAGGATTAAGAATATACAACTAGAATTGAAAAAGGAGCTTTAGAACACAAGTTATGGAATTTAGGGTTTTTATTGCACTTTGAACTCTACCATGAACCCTATCCATATTTTATGATGTTTAAGTGTTCATATGAGTTCCTAAAATACCAAGAGAGCTTTTTAAATGATTCTCCCATCAAAGGAAGCAAAGAAACTCCAACGATGCCAAGAAGAGTATATGCTTTAGCCTAGAGTAGAAATGGCACCTAGGGATAGTTTTAATTTGTTCTCAGCTTATTTTTGAGTCATGTATGATGGAAGAGTATGAGAGGAAGCCTTGAAAAAAATTTTAGAAATCATAGAAAGCGAGATGGCATTGTATGTTCCATATTATGGCTTAAAGAAGCAGCACCTAGCTAGACTCCTTGATTTAATTGTGTGATAACTCCAAGAGGTTTAAATGAAGTCAAGAATCATAAATGAATAGATAGAATGGAGCTAGGGTGATGTTTTGAGTGGCTCGTCGCACAACCCTCAAAATAATACTAGGTTGATAAAATATGTAGCTAATGGCACAACTTAGGTCATCTCCCTTGGAATTGGAGTTTAATGTCTAATTGAGTTTTCCAAATATTAAAAGACTCTAAAAATTCCTAAACTAAGGGGGTTTTAATTGAATTAAACTAACCTAAATCTAAATTGAATTAAAATTCCTAAATTCTACCTAATTGGGTGAATTATGGGTGAAAGATGGGCTTGTGACTAGCTTTAGATTCATCCCTTGGTATCCACTATCCTTATCCTAATCTAATTGGGATTAATTCTGGCCTAAGAGTTCCTAATTGTGTTCATAACAAATTATCTTAGTTAACCACTCAAGATACAAGAGATTAACGATCTAACGTTGAATTGAGACCTCAATTCCTCATTAAATTGTCAAATCTTGTCTTTAAGATCTTGAACACTAAATTTGATTGATTAACTAATTGATTAGCCTCTGAATCATCCTAAATATTTAATTAACCAACTAAACATTAAGGAATCCTCACATTAAACGTTCAAACAAATAATCTCACTCATGTATTTATCGAACACCTTCGAAGCATACATGGGAAATTAGATAATATTGAAATTAATCAGATCAATTAATCAACAAAAAGGTTTCCTAATTAGTGTCTAACCAGCCACTAATTATAATTACACAAATTCTCTATCAAATATAACTTAACCAAGACAATAAATGAAAGAGAAAAAAGTGTAGGAAAAATAGAGAAATTCTTAGCCAAAAACTCTATGTTCATCCATGGATTCAAGCTTCTCCAAGGTCTTCTTCCTTGCTAGCCTCAAGATGGATTAGAATTTCATGGGATGGTGGATGATGGAATGGAGTGGAGGTTGAATGATTGGATGGAATGGATGAATGAAGAGGTGAATGGAATGCAGCGAATGAATGAATGAATGGTGTGTATATATAGGTGAGGATTTGCAAAAATATAGAGACGTGGATGACTTGTACTGTGCGAATGGATGAGGGTATGAATTGAATGAAGGAGGCGTGCTGAATGAAGCTTCTATCTCCTTTAAAATTCACGTGCTTATCTTCGTTTTGCTTCATGTGTTAACTAATGCATCTTTTACTTGATTTTTTATTCACTCCATGCAATGCATTATTTCCAATTCCCTGAAGCTACTTTATGCATATAAGAGGTGGGCCCCATTTCATTCCCATGTTGAATATAATATTAAAATTCATGTCCCACGTAGCTTTTTTTCATCTTATGTTTTCAGCTCCTGCATTTTCCTTCTTATATCATGTTCCCAGCTGCTGTTCCAGCTCATTAATATCTCACGTGCTCAGCTCATGCATCGTGCTCTGTTTTCAGCCATGTTTCTTAACTTGTAGCTAGTTCGAACCTTCTCTTAATACCACATGATGCTTCTGCATGTTACAGCTGCTTCTTTACTTTGCTTTTTACGTCCCATGCAGCTGCTTTTCGTATCTTTGAAGCTCACCCAGCCAGCTTTCCTCTTCGTGTGCTCAACCCAGCTTCATCTGTTGCCTCCAATCCAGTAGCTGTGCATGCAATATTTATGATGTGGCTGTTTTACATGAGCTTCTTTATTCGAACTTCTATTCTTCGAGAAGCCTTCCCACTTATTGCATCATCTTCATTGCATTTCCTACGTTGTTCTTCAGCTCAAAGCTTCCTTCTTTCCAGCGTTTTCTGCGTGAAGTCCAACAGAGTGAATGGATGAATTAGTCATTCATCTCTGCCTCCATTTTCAGCGTCTCCCATCGTCTTGCTCTCATCCCAGCTTTGTACCTGTGGCTTTTCTGCTCAAGTATGTTCTTTTCATGCAGCTCTCCAAAACAGAGGCTCCTTTGAAGTATTTTTCTTCACACATTTTGCACACCAAAACAGTAGCTTTGCCTTCTTCATTCCTTCAAAACTTCGAATGAGTGTGCTGCTGTTTGCATGAGCACTCAAGCCTCCTTCTTAGCATTATTATTCACGTGCCTAGCCTCTTCTTGAGTTCTTGCTTTTCTTCAATTTAGTTTTCTATTCAAAACTCCAATTACATATTAAAATTCTGCACAAAGAAGTGAGAAAAATCAAATAGGAATATTCACAAAAGTTATTTAAGATAAATTTAAGCATTAAAAACTAATAATTTGCAAATAAATTCCTAAAATATAGAAATGACCACTTAAAATAAAATCTTATCTAATTGAAGTCTTAGAGCCATATTTAATCATTAAAATGCCTAAGTTAGGAGGAAAAGAAGATATAAAAATAGCATTTATCATGTTTCTTAAGGTTGCTTTATTAAGTGCATTATGGAACCATAAAAGAGCCTTTTGAGTCACCTAGCTTTTCTAGTGATTGTGTCGCTTTAGAATGTAATTCAAGAGTATAATTAGCTTCCATATGATGCGTCTAGGCTAAGAGAAATGATCTCCACCTTCTTGGGTGTGTCCAAGGGAGAGAACTCAAGGCTTACGAAAAAAATGTGCAAATGCAAGCAAAGTAGCTCTCTCCACCTTCTCTCATGCATGAATGTGTGCTTACATTGTCTTGAATGTGTAGATGTGTGTTTTAAGCTATGAAAAGTATTCTAACATGAGCTTTTATTTCATGGTGCCATGATGTTACATTATGCTTTCAAATGATATCTAATATGTGTGCTTGGGTTTATTTGAGTGTGGAGAAGCCAAAAACCCTCTAGCCATTGTGAGGATGAGCCAAAAAGCCTTGAAATTGGTTGAGACAAAGTAAAGAGTCTCCCAAAAGTAAGGTTGAGTCAAAAACTCCTTAAAAAAATGGGTGAGGCAAGTCTAAAATCCATAAGTGAATGGGTGAGGCTAATCCACTTACTTGGCTAGCCTATGTATGCTATGTATGACTTGTTTAAATGCCAAGAATATTTCTTGAATGTTCACTTATATTAATATGTCCATGCATGAATTTTCAAGACTTGTGTTGCATACTTTATGTTTGATTGAAAGGGAGATGAGCTATTAGGATTCTTTGAATCTCATTCGCTTCTCTCCAATATTCTAACATGCTAAATGGACCAAGCGAACAAGGTAACGAGAGCAAACAACTTGGAAGATGAGAGTATGACATCAAAATGCATAGGTTTTGCTTCTTTATGGCCATATGAGTGGCAAATGTTGTAATCTATTATTGGGTATGACCTATGACCCCTTGAACATATGTAATTATGCTAATATATCATTCAAAAATGAGAATTTATGATATGTGGATGTTATAATGCAAATTGGACATAGAATGGTAAAACTAGCATTATGGAAATTGGTGTATGGCATGAGGTGAGAGTGTGAGTTTCCAAATTCTAGGTTTGTGCACCTTTGAGACAAGTTTAAATGTCATTTTGGTGTAATCCCATGTCCTCAAGTGGCCACACAAACTTAGAAAGCAAATTTGGACACTTTGATGCTAGTTGAGACCATAAAAATGATCAAACCGGAACCCTATTACACAAATTGACTAAATGGATGAATATTATCATGAAATTTGGCAGACATGTAGAGCTCATTGAGTGATTTTTTGGAAGCTAAAGTGAAAAAAAATCAAAGCTCTATAGAATTAATTATGAATTTTCAAAGTTGGGATTTTTCTGTTGTTTTGGTCCATGTACTGTTTATATGGTTAGTTTTGTATTTTATGTCATCTGATGGTCAAATAATATCCAATGCTTGTGAAATTTTACAAGCATAAACTAGAGATTATAATATTTCTATGGCCACCAAGATCACCTTATTTGGAGGTCTGAGCAGAGAGTTATGAATTTTTGAAATTTACTATTAGTACCAATAGTGCCATTAGGCCTCCAGTATTGTTCCATCATAATTTAATTCCCAGATGGTCTTGGCATGGTCTAGAGATATTTTTTCCTTAAAGTTAACATCTGTAGCTTTTCAGATTGATAGAATTTGAATGATTTGGATTTTGTGGAATTAGTTATGAATTTTCAAAGTTTATGACAATAAGTTGTGATAGTAGCCTAGGCAACTCAGACCTTGGGTGGTTTTTGAATGTCAAACATCTTCTATTTCATGACTTGGGTATATTTTTAGCATAAAGTAGACATCTTTAGATTTCTCTAATGTTAAATAATATATATTTTGACTTTTTTAGAATTAGTTATGATTTTTTCAAAATTTGTGATAGAAAACATGTAATTCTGGCCAAGGCTACACTATGGAATTTTATGTGTTTCTTTGCACAAGTTCTAGGCCACTTCTGGTAATGGATTTGAGTTGTATCTATGTAATTAAATATAAGAATGCATGAGTCCATATGGCTCATGGGACTCTAAAAGAAAAATGTTTGCATAGTGCAACGCAAGAAAACTCATTATTTCATACCATTTTTCCTTGCTTCTTCATGAAATATATGATGTGAGACATGGAGAGAGCATAAGATAAGCTAGAAATCTATGGTGTTACATAGGTAGCTTCTCCACATGATTTCACACACATAGCTCACTTTAATCACGGGTTTACAAATACACACATGCTATAGCATCACTCATAAACACACCATGAGACTAAAACAAATACATGTAAAGGAAAAGGGAGCTAGAGTTGGAGAAAGAAGCATAGAGAGTCTTAGGGGTAGCTCACTTGTTAAGAATGGAGCAGAATAGAGTATGAGCAGAAGAAAAGGTAGTTTCAAGTTTGTGGGAAGAAGAAACTATGTGTTGGGCTGAACAAAGAAGAAACAAATGAAGAAGGTAGAAGCATGATGCTCTATTTTGGTGAAAAGCAATGAGTTTTGGTGTGAAGAAGGCTGGAACAAGGGCAATAATAGAACAAGCATGTAGGAGATTTGAAGAACACAAAATAGAGCCATGCATAGGATTATATCAAGGAGAAGTCTTGGGTCTGGATTGAGAGGAGAAGAATAGTAGAAGCTACGGGCTTAAAGGTCAGGCCTTAGGAGGAAGAAGCTTGAATAGAACACGTGAATTAGTCTCAGGTTGATGGCTTGAGCTAAGATGGAACACAGGTACTAGGAGCCTTCCTTTACACATAGTCATTCAAACTCGAGGAAGCATGAAGAACCAGCCATGAGATAGCTCACTCCAGAACGTGAATAATGTGAGAATGTGAAGCTACGAGCTGTATGACACATGAACAATAAACAAATAGCTGGGAATGAAGAGAAGCTTATGTAGGAAAATTAAAAAGAAAAACCACGTGAGCATAGCACATGAAGCTTGAGTAGCTGATTGTAGAATGCATGAGCAGATTCTAAATGAGCACGTGGTAAAAGCTGGAGTAAGCACATGATTCATTAAAGGAATAAACACACATTGGGCAGAATGTGGTAAAGGGGGGATTAATGTGAAAAATGAAAAAGGAATGAAAGAGGATGGCTGGAGAAGAACGCGAGGAATAAAAACTCGAGGGACATGAACAAAGAAGAGATTGATCCATCGTCCTCTCCACATGACTCATCCTTCCATCAAAATTCCTCTATTCATCTTCTCCATGATAGCTTGAATTTCTCTTGGTAGCTAGCTGAAGATTAGATCTCCCTTGATGCAGATTTGAGCCCCAAGATTGCCTCTCCAAATTGGATAAACTCTCTTCTTTTCATCTTTTAATTTTAGCATTGATTCCTTTATTAATTTGACTAGGTTTAACTTGTTAATTAAGGAATTTAGTGGCTGAAATTTACTGGATTAAATTGAATTGTGGTTTGATTGTTATCTCATACTTGAATGTTAATCTTGATCCTTAAGTGTTTGTAGAAAATCTAGAATTGATGGTTGTACAATTTGCTATTAAATTCCTCTTGTTTTTAGGCCAATTCATGTAATAGTCATTGAATTAAGTGGCTAGAATTTTTGTGTGATTGTTGTGCTTAAGGAACTTATTAATCTAATTGGTTGATTAGCATTTTAAGTGGATTGTTCAGTAGACTTTAGTAAGCATTTTGATGCAAGACCCACTAGGAATATGCCCTAGAGAACCTTCAACAATTCGAAACTATGCCCGGGACCGGCTAGAAACAAGATTGTTGGTCAAAGAAAATACCCTAAGAGAACTTGTCTCTTAGAACCCTAGCCTCAAGACGCCACAAAGGAAGACCAATCCTTTGATAAGTCACGTGAACTTTCAGAGAACACAAAGAAGCAAAAGCCTCTCAAAGTATTGAATAATACTCAAGTTCATTCATTATTCAAAATAGAGTACAATAGGGAGCCTTTTATAGGGAAAGTTTCTAAAAGATTTAAAATCCTACTAAAACTAAAACTCTTAAAATCTAATTAGAAATATTTTAAACAATGCCTAAAATCAAGGAATAAGATTAAGATATTAATTTTAACTTAATCTCCTAGATAAGCTCCTTGACCAAGTCTAAAAAATAATATAATAATGAAAAACGAAATTCAAAAAGAGTTCTAGTCAAAACTAGAGTCCTAGTCAAAACTAATTAATATTAATAGGCTGGACATCTTGTATTTGAAATACTATTCACGTCCTCTAGCTTCAATGGGCTCTTTAAGCATCAACTTGGGCTTGAATAAGCATGATTAAGGCTCTATTTGCTTCCTCAATGCATGCACTAACATTATGGGCTTCTAATTCAGCAAATTGAAGCCCAATTGCTCTTTGTAGACGCTTAACTCTTCCTCTTATCATTGGGCCATCTATTATCAAGTCTTTTTCCACACGAGCATCCTTCCTTACATGAGTCTGGTTCATATTACTTGGTGTTATTGCATCACATTTAGGTTCTGTTTTAGTGTGTTCTTATTCCTAACTTAATTGATTAATTATTCAAGGTTTCTCGTGATTGCAAAGTCCTTTAATCATTAGTGAATTGAGCCTTGAATGGTAATTCAAGAGATTTTATAAAGAATACACTAAGAAGCAAGGGTTTAATTTCAATTTTGGTACATTAAAAAGAGAGCAAGGATAATTAAATTCTAGGGAGTCCATCTAAAGGCCAGTTATCACACTTTCCTAGTTGTTAACTACACTTATTCTTATGCTTTTAGTTTTTGTTACTTTTCTTTAATTCAATCAAAATTCAATAACTCAAAACCTCCTAAACAATTTTCATTTAATGTTACTTGAAAAACTCTTTCACAAATAATTAGAGGCAAAAACTTCTTAAGAAATGACATAGGTTGCACCATTAGCTACAAGCCCCTTTCTAATCTAGTTTTATTTGAGGTTGCATGACACAATTGTCAAAGTGATGACGTCAAAGCCAAGAATATAGTAAATTAAGAATAGATGTAGACTTGACATGGATCAATGCGTAAGAAAGCATGATTGTCCTTGGCATAGATGTCCATAAAGTACAAGGTAATGCCTTAAATAGAGATAACTGGGCAACATGAAGAAACCTCGGGATGGAGCAGATAATTTTGTAAGAAATTAGAGGAAGAGTCCTCTTTTCCTCGAGTGTCATATGAAATAAAGGCAACTAAAGAAAAGTAATAGAGGGGTACTTTAGATTATTGAAAAACTTATAATATACTAGCGATAGTAGCCTTGAGCTCGATCATGATGCGCCAATGTATTAGTAATTGATGCTATGGTTTGCTTGTAATGATGGTTACATGATATTAAGTCTGGCCAACTCAGTAGTAATGTGACTTGAGGTTGTGGCAAATAATCGCATCAACCATAAAAAGTATCATGATAATTGAAGAGTATCCCTGTGAGTTAAATCAAGAGATAAGCTAGAGAAAAGAAATTAAGGGTTTCCAATTATGTGAGAATAGTAAGAAAAGTATGAAAAAGGAATCCCCAGTAAAATAATGATGTAGAAGGGAATGTGCTAATAGTATTAGAGAGTTAAAAGTCAGATAGCATGAGTTTAGTATGCATAGTAGGAGTCCCTTATGATATAATTGAATGTAATGAAAAGGGACTAGCATATGATCTCTATTCTACAAAAGATGTCAAATACATGTGATGTGTAAGATGCCCGGTGCTAAAGGCACTTGAAAGCTTAACATGGGTATAGTTAGAAATTGTAGGATATGAGAGGAAACATAGAATGAGTACAGATAAAGTAAACAAGTCAATAAGAGTAAAGAAAGGAAGAAGCCTGAGTGAAAAAGCTTGAAGTGGGCACTTGAGGATCCCATCAAGAGTAGTAAGTCAAAGTTAGAGTACTCTTAAGTATTAGTATAATGGGATCACAAAGAGATAGAAGATATAGAACCCACTTCACATGAAGAGCATAGCAAATATTTGAGTTAGCCTTAGAGATTTTAGGTGATCATTATTAGACTTAGTGAGCATGTGCTTTATAGTTAAATATAGTGATCTTAGACTTTGATGTCTCCTAAAGATGGGTCACAGTAGACTTAGGGGTTGCAGTAGATCCCACAGAGTTACAAAGAGCCCACACTTATAGCATAGCAAATCTTTGGGGAGATGATGGCCTAAGATAGTTTTTACAGAGTAACTAGTTTCAGAGACCAATATAATTTCAGATAGTTTTTGTCTTAAAGACTAGAGATCTCCTAAGTCTAGTAAACTATTGCCACAGAGATATTTAGGCTATACTTAGACAATTGACTGATCAGACCTTTGATAGATAAGCAAAGCATGTGGGATGAGGGAAACAAGAAAGTAGCTTTCTAGAGTTATAGTTAAATGAACCACTACCCAACATGTATTAGACCTGGCCAAGGGATAGAGAGATCCCTATATACCAGAGCCATGTGTATTAGAAAGAGGTCAAATGCAGCTCACTATAATGGTATTGTGAGAAAAGTTAGCATCTCATAAGTATTCAGTATTAGTCAATGGTAGTTGCTCTTCAATGCTAGTACAAAAGGTTAAAGAGTTAGGCTAGTTAGTTATTAAGATGAGAGACTGGATGATACCCACTCTCAAGTGAGTAAAGAGAATAAAGAGACGTCCCAGTCTAAATGATGAGAGACCCCGTAGGAATAAGTCCTAAGAACCTCCTTTTTGACAACATTACCCAGATCGTGCAAGATTCAAGAACACAATCACGCAAATAGAAGACAAAAACACTAGTAAAGAATAAGAACACGTATAAACAAAGATAGTTGGTCAAGTGGGTAAGACCCTAAGAGAACTCGTCCCTTAGAACCCTAACCATAAGACGCCACAAAGGAAGACCACTCCTTTGATAAGTCCGAGTTAAATTCACTCCATCGCTCAAGGAGCAAGAGGAACCTCACAAAAACAGAACATAAGTCCTGAAAAGAAAATTCTATTTATTCATCTCTTTCTCTTCTTAATTGAATACAAAGATAGCCTATTTATAGGCAAAGGAAATCCAAAACTTGAATACTAAGCAAACCCTAAAAGTAAGACTTAAGAAACTTCCTAAAACATAATTCCCAAGGTTGTGCGCTGTTCACGTGCACTGTTCATCCAGAAATAGAAAGAAAATAACCTAAATAAATGGAAACAAATAATTATGAAATAGTAAGGAAATAAAACTTTCTAAAAACTTAATTGACTACATGGCCTTATTCAAATCATTAAAATAGAAACTAATTATTCCGGGTTTGGTCTGAAAATTGATGCTCACGTTCAGCAACTTGCCCAAGCTTTCCTTGATGGTTACGCCATGCATGATCTCTTTGAAGATGGTCATTGAAGCTCCGTGGTACTCCATCACTAAAGAGGCAAGTATGATAATAAATAGAGAGATTGGGACCACTAAGAATAAAAGTTCTCAAAAGGAGCCATGATCCCAATAAGGGACTAGAGTGTGAGGCCTATGATAGAAAGAACTATGAATTATGACTATGAGATGAGCTAGTGCAAAAGAAAGCAAAAATAAATAGTGGACATGAAATTTCAGGAAGTGAGTAAGCAGATAGACAGCTCTAATGGCTACTAATGAATAGAGAAAAGTAATGAGACTACATAGAAAACCATTAGGAGATGATAAGGAAGATTTAATATTAAGTAAGTTATCTCACAAGGCATGTATGTACATCTGCTGAATAGAAAAGTCAACCCCCATAAGTGGGTTAAGATAAAGCAGATGTGAGATAGTAAGCTCTCCCAGGAAATAGGCCAGAGTTATAAGAGTATGTTTCAGAATCAGAAAGTTCTTTCCCTTCTAACAAGAGCTAGTATATGCTCTATAGCAATAGTACAAAGAAAGAGATATAGATACAGTAAGCTAGTGACATAAATTCCCTGGTAGAAAGAAACTTAGAAAAGCCTAGTCTCTAAAGAAGTAAATAGAGCCAAGAAGAAAGGAAAGAAAGGGGCCAGTTAGCAAGTACATAAGAAAAGTAAGAAGAGGTTATACCCCTAAATTTTGAGGGCAAAATTGATTTAAGGGGGAAAAAATATAACATACAGTTCCTCTATAAACGTGAAAAACGTAATGTTTGGTTTCTCCATAAACATACAAAACTCGCAAGATATAAAAAGAAGCTCCGAAATAGAATGATTTGAGGTCAAATAAAATTAGAGCAATATTTTTAAGGATCTAAAACTAGAGGTGTCACACCATACTTTATTAGACCCTATATTCTCATATTCTAGCTAGCTTTCATGTAGAAGTGGAGAAAATCACAAAAGGGAATAAAATAATGCCATTTAATTACATTACGTCGAGGTTAAAAATTCAAATTTTGATCTTTGGATCCTTAAAACTTACCAACAACATTCTTTAATTATTTTCTATTCATACAAATCATAAACATCTCAAAACTTCACATGAACCATGGATCAAGAACTAAAAATCTTAAATTCTCACATTTTGCACTGGGTTCCAGGGTGGCAGATTTCTGAGGCAACTTTGAAAACTCATAACTAAATCTAGAAAAATTAAAATCAAGCAAACCATAGCTTTTTGAAAATATCTGGATGTTACCTTTACATTAAAAATAAATCCCAGCCATAAAAATCTCATCTATACCCGATTTGACAACATAAAAGGCACAAAGGTCAAGCTATCTAAAATTATTAATATAGCTTACTGATATAAATGTTGAAAATTCATAATTAATTTTACAAAAATCCAATTCATATAACCTATTCCAATTTGAAAAGGTGTGGATGCTAGAAGGAAAAAATAGTTATAGATCAATCCAAGAGTATTCAGACCCTAAAAATCAATAGAACAGTGATGAAGGTCTGACTGTGCGCCTGGAATAGAATAGAAATTTCAAAAATTTATATCTTCCTCTCTAGACATCCAAATGGGGTGATTCTAGTTAGCATAGGTCACTAGGAAGGTCTAATTTCTCCCTATAAAATTTCATAGCAATTGGACATCATTTTTTACATGAATGATAGAGATCAAATTTTGGACTATATGAACAGTACCTGTAGCAAATTCTAAAATTTCAGCCAACTTCAAAAATTTGCCGAAAATTCCACAGATCTTAAAATATTACCTACTTTAGCTTGCCAAATAGCTTTTAACAAGACCTAGATGCATGTCAAATTTCAGACCAAGAAGAGCTCATTTGGCCCATTTGTGCTATAGCTCACTAATATGGTTAATTTTGCCTCGTATAAGACACCAACTTAGTCCAAATGGCTTCCTCTTGTGTTTGGCTCCTCTTTGGCAAGTCTAAAAGCATGAATATAACTTATATGAACTACCCAAGTGGTTCCAAACCTCATATATCTCATTTTGGCCATTCTACATCCGTGAATACACAATTACATATATGCCATCAAGTGTCAAAATTCCTCATTTGCATTGATTTTGTGCTACATAGGGTTCATACATCATTCATACATAATATTACATTTGTTGATTTACAACTCAAAAATATCATGTGCATATACACTTTGGCATCCAGGTACAATAAAAACTATATAATTGTCAAAGTATAGCTTCCCAAGACCCTTGGCTTGCATTCCTTGCTTCTTGAATACCACCTAGACATTTTAAGATGATGGAAGGAAGGAGAGTGAGATTCCTAGAATCTCAATAGCTCACACACCCATTTACACACACATTCATGGCATATACACATCAAAGCACAAATATGAAAAGTGAGATAACCATAAAGTATGCAAGGTCACAATTTTCATGCCATCAATTCACACTAAGTTCAAGAACATGCTTTAGGGACTTTTGGTTTCGCCTTACCCCATTTCTAGGACTTTTGGATTTGCCTCACCCTTGGCCTAGAGACTTTTGACTTGGCCTCACCTATCCAAGAGACTTTTGGCCTTGTCTCACCCATGCCTTGAGACTTTTGGCATCTTCTTTCCTTCATTAAAGGACTTTTGGCATCACCTCACCCTTATGAGTCATTTCCACAATCAATGACATTCAAGACAACATATTGGTACCAATGCAATCTCAAAACACCAAGTGGCATGTTCTCAAGTCATAAAAGTATATGTAAGCACACAATGACATATATATGCAACCAAGAATGTAAGAGAATAAGGTAGAGAGAGAGCTACCTTGGCAATTATGCAAGCTTTACTTAGTTTTTTTCCTTCCCTTTTTTGGGTCCACAAGCACAACTAGGTGGATTAGGATTATCTTAACCTAACATCATAAATAGTACATAATTACATTCTTAAAGCAAGCCAAGACACTACACATACTCTTAAGAACACAATTAGTTCCATAAGTTACATAATGGTTCCATAAATGGCCTATTAAAGCAACCTTTATAATTTAAGCTCTAGGATCCATTTTCTTTTCATTTCTAGGCCTCTTGACCGCATTTAAGGTCTTTGAAGCCATCACATACTCACTTGCACAAGCCTAGATACATGTTGCTTCATAAGGTTCCATTATGGAAACCATTGTCCCATATCCCAAACAATGGCTCTTAAATTTTTTCCAAGGGTTCCTCCAATCTTCTACCATCATATGAAGTCTCAACCAAGGCTAGAACAAATTAAAACGCATCCTAACCTAATTATCCTAGCTTGGCCGAGACATACACACTGAGGAAGGTTCATGGAGCTTTTGATATTTCCTTGATGGGAGAGCCACTTGGGAGGCTTTCTAGAGGTCTTAGGAGCTCATTGGAACACTTACATAGCCTAGGAAATTCATGTACTAAATTAAATTTTACAAAACCCTAAAGAGCTCTACACTTTTCTAAATCAATTTTCATTAGTTTTTCTTGCAAACTTTTAGCATATTCCACTCCCCCATGGTCTAAAACCCTAGTTTCTCTGTTGTTTTGGACAAAAAACCTTCCCCCTATATGGTTCTGGTTTAGGCCGAAAAGTGCATAAGGAAGAAGCAAGAGAAGAAAGCAACTAAAACAAGATATTACATTGGATTCCCAGCTCTCTTTTGATGTTTCTTCCTTTGCTTGAATGCTAGCCTAAATTTTTGACCTCTTCCCATTTGTTTTGGACTCAAAACAGAAGCATTCATTCAATAAAATCATGGCAAGAAAGCTTGGAAGGAGAGAAACAAGATTGGAATAAGAAGGAACATGAAAATCCATGAAATTTCTTACCTTTTTCTTGCCTTTCTCCCTCCTTTCTCTCCTCCTCTTGTGTGCCTAAGAGAGCTACTTCTTTTTTTTGTATTTTGGGCATGAATGTGAAGTGTTTGGAACATCCAAGAAGTAACTTTTTCTAAAAATTCTAATTTCGTCCTTTCGTAATGGCAATTTCTTTGTAGCTTTGTTTTAACTCTTTTTTAAGAACTGTCTTTTCCCTTATAAAATTTAGGTTCCTAATTTAATAAAATGCCTTTGGAATCACTCAATTTGGAGCTAAAACCTTCCTGAATGAATTCGTCAAAGTTTGGATTCACTATTGTTGAAAAATATACACTGGATGGGCTTTAACTACCTCGGGCTTCCCATAGTTTTTGGGACCTCTGAGAATCCTAAGCAACTCAAATTTTCCATTTAAAAAGCCTTCCTGTGTGATATGAACCAGACTCATGTGGAGAAAGATGCTCGTGTGGAGAAGGACTTGATGATAAATGGCCCAATGACAAGAGGAAGAGTTAAGCGTCTACAAAGAGCAATTGAGCTTCAATTTGCTAAATTAGAAGCCCATAATGTTAGTGCATGCATTGAGGAAGCAAATGAAGCCTTAATCATGCTTATTCAAGCCCAGGTTGATGCTTAAAGAGCCCATTGAAGATAGATTACGTGAATAGTACTTCAAATGCAAGATGTCCAGCCCATTAGTATTAATTAGTTTCTATTAGGCTGATTATCTATCCTTTTCTGTTTTTAAAAAGATTTGATTTTGTATCCCTATTTTTTAGATCTTTCAGTTAGGATTATGTAGTTAGTTTCTTACTTTTCCTCCAGTAGATAGGTTTGAGCTACACTATAAAAATATGTATTCTGCCTTCATTTGAATTAGATTGGAAGTAGTAGAATTATTGAGTGTTTCTCTAATTGTGAGAATCTTATCTTTTCTTTGCTCTTGTGAAACCTTTGTCTTGTCAACCTATCTTTAGGTTGGTGATTCAAGTTCGCAAAAGCCCCCAATTCGTGCTTCGATCCAAGTGCGTCGTTGTGTGGATTGGTTTACTGTGTTCGTGGTTAGGCGCATTGTCTAAGTAGCAGGTCAACGTTCTTATAACGTTGGTTGGCTATTTGCTTCCGTCGGGTCTCGAACCATCATCTATCCATCAACCTATGTCATGAAGATTGGGCCACCCCTTGATTTCGCATCATTTGGTATCAGAGCTTCGGTTTACACAGTAAGTTGTCTATCATACATTCATCATCCACCATTCTACTTTCTTTCTAGCCTCCATTTTTTTTTCCCTTTTCCATATCCGTTCATTGCTACCTTTTATTATATAAAAAAAAAATACTAAACTTTCTACCTTCCCTTGTTTCCAGATTTGATCCTTAGTATGCAAGATTTGGTTTTTATGCTACAAGAGCCATTCATTTTGTAATCTGGAAAATTTTTGTTCTTCTGGACATTGTTATTTTTCCCTTATCTATTCAACCCCTTTTCTTTTGAGATTTTGGACGATTAATAGGTCAATCCTAAGTTTCAGAATCTCAACTTTCATTTGGTTTTAGAATCATCAAATTCGGAGTTCTCTAGAGGAAGTTATTGTCATTTTTAGTGGTAACATTTTCTGATCTGATTTGTTTCCTATTGTGTGATCTTGTGATTCTCTTTCATCTGATCCAAAAAAAAAAAAGAGGCAAAAAAAAAAAGGAATAGAGAAGAAAGGCAAAAAAAAAAAGGTTAGCCAAAAAAAATAGTGAAAAAAAAAAACGAAAAAAAAAATTGTGATCAGATTTCTTTCATTTGTGATTAGCATTGTTTCCTCTTCCATTTGTTTCCTAATTTTTGTGATCCATTTTCCTATTCCTTTGATTTGAACATTCCTAATCTAATCCTCCATTGATTTCTCATATCTTGGGTTTGTAGAATCATTGCAATTGGCTCTTTGGTATTTTAAACTTGATTTTGCATTGCTAAGTGGTTAAATCTTCCCTTTTTGGTATTGGAACCCTAGCCTAACCAAACCCTAACCTTACTTGTGACTTGTATGCGCCAATTACAACTTTTTATACCATCCACCAGCACATACTTTGGTGAACCAAGAATTGGCAGTCCTTGATCAATTGACAAGGTCTTAAGTAACATAAGAGCTTGGGATTTGATATTGAGAGGTAAAAGGCAAGAGTGGATAAGATCATTGTAGAAAAAGCCAATAAAAGAGAGTAAACACGAGTGAGAGTGTTATATCTCAATTGAGTGAAACACGTGAGGAAATATTTGTGAGGTCCTATATACTTTTGTTTCTTTTTCACTAACATGGTAGATAATCGAGAAAAAGGAGTTCCACATGAAAGTGATAATGATGATCACAATTCATTTGGAGTAGCGCCTTTGCAAATGACTAGTGAGTCATTTTGAAAGGATGCTTGATAAGAAGTTGGAAGGACTCCATGAACGCTTAGATCGAGTGGAGAGTAGAACCTCTAGCCAAAGGACTACTACTCAAGCAAACCAAAGACAAGCTCATGCTGCACGCCCACAACATCGTGAATATGCGGAAGACATGGAGAGCCATGATGAAGATTATGAAGGAGAGGAGACTCAGCCAAGAAGAAGGCCACTCAACATACAAAGAAGACCACTGAGGAGGCCTAGAGATGAAGAAGAAGGCCTTGGAGGAGTCAAAGTCAAAATTCCTTCCTTTCAAGGCAAGAGTGATCCAGAAACATACCTGGAGTGGGAGATGCGTGTAGAGCAAATCTTTTCATGCCATAACTACTCTGAGGGTAAGAAGGTCAAAATTGCTACTCTTGAGTTTACTGATTAAAATGAAGTTTATATGTTGAACATGAAGGCCATATGAGCTTAGTTATTGTTGTTATGTGCTGGGACTTTGAAAAACACAAAGATTGTATTTTTTGGGAAAATAGAAATCATGGGAAGATGCTGTCCAAATTTTCCCAAAATTTTTATGGTGTTTTCTTGATGTCTTAAAGTAATTTATACCAAATTTCAAGTCTTAAAACATAAAGGAAAAGGCTATGGAATTTTTAGAACCAAAGAAACACACTTTTGAGCCTAAAACGGAGATAGATTATGTGATGACCAAAACGTGATGTTGGGGCTGGAATTTGATGATGTTATCCATTCCAATGGATTCAAAAGGGTGTTTTTAGCTAGGAATATCTATGTGAAAGCCCTCAAAACTCATGGGATAAAATTCCTAAATTTTGGCTAAGAAATGCATACTATTCGGCCATAGTGAATGGGACGGGAAGGAGTTGGATTTTTCCAATTCCAATGGTCCCATTAAGTTTAAAAGGGTCATCCTACTTTAGAAGTTAAAGTTTATGTGTTGATTGTAATGAATTATCATTATGATTATAAGGTTTGATGTTGTTTTGGAAACTCCAAAAGCAAGTAAATCGAGTCCCAAGGATTGAAGAACAAAGTTTGCTAAGGTAGTAGTTTTCCTATCTCTTTCCTTAAGATTGTATGTTTGTATAATGATGAGTGTTATACTATATCAAGTTGTCATTTATGCTATAAAATGAGACATGTATGCTTAGATTGTGCTTGGCCTTGTATGAAATTTCTTGTATTGCTATGCGATATGTGGCATCTTGACTAACACTATGTTATGTACTTACATGCTTGCTTATGAATGAGATTAGTTTACTACTATTGAGATTTCATAATCTCACCCCAAATATAACCCATGCTAGGTCCAAGTTCAAGCAAAGAAAGAGTAAAGAATGTGGAGGCATAAATTGAGGACCTTACCTTTATGTATCACATTTTGTCATGTAATTAAATATTTTAGATTACTGCGTGTATGAGTTATGTTATGATACTGTAACGTACTCAGGTATAGAATGGAAAGTCATGAATATAATTAGCCCTTGAGTAAATAGAATATGACTGGTGAGCCTAAAATGTAAAAATACATCTGCTTATATAAAGGCAAAATAATAATAACAATATGTCAAGTGAAGGGTAAAACTGTCCAATTTGTTGTAAGGACAACTTTATATGAATTTATATGTGCTCTGCTAAGTATTTTCCCCATGTAAAGGGCTTAAAGAGCTAGAAGTAAAGCCCTGAATTAACCTCATACGATTTTTCTATAATTAAGTATCTATTTTCAAAGTTAGATAAGAATTTGAAAATGACCAAATGAATAGTGAAATTGTATGAGGAAGTTTTAAAATAAAAAATTTTTATCACTTCAGGTTTCCGTTGACTCCTTTATGTTTTATATGAGGTAATTGTAGTAGAAAAAATGTTATAAAATAAGGTATGACATACTACCAGCTAAGAGTGAGAGCTAAAGACATCCCAAAGATGGCCTTCAGGACTAAATATGGGCACTATATGTTCCTTGTGATACCATTTAGGCTGACGAATGCGCTTGCTATGTTCATGGATTATATGAATAGCATATTCAGACCGTATTTAAATTAATTTGTTGTAGTCTTTATTGATAATATCTTAGTGTACTCCAAATCTTTTGAAGAGCATAAGAGGCATTTGAGATTAGCCCTAGAGACTTTGAGAAATAAGATATTGTACGCCAAACTTACCAAATGTGAGTTTTGGCTAACCGAGGTGAAATTCTTGGGTCAAGTGATATCACGAGATAAGGTCACAGTAGATCTTCATAAAGTTAAGGCTGTGTTACAATTAGATAGACCTAGGACTATATGACGACCCTAACTTCTAATCATGATAATAAGGCTTGAACATGTGGTTAATAATCATAAATCAAGGTTTAGCACCGTTTAAATTAATCAATTTAGGAAAAGTGAGGAAATTTGAACCTTAATATTATTAGAGTTATTAACCAAATATTTACAAGCATTCATGTACATAAGAGAAATTGACCCTTAATTAAAAGTCTTTAAATTTATTACCCATTAATTTTTAACTCTCAAGAGTCTCCTACCAATGTTTCCGAGTCATCCCTTGACGTAACTATAGGAAAAACCAAGGTTACTAGGTTGTTATAAGGAATTGAGTGCCTTAGCCGAGGCTAATTATCCTTCGTGCCGCAGCCAATTATTCTCTAGATGACTTGCAGTTTAGTTTCTCACATTTTTCCATAGTTAACTTCAGTTTTAGTCTTGGCTAATTCCTTTCTATTTCCTTCTCTAGCAACTTCATCACTTTGGCCCTGGCTAATTCCATTTTGGCCACTGCCAATTCCCCTCTGTTCCTAAAATTCTCAATCTATGATAATAATAAAGTAATTTCCTAATCTGTCTTGCCATAAAAATTCCCTAATTTTTTAGATTTACAATTCAAGAAAAGGACAACCTACTATAGAAAATTAGACATTAAAATCCTCCTCTAACTATGGCCACAAGAGGCAAACGCTAACTATCTCTAAAACACAACAACACAATGACATCATATTACATATGCTTTGTTTTTTTTGTCCATTCAATAAGTCTCTATACAAAATTTAATGCATCCTTTTCCACACTAGTTAAATACATACCATTATTCTAGAATTACTTTCAAAATTATGATAACCAGTGTCATGCAAACGCAATTACAAGGAATTACTTGTACATGGAGTTCAGTGGTTCTAATACACATCGTTGTTATACTATAGTAAATTTCTCATGTATGATATTTATACAGAAACCATCGCGAGGTGAGTAAGACAACACTAAATACTCAACTAGAGTCAGACTTCAACATTTAACATTATTTGGGAAATTATGACTAACTACGATCAGTACATAGTCCTTTAATTAGTTCAATTTCCTCTGTCGGTTGAACTCCGTCTGTCATATGGATACTACCTGAAATAAATGGTTAGCTTTATAATAAGATATGATCCTATTAGATAACAGCATATTCACGATATACACACATAAGGAACACTAAATATTAAACAAGGTACAATTGATGCACAGTTTGGTGTAGGAGTATGTAAATCCCAGGTAGTAGGGCACTTTCATTCATTAGGCTAATACACTTCAGTCATTGGCCAATAACAGTGATCTAATACTTATGGAAGTCACTTTAGTCGGTATATATGCAACCATACACAGCATAAAAATTTGGAAATCATTTAGTGCAATTATGTATGTAAACAGACAGAATACCATATTAGTTACCTGTTCTGTAACCATGGTTACGTAGAATTATTCCTTAGCTCTCATTGCTCCAATTGCTTTTCCTAAAATTTTGGTTACACATTACCTTAATTAAGGATAGATCATGGTTAATAATTACACTTGAGTTAAGCTACTAGTTCCCCGTATGAAAATCCTAATCTCAATCCCCTTTCATTAGTTAAAGATTAAAAATTCCTAATTCCTCTAACTTTAGTACATCCATTTCAATCATAACACTATGTGAGCATGTATTTGTATGCTAACTGATTACCTGGTTTCCTTTCTTTTTGCCTCTGTTCATTTCTTCTAGGTTCTATTCTCCTATGTATCCTTCTTATCCAAATTATGATATTCCCATAATGCTATTCCAACTATTAAACAATTACACATAATTTTCTTCCTACTCCTTCACCCTATTCTTGGTTTTTCTTATTTCAAAAGAGGAATTTGAATCACTCACCTTCAAGTGTTCATGGCTTTCCTTTAAGATTCTTTGATGTTCTCTTCTTCACACTTTCATGCCTGTGCAACCATTGCAAATTGTTTCAAATTTAGAATTTCCACCAAGAAAAGGAAGCAACTTATGAACATACTAGAATTTCTATTCTCACCTTTGATGGAATCTTGGTACCTTGGTTTATCTCCTTATTTTTCTCTTCTATGGTTGTTTGAATTTTCCTTTTTGTCATCTCACCATTTCGCTTCGCCTTCTTGAAGTTAAGATGGATGATAACTTTTGCAACGGACAGCTCATACTCCCACTACTATTTAGATGTTATCAAACCATTTACAATTCCATCTTCTTATCATTCATTCAGTGCAAGGTTAGGTGGCAGCATATGTGTATATTACTCTCATCTAAGCCACATATTAGGTGTAATGTTTAGCTTCCACGGTCAAATCAAAATGTAGTCCTAATCAAATGCAATTGTAGGCATATATATATGTATGGATTGTGGGGCGGTGAAGCATGAGGTGGCAAGAATACATGTTCAATCTAATTTCCTTACTTCCTTTCGTACTTGATGACCCAGTCGTGTGTCTTTTATTCCAATTCCCACTCAAGGCTGTCTTTTATATTATTCCCTATCTTCTCCACAGTTGAAGACACCATTTAAGTTTATCATATGCCATCTACACACATATATGTGTACGTTTTACATAAGGAAGCATAAGGTTTCAAGGGAGGTTGGAATTTAACTACTTTAGTTCTTTTCCATTGCCTATCTACCCATGCGTGTTAGGTGTCTCTCCTTTAACTTATGCCAACTATTATATTACATGCAACTTCCCATTTTTCCCTATAGCTAGACAAACAATTGAAACAACCAAACAACTAATACACTGGTACTTGGAGTAATTTGAGTGTTTCCCTAGATCTTGATCCTTACTATACACAACTAAGGAGATGGTTATCATATAACTAAGGATGCCTACTTATATTTCCATGTATGTGGAAATAATGAGACATTATGATACTAATGGTCCCAACCTTGTCTTGACCTGTAGTGGCATACTTCCCCGCTAAAGAAATTGTCAAACTAAAGTCTTAGTAGGGCTTCCTAACATGTGCCTTCCCTTTTTGGGTCCTAATTGAATCCCTTAGTTCTAATTAACTTAGGGTAGTTCCCTAACATTTTCCTTGATGTTATTCATTAGTTAGTCTGGTTACGTTGATAGTTACAGAAAATCTAAAATGTGATAGACTATCATTGAGGTTAGGAGTTTCCTTAGTTTAGTAGGATATTATAGACGATTTATTCAGGGTTTTTCTCAGATGGCCTTACCACTTACGAGGCTGACTCGGAAGGATACACTTTTCATATGGGATGATAGATGTGAGAGAAGTTTTGAAGAGTTGAAACTTCGATTGATCACTGCCCCTATATTGATTATTCTTAGCCCTAGTTTACCATTTATGGTTTATAGTGATGCCTCGAGGAGAGGGTTAGGATGTGTGTTGATGTAGCAGGGTAGGGTAGTGGCGTATACCTCTAGGCAGTTAAGGCCTAATAAGAAAAATTATTCCACACATGACCTAGAGTTAGTTGCAATCTGTTTTGCTTTTAAGATTTTAAGGCACTATTTGAATGGTGCGAGTATAGAGATTTACAGTGACTACAAGATTTTGAAATACCTATTTGATCAAAAGGAACTCAATATGAGACAATGGAGATCAATGGAATTCTTGAAAGATTATGATTGCACGTTGAAATACTATCCGGGTAAGGCCAATATAGTGGCCAATGCCTTGAGTAAAAAATCCATCCACGTAGCCTATATGATGATCAGGGAGTAGGAACTCCTAGAAAAGTTTAGAAATTTGAACCTCTCTTGCTAGGTGGTGTCTAGTGGATTATATCTGAGCGAGACCTAGATTGAGAATGAATTGAGAATCCAGATCTTAGATGCCCAGAGAGAGGATAAATTCTTGAGACAAATCAAGAGTGAGATTACCCAAGTAGAACCTTAGATTTTGGGATATTTGAGGATGATGTAATAGTATACTGAAATAAAATTTGTGTGCCTAGTAATAATGAATTGAGAGAGAAAATTCTAGAAGAGACACATAAAAGTAAATATACTATCCACCCAGGGGCCACCAAGATGTATCAGGATTTAAAAAGAATATTTTAGTGGCCAGGAATAAAACATAATATAACATATTATGTAGCTAGATGTCTAGTGTGCCAAAGGGTTAAGATGAAACACCAGAGGCCCTCTAGGTTATTGCAACCCCTAGATATCCCATAGTAGAAATGGGATGGCATAGCTATGGACTTTATCATGGGGTTACCCAAAATATCCTCTAGACACAATGCCATCTAGATGATTGTAGATAGATTGACGAAGTCTGTGCACTTTCTAACTATTAGGGCTACTTATAAATTAGATAAATTAGCCTAGTTGTACATAAAAGAGGTAGTGCGACTTCATGGAGTACCTAGTAGCATAGTATCAAATAGAGACCTTAGGTTCACATTGAAGTTCTGGAAGTCATTACAGCATGCCTTAAAGACTAGGTTGCATTTTAGTACTACCTATTACCCCTAGATAGATGGTCAAACTGAGCAGACCATCTAGACCTTGGAAGATATGCTGAGGGCATGTGTATTGGACATAAGGGGTAATTGCGATGTGTATTTACCATTAGCAGAATTTGCATATAACAATAGTTACTATTCTAATATTTAGATGGCCCCTTATGAAGCTTTATATGGGAGAAAATGTAGGTCTCTTCTGTGTTGGGTGTAGCTAGGTGAGAGGAGTCTGATAGGACCTAAGATAGTGGACCAAACTACCCAGCAGATAGAAATGATTAGAAAGAAACTCCTTACGGCCTAGAGTAGGCAAAAGAGTTATGTCGATAAAAGAAGAAGGCCATTAAAGTTTGAGATTGGAAACCATGTATTCATCTAAGTGTCTCTAGTGACTGGGGTAAGTCGGTCTATGAGGGTAAGAAAGCTCAGTGCTAGGTATATTGGTCTATTTAAAATCCTTAAAAGAATTGGACTCGCGGCTTACTGGATAGCCTTACCTCCAAACCTAGTCTAAACCCATAATATTTTCCATGTCTCCCAATTGAAAAGTACATACCAAACCCCTCACATGTCATAGAATATGAGCACATTCAATTGCAAGAAAATCTTTCCTATGTAGTGAAACCAGAGAGAATTATGAACACTAACTAAAATAGTTGAGAAACAAGAACATTCCTCTGGTGAAAGTGGTCTGGAAGGGTTTGACATCTGAGAAGGCAACTTAGGAGCTAGAAGAAGAGATGAGACAGAAATATCTAGAGCTATTTTCCTAAGGTACATATTTTATTTTTGAGAACAGAATTTATTTTAAGGGGGTGGAAAATGTAATGAATGATAAATTCTGTCAAAAGATGAAATGAGCCGTATAAAAGTAAGTCCCCTAAAATGAACTAGATAATGTCCCAAAAGATTTGGGTAGTGTCCTAAACTCCTAAAAATAATAATCTTAAGCTCAGATAGAAAAAAATATAGAGCTAGAATAGTAAAGTAAAATTGTTACAAAATTAATGAAACGTAGTGGCATTTTTGTGAATACGTGAAAATTTAGGAAAAACTCATAAGAGAGCTTTTTAAATGAAAAATTTGAGTTGACTAGGGTTCTCAGAGGCTCTGAAAATCATAGGAAGCCCTACGACAGTTGAAGCCCCTACGATGTACATTTTCCAACGATGATGAGCCGGAACTTTAATGGATTCATTTATGAAGGTTTTAGCTCCAAATTGAGTTATTCCAAAGGCATTTTATTAAATTGGAAACTAAATTTTATTATAGAAAAGATGGTTCTCAAAAAGGAGCAAAAATGAAATTTCCATTATGAAAGGATGAAATTGGAAATTATGAAAAAAGTTGCTTCTTAAATGCTCTATACTTTTCACACCACTTCTTCCCCTTCTTTAGGTCAACACTCTTCTGCCCAAAAATAGAAAAAAGAAGCTGTAATTTAGGCGCACCAAAGAAGGAGACAAAGGTGGAAGAAAACAAGGAAAAAGGTAAGCAAATTCAAGGATTTTCATGCTCCTTGTTCTTCCAATCTTGTTCCTTTCCTTCTAAGCCTTTTCTATGATTTTATTGAATGAATTGGTTCTATTTTGAGCCCAAAATAGAGGGGGAATTATCAAAAATTGAGAAGAGAATTCAAGAAAAGGAAGAATCATTAAAAGGGAGATAGGAATCTGAGGTAATTTCTTATTTTGGTTGCTTCTTTCTCTTACTCCTTCCTTGTGTGTATTTTGGCCTAAACCTCAACCAAGGGAAAGGAAGATTTTCTATCCAAAAGAAAGAGAGAAACTTGGGTTTTGGACAATGGGAAAGTAGAATATGCCAAGAAATTGCAAGAAAAATCAATAAAAATCAAGTTAGGAAAGTGTAGGACTTTTTAGGGTTTTGTAAAATATGATTTAGTACATGAATTTCCTAGGGTAGGTGAGTGTTCCATTGAGTCTCTAAGACCTCTAGAAAGCCTCACAAGTGACCCTCCTATTAAAAAAAAATCAAAAGCTCCATGAACCTCCCTTATTGTGTATATCTCAGCCTAGGCTAGTAAGAGAGGTTAAAGAGTGTTTTAATTTGTTCTAGCCTTTGTTTGGAACTTCATGTAATGGTAGAAAGTTGAAGGAACCCTTGGGAAAAATTTAGAAGCCTTGGTTTGAGAGATGAGACAATGGTTTCCATAATAGAGCCTTATGAAGCAACACATATCTAGGCCCTTGCAAGTGAGTAGATGATGGCTTCAAGGACCTTGGATAAGTCAAGACACCTAGAAAAAGAGAAGCGAATAGAGCCTAGAACTTGAATCATGAGGGTTTCTTCAATAGGCCATTTATGGAACCATTATATGAACCATAAACCCAATTATGCTTGTAAGAAAAAGTGTAGTGTCTTGGTTTGCTTCAAGAGTATAATTGTATGCTATTTATGATGTTTAGGCCAAGAGAACTGTGACAACCCTACCTTCTAATCATTGCAAATATGGTTAAGTATACGATTAATAATTAATTATCAAAGTTTCAGTGGTCACAATTTATCACATTATGAAAATATGGGGAAATTTTGAACCTTGATGTTAGAGTTATTACCATACCACCTCAACAAAATAAAATTCTCATAAAAGAAATTCTACTACCATAAGAGGCTTATGATCCAACCGTCCGTCAGTTTCAATACCCAATAACCTCCCACAAGTACTCCTATATCATCTTATACCATTATCGTTGGAGAAATTGGGGTTTCTAGGTTCAAAAGAGTAGGTTGGGAACTTACGCCGCAGCCTAAACCTTCCCCGCCGCGGCCAAGTTACTCTCTGGAATCACTGGACAAATTTAACAAAGTGGCGAGTTGGACCTTCGCCGCGGCCAACCTATGTGGCGCCGCGGTAGAACGCCTCCTAGAACTATTGCTCTCAACTCCCAGGATTCTCGCCTAGGCACAATATATTCGCACCGCGACGAGTTTTGCTTCTGTCCAACCCTTATTTTATTTCCTCAACTCGCATCGCGGTAGGACATAATGCGCCGTGGTGAGTTTTGGTTCTGTTACCCTCCTGGGCGATTTTTTTCACTTTGCGCCGCGGCGGGATTTGTTATGCCGCGGCGCCTTTCTGCTCTGTCTCTCCTTTGGCCGCGGCGAAGCTTTCTTGGCCGCAGCAGAACTCCCTCTTGTGACCCTATTACCCAAATTTCGCCCTCTACGCTCTCCAAACCTTTTTAGAAACACTATAGGTCCACCTTCCTTTATTTTAATGTGATTCTAATGGTGTTTATCTACCCTATTTACCCATCAATCCATCCATTACCATTGCAAAACTTAAACACTACTTCCTACTTGTTCCACTAGCTCATATCAGCAAATTCAAGAATATATGATAGCAAGATCACATGCATTAGCATCAATTTACATCCCATGCAAATTCCATAGAGATTCCATTCAACAATAGCTTACATCCAAGGCATCATATGACTACGATTCCCATATGGTGATCCATATCACAATTTCAGTAAAACTACATATATAATACTATAAGTTCATACATTAGTATTCAATTATAATAAGATTTAAATCCTTAACGGTTACATTTCAATCAAACAAAATATAAACGCCTACACTTGGCAACATGAATACATGAGGATGCTATGCGTACTAATAACAAAATTGCATCTCTACAAAATGAGCCTGCCTAAGTGTAGCCTTCTCCCATATGTTGGAGCTCATGGATTTTCATCCACTTGCTTCCCCTTATCCTTACCCGAAGAACTTTCACCTGAAATGTTAATCCCATAAAACGGGGTGAGATATAAATCTCAGTAACTAAGGCAATTCCATCATATATCCAGTTTAATTAGCATATAAGCATGAATTAAAATCAACATCAGAATTATATCCATCATATCAGTAAATGAATCAATTAAGCTATCATGATTACTATCCCATACTAGCAATCATATTATCACATGTTAAAGGCCATTAACACCGGGAGAAGCCCGTCCACGACACCTGCTCCCTGTTGAGCACAACTGGGGCTCAGTGCATCTGGGTTTGATCATAACCCGGTGCTCGATCGAAGCACATGCACGGGTGGCAGCCACACCACAGCTCCACCATATACTCACAAGGTCCAATCACAATTCAACAGATAGCCAACCAATTCATTCAACATTTCAAATCATTCATAAACAGCAACATATGAAATTAAATCAAATATATACATGGAATTGATATAAACCCAGTTACCTCACTTGTAGACACTTGCAACAGTCACCAATGGTGCAGAAATCCTCCTATAACCATAGCATCATAGAATTACTACTCTAATTCATCATTAACAGTTACAATTAGTACCCAAAGAATTTAAAATGCTAATGACTACCTAAGAATCACTTACCCAGCCACTACAAGTCCCAATTTCAGATTAGAGTGTCATTTACCAGAAAACTCAATATTCCACCCATAATCCTAAGCAAATTTGTACAAAATTAATACCCATTTTATAAATCAGCTATGGAGGTCTCAAATTAACAAATGAAGCATCATAATGGAGGGTTTAAACTCACCCAAGGTCAGCCCTAACCTCAACCTACGAATTTTACCAAGAAAATCCCCAAATTCTCAGATTTCAAATTTTGGATAGAGTGAAAATGCTCCAAATAAAAAATTAATCAAACCAAATTAAAGAGGAAGATGAGGGGATTAAGTTGTATAACTATTACCTTGGCTGAATCTTACTCTAAATGTGAGAAAATGCAGAATTATTGCCCTTAACCCTAGCCTCCTCTCTAAGCTCTGAATTTTCTCTTTGTGTTTTGTGTTTTAGCAAGTGGGAGGAAGAGGCTAAAGTATTAGGGTTTTAGGTGGGTTTAAGTTGGGTCAAAGATGGGTCATGGGTTGCTCCAAGGTCTAACTTCATTTGGGCTTCAGATTTTAGTTTATTGGGCCAGTTTTAAAGTGTTGGGCTACAGAATTTTGTTGGGCCAGTTCTTATACATTGGGTTGCTGAAGTTTAATTAAGTTTGGGCCAAATTTGAGGAGCTCAAGAATACGGGTCTGCACAAGGGTTATTGGGCCCACTTAGAGGAGTCTATACAAGGTGGATCTTGGGCCTCCATCACACTAAATTGGGTTGGATTTGCACCTAACTAATTGGGTCTCCATTAGCCTTTTCTCATGATCTATTAACTTAAGCCTAGATAGAATTTCTATCCCAATTAAATCTTAAACCCATATTAATTACGCTTAATTAATCTAATCCATAATTAATACCTTAATTAATTATAGGGTGTTACAAGAACACCAACCCACCTAGGTGTACTTATGAAACCAAAAAGGAGAAGGAGAAAAACCAAGAAAAGCTTGCATAAGTCCAAGGTAGCTTTCCACCTAATTATCTTTGCATTCTTGGTTGTATATATGCCATTGTGTGCTTGTGTATGCTTTTGTGATTTGAGAACATGCCACTTGATGTCTTGAGATTGCATTGGTACCAATATTTTTTCTTGTATGTCATTGATTGTGGAAATGACTCATAAGGGTGAGATGATGCCGAAAGTCCTTAAATATGGGTGAAAAGATGCCAAAATTCTCAAGGCATGGGTGAGACAAGGCCAAAAGTCTCTTGGATGAATGAGGCTAAGTCAAAAGTCCCTAGGGCAAAAGTGAGGCAAATCTAAAAGTCCTAGAAATGGGATAAGGTAAAACCAAAAGTCCCTAAAGCATATTCTTGAATTAAATGTGAATTGGTGGCATAGAATTATGACTTTGCATACTTTATGGTTATGCTACTTTCAATACTTGTGCCTTTGATGTGTATATGCCATGACTGTGTGTGTCAGTGGGTGTGTGTGTGATGACCCTAACTTCTAATCATGGTAATTAAGCTTAAACACACAGTCAAAAATCATAAACCAAGGCAAGAAATCATTTCAAATCATCAAATTAGGACAAAGTGAGGAAATTTGAACCTTAATGCTATTAAGGTCATTACCAATCAGTTACATCCATTCATGTATATAAGTGAAACAAATCCTCAATTAAAAGTATTTTAATTTATTACCCATTAACTTTCAACTCCCAAAAACCACTTACAAGTGCTTCTAAGTCATCCCTTAATGTTGTCATAGGAAAAATCAAGGTTTCTAGGTTAAAATAAGAGTTTAAGAACCTTCGCTATACAAAATGATTTCGTGCCGCGACCAATTACTCTCGAGTTCACTTCTTACATCTTCATAGCGAGCCTATATGGCATCACAGCTAGAGGACCTCCTAAAGCCTACCTTACTATTGGTCGCAGCCAACCCCCTTTTCTCCATAATGAATTCCTCTCTGGAACACCACCAAACTTGCCTCTCGACTCTCGCCATAGCGAATTCCATTTCACGCCACAGTGAATCACTCTCCGTTACCCTCCCTAGGCAACTTCACCATTTTTCACTATGGCTTGGCCGAAATTTTGTCCTATACACTCTAGCTCTCCCTCTAATGATACTCTAGAACCACTCTCCCTTAATTTATGAGACTCTAATGGCATTTATCTACATTCACCCAACTAATCTATCATTACCCATACAAGAGTTAAGTGTTGATTCCAACTCATTTATCTATCCTATAATTGCAACTTTATGAATTAATGACAAAATGTATAAACTATCAACAATTGTCATTCTAATACATGTCTCATAGGAGGTTTCGAGCATTACTAGTTTGAGTCAGCATCAATACATCATATGATCACATTTACTAGAAAGTAAACCATATCATAGGATCCATGAAGTTCCATGTTAGATGTTATAAATTCATACATCAAATACCCATTTAATATAAAGCCTAACTCCTCAATAGATACATTCTAAGTTGTCAATATACAAACTCCTAAACTTGGCAACATGATTACTTGATGATGCTATATAAAAGAATAACAAAATTTGCATATACTCTACTCAGATCAACCTAAGTGTAACCTCCCTCACATATGGATGGAGCTCACAGATTTTCATCCACTTGCTTCTCTTTCTCCTTACCCAAAGGACCTTCACCTGAAATAGTTAGCCCATAAAATAGGGTGAGATGCAAATCTCAGTAACTAAAGGCAAACTCCATTCATATATTCCAATTTAACTAACATATATGCATGATATTATATAAGCATCAGAAAATGTACCAATCATATCAGCAAATGAAACAATTAGGCTATTAATGATTACTATCCTATACTAGCAATCACATTTCCACATGTTAAAGGCCAATAACAGCGAGAGAGGCCCGTCCACGGCACCCACTCCCCAATGAGCATAACCAGGGCTTAGTGCATCTGGGGACTGATCATAACTTAATGCTTAATTGAAGCACATGCATGGGTGGAAGCCCCACCACAGCTCCACTATGGACTCATGAGGTCTAAACACAATACAATAGATAGTCAATCAATTCATTTAGCATTCCAAATCTTTCATGTGCAGTAAATACAAAATTAAAGCAGATATATGTATGAAATTACATAATCCCTGGTTACCTCACTTATAACCAATTCTTTAAGAGCCAACAAAATGCTACTTCAGCCTATGGACACAAAATCAGGTCATTACTATCCCTAATCATCATTTATATCAACAAACCCATTGCTCAAGGAGTTAAGCCATAAAGGACTACTTAGGAAACACTTACCCAACTATTACAAGAACCAAATTCGGATTTGGTTTAGCCTACACCAGTAACCTCAGAACAACACCTCAAATTATGAGTAAATTTACATAAAAACAATACCCATATCATAAATAAGGTATATGGGTCCCAAACTAGCAGAAAATGCTTCAAAATGAGAGGTTTATACTTACTTAATGACATTCCTAATCTCAACCTCTGAAATTTCACCACGAAACACCAAACAACAAAGTTTCAAATTTTGGGTGTAGGTGAAAATACTCTAAATGGAAAACTAATTAGGTCAAATTGAAGAGAAAGAGGTGAAGATTAAGTCATATAATAATTACCTTGGTTGATTCTTGCTCTAGGAGTGGGAAATGAAAGAATTTTGCTGCTAACCCTAGCTTCCCCTTTGGACCTCCGAATTTTCTTCTTGTGTGTGTGTTTTAGCAGAGCATGGAGGGGGCTGCATGTCTTTAGGGTTTAAGTTGGGTCCTAATGGGTTATGGGCTGACCCAAAGGTCCAATTCCAAGTGGGTTTCAGATTTAAGCTTTGTTGGGCTAAGCTTTATGAGTTGGACTTGCAGAATTATAGTTAGGTTAGGCCAAATTTTAAGAGCTCATTTAGTTTAGGTCTGTATAAGTGATGATGGGCCAACTATAAGAGTTCATGTAAGTAGGGTCTTGGGCCTCTACTTCACTAAATCAAATTGGGTCATTACTAAGTGATCTCTCTTAGGTCAACTCTCCCAATAAGAAGTTGGGTCTACACCTATAATCATTGGACCTCCATTAGTCTCTAACCATGGCCTACTTAAATTAATTATGGGCCCAAATTAAGCTTCTATCCTAATTGAACCTTAAACCCATATTAATAATTTATTTCTCTATAAATTCCCATTCATATAGTTTGTCCTAATTATTCCATAATAATTATTCTTAATTAGTCTAAATCCATGATTAACACCTTAATTAATTTTGAGATGTTACAATGTGAGCTATTGAGATTCCATGAATCTCACTCCCCTTCCTTCCTTCATCTTAATATGTCTAGGTGGTGTTCAAGAACCAAGAGATGCAAGCCAAGGGATATAAAAGACCATCCTTTGATCATTATATGGCTTTCCTTTGTATTCAAATGTCAAAGTGAACATGTACATGAAATTTTTGGTTTGTGAACAGTTGAACAAATGTAATATTATGTTTGAATGATGTATGAACCATAGTTGGTACCAAATCAATGCAATTATGCAATTTGACTATGTAATGGTTTGGAATTATTAGTGTATCCTTGGATGTAGAATGACTAAAATGAGATGTATGAAGTTTAAGACCATTTAGGCAGCTCATATAAGTTATATTTATGCTTTCAAACTTGCCCAAGAGGTCCCAAACACATGGATAGCCATATGGACCAAATTGATACCTTATATGGTATAAATTTGGCCATAATGGTGAGTTATAGCACAAATGGTCCAAATGAGCTCTTCTTGGTCTAAAATTTGGCATGCATTTAGACCTTGGTACGAGCTTTTTGGAAAGCTAAAGTGGGTAATATTTGGAGGTCTACAAAAGTTTTGGCGAATTTTTTAATTTGGCTGAAAAACCAAATTCTGCTGGTGTTACTATTCATGTGGTTTGAAAATTAATCTATGTCATTGATGGGGCAAAAGATGTCCAATTGTGGTGAAATTTTACAAGGAGAAATTAGACCTTCCCAGTGACCAGTGCCAACTAGAAGCACATCATTTTGAAGTCTCGAAAGGAAGATATGAATTTTTAAAATTTCTATTCTCTTTTAGGAGTACAGTCAGACCTCCACCACTTTTCCATCAATTTTTGAGATTTTAATGCCTTGTATTAATCTGGAACTATTTTTTTCCTCTAGTTAATATCTGTATCTTTCTAAACTTATACAGTTGCATGAATTAGAGTTTTTTAGAATTAATTGTGAATTTTCAAAATTTATATCAGTAAGTTGTGTCAGTAATTCTAGGCAGTCTGACCTTTATGCCTTTTCTATCATCAAACGTGGCCCAGATGAGATTTTTGTGGCTTGGAATTATTTAGTGTAAATTTAACATCTAGAGATTTCCAAAAAGCTATGGTTTGCTTGATTTCAACTTTTTCTAGATTTAGTTATGAGTTTTCAAATTTGCTAGTAGAAAACTAAAATTCTGACTCATGGCAAAATGTGAGAATTTGTGGTTTTTGGTCCTAGACCCATGGATTGTGTGATGTTTTGGAACAATTATGACTTGTATAGATGGAAAATAAATAGAGTGTTGTTGATAAGTTTCTGAGATCCATGAATCAAAATTTGAATTTTAACCCTAACGTAACACCATTGAATTCATTGTTTTAATGCATATTTCTTGGGATTTCTTTGATAATTTGTTTAATCCCACTTGGATAAAGGAAAATTAATGCTAGAAACAATATGGTATGAAACTCCTAAACCCACAAACCTAAGCTACTATTCATCCTTTTTTTCCTCCAAATAACCCCTAGACCTCTAATCCTGAGCCCCTCAATCCTCCTCTCATGTGATTGTATGTGTGTGAATGAAGCTATTTGTGAATGAAAGAGCCATGGAGTGTGTGAATATGTGTGGGCCCCCTCCATTCATTCGTGCCTTGCCTTGCTCTACCCCACATGCCTACATGTGTGTGTTTATGTATATGGTTGGAGTGTTGCATGATTCAACCACTAGAATCGTGTCATGCATGAAGCCATGTATGCATATAAGTGACATGTGAGTGCCTGGAATGCCATGGATGTACAAAGTGGAGGATTCAGCATGATGAGTCAAATGAAATGCCCTATATGTCATTGTGTAAGTGCAGAGGCTCGTGAATGTGAGTGTAGCTTTAAGAGAGTGCCATGTATATTTCCTAATCTTACTTTCTGTCGTGTAACATGGATGAATGTGAGAGTGTGATTAGTGGTGTAAAGCATGGATGAGACACTTGCAGCTATTGTATAAGGCAAATGTCTGAGTGTGGATGTGTAACATCTAGTTTTCATAACAATGACAAAAGTGAATACGTTTTAAGAGTAAGTCCTCTGAAATAAATTGGCTAAGGCCCATAAAAATTAGAATAATGATCTAGACATTAAATAATGATAATAGGAGGCTAAAGGTACCCTCAAACCAGAGTCAAAATAACCAGACGAAATTTAACGAAATAGTCATATAACGAAATGACATTTTTGTAATTTCAAGTAATTTTTAGAATACTTGCAAGAAGGCTTTTTAAATGAAAATTTTGAGTTCTTTGGGATTCTTAGAGGCTCTGAAAATCATGGGAAGCCCTAGAACAGTTAAAACCCCTTTGGTGTACGTTTTCTAGCAAGAGTCACCCTAAACTTTGACCCTTTCTTTTGGGAAGGTTTTAGCTCCAAATTGAGTATTTCCAAAGACATTTTATAAGATTCAAAGCCTAAATGTTATGATGGAAAAGACAATTCTCAAAAAGGAGTTAAAACGAACTAGAAACAAAAATGCCAAGTTTACGAGATATAATGAGAATTTTTAATGAACAATTTTAATTCCTTCTCCTTATATATGATGCGTCTCCTTTATCTCCCTCACTTGACCAACTTTACTTCAGCCAAAAATAAAGAGGGAGACCTAATGAGAAAGGCACACAAGAGAAGAGGAAAAAAAGGAAGAAAAACCAAGTGAAAGGTATGGAAATTCATGGATTTTCTTAGTTTTTCCTTTAGTAAACTTAATCTCCTCCTTCTCCTCCTTCTTCCTATAGTTTTATTGATGCTTTTGGTGCTGTTTTGAGGTCAAACCAAAAGGGGAGGATTTTGAATTTGGAGAGTAGAATCCAAGCAAAAGAAAGAGCATTTAAGAAAGGCTAGGAAACCAAGGTAGTTTTGCTACCTTCATGCTTACTCTTCCTTGTTCTTCTTCTTGTGTGTTTCGCCCTATGTATGGACAGCCAAGAGGGATTGAATTTTTAACCAAACCAATAATGAATCTTAGGAATTAGAGTGTGAGGAATAAGAATATGCAAAAGAAACAAAGAAAGAACCATGTTTTTCTAAGATGTATAACCTCAGGTTCTAGTTGCACCTTGGTTTGTAAGATGAGTCCTAGCCATAAATTAAGGTGTTTAAAGTTCTTAAGACATCAAGGAAGCCTCCCACATGCTTCTCCCATCAAAGAAATCAAAACAACTCCAGTGGTGTCCAAAAAAGGCATAGTCTCAGCCAATAAGAGATGTGACACCTAGAAAGTGTTTCAATTTCTTCCAAGCTTGATTTTGCATCATATATGATGGGAGAGTATGAGAGAAAGCCTTAAAAAATTTTTACAAGTCATGGATAATGAGATGGAGGTATGGGTTCCATATTGTAGCATAATGAAGCAACACCTAGCTAGGCTCCTTGAAATGAATGTGTGATGGCTCTAAGGAATCTAAATGGAGTTAAGAGTCATAGAAGTAATCTAGCTTTGCTTATGCATTTGAATGATGTTTTTATGAACATGAATGGCTTGCTTGAGTGTGGTGAAGCCAAAAGTCCCTTAATTAAGGGTGAGGATAAGCCAAAAGTCCCTAAGGTCTATTAGGAATGGATGCTCCAGGGATGAAATCTATACGATGTTCAATGCCTCTCAAAGGGGGCAAACCGTCGGGAATTTCCTTTGGAAACAAATCACCAAAATCTTGCAAAAGAGACACAACACTAGAGGGCAAAGAGGGATCAAGTTCATTAGTAGAAAAATAAATTTCCTTGTACAAGAGTACAAGTACTTGCTCATCAGCCAACATAGCTCTCTTAATCTCTCTTTTTCCAGAAAAGAAACTCACTTTTTTTTCATCAATTTTCTCACTTTCATGCTTTTTCTTTTCAATCACTTTCTTTTCTTTTTCCCTCTCCTTTCTTTCTTTTCTCTCTTTCTCTCTCAATTTGCACTCATTTTCAATTCTAAGTTGATCCTCATAAGCTTGCATGGGTCTGAGAGGAGTAAGCACAACAATTTTACCGTTGAAAGGAAAAGAATGGCAATTTTTATATCCATCATGTTTAACACGTCTATCAAATTGCCATGGTCTACCAAGCAAAATATGTCCAGCATACATAGGAGCTATATCACACAAGACCTCATCATGATAATTACCAATAGAAAAAGAAATTAACACTTGCTTAGTTACTTTAACTTCACCACAATCATTAAGCCATTGCAACTTATAAGGACTAGGATGCTTTAAAGTAGGCAAATTCAGTTTATCAACAAGCAAGATACTAGCAACATTTGTACAACTACCACCATCAATAATCATGCTACATACCTTGTTCTGGACAAAACATCTAGTATGGAAAATGTGCTCACGCTGCTCTTTCTCATGATCTTCCTTGGGTTGAATATTTAGAGCACGCCTAGACACCAAAGCCTCTCCATGCACGGGGTCACTAAGCTCCAACTCAGAATCCTCCACCAAAGATGGCATACTTCCATCCGAATCTTCATCACTAGTCTCCTCACTAATTACATCACCATTCTCAAGCAAAATCATAGTTCTCTTGTTTGGACATTGAGAAGAGATGTGACCAAAACCTTGACATTTAAAACACTCAATTTTTGAAGTAGAAGAAGAAGAAGAGGAGTTAGAGTTATACTTACCTTTAGGAGGTGGATCGGAACTTTTGGGCTTTGCTTCCTCCTTTGGCTTGCTTTCTTTGGATTTGAAGGAGGATTTGGAATCCTTCAAACCTTGCTTCCAAGACCCAGAACCAGCAGCAAATCTGAATTTCTGTTGAGATTTAAGTTGTTTCTCCACTTTAATAATAGCTTTGTGTAATAGCTCTTCCATGTCAACATAATGTTGGAGATCAACAATTGCAGCAATTTCAGGGTTCAAACCATCTATGAATCTTGCCATGGTTGCCTCTTTGTCTTCCTCAAGATTGGCTCTAATCATAGCCATTTCCATCTCTTGATAATACTCCTCAACACTCATGGAGCCTTGTCTCAATTTCTGCACTTTCTTGTGCAAATCCCTATAGTAATAACTAGGGACAAATCTCTTTCTCATAGTGATTTTTATCTCATGCCAAGTCTGAATTGCAGGCTCTCTATTTCGCCTTCTATTGATGAGAAGTTGATCCCACCAAATACTAGCATAATCTGAAAATTCAACGGCTGCTAATTTCACTTTTTGCCCTTCAGAATAATGATGGCACTCAAAAACATGCTCAACCTTTCTTTCCCACTCCAAATAAAGCTCTGGATCATTCTTTCCTTGAAAGGAGGGAATTTTCATTTTGATGTTGCCTAGACCATGCTCCTTATGTGGGGGAGCTTGCTTGTGCCTCCTTGGAGTGAAATCATCAAAGTCAGATTCTCCTTCATACTCCTCTTCAAGATCACGCCTTTTTGGAATTTTAGAGTTAGATGGAGATTCAAAGTCATCCAGTCTTGCATTGAGCCTTTTGAATTGCTCATAGACACTTTTCATGAAAACTTTAAGATCAACATCATTAGGCTCATTTTCAGCCATTTTACAACCTGAAATGTTAGTGGACAGAATAAAAATAATAATAATATGAAGTAGGACCTCACACACTCTTCTCACGTGTATCACTCAAAATATTGCAAATCCACTCGTGTTTCACTCAAAATTTGGCTTTTATCTTTAATATGACACTCTTGCCTTTTACCACTCACTTGCTTCTTTTTAGTGCTCTTAATTAAAAAAAAAAAAAGAAAAGGACATGAAAAACAAAAAAAAAAAGAAAAAAAAGGAGGAAGGTATGAAGAACAGTGGAAGGAAAACACAAAGATATACCTTGCACTAGCGAACCTATGCTCTTTTAGGTCATTACACCATGCTCCCTTGTCTACAAGCTCATGGGCCCCTTCATCAGAAATTGGGTGAGGAAAGTTTAAAAGTCCCAAAGAGAATAGGTGCGGCTAAACTATTGTCTTGGCAAACTTATGTATAATATATGTAATTTATTGAATGAAGAAAATATTTTATGAATGTTTATGCATTCCAAGATATCCATGCATGCATTTTTAGACTTGAAATTGCATCCATTATGTGTGCTTGAAAGGAAGAAGAGCTATTGGGATTCTTAGAATCTCATTCTTTCCTCCTCATTACCTAACATGTCTAGGTGGACTAAGTGAGCAAAGGAATGGAAGCCACCAAGTTTAAAGGAAGAGGATTGACATGGAAATGTGTTATGTACTCACTTTGTAACCATTTTGATGGCATATGATGTAACCTTATGATGAATGTGATACAAACCCTTTTGAACATGTGTAATTATATGGATACTTGATGTATATGTAAGAATTGATATCACTTGAATGATATAGCAAGTTTTTGACAATGAATGGCAAGAATTGCTTATGTGTTCATTTATGTATGGCAATAAGTGGGAGAGTGAGTTTGTGAGATCTGGCTTTGTGGACTTTTGAGACATGTTTAATAGGCTATTTTGATTCTTTCACACATGCTCAAGTGGCCCTAGAAATGCTAGAAGCCAATTTGGTCCCTTTTGACCCCTAATGAAGCTTGAAAAATGCCATTTTGCAATCCTATAGCATAATTGACCAAATGGATGAAATTTCTCATGAGATTTGGCATGCATATAGATCTCATTTAGATATTTTTGGAAAGCTAAAGACCAGATTATTTGGAGCTCTGTGGAATTAATTATGAATTTTCAAAGTTGCTAAATTTTTACTATTCTAATATGGTTACTGTTCATGTGGTCAGTTCTTTCTTCTATGGTATTCAAGAGGCAATGGTGTCAAATGCTCATGAAAGTTTATGAAAATAAACTAGATATGGTAAGCTTTCTATAGCCATCAAAATCACCTTAATTGGATGTCTGAGTAGAGAGATATGAAATTTTGAAGTTCAGAGTAAGTACCAGTAATGCAGCAGTATCTTAGGTACTGTTCTATCGATTTCCAGTAACTAGACATTCCTTTTTTGGTCTGGATTTATTTTTAGCATAAATTTAACATTTGTAGCTTTCTAGAATGGTATAGTGTGCTTGATTTCAATTTTTCTGGATTTAGTTATGATTTTTCAAATTTGGCACAAGAAATTTGGCAGCAGAACCTGAGACAGCCTTGTATTATTTTTTGTATGTATACTATAAACTCGAGTTTTTGGCAATATTTAAGATGGTTTTGAGTTTTATGTATGTCATTAAATAAAGAATGAGATGGATGAGTTTGTATGATGCACGGGATATGATATGAAATTTTTATCCGCTATGCAACGCAAAATAATCTATTATTTTATTTGAGTTTTCTTGAGAAGTTGTGTGATCTAAGGGAATATGACTAGAAATGAGATGAGATAAGTTAGATGTATATGGTGTTACACTTTATTAGTATCAGAGCAAAGGTTCAGGCACTTTGATGTAGGTTATGGCTTGAGAACATGAGTTTGTCTTTAAGTTAGATGTATATGGTGCTACAAGACATGCTAGGTGAATATCACATGAAACCCATGCATCCTATAACACCATATTCATTTAACTCATCTTATCTCATTTATAGGCATACCTTCTTGAATAACACAATTTCTCAAGAAAAATCTATTAAAATAATAGAATATTTTTGTGTTATGTCATGGATAAATTTTTCATTTTGTGTCTCGTGGACTATATGAACTCATCCATTTCATTTTCCTATTTAAATACAAACATACAACTCAAAACCATCTCAAGATGTGGCCAAAAACTCGAGCTCATGAACCATATACATAAAAATTACATGTTCAGCCTCGGATTGGTGTGCCAAGTTTCTGTCATGAACTTTGAAAAATTATAACTAATTATAAAAAAATCAAAATCAAGCACACTATACATTCTAGAAAGTTACAAATGTCTACTTTATGATAAAAATAAGTCCAGACCAAAAAATGATCGTCTAGCCACTAGAAATCAATGGAACAGTACCTGAACTCAACTAGCACTACTAGTACTATCACAGAATTTCAAAAATTCATATCTCCCTACTCAAACATACAATTAGGGTGATCTTAATGGCTATAGAAATTTTAACATGTCTAGTTTATGCTTGTAAAATTTCATGAGCATTGGATGTGACAAACATAATTTTCATAAAATGACAAAATGAGCCGTATAAAAGTAAGTCCCCTGAAATGACTAAGATAATATCCCAAAAAATTTGGGTTGAGTCTTAGACTCCTAAAAATAATAATTCTAGGCTCAGACAGAAAGAAAAATGAAGTTAGGATGGAGAAATAATTTACGACTGAAATTGACGAACGTAATGGCATTTTCATAAATAAGTGTAACTTTTGGAAAACCACACAGGAGGGCTTTTTAAATGAAATTTTTGAGTTACCCAATATTCTCAGAGGCCCTAAAAACTATGGGAAGCCCCGGGACTGGTAAAACTCTTTCGGTGTATGTTTTTCAACGTCAGTTGACTTGAACTTTGACTAGTTCATTAGGTAAGGTTTTAACTCCAAATTGAGTGATTCCAAAGGTATTTTATTAAATTGGGAATCTAAATTTTATGATAAAAAAGACAATTCTAAAAAAGGAGCTAAAACAAAGCCAAAACGAAATTATCATTACGGAAGGGAAAAATTGAAAATAAAAGCTTCTAGAATGTCCTAAAACACTTCCACACTTTTCTTCCATCTTCTCCCTTTTATTGAGCACGACTTCTTCTGCCCAATTTATAGAAAAAATACAGCTTCTTAGGTGCATCAAAAGGGGAAGAAAAAGAGGAAGAAAACCAAGGAGAAACTAGGTAATTTCATGGATTTTCTTGCTTCATCTTCCTCCAATCTTGTTCTCCTCTTTTCCTCCTTTCTTTCCATAGATTTTTTTGAATGATTTGGTTCTATTTTTGTTCTAAACCTAACGGGGACAATTCAAAATTGCCAAGGAGAAGGGAACCAAGGAAGAAAAGCTTTGAAAACAAGCTTGAAACTAAGGTATTTTTCCATTCTTAATGCTTCATCTTGGTTGCTCCTCTTTGTGGTAGTTTCGGCCAGCCTAGGGGAGGATAGAAGGAGATGAATTTTGGGCAGAACCAAGGGAGAAACCTAGGAAAAAGAGTGCAAGGATTAAGAATATGGCAAGAAATTCAAGTAAAAACCAAAGAAAATCAAGATAGAAAAGTGTAGGCTTCCTTAGGGTTTTGTAAAATCTGATTTAGTGCGAGTAATTCCTTGACTATTTGAATGTTTCCTTGAGCTGCTAAGACCCCTAGAAACCTTCCCAAGTGGCTTTACCATCAAGAAAAATTTTGAAACTCCAAGAAACTCCATTATGTACTTGTCTAGGCCATGAAGGATTTATAGGGCAAGGGAGTGTTTTAATTTGTTCTAGCCTTGGTTTGGGACTCTATATAATGTTAGAAGATGGGAGGAACCATTGGAAAAAATTTAGGAGCCATAGATTGGGAGATGGGACAATGGTGTCCATAATGGTGCCTTATGAAGCAACTTGGTCTTTCAATGATGCAATTGAATATGTGATGGCTCCAAGGACCTTAAATGAGTACAAGAAGTTTAAAAATAACAAGAGAATGGAGCCTAGAACTTGGATGATATGAGTTGCTTCAATGGACCATTTATGGAACCAATATGCCCATTATGGAACCAAGTGTGTGTTTAAGAGTGAACTTAGTGTCTTGGCTTGCTTCAAGTGTGTAATGGTGTGATGTTTGTGATGTCTAAGCCAAGAGAACTCTACTCCACCTAAGTGCTCTTGTGAGACCAAGAAAGGAAAGGAAGTGATAAAGTAAGCTCACATAAATTAAAAGGTAGCTCTCCACCTCATTCTCTTGCTTTTTTGTGTGCATATGTATATGTTGTGTGCTTGTATATGCTCTTGTGATTTAAAAACATGCCACTTGATGTCTTGAAATTGCATTGGTACCAATGTGTCTTCTTGAATGACTATGGTTATGGAAAGAGCTCATAAGGGTGAGGTGATGCTAAAAGTCTCTTGATGAAGGTGAGGAGATGCCAAAAATCTCATGGCATAGGTGAAACAAAGTCAAAAGTCCCTTAAATGGGTGAGGCTAGGTCAAAAGTCCCTAGGCCAAGAGTGAGGCAAATCTAAAAGTCCTAGAAATGGGGTGAGGCTAAACCAAAAGTCCCTAGAGCATGAAAGTGGTCTTGACATGTTGATGTGGCATGAAATGAGATTTATTGCACACTTTATGCTTGCATATTCATATATTTGATGTGTGTGTGCCTTGAATGTGGTGTGAATGGGTGTGTGAGCTATTGAGATTCTTGGAATCTCACCCCCCTTTCCCTCTCATGCTTAAAATGTCTAGGTGGTGCCCAAGGCCAAGGAAATGCAAGCCAAGAACACTAAATGGCTACACTTTGTGTAATTTGTAATGTAAATTGTAATGGAGTGTCAAGAAGCATTGTACATATTATTTTTGGTTATCTAATACCTTGAGCAATATGATGTATAGACTATATGTATAATGTATGTAGTATTAAATCAATGAAGATATGTAAGTGGACCCTTGAATGGCATGTGTGTTTAGTGCATAAATGGATGTTGAGAGATCAAAATAAGATGCATGGAGTTTGGGACCATTTGGGCAGTCTCTACAAGTCATATTTGTGCTTTGAAACTTGCCCAAGAGGTGCCAAACAATTAAGAAAGCCATTTGGACAAATTAGTTACCCATATGGAGCAAAAATTTACTATTTTAGGAAGCTATACCACTTTTTGTCCAAATGAGCTCTTCTTGGTTTGAAATTTGTCATGCGTCTAGAGCTTATTGAGAGCTTTTTAGGAAGCTAAAGTTGGTAATTTTTGGCGGTTTGTGGAATATTTGGCAAATTGTTGAAGTTGAGAATTTTTCTAGTTTTGGTCATTGGTACTGTAACACTGGTCCAAAATTAAATTCTATCACTCATGGGGCAAATGATGTCCAATTACCACAAAATTTTATACAGAGAAACTAGACATTCCTAGTGATTTGAAAAATTGGAAGTACATCATTTGAAGGTCTAGAGAGGGAGATATGAATTTTTTAACATTCTGCCCAGTATCAGGACCCTTACCCAACCTGAGTTACTATTCTATTGAATTCTGAGATTTGGGTATTTGAGCTAGTCTGAAAATATTTTTATCCTCTAGCTAACATTCATAGCTTTATCCTGGTGTGACTGCATCAAGAGGCAATTTGACCTCTGAATCTTTTCGGATATCAAACACCCTCTGTGATAGATTTTATGGTCTAGGAATATTTTTAGTATCAATCAGACATCCGTAGCTTTCTAGAATGGCCAAGAATATGTGATTTCAATTTGTCTAGAATTAGTTATGAGTTTTCAAAGTTCGGCTAGAAAAGGGGCCAAATCTGGCCGAAAATAAACCTCCATATTCTAGGTTCCACTTCGGTTTACATAAGTTGTGGGCATGATTTTATGATTCAAATGAGTTGTATACATGTAATTAAATATGGGAAAGTATAGTATGAGATCACTCGGCCACATGGCACCGAACGAAATTTTTATACGTGATGCAACACAAAAATAATCAATACTTTAATGTCATTTTCTTTCCTCTCACATGAATTGATTGATATGAGGTATAAAAATAGCATAGAATAAGCTAAGAAATTATGGTATTACGTTGGACACCATTTGGCACTCTAATGACACAAGGGAAGAAACTAACCATATGAATAGTAACCATACTAGAATAGTTAAAATTTGGTAATTTTAAAAAATCATAATTAATTCCACAGAGCTCCAAATAATATGGTCTTTAGATTCCCAAAAATATCTTGATAAGATCTATATGCATGCCAAATTTTATGAGAAAATTCATTCATTTGGTCAGATTGTGCTATAGGGTTCCAAAATGGCTCTTTTATGCTTCTTAAAAGGGCCTCAAAAGGGTCAAATTTGCTTCTAAGGCTTTCATGGCCACTTGAGCATGTGGGAAAGCTTCAAAATGGTCTATTAAAAATGTCTCAAAGGTCTATAAACTCAGATTTCACAAACTCAAACTCTCATCTCAAGGTATACACAAGATCATACAAGCTTCATCTTATCATTCAATGACAAGAAGTTGCTATAACATTCACATGGCATCAAATATCATATATACATCAAGTATCTATGAAATTACACATGTTCAAATGGCTATACAACATATTCATTATAGGATTACATCATATGCCATCAAAATGGTCACAAAGTAAACAAAATCACACACTTTCTTGTCAATCTTCCTCCTTCAAGCTTGGTGGCTCTTAATCCTTGGTTCACTTGGTCCACCTAGACATGTTAGGCAATAGGGAGGAAGGAATGAGATTCTAAGAATCCCAATAGCTCTTCTCCCTTTCAACCATACATAATGGATGCAAATTCAAATCTAAAAATGCATGCATGGATATCATGGAGTGCATAATCATTCATGGAACATTTCTTGTACTCAAGAAGTCTTATAAAATATACATAGGCTTGCCAAGCATATGGTTTAACCTCACCCATTCTCTTTGGGATTTTGGACTTGTCTCACCCATTTTCTTAAGAGACTTTTGACTAAGCCTCACTCTTTGGAGGCTTTTAGTTTTGTCTCACCCATTCTTAGGGGCTTTTGGCTCATCCTCATCTTAGTTAAGGGACTTTTGGCTTCACCATACTCAAGTAAACCAAAACATGTTCATAAAACACCATTCAAGTGCATAACAAAGCATCATGGTACCATGGCATACAGATACATGCCAAAACATCTTTCATGGCTTAAAACATACCCACACACATTCAAAGACAAGAACAACATCCAATCATGCATGAGAGAAAGAAGAGAGAGCTACCTTGGTTATAAATGCACACTTTTCCTTTTGTAAATGCTTGCTGTTCCTCGGCCACACACTCACAAGGATGTGAAACTTGATTTCTTTGACCTAGACACATCATATGGAAGCCAATTACACTATTGGAACAATTTCTAAAGCCACACATTCATTTTAAAGGCTAGGTTGTTCTTATGGTTCATTTATGGTTCCATAGTGCACCTAATAAATTAACTGATGAAGGGGCCCATGAGCTTGTAGACAAGGGAGCATGGTGTAATAACCTAAAAGAGCATGGAGGGTGTGCAAGAGAGTTCAACATGCAAATGGACCCATTACAAGGCATAGGAGGCCCAATGACTAGAGGAAGAGCTAAAGCCATGAAGCAAGCTTTGAGTTGCATTGTCCAAAAGGTTCAAGAGCTTGAACCCATGTTTTTACACCAATTTGAAGAGTTACAAGGCCCAAGAGACTTGATCCTCATTGTCCAAGCCCAACAAGATATGTTGCAAGGTCCAAATAGAGTCCAACTTGAAGAAATCAATTAACAAGCATGTGCAATTCACATGGGCAACAAAAGTGACGTGAATAAGAGTTTTAAATCTTATTAGGAGGTCTTTTATTTAATTTTCATTAGTTTCCATTTCCATTAGTTTGAACAAGGCCATTTAGTCAAGACTTAGGATTTAAGTTTCAGATTTTGTTTTTTTCCATTTTCGTTAGTTGCTGAAAACTTATTACTTTCTTTCCTTTTCTTTAGGATTTCTTGTAGTAAATGGCATCATCTCCTTCCATTAAAATTGGATTCTTTGTTTCCTATTTCTTGGAGGAGAATTCTTAGAGATTAAGTTAGGTTTAGGGTTTTCTTTTATGCCTATTTAATAGGCCACCTATTGTACTTTTGGGGGATTGGAATGAATTCAGAATTTTATTTCTCATTGTGAGAATTCTTGCTTCTGTGTGTTCTTCTTTAGAATACAAGTGACTTATCAAAGGAGTGGTCTTCCTTTGTGGCGTCTCAAGGCTAGGGTTCTAAGGGACGAGTTCTCTTAGGGTCTTATCCACTTGACCAACATTTCTTGTTCTTAGCCGGTCCCGGGCAACGTATCATCTTGTTGAAGGTTCCTAGGACTTATTCCTACGGAGTCTCTCATCATTTGGTATCAGAGCTCTAGGTTTGCAAGTCAATGTGTGATCTTTTCTTGTCTTTCATTTGTGTTCTTCATTTTTTTTTTCCTTTCTATTGTCTGGATTTAAAAAGTTCTTACTTGTCTTCATGTTTTCTAGCTGGTCCTTATGCGTGAACTATGTTGGGGTTCCTAGAGCAAGTCGTCTAGTGGGTTTCACATCTCAAGCATGAGTTATGTTGGTTGGGGTTCCTAGAGCATGTCGTCTAGTGGGTCTCATATCAGTAGCTTGTCTTCTTGAGTGTTAGAACTCAAGGTTCTATTTGTGCGCTTTTTTTTTTGTCTCCTTTCTATTTCTTTTGGTGTTTTGTTAGTCATCATTCTTGTGAGTTTTTGTCCAAATTCCAAAAAAAAAACGAAAAAAAAGAAAAGAAAAGGAGCTGAAAAAAAAAAGGGAGGAAGGAAATTGCCCAAGTCCAAAAAAAAAAACAAAAAAAAAATAGAAGAGCTAAAAATAGAAAAAAAAATGGAAAGTTTTGCATATTCTGATTTGTTTCCTATTTGGTTTCTGATTCAATTAAGTAACACCCAAGCAATATTTTCTTTCCTATTAACATTCAAGAGAGATTCGAGGACGAATCTTTTCAAAGAGGAAGGAAATGATAGAGTACCACGGAGCCTCAATGACCATCTTCAAAGAGACCATGCATGGCTAACCATCAAGGAAAGCTTGGGCAAGTTGCTGAACGTGAGCATCAATTTTCAGATCAAACCCAGAATAATTAGTTTCTATTTTAATGATTTGAATAAGGCCATGTGGTCAATTAAGTTTTTAGAAAGTTTTATTTCCTTATTATTTCATAATTATTTGTTTCCATTTCTTTTAGGGGTTGATTTGTTTCCATTTATTTAGGTTATTTTCTTTAATTGAATACAAAGATAGCCTATTTATAGGTAAAGGAAATCCAAAACTTGAATACTAAGCAAACCCTAAAAGTAAGACTTAAGAAACTTCCTAAAACATAATTCCCAAGGTTGTGCACTGTTCACATGCACTGTTCATCCGAAAATAGAAAGAAAATAACCTAAATAAATGGAAACAAATCAACCCCTAAAAGAAATGGAAACAAATAATTATGAAATAATAAGGAAATAAAACTTTCTAAAAACTTAATTGACCACATGGCCTTATTCAAATCATTAAAATAGAAACTAATTATTATGGGTTTGGTCTGAAAATTGATGCTCACGTTCAGCAACTTGCCCAAGCTTTCCTTGATGGTTAGCCATGCATGGTCTCTTTGAAGATGGTCATTGAGGCTCCGTGGTACTCTATCATCAACACTCATAATTCATGATCTTGGCTCCATTCTTTTCTTCCATCTATGGTTCTTGACTCCATTTAGACCTCTTGAAATCATCACACAATCCATTTAAGGAGTCTAACTACATGTAACTTCTTTAAGTCACAATATGAAACCTATGGTATCATCTTACTTTCTAGGCTTTTTAAAATTTTTCCAAGGCTTCCTCTCACCTCTCTCATCATATATGATACAAAACTAAGCTTGGAAGAAATTAAAACCACTCCTTGATGTTTCTTTAGCTTAGGCTGAGGCTATGGACAATAAGGGTAAGCAAGGAGTTTGTTTTGTTTTCTTGATGGGAGTTGCATGTGAGAAGCTTTCTAGGGATCTTAGAAGTTCATATAAATACTCACTTTAGCCTAGGAACTCTTGAATCAAAATAGAATTTTAGTTAAGTTCTTGAAACCCTAACTTTGCTATCTTAGAATTTAATGGTTGTTTTGTTATTTCCTTTACATATTCTTGTTCTCCTCCCTCATTTTCCTAAGATTCACTCTTGGGTTGGCTCAAAACTCAACCCCTTATGGTTGTCCTTATCATGGCTGAAACACACAAAAGGAAAGCAATGGAAGAACAAGCTTGAAACTTAGCAATTTACCTTGGTTTCTTGGCTTCCTTTGAATGCTCTTCCCTTTGCTTGGCTGTTTCTCCAAAAACCTAAAATTTTCCCCCTTGGCCTGACCTCATAACAAACCTAAAAGCTTCAATAAATCCATGGGAAAGAAGAGAAGAAGGAGGAGAAGGTATTTACTAAAGAGAAACTAAGAAAATCCATGAATTTTCATACCTTTCACTTGATTTTTCTTCTCCTTTTTCCTCCTCCCTTGTGCTCCTCACTTTGTAGGTCTCTTCTCTATTTTAGGGCAGAAATAAAACCAGCCAAATGAGGAGAAGAGTGGGGCGTGGTGTATATGTAGGTAGATTTTAGGAATTATTTCAAGGAAATTCCATTTATGTCCCTTAAACTTGGCATTTTCGTTTCTGGTATGTTTTAGCTCCTTTTTTAAAAGTGTCTCCTCCATCATAAAATTTAAGTCCTCAATTTTATTAAATGCCTTTGGAACCACTTAATTTGGAGCTAAAACCTTACTGAATGAAAGGGTCAAAGTTCGAGTCAACCAATATTAGAAAACATACATCGGAGGGGTTTTAACTATCTCGAGGTTTACCATGGTTTTTAGGGCCTTTAAGAACCCCAAAGAGCTCAAATGTTTCATTTAAAAAGCCCTCATGTGAGTATTCTAAAATTTGCCCAAATTTATGAAAATGCCATTACGTTACGTAGCTATTTCATTAAATTCTGTCTAGTTATTTTAGCCTCTATTTCAAGGCACATTGGCCTCCTATTTCCATTACTTGATATCTAGATCATTATTCTAATTTTTCTGGACCTTAACTAATTCATTTCAAAGGGCTTACTTTTAAAACATATCTGTTTCTGTCATTTTTATGAAAACCAGACATTACACATCCCAACTTGGGAATGGAGTGGGCTATGTGTGAGTGCATGTGAGTGAGTGTTTACATGTATGAGCTATTGCCTTCTCCCCCTTCTCATGTAATACCATAACTATATAGGACTCAATCTGTTGTAAATTTGGCATATAACACTCATTTGCATAAAAATCACATTTTTTGCAGCAGTATTTTGCGTCATTGAAAGCTCAACAAATTAATTCTTGGCTTTATGGATCATGTGATCTTACCAAAATTATTTTACATTCATAACACATTTGTTCAACCACAACTATCGCAAATTGAAGCTCAAAATTTAGGCCCAAACCTTGCAACACAAAATGGCATCTCATTTGGCAATTCCCAAGATTTCCATAATCTAATATGAATCTTTGGAAAATCATAATTAGTTCTAGGAAAAACAAAATCATGCCAATTATACCATTCTAGAAAGCTACAGATGTCCTCTAACTACCATAAAAATTTTAGATCAAAATAACTAGGTTTCCCCACAAAAATTGATGGAATAGTAACACTGGTCATTGACGCGTCCTACAATCGAACTCAAATTTCAAAAATTTATTTCTCCCTGTACAGAGCTCCAAATGAGGTGCTCTTAGTGGCTATAGAAAGTTTATGATGTCTAGCTTATGCTTGTAAAATTTTATGGGCATTGGATTTCATTTGGACCTCAAGTGACATAGAAATGCAAATTGACCCCATGAATAATAACAATTATAGTTTTTGCATAATTTGGCTAGAAATCCAAAATGGTGCACTTTGGCTTTATGAAAATTTCTTGATGAGACGTATTTGCTTGCCAAATTTCATACAAAAACTCATTCATTTAGTTAGACTTTGGTTCAGCTCAAAGAAATGGTCAATTTGGAATCCATAAAGGGGTTAAATTGCACCAAATGGCTTTCTCATCATTCCATAACCATTTGGGCACATCCAAAAGCATAATTACAACATATAGGAGCATGTCAAATGGTTCCAATTACCATGGAACTCAAATTCACCTTCCTAGTTATTCATTCACATATGCATTTCAAAGCTCCAAGATGTCAAATTCTTACATACTCATTTATTTGACTTGAAAATTGATACATACATCATGGTTACATACATTTAAATATGCTCAATGTAATGTCCGGTATGTTGTACAATCACCGGAATGGATAGGTTTGAAAAGCAAGTCCCCTGAAATGAGTGATTCAAGGCCAAATAAAATTTGAATAAAATTTTAAATAATAGAAAACAAGGATTTGAGTTGCCTAAAAACAAGGGTCAGAGTGATTCAAAAAATTTGTCGAAAGGCCAGTGGTATTTTCGTAAATAAGTGCAATTTTAGAAAAACACCTAGGAGGGCTTTTTGAATGAAAATTTTGAGTTGCCCAGGGTTCTCAGAGGCCCCAAAAACTATGGGGAGCCCCGGGACCGGTAGAGCCCCTTTGGTGTACTCTTTCCGATGTTAGTCGACCCAAACTTTGACCAGTTCGTTCGGGAAGGTTTTAGCTCCGATTTGAGTGATTCCAAAGGCATTTTATTAAATTGGGAATCTAAATTTTATGATGAAAAAGACGGTTCTCAAAAGGAGCTAAAATGAAGCCAAATCAGAAATGCCATTATGGAAGGGCAAAAATGGAAACAAAGTGCACAAGGAAGCTTCCAAACTCCCTTTTTAAGTCATGTTCAGCTCCCCCCTCTCGAAATCGACTTTCTTCTGCCCAAATCTTAGAAATGGAGCTACTATCTTAGGCGCACAAAGGGAGGAAATTTTGGAGGAAGAAAAGCCAAAGAAAGGGTGAGAAAGTGTAAGGTTTTCATGCTCTTTCCTCTTGAAACTTCCTCTTTCCCTTCTTGCTTCATCTTTCCATGGTTTTAATGTAAATTTTGGTGCTGATTTGGGTCTAGATCAGAGGAGGGAAATTCAAAATTTAAGGAGGAGAACGAGGGAAGAGGAAGGGCTCTTGAAGGAAGCTTAATTGCAAGGTAGTTTCTTTCCCTTTGTTGCTTCTTTTTCTCCTTCTCCTCTTACATGGTAGGATGTCTCAAATAGAACCATGAAGAGGGAAGAGTTTCTATTTTATAATCCAAAAGAATCCATCAAACTAAGCCATGGGAAGATGGATTATACTAACGAAATGCATGAAAAATTAGTAAAACTCAAGTTGGAAAAGTATAGGGTGCTTGAACATAAGTTAAAATCTGGGTTGATTCAAGACTTCCCCATCATATGTGAGTGTTTGTTTGAGTTTCTAAGACTCCTAGGGAGCCTCCCAAGTGCCCCATCCATTAAGGGAAAATCCCAAACTCCATGGGTCTTTAATGGAAGCATAACTAGGTCAAGACCCTTAGAGATAGCTAGGGAATGTTTTAAATGGTTCCAAACTTGATTTGGAACTTTATATGATAAAAGAAGATAGGAGAAACCCTTGAAAAAAAATTAGAAGCCTTAGGTTGGGAGATGAGGCAATGACTTCCATAATGTAACCTTAGGAAGCAACATGGACCTAGGTTTGTGAAAGTGAGTGTGTGATGGCTTCAAGGACTTTAAATGAGGTCAAGAGTTCTAAATATGGCAAGAGAATGGAACCAAGAATGTTAATTATGGTAGTTGCTTCATTAGGTCCTTAATGGAACCATATTGTGACAAATAAACCAAAGTGTAGTCTTAAGAGTGAGTTGGATGTCATAATTTGTTCCAAGAGTATAATTTAGTGTTGTTTATTGTGAATAGGCCAAAGAAATCCAACCCCACCTCCTTGTGTTTGTGGAACTGAAAAGGAGAAGAAACAAGCAAAGTAAAACTTGAATTTGCACCAAGGTAGCTCTCCACCTTTTCTTATTGCATTTTCTTGTTGCATATGGTGTCATTGTGTGCTTGTGTGTATGTTTATATGTTTGAGACATGCCACTTGATGCTATGTTGCTATTTTGGTACCAATATGCTTTCTTGAATGTCTTTGAATGATGGAAATGGCTCATAAGGGTGAGGTAGCACCAAAAGTCCCTTAATATGGGTGAGGAGATGCCAAAAGTCTCATGGCATGGATGAGACAAGGCTAAAAGCCCCTTGGATTGGTGAGGCTAAGTCAAAAGTCCCAAAAACCAAGAGTGAGGCAATCCAAAAGTCCTAAAAATGGGGTGAGGCTAAACCAAAAGTCCTTAGAGCTCATTCTTATTCTTGACATGTGTTTGTGACATAAATATGTGGGAATTGAATGCTTCATCGATTGAGTAGTTGCATACTTGTACCTTTGACATGTTATATGCCTTAAAAATGTGCTTGAATAGGTGTATGAGCTATTGAGATTCAATGAGTCTCAACCCTTTCCTTTCTCTCATCTCATATGATCTAGGTGGAGTTCAAGATCCAAAGGATGGAAGCCAAGGAGCATAAATCCCCATCTCTTGGCAAATTCTTCCATTTTTGATGTACTATGATGTCTAGAATGTCAAAGTAGATATGTAAATGTTATTTTTTAGCTATGACACTTTGAACAAGTGTAAAACTATGTAAAGTTAGTGTATGTATAAAGAATAGAGTTTAATGCATAAAATTGTGTATTTTGACCACTTGGGAGCCCAAGTGTGTATGTATGTTTATGGAAGTGACATGATGAATTTGAGTTGTATGAGGGTTCAAACCTTATGAGGGACTTATTTATGCTATATTTATGCTTTCTAAGTTGATCAAATGTGTGTGGAATAATGGATGGCTCATTTGCACCAAATTTGCCTCTTGTTGGGACCAAAATTGCCACAAGCTTGAGCTATGGCAAAGTCTAACCAAATGGCATCTTCTTGACTTGAAATTTTTCATGGAAGTATATCTTGCCTAGAGCTTTTTGGGAAGCTAAAGATCAAGTCATTTCTGTGGAAGTTTCTATGATTTTTCAAAGTTGGTATCAGAATTTCGGATTTGCACTGGTACTGTTCATTTGGTCAGTTGTGAAATTGTGTTATCTGAGAGGCAAACGTGGTCCAATGGCTACGAAATTTTATAGTTAGAAATTAGGTATTCACAGTGACTTGTAGCAACTAGAAGCATCTCATTTGGAGGTCTGAGCTGAGAGATACGAATTTTTGAATTTCTGGGATAGTAGCAGTAGCTTAGCATGATCTAAGTCGCTGTTCCCTTAAATTTGGGTAGCTAAACGTGCTTTTTGTGGTCTGAGTCTATTTTTAACATAAATTTAATATTCATAAATTTCTAAATTGGTATCATTTGCATGAACTAGAATTTTTTAAAATTAATTGGACATTTTCAAAGTTTATAGCAAACACTTGCATCAGTATCAGTAGCTATCCGAACCTTTACCCCTTTTTACATGTCAAAAGCTTTCTGTGTTATGTTTCATGGCCTAGAAATATTTTTATATAAATTAGACACGTGTAGCTTTCCAGAATGGCCAAGAATGAACAATTTCAATTTTTCTAGAATTAGTTATGAATTTTGAAACTTCCTATCAGTAAACTGAACTAGTGGCCCAGACAACAGCAATCCTAGTGGCTTTTCGGATGTCAAATGTTTTCCTCTTAATGATTCATGAGCTGAAACTATTTTTATTATTAGGTAGACATCCAGAGATTTCTGTAATGGTAAATTTTGTTGGATTTTGAATTTTGTGGATTTAGTTATGAATTTCTGAATTTGTGACAAAAAAACTAAAATTCTGGCCGAAAATAAAAGTGTGAATTTGATGGTACCCTTTGAATTCCACGAGTTATGGGCCAACTTTGGTTATGCAAATGAGTTGTATGTATGTAATTAAATATGAGAATGTATTGTATGAGCTCATACGATCCGTGTGACACCGAATGGAATTTTTATATGCGACGTAACGCGAAATAAGGCATTATTTTACTGTCATTTTCCGTTCCCTTTTGTTCAATTGATCATGTGAGACTTAGAAATGATCGGAAGCATGCTAGAAATATATGGTGTTACACTCAAGGTTTACATCACATATACATCATATGGTTATAAACTTTGACATCAAAATACATCAATTCTTTATTCTATTATCAAAATTCCATATTTCAAGGTACTTGGCCTCCATTTCTTGCTCCACTTGGCTCATCTAGACATGGTTAGACATATATGGGGAAAAAGTAAAATTCAAAGAATCCCAATGCTCTTTTACCCTTTCAAGCATACATACATGACACATTTCATGTCAAAGAATGCAAGCATGTACTAAAAGCATCTTGTAGGCATACATAAACATTTTCCCATGTCACATAAATTCATACATTGTCAAACATAGGCTCTAAAGGTTTTTTATTTATCCTCACCAAATTCTTTAGGACTTTTGGATTTGCCTTACCCACTTTTAGGGACTTTTGATTTAGCCTCACTCTTTCTTAAGACTTTTGGCTTTGTCTCACCTATTCTTAGGGACTTTTGGCTCATTCTCACCCATTCTAAGGGACTTTTGGCACAACCTCATCCATTCAAGCCATCATGCATTCAAAAATATATTTCAAGAAGCATAATGGTACCATAGCATCACATCAAAAGCTATAAACATATCACATGGTTCAAACATACATACAAGCATCTAATGACTACTAAACATCCAAGACATGCATGTGAGAAAGGTTGAAGAGCTACCTTGAATAAAAAATCACAACTTCCTTCCTTGGTCTTTTCTTTCCCCTTCTCAGCCCCACACACACAACTAGGTGGAGCTTGGTTCACTTCGCCTAAACACATCAAATGAGACACAATTACATCATTGGAACAAGTTCTAGCTTCTTATCAACTTTATGCAAGTTTACTTTATTTTAAGACATGGTTATGATTCCATATAAGTGCATAATGAAGCAGCCCTTAGGATTCATGGTCTTGGCTCCAATTTCTCATTCAATATAAGTCTCTTGACTCCATTTAAACTCCTTGGAGTCATCATGTAACATCCAAATTTTTGTAGACATGAAAACTTAAGGTTGCTGAGTTTTTCTAAGTTTGCTAGCTATAGCAAGTGTACTTATTCGCTATAGCGAGAAGCTAGTTAGCTATAGCAAGTTCAGGGACTGATACAAAATCCATAGAGTTTCTCATAATAGCATCAGCCATAGTAAGCACGGGGGCCCCTGGAACTAATAAGGGCTCGCCATAGCGAGGGTGGTTTCCCGCTATTGCGAGATTTAGTCCAAAAAAGTGTAGAAAAAGGGAAATCACTTCTCAAAACATCTAGAACTCTCCCCCACCTCTAGACTAACTTTTAGTCGGCTGAAAGGAGAGAGAGAGGCCAGACAGAAGGGTGCACAGGAGGGAGAGCCAAGACAGGAAGTTTTGAAAATGTGAGAAACCTTGCTCCTTTCCTTGCTTCTTCCCATGCCAAGTCTCTTGATGCGAGACCCACTAGGAACATGCCCTAGAGAACCTTCAACAATTCGAAACTATGCCCGAGATCGGCTAGAAACAAGACTGTTGGTCAAAGGAAAGACCCTAAGAGAACTTGTCTCTTAGAACCCTAGCCTTAAGACGCCACAAAGGAAGACCAATCCTTTGATAAGTCACGTGAACTCTCAGAGAACACAAAGAAGCAAAAGCCTCTCAAAGTATTGAATAATACTCAAGTTCATTCATTCATGATTCAAAATAGAGTACAATAGGGAGCCTTTTATAGGCAAAGTTTCTAAAAGACTTAAAATCCTACTTAAACTAAAACTCTTAAAATCTAATTAGAAATATTTTAAACAATCCCTAAAATCAAGGAATAAGATTAAGATATTAATTTTAACTTAATCTCCTAGATAAGCTCCTTGACCAAGTCCAAAAAAATAATATAATAATAAAAAACGAAATTCAAAAAGAGTTCTAGTCAAAACTAGAGTCCTAGTCAAAACTAATTAATATTAATGGGCTGGACATCTTGTATTTGAAATACTATTCACGTCCTCTAGCTTTAATGGGCTCTTTAAACATCAACTTGGGCTTGAATAAGCATGATTAAGGCTCTATTTGCTTCCTTAATGCATGCACTAACATTATGGGCTTCTAATTCAGCAAATTGAAGCCCAATTGCTCTTTGTAGACGCTTAACTCTTCCTCTTGTCATTGGGCCATCTATTATCAAGTCTTTTTCCACACGAGCATCCTTCCTTACATGAGTCTGGTTCATATTACTTGGTGTTATTGCATCATTCCCCCCCTCTTGAAAAGGATTCGTCCTCGAATCTGCAATATCAAAGGAAGAGAGATCAGTTACATTAAAAGTAGCACTAATATTTCCATAAGAACTAGGTAAGTCAATTTTATAAGCATTATCATTAATCCTTTCAAGAACTTGAAAGGGACCATCTCCTCTAGGTTGGAGTTTTGACTTCCTTTTCTCCGGGAAACGTTCTTTTCGCAAGTGAACCCACACCCAATCGCCGGGTTCAAATACTACACGCCTTCTACCCTTGTTAACTTGGTTGGCAATTTGCTCATTCTTTCTTTCAATATTGGCTTTCACCTTCTCATGCAAATCCTGTACAAACTTTGCCTTCCTAGCACCATCAAGGTTAGTAAACTCATGTGAAGGTAAAGGAAGCAAATCTAACGGGGTTAGAGGATTAAAGCCATAAACAATTTCAAAAGGAGAGAATTTTGTTGCAGAATGAATAGCACGATTATAAGCAAATTCGACATGGGGCAAACACTTCTCCCAATTCTTAAGATTCTTTTGAATGATAGCTCTTAATAAAGTAGAGAGGGTTCTATTAACAACCTCGGTCTGCCCGTCAGTTTGTGGATGCGCTGTAGTAGAAAATAAAAGCTTAGTGCCAAGTTTATTCCACAATGTTTTCCAGAAATAACTCAAGAATTTTACATCTCTATCACTAACAATAGTTTTTGGCACACCATGCAACCTAACAATCTCCTTGAAAAATAATTCTGCCACATACATAGCATGATTAGTTTTGGAACAAGCAATAAAATGAGTCATTTTACTAAACCTATCCACAACAACAAAGACACTATCTTTTCCAGTGGGAGATTTAGGCAAACCCAAAACAAAGTCCATAGAAATATCAGTCCATGGGTGAGAGGGAACTGGTAAAGGAGAATACAAGCCATGTGATTGAATTCTAGACTTAGCATGCTTACAAGTAATACATCTAGAACAAACAGCAACCACATCTTTTCTCATGCTAGGCCAATAAAAATGCTCATTCAAAAGAGCCAAAGTCTTTTCTACACCAAAATGGCCCATCAATCCTCCACCATGAGTTTCCTTAACAAGAAGCTCACGAATGGAACATATAGGAATGCATAACATGTTCTTTTTGAAAAGGAATCCATCAAACCTATAATAGTCATTAGCACCATGCAATTCACAAGATTTCCAAATATCAGCAAAATCAAAATCAGATTCATACATGCCTTTTATCATCTCAAAACCTATCAATCTAGCATGCATGGAAGTAATCAAAGTGTAACGCCTAGACAATGCATCAGCTACAACATTTTCCTTTCCCTTCTTATGCTTAATCACATAAGGAAAGGTTTCAATAAATTCAAGCCAACTTGCATGCCTTTTGTTCAATTTACCCTGAGACTTAAGAAACTTAAGACTTTGATGATCAGAATGAATAATAAATTCTTTAGGCCACAAATAATGTTGCCAAGTTTCTAAAGTTCGTTTCAAGGCATACAACTCTTTATCATATGTGGAATAATTTAAAGCAGGACCACTCAATTTCTCACTGAAATATGCAATAGGTTTAGAATCCTGCATCAACACACCACCTATGCCTATACCAGAAGCGTCACACTCAATTTCAAAAACTTTAGTAAAATCAGGCAACACAAGTACAGGGGCATTAGTTAGTTTTTCCTTCAGTATGTTAAAAGCACGCTCTTGTGCTTCACCCCACTTGAATATCACATTCTTTCTTACCAAATCATTTAAAGGGGCAGCAAGAGTAGAGAAGTCCTTCACGAATCGCCTATAGAAGCTTGCCAATCCATGGAAACTTCTTACTTCACTCGCATTCTTTGGAGTTGGCCACTCTCGGATTGCTTTGACCTTTTCCTCGTCCACTTGTATGCCACGAGCTCCTACAACAAATCCAAGAAAAACCACAGAATCCAAACAAAAAGAGCACTTCTCTAAATTGGCAAAAAGTTTATTCTCCCTAAGCACAACAAACACATCATGCAAATGATTCACATGTTCTTCTAGACTCTTAGAGTAGATCAAAATATCATCAAAGTAAACCACAACAAATCTTCCAATGAAAGGTCTAAAGACATGGTTCATTAAACTCATGAAAGTGCTAGGTGCGTTAGTCAAGCCAAATGACATAACTAACCATTCATATAATCCAAACTTGGTCTTAAAAGCAGTTTTCCATTCATCACCTTCTTTCATTCTAATCTGATGGTAACCACTTCTAAGATCAACTTTAGAGAAAACACATGCACCATGCAACTCATCAAGCATATCATCTAACCTAGGGATAGGATAGCAATATTTTACCGTTATTTTGTTGATGGCACGACAATCTACACACATTCGCCACTTGCCATCCTTTTTGGGTACAAGAATCACTGGGACAGCACACGGACTTAGACTTTCACGAACAAAGCCTTTCTTCATGAGCTCTTCCACTTGATGTTGTATTTCCTTAGTCTCGTCTGGATTTGCTCGATAAGCAGGTCTATTGGGAATAGATGCCCCTGGGATAAAGTCTATCCGATGCTCAATGCCTCTTAGCGGGGGCAATCCATCAGGTATTTCCTCTGGGAACAAGTCACAAAATTCCTGTAATAAAGATGTAACACTAGCAGGCAAAGAGTGATCAAGATCATCGATAGTAAGATAAACATCTTTATAAAGTAATAAGAAGGCATTTTCACAAATAAGAGCTCTCTTGATCTCACTTTTACCCGAAAATAAACTCACTTTCTTTTCCTCATGTTTTTCTCTAATTTTCTTTTCCTTTCTACTCAGCTCTCCTTTCTTCTTCTCATTCTCAACACTCACACTCACTTTACTTTTCTTTTCTTGCTCTCTCTTCTTACACTCTCTTTCAATTTTTAACTGATCCTCATATGCTTGAACAGGACGAAGAGGGGTCAACACAATGGTCTTACCATTAAAAACAAAAGAATAATAATTTTTATATCCATCATGTTTTACCTTTCGGTCAAACTGCCATGGCCTACCAAGTAACAAGTGACCAGCATACATGGGTGCTACATCACAAAGAATCTCATCATGATAATTACCAATAGAAAAAGAGATGAGCACCTGTTTTGTTACCTTTACCTCCCCACTATCGTTAAGCCATTGTAATTTATAAGGGGTAGGGTGCCTCAAAGTAGGTAAGTTCAGCTTTTCCACAAGTAAAGTACTAGCTACATTTGTGCAGCTACCACCATCAATAATCAAACTACATACCTTCTTGTGGATGAAACATCGAGTATGGAAAATATGCTCACGCTGCTCTACCTCAAGATCTTCTTTAGGTTGAATATTGAGAGCACGCCTAGCCACAAGGGCTTCACCATTTACAGCTTCCGTTAACTCTAAATCTGAGTCATCAGTCAGGGGTGGCATCTCATCCTCCTCAGACTCACTACTAGCACTAGTCACATCACCATTCTCAAGAACAATCATAGTTCGTTTGTTCGGACATTGTGAAGCAATGTGACCGAAACCATTACATTTAAAGCATCTAAGCTTAGAGGAGGAAGTAGTAGGATTAGAAGATGAGAAGGGTTTTGACTCAGTTTTACCCTTAACCTGAAAGGGTTTTACCTTACTTTCCTCTTTAGACTTGAAATCAGTCTTTGGTTTGAAGGGGACTTTGGAATCCCTCCAAGAACTCGAGTTAGATGTCACTTTCAGCTTTTGTCGAGCCCTTAGCTGCTTTTCCACCTTGATAGCTCTATGCAAGAGCTCCTCCATATCTAGGTAATTGTATAAATCAACTTGGGCAGCTATATCAGGATTTAAGCCCTCAATGAATCGGGCCATGGTTGCTTCACGGTCTTCCTCCACATTTGCCTTAATCATGGCAATCTCCATTTCTTGATAGTAATCTTCCACACTCATAGAACCTTGCTTCAGCTTTTGGAGCCTCTTATGCAATTCCCTATAATAGTAACTAGGGATAAACCGTTTGCGCATGATAATTTTCATCTCTTGCCAATCACGAATTGGACCTTCACCGGTACGTCTTCTGGTGAGTAAGAGTTGATCCCACCAGATGCTAGCATAATCAGTAAACTCTACTGCAGCAAGTTTTACTTTCTTCGCCTCAGTGTAAGAGTGGCACTCGAATACATGCTCCACTTTTCTTTCCCAATCTAAGTACTGGTCTGGGTCATTTTTCCCAGGGAATGATGGAATCTTCATCTTGATATTTCCGATACCACCATCCTTATTGGATGATGATTGTCTACCTCTCTGAGTATGGGACTCCCCAAAGTCAGACTCAGCATCATCATCAAGCTCCACTTGAGCTCGCCTTCTATGGGTCCTCTTATTGGAAGAAGACTCCACATCATCTAATCTGGCACTTAGTTTCTCAAGAGTACTTTGAACAGCCTTAACCCAGACTTTCATGTCAAAGTCACTATGCTCAGATTCTCCAGACATCCTGAAATATTAGTTTGTACAAAAACACAAGCAAAGAAAGATATAGGACCTCGCAACTCACTAGCTCACGTGTTTACACTCAAAAGATGATAAGTTCGCTCGTGTTTAACTCTTTTTGGCTTTTTCTTTAATGTTAATTGCACTCTTGCCTTTTACCACTCAACAATTTGCTTCTTACAAGTGTTCTAAGCAAGTCACAAGCAAATCAAAAGAAAAGATCAGAGTAGTGGCAATCAAAAAACTAAAATTCTAAAATGCAAATTCCCAAAGAATCAAACAAAGGAGAAAAAGAGGTGTATAACAAAAAAAGCTAAAGAGGAAAGGAAAACAAGGGGGGAGAGGAGGTTGGGATGGCTTGGAAGGAAGGAGAAGAAAAGGAGAAAATCTGAAAATAAGAAACTTTAAAAATAGGAAACTACTTGGGAAATTAGGAAACCAACTTTAAGAAAATATAAAAATTAGAAAACTAAGTGCAATTAGGAAATTGAGTCCAATTAGGAAATTAATTCCAACTAGGAAACTAACTCTAATTAGGAAATTGTCTCCAATTAGGAAACTAACTCCACAACTTGCAACTTTTTTTTTTTTCACTTTTTTTTTTTTTTTCGAATTTGTCTTTTTTTTTCGAATTTCTCTTTTTTTTTCACTTTTTTTTTTCGAATTTCTCTTTTTTTTTTCTCTTTTTTTTTCACTTTTTTTTTGAATTTTTTTTTTTGGAGTATCGCACTCTCCCTTTTTTTTTTTTTGAATGAGTATAGAGGCACGCAACAATGGAAGAAGGAAGAAGATAGAAGACAAAGATGAAGATGAGAAGATAACACTAATGGAAGGAGAAAAGGTGTGAAAGAACAACGGTAGGAAAAACACAAAAATATACCTTGTACTAGCGAACCAAAGCTCTGATACCAAATGATGCGAGACCCACTAGGAACATGCCCTAGAGAACCTTCAACAATTCGAAACTATGCCCGGGATCGGCTAGAAACAAGACTGTTGGTCAAAGGAAAGACCCTAAGAGAACTTGTCTCTTAGAACCCTAGCCTTAAGACGCCACAAAGGAAGACCAATCCTTTGATAAGTCACGTGAACTCTCAGAGAACACAAAGAAGCAAAAGCCTCTCAAAGTATTGAATAATACTCAAGTTCATTCATTCATGATTCAAAATAGAGTACAATAGGGAGCCTTTTATAGGCAAAGTTTCTAAAAGACTTAAAATCCTACTTAAACTAAAACTCTTAAAATCTAATTAGAAATATTTTAAACAATCCCTAAAATCAAGGAATAAGATTAAGATATTAATTTTAACTTAATCTCCTAGATAAGCTCCTTGACCAAGTCCAAAAAAATAATATAATAATAAAAAACGAAATTCAAAAAGAGTTCTAGTCAAAACTAGAGTCCTAGTCAAAACTAATTAATATTAATGGGCTGGACATCTTGTATTTGAAATACTATTCACGTCCTCTAGCTTTAATGGGCTCTTTAAGCATCAACTTGGGCTTGAATAAGCATGATTAAGGCTCTATTTGCTTCCTTAATGCATGCACTAACATTATGGGCTTCTAATTCAGCAAATTGAAGCCCAATTGCTCTTTGTAGACGCTTAACTCTTCCTCTTGTCATTGGGCCATCTATTATCAAGTCTTTTTCCACACGAGCATCCTTCCTTACATGAGTCTGGTTCATATTACTTGGTGTTATTGCATCATCTCTTCTCCACCTTCTCTTATCTTTTCCTTGAATCTAGAGGTAGATATGGTTTTGTTTTGAGGTCAGCGTAAGTAGAAGAAGGAAGTCTCAAAAAGAGAGGCTTCTTGCAAGTGGAAGACTCTTGGAAAAGCTCACAAATAAGGTAAGCTTCTTGAGTCTTAATGTCTTCTTCTTAGATGTTTCTCTTTAGTAAATTTTGGGTCAGACCTAACCATTTAGAGGAAGATGAATTCTGACCTTAGTAAGAGAGAAACAAGTGATTGAAAGTGTGGGAATTAAGAATAGTTCCTTAGAATCATATGAGAAGCAATGGAGTCCAAGATTGAGAATCTTAGGGTTTTAAGATAAATGCTTAAGTTTAATTTTTCTTAGAGCTATTCTAGCTCATCTAAAAGCTTGTATGAGTTCCTAAGACCCCTAAAGAGCTCCTCATATGCACCTCCTACCAAGGAAAGTAAAACCACTTCCATAGGTATCCAAAGAGGCATTATCTAGGCTTAAACTACAAGTCATGCCTAGGGAGTAATTTAAATTGCTCTAAGGCTAGAAAGGGGCCAATTATGAGCAAAAAACATGAAAGGAAACCTTGGAATAAAGTTGGGAGGCTTATAAGGGAAGATGGACTTATAGGGTCCATACTAGGGCACAAAGAGACATTGTGAGTTAAGTAGCCTAGTCTTGAGTTGTAAGGAGCTAAGTTTTATTTTAATGACTTAGTTATGCTCCATTGATGTTTATAGGCTACGAGAAACAAGTTCCACCTTCTTACAAGAGTGTGACTGAGAAGGGGGAAGGGAATTCTAAGAGAATAGCATTGTGATTCATTACAAGGTTGCCCTCCAACCTTTCTCTCATGTATGTGTGTGGATGTTTCCTTACTTTGAATGCTTGTGTGTGTGTTGAACTATGAAAAGCATGTCTAGCTAGTAAGGATATATGTGGTGCCACCTATGTGTTTTGAATGTGTGCATATATGACTTGAATAGACTTGGTAATGCCAAAAGTCCCTTGATAAAGGTGAAGATGAGCCAAAAGTCCCTTAGTATGGGTGAGACAAGCCAAAAGTCTCAAGAGGAGTGAGGCTTAGTCAAAACTCCCAAAAGAAGTGGGTGAGGCAAGTCCAAAAGTCTTAAGAGAAGTAGGTGAGGCTAACTAAGGTCCTGAGAGTTTACTTTGATATATTTGTGACTTTATGAAATAGAAATCATGTTCTTGTTATGCACATGTAGCTTATAAACCATGCATGGCATGCATTTGCATGAAAATACATCCATCATGTATGATTGAAAGTATATAGGGCTATTTAGATTCTTTGAATCTCACTCCCTCCCCATCACCTAACATGTCCAGGTGGAGCAAAATAGCAGGGAATTTGGGAGCCACCTCATTTGAAGACATGGAGTTTGGCAAAGAAGTTGTAAAATGCTTGTATTATAGCCATATAGATGTCAAATGATGTAATGCAATGATGTAAATGATGTATAACCCCTTACACATATGTAGATACATGTATACATGATGTATGTATGGAAACTAAGGGTATATGAATGAGAATGAATGTTTTTGACGTTGTATGGCAAGAATGCATATGTGTGCTCTTATGTATATCAATAAGTGTGGTAGTGAATTTGTGAGATATGGGTTTTTAGACCCTTTAGGCATGTTTAAAGGTATATTTTGATGCTTTCCCACATACTCAAGAAGTCATGGTTAGGGTAGGAAAGCATTTGGACACATTTTGACCCATTTTGGTGCTTATAAAGCTCATTTTAGCTCCCTATGTCACAAAGTGAACAAATGGACGATTTTAAGGCTAAGATTTTACACACATATAGATCTCATATATAGATTTTTTTTTGGTTTAAGAACCGCAATATTTGAAGTTCCATAGAATTTATTATGATTTTTTTAAGTTTAGAAAATTTTGCATTTAGGTATCAGTTACTGTTCACTTGGTCCGAAATGTTTTGGTGTCATCTGAGGACCAAATGAGGTCCAATGGTTCTAAAATTTTACTTGGAGACACCAAACATGCATAGTGAGATATAGCCACTAGAAGCACCTCATTTGGAGGTGTGTAGGGAGATATGCATCTTTGAAGTTGGAATTTACTGTTAGTAGTGCAGCAGTACCTCAAGCACTGTTCCTTCAATTTTCTCTAGCTTAATGTCATTTTCTAGATCTGAAGCTAATTTTTCCTTAAATTAGTCATCTGTCAGATTGGTATATTTTAATCAATATGAATTTTTTTGGAATTAGTTATTAATTTTTGAAATCCATATCAGTAAATTGTAGCAGAATTCTGAGACAGGTGGAACTATGTCAGTTTCTTTTTGTCAAAATGGTCCAAACGTAGTTTTTATGGCTTGCAATTATTTTTGCATAAAGTTGACATGCAAGGCTTTCCAAAAAGCTATGATTTGTTAGATTTTAATTTTTCTAGATGTAACTATGAATTTCCAAATCCACCATAGAAAAATGAAATATGGACCCAAAATGGAACTCCCATTTTTTTGATGTGTAGCCTCCAAATTCAAAGTACATGAGATATTTTATGATGTTTATGACTTGTATTAATGGATTATGAGTAGGGGATGATATTGGAGAGGTCTACAGGAAAAAAAATTGAATAGTTAAAACTCTATATATGCTATTATGAGCCATGATTTCAATCCACTTTCTTCTTGAAACCCATGTATAAGCATGTATGGAGTATAATATATGGGAAAGTAAGGCTAAAGTAATATGGTGTTACACATCACAAATTCAATTCTAGGAGTCTAGTCTTAAGTTGCTTCTTTATGTCTTAAAAAGGAATCTAAACCTTCCATCTCACAAACCATTATTTCTAAATTCAAACCAATGCTTCCTTTGTTGTTTATTAATTATATCTAGGCCATTCTCATCCTTGGAATCAAAGAAAAATCTCCTTAGGTGCTTACTTTAGCTTTGGCCGAGACATATACAAGGTAATGAACCCATGGAGTTTGCTTGATTTTCTTAGGAAATTGGCACTTGTGAAGCTTCCTAGATATCTTAGGATTTTACATATACTCTTACATAGGCTAGACTATCTTTAGAAAGCTTTAAGAATGGCTAGGTGCAAGAAAAATCCTATGTTATACAATTTGAATTCTAAAGCTTTTTTTTTTTTTTAAATCTAATTGCATATTCTTGTTTCTCATACTTAAAAACCCTTTTTTACCTTGGTTTGGTTAGAATTCATCTCTTCTTAGATGGTCTAGGGTTGGCAAAAATTCACCTAAGGAGAAGCAACCAAGAAGAAGCAAAGAAAGCCATGGAAGTTGATTTGGTTTTAAGCTTTTCCAAGAATACTTTCACTTGCTCCTATTGAACTAGCCATGGCATAGCTCCAAATTAATCATCAAAACCATGGGAGAAAAGAGGAGAAAGAGGAAAACAAGGTTGGTAAAGGAGGAAGCATGAAAAACTATGAAATTTCTTACCTTTTTCCTTGGTTTTTCCTTCCTTCTCTTCTCCCTCTTGGTGCACCACTTCAAGAAGTCTAGGGTTCTATTTTGGAGTAGATGAAAGTCGGTCATAAGGAAGGGAAGAAGTGGGGCATGACTTATAAAGGGGTAGGCTAAGTTATAACACTTTTTCAAAATTCTCATTTTGCCCCTTTTCTTAGGTCTTTTCATTTGAACTCATTTTAACTCATTTTTGAGAATTGCCTTTTCCATTCTGAAATTTAGGTCCTCTAATTCATAAAATGCTATTGGTTTTACCCAAATTGGATTAAAAACCTTTTTAAATGAATCAGTCAAAGTTTTGATCAACTAACACTTTAAAAAGTAAATTGGAGGGGTTTTAACCATTTTAGGGTTTCTATAGTTTTTAGGGCCCCTAAGAACCCCAAGAAACTTACTTTTTCTATTTAAAGATCCCTCCTTTTAGTTTTCTAAAAGTTGCCCAAAATTATAGAAAATTTTACTCCATTTTGTCAATTTTTGTTTAACTATTTTGGCTTCATTTTTTGAGCACCTTAAGCCTTGTACCCTGATTTTTAATCGTCTAGATTATTGATTTTACTTTATTTGGCTTCTAATCATTCAATTTAAGGGACTTCCTTTAGTAATCCACTTAATTTGCAATTTTTAAAATGACAAATGTTACATCTCACGTCAAAACTGTGCATGAATGCATATCAATGTACCAATGTGAGTGAGAGAGTGGAATTAATGTGTGCATGAGCTGGACTTGTGAGTATGTGGTGGATGAGAAAATCTCATGCTTTCTCATGGACATCTAAACCATCGCTCTTCCCTTATGCTCCCCATCACATGCTAGACCTAGTTTGTGCATCATATGAGAGAGTTGGATGACATGTAAATGGATGAAGTATGTGTAACACCCCGAAATTAATTAAGGATAATTATGATAGATTAGGAAATTAATTTGGATAATTAATAAATAATTAATAAAGCTAATTAAGTGAAAAAGGGAGATGGGTATTTGAGTTAGGCCATATGATTAACCCAATTCCATTTTCTAGAGGCCTAACATTCACTTATGTAGACCCAAGTTAAATGGACTCTTGAAACTTGGCCCAATCTGACCAAAAATTTAAACCCACTTAGAATTATTTCTTTAGGTCAGCCCAAGACCCAAATTTAAACCCTAAAACCTTAGTGTAATATCTAGTTCTTTGAAAATGAGAGAAAATGTGAGAAACATAATGTACGGTTTCTCTGTAAACGTACAAAATTTACCGGATACAAAAGAAAGTCCCTCAAAATAAACTAATTAAGGTCCTAAAAAATTTATACAACATTCTTGACTCCTAAAAATGAGAATCTTAAGCTTAGATGGAAAGAAAAATAGAGCTAGAATGAAGAAATGAATTTGAACAAAAGGTTGATGAAATATAATGACATTTTCATATTTTTGAAAAAATTTTGGAATTCTCATAGGAGAAATTTTTAAATGAAAATTTTGAGTTATTTGGGGTTTTCAAAGGCCCTAAAAATGATGGGAAGTCCCAGGACAGTTAAAATCCCTTCGGTGGATGTTTTCCAATGTTGGTTAACCCGAACTTTGACGAATTCATTCGGGAAGGTTTTAGCTCATATTTGAGTGATTCCAAAGATATTTTATTAAATTGAGGACCTAAATTTCAAAATGAAAAAGATAATTCTCAAAAAGGAGCTAAAATGAATCAAAAGCAAAAAATGCCAAAATGAAGGGGCAAAATGGGAAAATTTGAAAAGTATTTCTTAAACCTACCTATATATATGAGGCGCCCTATCTCCTCTTTCATTTATCCACATTTGTTTCTACCCTAAATCAAAGAAAGAACCCTAAGGGTGAGGTGCACAAGAAGAAGGAGAAAGGAAGGAGGAAAACAAGGAAGAGGTATGGATTTTCTTAGCTTTTTTAATGCTTTTTCTTTAATAAACTTCCTCTTCTCCATTTCCCCTTCTTCCCTATAGTTTTATTGAAGTTTTTGAATCTATTTTGAGGGAAGAACAGAGGAAAAAAATTGGATTTGAAGAAAGGAGGCCAAGGAAATGAAAAACAAGAAAGAAAAGCTAAGGAAACAAGATAAATCTTCATTCCTATGGTAGCTACTTCTTCTCCCTTTTCTTCGTTGGTTCGTCCCACATAAGAAGCTTCAAGAAGGCTTGGATTTTGGGAAAAACCAAGGGTGAATCTTAGGAATCTAAGGGAAGAGAATAAGAATATGCAAGGAAAATAACAAACTAGCCATTAGAATTCAAGATAGAAAACTTAAGGTTTCAAGTGTCCCTTGTAAAATCTGATTTGATACAATAATCCCTAGGCCTAAATGAGTGTTTAAATGAGCTCTTAAAATCCTTAAAAGGATCCCCATATGCATCTTCCATCAAAAAAACAAAGACAACTCCAAGGGTAGCCTTAAAGAGCATAGTTTCGACCTAGTGTAGTTAGGACATCTAGAGATAGTTTTAAATTTTTTCAAGCCTATTTTTGAGTCATATATGATGAGTGAAGATGAGAGAAAGTTTTGAAAAAAATTTAGAAATCATAAAAAGTGAGATGGCTTTATATGTTCTATAATATGACCTAAAGAAGCAACACCTAGTTTGGCTCTTTGTTTTAATTATGTGATGACTCCAAGAGGCTTAAAAGGAGTCAAGAGTCATAAATGAAAGGAAAGAATGGAGCCTAGAACTTAATTGATGGATGTTGCTTCATTAGGTACATTTAGGAACCATAAATGAACTATAAGACAAAGTTGGAGCTCCAAGTAGATCAATAGCTTTATGAATGGTTCCAAGAGCATAATTGGTTCCTATTTTATGTGTTTAGGCCAAGAGAGACAAGTCTCCTACCATTGTGAGTGTGTAGCCAAGAAAGGGAGTGCAATTCCAAGAGGAAAAGTGTGTGGTTGCATCAAAGGTATCTCACTCCTCCTTCTCTCGTGCATGAATGTATGCTTAACTTGCCTTTGAATGTGTGTATGTGTGTTTTAAGCTATGAAAAGTGTTTTAGCATGTGCATATATATTATTGTACTATAATTTTTTCAAATGATACCTAGTATGTGTGCTTGGGTTTGCTTGAGTGTGGTGAAGCCAAAAGCCCTTAGTCATGGTGAGGATGAGCTAAGAACTTTTAATATTAGTTGAGATAAAGTAAAGAGTCTCCCAAGAGTGAGGTTGACTCCTAAAAGTGAGGTTGAGTCAAAACCTATTAGAGAAAATGGGTGAGGCAAGTCCAAAATTCATAAGAAAATGGGTGAGGCTAATCCACTTACTTGACAAGCCTATATATGACTTGTTTAAGTGCCAAGAATGCTTCTTGAATGATCATACACTCCATGATGCTCATGTATGCATTTTTAAGACTTGTTTTGCATTCTTTATGTGTGATTGAAAGAGAGATGAGCTATTGGGGCTCTTTGAATCTCATTCCCTCCTCTCCAATGTCTTAACATGCTAGGTGGAACCATTGAACAAGGTAATAAAAGCTACTAAGTTGGGAGATAAGAGATTGACATCAAAGTGTCTAGAATTGCCTAGTTTTATCTCATTTGTAGCCATACACATGGAATATGATATAATCCTATGATGGAATTATTATGTAATCATTTGAACATATGTAATTACTCATATGTATGATGTATGAATGAGAATTAATGCCATATGCATGATATAACATGATTTGGGTATGGAATGGCAAGACTAGACATTTGCATTCTCGTATATATCTTGAGGTCAATAAGTGAGTTTGAGAAATCTAGGTTTGTGCACCTTTGAGACAAGTTTAGAATGTCATTTTGGTGCATTCCCACATGCTCAAGGGATCATGGTTGCCTTGGAGCTCAAAATGGGCCATTTGGACCCTTTGTAAGACTTAAAAATGACCATTTCACAACCCAACGTCAAGATCTGACCAATGAACGAATTTGCTCATGAAATTTGGAACATGTATAGATCTTATCCAAAGCTTTTTAGGAAGCTAAAGAACAAATTATTTGAAACTTCGTGGAATGGCATTTTTCTATTGAACTGATGCAGGCACTGTTCATATGGTCAGAAACCTTGGCTGTGTCATTTGTAAGCCAAATGATTTCCAATAATTATGAAATTTTACAGGCATAAATTAGACATGATAAGATTTCTATGGCCACTAGGATCACCCTAATTGGACCTTTGAGAAGGGAGATATGAATTTTTGAAGTTGGAGGATAGTACCAGTAATGACAATTAACCTCTAGTACTGTTCTATTAATTTTTGGTGGCTAGAAGCCTCTGTGGTCATCTAAATTTATTTTTAGTATAAATTAGACATATATAGCTTTTCATAATGGCATAGTTTGCTTGATTTTGATTTTTTTAGAATTAGTTATGATTTTTCAAAGTTCAGGCACAGAATCTGGAAATCATACCCAAGGCTGCACAGCTTGTTTTTATGTATCCACTCCCTTTGCTCGAGTTCTAGGCCATTCCTTGAGCTTGTTATAAGTTGTAATTGTGTATTTTAATGTGAGAATGAAATGGATGAGTCCATATGGCCTACAGAACACTGAATGAAAATTTTACCCGTGATGTAATGCAAATTAATTGTATTTTTCTATGACTTTTTCTTGAAGAATTCATGTGCTTCATGGAAATAAGCCTACATGTGATATGAGATGAGTCATAGAATCATAGTATTACACTTAGCAGCCCTTCTTCATTTTGAAGAACTCAAAGACAAGAAAATTTTTATAGGTCCCTTGTAGGCTAGATTTTCCATCATCTTCTTGGCCCTATTTTCCACTTCTAGAGCTAAAATTAGTTAAGGTAACTATTATATAACTTAACCCTCTCCTCTTTCTTTTTAATTTGACTTGATTGATTTTTCATTTGGAGTATTTTCATCCACTCCTCAAATCTAACATGTGTTATTTGACATTTTCTTGGAGGATTCTTGGAGGTTAAGGGTATGAAAGATATTAGATAAGTATAAACTTCTCATTTTGATGCATTTTCTATTGGTTTAGGACCCCTATAGTTGATTTATGATATATGTGGTGCTTATGTGCAAATTTGCCCAGAATTTGGAGTTTTGTTCTGAGGTTACTGGTATAGGTATAACCAAATCCAAATTTGGTTCTTGTAATGGCTGGGTAAGTATTGTCTAGGTAGTCCTTTATGGTTTAATTCCGTGAGTATTAGGTTTGATGCTATAAATGATGATTAGGAATAATAATGGTTTTGTTTTGTGTCCATAGGCTAAAGTAACATTGTGGTTGGCTCTTAAAGAATTGTCTACAAATGAGGTAGCTGGAGTTAATGTTATGCATATGTCTATTTTAATTATATATTTGCTACACAAGTATGATTTTGAATGCATAATGAATGATTGGCTATCTAAAGTGTATGTTTAAACCTTATGAGTCCATGGTAGAGCTGTGGTGCTATTGCTACCTCATACCCTTGTATGCACTATAATGTCCCACATCAGATAGGAGAATCCTGGGCTAGGTCCATATAAGTGAAAATAGTACTCTCCCTCACGGTAATACGTTTTAGGTTGTGACTGATTGAGGTGACCTTGAGAACAAAACCCCATCAGGACAATGTGCTGGGTGTCGTAACAGGGATAATATCACCAAAGGCTCTGTATGGAAGTAGTATCAGAGCTTAGTTTTGATTTAGGGACTTATGGGTTATAGGCTCTAATACCAAATATCATATAGAGCCCTCGATGATATTATCTCCATTACGACACTCAGCACATTGGCCTAGTGGGGTTTTGTTCTTAGGGTCACCTCAATAGGTCATAACTTAAAATGCATTATCGAGAGGGAGATTACTACTCCCATTTATATGGACCTAGCCCAGGATCCTCCTATTTGATGTGGGACATCGCATTCCACCCCCTTTTAGGCCAACTCGTCCTCGAGTTACACATACAGCTGGATTGGCTCTGATACTACTTCCATAGAGAGCCCTTAGTGATATTATCCCCATTACAGCACCTGACACATTGGCCTAGTGGGGTTTTATTCCCAAGATCACCTTAATCCATCACAACCCAAAATGTATCACCAAGAGTGAGAGTATTACTCCCTCTTATATGGACCTAGCCCAAGATTCTCCTCTCCAATGTGGGACATTACATTCATCCCCCTTTTGGGCTAACTCATCCTCGAGTTGCACATATGTAATACCATATTTCTTTAGCCTCTCTTACTTATTTACTTAACTCAAATTCCTTGGTATAGTAATTTCCACAAGAAAATGGAATAAAATAATGGATTATTTTATGTTATGTAAGGTTTAAAATTTTCATTTCATATCCTGTAGGCTATAGGAACTCACCCATATCATTGCCCAATTAAAATACATTCATACATCTCAAAACCATTACAAAACATTCCATTTACCTCAGATTTTCACATCATGCACCAGAAAAATACAAGTTTGCTTTTCAGGTCCTAATGCCAAATTTTTTGTATAAATTTTGAAAAATCATAATTAAATATAGAAAAATCTAAATTAAGTGAATGATAGCTTTCTGGAAATATTTGAATGTCAACTCTAGGTTACAAATCATTCCAGACCATGAAAACATCAACTAGACCCCAATTGACAATAGAAAAGTACCAAAGGTCCAGCTGCCCAGGTTTGCTATCATAAGTTACTAATATAAATTTCAAAAATTTATAACTAAATCTAGAAAAATCAAAATCTAGCAAATTATACTATTTTGGAAAGTTGTGGATATTTTACTAGATAAAAATATTTCTATACTAAAATAGAAGCATTTACTCCACATAATCATGCTACATTATTGGTACTGTCTCCAAACTTTAAAATTTCATGTCTCCCTTTACATACCTCTAAATGTGGTGATATCCATAGCCATAGAAAGCTTATCATGTCTATTTTATACTTGTAAATTTTCATGAGTATTGGATAACATTTGGACCTCAAATGACATAGGATAAGAAACTAACTATATGAATAGTAGAATTGCCATTTCAGTAGCTTTTTCCCAAATTTGAAAATTCATAATTAATTCTCTGGAGCTCTAAATAATCTAGTTTCTAGCTTCCCAAAAAGATCCAGATGAGACCTATATGCAGGCCAAATTCCAGGGAAAAATTTGTCCATTTGGTCAATTTGTGACATAGGGTTCTAAGATGGCCATTTTGTGCATCCTAAAAGGTCAAATATGAACCAATTGTACTTCTACCTTGTCCATGGCCACTTGAACACATGAGAAAGCTTAAAAATAGTTTATTAAACTTGTCCAAGAAGTCCCATTGCTCATGTATTACAAAATCACTACTCCACTTATTCATATATACAAGGTTTCATGATTTCATCTAGGCATCTCAATGTCAAGAACTCACATTCTCATTCCTATGCTTCCAAATTCCATATGTACATAATGTATCCATGTAATTACATATGTTCAAGAGGGTATACATCATATACAACATGAAATTACATCATGTGACAACCATATGGTTTCAATACAAGCATTTGGCAATTCCTTTGTCAATCTTTTTGTCTTCAAACTTGGTGATTTCCATCTCTTGGCTCACTTGGTTTACCTAGGCATGTTTAGGCAATAGAGAGGGAAGAGTGAGATTCTAGGAATCCCAATAGCTCTTCACCCTTTCTAACAAATATAATGGATGCAATTTCAAGTCTAAGAATGAATGCATGGCAAACTTTCAATTTATGAACATACGTAATACATTTCTCACATTCAAGAAGTCATGCTTATCATACATAGGCTTTCCAAGACAATGGTTTAGCCTCACCCATTCTCCTTGGGACTTTTGGACTTGTCTCACCCACTTTCAAGGGACTTTTGACTAAACCTCACTCTTCTAGAAATTTTTGGCTTTGTCTTACTCATTCTTTAGGACTTTTGGCTCATCCTCACCCTTGCTAAGGGACTTTTGGCTTCACCAAGCTCATGCAAGGCAAACCACATTCATAAAGCATCTTTTGTAATGTCTGATTTTCATTGAAATAACGAAAATTGATACATTTTCAATGTGGGTCCTTTGAAATTAATTGGTTAAGGTCCATAAAATTTAGAATAATAATCTAGACATTAAATAATGAATTTAAGAGGCTAGAGGTATCCTGAAATAGAGGCTAAAATGGCCAAATGGAAGTTAACAAAATAGTTACGAAATGTAATGGCATTTTTCATAATTTCAAAAAAATTTTGGAATTCTCACAAAAGGACTTTTTAAATGAAAAATTTGAATTCTCTGAGGTTTTCAGAGGCCTTGAAAACCATGGAAATCTCTAGGATAGTTGAAACCCCTCCGGTGTATGTTTTCTAATGTCAGTTGACCTGAACTTTAACCATTTCCTTCAAGAAAGTTTTAGCTTCGATTTGAGTGATTCCAAAGGTATTTTATAAGATTGAGGACCTAAATTTTATTATGAAAAAGATAGTTCTAAAAAAGGATCTAAAACAAACTAAAAATGAAAATGCCAAGACGAAGGGACAAAATTGAAATTTTTGGAAACAAGTCTTGAACCTTAGGTATATATAGCTTCACACCCCACTCTCCCCTTCACTTAATTCATTTTATTTCTGCCCTAAACTAGAGAAAGAACCAAGGGAGAGAGGCACACAAGGGAAAGAAGAAAGGAAGGAGAAAAGGCAAGGAAAAGGTATGATTTTTCGTGGATTTTCATGGCCTCTCTTTAGCAAACTCCTTCTCTTCCATCTTCCTTTCTTTCCTATGGTTTTGTTAAATTTTTTGGATCTATTTTGAGGACAGAATAGAGGGGAAATTTTGAATTCAAGAAGAAGAAGCCAAGCAAGGTGAAAAATAAGTAAAGGAAACTAAGGAAACAAAGTATTTTGCCATTCTTATGCTCGATCCTCCTTATTCCTTCTCTTGTGCATGTTTTGCCCTAGGTAAGACCAGCTAAGAGGGGTTGGATTTCTAGCTAAACCAAGGATGAATCTTAGGAAAATGAGGGAGAAGAACAAGAATATACAAAGGAAACAACAAAATAACCATTAGATTTTAAGATAGAAACGTTAAGGTTTCAAGTGTTCTTTTAAAATTCTGTTTTGATACAAGAATTCCTAGACCTAAATAACTATTAGGATGAGCTCTTGAGATCCCTAAGAAGCTTCCCACATGTATCTTCCATCAAGAAAACAAAGTAAGATCACTTAGTGTCTTCATGATAGATAGCCGCGACCTAGAGAGTTTGGGATGCCAAGGGGTAGTTTTAATTCATTCCAAGCTTGATTTTAAGTCATATATGATGGAAGAGGATGAGAGAAAGCCTTGAAAAAATTTTAGAAGCCATGGATAGTGAGATGTAGTTATAGGTTCCATATTATAGCTTAAAGTAGCAACACCTAGTTTGGCTCCTTGAATTAATTCTGTGATGATTCCAAGAGGCTTAAAAGGAATCAAGAATCATAAATAAATCAAATGAGTGGAGCCAAGTTACTGTTGCTTCATTAAGTGCATTATGGAACCATAAAAGAGCCATATGAATTACTTAGCTTTTTCTAATGAATGTATAGTTTTAGAATTTGATTTAAGAGTATAATTGGCTTCCATATGAGGTGTCTAGGCCAAGAGAAACAAGTTCCACCTTCTTGTGTGTGTGTGGCCGAGGAAGAGAACCCAAACTCAAGAAGAAAAGTGTGTTGTTGTAACAAAGATAGCTCTCTTTTCTTTCTTTCATGCATGAGTGGACGTTTGCCTTATCATGGATGTGTGTATGTATGTTTTGGGCCATTAAAAATGTCTTAGCATATATCTAAATACCATAGTACCATGATGTTGCATTATGTCTTCAAATGATGTCTTGTGACTTTGCTTTGGTTTGCTTAAGTGTGGTGAAGCCAAGAACCTTTTAGCCATTGATATGAACCAGACTCATGTGGGGAAGGATGCTCGTATGGAGAAAGACTTGATGATAGATGGCCCAATGACAAGAGGAAGAGTTAAGCGTCTACAAAGAGCAATTGGGCTTCAATTTGCTGAATTAGAAGCCCATAATGTTAGTGTATGCATTGAGGAAGCAAATGGAGCCTTAATCATGCTTATTCAAGCCCAGGTTGATGCTTAAAGAGCCCATTGAAGATAGAGGACGTGAATAGTACTTCAAATGCAAGATGTCCAGCCCATTAGTATTAATTAGTTTCTATTAGGCTGATTATCTATCCTTTTCTGTTTTTAAAAGGATTTGATTTTGTATCCCTATTTTTTAGATCTTTCAGTTAGGATTATGTAGTTAGTTTCCTACTTTTCCTCCAGTAGATAGGTTTGAGCTACACTATAAATATATGTATTCTGCCTTCATTTGAATCAGATTGGAAGTAGTAGAATTATTGAGTGTTTCTCTAATTGTGAGAATCTTATCTTTTCTTTGCTCTTGTGAAACCTTTGTCTTGTCAACCTATCTTTAGGTTGGTGATTCAAGTTCGCAAAAGCCCCCAATTCGTGCTTCGATCCAAGTGCGTCGTTGTATGCTTCCGTCGGGTTAGGCGCATTGTCTAAGTAGCAGGTCAACGTTCTTATAACGTTGGTTGGCTATTTGCTTTCGTCGGGTCTCGAACCATCATCTATCCATCAACCTACGTCGTGAAGATTGGGCCACCCCTTGATTTCGCATCAGCCATGGTGAGGATGAGCCAAGAACCCTTAAGAATGATTAAGACAAAGTCAAGAGTCTCCCAAGAGTAAGACTTAGTTAAGAGCCTTTAAGAAAATGGGTGAGGCAAGTCTAAAATCCATAAAAAGAATGGGTGAGGCTAAACCACTTACTTGGTAAGCCTATGTATGATTTGTGTGACTTCTTGAATGCTAGAAATACTCCATTAATGATCACATGTTCCGTAATGTTCATGCATACATTTATAGACTTGGATTTGCATTCTTTATGTGTGATTGAAAGGGAGAAGAGCTATTGGGATTCCTAAAATCTCATTCCTTTCTCCCCATATGTCTAGGTGGACTAAGTGAGCCAAGGAATGGAAGCCACCAAGCTTGAAGAGGAAAGTTTGACAATTAAGTGTGTGAAAATGCCCATTTGTAGTCATATGAGTGGCATATGATGTAATCCCTTATTGTATATGTTGTATGACTTCATGAATACTTGTAAATATGTAAATATACTATGCATGAATGAGATTTGATGTCATATGTACAATATTGCATGATTTGGACATTGAATGGCAAGAACTAATATATATGCTCTTATGTATATCTTGGGGTGGATGAGTGAGTTTATGAAATTTGGATTTGTACATCTTTGGAACATATTTAGCAGACCATTTTGATGCTTTTCCACTTGCTCAAGTGGCTATGTGTCATACCTTATTTTATAACCCTTTTCCTACTACAATTACCTCATATATTACTTAGAGAAGTCAACGGAAACCTGAACTGATAAAAATTTTTCATTTTAAAACTTCCTCATACAATTTCACTATTCATTTGGTCATTTCTAAATTCTGATCTAACTTTGAAAATACATACTTAATTATAGAAAAATTGTATAAGGTTAATTCAGGGCTCTACTTTAAGCTCTCTAAGCCATTTACACGGGGAAAATACTTACTTAGCAAAGTGCATATAAATTCATATAAAGTTGCCCCTACAACAAATTGGACAGTTTTACCCCTCATTGGTCATATTATTATTATTATTATTATTTTGCCTTTATATAGGCACAGGCATTCTTGCATCTTATGCACAATAGTCATACTCTTTTTACTTCAGGATTGGGTATATACATGGCTTTCCATTTCATACCTGAGTACCTTATAGTGTCATACTATAACTCATACACGCAGTAATCTAAAATATTTAATTACATAACAAAACGTGATACATAAAGTAAGGTCCTCAATTTATGTCTCCAGATTCTTTGCTCTTTCTTTGCTTGAACTCGGACCTAGCATGGGTTATATTTAGGGTGAGATTATGAAATCTCACTAGCAGTAAACCAGTCTCATTCACAAGCAAGCATGTAAGTATATAACATAATGCCAATCAACGTGCCATATACCACATAGTAATACAAGGGATTTCATACAAGGCCAAGTACAATCTAAGCATACATATCTCATCTTATAATATAAATGACAACTTGATATAGCATACCACTTATCATTATACAAACATACAAGCTTAAAGAAAGAGAGAGGAAAACTACTACCTTAGCAAACATTGCTCCTCAATCCTTGGGACTCGGTTTACTTGCTTTTGGAGTTCCCAAAATAATATCAAACCTTATAATCATAATGATAATTCATTACAATCAACACACAAAAATTAACTCCTCAAGTAGGATGACCCTTTTAAACTTAATGAGACCATTGGAATTGGAAAAATCCAACTCCTTCCCTTCCCATTCACTATGGTAGAATAGTATGCCTTTCTTGGCCAAAATTTAGGAATTTTATCCCATGAGTTTTGGGGGCTTTCCCATAGGTATTCCTAGCTAAAAACACCCTTTTGAATCCATTGGAATGGATAAAATCATCAAATTAAAGCCCCAACATCACGTTTTGGTCATCACATAATCTAGCTCCGTTTTAGGCTCAAAGTGCATTTCTTTGGTTCTAAAAATTCCGTAGCCTTTTCCTTTATATTTTAGGACTTGAAATTTGGTATACATGACTTTGAGACATTAAGAAAACACTCTAAAAAATTTGGGAAAATTCGGACAGCATCTCCCCATGCTTTCTATTTTTCCAAAAATTACAGTCTTTGTGTTTTCCAAAATCTCAGCACATAACAACAATAACTAAGCTCATATGGCCTTCATGTTCAACATATAAACTTCATTTCAAGGCCTTCATATTCGACATATAAACTCCATTTCATTATATGCTATCCAAAAATAACTCACAGCTAGGGTTTAACAAAACTAGCTTAAAGCATGTGATTTATAAGTATAAGATAGAGAAAACTTACTCTTTAAGCTTAAACCTTGCTTCCTTTGCTTTTCTCACACTATAATCCTTTCTCTTCCCACTTAGAGCAACATTTCACCTTGAACAAAAGTTGAATATGCAGCTGCCCTTTGGAGGAAAACGTTGGAGGAAGGAGAAGATGAAGAAATTTGGTGAAGAATGGTGGTAGTTTTGCTTGGTTTCACTTCATCTTCCACTTTTTCTCCCTCTCTCTCTCTCTCTTCACGTTTTTCTTTCTTCCTTCCTTGTGTGTGGCATGAAAATGGTGGAATGGAGGTGAAGAAGATGAATCTAATGAAGTTAAATGGTCATACTAAATTTGGACCCTTGGATCAACCTTTTCAAGATCAAATATTAACCTTCCATTCCTTTTTTTCTTTTAATTTTCTAATTTCATAACTAAATATCTTCTTCCAAAAATTTTTGGTCACACACTTGGAAGCTTTGCCTTAGCCCTTAAGTTATGGGGAGTAACCATGGTTAATTTCTTAACTCAACCATGGTTAACTTTTAACTCAACCATAGTTAGTTTCCAACTTAACCTTGGTTAATTCTTTAAAATAACTAAAATCTTTTTCTTCTTTTCCTTTCATTCTATATTTATATTTGGGTTTCATCTTCTCTAAAACCCTAATCATATCTTCTCTTCTCTTATTGGGCCTTTAGAATCAACTATTGGGCCTTACAGCAGTCTAAAAATCAGTGTTTGAGCCCAATCAAGGTTTTACGGTACAATACATACCTTTAGACTTTCTAAAATTTATGAACATTATTTCCTCTACTTTCTGGCCATATTAAGCTTCAAACATGGGTCAGGGGCCCTTAAGCTCAATCCTCATAAATTTTGGTGTCAATCAGACACCCAGGTCTATAGGTGTAATTTTCACCATTCTGTATTATGATTGTGCTATAAACTTTTCATTTACTGCAATTCTGTCCTTGAAACTCCTTCAAGGTTTCTTAGCCCTTTAGCTATTTTTATTTTTATAGTTCTTACAACTTCTTTTTTCTATTTTGCTCATGACTACTGATCGAGATAACCAGATCTCGGACCAGATCCCGCCTGGCCATCCGGACAACTTGGTATCATTGGACTCGTCTCATCAAACTGAGTTTAATTGTGGGTCACAGATTTATGAGATTCTTGCCCGATTTTTTGATATTCGTGTTGAAAGCCACGAATAAAGGGTGAAACTAGGGTTCCCTGAGCTTTAGGGAAATTTATACATTTTGCCCCGCATATAACTTTTCTTTACATTTTAGTCCCTAGCTCTTCGTACTTGACTTTAGAGATTCTTCGGGACCTTTTTTTTATCTTTCTTTTTTTTTTTCATCTATTTTGGCCTCAATTTTAGGGCACATCTGGCCTTGACTCATCATTATTTACGATCTAGAATATTATTCTAATTTTATTATACCTCAATTTATTATATTCGGGGGACTTCCTTTCATATTAGGTGAATTTCGTACGTTGGCGGAAAAACTATATGTTACGTTTCTCGTGTTTCTTTACGTTTTCTTGGATTTTCAGAAAACCGGATGTTACACTATGGGAGCCATGGAACCAAAGTTGACCCTCTTGAACCCCTTATGAGACACAAAAATGACCATTTTGCAACCTAGCATCAAGATCTGACCAAATGAATGAATTTGCTCATGAAATTTGGCATGCATATAGATCTCATATATTTTTGGGAAGCTAAAGAGCATATTATTTGGAGCTTTGTGAATTAATTATGATTTTTCAAAGTTGACATTTTTCTGCTAAACTAATATAAACATTGTTCATATGGTCAGTTTCTTGTACTGTGTCATTCGAGGGCTGAGTAGTGTCCAATGCTCATGAAATTCTATAGGCATACACTAGACATGATAATATTTCTGCAGCCACCAAGATCACCCCAATTGGACATATAAACAGGGAGATATGGATTTTTGAAGTTCAGGATAGTACCAGTAATGACAAACAACCTTGATTTCTGTTCCATCAATTTCCAATAGTTAGACGTCCTTGGTGTGGTCTAGAATTATTTTTAGATTGATTTCTGTAACTTTCTTGAATTGTATAGTATGCTTGATTTTGATGTTTTTAGAATTAGGTATGATTTTTCAAAATTCATGACAGAAAGTTGAAATTTTAGTCCGAGGCTGCATACTTTATTTTCATGTATATACTTCATTACTTCGAGTTTTAGGCCACTTCTTGAGATGGTTTTGAGTTGTATTTGTGTATTTAAATATGAGAATAAGATAGATGTGTCCATATGGTCCACAGGACATGAAGCAAAAAATTTATCTATAACCTAACACAATTTAATTGACTTTTTTTGTAATGGATTTTCCTTAACAACTTTGTATGATCCACGGATGTGAATCTAGAAATGAGGTAATGTGAAGTATATGAATATGGTGTTACATCTTTCAAGAACATAACAAAGGCATCATGATATCATGGCATGTAAAAATTTACTAGAAACATTTTGCATAGCATAATCATGCATACACACATCAGAAGACAAGAAAACACCAAAAGATGTGTGAGAGAAAGGAGAGAGAGTTACCTTGGAGTCAATGTTACACATTTTTCCTTTAAAATCTTCCTCCCTCTTTTTAGTCAAGCCTTGAGACTTGGAGGCACTAAGTTCTCTTAAGCCTAGACACATCAAATAAGACATGCTTAGATCATTGGAATGAGCTCTAGTCTTATGCAACTCCTATGCATGCTCACTTTCTCACTTGTCTCCATAATGCTGCTATATAAGACATAATGAAGCAACTATTAGAATTCAAGATCTTGGCTTCATTTTCTCTTTCATTCTAGGTCTCTTGACTCCATTTAGACTCCTTGGAGTCATCACATATTCATTTTGAGGAGCCTAGCTAGGAGTTGCTTCATTATGCTACATTATGGAGCTTATACCTCCATGCTCCATCTCACAATTTAGGCTTTCTAAATTTTTCCAAGGCTTCCTCTCATATTATTCCATCATATGCAGTGCCATTCTAGCCTTGGAACAAATTAAAACACTCCCTAGGTGCTTCTTCTTAGTGAGGTTGAGACATATTCCATTTGATGCACCTGTGGAGTTTTCTTTATTTCTCTCATAGAGTAGCCACTTGTAAGACTTCCTAGGTGTCTTAAGAATCCCTACAAACTATTAGACAACTTGAATTACTACTAGAAAGCTTCATCTTCTCCAAGGTACACAAAAAATCCTAACTTTCTTAACTTATTTTCTAATGCATTTTAATTGAATTTCTTTGCACCCACTTACTTTTTACACTCTAAAACCTATAATTCTTCCTTGGTTAGGTCAGAATTTAGTCTCCCTTGGCTGGGCTCTAAGTGGGACGAAACTCACACAAAGAAGAACAAGGGAAAATTGCAAGAAGAGCAATGGAACTCACCTTGTTTCAAGACAATTTCAAAGGTTCCTTCCATTGCTTCATTCTCCTTCTTGAAATTCCAAGTTCTCTCCTCTAGACCAGCCATAAATGTAAATCTGATTTTTTGAAAATGAGAGAAAACGTGAGAAACGTAACGTACATTTTCTTTGTAAATGAATGAAACTCATCGGATACAAAAGAAAGTCCCCTGAAATGATGTAGTTAAGGTCCTAAAAAATTTGGGAAGCATTCTGACTCCTAAAAATGAGAATTCCAGGCTCAGACGGAAAGAAAAATAGAGCTAGAATGAAGAAACAATTTCTTATGATGGGCTGAGACTTCTTCTCACTTTCTTTGCTCACTTACAGTGGCTTTTTATAGTCCCTTATTTCAACACTGATAGGCCTAACATACGTATCTCTCTGGGAAATACCTATGGGAACTCCATCATTATGAGAATCTCATCTATACCCTCTTCTACCTCAGCCTGAATCGAAAAGAAAACTAGGTACCCCTGACAACCATGCCCTAGAAATCTCTCAACCTGAGAGGTGGTCATAACAGATGGTCATGACAGATAACTTTGATGAGAGACCCCGTAGGAATAAGTCTTAGGAACCTTCAACAAGATGATACGTTGCCCGGAACCGGCTAAGAACAAGAAATGTTGGTCAAGTGGATAAGACCCTAAGAGAACTCGTCCCTTAGAACCCTAGCCTTGAGACACCACAAAGGAAGACCACTCCTTTGATAAGTCACTTGTATTCTAAAGAAGAACACACAAAAACAAGAATTCTTACAATGAGAAATAAAATTCTGAATTCATTCCAATCTCCCAAAAGTACAATAGGTGGCCTATTAAATAGGCATAAAAGAAAACCCTAAACCTAACTTAATCTCTAAGAATTCTCCTCCAAGAAATAGGAAACAAAGAATCCAATTTTAATGGAAGGAGATGATGCCATTTACTACAAGAAATCCTAAAGAAAAGGAAAGAAAATAATAAGTTTTCAGCAACTAACGAAAATGGAAATAAACAAAATCTGAAACTTAAATCCTAAGTCTTGACTAAATGGCCTTGTTCAAACTAATGGAAATGGAAACTAATGAAAATCAAATAAAAGACATCCTAATAAGATTTAAAACTCCTATTCACGTCACTTTTGTTGCCCATGTGAATTGTACATGCTTGTTAATTGATTTCTTCAAGTTGGACTCTATTTGGACCTTGCAGCATATCTTGTTGGGCTTGGACAATGAGGATCAAGTCCCTTGGGCCTTGTAACTCTTCAAATTGATGCAAAAACATAGGTTCAAGCTCTTGAACCTTTTGGACAATGTAACTCAAAGCTTGCTTCATGGCTTTAGCTCTTCCTCTAGTCATTGGGCCTCCTATGCCTTGTAATGGGTCCATTTGCATGTTGAACTCTCTTGCACACCCTCCATGCTCTTTTAGGTCATTACACCATGCTCCCTTGTCTACAAGCTCATGGGCCCCTTCATCAAACTTAGCCCTCGTACTAGGCATAGTCCCACACTCAGGTAAAGTAATGCATCTATGGCTACAATCTAGTGTGGTATTATTTATAGACATCCAATTCATGCCAATAATCACATCAATATCAATAAGGGGCATACAAATCAAATCAAGGGTGGTCAGACAATGATTAAACTAGATCACACAATTCAACCAAGCATGAGAGGTAATGGCTCAGTTTCCTGTAGGGGTAAATACATGCAAATCATATGGCAATGTATGCATACTCAGACCCAACCTCCTAGCATGGTCATATGATATAAAGGAGTGGCTAGCATTTGAATCGAACAATGTAGTCACAGAAAAATCATTTATTCTAATAGTACCTTGAATCAAACTTAGGGATCGATTAGCCTCCTGCTATGATAGGACAAAGACTCTACCTTAGGTCTATAGTCTGGGAGGAGGACCCATCTCTCTCTGCTATGTGAACTGTGGAAGGGCTTGTGACGAAGCCTGGGTGCAATCTCTAGCCATATGCCTTAGCCTACTACACCTAAAGCATACATTCTGCCCCACGTAACATGGCCTAGTGCTGTGGTTCCTGCCATACTGGGGGCATGCACCGGGTGTGAAACTGCCTCTGCTCGACTGAGTCCTCTGTCTCTTCCCCTTTTGCCCTCATTGCCTTTGCCACCTCTCCTGCTGGTCACTGCAGCTTATGAACCTTCTCTAGGTCTCTTGGGCTCAAGGAGGGGTGGTCTGGCACTAGAACTGGGGTGCATTATACTGAGATTCATTTCAGTGACTCTGCATACCTCAACAAAGGTATTAAAGTGCCTAATTCTTTATGGCACTACCCTGTCTTTGATCTCAAGGAGCAAGCCCTTCTCCAATCTATCTGCTCTCTAATCATTGTATGTTTAGCTTGTTTTAGAATGTATGTATGTGTATTTTCAAGCCATGAAAGTATGCTAGCATGATTTTATATGCCATGATTTCATGATTTGGACAGAACACAGCCCCTAGGAGATGGGCTCTTTGCTGGACAAAATACCTTCAAGTGAAGGTGAAGGAAGAAGCTACTAAAGAGTTTCTAGGTCATGTGATCTCCCAGGCAGGGGCTGCAGTAGATCCCTATAAGGTAGAGGCAGTATTATAGTGGGAGAGACCTAGGATAGTGACAAAGATAAGGAGCTTCCTAAGTTTAGCAGGTTATTATAGGAGGTTCATTCAAGGTTTTTCTCAGATAGCGATGCCACTGACCAGGCTTACCAGAAAGAATGTGTTGTTTATGTACAATGAGAAATGTGAGAATAGTTTTCAGGAATTGAAGCACCAGTTAACCAAGACCTTAGTTTTAGTACTCCTTGACCCTAAAGAAACTTTTGTAGTTTACAGTGATGCCTCAAAGAAAGGGTTAAGATGTGTGCTTATACAGAAAGGCCGAGTGGTAGCTTATGCTTCTAGACAGTTGAAAACCCATGAAGAAAACTACCCCACACATGACCTAGAGTTAGCCACAGTGGTGTTTGCTTTTAAAATATGAAGACACTACTTATATGGGGCAGCTATAAAAATTTATAGTGACTACAAAAGTCTTAAATATTTATTTGAATAGAAAGAGCTGAATATGAGGCAATGGAGATGGTTAGAATTTTTGAAAGATTATGATTTCACATTGAAATACCATCCTGGTAAGGCTAATGTGGTAGCTAATGCCCTGAGTAGAAAATCCAGGCATATGGCCTGTATGATGATCTGAGAGCAGTAATTGATTGAAAGATTCAGAGATATGAGTCTCTCCTGCGAGATGTATTCGAGAAAATTATTGATGAGTTAAACCCAAATAGAAAATGACCTAAGGGATCAGAGAAGAGAGGCCCAGCAGGCAGGTAAGAATCTTTAAGAATTTCCATGTCAATCTTTCTTGAAACTTGCTCCTCTCCTCTCAAGCTTTCTTTCTATGGTTATAATGGAGAGTTTGGTGCAGTTTTGGGGGTAGAATAGAGAGGGGAATTTCGAAATTTGAAGGAGCAAGCCAACCAAGTGGAAGAACAAGCTAAAGGAACCAAGAAAGTGAGATAAAAATCTCCACTCTTTGGTAGCTTCTTCCTCCTCCTTCCCTTGAAGGTATTTCATCCAACAAAGAGCTCATCTTTTAGGGGCTGTGTTCTGTCCAAATCATGGAAGGATTAGAGTTGCTTCTAGTTGTCACAAGTCACTATAAATTTCTAGTTTCTCTGTATAAAATTTCGTGGCAATTGGGCATCATTTGAGTCCTGTGTGACAAATTTCATTTTCGAACTAAATGAATAGTGTAGCACACCAAAATTAGAAAAATTATCAACTTTGAAAATTCATCAAATATGTTGTAGACCTCTAAAAATTATGGTCTTTAGCTTCTCAAAAAGCTCTCAGTAAGCTCTAATCGCATGCCAAATCTCAGAGCAAGAAGAGCTCATTTGGCTACAAAGTGATATTGGGTTCCATTATGGTCATTTTTTGCTCCATATGGAGTACCAAAGTTGTCAATAGTTTTCCCTTAGTCTTGGCACCTTTTGGGCAAGTCTAAAAGCATATTTAGGACTTGTGTGAGCTGTCCAAATGATCCCAAACCTCATACATCTCATTTTGGCCTTTACATCCACATATATACACATTACATCAAACTTTCCAAAATGCATACCTTGGCATTACATACTCAAATTCTATTCTAGGGTTCATACATCATATCCATATACTTATACATCACATAATATCATAGTTACACATGTCTAAGGGGTCATAGACCATATACATCAAAGGGTTACATCAATTGACATAAATATGTCCTTAAAGTAGTAAAACTCAAGCACTTGATTGCCAAACTCTTTCCTTCAAGATGATTGGCTTCCATTACCTTGTCCACTTAGTCCACCTAGCATGTGAGAACATTGGAGAGGAGGGAATGAGATTCAAAGAATCCCAATAGCTCATCTTCCATTCAATCATACATAATGGATGCAAACATGTCTCATAAAATGCATGTATGGTCATGTTGACATGTGCAAATGTAACGAATGTAATTTTCATAAAATGACAAAATAAGCCATATAAAAGTAAGTCTTTTGAAATAACCTAGATAATGTCCCAAAAAATTTAGGTTGAGTCATAAACCCTACAAATGATAATTCTAGGTTTAGACAGAGAGAAAAACGGAGTTAGGATGGAGAAATAATTTGTGACGGCAACTGACGAAATGTAATGGCATTTTTGTAAATAAGTGAAACTTTTGGAAAATCACATAGGAGGGCTTTTAAAATGAAATTTTTGAGTTGCCCAAGGTTCTCAGAGGCCCTAAAAACTATGGGAAGCCCCGGGACTGATAAAGCCCCTTCGGTGTATATTTTTCAATGTTAGTTGACCCGAACTTTGACCGATTTGTTCAGTAAGGTTTTAGCTCCAAATTGAGTGATTCCAAAGGAATTTTATTAAATTGGAAACCTAAATTTTATGATGGAAAAGACGGTTCTCAAAAAGGAGCTAAAACAAAGCTAAAACGAAATTGCCATTACGGAAAGGCAAAATTGAAATTTATGGTTTCTTGAATATTCTAAAGAGTTCCACACTTTTCTCCCTTCTTCTCCTCTTTAATAAGCACGACCCTTTCTGCCCAAAATACAGAAAATCTTTAGCTCTCTTAGGCGCACCAAAGGGAGGAGAAAAAGAGGAAGAAAGCCAAGGAGAAACTAGGTAATTTCATGGATTTTCTTGCTCCATCTTCCTCTAATCTTGTTCTCCTCTCTTCCTCCTTTCTTTCCATGGATTTTTTGAATGATTTAGTTTTGTTTTGAGGTCAGACCAAGGAGGGAAATTTCGTGGTTGGAGAGGAGAAGCCAACCAAGGGAAGAAACATCCAAGAAACTAAGGAAAAACAAGGTAAAATATCATTCCTATGGTAGCTCTTCTTGTCCCTTCTTCTTGTATGTTTTGGCCAACTTAGGATGGGGTAGGAGGGGCTGGATTTTAGGCAGAACCAAGAGAGAAACCTAGGAAAAAGAGTGCAAGGATTAAGAATATGGCAAGAAATTCCAAGAAAAACCAAAGGAAATCAAGATAGAAAAGTGTAGGCTTTCTTAGGGTTTTGTAAAATCTGATTTGGTGTGAGTAATTCCTTGACTATTTGAATGTTTTCTTGAGCTCCTAAGACCCCTAAAAACCTTCCCAAGTGGCTCTCCTATCAAGAAAAATTTTGAAACTCCAAGAAGCACAAATTCATGCTTGTCTCAGCCAAGAGGGGTTTAATGGGCTAGGGAGTGTTTTAATTTGTTCTAGCCTTGATTTGGGACTCTATATGGTATTAGAAGATGGGAGGAACCATTGGAAAAAATTTAGGAGCCATGGATTGAGAGATGTGACAATGGTGTCCATAATGGTACTTTATGAAGCAACTTGGTCTTCCAATGGTGCAATTGAATTGATGATGGCTCCAAGGACCTTAAATGAGTCCAAGAAGTCTAGAAATAACAAGAGAATAGAGCCTAGCACTTGAATGATATAAGTTGCTTCAATAGGCCATTTATGGAACCAATATGTCCATTATGGAACCAACTATGTACTAAGCTTTAGTTTAATGTCTTGGCTTGCTTGAAGGATGTGATTGTGTGTTGTTTGTGATGTATAGGTCAAGAGAACCTTACTTCACCTAAGTGCTCTTGTGAAACCAAGGAGGGGAAGGAAATTGCAAAGTGAGCTTGCATAAATTAAAAGGTAGCTCTCCACCTCATTCTCTTGCATTCTTGTGTGCATATGTATATGTTGTGTGCTTGTATATACTCTTGTGATTTAAGAACATGCCACTTGATGTCTTGAGGTTGCATTGGTACCAATGTGTTGTCTTGAATGACTATGGTTGTGGAAAGAGCTCATAAGGGTGAGGTGATGCCAAAAGTCCCTTGATGAAGGTGAGGAGATGCCAAAAGTCTCATGACATAGGTGAGACAAGGCCAAAAGTCCCTTGAATGGGTGAGACAACGTCAAAAGTCCCTAGACCAAGAGTGAGGCAAATCCAAAAGTCCTAGAAATGGGGTGAGGCTAAACCAAAATTCCCTAGAGCATGAAAGTGATCTTGACATGTGAATGTGCATGGAATGAAATTTATTGCACACTTTATGCTTGTATAGTTATGAATTTGATGTATGTATGCCTTGAATGTGGTGTGAATGGGAATGTGAGCTATTGAGATTCTTGGAATCTCACTCCCCTTTCCCCCTTATCCTTGAATTGTCTAGGTAGTGTTCCAAGTCAAGGAGATGCAAGCCAAGGATATTGAACATTTTTATTTTGGTGTATTATGTACTTTAAGTGGTAGTTAAATGTCAAAGTAATGCTGTATGTAATATTTTTGGTGATGTAAGACCATGAACAAGTGTAAAATGTTGTATGAATATGATGTAGACTTTATATGACACTAAATCAATAGCATTGTGCAAATTGGCTCTTGGATGGCTTGATGTAACTATGCATAAATAGATGTTGAGAGACCAAAATAAGATGCATGAAGTTTGGGATCACTTGGGCAGTCTCTACAAGACATATTTGTGCTTTTTAAACTTGCCCAAGAGGTTCCAAACTCAAGACGAGGCCATTTGGACTAAAGTGACTCTTGATAGGGAGCAAAAATGACCATTTCATGAGGCTATGTCACTTTTTATCCAAATGAGCTCTTCTTGGTCTGAAATTTGGCATGCATCTAGAACTTATTGAGAGATTTTTGAGAAGGTAAAGTTGGTGATTTTTGGAGGTCTTTGGAATATTTGGCGAATTGTTGAAATTGAAAATTTTTCTAGTTTTGGCCCTTGGTACTATAGCATTGGTCCGAAATTAAATTTGTCACTCATGGGGAAAATGATGTCCAACTGCCACAAAACTTTATACAGAGAAACTAGAAATTCCCAGTGATATGTACCAACTAGAAGCACCTCATTTGGATGTCTAGAGAGGGTGATATGAATTTTTGAACATTCTACCCAGTATTGGGACCCTTACCCGACCTGAGTTATTGTTCTATTAAATTCTGAGATTTGGGCTACCTGAGCTAATTTGAAAATATTTTTTCCCTTTAGCTAACATCCATAGATTTCCAGATTGGTATCATTTACATGGATTATATTTTTGTGGAATTAATTGGACATTTTCAAAGTTTGATGCAGAATTTGTGACAGCATCAAGAGGCAGTTCGACCTCTGGACTTTTTTAGATGTCAAACGCCCTCTGTGATGGATATTATGGTTTGTGCATAATTTTAGCATGAAATAGACATCTGTAGCTTTCTAGAATGGCCAAGAATGTTGATTTTGATTTTTCTAGAATTAGTTATAATTTGTCAAAGTTGGGCCAAGAATGGGGCCAAATCTGGCCGAAAATAAACCTCCATATTCTAGGTTCCATTTCGGTTTCTATGAGTTGTATAAATGTAATTAAATATGAGAAAGTATAGTATGAGCTCACTCGACCCACATGATACCGAACAAAATTTTTATACATGACGCAATGCAAAAATAATCAATACTTTAATGCCATTTTCCTTTCTCTCATATGAATTGATTGATATGAGGTATAAAAACATGGAATGAGCTAAGAAATTATGGTATTACAGCAAACATTCAAAAGACATTTTCATCATTTGAGAAAATTATACATAGCATACAAACGCTTGCCAAGCAAGTGGATTGGCCTCACCCAATTTCTTGTGGATATTGGACTTGCCTCACCCATTCTTTAATGCATTCTTGGACTCAACCATACTCTTGGAAGCCTACTTTGCTTTTAGGAGACTTTTTATTTTGTCTCAACTAATCTTAAGGGTTCTTGGCTCATCCTTACCATGGCTAAGGGTTCTTGGCCTCACCACACTCAAGCAAACCCAAGCACACATCAAAACATCATATGAAACATAATATGTCATCATAAAACCATGGCATATGAAATCATGTAAGTAAATTGGGATGGTATCTTCTTCTCTAACCAAACTTTGAAAAATTATAACTAATTCTAGAAAAATCAAAATCACACATTCTTAGCCATTATGGAAAGCTACAAATGTCTACTTCACACTAAAAATATGCCCAGACCATAACATTCATCATAGAAGCCATTTGACATCCGAAAAGGTCCAGAGGTTAAGCTACCTCTTGATGCTATCATAGATTCTGTAGTAAACTTTGAAAATGTCCAATTAATTCCATAAAAATCCAATACTTGCAAATGATACCGATTTGAAAATCTGTGGATGTTTGCTAGAGGGAAAAAATATTTCCAGGCCAATTCAAGTAGCCCAGACCTTAGAATTTAATGGAACAATAAATTAGGTTGGCTGAATTCCCTGATATTGGACAGAATCTTCAAAAATTCATATCTCCCTCTCTAGACATCCAAATGAGGGACTAATTCTGGCCGAAAATGCATTTCAATATTTTGAGCCCTTCCTTGATTTCCATGAGTAGTGGGCATGATTTTATGATGCAAAAGAGTTGTATTGATGTAATCAAATATGAGAATGTATAGTATGAGTTCACATGGTCCACGTGACATCGAATGAAATTTTTATACATGGCATAATGCTGCAAGAAATTGTATTATTTTAACTCCTTTTTCTTGCTCCTTCATGGAAATTATGAATATGAGACATATAAATGTTGTGACATAAACTAGAAATATATGGCGTTACATTTAGTGGTATCTGGGATACATACTTGCCTCTAGCAGAGTTTGCCTATAATAATAGTTATCATGTAAGTATACAGATGGCACCATATGAGGCATTGTATGGGAGGAAGTGTAGGTCCCCAATGTGTTGGGTTGAGCTAAGAGAGCAAAGCCTTATAGGCCTAGAGTTAGTGGACCAGACTTCAAGACAAATAGAAACTATTAGAAAGAAATTTCTGATAGCTCAGAGTAGATAGAAAAGTTATGCAGATAAATGTAGGCGGTCATTAGAGTTTGAAATTAGAGACCATGTCTTTATTAGAGTGTCTTCAATGACTAACAAGGCATTCATGGTGCCATTCGTCACTGCTACTCAGCCTCAGGTTCACCCTAGTTTTCTTATCTGTTGTCTGAGTATTGCGGTGACAAGGACTCTCTGGATTGCCTCGCTGCTTTCTGAAATATACAACCATGCATGAGAGAAGGTGGAGAGAGCTACCTTGTATATAATCACACACTTTTTCCTTAGAATTCAAGCCTCCTCTTTTGGCCACACATATATAAAAGTGTAAAGAAGGTTTCTCTTGGCCTAAACACATTTATGGAAGCCAATTAGGTTCATGAAATAAATTCTAAGGCCACACAACTTGCTTAAAACTAGGTTGCTCTATCAATCCCATTATGGTCCACAAATGCACCTAATGAAGCAACACTCCTCAAATAATTTCTAGGCTCTATTCTTTCCTTTCAACTATGATTTTGGCTCCTTTTAAGCCTCTTGGAGTCATCACACCATTAAAAAAAAGACCCTAATATCATGTTGCTTCTTTAGGTCATAATATGGAACTTAACACCAAATCACTTTTCATGAGTTCTAAATTTTTTTCAAGGCCTCCCTTCATTTTCATTTATCAAATATGACTCAAGAATGGCCTTAGAAAAATTTAAAACTCTCCCTAGGTGCCTTATCCCTTCTTGGTCGAGACATGGGAGCATTTGGCCTTCCATGGGGTTTTGGAATGAAAATAGACATACCAAAATATGTCTCCCAATGTCTAGTATGCCAGAGAGTGAAAATAAAACATCAAAAACTAATTAGGTTACTTCAGCCCCTAGATATCCCAAAGTGGAAATGGAATAGCATAGCCATAGATTTTTTCATGGGTTTACCCAGGACATCATCGGGGTATGATGCAATATAGGTAATAGTGGATAGATCTTGTGGTTTTGTTCATGATGAGTAAGTTGTAGAATGGTCTTAGAGTAGTTAGTGAATATAGGAGACGTGATATAAAATAACTTACCTCTCGAGATGTGTAAATGAGTCCACTGAAAGAAACGTTAATCCTGTGAACGGGTTAATATTAACCCGACATGGTTAGTAAGCTCTCCTAGGATAGGCCTCCAAAAGTCAAAAATTTTTTTCCCATATGAGGAAGAACTAGCTAGTATTTTATAGCAAGAGAGTCTAGACAGTGAAAGTACATATCCTAAATTGGGTTAGTAAAACCCTAGAAATAGTATACTGTGCTCTTGGGGTGAGGTAAAAGAGGCTGAACAAAGAGAAAGCCCAGCTCTGATACCAATAAATGTAATACTATAATTTCTAGCTCATCTTATAACATTCTTATGCATCGCATCCTTAAATCCATGAAGGAAGTAGAAAAAGTCTATTAAAATAATGCATTTAATTGCACTACATCATGTATAAAAATTTCATTCAATGTCACGTGGACCGTATGAGCTCATACTAAACTTTCCCATATTTAATTACATGAATTCAACTTATTTGCATCATAAAATGTGGGAGGCCAAAAACCTCCATAGTCTCAGCCTAGGCAAGTGCTTCTTCCTCCCTTATAAATAGGTGGTGCCTCACACTCTCCCTCATTTAGCTTCAGATTATTCTACCCCAAATCAAAAGAAGAACCTTAGGAGAGTGGCACACCAAGGGAAGAAGAAAAGGAAGAGAAAATCCAAGCTTAAGGTATGTTTCCATGGTAGTTTTTCATACTTTTCTTCATCCACCCCTCCTCTCCTCCTTTCTCCTTTGTTTCCTTTGATTAAAATAGAGTTTATAAATCTGATTTAAAGAAGAAATTCAAGGAAATTTTTAGATTTGAAGAGAGGAGTTCGGAGAAAGCAAGATTCAAGTGAGAAAAAGTAAGAAAACAAGATAATTTCTCTTTCTATAACTGTCATAACTTTGAAAAATCATAACTAATTCTAGAAAAATCAAAATTAAACATACTTTATCATTATGGAAAGCTACAGATGTCTATTTTATGCTAAAAATAAATCTAGACCACAACAAAGGTTGATAGCTACTGGGAATTGATGGAACAGTACCATAGGTTGATTGTCATTACCGATACTGTCCTCCAAATTCAAAAATCCATATCTCCCAAAGGTCCACTTGGGGTGATCTTAGCGGCCATGGAAATCTTATCATGCCTCATTTATGTCTGTAAAATTTCATGAGCATTAGACACTATTTGACCCTCGAATTACACAGCCCAAGTTTCTAACCATATGAACAGTCTATGCATCAGTTCAACAAAAAAATACCAATTTTGAAAAATCATAATTAATTCCATAGAGCTCCAAATAATCTGGTCTTTAGCTTCCCAAAAAGCTCTAGATAACATCTATATTTGTGCCAAATTTCATGGGCAAATTCATTCATTTGGTCAGATCTTGATATTGGGTTGCATAATGGCTCATTTTGTGTCATGTGAAGGTCTCAAATGGTCCAAAATTGCTCCTAAGGCAACCATGGCCACTTGAGCATGTGGGAAAGCACCAAAATGGTATACTAATCTTGTCTCAAAGGTACACAAACCCAGATTTCTCAAGTACACTCATCCACCCCAAGTTATACACAAGAGTATATATATTAAGGCTTGCCATCCAATGCCCAAAATGCACTATACCATACATATGGCATTAAAATCCATTCATACATTATACATTTACATATTTATATATGTTCATGGAGTCATACAATATATACAATAAAGGATTACATCACATACTGCTCATATGGCTACATAATAGCAATTTTTCACACTTTTTTGTCACACTTTCTCCTTCTGGCTTGGTAGCTCTCACTCTTTAGCTCCCTTGGTCCACCTAGACATGTTAAACATGTGAGGAGGAAGGAATGAGATTCTAGGAATCCCAATAGCTCTTCTACCTTTCAATCACACATAAAGAATGCAAAACCAAGTCTAGTTGCATGCATGACTATCATGGGGTATGTGATCATTCTATAAGTGTTCTTAGCATTCAAAGAGTCACACTAAACATACATAAGGTTGCCAAGCAAGTGGTTTGGCCTCACCCATTCTCTTCAAGGATCTTGGACTTGCCTCACCTTTTTTTTAAGGCTTTAAACTAGGCCTTGCTCTTGGGAGACTCTTAGCTTTGTCTCAACCATTCTGAAGGTTTCTTGGCTCATCCTTACCATGACTAGAGGATTCTTGGCTTTACCACACTCAAGCAAACCAAAGCAAGTACACAAAGTGTCATTTGAATACATAAAATAACATCATGATACCATGGCATATAAAATCATGCTAGAACACATTTTCATGGCTTAATATATACACATACACACATTCAAAGATAAGATAACATTCATCCATGCATGAGAGAAAGGAGAAAGAGCTACCTTGGTTATACAAGTACACATTTCCTTAAATTTCCCTTCCTTCTTCTAGGCCCAACCAAAAGCTTAGGGGGCATTAACTTCTTTTGGCCTAAACACACCAAAAGAAACATGAATTACTCATAGGAATAAGCCTTGGCATTATACACACTTTACATGATGCTCCTTTGGTCTATGGCTCCATTATGCTTCCATAAGGCACTTAATAAAACAACTATAAGAATTCATGATCTTGGCTTCCTTTTCTCTTTCAATCTATGATTCTTGACTTCATTTAGACTCCTTGGAGTCATCACACAATTATTTTAAGGAGCCTAGCTAAGAGTTGCTTCATTATGCTACATTATGGAGCCTACACTTCCATCTCACTATCTATGGCTTCTAAAATTTTTCCAAGGCTTCCTCTCATGCTCTCCCATTATATATGATGCAAAACTAAGTTTAAATGAAATTAAAACTATCCTTAACCTATAGTTCTGTCCTAGGCCGAAATGAGCTTCAAGAATGGGAACAATGGGCTTTCTTTGTTTTCTTAGTGGGAGATGCATATAGGGAGATTTCTAAGGGTCTTAGGAACTCAAGCAAACACTCAGCCAGGCTAGGGAATTCATGGATCAAAACAAATTTTACAATGTCTCCATGAATCCCTAACATTTCTATCTTGCATTTTCATGTTTCTTTCTTTGATTTCTTTGTATCTACTTGCTTCTCACACTCCAAAACCTATGAATCTCCCTTTCTAGGACCAGAATTTGTAACACCTTATATTTCTAGCTCATTCCATCATATTTCTATGCTTTACATCATACATTCCATGAAGGAGAAAGAAAAAGGAGATTAAAATAATGACTTTTCTAGCGTTACATCGCGTATAAAAATTTCATTCAGTGCCACGTGAACCATGTGGGCTCATACATCACATTTTCATATATTAATTATATGAATACAACTCATTTTCATCATCAAAAGTAGCCTACATCTCATGGAAACCAAAGGGAAGCATAAAATACATGTATATAATTTCAGCCATATTTTCCTCTTTTGTCACAAAATTTGGAAAATCATAACTAATTCCAGAAAAATCAAAATCATGAATTCTTGACCATTATGAAATGCTATACATGTCTATGTTATGCTAAAAATATGTCCAGACCATAACATCCAACATAAAAGACTTTTGACATTCGAAATGATCCAGATGTCAAGCTGTCCACTGGTGCTATCATAGAATTCTGTAGTAAATTTCAAAAATATCTAATTAATTCTAAAAAAATCCAATTCATGCAAATGATACCAATATAGAAATACATGGATGTTAGCTAGAGGAGAAAATAACTCTAGATCAGCTTAGGCCCACCCAGACCTCGAAACCTAATCAAATAGTACCTAAGGTCAGGTGGACCACCTAGTACTAGACAGATTTTTTGAAATTTATATCTCCCTCTCTAGACATCCAAATGAGGTACTTCTAGTTGACACAAGTCGCTGGGAATTTCTAATTTCTTTATATAAAATTTTGTGGCAATTGGACATCATTTAGGCCCTGTGTGATAGATTTCATTTTCGAACCTGAGTGAACAGTGACATTACCAAAACTAGAATTTTTGCCAACTTTGAAAATTCATCAAATATTCTGTAGACCTCCTAAAAAAATTTTCTTTAGCTTTCCAAAAATCCCTCAACAAGATCTTAATTTCATGCCAAATTTTAGATCAAGAAGATCTCATTTGGACAAAAAGTGATATAGGGTTCCATTATAGTCAATTTTGACTCCATATAAGATACCAAAATGTTCAAATGGCTTTCCTTTGGGTTTGAAACCTCTTAGGCAAGTCTAAAAGCATAATTAGTACTTATGTGAGCTGCCCAAATGGTCCCAAATCTCATGCATCTCATTTTGGCCATTTCACTCACACTTATACACATTTGCACAAAACCATTCAAGAAGCCACATTGTCATAACATACTCAAATTGTATTCTAATGGTCACATAATATATTATCTCATTCATACATGACATATTATCATAGTTACATGTATTCCAAAGGCCATAGACCATACACAACAATGGATTACATCATTAGACATCAATATGGCCTTAAAGAGCAAAAACTATGCACATTAATGTCAAGCTCTCATCTTCAAGGTGGTTGACTTCTATTATCTTGCTCTCTTAGTCCACCTAGCATATTAGAACATTGGAGAGGAGGGGATGTGATTCAAAGAATCCTAATAGCTCATCTCCCATTCAATCATATATAAAAAATGTAAACAAGTCTCATAAATACATGTATGGTCATGTTGACATATGCAAACATTCAAGAAGCATTTTCATCATTTGAACAAATCATACATATCATACAAAGGCTTACCAAGTAAGTGGATTAGCCTCACCCATTTACTTGTGAATTTTGTACTTGCCTCATCTATTCTTTAAGAGGTTCTTAGACTCAACCTTGCTCTTGGGAGTCAACCTCACTTTTGGGAGACTCTTTACTTTGTCTTAACCAATCTTAAGGATTATTGGCCCATCCTCACCATAGCTAAGGGTTCTTGGCCTCACCATACTCAAGCAAACCTAAGCACATATCATAAACATTATATGAAAGCATATTGTAACATCATGGCATCATAGAGTCAAAGTCATGCTAGAACACTTTTCATGGCTTAAAAATATACATACACACATTCAAAGACAAGTAAATTAAACAATTGTGCATGAGAGAAGGTGGAGAGAGCTACCTTGGATACAATTACACATTTTTTCTCTTGAATCAAAGCTCCCTCCTTTGGCCACACACACACAAAAGTGTGGGGATGATTTCTCTTAGCCTAAGTACAATTTATGGAAGCCAATTAGGTTTATGGAATTAATTCTAAGGCCACACAACTTGTTTAGACACTAGCTTGATCTTTAAACCTCATTATGGTTCCATAAATGCACCTAATGAAGCAACTCCCCTCAAATAAATCTAGGCTCCATTCTTTCCTTTCAAATATGATCCTTGACTCCTTTTAAGCACCTTGGAGTCATCTCATAATTAAAACAAAGAGCCTAACTACATGTTGCTTCTTTAGGTTATATTATAGAACATAAAGCATCATCTCACTTTCTATGCTTCCTAAATTTTTTCCAAGGCTTCCCCTCATATTCCTTTATCATATATGACTTAAAAATGGGTTTGTAAAAATTTAAAACTCTCCCTAGCTATGCTATCTCCCTTAGGCCGAGATAATAGAGGGTTTTGCTTTCCATGGATCTTGCTTTGTTTCCTTGATGGAGGAAGCACATGGCGAGACTTCTAGGGATCTTAGGAGCTCATTCGAACACTTATTTAGGCATAGGAATTAAGAGATCAAATCAGATTTTGGAAGAAACACTTGAAACCCTAGAAATTGCATCTTAAAATTCCATAATTTTTTATTAATTCTCTTTGCATATTCTTAATCTCCACACCCTTTTTCCTAAGAATCACCCTTGGTTCTGTCTAAAAATCAAACCCTCCTAGGGTTTCTTAGGTAAGGCAAAATGGAGAAAGGAGAGGAATAAAAGATAGCAACTATAGGAGAAGAAATTACCTTATTTTCTTATTCTTTTCTCACTTGAATCTTGTGTTCTTTTAGCTCCTCTCTTCAAATCCGAAATTTTCCCTTAATATCTCCCTTAAAATAGATTTGTAAACTTCATTTTAATCAAAGGAAACAAAGGAGAATAGAGGAGAGGAGGTTTGGATGGAAGAAAACATGAAAAACTACCAAGAAACCATACCTTAAGCCTTTCATTCCTTTGGTACGCCTAAACCCTAGATTTCTTCTTTGAATTTGGGCAGAAACAATTGTGTCTAAATGAGTGAGGAGGGGTGGTGCCACCTATTTATAGGTGGGAGGAAGAAACACTTTTCAAAAATTTCCATTTTACCCTTCGTTCTTGGCATTTTCGTTTCTCATTCTTTTTAGCTCCTTTTTGAGAATCTTTTTAAGAACCTTCTTTTTTATTATAAAATTTAGGTTCCCAATTTAGTAAAATGCCTTTGGAATCACTCAAATAAGATCTAAAACCTTCCTAAACGAATTTGTCAAAGTTTGGGTACATCGATGCTGAAAAACGTCCACCGGAGGGGATTTAACTATTCCGGGGTTTCCCATGGTTTTTAGGGCCTCTGAGAACCCCAGAGAACTCAAAACTTTCATTTAAAAAATCTTCCTATGTGAATTCCAAAAATTGTTCAAAATTATGAAAATGCCATTATATTTCGTAAGATTTTTGTTAAAATTTGTTTATTCATTCTAGCTACATTTTTCTTTCCATCTGAGCCTAGAATTCTCATTTTTAAGAGTCTAGAATGTTACTCAAATTTTTTGGGATCTTAACTAATTCATTTCAAGAGACTTGCTTTGAAAACGTGCTTATTTCTGTCAATTAACGAAAACCAAACATTACAAAATTCATCTCCCTTTGATTGGGCTCTATATGGGATGAAATGCTTACAAGGAGGAGCAAGGAAAAAGAAGCATGGAAGACAACAATTTACCTTGATTTCTTAGCCTTTCTCAAGTGCTCTTCTAAGTGGTAGATTCCTTTCTTTCAAATTTTGTTCTTCCTCCTCTAGACCAGACCCAAAACATCACTAAATCCATCAATGAAACCATAGAAATAAAAAGGAGAATGAGAGGAACAAGTTTACTAAACAGGAGAGCATGAAATTTCACATTTTTCTTACCTTTTTCTCCCTTGGAAATCCCCTCCTTTGGTGCGCCTAAAAGCTACCTTATTTTTCTAGTTTGAGGGCAGAAGTGAGTCAGTTTAGATATGGGGGGAGAAGAAATGTGAATAATAAAGAGTACTCAAGAAGCTTTCATTTTCTAAAATTTCCAATTTTGCCATTCCATCCTGGCATTTTCTTTTTTGCTTTGTTTTATCTCTTTTTTGAGAATAGTATTTTTCATTATAAAATTTAGGTCCTCAATCTTATAAAATACCTTTGGAATCACTCAATTTGGAGATAAAACCTTCTCGAACGAATCGGTCAAAGTTTAGGTTCACTACCATTAGAAAACATCTATCGAAGGGGCTTTAATTGTCTCAAGGCTTTCCATGGTTTTTAGGGTCTTTGAGACCCCCAAAGAACTCAAAACTTTCATTTAAAAAAACCCTCCATGAGTATTATAAAAATTACTAAAATTATGAAAATGCCATTACGTTTCATTGCATTTTCGTTAAAATTTGTCTGGCTATTCTGACTCTGGTTTCAAGGCACCTCTAGCCTTGAATCACCATTATTTGAGGTCTAGAATATTATTCTAATTTTATTGGACCTTAAATCACTCTATCTAAGAACTTCCTTTTGTATTCGGTGAATTTTGTGCGTTTATGAAAAAATCGTACATTACATTTCTCACGTTTTCTCTCATTTTCAGAGAATCGGATATTACACATATCAACTAGGGTTTTAGGTGTACTTGTGGTCTAATTAAATACCTTATGAAGCAACTTTCATAATTTAACTTTTGGCTCCAAAGTTTCATTTAATGAGTTATATGACCCTAATAAAGCTCATTAAAGCCTTCACATGCTTAAATTAAGGAGCCTAGTATCAAGTTCTTTCTTTAGGCCTAAGTAAACTCTAAAAATTTATCTTTCAAAATAAGGCTTTCAAATTCATTCAAATGGTTCCAATAGTATCTATAATTCATATTTAGACCACTTATAACCTTATAATCAATGAAAACTCTTCTTAGATACTTTAACAATGTCTTAGCTAAACTTAACACCTTCCTTGGTCAACATGGAGTTTGTCACTTCTTTTAGAGAATTTGATATTTGTGAAGCATTCTTGGCTCTTTTCTAGTTCAAGTTTGGTCTTAGGCATTTTAAAACATCTCCTCAGGTTCCAAAACATCTCCTTAACACCACCTTTTTAGGTTCTTTGTTAATTTTAATTGCATAATCTAATTCTCTATACCTCAAAACCCCTATTCTTATCAAGTTTTGGTCAAGAAAAAATTCCCTTTAAATGTTCCTCATCTTGGCTGAACATGAAGGGAGAAAGAGTTAGGGGAAAAGCAAGCTTTCTTAGCATATTTTTATATACTATTTGAAAGTGTTTTGAATGGAGATTATTATGGTGTAATTGGTTTCATTTATGGAGCTTCTTCCTCTATGGATTTAGCCATAAAACTCCCTCTTTTAGAAAACCAAAACCCTAGAAAGAAATAGGAGAAATAGTAAAAAAACTTTCATAATAGCATGATAGGCAAATTCTCTATATTTTCTTACCTTTCTTGGCTTTTCTTCCTCTTCTTTCTCCCTCCTTCTTATGTGACTTTGAGTGCTGGTTCAGAGGTATGTGAATCTATTACAAGCTCCTAGAAAGGTGGCATGCTCATATATAAAGGAAGAAGGGAGGTTTATAACAATTTACAAAATTCATGTTATATCCCAATATTTCATTTCCTCCATTTGAGCTATTTTAGATCCCTTTTTAAAACTATTTTTTTCATATTAAAATTGAGGTTTTCTAATTTATTTTAAAACAAATACTTTAAAATTTTTAGGATTTAAAATAATCTGAAAATGACTTGATCAAATTTTTAGTTAACTAACATCCTACTTCGTACACCATAAGGGTTTTAGCCATTCTAATGAGTACTATGGTTTTTAGGGCCTCTTAAAACCCTAGTTAGCTCAATTTTACCATTTAAAACTTCCTCCTTTAAGTTTTTAAAATTTTGCCTAAAATTATGATTTTGCCATTTTGATTTTGATTCATTTTGTTTAGCCGTTTTGGCACCGGTTTCGAGCCATTCTTATATTCTTAATCTCATTTATAAATGCTCTATTTAGCATTCTACCCTTAATTTGCCTCAATTCATTTTACCTTAGGATCCTCTTTCATTAACATAATAGTTCTAATTTTTTAGTTCTCTTTTAACTCCAACTGTCTCTCTCTTCCCCTATGGCCCCATTTTAAATAATTTATTCCACTCTTTAGGGACTATTTTAGTTACCAAATTATAGGATATTACACTCCTCAGTAGACTCAATAACATTTAGTTTAGGGATTTCTCTTTTGTTGTATGATATATATGTGTCCATCCTAAATATCGACTGACATATGATATTTTGATGATATATATACAAATATTGATATTCTCATGATAAGAATATTCACCAAATGCTATGATATTCTTATAATAAGAATATTCTCAATGACAAGGGAAATATGACAAGGGAATTTTAGATTTCATGTCAACATTTTGTGTAATTTCCCTATTGTTTACATGGTTATTGAAAGATTAATTAGCTTTTACTACAATTAAACTAGACATAGGATAATTAAATTATACATAATTAGTGAAGGGGTTATATTAGTGGTATCAGAGTGATTTATCCAACAAATATGTAAAAGTATTTAGGTAGAATTAAAGATTAAGGAGATTGGCAACCTAACTCTATCTAGTATACTAGTAATGTAAGTGACAGTGGCACTAGTACTTAAGTGCTCATATATCATTTCTTGATGCCACACAATTTTCTAGAAGTAGAATAAGATTTATTAAGCCTAATCACCTCCATAATAATTGTTCAGTCTGTGCAAAAAGCTATGACATCAAAAAGGAGGAGCAACTCCAATAGCACTAGCTATGACAATGGCATGACTAATGCCATTAAGAGGTTGGCTACTACTATAAGAAAAGAAGTCAAGGCAATGATTATTACCATAAAGGAAAAAGCTGCTGGCACACACTGATTTGTCCAACAACTCTAAGAAAATAAAGGTGATAGCCAAGTCCCAACTACTAAGAGTTAACACATAGTACTAAAACATTAGGCCCCATTAATGAAAATAAGGGCATGGCACCAAACTACCCACTTCAAATTACGAAAGCCTAGTAGAATTTAGAAAGGCTAAGCCCTTGTCTTTTCAGGGAGAGAATAATCCCTTTATAACTAATAAGTGGCTAGAGTAGTTGGATGTGTAGTTTATAATACCTTAACCTTTGAGTCCTTCCACAAAGCTCCCATGGTCTATCCCAATCCATTCATAGCATATTAGACAACATTTACAAGAAAGCTAATGTTCTCACACATGGAAAGTTGCATGATTGTAAGACCATATTCATGATTCATGGCTTTAGGGATCATATGAACTCATCCATATCATTTCCTATCCATATCATATCCATTCAAGTCATAAACATCATCATTTAACTCTTGCATCATGGATTTGGAGCCATACATTCCAAAAACCAGAATTTGTTGTCAAGTTAGTAAGCTAGATTTTTTATATGAAATTTGAAAATTCATAACTAATTCTAGAAAAATCAAAATCAAGCAAACCATACCATTCCAGAAAGTTATAGATGTTCAATAATGACTAAAAAAATTCCAAACCAATGCAATGGCCTTTAACATAGGGAAAATAATGGAATAATATTGGGGGTTGAGCTATATTACTAGCACTATCATGCAACTTCAAAAATTCATTTCTCCCTCTACAGAGCTTTTAATGAGGTGATATTAGTGTCTACGGAAAGCTTATGGTGTCAAGTTTATTTTTGTAAGATTTCATGAGCATTGGACTTCATTTGGGCCATATGTGACATAGAAATATAAACTGACTATATGAATAGTGCACATACCATTTCTTTATAATTTGGCCAACTTTGAAAAATCATAATAAATTCTCTAGAGGTCCAAATTAAGTGCTCTTTTGTTCTATGAAAAGATCTAGATGAGACCTACTTTCTAGCCAAATTTCATAGAAAAACTCATTTATTTGGTTAAACTTAGGTACAACACACAAAATAGTCAAATTTGAAGTCCAAATGGGTATCTCAAGGCACTAAATGCTCTTCTTCACTTTCCACAACCATTTGGGCAAGTCTAAAAGTATAAATACAACATATAAAAGCATTTCAAATGATCTATATCATCATGGAGCTCATTCTCACCTTGCCACTTACATTCATACACATGGACAAAAAGGCAAATGAGTGGCAAAAACTCACATTCTCATTCATTTGGCTTCTACATTGATACATACATCATATTTACATATTTTTGGACATGTTCAATGGTCTACATCATATATACATCTCATGGTTACAATTATTGACATCAAAATGCAAATAAAAAGGCCATTTCTCTATTCCTTTGTCAAAGTCTTGCTTCTCAAGGTTGTTGGCTACCATTCTTTGATTCATTTGGCTCACTTGGACCTACTTAGGCATATGAAGGGGATGAGTGAGACTCAAAGAATCCCAATAGCTCTTAACCCTTTAAAATATACATAATGGATCTAAATACATGTCAAAGAATGCATACATGACATTCAAGCTACTAATGAGCATATATAAAACATTTTCCTTATCACATAAGCTCATACATAGTAAATATAAGCTTTCAAGGGCATTGGTCTAGCCTCACCCTTCTCTCTTAGGACTTTTGGATTTGCCTCACCCACTTTCAAGGGACTTTTGACTTAACATCACTCTTCTTGAGACTTTTTGGCTTTGTCTCACCTATTTCTAAGGACTTTTGGCTCATCCTCACCCTTACTAAGGGACTTTTAGCACAACTAAACCCATTCAAGCCATATTGCATACATAAACACATTTCAAAAAGTATAATGGTACCATAGCTTGTGAGCAATGGCTAAAAACATTTTTCATGGTTCAAACATATACACAAGCACTCAAAGACAAATAAACATCTAAGCCATGCATGAGAGAAATGTTAGAGAGCTACCTCGAAGCAAGAACATCACACTTTTCCTTTGAACTTATCTTCTCCTTTTTAGCCAAGCTCATGGAATTAAGTGGCACTTGATTTTCTTGGCCTAGAGTCATTAAATAAGACATGAATCACTCATAGAAACAAGCTTTAGCCTTATCCAAGCTCTATGCAAAGCTACTTTCTCATGTGGCACCAATATGTCTCCATACAAGGCATAATGAAGCAACTATTGAGATTCATGATCTTGGTTCCATTTTCTCTTTCAATCTAAGTCTCTTGACTCCATTTAGACTCCTTGGAGTTATCACAAATTCATTTTAAGGAGCCTAGATATAAATTGCTTCTTTATGTCTCATTATGTATCCAACACCTCCATCTCACAAAGCAAGGCTTCTAAATTTTTTCCAAGGCTTCCTTTGATATTCCTCTATCATATTTAGTCCCATTTTAGGCTTAAAAAAATTTAAAACTCTCCCTAAGTGCTTCTTCTTGCCTAGGCCCAGATTATGCACACCTTTGAGCACCCATGGATTTTGTAACTTTCTTGAAGGAAATGGCACATGTGAGGCTTTCTAAGGGTCTCAAGAACCCATACTCTTAGATAATTAAAAATACCACTTGAAAGCTTTATACATACCATGTTGTAACAAAATCCCTAGGTCTTAGAAACTTGTTTTCTAATGCTCCTTTTTGGAATCTCTTTGCATATACTTGTTCCTCACCCTCAAAAACCTACATTTCATGCTTGGTTTAGGTTAGAATTCACTCCCTCTTAGGTGTTCTCTAGGTGACCAAAAATCATCCATGGAGGAACAAGAAGAAGAAACCAAGGAAAGCCAGATACATACATTGATTCTTAGCCTTTTCAAGAGTTCTTTCACTTGTTATAGGTTTCTCCTTGAAATTATAACTTTCACCCTTTGAACAAGACTCAAAACAGCCCCAAATCACACACCAAAACTATAGAAAGAAAGGGAAGAAGGAGGAGAACAAGTTTGCTAAAGGAAGGAGCATGAAATTCTAAGGATTTTCTTACCTTTTTACTTAGTTTTTCTTCTCTCTTTAAGCTTCTTCTTGTGCGCCATTCTTTAGCTGGTCTCCCTCTAGTTTGGACAGAATTTAGGTTGGCTAAGTGTGGGGGAGAAGAGGGATGCCTCATATATATAGCTAGGGATCCATTTGAGACATTTAAAAATGCCAATTTTGCCTTTTGTTCTTGGTTTCTTCCCTCAAGGCTCATTTCAACTCCTTTTTGAGAACCGTCTTTTCCATCATAAAATTTAAGTTTTCTAACTTATAAAATGATTTTAGAATCATTAAAATTGGATCTAAAATCTTCCCAAACAAAAATGTCAAAATTCAGGTCAATCGTCATTTTAAAATGTAAACTGAAAGAGTTTTAACTGCTCTAAGGGTTCCTATAGTTTTTAGGGTCTCTGAGAACCTTGAAAAACTTAATTTTTCCATTCAAAGATCCCTCCTTTGAGTTTTCAAAAAATTATCCAAAATTACAAAAATGCCACTATATTTTTGTTAAATTTTGTCTGGTTATTTTGGCTCCATTTTCAAGGCACCTCTAGCTTTAAATCCTCATTATTTAAGGTCTATTATTGGCCTAATTTTATTTGACCTTAAATCATTTTATTTGAGAAACTCTTTTTTATATCTGGTAAGTTTTGTATGTTTACAGAGAAATCAGATGTTACATAGTTGCCCAGAAAATTATGTTCACCACATATATGCTACTAGGGGATGTAAACAATTGGTGGAAAAAGGCTAAATAAACCTTAGAGACATAGAGAACTAAGATCATTAGGAAGTTTTCAAGACTGCCCTTCTTGAGAAATACTTTTTAGGAAGTGTAAAGAACAAGAAAGAGATAAAGTTCCTACAACTAATTCAAGAAAACATGACAATGGCTTAGTATGTGGCTAAGTTTAAGTTTCCATCAAAATTTTTGTCACATATGAAACAAAACCCAAATAAAGCCTAGAAGGCAAGAAAGTTTAAAGCATGTTTGAAATTTGAGGTCAAGGGAACTATGATCACCCTATGTAATGCCTTAACCTCTTTACCTTTACACAATAGTCCCATGGTCTATCCTAATCCATTTATAGCATATTAGACAACATTTACAAGGAAGCATATGTTTTCATACATCAAAAGTTGCATGATTGGAAGACCATATTCATGCTTTATGGCTTTTAGGGACCATGTGAACTCATCCACATTATTTCCTATCCATAACATATCCATTCAAGTCATAAACATCATCATTTAACTCATGCATCACGGGTTATGAAGCCATGCACTAGAAAATTGAAGTTTGCTCTAGGGTTCACTGTTTCAATTTTCTGGTGTGAAATTTGTAAATTCATAACTAATTCTAAAAAAATTGAAATTGAGCAAACCATATCATTCTAGAAAGCTCTGGATGTTAACTAATGATAAAAATAATTCCAAACTAACACAATGGCATTAAACCCATGGCAATTGATAGAATAGTACCAGATGTTGAACTGTATTACTAATACTATCATGCAACTTTAAAAAATTTGTTCTCCCTCTACAAAGCTCCAAATGAGGTGATCTTAGTGGCTATGGAAAGGTTATGATATTTAGTTTATATCTATTAACTTTCATGAGCATTGGACTTTATTTGACCTATGTGTGATATAGAAATATAAACTGACCATAGGAACAGTGCACATACCATTTTTGCATAATTTGGCCAACTTTGAAAAATCATAATAAATTCTCTAAAGCTCCAAATTGAGTGCTCTTTCGCTCTAAAAAGTTTTAGATGAGACCTACTTGCTGGCCAAATTTCATGAAAAAACTTACTCATTTGGTCAAACTTTGGTTCAGCACATGTAATGGTCAAATTTGAAGTCCAATTTGGTATCTCAAGGCACCAAAATGCTTTCCTCTAATCTGATAGCCACTTGGACAAGTTTAAAAGCATAAATACAAAATATGAAAGAATTCTAAAGGATCCAAATTATCATGGAGCTCATTTTTACCTTACCACTTGCAATTATACACATGCATATCATAGCATATGGGTGGTAAAAACTTATGCATTCTTTTATTTGGTTCTAAAATTGTTACATACATCATCTATACATACATTTGAGCTTACTCAAAGGTCTACATCATATATACATTACATGATTACAATTCTTGACATCAAAATGTAAATATAATGCATATTTCTCTATCCCTTAGACATGGTTAAGGATGTGTGGGGGAGGAGTGAGATTTAAAGAATCCCAATAGCTCTTAACCCTTTCAAACATACATAATGGATGCATATACATGTCAAAGAATGCATGTATGACATTCAAGCTACTAGTGAGCATACATAAAACATTTTTCTTGTCACATGAACTCTTACATAGAAAACATAAGCTCTTAAATGCATTGGTTCACCCATCTCTCTTAGGACTTTTGGATTTACCTCACCCACTTTCAAGGGACTTTTGACTTAACCACATTCTTCTTGAGACTTTGGGTTTTGTCTTATCCATTTTTAGGGACTTTTGGCTCATCCTCACCCTTATTAAGGGATTTTTGACATCACCAAACCCATTCAATCCATATTGCATATATAAACACATTTCAAGAAGCATAATGATACCATAGCTTATAAGTAATAGATAGAAACATTTCTCATGGTTCAAACATACATACAAGCACACAAAGACAATTACACATCTAAGCCATGCATGAGAGAAAGGTTAGAGAGCTAACTTAAAGCAAGATTTGCATACTTTTCTCTTGATTATTCTTCCCCTCTCTCGGCCACACACTTGTAATTAGGTGGAGCTTCATTTCTTTGGCCTAACATATCAAATGGGATAAAATTACATCATTGAAACAAACTCTAGCATCACACACACTCTATGGAAGCTTACTTTCTCATATGGCTACATAATAGTTCCATACAAGACCTAATGAAGCAATTACTGGAATTCAAGATCTTGGCTCTATTTTTTCCTTCTATCTAGGTCTCTTAACTCTATTTGGACTCCTTGGAGTCATCACAAATTTATTTCCAAGAGCTTAGATACAAGTTACTTCTTTAATTCTCATTACGGAACCTATACCTCCATCTCACAAACCAAGGCTTCTAAATTTTTTCTAAGGGTTCCTTTGATGTTCTTTCATCATATTTAGTCCCTTTCTACCCTTAAAAAAAATTTAAAACTATCCCTAAGTGTTCATGGTGGTCTTGGCTAAGACATAACAAGCCTAGGAGCACTAATGGATTTTGTAACTTTTCTCTAAAGGAGTTGGCACATGTGAGGCTTTCTAGGTGCCTCAAGAACTCATATACACTCTTAGACAATTAAAAATACCACTAGAAAGCTTCATGCATACCATGGTGCACCAAAATCCCTAGGTTTTGGAAAATTGTTTTCTAATGCTCCTTTTTGGAATTTCTTTACATATACTTGTTTCTAACACTTAAAAACCTAGATTTCATGCTTAGTTTAGGTCAGAATTTACTCTCTCTTGGTTAATCTATATGGGGCCAAAAATCACCGATGGAAGAACAAAGGGAAGGATGCAAGAAAAGCCATGATACATACCTTGATTCTTAGCCTTTTCAAGAGCTCTCTCCTTTGCTATAGGCTTCTCTTGAATTTCCAATCTCCTCCCTCTGACCTAGACCCAAAATAGTCCTAAATCACACATCAAAACCATAGAAAGAAAGAGGAGAAGGAGGAGAACAAGTTTAATGAAGGAAGAAGCAAGAAAATCCATGGTTTTCCTTACCTTTTCCTTGGTTTTTCTTCTCCCTTGAAGCTCCTTCTTGTGCGCCTCCCTTGGCAGAACTTTCCCCAGTTTTGAGATGAAAATTAGGTTGACTAAGTGTGGGGAGAAGAGGAACGCCACATATATATAGGTAGGGAACTAATTAGAAGTTTTTCAAAATGCTAATTTTATCCTTCATTCTTGGTTTTCTCCCTTAAGGCTCATTTCAACTCCTTTTTGAGAACTATCTTTTCCATCATAAAATTTAAGTCCTCTAACCTATAAATTGCCTTTGGAATCACTCAAACCTAATTTAAAAACTTCCCGAATGAAGGGATCAAAGTTCAAGTCAACTGACGTTTTAAAATGTAAACCAGAGGGGTTTAAACCATTTGAGGGGTTCCTATGATTTTTAGGGCATTTGAAAACCTCGGGAAGCTTAATTTTTCCATTTAAAAAATCCCTTTTATGAATTTTTTAAAAATGCTCAAAATTACAAAAATGCCACTACCTTTCATTTGATTTTGTTTAGCTACTTGGCTCTAATTTTTGGGCATCCCAAGCCTTGGATCCTCATTTTCTATTATTTATAATTTTATCCTAATTTTATTTGGCCTCAACTCATTTATTTTAGAGGACTCTTTTTTATATCTAGCCCATTTCCATCATTTTTATGAAAACCGAGTATTACACCCTAGAAATTTGTCATACCACATATATTCTATTATCATACTCTTTCATTCAAGGCTATTATATCCATTTTCCCCATGAACTTACAAGAAAAGTATGAAAATAATGCACTTTTGTTACACAATTGTCACATTCCAAATTCTCTGTAACTAATAACATAACCCAACTAGCTAACGAAGAACATCAAGGAAGGCATTAAAGAACTAACCTGAGTTAACTAGGAACTAAGGAATTCAATTAGGACTAGAAAGGAAGGTATGTGTTTGGAAGTTTAATTGAGACATCAACTTAACCATTTAGTTAACATGGAAGTGTAAGTAGGTACATGTGACCATGGGATAGCCATTCACTTAGCCGTAGAAAAAAAATTGCGATGGAGCTCCTTTGGATTAATGGCGTTGGCATTAGGAGATGTGGACATATAGGAAAGGGGATGGTGTAACATTGTGGAGTGTCTACCATAAACAATGTATATATGTACATCATTAAATAGTGATTTAGGATGCTAGAACCAAACATTTTATGAAGCCATTACTCATCAAAATATATGTATCCATGTGTGGTTTTGCTATTCGAAATAATTAGCCATGTGGACTGCCATAGATTTCATCTAAGGCAATAAGATAAGAATAAAACATTAAGCATAAACGGTGGAGTGGGCCACAGAGGAAATGAACTTTAATAAGCAGGTCTATATCTTATGTATTAGCCATGCAAGAGATATATATATAAATGATAATTGACCACGGCTGCTTCTCTCTTGGATATGGGAATTAAATGCCAATGACACCTCATGCTTCCTTGTGTAAGACATGTAAGTATATGTGGTAGATGGCATTTCATTATCCTAAGTGGTGTCATATACATGAATGGAAATTCACCATGGCTTGCTTCTTCCTTGGATGTGGGAAGTAAATACCAATGCCACCTCATGCTTCCTTGTGTAAGGCGTGTAAGCATATGTGGTAGATGACATTTGATTACCTTAAGGTAGTGCGTTCAGCTGTGGAGGAGCTAGGGATGAAAAATTTGCATGAAAATGAATAGCTTAGATAATTTAGAATGAGGACACCTAAGCTTGCACCGAATAGAAAATGAGTTAGGGAGCATTAAACAAACCAAGCAAGGACACCTCATGCTTATGCTAGATATATATTTATGTCCACAAATGCCATTCTAATCTTGCTCACAATCAGAATTGCCATGGGGGTAGGTACCATATGCAATATATGAATTAGAGGGGAGTAATATATATATGTAAAATGCTACCACCTAGCTTGCACCAAATAAGAATGGGAAAGAATAAAACTCCAGCACAAAAACGTGACACCTCATGCTTGCACCACCCACCTACATATATACATATTCAATTGTAAATTGTTAGTGCTCATATTTGGTTTGACAGCAAGAGTTAAATATTGCCTTTAATATGTAGTTTAAATAAGAATAAGACACATATAGGCTACCACCTAGCAATGCACCGAGTCAAGGAATTTTTGACTTACCTTTATGCCATCCAAAGCAGTGAAAAAGCACGAGCTATCCGTTACATTAGTTACCATTCACCTTAATTCATTTTAGACCGAGGGAAGTAGTGGTAAGAAGGGAGAAAACTCGGACAGCCACAAAAGAGGAGAGAGGAAAAGATAAACCAAAGCACAAGGACTCCATAAAGGGTAAGTTCTAAGTTTCTTCCTTGTTCTGGACTGAAACATTTTGCCTTTTGTAGAATTAGTTAAAAAAGAATTTTGAAGCCAAAATTTGTGTAACAGGTTATCCATTCCTTATAATTGAAATCTGAAAAACTACAGAATTTTTGGAACAAGGTAGATCAAATAAACAACCCACCAATTCAATTTAGCTTCTGGATGGGACAACTTGGGGCTGAATTCATAAAGAATTTTGTTAAATGGGTAAATGAAGGAATTAGTGCATGAAATTTGGTGGGGAGTAGCTAAGATGTATAAATTTGGATCCAAAAAGTCTTGGAATTTTCTGGGCTCATTTGGTAGGATAACAAAGCCAGAAACAGCAAGGGCAGTGTACAATGAGCTCAACTGAGGTAGTGACCAAAACAGTAGGAATTCAGGGGCTATCCCTAGGAATTCTTGAAAACTGTTTCCGTGGCTTATAATTAACATAATAAGGGGTCACTCTACCAATTTTTATGATTTTTGGAGGTCATTTAGTGGAGGAAAGAAATTTCACAAAAATAGGTCCGAAAATGTAGTTAAATTGAGACATGGTAGTTTTCGTTTTTCGCTATTGTAGTGTGAATTTGTATGGTAAATTAGAGAATCAAGCTTGAAAATAAGGACTAAAGACTTAACTTCAAAGCATTGGACCACACATGAATAACTTAGATAGTAACTAATTAATGAGAAGGAAAAGAAAAAGAAGATATGATTGTTTACAATTAGGAATTCCAATCGTCAACTAACGAAAGGGGTTTAGGAATTTCATATGGGGGCATTAGTAATTTAATTGCAATGTAAATATTAACCATGACTCATTCTTAATTAAGGCAATGCATGATTGAAATTTAGGAAGGCAATTGGGACAGCAAGAACTAAGGAATAACACAACAAAATGACGGTGACGAAATAGGTAGTTAACACTGTATTCATTTTGCTATTTATGTTATTATACTGGATGAATTCCTAAAGTCCCTATGCTGTGTTTGGTTGCATGTATGTCTACTAAGATGACTCTTATGAGTACTAAATCACTATTATTGGCTAATAACCAAAGCATGGTAGCCTAACGAAAGACAATATGTTGCTACCTAGCCTAACGAATGAGAATATGCTGCTACCTAGATATTACGTGCTCCGACACTGAAGTATGCATCGAATCTATCCTGGATAGTAATCTATACTATCTATATGTATGTTTCTTAAGTACATTGTTAGCTATTGGGATTTTATCTCATTATGAACTAACCATTTTCTAGATATTAACTATGCTACAAATGGAGCCAGACAAATAGAGAATGAACAAACCAACTAATAGGTTACGTACTGACTGTAATTGGTCTTATGAATCATTTGAATAAGTGTTGAATGTAAAGTCTGACTCTAGTGAGGATGTAACATTGTAGTGTTAATCTCTTTTTTGATCTGTATGAATATAGTACATGAGAAACTTTTCGTAGGACCTAATGATTACATTTAACAAAAGTGTTTAAAATTACATAAAAAGTAAGTTTTGATTATTATCTTTACATAAGAAGACGATAGGACATACTTGGGTTAGTGTTAGAAACTCTCTAGATAGGTCAGTACAAATCTCCTAGGTCTAAGATCTTTTTGACAAAATCTTAGACTCTACACTATCGAATTAAAAACCTTGTTGATAGGATCTTGGATTTTGCTTTGTGAAACTTAAGACCTTGTTAATAGGGTCTTCTGAGGGTAATACAAGATCCTTCAATACTATGAGTTAGAACATATGAGAAAGGTAGGTGTGACAGCAACATCGGGGTTAAATTTTCAATTCCTATTATATGGGCCCCGTGGAAGTTCCAATATCATTCTCTACTCATTTATCACTTGTACAAGTCACAAACAATCTAAAACATCAAGCAATCCATGGATTGCAAGTTTAGAACCATGGATTTTTCTTCATTCACCTCGGATATCATATGGCACATTTCAGGGGCAATTTTAAAAATTCATAATTAAATGTATAAAAATTAAAATCTACCATGCTATAGCTTCTTAGAAAGCTCTGAGTGTTAACTTTACACTAAAAATAATTTCAAGTAATGAACAGAGGATCTGGACCATGTTTGACATCAAAAAAGGTACAAGGTCTGACTGGCTACAGATACTAATACTGATTTTTGATATAAACTTCAAAAATGTCCAATTAATTCTAAAAAAATCCAATCCATGCAAATGATATCAATCTAGAAATCTATAGATGTTATCTAGAGGGAAAAAATTATTCCAGACCATTTCAGGTTCATTCATACTATGAAAATTAATCAAATAGTGACACGGCTCTGACTGGATGCCTAGTACTAGATAGCAACTTTAAAAATTCATATCTTCCTCTATAGACATCCAAATGGGGTGATTCAAGTTGGCAAAGGTCACTGGAAGGTCTAGTTTCTCACAAAATTTCATGGCAATTGGATATCATTTGCCTTATATTTGACATATATTCATTTTTGGACCAAAGTTATAGTCATAGTGACCAAATCCAAAAAAAATTTCGACTTTAAAAATTTATCAAATATTCTGTAGACCTCCAAAAGTACCCACTTTAGCTTCCCAAAAAGCTCTCAATAAGCTCTAAATGAATGCTAAATTTTAGATCAAGAGGAGCTCATTTGGACAAAAAGTGACATAGCTCACTCAAATGGTCAATTTTGCTACAATGGTTTGGCTCCTCTTGGGTAAGTTTAAAAGCACAAATATGACTTGTAGACACTGCCCAAGTGGTCCCAAACCTCATGCTTCTTAATTTGGCCATTCCACATCCAAGAGTACACAAATATGTCAAGCCATCAAGGGATCCAAATTTACATTTCCATTGATTTCATATCACACTTGGTCTATGTAAGATTCATACATCATATTACAATTGTTCATGGTCTTACATGACAAAAATAACATGTACAATATCACTCTCACATTTATACATAAAGAAAACTACAAAAGGTTTAAAGTATAGCCCTTTAAGGCTCTTGGCTTGCTTTTCTTGCTTCTTGTGAGCCACCTAGACAATTCAAGATGGAAGGGGAAAAGGGAATGAGATTCCAAGAATCCCAATAGCTCACACACCTATTCACACATACATTCAATGCATACATATATTAAGAACACAAATATGCAAGGTGCCTTAAGCATATAACATATATAACCACATTTTCATGCCACCATCTCATATTAAATCCAAGGAAGAGCTCTAAAGACTTTTGATTTTGCCTCATCGTATTTCTAAGACTTTTGGATTTGCCTTACTCTTGGTCTAGGGACTTTTGACTTAGCCTCATCCATCCAAGGGACTTTTGGCCTAGTCTCACCCATGCCTTGAGACTTTTGGCATCTCTTCACCCACATTAAGAGACTTTTGGCATCACCTCACCCTTGTGAGCCATTTCCATAATCAAAGCCATTCAAGAACACACATTGGTATTAATGCAATCTCAAGATATCAAGTGGCATATTCTCAAGTCATTCAAGCATGCACAAGCACCCAATGGCATACATACACATAAGAATGCAAGTAGAATGAGGTAGAGAGCTACCTTTACTTTGATGCAAGCTTCCTTTGCCTTACTTCCTCCCTTTCTCGGCCTCACAAGAACACTTAGGTGGATGCGTGTTCTCTTGTCCTAGACATCACAATTAGCACACAATTACACACTTGAAGCAAGCCAAGGCACTAAACTAAAGCTTGAATACACACTTGGTTTCATAAGTGGCATAGTGGTTCCATAATTGGCCTAATGAAGCAACTATGGCATTTCAAGTTCTACGCTCCCATCTCTTCCCATTTCTAGACTTCTTGAACTAAATTAAGGTCCTTGGAGCCCTCATGTAACCATTTGCACAAATGGAAAACCAAGTTGCTTCTTAAGCCATCATTATGGACACTATTGTCCCATCTCTCATTCCATGGCTCTTAAATTTTTTCCAATAGTTCCTCCCATCTTCTAATATCATAAGGAGTCTGAAACCAAGGCTAGAACATATTAAAACACCCCATAGCCCAATGAACCTAGCTTGGCCGAAATATGCACCATAATGGAGGTGTATGGAGTTCTTGATTTTTCCTTAATGGGAGAACCACTTGAGAGGGTTTCTAGAGGTCTTAGGAGCTCAAGGAAACATTCAAATAGCCAAGGAATTACTCACACAAAATCAAATTTTCCAAAACCCTAGAAAATACCACACTTTCCTAACTTAATTTCTATTGATTTTCCACGAAATTTCTTGGCATATTCCATCTTCCCATGGACTAATTCTTTTGTTCCCCTCTTTTTTAAGATAGAACTCCCTCCCCCCTTCATGGTTCTGGTTTGGCCAAACATACACCAAGAGAAGAGAGCAACAAGGAGAAGCAACAAGAATGGAGAATTACCTTGGATTTCTAGATCCCTTTTTATGCTTCTTCCTTTGCTTGAATTCCCTTCTTAATTTTCAAAAATTCCCCCCTTATTCTGGACCAAAAATAGAACTAATCCATTCAAGAAAACTATAGAACGAAAGCATAGAAGGAGGGAAGCAATATTGGAAGAGAAAGAAGCATGAAATTCTATGAATTTACCTATCTTTCTTGCCTTGGTTTCCTCCCTTTCTCCTCTTCTCTTGTGCACCTAAGAGGGCCAAGCATTTTTTCTTTTTTGGGTAGGAAGGGTCGTACTAATTAAAGGGGAAAAGAGACAAGAAAGTGGTGGAAGCTTATGGAAGTTTCAAGAAGCTTACTTTTCTAATTTTGCCCTTCCATAATGGCATTTTATTTTGGCCTCGTTTTAGATCCTTTTTTAGAATTGTCTTTTCCATTATAAAATTTAGATTTCCAATTTAATAAAATGCCTTTGAAATTATTCAAATTGGAGCTAAAACCTTCCCAAATAAATCTGTCAAAGTTCAAACTCATCGCCATTGGAAAAAGTACATAGAGGGGCTTTACCAGTCCCGGGGCTTCCTATGATTTTTGGGGCCTCTAAGAACCCTAGGAAACTCAAATTTCCCATTTAAAAAGGCCTCCTATGTGTTTTTTCAAAAGTTGCACTTATTTATGAAAATGCGATTATGTTTCATCAGTTTTTGTCACAAATTGTTTCACTATCTTAGCTTTGTTTTTCTTTTCATCTGACCATAGAATTATCATTTTTAGGAGTCTAGGACCCTACCCAAATTTTGTGAGATATTATCTAGCTCATTTCATAGGACTTACTTTTATACGGCTCATTTCATCGTTTTACAAAAATTATGTTCGTTACAAAATCTGAGACTTTGTTGACTTGGTGATCAAGTGTAAGCATTTAGAAGCACTAGATAGAGACCAGAAAGGACAAGCAAAAGAAATAATTTATAGAGAAGAATAGGGTAGGAAAAGTTCAAAAGGAGAATTTTAAACCCAAGTTTAATTCTAAAAAGGGGCAGTAGATTATGAGGAATCCAACAACTATCTTGTATGCTAGATATGGTAAGATGCATGGGAATAAGCCTTGTCTTGTTGAACAAAGTGTTTGTTATATCTATGGTAAGCTTGAACATTTCTCGAAGGAATGTTCACAAAATAAAAGAAAGGCACCAAAAAGGGAGACTAACTCAAAAGCCTCTAACAAAAGGGAGAGTCTTCACTCTCAATAGTAAAGAAATGGATAAGTGCATAATCTCGTACAAGTTGTGTTTTATTAATAATATTCTTTTACATGCACTATATCACTTAGGAGCTATGCACTTCTTTATAGCTATTGCTTATGTGAAGAGATTAGGTTTAAATGTTTATGATCTACCTTTCATAGTACCTATTTTCACTTCTACAGGAGAAAAAGTTTGTACTTCAACTACATATTTAAATTGCTTAATTCAAATTCAAAATAGACCTTTTATTTCTCACATTATTTGTTTGCCTTTAAGTAATATTGATATCATCTTTGGCATTGTAATAACCCTAACTCCTAATTATGGGGATTAAGCTTAATTACGTAGTTAATGATTATAAATCAAGGTCTAAAGTCAATACAATAAGCCATTTAGGAAAATTATTAAGGAAATTTGAACCTTTTTATTCTGAAGGATCATTATTTAATAAGCAAAGCAATTTAAACTTATAAGAAATTTAAGTCATCAAATACATCCCTCATACCATGGTACTACTGACTCTACATTCGCGAAACCCTCTTATAATTATTTCTAAGTCATTACATACCATTAACCTCATGAAAATTTAGTTTTGGAAGCTAAAAATAGGAGTTCAGTATTTTAGGCTATGACTTGGACATTCCCACAGCAGCGAAGATATCTTTTAGAACCTAAAAACTAAGTTATTGAACTTATGCCGTGACTTGGTACAACCATGTCGCGACTTGAATGGTTACTGGAACCTCAAAACCAACATACATAATCCACGCTGCAACTCAAACCTCTTGCACCACAATGAAGTTACCCTCTGGATCCTACTAATCAAATTCTCTCGATTCTCATCATGGTGAGGTGAGCTACTGGAACTCCACTTGTAAAATTTCCCGCATTACGTTAGGGCCTAAAGTTTTGCACTGTGGTGATGTCAAGTTCTATTACCCTCCTTAGGCAAGATTTTCACCTTGCACCATGATGCTCTATAGTTTTGTAATATCTCTGGCCATAACTTTTGTGCTTTTGGCTGCGACTCAAACCCCTTCTGATTCTATCTACTCATTTTCGTGCCTCCTAACACTTTACCACTTACTATAGATGAATATTAGGGCCTCTTTAGCCATTACTCATGGTTTTATAGACTTCCTAACTCTCAAATACCACTAAGTAATGCTCCACATTAATCATAAACTTTAAGGGAATTCATAATAATTGAGCACTACTATACATATCAGCACATGTACATATTATGACAGCAATTGGTAACCTAGGTCACTAACAATAACATTCACATATATATATATTCTAGTTGAGCTACCATACAATACCAATTGGAATAACCATTCATTACATTACATGATCAAATCTCAAGTGACTATGTGATAGTTATTCATTGGTAATTAACCACATTAGATCTTGATTTAGTACATATGTCAATTCCAAGTACTACAAGGCCTAGCTTCCTATTATATTCAACCTTAGTTATAAAACATCAAGAGCCTACACTTGGTAATATAATGCATCATGATGCTATACAGAAGAGATTACAAAAATGTTAGCATCTATTCTAAACAAAAATGGCTCTAGCTTAGGAAGCCCACACATGGCCTCCATGTCAAGGGTGCTTTATCTACTTGCTTCCCCTTTCCCTTCCCCTTATCCAAGAACCTTTACCTGAAATTTGTTTGCCTATAAAATGGAGTGAGATGTGAATCTCAGAAACCAAGGGATAATTCTAAATATATGTACAATTCAATCAGCATAAGTGCATTTTAATTAGATATATAACATAATCATCCATCATATTAGCAGATGAACTAGTTGAGTTGCCAGTGACTACTATCTTATACTAGCAATCACACATATCATGTTAAAGGCCAATAACATCAGGAAAGACTCATCCATGGCACCAACTCCTTATTGAGCATAACTTGGGCTCAGTGTATTCAAGGGTCAGATCATAACTTGGTGCTTGATCGAAGTACGATACACAGGTGGCAGCTGCACCACAACTCCACCATAGACTCAGACATGGTCCAAACAACAACAGTCAATTAACTAACCAGTCATTTAACAAAACAAAACATATTTATACAGCAAATATTATATTAACAAAGCACATATGCAAGGAATTAAATCAAACCCAGGTTACCTTACTTAATTGCGTACAGTTCTGAAGCCAATATAAGTTTCCACACACCTAGAGGTTCTAGATGAATTCAAAGCATATCATTAGTTACTAATTATAGTATAAACCAGATACCATGGCATTAGACTATTAAGAAGTTCCTATAAATCACTTACCCAATCACCAAGGAGTTTCAAATTCGAACTTGAACTTTACCCACCTAAAAACCTCAATGTTCCACTCAAATTTCTGGGTATTTTTGCACAAAATCTAAGTTTATATCATAAGTTAACCATTGGGGTCTCAAACCAATAGAAAATGGGGAGAAGATACTTACTTAATGACCCTCATAGCCTTAACCTCCGAAAATTAACCATAAAACCACCAAAAGCAAGTTTTAGATCTAAGAAGAAAAATGAAAATCTTCCAAATGACAAACCAATCAGACCAAAATGCAAAGAAAGGAGAGAGGATTAAGTCTTATATAACTCACCTTTACTAAATCATCCTTGAGATGCACAAACTTAGCAAAATGTTGATGGAAACCTTAGCCTTTCCTTAAGGTGCGAAAATGCTCTTGTGGTCTGTAGAACCCTTATGTCTCTTCAACACTAATGTGAATTTCAATTAGGTTTTTAAGGTTTTAGGGTGGAGTCGAGTTAACCCATCAGCCTAAAGTCCAATTAGGCTCATTACTAGTTGTTGGGCCAATTTTAAGTGGGTTCCCTTGGGCTAAGTTTGATAAATGAAGTTAGGTCTGCATAAAATGTAATTGAGCCTCCATAAGTCTTTATCCTTAACATGTTTAAATTAATTATGGGCCTAGATTAAATTTCTAAAGCAATTGGAATTTTAAATCTATATTAATAATTTATTTCTCCATAAATATCTATTTGCCATAATTTGCCTAACTATCATGATAATAATTCTTTAATTGTCTACAATTACTTTTAATAAATTTTAGGGTGTAAGCATGACTAGTTGACTGAGAAATGCATGACCATAGATTGACTCCATAAAACAGTGATGTTTTCACTGACCTTGATATTTAAATTTGTCAACCTCATTGTTGACCCCATAAGTGTGGAAATAGATGAAGTGAGTATGCAATGTGTTACCTTAGAATTCTTTGAGCAGATAGGGGAATCAAGATTAAGTAACATCCTAATAGTGAATGAATACCTAGAGGTTTTTCCTTCCAAGATTTCCACCCTCCCTCTAAAAAGGGAGTTAGATTATAACATAAACTTAGTCCTAAGAACTGCACCAATCTCTAAAGCATCACATAAGATTTATCCCTTAGAATTGAAGGAACTTAAAATTCAAATAGAAGACTTATTAGCTAAGAAATTTACCTTACCTAGTGAAAAACCTTGGGAAGCCCCAATCTTATTCATAAAGAAGAAAGATAAAAGCCTTAGATTGTACATAGATTATAGGAAATTGAACAAGGTGACCATTAAGAATAAGTAACCATTGTAACACCTTTTTTATTTACCCATTTTAGTAAAACTTTTCTTTTTAAAAGGAATAATTCTAATTAATTTTTTTTATCTAATTGCCTTACCTTTTTAAGCATTTCTTCATGGTTTAAATTCTTTATTATGTGTCAACTAAAACTATTATAACATAGCAGATTATGGCATATTGCAAAAATAAACTAATATTAGTGCATATCGTTCAAATGTTCAGAAATAGGAGAGCAGTTCATTATAAGCATAGACTAGGAATTCAATCTAAACTACCTAAAAGAAATCCCCAAGTATAAAAAATAACTATAAAAGTCAATCCCCTATCTATAACAATTCTAACTCTTAATCACACTAATTAAGCATAATTCACTCTTGGTAATTAATACTTAAGGTCTAAAACAGATACTAGTTCATTAATAGATGAAAATGTGGGAAAATTTAAACCTTTTATTATTAACAACCACTAATTAGATAAGCAAGAAGACTTAAGCCCATATAGAATTTAATTCCTTATTTAGAACCTCTAACTCATTCTTTAATGGATCTATAAGCTCAGATCACATTCGTCTCTATGCTATTGATCTGGATAAGAACAACTAATCCCTTACTCATCAGGGGATATTACCTTGTCATCTAAAAATTGTTAACAGAATTTTCTAATCAGAATCACCAAAATCCTTTTCTAGGTATCCTTGTGCTAACAGCCACTTCTCTTGTTGGGCTTTCATGCGCTGGCCTTTTAAGAGAAAGGATTATGTTAATTTGCTTAGAAACTCTAGATAAGTAATTATTGTTATCTAGATACTATGGTAGTAACAACATGTTCTGATACACAGGATCCTCTTAAGAGGCAAGTGTAGAGCATACTAGTGGATGGACAAGATAATCGTAAGAGATCTACTGATAAAAAGATTTTAGAAGATAAAGAAACTTATAATAAAGCCATTTATTTAAGATGGTGGTTACAAGAGGAGAAGAAAGGCTTTTCTCACTTGCCCTTCTTAGATGTAAGGGTCCTTTATATATAGAGAAGGAGGGGAGGAACAAGACAAACATCTTTTATAAAAGAAGAAACACATTGGCCTACAGAGTTGATAGAAAGCGACCTTTGCACATGCAAAATAGTAAAACCCATAATTATACAATAACGTAGGATAAGCTTTAGGATAAGGCTTATCCCTTTTGGATGGAGACAAGTTGGGGTCGTCGTCAGTGCTGGGAGGACAAGCTGTAGGATAAGGCTTGTCCTTTCTTGATTGGCTCGTGATGGAGACATATTGGGGTCCTCGTTAGTGGAGTCGTCAGGGTCTTTTGGAGACTTTTTGAAACAGGAGGTGAACCATTCTTCAAATTCTTTCAAGGCAATAGGTTCATATGGATCCTGTGAGTCTTGTATGATTGTATCAGAGGGTGGTTGGGTTGGGGAGGATGATGAGGCTCCAGGGTCTTGAGAACTAGTTCCTATAAGGAATTGGAGCATCTGTTCTGGAGTCCATTGTTCTGTATTGGGCAGATCTAGTTATGGAAGTCTAGGTTCTCTAGGGATAAATTCTCCAGGGTAAGGTCCTAATGATGTACAAAATATGAATGAATCAGGCTTATAATTATTAATTTCACATAAAAATAATTTTAAAGCCTTTAGGGCCTCAGATGATTACTTTGGCCAGTCTAAAAAAGTATTCCATTCATATGCATGATTTCGAGTGAAGAGCATGTTCTGTCTGTTAATCCAGTAAGGACGGTGAAGGATGAAAATGTTGGACACTTGTTTGTCAAGGATTTGCCAAAGGTTGTGACGATGAATGAGATGGTCAAGCTCAGAGCACCACCACCAAGGTAATGGAGAAAACCATTCTAGTAGGGTCCATAGATTAAAGTCCTATTATCAGAGGTGGTGAGGTGTTAGAAGATCATGAGTGGTGGAAATGCAAGAGCTCCTGAGTAAAGAGCAGTGAGAGCCCAAAGATACCAAAGGGCATCATTTGTAACTCAGTCTGTGATCCGAAACAAGAGTAAAAAGGGGGTTTGGACAAGGTTGAAGGCTGGAGGGATGTCCTTCAAGTAATAGTGGAGGTAATAAAACAGAGATTTTTGAGCAAGGTTTTGGACTTTTGCAGGAGTTGTTAGTCTAGGTTCCCCAAAAGGAAAATCCTTTTTTAGTTCGGGTTGAGGATGGTGAATGGTACATCCAAGGATAAAATGAGCCATTTGGATGAGAGGAACGGGTTTAGCTAGAGTGATGAGACTAAGGGTTTTTGGAGGTCTGGATAGAAAGTCAGCTAGAATGTTATGGCATCCTTGGATATGTTCAACTGTGAATTTATAGTGGGAAAACCAGTATTTCCAGCGGAGTAGTTGTTTATCTAGAAGAACTTTTTTGTTAGACTCTAAAAACTTAAGGAAGGAGGAGTTATCCATTTGTATAGTGAAATCATGTGAGCATAGGTAGAAACTGAACTTCTCGATCCCTCTTTTGATAGCAAGAATCTCTTTGTAGATTGCATGATAATGTTTTTCAGAGTCTTTGAATTGTCCGCTAGCATGACCATAGTAATATGTCTTGTTGTCAATCTTTTCAATCTGAACAACGCCCTAAAAGTCTTCATTAGCGTCTGTCTAAAGGATCCTTTTATCCTTATCTGGAATCTTTAAAGGTAAAGGTATTTGAGAGACTCTTTTGAGGTGTCTCACTATTGCAGTCTGAGCAAGTCCCCAAGGAGGGGGGCTTTTCGGAGGAGCTTGGACATCTGGCTGGTATGATTAGACACTTTTGAAATAAAGTCTCTGATAAAATTGATTACCCTGAGAAATTGTTGAATTTCTTTCATAGAGAGATCTTTATCTGGAAAAGTGAGTAACTCTTGGATGATGTGTGGACCAGGCTGATAATGTCCATCAGAAATATGCATTCTGAGAAATTCGATTAAGGCTTGGCCCAATTGACTTTTTTTAGAAGAAAGCATTATCCCATATTTTTGGACAAGGGCCAAAAACTATTGGAGAAGTAGCTTGTGGTCTGCTTCATTTTTTGAAAAGAGTAGGACATCATTAATATAAATTAAGACACTATAGAGAATGGGCTCAAAGATTTTTGTCATGGCTTTTTGAAATAGAGACAGAGTAACCTTTAATCCAAATGGCATAACAGTCCATTGGTGTTGAGCATTAGGTATATAGAAGGCTGTTTTATACCTTTCAGCTGGATCAATTCCAAGTTGCCAAAAGCATGCCTTAAAATCAAACTTAGAGAAGACTTTAGCATCTTTAAGCAGGGTGAGTTGAGAACTGATCATTGGCAATGGGAATTTATCATCTTAGAGAAACATGTTGAGAGGTTTGTAGTCAATGACTAGTCTTTTTTTTTTTCCATGTTTTTGCTCTGTGCATTTGTCCATATAAAATGCTTGGCATGCCCAGTTAGTTTTGGTAGGTTCAATAAGGCCTTGCTATAAAAGAGTTGCACATTTTGTTCTAACAAGTTGTAGATCATCAGGATTCATGCCAGGGTGAGTGGCTTTGGTAAGATTAATATCCTCATTTCTTTTGAAAGGAAATTGGATGAAGAAATCTTTACTCTTCCACAAAGGAGAAGGATGGGAAAACTAATCATGGGACTCTGGACAGTAAGGCATAAGTTGATCCCAAATATCTTTATATCCAGCAGGAACATTTGACAGTTCAAAAACCTTTAGAATGGTGGTGTAAGGCTTGAACTGTTATTTATATTGAATCCCTTGAGGAAGGATTTGTAGCTTTTTTACTTGATAGTAGAAGTCCATGCTAATTAAGATATCCTTGTCGAGGAGACTGCTTCTAAGTACCTTGGTCCAGACGATGCAATTGGGAAAGATTTTGATATCAATTCTTTTCTTGGTAATAAGATCAACTTTAAAGATTTTTCCATCAGTGGCAGTAAAGTATTCAGAATGAGTCGTCCATGCCTGTGGAGAGAGAACTGTAAGATTCATAAGACTTTTAGAAACACCAGTATCCATATAGGCTATAACAAGGATAGGGTTATGATACTTACTCTGAAGAATCTGCATTTGAATTGGAGGTTTTTTCTGCTTAATGAGTTGACAAGGTTGAACAGAGTAGCTCGGATGAATATAGTGGCTGGAATGATCGGAATCAGAAAAGTAAGAATCAGATAAGGGAAGTCTGGGAAGGGCAAAAATAGTATTTGCATCAGCATCTTCTTGTTTTGAGAAATATTCTTCAATGTCATCATCAGCAGATAAAGGAATGCTGGCCTGAACTTGGTGAAGGAGCTTAATATCCTTCTTTGTTTGATTAGGACAATTTTTTGCAAAATGTCCTTTTTTTCCACAAATGTAACATCGGTCTCGATTTCCATGTTGCATGAGCCGTCTTCTAAAAAGTTAAATTGGTCTTTTAGGTCTCCTTTTTTTGTAAGTCTTATGAGACTTGAAAGGCTTGGAATAACCATGCTTGTAATGAGATCGTCGTTATGTTGGGCAAGAGCATTTTGGCTTGTCTTTGCATTTAATTTGGAGATAAGACATTTTACAAACTTTCTGCAAAGCGAGCTTTCCATCCATCATAGAATCAAACATTTATGCTGCTCACATAATTTCGCAAAAGTAGCCAGAGTCAATTGGTAAATTTCTCCAAGAGAGATGTCAGTCATATCTCGTTAGAGGGATTAGATGGCTCTTGAGAGTTCTGGTTATAGCTCTTCTGGCAAAGAGGCAATGAATGTATGTCTGAGATTAACATCATTGAACCCATTGAGGAGATAATATCGTTCTGTCATTCGTTTGTAATGAAAATCAAGATCTTTTTTCTTTAAGGAGTAATATTTCATTTGAAAATATTCTTGCCACTTCTGCTTGTCTATAAGATGGAAATCACCAAGAAATTCTTTGTGAATAAGGCCAAGGAGGTCATTAGCACTGCTGACTGTAGTATAGAATCATTGTCGATATTCTCTTAGGCTTTGAAACCATTCTTGGAGAGTACCAGTGAGTCTGCTGGTGAATTCAGTGAGGGTTACAAGAAGATTAGCATTTGGTTGAGTCATTTGAAGATCAATCCAAGTTGAAAACTCATGCAACTTGTCTCGCCATTTATCAGGAGATATATCATCAAAAGTGAACCATGGTTCAATGGTTGGACGGGTTTGAGCTTGCGGAGGTTCTGGGAAAGTGGTATGATATGGTTAGTCAGCATAGTCATCATCATGTTCAATGTTTGACTCATCATATTCTTCAACATGAGTAAGATTCACCATACAGGACATTGGGTGGAGAACAGGTTCTTCGTCATCAGAACTAAGAGGTTCAAGACCAATAATGACTGGTCAAAATCAAAATTTGAAAGATAAGGGTTAATGGTGGACAATAAAGAGATTGTCCCAGATAGTTCAGTTGGTTCTATTTCAGGCTGTTTATTTTTCTACGGAAGATCAAGGTGAGAAGGAGACATAGTATACTGCGGCGAGGGAGGTGGAGTATGAATCTGTAAAGGTTTTACAAGAGGGTATTCTGGAGGTTTTATCCAGAAGGGTGAAGCTTCTTGGTGTGAAGGAAAATAAGGTGGTCATTAAGGAGGACAGATATTTCTAGGTGGAAGAGGTTGTGATGGGGTTGAAGGTTGCTTGGCTTGAAGCTGTCGAAGTTGTGCAAGACTGAGATAGTCTTCTTTCTTTCTAAAGACTTCATAGTTCATTTTGAAACATTTGGAATAATCAACTTCCTGTGGATAAGGTGAATATAGGGGTGATGGATATGGATTATATGAAGACACAAAAGGAGAAGGATAAGAATCATAGATACTTCAAGATTGATCTCTAGCTATATCTTTTTCAATTTGATCAATCTGAGTTTTTACTTGTCGAAGCTCTTATTCCTTCTGTGTAAAAGTTGGTCCTATATATCCATGAGCAATAAAGTCCTTAAGTTTTACATCTAGAGAAATAACCTGCTTTTAGAGGCGATCATACAAGTCTTGGATTTGAGAAGACAATCCATCTAGGCGAGAATTAGTATGAGTCGTTTGACTGGAGAGATTCTCAAGTCGAGAGTCAATTCTTTAAAGAACTTTGTTTTGAGCCATAGCATTATGAGTATGCCAGTTGAGTACTTCTTCAACTTGTGAGATAGGTCTCATGGCATCATTAGGTGAAACTTCTGTAGGAACAGAATACGGCTTGTATGTAATGTTTGTCTCAGGGTTAGTTCTTCTTTCCATAGCAGGGAATTCAGAATCATAGGTTTTTGATGCAGAGGAAACATCATACATGGAATAGGTTGTGTTTGTATGGGAATGATAGGTTCAGCAGGTAGTGGGAAAGGAAGAAGGTCTTCATGGCCTAATTCCTTAAGAAGGTCAGACAAGCTTTCTGGCTTGGGTCTAGGAGACTTGATACCAACCCATCTGGGTTTTGGTGGGTGGTCATCATCATCTGAACTGCTGTTAGGTGTATAGCAAGAATAGTGGCCAGATTTCCAAGATGGTTTGGGTAATTGTTTTTTCTAGAGAGAAGCACAAGAATCACAAGGTCTCCAAGCATTATCCTCAGGTCCTTCCCAGTTGTTAAGATCATTACATCCATAATCAGGGTCACACATAGATGGATCACAATCCCAAAGGAAGTGTCCATTGATTTTGCCAACATATGCATAAGATCCATCAGGATGAAACCAGTGAATGGGAATTAGACCTTTCGTTTGTTCTTGGGTGACCACAAGAGTGATCATCATAGAATGATTCATTGGCCTTAGGGTTGAGGTAGTTGTTTCATCAGATCCAGGTCTCTTGAAGGTTGATTTTACAGTGCCATTAGAGAGGTTTTCGAGAACAAGAGAAGCAAATGTATGGAAGGTCTTTTATCCCCCATGAAACTCTTTTTCATAATTGGTAACCCATCAAGAGACATTAGGTGAAGCAAATCTTCTTTAGGAATCTACTTAGGGATCTGGATGATGGTGGTGTTGTCAGGTCTATCAGAAACCATATAAAGAACATCATCAGTGGTATTCGAGAAGTGAAGATCAACGGAGTGGTTCTGCAAACAGTAGATCATCTGGTGATGGAGAGTGGCTGGAATAGCATCAAAAACTTGTTCAGCACTAATGATCTGGACTTGTACTTTTAGCCTGGTGGGAAGAGTGGGATCTGACAACTTTATGTTGAAGTTGGGTATGATAGTCAAAATCATGCTTCCACCATTTAAAGTGACAAGGGCAGCTCCAATCAAAGCATTCTGAAAGGAGGTGTAGGATGTATCAAGAAGGGAAACACAGGCTGTAGTAGCAATCCCTTTTCTACCATGTAAGGTAAGGACCAGTCTGATGGCTCCAAGATGGAGGTGAGAATAACCTTGACAGATCCAGTGAGAAATGAAATTAGTAGGGATTTCCAGAGTAACATACTATTCAGCTTGGGTAGATTGAAGCCCACACTGATCTAGTTTGATACCTTGGACTATTTCTTTTACTGAAGGGTCTCGAGGAGAAAGAAGCCTCTGGATAGATCGGGTAAAGGATCTATTTTGGTGATAAAGGTGATAAGGATTAAGAAGAAGGGTAATAGATTCTTCTAGTCGAGATTCTTTTGGAATATGGGTAATTTCTACAAGGTTATCTATCTTATTAGAAGCATGAGATATACAAGAAGAGGGAATAGAGATAGGCATAGAAATGGAAGAGGAAAGACGGACAGGTTCCTCCATATCTAGAGTGGAAGAAATAGTAGACATGTTAAGGTACAAAGGGGTGTTTGATATCTTCTTACTCTCTTTTACTAGCAGATCTAATCCTATTAGCTTGCGAATGTGGAGGCTCTGATAAGTCATTACTTATCATTAACATAGTAAAAACTAGGTTTTAAAAGCTAAATTAAGGGTTTAGTGTAACCCCATATATTTCTAGTTCATTTCATGCCTTTAAATAACTCATCTCTATGAATCATGAAAATATTCAAAGAAAAAGGCATTAAAAATATTGATTATTTTTGTATTATGTTGTGTATAAAAATTCCATTTGGTGTCACATAGAACATGTGAGCTCATACATCACATTCTCATATTTAGTTACATGAATACAACTCATTTGCATCATCAAAAGTGGCTACATCTCGTGGAATTCATAGGGAAGCTTAAAATACACATATATTTTCGGCCAGATTTGTCCTCATTTATGTCACAACTTTAGAAACTTATAACTAATTCTAAAAAACTTAAAATCATGTATTCTTGGCCACTTTGGAAATCTACACATGTTTAATTTATGCTAAAAATATGTACAGACCATAACATCCAACACAAATGACGTTTCACATTCGAAATGGTCTAGAGGTTAGGCTGTCCACTAGTGCTGTCACAGAATTCTACAACAAACTTCAAAAATGTCTCATTAATTTCACAAAAATCTAATCCATGCAAGTGATACCAATCTGGAAAGATGTGGATGTTCTAGAGGGAAAAAATAACTCCAGACCAGTTCAGGCAAGCCTAGACCTAGAAACTCAATCAAACAATAACTGAGGTTGGCTAGAGTTCTTGATATTGGATAGTTTTTTTGAAAATTCATATCTCCTTCTCTAGACATCCAAATGAGGTATTTCTAGTTGACACAAGTCATTGGGAATGTCTAGTTTCTCTATATAAAATTTCATGATAATTGAACATCATTTGGGTCCTGTGTGATAGATTTCATTTTTGGACCTGAGTGAATAGTAACCTAACCAAAACCAGAAAATTGCCAACTTTGAAAATTCATCAAATATTCTATAGGCCTCTGAAAATTCTGTTCTTTAGGTTTCAAAAAATCTCTCAACAAGTTCTAATTGCATTTTAAATCTCAGATCAAGAAAAACTCATTTGGACAAAAAGCGATATAGGGTTCCATATGGTCAATTTTGGCTCCATATGGGATACCAAAATGTCCAAATGGCTTTCCTTAAGGTTTGGCACCTCTTGGGCAAGTCTAAAAGCATAATTAGGACTTGTGTGAGCAGTCTAAATGGTCTCAACCCTCATGCATCTCAGTTTGGTCATCTCACCCACACTTATACATAGTTCCATGACATCATTCAAGAAGCTACAATGCCATAACATACTCATATTGCATTCTAGTGTTCACATAATACATTCTCCCATTTATACATGACATAATATCATAATTATATGTATCCATAACATCATAATACATATACATCCATTGGTATATAATTGCCATTTGTATGGTCTTAAAGTAGCAAAATTCAAGCACTTTAATGTCATCCTCTCATCTTCAAGGTGGTTGGCTTCTATTACCTTGCTCTCTTAGTCCACCTAGCATGTTAGAATATTGGAGAGGAGGGGATGAGATTCAAAGAATCCTAATGGCTCATCTCCCATACAATCATACATAATGGATGCAAAACAAGTCTCATAAATGCATATATGATCATGTTAATATGTGTAATCATTCAAGAAACATTTTCATCATTTGAGAAAATTATACATAGCATACAAAGGCTTGCCAAGTAAGTGGATTGACCTCACCTAACTTCTTATGGATGTTGGATTTGCTTCACCCATTCTTTAAGAGATTCTTGGACTCAATCATACTCTTGGGAGCCTATCTCACTTTTGGGAGACTCTTTACTTTGTTTCAACTAATCTTAAGGGTTCTTGGATCATCCTCACCATGGATAAGGGTTCTTGGCCTCACCATACTCAAGCAAACCCAAGCACACATCACAAACATCATATGAAAGTATATTGTAACATCATGGCACCATGGAATCAAAGTCATGCTAAAGAACTTTTCATGGCTCAAAAATACACATACACACATTTAAAAACCAGTAAAACAAATAATCATGCATGAGAGAAGGAGAAGTGACCTACCTTGGATACAATTACACATTTTTCTCTTGAATCCAAGCTCCCTCTTTCGGCCACACACACACAAAAGTGTAGGGATGATTTCTCTTGGCCTAAACACAATTTATGGAAGCCAATTAGGTTTATGGAATTAATTCTAAGGCCACACAACTTGCTTAGACACTAGGTTGATCTATAAACTCATTATGGTTCCATAATTGCACCTAATGAAGCAACACCCCTCAAAGAAATTCTAAGCTCCATTATTTCTTTTCAATTATGATTCTTGACTCCTTTTAAGCCTTTTGGAATCATCACACAATCAAAACTAAGAACCTAACTACATGTTGCTTTTTTAGGTCATATTATGGAATATAAAGCACCATCTTACTTTCTATACTTTCTAAATTTTTCCCAAAGCTTCCCCTCATATTCATTCATCATATATGACTCAAAAATGGGTTTAGAAAAATTTAAAACTCTCCCTAGCTATGCTGTCTCCCTTAGGCCGAGACAATGCATGATTTTGGCCTCCTTGGACTTTGCTTGGTTTTCTTGAAGGAGGAAGCACATGGGGAGACTTCTAGGAATCTTAGGAACTCATTTAAACTCTTATTTAGCCCTAAGAATCATTGTACAAAATCAGATTTTACAAGGTGCAATTGTAACCCTAGAAATTGCATCTTGAAATCTAATGGCTTTTTGTTAATTCCCTTTGCATATTCTTATTCTCCACACCCCTTTCCTTAGAGTCACCCTTTGTTCTACCTAAAAACCAAGTCCTCCTAGGGTTTCTTAGGTTAGGTGAAATGGAGAAAGGAGAGGAACAAAAGGTAGCAACCATGGGAGAAGAAATTACCTTGTTTTCTTACTTTTCCTCACTTTAATCTTGTGTTCTTTGAGCTCCTCTCTTCAAATCCGAAATTTCCCCTTAATATCTCCCTTAAAACAGATTTGTAAGTTCCATTTTAATTAAAGGAAATAAAGGAGAATGGAGGAGAGAAGGTTTGGATAGAAGAAAGCATGAAAAACTACCAAGAAACTATATCTTAAGCCTTTGATTTCTCCTTCTTCTTCTTTCCCTTTGGTGTGCCTAAACCCTAGCTTTCTTCTCTAAAATTGGGCAAAAACACTTGTGTCTAAGTGAGTGAAGAGGGGTGGCGCCACCTATTTATAGGTGGAAGAAAATGGCTTTTTCAAAAATTCCCATTTTGCCCTTCATTTTTGTCATTTTCGTTTCTACTTCGTTTTAGCTCCTTTTTTAGAACCATCCTTTCTATTATAAAATTTAGGTCCCAATTTAGTAAAATGCCTTTGGAATCACTCAAATCGGAGCTAAAACCTTCCCAAACGAATCTATTAAAATTTAGGTATACTGAAGTTGGAAAATATCCACTGGAGGTGATTTAATTGTCCCAGGCTTCCCATAGTTTTCAGGGCCTCTGAGAACCTCAAAGAACTCAAAAATTTCATTTAAAAAGCCCTCCTGTGTGAATTTCAAAATTTACTCAAAATTACAAAAATGTCATTACATTTTGTAAGATTTTCGTCAAAATTTGTTTCTTCATTCTAGCTCCATTTTTCTTTCCATATGAGGATAGGATTTTCAATTTTAGGAGTCTAGAATGTTGCTCAAATTTTTTAGGACCTCAAATAATTCATTTCAGGGGACTTGCTTTGAAAACATGTCTGTTTGTGTCGTTTAACGAAAATCGAACGTTACATTTAGGGACATAGGTTGTGACTTGGATGGGCTTTGCCACAGCCAAGTTGTCTACTAGAACTTCTAAAAGTATCAAAATATACTTACATTACGACTTAAGCACTCCCAACCATGACTTAATTTAATTCTGTAACTCTAGAACTAAAGTTTTAAACCTACACCATGACCTAAAGGATCTACACTATAGCTCAGCTAGCTATTAGAACCAAAAACACAAAATTGCTCAATCCTCCATGCCACAACGCGATGCCCTTTGGAACTCCCTACTCACCAAGGTCCTATGTCTCACCATAGCAGGCCTATTTAGTGCCATGGTGAGATTGCACACTAGAGTCTTGCCAAGCCACTCATTTGATTCTCGCTACAGCGAGATTGCTTTGGAGAGTGCTCTTTCCCTATTTTTCACAATTTACACCATGGGTGAGAAACTTTTGCTATAGCGCACTTCATTTCTATTACCTATTAGACTTAGTTTGCCTGCAACTCAAAGATAGTTTTGCTGCAACCTAGGACACCTTTGATCATAATTTCTTATACGCTTGTCCCAACCATTCAACACTTCTTCCACTTGAATTCTAAGGTCTTTCTGTGTCTAGAACACATGGTTTTATTAGCATAAAACTAACTATATACCTCAACTTACTAACTCCCATCGTTTGGGAACTTAAAGCTTGACCAAGCCAATCAACCTTACCATGTATTAGTAACTTACCAATTGTGAAAGCAAAGGGTGCTTAGAGCCACTAGTGATAATATCAAATTGTACAATTCCCTACCATCTGGACTCAGACCATTCTGGACAAGTCCCAATAACCAAATGAACTTATTCTTAACGTCAAATTGTTAAGGTGTCCTTATATATATATATATTATAGTTATGACACACTATAGTCTACATACTAGGTATCAATATTAACAAGAATCTTTATACATTTTGGGCTAAGTATTCAAATAACAACAAAATTCCCATTCATAGATTAACCATTTAGACTTCATACAATCATAGAAATCCATATCAAATCAGCATTAGGTAAATACATCAAAATACATGTAATTTAAAATCTACCTTCCTAATGGTTACATCCTTGGTTATAAAACATCAAAATACCTATACTTGGCAATATAAATGCATTATGATGCTATACAAAATAAATTATAAAAAGAATAGTATCTACACTAAATTAAGCCTTCAAGTATAGAATCCCCACATATTGTCTTCAACTAAGGATGATCATCTATTTGTATTCCCTTTTCTTTGATGAAAGAACCTTCACCTGAAATTGTTAGCCCATGAAAGGGGTTGAGATGCAAATCTCAATAACCAAAGGAAAATTCTATACATATGTATAAAGTAATGAACATAAATGCATGTTGCATAAAAAGAATGGTAAAAGCATCATCAACATACTCAGCAAATGAACTAGTTGGACTACTAGTGACTAACTATCACATACTAACAATCACATACAACATATTAATGGCCAAAAACAAAGGGAAAAGCCCATCCGTGGTGCCAATTTCCTATCAAGGATGCTCACTGCTCAGTGTATTCATTGAATTTGGTCATAACTTGGTACCCAATCGCATCACAATGTATAGTGGCAACATGATCATAGCTCCAACAAGGACACATTCATGGTTTAAAACAAAAATCAAGTAACCAACCAATCATTTAGCATAGAAAAACATATATGTGTAACGTCCGATTTTCATTAAATGACAGAAACGGGCATGTTTTCAAAGCAAGTCCCCTGAAATGAATTAGTTAAGGTCCCAAAAAATTTGAGTAACATTCTAAACTCTAAAAATGAGAACCCTAACCTCAGATGGAAGGAAAAATGGAGCTAGAATGAAGAAACAAATTTTGACGAAAATCTTACAAAAATGTAATGGCATTTTTGCAATTTTGACCACAATTTGGAATTCACACAGGAGGGCTTTTTAAATAAAAGTTTTGACTTCTCTGGGGTTCTCAGAGGCCCTAAAAACCATGGGAAGCCCTGAGACAATTAAATCCCCTCCGATGGATGTTTTCCAATGTCAGTATACCCAAACTTTGATGGATTTGTTCGAAAAGGTTTTAGCTCCTATTTGAGTGATTCCAAAAACAATTTACTAAATTGAGAACCTAAATTTTATAATGGAAAAGACAGTTCTAAAAAAGGAGCTAAAATGAAGAAGAAATAAAAATGCAAAGAACGAAGGACAAAATGGGAATTTTTGAAAAATGCTTCCTCCTCCCCCTATATATAGGTGGTGCCCCACTCTCTTCTTCATTTAGACTTAGAAATTTCTGCCCAATTTTAGAGAACAAAGCTAGGGTTTTAGGCGCACCAAGGGAGGAAGAAGAAGAGAAGAAATCCAACTTTAAGGTATGGTTTCATGGTAGTTTTTCATACTTTCTTCCATCTACACCTCCTCTTCTTCTTTCTCCTTTGTTTCCTTTGATTAAAATGAAGTTTAAAAATCTGATTTAAGGGAGAAACTTAGGGAAAATTTTGGATTTGAAGAGAGGAGCTTAGAGAAAGCAAGATTCAAGCAAGAAAAAGCAAGAAAACTAGGTAATTTCTCTTCCTATGGTTGCTATCTTGGCTCCCTCTCCTTCTCCATTTCGCCTAACCTAAGGAACCCTAGGAGGATCTGATTTTTAGGCAGAACCAAGGATGAATCTAAGGAAAAAGGGTGTGGAGATTAAGAATACGCAAAGGGAATTAATAAAAAATTATTAGATTTCAAGATGCAATTTCTAGGGTTTCAAGTGCACCTTATAAAGTCTGATTTTGTATGATGATTCCTAGGCATAAATAAGAGTTTAAATGAGTTCCTAAGATCCCTAAGATGCTCCCCATATGCTTCTTCCCTTGAGAAAACAAAGAAAGCTTCATGGAAGCCAAAAATGCTCCTTGTCTCGACCTAAGGAGGTTCTTCTAGCTAGGGAGAGTTTTAAATTTTTCTAAACCCATTCTTGAGTCATATATGATGAATGAAAATGAGGGGAGGCCTTGGGAAAATTTTAGAACCCATAGAAAGTGAGTTGGTGCTTTAAGTTCCATATTATAACCTAAAGAAGCAACATGTAGTTAGACTCTTAGTTTTAATTGTGTGATGACTACAAGAGGCTTAAAAAGAGTCAAGAATCATATTTGAAAGGAAATAATGGAGCTTAGAAATTATTTGAGGGGTGTTGCTTCATTAGGTGTAATTATGGAACCATAATGAGGTTATAGACTAAGCTAGTGTTTAAGTAAATTGTATGGCCTTAGAATTGAGTTCATGAACCTAATTGGCTTCCATAAATTGTGTTTAGGCCAAGAGAAACCATCCCCACACTTTTGTGTATGTGTGACTGAAAGAGGGAGCCTTGATTCAAGAAGAAAAGTGTGTGATTATGTACAAGGTAGCTCTGTCCACCTTCTCTTATACATGGATGTGTGCTTAGCTTGTCTTAGAATGTGTGTATGTGTATTTTCAAGACATGAAAAGTATGCTAGCATGATTTTATATGCCATAGTTTTATGATGACATATTATGTTTTATATGATATTTATGATATGTGCCTGGGTTTGCTTGAGTGTGGTGAGGCCAAGAACCCTTAGCCATGGTGAGGATGATCCAAGAACCCTTAAGATTGGTTGAGATAAAGCAAAAAGTCTCCTAAAAGCAAGATGGACTCCCAAGAGCATGGTTGAGTCCAAGGATGTCTTAGGGAATGGGTAAGACAAGTCCAATATCCACAAGAAATGGGATGAGGCCAATCTACTTGCTTGGCAAGCCTTTGTATGCTATGTATGACTTTCTTAAATGATGAAAATATCTTTTGAATGTTTGTACATGTCAACATGATCATATATGCATTTGTGAGACTTGTTTGCATTCATTATGTATGATTGACTGGGAGATGAGCTATTGGGATTCTTTGAATCTCATTCCCTCCTCTCCAATGTTCTAACATGCTTGGTGGGCCAAGTGGACAAGGTAATGGAAGCCAACCACCTTAAAGAAAAGAGTTTGACAACAAAGTGCTTGAGTTTTGCTACTTTAAGACCATATTTATGTCAAATGATGTAACCTACTATTGTATATGGTCTATGACCCCTCGAACATATGTAATTATGATAATATGTGATGTAGAAATGAAAGAATGTGTTATGTGAATGATGGAATGCAAATTGAGTATGTATGGACAATGTGGCTTCATGAATGACATTATGAAATTATGCATATGTGTGGATGAAATGGACAAAATGAGATGCATGAGGGTTGAGACCATTTGGGCAGCTTATACAAATCCTAATTATGTTTTTAGACTTGCCCAAGAGGTACCAAACCCCAAGGAAAGCCATTTGGACATTTTGGTATTCCATATGGAGCCAAAATTTATCGATTTAGAACTCTATGTCACTTTTTATCCAAATGAACTCTTCTTGATCTGAAATTTTGCATGGAATTAGAGCTTGTTGAGAGATTTTTGGGAAGCTAAAAAACATAATTTTTGGAGGTCTACAGAATATTTGATGAATTTTCAAAGTTGAAAAATTTTCTAATTTTGGTCATGTCACTGTTCACTTAAGTTCGAAAATGAAATTTATCACACAAGGTTCAAATGATGTCCAATTGCCATGGAATTTTATATAAAAAGACTAGATATTCCCAGTTACTTGTGACAACTAGAAGCACCCTATTTGAATGTCTAGAGAGGGAGACCAGTATCAAGAATTTCAGCCAACCTCTATTACTGTTTGATTGGATTTCGAGGTTTGGGCTTGCTTGAACTAGTCTGGAGTTATTTTTTCCCTCTAGCTAACATCCACAACTTTCCATATTGGTATCCGTTGCATGGATTAAAGTTTTGTGGAATTAATTGAACATTTTTGAAATTTACTGTAGAAATCTGTGCCAGCACCAGTGGGCAGTTTGACCTCTGGACCATTTCGAATGTCAAAAGTTCTCTATGGTAGATGTTATGGTCTGGAAACATTTTTAGTATGATGTAGACATCTTTTTCTTTCCAGAATAGGCAAGAATGCATTATTTTAATTTTTTTAGAATTAGTTATAATTTTCCAAAGTTGTGATAGAAATGAGCCAAATTCTGGCTGAAAATATGTATGTATATTTTAAACTTCCCTTCGAGTTCCATAAGTTGTAAGCCACATTTCATGATGCAAATGAGTTGTATTCATGTAATTAAATATGAGAATGTATTGTATGAGCTCATATAATCCACATGACATTGAATAAAATTTTTATACACGACGTAACGCAAGAAAATGTATTATTTTAATCCCCTTTTCTTAATCCTTCATGGAATTTATGATGTAAAGCATGAGAATGTTATGTAATAAGCTAGAAATATATGGTGTTACAATATGTGTAGCAAATATCATATTAAAATAAACATATATAAAGAATTAGAATTAAACCCTAGTTATCTCACTTAGTTGTCAAAGTCCTCCAAAACTAATAGCAAATGCCAACCTTCAACATGCCCTAAATTAACCAAAATCAAATTCTTAATCATTATCCATTATAATAATTAGCTACTCATTCATTCCTAGCATCAAGAACTATTTAAAAATCACTTAGCTAGCCTCCAATGAATTCTAAATTTGGACTTGAGTCTTCCAACACTAGAAACTTCAATGTCTCACTTCAATTTCTTAGTATTTTCACACAAAATCAAAGCCCATTATATAAGTTAGTCATTGAGGGCAATATCCAACAAAAATATATCAAAATAAGGAAAAGATACTTATCTAATAGTCTCTCTAGCCCCAAACTCCAAAAATCACACAAAAAACCATTAAAACATCTAATTTTAGATTTGGCGATAAAGTGAAAATCTACTAAACTAAAAACTAATCAGACCAAAATGTAGAAAAGGATGAGAGGATCAAGTTTTATATAGCTTACTTTGGTTAAATCTCCTTCTAGAGGTGCAAAATGGTGGCAAACTTTTGAAAAACCCTAACCTTCCCTTGGAGATGCGAAAATGCTCCCTTGCTTTTGCAGAACATGTGTATTTCAGCTCCTAAGTAAATGGCAAGTAGGCTCCTTAGGGTTTTAGGGAAGGTGGGCTGGTATAAAGGGCCCATTATCTAAGTAGGTTGAAGCTCTGCATGTTAGGCCATAGGTATATAGGTTTAATTGGGTTAGGTCACATAAAAATGGAGTTGGGCCACTAATAATGGCTTTTAGCATACATAAATTGATTACATGACCTGAATTAAATTTCTAATCCAATTAAATTCAAATCCATATTGATATTTTATTTTCCACCCCAAATTGCCAAACAATAGTCATTTACTTCCAATTGCCCCAAAATAATCATTTTCCTTAAAACTCCCATTTTCCATAATTTTTCTTGATTTTCTCAAAATAATTCATTAATTTCCTCCTATAATTAATCTTAATTGATTTTGGGATCTAACACTATCCATAAAAAGAAAAGGGTCAATAAGATCTTTGTTTCTATCCTCATGGAAACAGAGGAAGTACCCCTCCCATAAGGAATGGGGGAGTCTTATATTCTCTTATTGCCATGAATATGATTGGAACAACTAGATCCAATTCATCACATAAGATGATCCTAATGTTATGGATGACAAACATCTATCCCTATATTAGGAATCAGATCCACTCAACTTGAAGTTTTAAGGTCACATTGTAGATGCTCATCTAAGAAAAATATAAATCACAATGGATTAAGAAATAATTTTTTCAGTAACAAATAAGATTAATACAATATAATAATCATGAAGAAAAGTCAAGTGTTGAATTAATAAACAATTAATAATGTAAACAGAATATTCTAATAGAGAATTATTAAATATACAGAAATGACGTAAATAGAGAATAACATAATATTCCATATAAATAGAGAATAATAAAAATGAAAAATGATAGAGAATTTCTTGTGAATATATAAACAAAGAATAACATGTAAAATTTGAGATTTCTAATATATTACTTAAAATCATTATTTAAATATAAATAATAAATAAGACATCAACTGATTCAGAATTCACATGCTTCAAATAAACATATATAAGCAAGATAAAGAGATATAGCAAACAATTAATTCAAATATTATTTCTCTATATTAGCTTGACCATTAGGCCTTAAAGACTGTCAGGCTCATTAGATCATGTTGCACTGACATTGGCAGGCTCAATACCCATATCATGTTACACTGTCATGACTTAGTGTAATGTCATGTTTTCGTTAAACGATAGAAACAAGTGTGTTTTCAAAGCAAGTCCCCGAAATGAATTACTTAAGATCTCAAAAAAATTGAGTAATATTCTAGACTCCTAAAAATGGGAACTTTAGGCTCAGACTGAAGGAAAAACGGAGCTAGAATGAAGAAACAAAATTTAACAAAAAACTTACGAAATGCAATGGCATTTTTGTAATTTTGAGTAAATTTTGGAATTCACACAGGAGGGCTTTTTAAATGAAATTTTTAAGTTCTTCGGGATTTTCAGAGGCCCTAAAAACCATGGGAAGCCTCAGGATAGGTAAAACCTCTCCGGTGGATATTTTCCAACGTCAGTGTACTCGAATTTTGATGGATTCATTTTGGAAAGTTTTGGCTCCCATTTGAGTGATTTCAAAGGCATTTTATTAAATTGGGAACCTAAATTTTATAATAGAAAGGACGGTTCTAAAAAAAAGAGCTAAAATGAATTAGAAATGAAAATGCCAAAAATGAAAGGCAAAATGGGAATTTTTGAAAAGTCTTTATTCCTCCCTCCTATAAATAGATGGCGCTCCACTCTCCCACTCATTTAGCTTCATATGTTTCTGCCCTAAACTAGAGAAAAAACCTTCGGAGAGTGGCACATAAGAGGAAGAGGAAGAGGAAGAGAAATTAAAGGCTTTTTAGTAGTATTTCATACTCTTTCCTTTGCAAATGTAAAGTCCCACATCGGGTAAGAGACCCTAGGGCTAAGGCCTTATAAGTGGGAGCGAAGCTCTCCCCACAAGCGGCGCACTCTTAGGCTGAAATGAGAGTAAGCCTAAGGGACAAAACCCCTACCTTTCTGGGTGAAATGAGAGTAGCCTGATGGGGGGCGTAGGGGACAATACTACAAGAGGCTCTGTAAGGAATTGGTATCAGAGCCCGCTTAGCCGTATGTGCAACTCGAGGATGGGTTGCCCCCAAGGGGAGTAAGCCCAAGGGACAAAATCCCTCCTTTTCCAGGTGAAATGAGAGTAGCCTAATGGGGGGCGGAGGGGACAATACTGTTGGAGGCTTTGTGGGGAATTGGTATCAGAGCCGACCTAGCCGTATATGCAACCTAAGGACGGGTTGACCCCAAGGAGGGTGGAATGTAAACTCCCACATCAGGTAGGAGACCCTGGGGCTATGGCCTTATAAGTGGAAGCAAAGCTCTCTCCACTAATGGCATGCTCTTAGGCCAAAATGAGAATAAGCCCAAGGGACAAAACCACTCCCTTTCTGGGTGAAATGAGAGTAGCCTGATGGGGGGGCATAGGGGACAATACTGCTTGAGGCATTGTAGGGAATAAGTCCCACATCGGGTAGGAGACCCTGGGGCTAAGGCCTTATAAGTGGAAGCGAACCTCTCCCCCTCAGTGGCGCACTTTTGAGCTGAAATGAGAGTAAGCCCAAGGGACAAAACACCTCCCTTTCTGGGTGAAGTGAGAGTAGCCTGATGGGGATGTAGGGGACAATACTGCTAGAGGCTCTGTGGGGAATTGGTATCAGAGTCGGCTGAGCCATATGTGCAACTCGAGGATGGGTTAGCCCTAAGGGGGTGGAATGTAAAGTCCCACATTGAGTAGGAGACCCTGGGGCTAAGGCCTTATAAGTGAGAGCAAAGCTCTCCCCCCCCCCCCCCCCAGCGACCCACTTTTAGGCTAAAATGAGAGTAAGCTTAAGGGACAAAACCCCTCCCTTTCAGGTGAAATGAGAGTAGCCTGATGAGGGGCATAGGGGACAATACTGCTAGAGGCTCTATGGGGAATTGGTATCAGAGCCAGCCTAGCTGTATATGCAACCCGAGGACAGGTTGGCCCCAACGGGGGTGGAATGTAAAGTCCCACATCGGGTAGGAAACCCTAGGGTTAAGGCCTTATAAATGGAAGCAAAGCTCTCCCCCTCAGCTACGCGCTTTTGGGCTGAAATAAAAGTAAGCCTAAGAGATAAAACCCCTCCCTTTTCGGGTGAAATAAGAGTAGCCTGATAGGGGGGGCATAGGGGACAATACTGCTCGAGGCTTTGTAAGGAACAAGTCATACATTGAGTAGGAGACCCTAGGGCTAAGGCCTTATAAGTGGGAGCGAAGCTCTCCCCCTCAGTAGCGTACTTTTGGGCTGAAATGAGAGTAAACCTAAGAGACAAAACCCTTCCCTTTCCAAGTGAAATGAGATTAGCCTGATGGGGGGCGTAGGGGGCAATACTACTAGAGGCTCTGTGGGGAATTGGTATCAGAGCTGACCTAGCCATATGTGCAACCTGAGGATAGGTTGGCCCCAAGGGGGGTGGAATGTAAAGTCCCACATCGGGTAGAAGACCTTAGGGCTAAGGGCTTATAAGTGGAAGCGAAGCTCCCCCCATTAGCGACACACTTTTGGGCTGAAATGAGAGTAAGCCTAAGGGATACCATGGCCCATAGAGCCTCCAACAGTATTGTCCCCTACGCCCCCATCAGGCTACTCTCATTTCACCTAGAAAGGGAGGGGTTTTGTCCCTTAGGCTTACTCTCATTTTAGCCAAAAAGCGTGCCACTAGTGGGGAGAAATTCACTCCCACTTATAAGGCCTTAGCCCCAGGGTCTTCCACCCGATGTGGGACTTTACATTTTACTCCCCTTGGGGCCAACCCATTCTCGAGTTGCACATATGGCTAGGCCGGCTCTGATACAAATTCCTCATAGAGCCTCTAATAGTATTGTTCCCTACGCCCCCCATCAGGTTACTCTCATTTCACCCGGAAAGGGAAGGGTTTTGTCCTTTGGGCTTACTCTCATTTCAACCCAAAAGCACGTCGTTGGGGGGGAGATCTTCGCTCCCACTTATAAGGTCTTAGCCCTAGGGTCTCATACCTGATGTGGGACTTTACATTCTACCTTGTTTAGGGCCAACCCGTCCTCAGGTTACACATATGGCTAGGCCGACTTTGATACCAATTCTCTACAGAGCCTTCAGCAGTATTGTCCCCTACGCCCCCTATCAGGCTACTCTCATTTCACTCGGAAAGGGAGGGGTTATATCCCTTAGGCTTACTCTCATTTTAGCCTAAAAACGTGCCGCTGAGAGGGGGTGCTTCACTCCCACTTATAAGGCCTTAACCCCAGGGTTTCCTACCCGATGTGAGACTTATTCCCCATAGAGCCTCCAGCAGTATTGTACCCTATGCCCCCTATTAGGCTATTCTCATTTCACCTAAAAAGGGAGAGGTTTTATCCCTTTGGCTTACTCTCATTTTGGCCCAAGAGCACACATCTGGTGGGGAGAGCTTCGATCCCACTTATAAAGCCTTAACCCTAGGGTCTCTTACCCGATGTGGGACTTTACATTCCACCCCCTTGGGGCCAACCCATCCTCAGGTTGCACATACGGCTAGGCCAGCTCTGATACCAATTCCCCATAGAGCCTCTAGTAGTATTGTTCCCTATGCCCCCCCATTAGGCTACTCTCATTTCACCCGAAAAGTATAGGGTTTTGTCCCTTGGGCTTACTCTCCTTTTAGCCCAAAAGCATGCCACTGAGGGAGGGAGCTTCACTCCCACTTATAAGGCCTTAGTCCCAAGGTCTTCTTCCCGATGTGGGACTTTGCATTCCACCCCCCTTGGGGTCAACCTGTCCTCGGGTTGAACATACGGCTAGGCCAGCTTTGATACCAATTCCCCATAGAGTCCCATGTAGTATTGTCCCCTACACCCCCCATCAGGCTACTCTCATTTCACCCAGAAAGGGAAGGGTTTTGTCCCTTGGGCTTACTCTCATTTTAGCCCAAAAGCGCGTCGCTGGGGGGAGAGCTTCGCTTCCACTTATAAGGCCTTAGCCCTAAGGTCTCTTACTTGATGTGGGACTTTACATTCCACCCTGCTTGGAGCCAACTCATCCTCAGGTTGCACATATGGCTAGGCTGGCTCTAATACTAATTCCCCATAAAGCCTCCAGCATTATTGTCCCCTATGCCCCCCATTAGGCTACTCTCATTTCACCCGGAAAAGGAGGGGTTTTGTCCCTTGGGCTTACTTTCATTTTAGTCCAAAAGCGTGCTGCTAAAGGGGAGAGCTTTGCTCCCATTTATAAGGCCTTAGCCCCAGGGTCTCCTACTTGATATAGGACTTTACATTCCACCCCCTTGGTGCCAACCCATCCTTGGGTTTCACATACGGCTAGGCTAGCTCTGATACCAATTCCCTATACAGCCTCCATTAGTATTGTCCCCTATGGCCCCCATCAGGCTACTCTTATTTCACCGAGAAAAGGGAGGGGTTTTATCTCTTGGACTTACTCTCCTTTCAGCCCAAAAGTGTGCCGCTAAGAGGGAGAGCTTTGCTCCCACTTATAAGGCCTTAGCCTCAGGGTATCCTACTCGATGTGGGACTTTACATTCCACCTCCCTTGTGGCCAACCCATCTTCAGGTTGCACACATGGCTAGGCTGGCTCTGATACCAATTTCCTATAAAGCCTCTAATAGTATTGTCCCCTACACCCCCCGTTAGGCTACTCTCATTTCACCTGGAAAGGGAGGGGTTTTGTCCCTTGGGCTTACTCTCATTTCAACCCAAGAGCACACCGCTGGTGGGGACAGCTTCGCTCCCACTTATAAGGCCTTAGCCCAAGGGTCTCCTACCTGATATGGGACTTTACAGCAAACATCTTCTTCTCCATTTCCTTTCTTTCCTATAATTATATAAAAGTATATGGATCTATTTTAAGGGAGGAATTAAGGAAAAATTTTGGATTTGAAGAGATGAGGCCAAAGAAGAGAAGATTCAAGTGAGAAAAAAAGAAAATATAAGGTAATTTCTCCTTCCATGATTGCTACCCCCCTTGCTCCTCTTCTCTCTATGGTTCACCTTACTTAAGAAACAATAGGAGGGATTGGATTTTGGGTAAAAGCAAGGATGAATCTTAGGAAAAAGAGTGTGGAAAATAAGAATATGCAAAGCAAATTAACAAATAACTATGGAAATTCAAGATAGAAATTCTAGGGTTTTATGTGCTCCTTGTAAAATCTGACTTGATACCTTAATTTTTATGTCTAAATGAAAGTTTAAATGAGCTCCTAAGATCCTTAGAAGTCTCCCAATGTCCTTCCTCCATCAAAAAAACAAAGCAAAGTCCATGAAGGTCATATTGCTTCATTGTCTTGGCCAAGAAGGTTTAGCATACCTAGGGAGAGTTTTAAATTTTTCTAAGCCTATTTTTGAGTTATATATGATGAATGAAAATGAGGGAAAGCCTTGGAGAAAATTTAGGAAGCCTAAAGAATGAATTAGTGCCTTATATTCCATAGTATGACCTAAAGAAGCAACATGTAGTTAGGCTCTTTGTTTCAATTATGTGATGACTCCAAGAGGTTTAAAAGGAGTCAAGAATCATATATGAAAAGAAAAAATGGAGCCTATAATTTATTTGATCGGTGTTGCTTCATTAGGTGCATTTTTGGAACCATAAAAGGGGTTTATAGATCAAGTTAGTGTTTAAGGAAGATGTGTGGCTTTAGAATTAATTCCATGAACTTAATTGGCTTCTATAAATTGTGTTTAGACCAGGAGAAATCATTCCCACACCTTTGTGTGTGTTAGGCTGAGGGAAAGAGAGCAAATTCAAGGAGAAAAGTGTGTGGTTGCATCCAAGGTAGATCACTCCTCCTTCTCTCATGCATGAATTTATGTTTGGCTTGTCTTTGAAAGTGTGTATATGTAATTTTAAGCCATGAAAAGTATTCTAGCATGACTTTTATTCTATGGTGCCATGATGTTACTATATGCTTTCATATGATATTTATTATGTGTGCTTGAGTTTGCTTGAGGGTGGTGAAGCCAAGAACCCTAAGCCATGGTGAGGATGAGTTAAGAACCCTTAGATTGGTTGAAACAAAGTAAAAAGTCTCTTAAAAATGAGGTTGACTCCTAAAAGTAAGGTTAAGTCAAAAACCTCTTAAAGAAATGGGTGAGGCAAGTCTAAAATCTACAAGTGAATGGGTGAGGCTAATCCACTTACTTGGTAAGCCTATGTATGACTTTTTCAAATGCCAAGATACTTTTTGAATGATTGCACATGTCAATATGCCCATACATGCATTTATAAGACTTGTTTTGCATCTTTTATGTGTGACTACAAGGAAGAGGAGCTATTGGGATTCTTTGAATCTCATTTCCTCCTCTCCAATATTCTAACATGCTAAGTGGACCAAGAAAACAAGGAAACGAGAGCCAACCACTTAAGAGATGAGAGCATGACATCAAATGCATAAATTTTGTTTCATTAAGGCCATATGAATAGTAAATGTTGTAATTCATTGTTGTATATGTCCTATGATGTTATGAACATATATAATTATGCTAATGTATCATGTATAAATGAGATTTACAATTATATATATGGAAATGTGCATCTTGGACATGTAACGGCAAAACTAGCATTTTGGAAATGTATGCATAAATGGAAGTGGAATGGCCAAATGGAGATGCATGAGGTTTGGGACCACTTGGGCAGTCCATACAAGTCATATTTATGCTTTTAAGCTTTCCTAAGATGTGCCAAACATTAAAAGAGGCCATTTGGATACATTTTGTATCTCATATGGACCAAAATTGACTAGATTAGAAACCTATATCACTTTTTATCTAAATGAACTCTTATTGGTATAAGATTTGGCAAGCATTTAGAGTTTGTCAAGAGATTTTTGGGAAGATAAAGTGCAGAATTTTTAGAGGTCTATGGAATATTTGATGAATTTTCAAAGTTAGGAAATTTTCTGAAATTGGTTCAATGCACTGTTCACTTAGGTCCGAAATTAAATTCTATCACTAATGGGGCAAATGATGTCTAATTACCATGGAATTTTACAAAGAGAAACTAGACACTTTAAATGACTTGTACTAACTAGAAATACCTCATTTGGATGTCTAAAGAGGGAGATATACATTTTTGAAGTTTCTGTCCAGTATCACGCATCCAGACAAACCTAAGTTATTGTTTGATTAGTTTTTGAGTCTCAGATGTGCCTGGAAGGATTTGAAATTATTTTTTCTCTCTAGCTAACATCTTTATCTTTCTATATTGGTATCATTTGCATAGATTAGATTTTTTTAGAATTAATTGGACATTTTTGAAATTTATAGTAGAAACTTGTATCAGTTGTATCAGTACCAGTAGCCAGTCAGATCTCTACTCCTTTTCAAATGTCAAAAGTCTTCTATGTTATGTTTCATGGCTTGGACACATTTGTAGCATAAATTAGACATATGTAGCTTTCTATAATAATAAAGAATACATGATTTTGATTTTTCTAGAATTAATTATAATTTTTCAAAGTTTATGACAGAAAAGGGAAAATTCTGGCCTAGGTAGCAACTATGAATTTTATGTATTCCCTTGCCTTGCACGAGTTGTAGGCCACTTTTGGTGATGAAAATGAGTTGTATCTATATAATTAAATATGATAATGTGATTCATGAGCTCACATGGTCCACAAGATACCGAATGAAAAATTTATACTCTACGCAATGCTAAAATATTCATTATTTTAATTGTTTTTCCTTGCCTCATATGTGAGATGCATTCTTTAAGGCATGGGAATAGCATAAGATAAGCTAAGAAATTATGGTGTTATACTTAGCAAGCTCACCTCTAATCCCTTTACTAAGGTATCCCCCAATGAGTACCCAAGGAAAATCATATCAAAATATCACAATAATATATCATCCATGCCATCATTTGATCAAGACATTTAGGTATATTTGGGAAAGAATTATCTTGCACAACTCTATACGTGATCAAGTAATTCTGATAGCATATCAGTGTACCAAAGTCTAAAAAATTATATTTAAATAATTAAAATTATCTTTTCACTTTTCTAAGTCCAAATTTGTCCTGGGACCTACCTAATATCCAAAATAGTCTATAAATCCAAGTCCAAAGTCAAGGTCCAATATAGACATAATAAGCTTGTTCAAGTACAAGGCCCAATAAGTCTAAATTGGTCCAAAATATTCTAATGGCTCTCACCAGTCCTAATTAGTTATTTTAAACATTTTAAGTATGTTAATTAATTAAGATTGGACATCCAGCTCAAACAACAACTATCTAGTGCCAACTTTAACATACACAGGGCTCATCCCCTAATCAAGGCAACTTTACCATAATATATACAAGCTAGTCCTTTACCAAACAACCCATATCCATATTATCATAAAATCAAACAACAAATAGCATATTACCAAAACAAATATTCACAATTTAATTAAATATCTACATAATACTTCATAAATTTCTAACTTTCACAAATACGCTCTAAAAATAATAGAATAAATATCAACATAATCTATATAGCATATAAAGAACATCAAACCATAGAAATCATGCAAAATACTTCAAATAATACAATTAAAAATTCAAGAAACTAATGGTCAATACTTTCTTCCAAAAAGTTGACTTCTTATATAGTTATCCATAATTCACCAAAATTTCACCATAGGCTTTATTTTTAGAATAAATTAACCTAATTTAATTAGATTTTGAAAAGCCTTTCCCTACATATGTGATATAGTTTAGGTCGAGGCATGGGTGTGTATGTGTGGAGGTATGATTTTCTTCATTTTTCCATTGCTAAATGGCCATTGATACATAATCAAAGAGATAAACAAAAACCCCAAATCAATTTCTATAAAATCATGAAATTTCCCAAGCTTCCACCAAGATGAAATTCAACAAACAAATTACCATAATCTTCATAAAAATTAAAATTATATTAATCAATCTCCCTTTTAGGCTTTCTTTAATCAATTTCCTATTTATTTTCTCTTCAATTCCTTCCATGGCCTCTTAAAAATCAAAGTTTCAAAAATCATAGAAAAGCCTCCAAAATTTAGGAATTTTCTTAAAGTATATGAATCCATTAGTTACATGTATGAATTCTTTATCTTTTCTTCATATGGATTCATAAGGCAACAAGAGTTCCTTCCCTTTCTCAGCCATGGCCAAAATATGGAGGAGAGAAGAAGAGAAAATCCATGGTGAAAAGTGAAAGAAAAACTAAGAAGAAGAGGACTAGTCTATGTTGCCTTGAATCCGTAGTGCTTTCTTTTCTTGTCTACCTTCTCCTTTCTCTTTTCTCCTTCCTTCTTCTTCTTTTTGCTCGGACATGGCCCCTCTCTTTTTCTCTCTCTTGGCTGAATATGCATGTGTGCTCTTGTGAATAGAGCTGGTGTGAGGTTTGTGTGAGTTTTAATGTGCATTTTGTTTTAAATGGATGCTTATGATTTAATATGGTTTTATGATGGAAGATCAAAGCCATTAGATTAAATAGATGACTAAGATTTAATTTTGATATTGGCGATTAGATTTGAGCCTTTGGATTAGATGAATGGTTGTGATTTATTCTCTAAAAGTAAAAAGAATCTGAATTGTTATATTGCTTTAATAGCTGAGATCGCATCCTGATCTAAGGATGAATATTAGCCATTAGATTTTAATTATAGTTAAACTTCAACTGCAGTTACTTTTCTCATTTTTGGTGAAAGTAACTTTGCATTTATTACAACTAAAGTCAGTGGCGATGTCATCTAATGTTAACAATGACATCAGTAGTAACTTTTTCATAAAATGTGCAATCACAATATTTTATTAAGATTTGCTAACGTAAGCTGGTGTCATCGCTTTGTAACACAAGCAGTCTCTAGAAATCTCTCTTACAAATGGTGCCACATCATCTCCTTTCCCTACATATGGTGCCACATTATCTCCTTTTAGGTAAGAATTTTATGAAAATGCCACCATTTTGCCAATGTCTCTTTTCATATATTCTCTATAATATTTTAATCAACCCGCATCTTTTGAGTTCTCTGCTATATTTTAATATTATTAATACCTATGTGGGTCTCACTTAAGTTCTTTAGTCATATATTTTATTATTATTTATTATCTTATTATTTTAAAGTCTAAATAACCGTTTTACCTTGTGGAAAGGTGACAAACAAATAACCATTTTGCTTATATCTTCATTTTAATTTCACATTTTTAGATTTCGTCACCATCGTCTAATAGCTCTTTCCGCGCTGAATTTTCTAAAGTAGTTAACTCGAGCTTTAGGACCCAGCTTGGTTTGGTACAAGCTTTTAATTGCTCAAGGTTATTTTTGGTCCCAACAATTTCAAAAATTTATGAAACAAATTTTATAATTTTTTGCACATTATTTTCTAACTCATGATATATATATCATGCTTCTTCTTAATCGTTTACCCTTTCAAAAAAATTATCAAAGTCAATTCGAGTGACAAATGATGATTTTGCCCTTGGACCCTCTGTAACACCATAATTTCCTAGCTTATCTCATGTCATTCTCATACTTCACATCATGCATTTCATGAAGGAGCAAGGAAAAAGATATAAAATAATGAATTTCTTAGCATTGTGCTAATTCGGAGTCTCGTGGGCCATATGAACTCATATATCACATTCTCATATTTAATTACATAAATATAACTCATTTCCATCACCAAAATTGGCCTAGAGCTTTTGTATAGCAAGGGGATACATAAAATTCATGAATACAATTTTAGCCAGAATTTTCCTTTTTTTGTCACAAACTTTGGAAAATCAAAACTAATTTTAAAAAAAATCAAAATCACCCATTCTTACCCATTCTGGAAATCTACTCATGTATAATTTATGTTAAAAATATGTCCAAACCATGAAACACCACACAGAAGGCATTTGACATTTGAAAAGGTCTAAAGGTCAAGCTGTCCACTGGTGCTATTACAAAATTCTACAGCAAACTTAAAAAATATCCAATTAATTTCACAAAAATCCAATCTATACAAATGATACAAATCTAGAAAGCTATAGATGTACCTAGAGGGAAAAATAACTATAGACTAGTTCAGGCATGTTTAGACCTCGAAAACTAATCAAATAGTACCTGAGGTCAGTTTGAGCGTCTAGTACTGGACAGAATCTTCAAAAATTCATATCTCTCCCTCTAGACCTCCAAATGAGGTGATTCTAGTTGTGACAAATCACTGGGAATGTCATGTATCTCCATATAAAATTTAGTGGCAATTGGACATCATTTGGGGCCTATGTAACAGATTTCATTTTTGGACCAAGTGAACAGTGAATCAGACCAAAACCAGAATTTTTGCCAACTTTAAAAATTCATCAAATATTCTCTAGACCTCCAAAAATTCTATTCTTTAGCTTTACAAAAATATCTCAACAAGATCTAATTGAATGCCAAATCTCAGATCAAGAAGAGCTCATTTGAATAAAAAGTGATATAAGGTTCCATTATGATAAATTTTGGCTCCATATAGGATACCAAAATATCCAAATAGCTTTCCTTGGGATTTGGCACTTCTTGGGCAAGTCTAAAGGCATAAATAAAACTTGTGTGAGCTACCCAAATGGTCCCAAACCTCATACCTCTCAATTTGGCCATCTCACTTGCAGTTATACATACACTTTCATAACATAAAGTTGCCATTACATGACTAAAATGTGCATTTCCATTCATACTACCTTATCTCTCAATTATACATGATACAATAACATAATTATATATGTTCATAAAGCATAGGTCATATACAATCATAGATGACAACATTTGCCACCTTGATGGCCTTAAAGAAGCAAATTTCATACATTTCAATGTCATACTCTCATCTCTCAAGTGGTTGGCTTCCTTCTCCTTGTTCTCTTGGTCCACCTAGCATGTTAGAACATTAGAGAGGAGGGGATGAGATTCAAAGAATCCCAATAGCTCATCTCCCATTCAATCATACATAATGGATGCAAACAAATCTAATAAATACATGTATGGTCATGTTGACATGTGCAAACATTCAAGAGACATTTTCATCACTTGAGAAAGTCATACATAGCATACAAAGGCTTGCCAAGTAAGTGGATTGGCCTCACCCAATTTCTTGTGGATGTTGGACCCTCACCCACTTTTTAAGTGATTCTTGGACTCAACCATGCTCTTAGGAGTCAACCTCACTTTTGGGAGACTCTTTACTTTGTCTTAACTAATCTTAAGAGTTCTTGGCCTCACCACACTCAAGAAAACCCAAGCATACATCATAAAAATCATATTAAACATATTGTAATATCATGGCACCATAGAATCAAAGTCATGCTAGAGAACTATTCATGGCTTAAAAATACACATACACACATTCAAAGACAAGTAAAGCAAACAATCATGCATGAGAGAAGAAGGAGTGAGCTACCTTGGATACAATTACACACTTTTTCTCTTGAATCCAAGCTCCCTCTTTTGGCCACACACATACAAAAGTGTGGAGATGATTTCTCTTGGCCTAAACACAATTTATGGAAGCTAATTAGGTTCATGGAATTAATTCTAAGGCCACACAACTTGCTTAGATACTAACTTGATCTATAAACCTCATTGTGATTCTATAATTGCACCTAACGAAGCAACACCCCTCAAATAAATTCTAGGCTCCATTCGTTCTTTTCAAATATGATTCTTGACTCTTTTTTAGCCTCTTGGAGTCATCACACCATTAAAACAAAGAGCCTAACTACATGTTGTTTCCTTAGGTCATATTATGGAATATAAAGCACCAACTCATTCTCTAAGCTTCCTAAATTTTTTCAAAGGCTTCCTCTCATATTTATTCATCATATATGACTCAAAAATAGGTTTAGAAAAATTTAAAACTCTCCCTAGCTACCCAAATCTCCTTAGGCCGAGACCATGAAGCTTATGGCCTTCATGGACTTTGCTTTATTTTCTCAGGGGGAGATGCATGTGGGGAGCCTCTTAGGGATCTTAGGAACTCAATTAAACTCTTATTTAAGCATAGAAATCATTGTACAAAGTCAGATTTTACAAGGTGCACTTGAAACCCTAGAAATTGCATCTTGAAATTCCATGGTTTTTTGTTAATTTCCTTTGCATATTCTTAATCTCCACACCCTAATCCTTAGAATCACCCTTGGTTCTGCCTAAAAATCAAACCCTCTTCAGGTTTCTTGAGTAGGACAAAATGGTGGAGGAAGGGAAGAAAGGATATCAACCATGGATGAAGAAATTACCTTATTTTCTTGTTTTTCTCACTTGAATCTTGTTTTTTCTAGGCTGCTCTCTTTAAATCCGAATTTTCCCCTAAGTTTCTCCCTTAAAACAGATTTGTAAACTTCATTTTAATCAAAGGAAACAAAGGAGAATGGAGGAGAGGAGGTTTGGATGGAAGAAAGCATGAAAAACTACCAAAATTTCATACCTTTTTGCTTGAATTTCTCCTCCTTTTCTTCTTTCTCTTGTGCTCCTCATCCTAGGGCTTCTTTTTATGGTTTGGGGCAGAAACATATAAGGCTACATGAGGGTGAGAGTGGGGCACCACTTATATATATAAGGGAGGAAGAAGAACTTCTCAAAAATTTCCATTTTGCCCTTTGTTCTTAGCATTTTCATTTCTAATTCGTTTTAGCTCCTTTTTGAAACCCATCTTTTCCATTATAAAATTTAGGCTCCCAATTTAGTAAAATGCCTTTGGAATCACTCAAATCGAAGTTAAAACCTTCCCAAATGGATTCGTCAAAGTTTAGGTACACTGATGTTGAAAAACATCCACCGGAGGGGTTTTAATTGTCCCAGGGCTTTCTATGGTTTTTAGGGCCTCTGAGAACCCGAGAGAACTTAAAACTTTCATTTAAAAAGCCCTTCTGTGTGAATTCCAAAATTTACTCAAAATGACAAAAATTACCTTTATGTTTCGTCATAATTTGTTTCTTCATTCTAGATCCATTTTTCTTTCCGTCTGAGCTTGGGATTCTCATTTTAGGAGTCTAGAATGCTTTCCAAATTTTTTAGGACCTTAACTAAGTCATTTTGGGGGACTTCCTTTTGTATCCATGAATTTCGTTTGTTTACGGAGAAATTGTATGTTACGTTTCTCACATTTTCTCTTATTTTCAGAGAACCGGATGTTACACCTTCTAGATCCCCTTCAACCTCAAAAATTCCTATTTGTCTCATACTTCCCATATATGGGGTTATTTCATTCTAATTCATTAATATTAGGCTAAAATAAATTCATTTTATAAAATATTAAATAATTAGAAAATCTTAATTTTTAGGAATATGACACCCATTCCTTACAATAAATGATCTCTTAGACTAATTAAGAGGAGCATCTATCTATTCTCATATTGTCCTAAGGTTAAGGCACTATCATATTAAGGTTAACAAAAGACACACCCAAAACTACTTTAAGATAGTGTGGATACCATGAGTTTCTAATGATACCTTTTGCGTTAACCAATGCCCCAGCAATGTTCATGGACTACATGAATAAAATTGTTAGGCCTTAGATCAATTTGTAGTAGTTTTGATAGATGATATCCTGATCTATTATTAGATAGAAGAGGAGCACAAGTACAACACCCGGTCTTTTTAAAACTAAACTAGAACCGATGAGTTATAAAAGAAAGACCTCAAAATGAGATGATTTGAGGCTAAATAAGATTAGAATAATGATCTAGACATTTAGAAATTAGAATATAAAGCTAATAATGGCTCAAAATAAGAGCAAACATAGCTAAACAGAAAGCTCAAAGGCTAGTGGTATTTTCATAATTTTGGGTAACCTGTGGAAAACTTAAAGAAAGAATCTTTAAATGGAAAAGTTAAACCTTTAGAAAACTTAAAGGAAGGATCTTTAAATGGGAAAGTTAAGTTTCTTGGGGTTCTTAGAGGCTCTAAAAATTAAAGGAACCCCTGAAATGGTTAAAACCCCTCCGGTTTGCATTTTAGAATATTAGTTGACTAAAACTTTGAATGAATAGTTCAGTAAGATTTTTAATCCAATTTGGGTGAAACCAAAGCTAGTTTATGAATTAGAGAACCTAAATTTTATGATAAAAAAAATAGGTCTCAAAAAAGAGTTGAAATGAACCTAAATGGAAAGAACCAAGAAAAAAAAAATAAGAATTTTAAAAAAGTGTTTTAACTAGCCTTGCTTCTTATATCTCACATCCCACCTCCCTTCTTCATTCCACCAACCTAATTCTACTCCAAAATAGAAGTGAGACTAGCTTGAGGAGATGCACAAGAGGGAGAGCAAGGGAGGAAGAAAAGCTAGGCAAAAGAGTAAGGAAATCATCACTTTTTCATGCTACTTCCTTAACTAAACATGTTCTCCTCTTTCTCCTCTCTTCTCCTATGGTTTTGATGATTAAATTTGGACTATTCTATGGTTGGTTTAGCAAGAAGAAAGGAGAGTTTGAAAGAGAGCTTGGGAACATTAAAAAGCTCTTTAGAAAAGCTAGAAAACAAGATAATTTTCATAGCTTATTTTGCTTCCTTTTGCTTGTTCTTCTTGGGCATAGTTTTGGCCATACCTAGGCCACCTAGGAGGAGATGATTTCTGGCCCACCCAAGGTAGGAATAGGGGTTTTAGAGTATGAGAATTAAGATTATGCAAGTGAAATTAAATGAAAAGCCTTAAAATTCAAGTTGTGATGCTTAGGGATTTTGTTACACCTAGCCATTCTTGAAGCTTTCTAAGGATAATTTGGCTTGTATAAGAATATCTATGAATCCATAAGACATCTAAGAAGCTTCACAAGTGCCAAAACCCCTAGGAAATTGAATGAAACTCCATGGGCTCCACCTTGGGATAGGTCTCGGCCAAGAGAGAAGCAAGCACCTAGGGAGATTTTTCTTTAATTCTAAGGATAGGAATGTCCTAGATATGATTAATAAAAACCAAGGAAACAATTTGTTTAAATTTAGAAGACATGGTTTATAAGATGGAAGTTTAAACACCATTTTAAGGCATAAAAAAGCAACTTGAGTTTAGGCTCCTTGAATTGAATTGGAGGTGACTTTAATGAGTTTAAATGGAGTCATATGACCTAGATTAAATGAGAAATTGGAGCCAAGATGCAACATCCAATACCTCTATAAAAGTGAGAAACGTAATACCCGATCTCTTTCTTAGTAAACATATGTAATTCAGTGGATACAAAAGGAAGTCCCCTAGATAGAATGATTTGAGATCTAATAAAATTAGAATGATAATTTAGACCTCAAATAATGAGAATCCAAGGTCAGAGGTGCCTTGAAAATGGAGCCAGAATGACCAAATGAAATTCAACGAAAATACAGTGGTATTTTCATAATTTTAGGAGCTTTTTGGAAAACTCATAAGAGAGATTTTTAAATGAAAAAAATGAGTTTCTTAGGATTCTCAAAGGCCTTAAAAACTGTAGGAATCCCTAGAACAGTTAAAACCCCTCTAGTGTACATTTTCTAATATCGGTTGACCTAAACTTTGATCCTTTTGTTCGGGAAGGTTTTAGCTCCAATTTGAGTGATTCCAAATGAATTTTATAAGATTGAGGACCTAAGTTTTATGATGGAAAAGATGGTTCTAAAAAAGGAGCTAAAATGAACTAGAAACGAAAATGCCAAGATTAAGGAACACAATTGGAATTTTTGTGAACAATTTGCTTCTTGAACCTTCTTTATAATTCATACCCTTTCTTCTTCTTTCTCCACTGACTTCATTTCTGTCCAAAGACTAGAGAAGACTTAAGAGAGGGAGGTGCACAAGAACAAAGGGAAAAGAGGAGGAGAAAAGCCAAGAAAAAGATGAGAAATTCATGGAAATTCTTACTCTTCCTTTAGAAAACATTTTCCTCTCCTTTCCTACTCTCTTCCTATGGATTTAGTGAAATGTTTGGTTCTATTTTGAGTCCATAACAGAGAAAGAATTTTCAAATTCAAGGAGAAGAAGCCAAGCAAAGTGAAGAGCAAGCAAAAGAAAACCAAGAAACCAAGGTATTTTACCACTTTATGTATGATTCTTCTTGCTCCTTCTATTGTTATTTTCACCCCATATAAGACCAGCCCTAAGAAGTTACATTTCTAACCAAACCAAGAGTGAATCTTAGGAAAATGAGGGAAAAGAACAAGAATATGTAAAGGAAACAATCAAATAACCATTAGATTTCAAGATAGCAAAGTTAGGGTTTCAAGTGGTCCACTAAAATTCTATTTTGATGCAAGAGTTCCTAGGCCAAAATAAATGTTTGAATGAGCTCTAGAGATCCCTAAGAAGATCCTCACATCTATCTCCCATCAAAAAAACAAAGCAAACTCACTTGGTGCCTCCTTGATACATAGCCACGGCCTAGAGAGGTTGAAGCACCAAGGGGCAGTTTTAATTTATTCTAAGCTTGGTTTTGTGTCATATATGATGGGAGAGGATGAGAGGAAGTGATGCAATAACACCAAGTAATATGAACCAGACTCATGTAAGGAAGGATGCTCGTGTGGAAAAAGACTTGATAATAGATGGCCCAATGACAAGAGGAAGAGTTAAGCGTCTACAAAGAGCAATTGGGCTTCAATTTGCTGAATTAGAAGCCCATAATGTTAGTGCATGCATTGAGGAAGCAAATAGAGCCTTAATCATGCTTATTCAAGCCCAAGTTGATGCTTAAAGAGCCCATTAAAGCTAGAGGACGTGAATAGTATTTCAAATACAAGATGTCCAGCCCATTAATATTAATTAGTTTTGACTAGGACTCTAGTTTTGACTAGAACTCTTTTTGAATTTCGTTTTTTTATTATTATATTATTTTTTTTGGACTTGGTCAAGGAGCTTATCTAGGAGATTAAGTTAAAATTAATATCTTAATCTTATTCCTTGATTTTAGGGATTGTTTAAAATATTTCTAATTAGATTTTAAGAGTTTTAGTTTAAGTAGGATTTTAAGTCTTTTAGAAACTTTGCCTATAAAAGGCTCCCTATTGTACTCTATTTTGAATCATGAATGAATGAACTTGAGTATTATTCAATACTTTGAGAGGCTTTTGCTTCTTTGTGTTCTCTGAGAGTTCACGTGACTTATCAAAGGATTGGTCTTCCTTTGTGGCGTCTTAAGGCTAGGGTTCTAAGAGACAAGTTCTCTTAGGGTCTTTCCTTTGACCAACAGTCTTGTTTCTAGCCGATCCCGGGCATAGTTTCGAATTGTTGAAGGTTCTCTAGGGCATGTTCCTAGTGGGTCTCGCATCATTTGGTATCAGAGCTTTGGTTCGCTAGTACAAGGTATATTTTTGTGTTTTTCCTACCGTTGTTCTTTCACACCTTTTCTCCTTCCATTAGTGTTATCTTCTCATCTTCATCTTTGTCTTCTATCTTCTTCCTTCTTCCATTGTTGCGTGCCTCTATACTCATTCAAAAAAAAAAGGGAGAGTGCGATACTCCAAAAAAAAAATTCAAAAAAAAAGTGAAAAAAAAAGAGAAAAAAAAAGAGAAATTCGAAAAAAAAAGTGAAAAAAAAGAGAAATTCGAAAAAAAAAGTGAAAAAAAAGACAAATTCGAAAAAAAAAAGAAAAAAAAAAAAGTTGCAAGTTGTGGAGTTAGTTTCCTAATTGGAGACAATTTCCTAATTAGAGTTAGTTTCCTAGTTGGAATTAATTTCCTAATTGGACTCAATTTCCTAATTGCACTTAGTTTTCTAATTTTTATATTTTCTTAAAGTTGGTTTCCTAATTTCCCAAGTAGTTTCCTATTTTTAAAGTTTCTTATTTTTAGATTTTCTCCTTTTCTTCTCCTTCCTTCCAAGCCATCCCAACCTCCTCTCCCCCCTTGTTTTCCTTTCCTCTTTAGCTTTTTTGTTATACACCTCTTTTTCTCCTTTGTTTGATTCTTTGGGAATTTGCATTTTAGAATTTTAGTTTTTTGATTGCCACTACTCTGATCTTTTCTTTTGATTTGCTTGTGACTTGCTTAGAACACTTGTAAGAAGCAAATTATTGAGTGGTAAAAGACAAGAGTGCAATTAACATTAAAGAAAAAGCCAAAAAGAGTTAAACACGAGCGAACTTATCATCTTTTGAGTGTAAACACGTGAGCTAGTGAGTTGCGAGGTCCTATATCTTTCTTTGCTTGTGTTTTTGTACAAACTAATATTTCAGGATGTCTGGAGAATCTGAGCATAGTGACTTTGACATGAAAGTCTGGGTTAAGGCTGTTCAAAGTACTCTTGAGAAACTAAGTGCCAGATTAGATGATGTGGAGTCTTCTTCCAATAAGAGGACCCATAGAAGGCGAGCTCAAGTGGAGCTTGATGATGATGCTGAGTCTGACTTTGGGGAGTCCCATACTCAGAGAGGTAGACAATCATCATCCAATAAGGATGGTGGTATCGGAAATATCAAGATGAAGATTCCATCATTCCCTGGGAAAAATGACCCAGACCAGTACTTAGATTGGGAAAGAAAAGTGGAGCATGTATTCGAGTGCCACTCTTACACTGAGGCGAAGAAAGTAAAACTTGCTGCAGTAGAGTTTACTGACTATGCTAGCATCTGGTGGGATCAACTCTTACTCACCAGAAGACGTACCGGTGAAGGTCCAATTAGTGATTGGCAAGAGATGAAAATTATCATGCGCAAACGGTTTATCCCTAGTTACTATTATAGGGAATTGCATAAGAGGCTCCAAAAGCTGAAGCAAGGTTCTATGAGTGTGGAAGATTACTATCAAGAAATGGAGATTGCCATGATTAAGGCAAATGTGGAGGAAGACCGTGAAGCAACCATGGCCCGATTCATTGAGGGCTTAAATCCTGATATAGCTGCCCAAGTTGATTTATACAATTACCTAGATATGGAGGAGCTCTTGCATAGAGCTATCAAGGTGGAAAAGCAACTAAGGGCTCAACAAAAGCTGAAAGTGACATCTAACTCGAGTTCTTGGAGGGATTCCAAAGTCCCCTTCAAACCAAAGACTGATTTCAAGTCTAAAGAGGAAAGTAAGGTAAAACCCTTTCAGGTTAAGGGTAAAACTGAGTCAAAACCCTTCTCATCTTCTAATCCTACTACTTCCTCCTCTAAGCTTAGATGCTTTAAATGTAATGGTTTCGATCACATTGCTTCACAATGTCCGAACAAACGAACTATGATTGTTCTTGAGAATGGTGATGTGACTAGTGCTAGTAGTGAGTCTGAGGAGGATGAGATGCCACCCCTGACTGATGACTCAGATTTAGAGTTAACGGAAGCTGTAAATGGTGAAGCCCTTGTGGCTAGGCGTGCTCTCAATATTCAACCTAAAGAAGATCTTGAGGTAGAGCAGCGTGAGCATATTTTCCATACTCGATGTTTCATCCACAAGAAGGTATGTAGTTTGATTATTGATGGTGGTAGCTGCACAAATGTAGCTAGTACTTTACTTGTGGAAAAGCTGAACTTACCTACTTTGAGGCACCCTACCCCTTATAAATTACAATGGCTTAACGATAGTGGGGAGGTAAAGGTAACAAAACAGGTGCTCATCTTTTTTTCTATTGGTAATTATCATGATGAGATTCTTTGTGATGTAGCACCCATGTATGCTGGTCACTTGTTACTTGGTAGGCCATGGCAGTTTGACCGAAAGGTAAAACATGATGGATATAAAAATTATTATTCTTTTGTTTTTAATGGTAAGACCATTGTGTTGACCCCTCTTCGTCCTGTTCAAGCATATGAGGATCAGTTAAAAATTGAAAGAGAGTGTAAGAAGAGAGAGCAAGAAAAGAAAAGTAAAGTGAGTGTGAGTGTTGAGAATGAGAAGAAGCAGGAGAAAGGAGAGCTGAGTAGAAAGGAAAAGAAAATTAGAGAAAAACATGAGGAAAAGAAAGTGAGTTTATTTTCGGGTAAAAGTGAGATTAAGAGAGCTCTTATTTGTGAAAATGCCTTCTTATTACTTTATAAAGATGTTTATCTTACTATCGATGATCTTGATCACTCTTTGCCTGCTAGTGTTACATCTTTATTACAGGAATTTTGTGACTTGTTCCCAGAGGAAATACCTGATGGATTGCCCCCGCTAAGAGGCATTGAGCATCGGATAGACTTTATCCCAGGGGCATCTATTCCCAATAGACCTGCTTATCGAGCAAATCCAGACGAGACTAAGGAAATACAACATCAAGTGGAAGAGCTCATGAAGAAAGGCTTTGTTCGTGAAAGTCTAAGTCCGTGTGCTGTCCCAGTGATTCTTGTACCCAAAAAGGATGGCAAGTGGCGAATGTGTGTAGATTGTCGTGCCATCAACAAAATAACGGTAAAATATCGCTATCCTATCCCTAGGTTAGATGATATGCTTGATGAGTTGCATGGTGCATGTGTTTTCTCTAAAGTTGATCTTAGAAGTGGTTACCATCAGATTAGAATGAAAGAAGGTGATGAATGGAAAACTGCTTTTAAGACCAAGTTTGGATTATATGAATGGTTAGTTATGCCATTTGGCTTGACTAACGCACCTAGCACTTTCATGAGTTTAATGAACCATGTCTTTAGACCTTTCATTGGAAGATTTGTTGTGGTTTACTTTGATGATATTTTGATCTACTCTAAGAGTCTAGAAGAACATGTGAATCATTTGCATGATGTGTTTGTTGTGCTTAGGGAGAATAAACTTTTTGCCAATTTAGAGAAGTGCTCTTTTTGTTTGGATTCTGTGGTTTTTCTTGGATTTGTTGTAGGAGCTCGTGGCATACAAGTGGACGAGGAAAAGGTCAAAGCAATCCGAGAGTGGCCAACTCCAAAGAATGCGAGTGAAGTAAGAAGTTTCCATGGATTGGCAAGCTTCTATAGGCGATTCGTGAAGGACTTCTCTACTCTTGCTGCCCCTTTAAATGATTTGGTAAGAAAGAATGTGATATTCAAGTGGGGTGAAGCACAAGAGCGTGCTTTTAACATACTAAAGGAAAAACTAACTAATGCCCCTGTACTTGTGTTGCCTGATTTTACTAAAGTTTTTGAAATTGAGTGTGACGCTTCTGGTATAGGCATAGGTGGTGTGTTGATGCAGGATTCTAAACCTATTGCATATTTCAGTGAGAAATTGAGTGGTCCTGCTTTAAATTATTCTACATATGATAAAGAGTTGTATGCCTTGAAACGAACTTTAGAAACTTGGCAACATTATTTGTGGCCTAAAGAATTTATTATTCATTCTGATCATCAAAGTCTTAAGTTTCTTAAGTCTCAGGGTAAATTGAACAAAAGGCATGCAAGTTGGCTTGAATTTATTGAAACCTTTCCTTATGTGATTAAGCATAAGAAGGGAAAGGAAAATGTTGTAGCTGATGCATTGTCTAGGCGTTACACTTTGATTACTTCCATGCATGCTAGATTGATAGGTTTTGAGATGATAAAAGGCATGTATGAATCTGATTTTGATTTTGCTGATATTTGGAAATCTTGTGAATTGCATGGTGCTAATGACTATTATAGGTTTGATGGATTCCTTTTCAAAAAGAACATGTTATGCATTCCTATATGTTCCATTCGTGAGCTTCTTGTTAAGGAAACTCATGGTGGAGGATTGATGGGCCATTTTGGTGTAGAAAAGACTTTGGCTCTTTTGAATGAGCATTTTTATTGGCCTAGCATGAGAAAAGATGTGGTTGCTGTTTGTTCTAGATGTATTACTTGTAAGCATGCTAAGTCTAGAATTCAATCACATGGCTTGTATTCTCCTTTACCAGTTCCCTCTCACCCATGGACTGATATTTCTATGGACTTTGTTTTGGGTTTGCCTAAATCTCCCACTGGAAAAGATAGTGTCTTTGTTGTTGTGGATAGGTTTAGTAAAATGGCTCATTTTATTGCTTGTTCCAAAACTAATGATGCTATGTATGTGGCAGAATTATTTTTCAAGGAGATTGTTAGGTTGCATGGTGTGCCAAAAACTATTGTTAGTGATAGAGATGTAAAATTCTTGAGTTATTTCTGGAAAACATTGTGGAATAAACTTGGCACTAAGCTTTTATTTTCTACTACAGCGCATCCACAAACTGACGGGCAGACCGAGGTTGTTAATAGAACCCTCTCTACTTTATTAAGAGCTATCATTCAAAAGAATCTTAAGAATTGGGAGAAGTGTTTGCCCCATGTCGAATTTGCTTATAATCGTGCTATTCATTCTGCAACAAAATTCTCTCCTTTTGAAATTGTTTATGGCTTTAATCCTCTAACCCCGTTAGATTTGCTTCCTTTACCTTCACATGAGTTTACTAACCTTGATGGTGCTAGGAAGGCAAAGTTTGTACAGGATTTGCATGAGAAGGTGAAAGCCAATATTGAAAGAAAGAATGAGCAAATTGCCAACCAAGTTAACAAGGGTAGAAGACGTGTAGTATTTGAACCCGGCGATTGGGTGTGGGTTCACTTGCGAAAAGAATGTTTCCCGGAGAAAAGGAAGTCAAAACTCCAACCTAGAGGAGATGGTCCCTTTCAAGTTCTTGAAAGGATTAATGATAATGCTTATAAAATTGACTTACCTAGTTCTTATGGAAATATTAGTGCTACTTTTAATGTAACTGATCTCTCTTCCTTTGATATTGCAGATTCGAGGACGAATCCTTTTCAAGAGGGGGGGAATGATGCAATAACACCAAGTAATATGAACCAGACTCATGTAAGGAAGGATGCTCGTGTGGAAAAAGACTTGATAATAGATGGCCCAATGACAAGAGGAAGAGTTAAGCGTCTACAAAGAGCAATTGGGCTTCAATTTGCTGAATTAGAAGCCCATAATGTTAGTGCATGCATTGAGGAAGCAAATAGAGCCTTAATCATGCTTATTCAAGCCCAAGTTGATGCTTAAAGAGCCCATTAAAGCTAGAGGACGTGAATAGTATTTCAAATACAAGATGTCCAGCCCATTAATATTAATTAGTTTTGACTAGGACTCTAGTTTTGACTAGAACTCTTTTTGAATTTCGTTTTTTATTATTATATTATTTTTTTTGGACTTGGTCAAGGAGCTTATCTAGGAGATTAAGTTAAAATTAATATCTTAATCTTATTCCTTGATTTTAGGGATTGTTTAAAATATTTCTAATTAGATTTTAAGAGTTTTAGTTTAAGTAGGATTTTAAGTCTTTTAGAAACTTTGCCTATAAAAGGCTCCCTATTGTACTCTATTTTGAATCATGAATGAATGAACTTGAGTATTATTCAATACTTTGAGAGGCTTTTGCTTCTTTGTGTTCTCTGAGAGTTCACGTGACTTATCAAAGGATTGGTCTTCCTTTGTGGCGTCTTAAGGCTAGGGTTCTAAGAGACAAGTTCTCTTAGGGTCTTTCCTTTGACCAACAGTCTTGTTTCTAGCCGATCCCGGGCATAGTTTCGAATTGTTGAAGGTTCTCTAGGGCATGTTCCTAGTGGGTCTCGCATCAGGAAGCCTTGAAAAAGTTTTAGAAGCCATGGATAGTAAGATGTAGTTATAGGTTCCATATTATGGCTTAAAAAAGCAACACCTAGCTAGGCTCTCTAAATTAATTGTGTAATGGCTTCAAGAGGTTTAAAAGGAGTCAAGAATCATAGATGGATGGAAAGAATGGAGCTAAGATGATGTTTTGCAAAGGTTGCTTCATTAGGTGCATGATAGAACCATTAAAGAGCCATAAGAACAATCTAACTTTTGAAATGAATGTGTAGCTTTAGAATTTGTTCCTGAAGTATAATTGGCTTCCATATTATGTGTTTAGGCCAAAGGAACCAAGTTCCACCTTCTTTTGTGTGTGTGGCCAAGGATGAGGAACCAAGTTAAAGAAGAAAAGTGTGCATTTATAACAAAGGTAGCTCTCTCTTTTTTCTCTCATGCATGAGTGGATGTTTTATCTTGTCTTTGAATGTGTGTATGTATGTTTTAAGCCATGAAAAATATTTTAGCAAGTATCTAGAAGTCATGGTACCATGATATTATATTATACATTTAAATGATGTTTTATGAACTTGCTTTGGTTTACTTGAGTGTGGTGAAGCGAAAAGTCCTCTAGCCATGGTGAGGATGAACCAAGAACTCCAAGAATGGGTGAGACAAAGCCAAGAGCCTTTAAAGAATATGGCTTGGTCAAGAACCCTTGAAGAAAATAGGTGAGACAAGTGTAAAATCCTTAAAGAGAATGGGTGAGGCTAAACCACTTGTTTGGAAAACCTGTGTGTTTTGTATGACTTCTTGAATGCTAAAAATATTCCATGAATGATTATGAAAGCTATGATGTTCATCCATGCATTTTTAGACTTAGATTTACATTCTTTATGTATGGTTGAAAGGGACAAGAGCTATTGGAATTCCTAGAATCTCATCCCTTCCTCCCCATTTGCTTAATATGACTAGGTGGTCTAAGTGAGCTAAGGAATGGAAGCCACTAAGCCTAAAGGAAGGAGATTGGCAACAAAGTGTGTGAATGACAAGATAAAGCATATGTGTTCTTATGTATACCTTAGGGTGAAAGTATGAGTTTGTGAAATCTGGGTTTGTGCATCTTTGAGCCATGTTTAGTAGACCATTTTGGTGCTTTCCTACGTGCTCAAATGGCCATGGATGTCTTAGAAGCCAATGTGAACCATTGAAACCCTTAGAAGACACAAAAAAGTGCCATTTTGTAATTAATGTCAAGATCTGACCAAATGAACGACTTTACCCATGAAATTTGGCATGCATATAGATCTCATTCATAGATTTTTTAGAAGATAAAGACTAAATTATTTGGAGCTCTATGGAATTAATTATGATTTTTCAAAGTTGCCATTTTTTTACTATTTTGGTATAAGTACTGTTCATATGGTCAGTTTCTTCTCCTATGTCATTCGAGGGGCCAATGGTGTCCAATGCTCATGAAATTTTACAGACATACTATGGCCACTAAGATCACCCTAATTGGATGTCTAAGCAAGAAGATATGAATTTTTAAAGTTCTATGACAATACCAGTAGCCACAACGACCTTGATTACTATTCCATTGATTTTTAGTAGCTAGACATCCCTGTTCTACTCTGAACTTATTTTTAACATAAAGTAGACATCGGTATCTTTCTAGAGTGGTATAGTGTGCTTGATTTTGATTTTTTTAGAATTAGTTATGATTTTTCAAAGTTCATGACAAAAAGCTAAAATACCAACCTAAGGCTGCACATGCTATTTTTATGTATGTACTCCATTAGCTTGAGTTCTTGGCCACTTCTTGTGATGGTTTTGGGTTTTATATGTGTATTTAAATATGGGAATGAGATGGATGACTTCATATGGTCCACAAGACATGAAATGAAAAATTTACCCATGATGTAATGCGAAAATAATATAATATTTTATTATTATTTCTTAGAAATCTTGTGCTATTCATGGAAGGGGGCCTAGAATTAATATCAGATAGCCTAGTTGAATATGGTATTACACTTTATTGGTATCAAAGCAAAGTTCCAGGCCTTTTAGGGATGCATATGGCTTGAGGAAGCAACGTTACAAGTATGTATAAATTTGTTTTAGACATTTTGGGTGTGTGAATATGACATATGTCTATGTTTATGTTGAATAAGTTGTTAAAATGGTCCTTGATTAGGTAGTGAACATTAGGAGAGATAGGCTTCTAGGGTTGAGCCAGTAAGGCTAGAATAGAGTAGATTGATCTTATGGCTAAAGCTCTATAGGCTATGATAGCTCGCCGGGATCCGTGGTAAGCTGTGTGTGTTGGCAACAAGAGGTTATTATCATGCAACTGCAAGAGAGGCTTGCTTAGAAAGACCACAAGAGGCCTAATTATCCCCAGTTATCACACTTTGACCATTCCAAGATGTTTTGCCTATGGCAGTGATACAGCACAGTATGAGATGAAATTGCTGTACCCATAAATTAGTTAGAGGGGAAATGAGAGAAAGCTATTTTCCTCCAGTCATGACATCCAAATGTCTAGATGAATTAGAAAAAGTTATTCCTCAAGCCAGAGGCTAGAGCCTATAGGCAACACTCTATAGAGCCTTGACAATCCAGATGTGCCTTCTAGTTACTCGTGAATAATGCAAAGGATAGAACCCTTTAGCTTTAATGAAGGGGCTAAACACATAGCCAGAAAAAGAAGTACCAGTAGTGATGGGGTGTATTACCATATGGAAGGCCTTGTTGGTCATATTCAGATTAATATGAGAAATGACCTGTTAAGGGGTCAGATAGAGCACAGAGTAAGACACCTAATGTAAGCAAGGTAAAAAGAGATAAATGACCCATTGGTAGACGTCGAGAATAATTAAGCAATAAATGAACAGTAGACTTAGTACATGAGTTTAAGAAAGAGACTATCCAAGCTTATGAATGAGCCCAAGTATGTTTAAGATGGAGTAGCACCCAAAGTTAATTGATTAGACACGATAGTAGTAAAGTTGTTGAGATCTGCCTACAAGGCATTGACTCCAACCTAGAATGCTATTCTATGTGCCAGTGAATGATAGGTTTTTACTGTGAGCTTCAGATATGCAAAGCATGTTATAGGTATAGGTGTAAAGTGAGGATACATCTATGTAAGAGAACAAGTGTCATACCCTTACATATAATATGTTGTTACTTGTTGTTAAAAGATCTTATACTCACTAGTAGGAAAACCCTATTAATAAGCTCTCAAAATTTACATTGCAAAATGCAAGACCTTGTCAACAAGATTCTGGATCTTGGTGATGGGTTGTTCTCATAGCCATTGAATTAACATGATTTAGTATTGATAGCATCAAGGATGTAGCAAGTTTATGAGGAAGGTATACCTCAGGGATGATGCCCTAGAATGAAAATGAGACGTAATGAAATAGAGGACCACTTAGCTAGCGGTGATACAATATCAATAGGCATGCCCATTGAAGCACTACAAGTTCGAGAAGCCCTCATCCATCAAGAAATCCAAATCATTCAAAAGCCTATGATTCAGGTCCAAATGGCTTATGAAAGGATGGCCTATGCTCAAGAGGCCCAAATTGTACTAGTATATGTCCAAAAATCTCAAAGAGCTCAAAATAATATATATGTTGGACATCGGCCCAAGTTTAGAGCCCAAGATCCATATTTGATCAACATCTCTTTAAATATACAAAAGTGGAAGTCCAAGTGGAAGCCCAATGTCCTAAGAAGGTCCATGGAGCAACTAAAGTTAATATCCAACATGTTAAAAGCCCAATGACAAGAGGAAGAGTTAAGCGTCTACAAAGAGCAATTGGGCTTCAATTTGCTGAATTAGAAGCCCATAATGTTAGTGCATGCATTGAGGAAGCAAATAGAGCCTTAATCATGCTTATTCAAGCCCAAGTTGATGCTTAAAGAGCCCATTGAAGTTAGAGGACGTGAATAGTATTTCAAATACAAGATGTCCAGCCCATTAATATTAATTAGTTTTGACTAGGACTCTAGTTTTGACTAGAACTCTTTTTGAATTTCGTTTTTTATTATTATATTATTTTTTGGACTTGGTCAAGGAGCTTATCTAGGAGATTAAGTTAAAATTAATATCTTAATCTTATTCCTTGATTTTAGGCATTGTTTAAAATATTTCTAATTAGATTTTAAGAGTTTTAGTTTTAGTAGGATTTTAAGTCTTTTAGAAACTTTGCCTATAAAAGGCTCCCTATTGTACTCTATTATGAATGAATGAATAAATTTGAGTATTATTCAATACTTTGTGAGGCTTTTGCTTCTTTGTGTTCTCTGAGAGTACACGTGACTTATCAAAGGATTGGTCTTCCTTTGTGGCGTCTTGAGGCTAGGGTTCTAAGAGACAGGTTCTCTTAGGGTCTTTCCTTTGACCAACATTCTTGTTTTCTAGCCGGTCCCGGGCATAGTTTCGAATTGTTGAAGGTTCTCTAGGGCATGTTCCTAGTGGGTCTTGCAACATTTAATGATGCAAGACCCACTAGGAACATGCCCTAGAGAACCTTCAACAATTCGAAACTATGCCCGGGATCGGCTAGAAACAAGAATGTTGGTTAAAGGAAAGACCCTAAGAGAACTTGTCTCTTAGAACCCTAGCCTTAAGACGCCACAAAGGAAGACCAATCCTTTGATAAGTCACGTGAACTTTCAGAGAACACAAAGAAGCAGAAGCCTCCCAAAGTATTGAATAATACTCAAGTTCATTCATGATTCAAAATAGAGTACAATAGGGAGCCTTTTATAGGCAAAGTTTCTAAAAGACTTAAAATCCTACTAAAACTAAAACTCTTAAAATCTAATTAGAAATATTTTAAACAATGCCTAAAATCAAGGAATAAGATTAAGATATTAATTTTAACTTAATCTCCTAGATAAGCTCCTTGACCAAGTCCAAAAAAATAATATAATAATAAAAAACGAAATTTAAAAAGAGTTCTAGTCAAAACTAGAGTCCTAGTCAAAACTAATTAATATTAATGGGCTGGACATCTTGTATTTGAAATACTATTCACGTCCTCTAACTTCAATGGGCTCTTTAAGCATCAACTTGGGCTTGAATAAGCATGATTAAGGCTCTATTTGCTTCCTCAATGCATGCACTAACATTATGGGCTTCTAATTCAGCAAATTGAAGCCCAATTGCTCTTTGTAGACGCTTAACTCTTCCTCTTGTCATTGGGCTTTTAACATGTTGGATATTAACTTTAGTTGCTCCATGGACCTTCTTAGGACATTGGGCTTCCACTTGGACTTCCACTTTTGTATATTTAAAGAGATGTTGATCAAATATGGATCTTGGGCTCTAAACTTGGGCCGACGTCCAACATATATATTATTTTGAGCTCTTTGAGATTTTTGGACATATACTAGTACAATTTGGGCCTCTTGAGCATAGGCCATCCTTTCATAAGCCATTTGGACCTGAATCATAGGCTTTTGAATGATTTGGATTTCTTGATGGATGAGGGTTTCTCGAACTTGTAGTGCTTCAATGGGCATGCCTATTGATATTGTATCATTCCCTCCCTCTTTGAAAAGATTCGTCCTCGAATCTTCGCCATCAGGTGGTTTCATAGGAAGCAAATCTAGGCAATCACAACTCTTTTCAATGCTAGTTGAAGATAAGGGTCCATTGGATAGCTTCTTTGAAAACAAATCTTCACATACTTGCAAGAAGTTAGAACCAACAATAGATAAAGATAGGTTAAGATTGTTAGTAGATACACAAATATCCTTACACACACTCTCAACCTCTCTTTTTTCATCAAACATGCTCATACTCATGCTTTTCTCACTTTTCTCACAACTCTCTAGCTCTTTCTTTTCACTCACATTCTTTTCTTTTTCAAACTCGTCTTTTTCTCCCTCTAACTCATGTTCTCTCTCTTTTTCTTTCATTTTGTATGCTTGTGCTATTTTCACTTGATCCTCATAAACATCTATAGGATCAAGAGGTACTAATACATGATGTTTTTCATTGAATACAAATGAATAACAATAGCAATATCTGTGCTTATGCTTAACATATTTAGCTTTTCTAACATGTTTTCATGGTTTACCAAGCATAATATGTCCCTCATACATAGGAGCCATATCGCATAGCACTTTGTCATGATATTTACCAATGGAAAAAGAAATCAAAACTTGCTTATTAACCTTAAATTCAGCACTACCCTTCAACAAGGTATAGGGTCTAGGATGCTTTATAGTAGGCAAGTTTAATTTCTCAACAAGTAAGGTACTAGCAATATTTATATAGCTACTATTGTCAATAGCCATACTGCAGACTTTCTCTTTGATAAGGCATCTAGTATGGAAATCAGAGGATGACTTTTCCTTATCTTGTCTTGTAGAGTTGGAGTTGGATTGGAATGCATCTAACCATGCACAAGATTGCTTGAATTGCTCTTTGTTAGCCTCTTCAAGGAATTTGTACTCACTAGACATCTTGACACCTGAAAAGTTAGTCAACGAAGAAATAGGACCTTGCACACTCTTCTCACGTGTTTACACTCAAAAGATGATAAGTTCACTCGTGTTTAACTCTCTTTTTGGCTTTTTCTTTAATGTTAATTGCACTCTTGCCTTTTACCACTCAACAATTTGCTTCTTACAAGTGTTCTAAGCAAGTCACAAGCAAATCAAAAGAAAAGATCATATATTAGTGGCAATAAAAAAGAACTAGAATCCTAAAATGCAAATTCTCAAAGAATCAAGCAAAGGAGAAAAAGAGGTGTATAACAAAAAGAGAAGGAGGAAAGGAGAACAAGGCGGAAGGTAAGGTTTGGATGGCTTGGAAGGAAGGACAAGAAAAGGAAAAATCTGAAAATTAGAAACTTTAAAAATAAGAAACTACTTGGGAAATTAGGAAACCAACTTTAAGAAAATCTGAAAATTAGAAATTGAGTCTAATTAGGAAATTAATTCCAACTAGGAAACTAACTCTAATTAGGAAATTGTCTCTAATTAGGAAACTAACTCCACAACTTACAACTTTTTTTTTTCACGCTTTCTTTCTCTTTTTTTTTCACTTTTTTTTTTTTTCTTTTTCTCTTTTTTTCACTTTTTTTTTTTGAATTTCTCTTTTTTTTTTCTAACTTTTTTTTTGAATTTTTTTTTTGGAGTATCACACTCTCCTTTTTTTTTTCTTCCGAATGAGTATAGAGGCACACAACAATGGAAGAAGGAAGAAGATAAAAGACAAAGATGAAGATGAGAAGATAACACAAATGGAAGGAGAGAAGGTATGAAGAACAACGGTAGGAAAAAAAAACACAAAAATATACCTTGTACTAGCGAACCAAAGTTCTGATACCAAATGATGTAAGACCCACTAGGAACATGCCCTAGAGAACCTTCAACAATTCGAAACTATGCCCAGGATTGGCTAGAAACAAGAATGTTGGTCAAAGGAAAGACCCTAAGAGAACTTGTCTCTTAGAACCCTAGCCTCAAGACGCCACAAAGGAAGACCAATCCTTTGATAAGTCACGTGAACTTTAGAGAACACAAAGAAGCAGAAGCCTCTCAAAGTATTGAATAATACTCAAGTTCATTCATGATTCAAAATAGAGTACAATAGGGAACCTTTTATAGGCAAAGTTTCTAAAAGACTTAAAATCCTACTAAAACTAAAACTCTTAAAATCTAATTAGAAATATTTTAAACAATGCCTAAAATCAAGGAATAAGATTAAGATATTAATTTTAACTTAATCTCCTAGATAAGCTCCTTGACCAAGTCCAAAAAATAATATAATAATAAAAAACGAAATTCAAAAAGAGTTCTAGTCAAAACTAAAGTCCTAGTCAAAACTAATTAATATTAATGGGCTGGACATCTTGTATTTGAAATACTATTCACGTCCTCTAACTTCAATGGGCTCTTTAAGCATCAACTTGGGTTTGAATAAGCATGATTAAGGCTCTATTTGCTTCATCAATGCATGCACTAACATTATGGGCTTCTAATTCAGCAAATTGAAGCCCAATTGCTCTTTGTAGACGCTTAACTCTTCCTCTTGTCATTGGGCTTTTAACATGTTGGATATTAACTTTAGTTGCTCCATGGACCTTCTTAGGACATTGGGCTTCCACTTGGACTTCCACTTTTGTATATTTAAAGAGATGTTGATCAAATATGGATCTTGGGCTCTAAACTTGGGCCGACGTCCAACATATATATTATTTTGAGCTCTTTGAGATTTTTGGACATATACTAGTACAATTTGGGCCTCTTGAGCATAGGCCATCCTTTCATAAGCCATTTGGACCTGAATCATAGGCTTTTGAATGATTTGGATTTCTTGATGGATGAGGGCTTCTCGAACTTGTAGTGTTTCAATGGGCATGCCTATTGATATTGTATCATTCAATAACTTTCCAAGAGGAGAAAATCCTAACTTAATAATTACAGTAATAAGGGAAAGGGGAGGAAGAGTTAAGAAACAAGCACCTAGCAAAAGATACCCTCACCTTAGTAGTGACTAAAGGAGAGTTAATAAAGTATAGTAAAGATAGTCAGGTAAGAGTTTAGTACTTTATTAGATGAGCTTCCCTAGCATGAGACTCGTGTAATGTAAAAGCTCATGAGTAGTAAAGTATTAAGTGGAGCATAAAGTTACTAATAAAATAGATTCAGGACATTGAGAAGATGTGTAACTTGAATCGGGATAGTATAACCCTATAATTAATGAATTAGGCTCCTAGAGATGAAAGTAAAAAGTCTACATGAAAAGAGAGTATACCTAGCCCTTAATCAGAGTGCAAAGTGGGGTTGAGGTAAGCAGTTAATGTCTCAAGTGCCTCCAGGGAAGTTAAAGAAAATTAAAAGCCACCTAAGCAGGTGGGCTTTAGGACTATGTAAAGTAGTAAGGTGAGTCACGAGCTTTAAAGAGAGTAAACTCTAGGGTTCACCGGGGACAATTCCTTACAAAGGAATGGTCTAATTAAGATAAAGCAAGAGAATAAAAGGAAGTAGACCCTCCCCACTTTACAAAAATGAGTAAGTAAAAGTAAACCTAGGAGGAATAAACATGCTCTTAAGTATAGAGAAAGTGTGTAATGACGTTAAAACCGAGGACATAATGAATCAAAAATAGATAAGTAGATAATATGAATGAGTGCATTAGCAAGCACCATTGTTCTTTGTACATATGTAATGAAGCATGATGTAACACCCTAAATAGAGACAACTGGGCAATATAAATGACCTCAGGGTAGTAGAGTAAATGATGTAAGAAATTAGAGAAAAAGTTTCCTTTCGTTGAGTGACACATGAAACAAAGAGAGATAGAGCCTGATAATAAAGAGGGTACTTTAGATTATTAGGGAACTCGTAATATACTGGTGATAGTGGCTTGAGCTAGGTCATGATACGCCTGTACATTAGTGATTGATGCTATGGTTTGCTTGCAACAATGGTTACATGATATTGAGTCTGGCCAACTTAGTAGTAATGTAACTTGAGTGTGTAGCAAATAATGGCATCAACTATAAAGAGGGTCCTAATAATTAAAAAGTATCCTAGTCAGTTAAATCAAGAGATAAGTTAAAGAAAGAGATGTAAGGGATTCGAATAATGTCAGAATAATAAGAAAAGTATGCAAAAAGGAATCCTCAATAAAGAACAATGATGAAAAAGGAAACGTGTTAACAATAGTAGAATGTCAAAGATCAAATAGCATGAGTTTAAAATGTATAAGAGAAGTCCCTTATGATATGACTAATAAAGTGAAAAGGGATTAGCTTATAACCTCTATCCTGCGAGAAATGTTAGATACACTCGATGTATGTGATGCACTGGTGCTAAAGACACTTAAAAGCAAAACAAGGACACAGTTAGAAATTGTGGGATATGAAAGGAGAGACAGAAAGAGTATAGGAAAACTGCAGTAAGCCAGTAAGAGTAAAGAAAGAAAGCCTAAGTAGAAAGACTTCAAGTGAGAACCCGAGGATCCCCTAAAAAGTAGTTAGTGAAAATTAGAATACCCTTACATATTGTTCCAATGGGATTAACAAAGAAATATGTGATATAGAACCCACGTCACATGAAAAGCATAGTACATATCTGAGTTTAGCCTCAACCATTATGAGCAATGGTTACCAGACTTAGTGAGCATGTATTTTACTGTCAGATACAGTGGTCTTAGACTTTGACATCCCCTAGAGATGGATCGCAGTAGATCCTAGCACTATATAACGGGTTGCAGTAGACCTTAGTAGAGCTCTGAAAGGTCGTAGTAGACTTAAGGGTTGCAGTAAATCCCATAGAGATACAGAGAGCCCATAGTTACAGTATAGCAGTTCTCTGGGAAGATGACAGCTTGAGATAGTATTTTGAGACCAGTTAGTCTCAAAGACCAATATAGTTACAAACAATTTTGTCTCAGAGACTAAAGACCTCCTAAGTCTGGTAGACCATCACCACAGAGATATGAAGGCTTTACTTAGACAATTAGACTATTAACTAGATCTCTTGAGAGATGAGCATAGTGTGTGGGATGAGGAAAGCAAGAAAGTAGCTTTCCTGTATTATAGCTAGATAAACCACTACCTAGTAGACATTGAACCTAACCTAGGGTTCAGGCATAGTTTGTCTTGGTGGGACAAGTGATAGACTTTGTCTCCAGCAATAGAGATTATGAAAAAGCTAGTATTTTACAAGAATTCAATAGCAGTCAGTGGTAGTTGCTCTTCAATGTTAGGACAGGAAAGAGTAAGAGTATGATGATCAGTTATTAAGTCGAAGAGTTACATAAAGCCCTCTCTCGAGTGGATAAAGAGAGTAAGACATAGTTCGAGCCTGAAAAGGCAAGAGTCAGAGTAAGAAATGAGACTGGGACAATTGAGAATAATAGCCCTTTGAAAAGGAGCTATGATCCCATTAAGTGATACAACTATGAGACTTATGATAGAAAGAAATATGATGATAAGAATGGGATAAGCTAGTGAGAGAATGAATAAGATTAAATAGTTGACTAATATTTGAGTAAGTTAAATAAATAGACAGAGGTCTTTAATGACTCTTAATGAATAGAGAAAGACAATGAGATCTTATAAAAAGCCATTAAGAGATGATAAGGGAGATTTAATATTAAGTATGATATCTCCTAAGGCACCTGTAAGTAAGTTCACTCAACAGGAAAGTCAATCCCTATAAACGAGATAAGATTAACCAGATATGAAACAATAAGTTCTCCTAGGTGATAGGCCAGAGTATAAGAGTATATGCAGTGTCAGAAACTACTTTTCCTTATGATAAGAGTAAGTCAAAGGCTTTATAGCAATAGCATAGAAAAAGAGAATCAGAGAGAGTAAACTAGTGACGTAAATTACTTGGCAACAGAGCTTAGTCTCTAAAAGGAGTAAATAAAGCCAAGAAGAAGGGGCAAGGAAATTCCAGTTAACAAAAATATGAGAAAAGCTAGATGAAGTCATACCCTTAAATTTTGAGGATGAAATTTATTTAAGGGGGAGGAAATGTAACATCCGATACCTCTGTAAATGTGAGAAATGTAATGTCTGATTTCTCCTTAAATGTACATTGTAACATCCCAAAAATTAATTAAGATGTTAATCATGGATTAGGTTAATTAGGGATAATTAATATGGGATAATTGGGTAAGTTAGGTGAAAGGAGATTTTAGAAAGATAAAATTTATTAATATGGGTTTGAGATTTAATTGGGATAAAAATTTCATCTAGGCCCAAATTAGTGTAGGAGATTATGATAAGAGGCTAATAGAGGCCCAATAGGTAGGTGCAGATCCAATTTGATTTAATGGGTTAGAGACCCAAGGCCCAACTTGCACAAGCTCTTAGGAATGGCCTAATGAACCTTGTACATACCCAAACAATAGAGTTCTTAAAACTAAATCTGGCCCAATGGAATTTCAGCAACCCAATGCATAAAAGCTGGCCCAACAAAGCTAAAATCTGAAGCCCAAATGGAGATGGACATTGGAGCAACCCATGACCCATATTTAACCAAACTAAAACCCAACTAAAACCTTAATGCTTCAACCTCTTCCCCATTTGCTGAAACACAAACACTCATCTCAAAATTCGGAGGTCCAAAGGAGGCTCTAAGGTTCTTGGCATATTTCCACATTTTCCCACTTCTAGAGCAAGATTTAGCCAAGGTAATAGTTATATAATTTAATCCTCTCATCTTTCTCTTCATTTTAGTCCAATTAGTTTTTCATTTAGATTATTTTCACCATACCCAAAATCTGAAATGTGGTTGTTTGGGATTTTCTTGGTAAAATTCGTAAGTTGAGGCTAAGGCTGATATTAGGTGAGTATAAATCCTTCATTTTGATGCTTTCCTTGCTAGTTTGAGACCTCCATAGCTGATTTATAATATGGGTATTAATTTTTTACGAATTTGCTTAGAATTTTAGGTGAAATATTGAGGTTTCTGGTAGAGGATACTTCAATCCGAATTTGGGATTTGTGGTGGCTGGGTAAGTGTTCCCTAGGTAGTCATTAGCATTTTAAATTCTTTGGACACTTGTTGTAACTGTTAATGATGAATTAAAGTAGTAACTTTCTGATGCTATGGTTTTAGGGAGATTTTTGTACCAATTGTGGCTGTTGCAATTGTCTATAAGTGAGGTAACTGGGTTTATATTAATTCCATGCATATATCTATTTTAATTTCATATTTTGCTGTACATGAATGATTTGAAATGTTGAATGAATTGGTTGGCTATCATTGTATTGTGATTGGACCTTGTGAGTCCATGGTTGAGCTGTGGTGCAGCTGCCACCTGTGCATGTGCTTCGATTGAGCACTGGGTTATGATCAAACCCCAGATGCACTGAGCCCCAGTTGTGCTCAATGGGGAGTAGGTGCCGTGGACGAGCCTCTCTCAATGTTAATGGCCTTTAATATGTGAAAATATGATTGCTAGTATGGGATAGTGATCATGATAGCCTAATTGTTTCATTTACCGATATGACTTGTGTTCTTCTGATGCTTATATGAAATTATGCATGTATGCTAATTAAACTAGATTATATGATGGAATTGCCTTGGTTACTGAGATTTGCATCTCACCCTGTTTTATGGGATTAATATTTCAGGTGAAGGTTTTTCGGGTAAGGATAAGGGGAAGCAAGTGGATGAAAATCCATGAGGTTCATCATGTGGGGAAAAGGCTGCACATAGGCTGACTTATTTAGTATAGATGCTAAATTTTGTATTCCTTATTGTATAGCATCATCATATATTCATGTTGCCAAGTGTAGGCTCTTATATTTTGATTACCTTGGATGTATTCATTAAGGGGTTAGTCCTCATTTTAGCTTGAAATCGGATGTATGAACCCATCACACTTGACGTATGTATTTTACTGAATTTATGGTATAGTATACTGTTGGAAATATAATTATGTGATGTATTAGATGTAATATGAACCATTGATCTATGAAACCTCTGACAGAATGTATATCAAATTTTAATTTCCAATAGTGCATGAGTTCTTGTTGCTATTACTCTATGGATTTGCTGGTGTAGGATAGTTGGAGGAGTGAAAACTTACATCAAAATTTTGAATTAATAATGGTAGAATAGTTGGGTGTATAGGGCAGATAAATACCATTAGAGTCATATAAAATGAGTGGGAGTGGTCCTAGGGTAGTCCTAAGATGAGAATTGGAGCGTAGGGGATGAAATTTGGGAGATGTAGTTACAGGAGGGAGTCACGCCGCGGCTAAGGAGGCTCCGCCACTGCCAAATGAGTGACAGAAGCAAGGGGCGCAGTGAAATGAGTAATCCCATTGCAATGCAAGCAAATAAAAATTCTTCTGGAGAGTAACAGTGGCAAGGAACGCCGCGGCGCAGAGTGAAAAAAAATTGCCCAGGAGGGTAATAGAATGAAATCTCACTGTGACGTAACATGTACCGCCGCAGCGCTAGTCAAGGGAACAAACTGAGGGGTATCCAGTAGCAAATCTCACCGCGGCACGAGTGTATTGCGCGGAGACGAGAGTTAGGGGGACTTAGAACAATGGCTCCATGAGGCATTTCTGTCACGGCGCGAATGGTATGGGCCGTGGCGCAAAACCCCAAACTCCTTCCTTTAGCCTAGAAACCCTAGTTTCTTCAATGGTAATGCTAGGAAATGATATAGGAATACTTGTGGGAGGTTTTTGTGTGTTGAGACTGATGAATGGATGAATCGTAAACCCCTCATGGTAGTATGATTTCCCTTATGCATTTTTTGTTTTGTTTGGGGTTGTTTAGTGATGACCTTAACATCAAGGTTCAAATTTCCCTATATTTTCATAACGTAATAGACTGTAACGACTCCAAACCTTGATCATTAATTATTAATTGCATATTCAACTATAATTACCATGCTTAAAAGGTAGGGTTGTCACATACGTAATTCATCAAATACAAAAGGAAGTCCCCTAGATAGAATGATTTGAGGTCCAATAAAATTAGAATGATAATCTAGACCTCAAATAATAAGGATCTAAGGTTAGAGATGCCCTAAAAATAGAGTTAGAATGACCAGACGAAATTCAACAAAGACACAGTGATATTTTCATAATTTTAGGCACTTTTTGGAAAACTTATAAGAGGAATTTTTAAATAGAAAAAAATGAGTTTTTTGGGGTTCTCAGAGGCCCTTAAACTATAAGAATCTCCAAAACAGTTAAAACTCCTCAAGTGTACATTTTCTAATGTTAGTTGACCCGAACTTTGACCCTTTCATTTGGGAAGGTTTTAACTCCAATTTGAGTGATTCCAAAGGTATTTTATAAGATTGAAGACTTGTCACATCTGAAAATGCAACCGTGTGGCACCTTTATCAAAGAAAAAGAAAATTTTGATTTTCAATGAAATTGAAAACCGAAATCAAAATTAAAATAAAATAATAGGTTCATGAGTCACCACCAAAATTTTAATTTTTTAAAAGGTAAAACTTTGGAAAGACCTTTTTAGTTTGAAAAAAAATAGTCTACGAACCAGAAAATGGATCTGGGAGTCGATTGTGAGTGGAGAAAGTGTTAGGCACCGCACTACACCTATTATTGAGAACGGTTACCTTAAGTTAGTCATGCAAGAATAAAATGGCCTTAATTCTATTTTAATTCTTCTTAACAAATCACATGTAAAATAAGAAGTAAAGGAATTAAAGGAAATAAAGTTAAAAGTAGAAAAAAGAAAGGAAATCAATAGTAAAATGAAATAGAAAGAAATTCAAGAATTAAAATAAGAAGGAAAGGAATGAAATTAAAAGAAAATTGTTTATTTACAAGGGCAGACTTGACCTAGGATGAGAGCCTAGAGCCTATGTACCTTTTAGAAGGGATCAAAGTCCACGTAGTTCGAATAAGGAACTATATTGGTTTATGTTTTTTGGTTTTTTTTAATCTATGTTTATTTATTTATTTTTTGTTTTTCTTTTTGTTTTTTCTATTATTATTATTATTTGGTTTATTGCTTTTATTTTTGTTTTTACTATTTTTTTTCTTTGAAAAGACAAAGAAAATAAAAATTATTTTTTCCTTTAACAAATAAAACGATTTTAAAATCTGTTGATGTGTTTTGATGTGCTAAAGGCAAATTTAATTTTACTTTTTTTGCACTCTCAATTTTTTTCTTTCTTTTTTTTCTTTTTCTTCTTTTTTTTTATCTCTCTTTTTTAATTTATTATTTTATTTTTATTATTTTTGGGTTCCTTTTTGTTTTGTTTTTGTTTTGGTTGAAAGGAGAAGCAAACAAAAATCCTTTAGACCCTTGCAGTTAAAACAATTTTGAAGTTGATTTGTGTGTTTCATTTTGCAAAGCCTAAATTACTCCTACTTCTCAATCCTTTCTTCCATTTTGACCTTTTTCTTTTATGGTTTTTGATGTTGTGAAAACATCTTTTTTTTTTGGTATATTTTAATTTTTTTAATTTTATTTAAACAAATGTTGGAAGAAAGATCTATAAATTTATAAAAAAGCTTTAACAAATAAAATGATTTTAAAATTTGTTGATGTGTTTTGATGTGCTAAAGGCAAATTTAATTTTACTTTTCTTGCATTTTTACTTTTTTTCTTTTTTTTATCACGTCTATTTTCATTTTTTTCTTTTTCTTTGTTTTTTCTTTTTCTTCTTTTTTTTATCTCTTTTTTTTAATTTATTATTTTCTTTTTATTATTTTTGGGTTCCTTTTTGTTTTGTTTTTGTTTTGGTTGAAAGGAAAAGCAAATAAAAATCCTTTAGACCCTTGTAGTTAAAACGATTTTGAAGTTGATTTGTGTGTTTCACTTTGTAAAGCCTAAATTACTCCTACTTCTCAATCCTTTCTTCCATTTTGACCTTTTCCTTTTATGGTTTTTGATGTTGTGAAAACATCTTTTTTTTTTTGGTATATTTTAATTTTTTTTAAACAAACGTTGGAAGAAAGATCTATAAATTTATAAAGAAGAAATTAACTACCCTTTTTTTTAAGAAAATTTAATTTTTTTCTAAAAATTTTTTGAAATAGGAATTTTAAAAGGGTCAGTTATTTAAATTTATCTTTCAAATTTGGAAAGTTTATTTCTACTATTATCTTTTATTTTTTATGGTTTCTCTTTTTGTTGTTGTTTTCGTTTTATTTTTTTTGAAAATATTCTCTCTTTTTTAAAAGAAAATCAACTTAATGTGGTTATTCCAATCTGAAACTTATTATGATGCAAATTTGAAACCCCGTAAGTGCTAAGGAAGCTTATTGCCACACATGACTTTGGATTTGTCCCTATGTGCATGAGGGGATAAAAATCCCACACGGCTATTAAAAACAAAATATCTAAAAATACAAACAATCACAAAGATCTTAACCATACTATTTTAAGCATATTTTATTTCAAATTTAATGTCACGTTTGGAGAAAATAATGGGACCTTGGGATATCACTAGCATTCATCCATTTGAACAGACCCCCTACCCATATCATCCCACTGAATCATGAACCTTCATGGCTTGCCGCATCCTGGATCTTATAAACACCGAAACAAAATGGCCCAGCGATGTACTTTTGTTAACCATATCTAAAGTCTAGGTAAATTTTTTTTTTCAATTTTGGGTTTTAGCAAAGAAGCAAAAACCAATGGGGACGAAAAAAATGATGGCGAGTTTTAGAGTAAATGTCTTGAATCCCTAGTTTACACCTACCCATACCTATAGTAAAGTGTCCCAAAAATTATTAGGAGTTAGGAGCTGGGGCAGAGTGCAATCAAGATACATAGGACGTTTAGCCAATAATTAGTACGAGTGTCATTAACAAAAGAGCGAAGTTGACATGTATATTAAGCACTTCCTACTGGTAACAAAGTTGCATTAAGAATCAATGCCACACATGCGTACAATCTCACTAACAAACTTCCCAATTCTATATATCATTTTCTCAACCCATATAAACTTGCATTGCCCAAACCGAATATGACAAGATATAGGTAAACGAATCAACTAGTCTCAAAAAATTTTCCATATACTACTCCACTGTAATTCCAAAATCAAGACAGGAGATAAAAAACTCACCCTAGTTTTATTAGTCTACATGAGCAAGAAGGTTTTTTAAACTAACAGACAAGATTGTAGTGAATCTCCTAGGCGAATTACATATACTAACAGAATTCAAGACAAAGAATATATAGGAAATTCTGAGAGTTTCTCCTAACTACACCTATTTGGTATATCAATGCCCAGACCCAATCGCATAGCCAGGATCAAAACCAAAATTAGCACAGAGCAGACCTGAGACCAAAATCAAACAACATATACACTGAAAGATAAAATATGACCAATATTTTTGAATCTATTATATCCAATTTGGCAAACCCAATAAAGCCATAAATACTTACATTCCTTCTCCCTTTCGTTGCTTTTTGCGTTTCAAGTTAGAGATTTCCAAGACTTCCCCCTTTCAGCTTCAGTTGCTCATCATTTATCATTAGCTACCCTAAGCTTCTTAGTTTCAGATTTCAAACCTTAACCCCCTCTCTCCAATTTCTCACTCTTTTACTAAACCTATGTTGTCAACCTCTTCTCCTTTTGGGCTCTACTGGGTAATCCATTCAAAAATCCTAGAGGTGAAAATCCCTTCATTCCCGTCATCCTCTCGCCTCAGACGCTCCTTCTAATCTCTCACTTCCTCTTTCCCTTGATTTTTCAGTCTCTCCCTCGAATCCACTCTCTTCTTTGCGCTTGCTCCCTCTCTCTATTATTCACTTAGCCTTCCTCCTTCGACTTTTTCGCCCCCTTTCCAATCTCTCCTGCCAATTTCTCAATCCAAAAATCCCCTCCTTTGAATCTCAATCTCGATCTCTCCCTTAGTCTCTGAATCCCCTTTTATTTTTTTTGCATCCAAAAATCTCTTCCTCCCCTCAATTTTTTTCAAATCCTCTACCTCCCATTTCTCTTTTTGCCTCCGTCTCCTTTTTAGTCCTCTTTGCCTCGACTTTTTCTCTTTTTGATCTTCGTCCTCGTCCCTTCCTTTTTGTCCCTACTCCTGGTTTCTGTCAACGAAAGGGATTCAAAAGGAGGTCAACTCCTTGAGCCAGTCGCTGCCATCTATTAGCCTACCACTTTCCATTTTGCTGTATGTTCTGTGTCCTCGAGCTACTCCCTATCGATGGTAGGCTCCAAATGTGTGATACCTGCGTTATGTTCCCTACAGTGCCCGAATGAGAAAAGGCTACTGGATTCCTACGTTTTGGCTTCGAAAAGTTCTCTTTTTTTGTTTTGGAATGTGGGCTTTTGTTTTGAGTTAGAGAGGCTGAAGCAAAATGGGCCTGCTGGAGAAAATGGGTTGGGCTTTTGTAACATCTGATTTTCTAAAGATTCAAGAAAACGTAAGGAAACGCGAGAAACGTAGGATATGGTTTTCTCCGTCAACATACGAAATTCACCTGATATAAAAGGAAGTCCCCCAAATAGAGTAAATTAAGGTCTAATAGAATTAAAATAATCTTTTAAACTGCAAATAATAATGAGTCAAGGCCAGAAGTGTCCTAAAATTGGGGCTAAAATAGATGAAAAAAAAGGGATCAGAAAAAGGTCCCGAAGAGCCTCCGAATTCAAGTATAAAGGAGTTAGGGACCAAAATGCAAAGAAAAAATTATGAGCAGGGCAAGATGTATAAATTGCCCAAAAGTTTAGGAAACTTTAGTTTTACCCTATATTCGTGGCTTTAGGCACGAATATCAAAAAATCAGGCAAGAATCTCAAAAATCTGTGACCCATGGTTAAACTTTAATTGATGAGACGGGTCCAATAAAGCTAAGTTATCCAGATGGCTGGGCGGGATTCAGTCCAGGATCTAGTTAGCTCGATAAGTAATTATGAGCAAAATAGAAAAAAGAAGTTATACAATTACAAAAATAGAAATAGCTAAAAAGCTAAGAAATTCTGAAGGAGTTTCAAGGATTAAATTGCAGCAAATAAAAATTTTATAGCACAATCATAATACATAACGGTGAAAATTACACCTATATGACCCGGGTGTCCGATTGACACCAAAATTTATGAGAATTGAGGTTAAGGGCCCCTGATCCATGTGTGAAGCTCAGCATGGCCAGAAAGTAGAGAAAATCATATTTATAAATTGTAGAAAGTCTAAAGGTAGGTATTGTATCGTAAAACCTTAATCAGGCCCGGATACTGATTTTAGACAGCTGTAAGGCCCAATAGCCGATTCTAAAGGCCCAAAAGAGAAGAGAAGGTATAATTATGGTTTTAGAGAAGATAAAACCCAAATATAAATATAAAATAAAATAAAATAAAGAAGAAAATAATTTTAGTTGTTTTAAAGAACTAACCATAGTTAAGTTGGAAACTAACTATGGTTAAGTTAAAAGTTGACCATGGTTGAGTTAAGGAAATTAACCATGGTTACTAACGATGACTTAAGGGCTAAGAAAAGGCTTCCAAGTGTGTGGCCAAGAATTTTTGGAAAAAGATATGTAATTATTAAATTAGAAAAAATCAAAAGAAAAAGGAATGGAAGGTTAAGATTTTATCTTGAAAAGGTTAATCCAAGGGTCCAAATTTAGTGTGACCATTTAACTTCATTAGATTCATCTTCTTCACCTCCATTCCACCATTTTCATGCCACACACAAGGGAGAAAGAAAGAAAACCGTGAAGAGAGAGAGAGAGGGAGAAAAAGTGTGAGAAGAAGTGAAACCAAGCAAAATTACCACCATTCTTCTCCAAATTTCTTTATCTTCTCCATCCTCCAACCATTTTCTCCAAAGGGCAGCTACATATTCATATTTTCTTCAAGGTGGAATGTTGTTCTAAGTGGGAGGAGAAAGGATTTTAGAGTGAGAAAAGCAAAGAAAGCAAGGATTAAGCTTAAAGAGTAAGTTTTCTCCACCTTGCACTTGAAAATCACATGTTTTAAGTTAGTTTTGTTAAACCCTAGTTATGAGTCACTTTTGGACAGAATATTTTATATGTTGAATATGAAGGCCTAGGAATGGAGTTTATATATTGGCTATGGAGGGCACATGAGCTCATCCATTTTGTTGTTTGTTGGAGCCTTGAAAAACACAAAGCTTGTAAATTTTTGGGAAAATGAAAATGTTAGGGAGATGCTGTCTGAATTTTCCCAAAATTTTTATGGTGTTTTCTCAATGTCTTAAAGTCATGTATACCAAATTTCATGCCCTAAAACATAAATGAAGAGGCTATGAAATTTTTAGAACCAAAGAAACTCACTTTCGGACCTAAAATGGAGCTAGCTTATGTTATGACAAAACGTGTTGTTGGGGCTGGAATTTGATAATTGTATCCTTTCCAATGGATTCAAAAGGGTGCTTTTAGTTAGGAATACCTATAAGAAAGCCCCCAAAACTTATGGAATAAAATTGTTAAATTTTGGCCAAGAAATACATACTATTTGGCCATAGTCAAGCGGAAGGGAAGAAGTTAGATTTTTTCAATTCCAATGGTCCTATTAAGTTAAAAAGGGCTATATTACTTTAGAATTTTAGGTCCCTATGCTAATTGTAATGGATTATTATTATGATTATAGGATTTGATAATTGTTGGAAACTCCAAGAGTAAGTGGGTTGAATCCTAAAGCTTAAGGAGCAAGATTTCTAAGGTAGTAGTTTTCCTTTCTCTTCCTTTAAGCTTGTGTGTTGGTATAATAATGAGTATTATGTTGTACTGAATGGCATTGATGATATACGATGAGACATGTATGCTAGAATATTGCTTGGCCTTGTATGAAATTCCTTGCATCACTATGTAGTATGTGATACATTGATTGGCATTATGTTATGTACTTACATGCTAGCTTGTGGATGAGATTGGTTTACTACTACTGAGATTTCATAATCTCACCCCAAACATAACTTATATTAGGTCCGAGCTCAGGCAAAGAAAGGGCAAAAGGTGTGGAGGCATACACCGAGGACTTTACTTTTGTGTATCACATTTTGGTCATGTAATTAAGTATCTTGAATTCTTGTATGTATAAGTTATGCTATGGCGTTGCAAGGTACTCAGGTATGCAATAGAGAGCCATGTATATACTCAACTCTTAAGTAAAGAGAATATGGCTAGCGTGCCTAGAATCCAAAGATACATGCACTCATGAAAGGACAAATCAATATAAATACAATAATATGTTAAAGGAAGGGTAAAAATCATCCGATTTTTGTAAGAATATTTTTATACAAATTCATATGTATTCTGTTGAGTACGTATTTTTCCCTTGTAAAGGACTTAGAGAGCTTGAATTAGAGCCTTGAACCAACCTCACACGATTTTTTTATAATTAATTGGTTGTTTTCAAAGTTAGACAATATTATGGGAATGACCAAATGAATAGTAAAATTGTATGAGCAAGTTTAGAAAACATATGTTGGGGAAGAAAAATTTTATCAGTTCAGAATTCCAATGGCTCTTCTAAGTTAGGGCATCAGTAGTAGGAAAGGCGTTATATAGGGAGGTATTACAGCTTTAGATTGGGCCATTCTTTTTTAGTCTTTCTCTCTTTTTTGTTGTTTTGCTTAGGTTTCTGAAATTGAGTTCATAGGCTTGCACCCGAATTGTAACCTGGGAGTTTTGCATCTTTTTCTTTTGAAAAATAAATTCCATTTTGATTATTATATTTTTCTATTTTTCATGTTTTCATTTTATTAATTTTTTCTTGAGGCTTTTTCCTCCTTTATTTTTGTGATTTAATTTTGATTTTTTTTAATTGATATGTTTTTCTTTCTCCTTCTTTTTTGTTTTTTATTTTTCTTTTCTTATTACTATTATTTTTTAATGTTCTACTAATTTAGTTTTACTGATATTTTTAGGATATATCTGGACAAAATATGGTGTTCACAGGACCTAATTTTTATGATAGAAAAGACGGTCCTAAAAAAGGAGCTAAAACAAACCAGAAACGAAAATGCCAAGATTAAGGGACATAATTGGAATTTTTGTGAACAATTTGCTTCTTGAACCTTCTTTATAATTCATGCCCATTCTTCCTCTCTCTCCACTAACTTCATTTCCATCCAAAAGCCAAAGAAGACTCAAGAGAGGGAGGTGCACAAAAACAAAGGGAAAAGAGGAGGAGAAAAGCCAAGAAAAAGGTGAGAAATTTATGGAAATTCTTGTTCTTTGTAACACCATCATTTCTAACTCATACCCATCATTCCTTACATGCTCATGTGAGATATAGTAAGAATAAAGTGAGAACTTCCATTGGATTCATACACTTCCTTGCATTGCGTCATGGTTAAAAATTCATTTCGGTGTCACATGGACCGTGTGAGCTCATGCTATGCATCCTCATATTTAATTGCACCATTACAACTCATTTCAATCCCAAAAACATGCTTTCAACTCATGGAAACCAAAAAGAGATATGGAACATGTATATTCATTTTCAGCCAGGCTTGGCTTCATTTCTGGGCAAAGTTTGGAAAATCATAACTAAATCTAGAAAAATCAAAAGCATGTAATCTTGGTCATTCTGGAAATCTTGGGATGTTGACTTCATGATAAAAATATGTACAAGTCATACCATCCCACACACAGGATGTTTGACACGCAAAATTGTCTGGAGGTCAGACTGAATTCTGATGCTATCACAGTTTACTGATATGAACTTCAGAAATGTCCAATTAATTCCAAAAAAATCCAATATGTACAAATGATACCAATATGGAAATATGTGGATGTTAACTAGAGAATAAAAATATTTCTAGATCAGTTCATGAAGCCACACTCTCAGAAATCGATGGAACAATACTTCTGGTCAAGCAAGATGACTGATACTGGGCAGAAACTTTGAAAATTCATCTCTTCCTCTATAGACCTCCAAATGAGGTACTTCTAGTTGCTACAAGTCTCTGTAAATGTCTAGTTTCTTCCTATAAAATTTTGTAGCCATTGGACCACGTTTGCCCCTCGAATGACACAATTACACAACTAACCAAATGAATAATGCTGGTGCAAATCCTAAATTCTGATACCAACTTTGAAAAATTATAGAAAATTCCATAGACCTCCAAATGACCTGATCTTTAGCTTCCCAAAAATATCTAGGCAATATCTAGTCACATGCCAAATTTCAAGGCAAGAAGAGGTCATTTGGTCAAACTTTGACATAAGGGGGCAAAGTGTCAATTTCTTGCGTTAAAAGAGGGCTTCAAGAGTTCAAATTTGCTTTTCCTACTCCTAAGGCTCTATGAGCACGTGGGAAAGCATCAACATAGGCTATCAAACATGGCTCAAATGTATAACAACTCAGATTTGCCAAACTCACTCTTCCATACCAAAACATACACCATGTACATAATGCCAAGATCTTGCTATTCATACCAAAAACTTGCTATATCATTCAATATAGTCCTAATTCTCATACATATACATTATGTAATCCATTTACAAGCATTCATAAGTGCATACACCATGTACATCATTAGATTACATCTCTTAATAACAAAATGGTGACAAAATGACTATTTCACAAATCCTTCACCGGATTCCCTAGCTTCAAGCTTGGTGGCTCCCATGTCTTTGTTCACTTGGTCCACCTAGCATGTTAGGATAGTGGAGAGGAGGGGATGAGATTCAAAGAATCCTAATAGCTCATCTCTCATTCAATCATACATAATATGTGCCGAACAAGCTTTTCAAATGCATGTATGAAAAAGTGGAAGTCATGGACACTTTAAAAACAACCTTGGCATGTGAATCAGTCATACAATACATTCAAGGGTTCACCAAGTGTTTGGATTGGCCTCACACTTCTCCTCATGGGTATTGGACTTGCCTCACCCACTCTTGAGTACTTTGGACTCAACCATACTCTTGGGAGTCCACATTGCTTTTGGGAGACCCTTTGCTTTGTCTTAACCAATCTTGAGGGTTCTTGGCTCATCCTCACCCAAGGGAAGAGTTCTTGGCCTTTCCACACTCAAACAAACTAATACAACATCATGGATTCATTTAACACATAACATAGCATCAAGGATCATGACATGTAAAGACATGCTAGCATACTTTTCATAGCTTGAAAATACACATACACATTCTAGAATAAGCTAAACACACATTCATGCATGAGAGAAAGGGGGAGAGAGCTACCTTACAGGCTAACACAAGCCTTCCCTTTCAATTTTTCTTCTCCCTTCTTGATTTCACTATCACAACTAGATGGAAGTGTTTCTCTTGAGCCTAGGCACATAAGAGCATGGAATTACTCTCTCATAACTCAACACTTATTCATAAAGCTAGGGGGTTTCTTTATAGCAAACCCTACCAAGTATATAAGAAACTAGGGATTCTTTCTCTCTCTAGAAGTTCACCAACTATCCTTCCTCTCTCAAGCTTTCAAGAAAGGAAAGCAAAGAGGAGGAAGTGAAGATACATGAATTTCTTGCTCATTCTTGACTAGAATAGGGCTTTCTTACCCAACAACCTATGGAAAGGAAACTTAGAAGGAGAAGAATAAAATCAAGAAGAAGAAGCATGAAGAGCTTTAAATTTTCTTACCTTTCTTCCTTAGCTTCCCTTCTTTCCTCTCTTAGTTTCTCCTAGTTTCCCTCTCTCTCTTAAGCTTTTTTTCTGTGCTTGGATGAAGCTTAGGTTAGTTTAAGGAGAATGGAGGAGTTTGGACGCTATAAGAAGTCAAATTCTCTTTTTTCACGCTTTTCCGGACTAACCTTCTCTATAGCGAAGCATAACCCTTGCTACGACGAGCACGTATCAGTCCCAAACCCTTATTTTCGCTATGGCGCTATGGCGAGCAGCTCCCTAGTTTTTATATAGGATGCCCGCACTCGCTATAGCTAGAAGGCACTCTCGCTATAGCTAGACCATTTCTTGCTATAGCGAACAGGTACATTCGCTATAGCTAGGCTATTTCTCGCTATAGCTAGCAGACTTAGAAAATTTTCAGCCCTTCAAAAATTTTTTAGCTTTTTTTTTTTTGGTTGTTACATTTTTCCTTTAGAAAACTTCTTCCTCTCCTTTCCTCCTCTTATCCTATGGATTTAATGAGATGTTTGGTTTTATTTTTAGTCCATAACAGAGAAAGAATTTTCAAATTCAAGGAAAAAAAGCCAAGCAAACTAAAGAGCAAGCAAAAGAAAGCCAAGAAACCAAGGTATTTTGCCACTTTATGTATGATTCTTCTCGCTCCTTCTCTTGTGATTTTGCCCCATATAAGACCAGCCCTAAGGAGTTAAATTTCTAGCCAAGCTAAAAGTGAATCTTAGGAAAATGAGGGAGAAGAACAAGAATATATAAAGGAAACAATCAAATAACTATTAAATTCCAAGATAGCAAAGTTAGGGTTTCAAGTGTTCCACCAAAATTTTGTTTTGATATAAGAATTCCTGGGCCAAAATGAGTGATTGAATAAGCTCTAGAGATCCCTAAGAAGCTTTTCACATACATCTCCTATCAAGAAAACAAAACAAACTCACTTGGTGCCTCTTTGATACATAGCCATAGCCTAGAGAAGTTGGAGCACCAAGGGGGTAGTTTTAATTTATTCTAAACTTGGTTTTATGTCATATATGATGGGAGAGGATGAGAAGAAGCCTTAGAAAAATTTTAGAAGTCATGGATAGTGAGATATAATTATAGGTTCCATATTATGGCTTAAAGAAGCAACACCTAACTAGGCTCCTTAAATTAATTGTGCGATGGCTCCAAGAGGTTTAAAAAGAGTCAAGAATCATAGATGGATGAAAAGAAAATGATGTTTTCCTAAGGTTGCTTCATTAGGTGCATTATGGAACCATAAAAGAGCCATAAGAACAATCTAGCTTTTGAAATGAATGTGTAGCTTTAGTATTTGTTCCAAGAGTGTAATTGTAATATCCAGTTCTTTGAAAATAAGAGAAACATAACTTACGATTTCTCTATAAATGCAAGAAAATCACCAGATACAAAAGGAAGCCCCCCAGATAGAGTGATTTGTGGTCTAACAAAATTAGAATAATATTTTAGACCTCAATAATGGTGATTCAAGGTCAGAGGTGCCTTGAAACCAGAGCTAGAATAGCCAAACAAATTTTTACAAAAAGGCAATGAAACGTAATGGCATTTTCATAATTTTGAGCCGTTTTTAGAATACTCACAATAGGGCTTTTTAAATGATAAATTTGAGTTCTTTGGGGTTCTCAGAGGCCTTGAAAATCATGGAAAGCCCCGGGATAGTTAAAGCCCCTTCAGTAGACGTTTTCTAATGGTAGTAAGCCTGAACTTTGACCGATTCATTGGGAAGGTTTTAGCTCCAAATTTAGTGATTTCAAAGGCATTTTATACAATTGGGAATTAAATTTTATGATGGAAGAGATGGTTTTCAAAAAAGAGCTAAAACGAATTAGAAACGAAAATACCAAGAACGAAGGGTAAAATTGGAATTTTTAAGAAAGTGGAAGCTTCTTGAACACTCTTTAAGTTTCATGTTTCTTCTCTTCATTATTTTCATGACTTATTCTACCCAAAAACTAGAAAAACACCAGCTCTCTTAGGCCCACCAAGGAGGAGAAGAAAGGAGGAGAAAAAGCAAGAAAATGGTACGGAATTTCATAGATTTTCATGCTCCTTCTTCTTCCAAATTTGTTCCTCTCCTCTCAAGCTTCCTTTCCATGGTTTTAATGAGGAGTTTGGTTCTGGTTTTGAAGGTAGAATAGAGAGCAAAATTTTGTGTTTGAGGAAAGGAAGCCAACCGAGTGAAGAATAAGCAAGAAAATAAGGTATTTTGTCATTCCTACACTTGATTCTCCTTGTTCCTTCTATAGTGCATGTTTCGCCCTTTGTGAGACCAGCCAAGAGGGGTTGGATTTCTAGTTAAAACAAGGGTGAATCTTAGGAAAATGAGGGAGGAGAACAAGAATATGCAAAGGAAATAATCAAATAGCTATTAGATTTCAAGATAGCAAAGCTAGGGTTTCAAGTGCTCCACTAAAAATCTGATTTGATATAATAATTACTAGGTTTAAATGAGTGTTTGGATGAGCTCTTGAGATCCCTAGAAGGCTCCTCATATGTATCTTCCATCAAGAAAACAAAGCAAATCCATTTGGTGCTTCCTTGAAGCCTAGCCTCAACTTAAGCTAGATGCAACACCCAAAGATAGTTTTAATTTGTTCCAAGCTTATTTTTAAGTCATATATGATAGAAGAGGATGAAAGAAAGCTTTGAACAAATTTTAGAAGCCATAGATAGTGAGATGGTAACATAAATTCCATATTATGGCTTAAAGAAACAACACCTAGTTAGACTCCTTGTTTTAATTGTGTGATGGCTCCAAGAAGGTTAAATGGAGTCAAGAATCATAAATGGATAGAGAGAATAGAGCCAAGATGATGTTTTCTTAAGGTTGCTTCATTAATAGCATTATGGAACTATAAAAAAGCCATATGAACTACCTAGCTTTTCTAGTGAATGTATGGCTTTAGAATTTGATTCAAGAGTATAATTGGCTTCCATATGATATGTCTAGGATAAGAGAAAGAATTTCCACCTTCTTATGTGTGTGGGGCTGAGGAAGAGCAACTAAAGTCAAAAGGAAAAGTTTACATTAGCAACAAAGGTAGCTCTCTCCTCCTTCTTTCATGCATAAATGTATGCTTGCCTTATCTTTGAATGTGTGTGTGTGTGTTTTAAGCCATAAAAAGTGTTCTAGCATATGCCTATGTTCCATGGTACCATGATGTCATATTATGTTTTCAAATGATGCTTAGTATGTTTGCTTTGGTTTGCTTGAGTGTGGTGAAGCCAAGAACCCTCTAGCCATAGTGAGAAAGAGCCAAGAACCTTTGAGAATGGTTGACACAAAGTCTAGAGTCTCCCCAAGGCTTAGTTCAAGGCCTTTAAGAAATTAGTGAGGCAAGTCCAAAATCCATAAAGAGAATGGGTGAGGCCAAACCACTTGCTTGGCAAGCCTATGTATGATTTGTATGACTTATTGAATGCTAAAGATACTTCTTGAATGATCATATGATTTCAAATGTTCATGCATGCATTTTAGACAATGGATTTGCATTCTTTATGTGTGATTGAAAGGGAAAAGAGCTATTTAGATTCCTAGAATCTCATTCCTTCCTCCCACACATGTTTAACATGTCTAGGTAGACCAAGGGAGCCAAAGAGTGAGAGCCACCAAGCCAGAAGGAGAAAGTGTGACAATCAAGTATGTAAAAATGCAAATTTGTAGCCATATGAGTGGCACATGATGTAATCTCTTATCATATATGTTTTATGACCTTATAAACACATGTAAATATGTAAATGTATCATGTATGTATGAGATTTAATGCCACATGTATAATATAGCACATATTAGGCATGGAATGACAAGAACTAGTATGTATCTTCTTATGTATGGCTTGGAGTGAGAGAGTGATTTTTTGAATTTTTGGCTTTTACACCTTTGAGACATGATTAATAGACCATTTTGGTGCATTCCTACGTACTCAAGTGGCCACAAGAGTCTTAGAAGCAATTATGGACACTTTGACACCATTAGAAACCATAAAAAGTGACCAAAATGCAACCCAATTTCAAGATTTAATCAAATAAACGAATTTGCCCATAAAATTTGGCATATAAATAGATCTCATCCAGATATTTTTGCAAAGCTAAAAACCAAATTATTTGGAGCTCCGTGGAATTAATTATGAATTTCCAAAGTTGGCATTTTTCTATTAAACTGATACAGACATTGTTCATATGGTTAGGAACTTGAGTTGTGTTATTCATGGCCAAATGATGTCCAATGCTCACAAAATTTTACAAGCATAAACTAGACATAATAATCTTTCTATAGCCAGTAAGATCACCCTAATTAGACATCTGAATAGGGAGATATGAATTTTTGAATTTAGAGGATAGTACTAGTAATGACAATCAACCTCTAGTATTGTTCTATCAATTTTCCGTGGCTAGCAACTTTTTTATGGCTTGGATTTATTTTTAGCATAAATTAGACATCTGTAGCTTTCCAAAATAGTATATTTTGCTTGATTTTGATTTTTTCTAAAATTAGTTATAATGTTTTGAAATTTTAGGCACAGAATCTGGTTTGGGTACCCAAGGCTGCACATTATAATTTTGAGTATACCATCCATTTGCATGAGTTATAGACCACTTCTTGAGTTTGTTATGAGTTATATTTGTATATTTAAATGTGAGAATGGAATGGATAAGTCCATATGGCCCATAAAACATCGAATAAAAGATTTATCTGTGACATAACGCAATGAAATTGATTATTTTTAATGGTTTTCCTTCTTCCTCTTGTGTTATTCATGGAAGGAATGCCTAGAATTTATATGTGTAATGTCTGATTTTTGTTAAATGATGGAAATTGGTACATTTTCAAAGCAAGTCCCCTGAAATGAATTAGTTAAGGTCCGAAAAAGTTTGAGTAACATTCTAGACTCTTAAAAATGAGAATCTCAGGCTCAGACGAAAAGAAAAATAGAGCTAGAATGAAAAAACAAAATTTAACAAAAAATTTACGAAACATAATAGCATTTTTGTAATTTTGAGCAAATTTTGGAATTTACACAAGAGGGCTTTTTAATAAAAGTTTTGAGTTTTTCGGGGGTTCTTAGAGGCCTTGAAAACCATGGGAAGCCCCAGGATAGTTAAAACCCCTCCAGTGGATGTTTTCCAACGTTGGTATACCTAAACTTTGATGAATTCGTTCGAGAAGGTTTTAGCTCTAATTTGAGTGATTCTAAAGGCATTTTACTAAATTGGGAACCTTAAATTTATAATGAAAAAGACGATTCTAAAAAAGGAGCTAAAATGAATTATAAACGAAAATGCAAAAACGAAGGGCAAAATGAAAATTTTTGAAAAATCTTCCTTCCTCCACTTATATATATAGGGCACCCCACTCTCCCATTCATGTAGCTTCATATGTTTCTGCCCTAGACCAGAGGAAAAACCCTAGGAGAGTGGCGCACAAGAGGAAGAGGAAAAGGAGGAGAAATCAAAGCTTGAAGGTATGGAACTTTGATGATTTTTCATGCTTTTTCCTTTCCAAACCTCTTCTCCTCCATTCTCCTTTATTTCTTATGATTATATTGAGGTACATGGGAATATTTTCAAGGAGAAATTAAGGGAACATTTTGGATTTGAAGAGAAGAGGCCAAAGAAGACAAGATTCAAGTGAGAAAATAAGGAAAAACAAGGTAATTTCTTCTTCCATGGTTGCTACCCCTTGCTCCGCTTCTCTCCATATTTCGCCCCACTCAAGAAGCCATAAGAAGGCTTGATTTTTAGGTAGAACTAAGGGTGATTCTTAGGAAAAAAAAGTGTGGAGATTAAAAATATGCAAAGAAAATTAACAAATAACTATGGAAATTCAAGATGCAAATTCTAGGGTTTCATATGTTCCTTGTAAAATATGATTTGATACCTTGATTTCTATGCCTAAATGAAAGTTTAAATGAGCTCCTAAGATCCTAGAAGTCTCCCCATGTGCTTCCTCCATCAAGAAAACAAACCAAAGTCCATGAAAGCCAAATTCTTCCATTATCTCAGCCTAAAGGGGTTTGAATACCTAAGGAGAGTTTTAAATTTTTTTAAACCCATTTTTGAGTCATATATGATGAGTGAAGTTGAGGGGAGGCCTTGGAAAAAATTTAAAAACCATAGAAAGTGAGTTGGCCTTATATGTTCCATAATATGACCTAAAGAAACAACATGTAGTTAGGATCTTTATTTTAATTGTGTGATGACTCCAAGAGGTTTAAAAGGAGTCAAGAATTATATATGAAAGGAAAGAATGAAGCCTAGAATTTATTTGATGAGTGTTGCTTCATTAGGTGCATTCTTGGAAACATAAAAGGGTTAATGAGCTAAGTTAGGGTCTAAGCAAGTTGTGTGGCCTTAGAATTAATTTCATAAACCTAATTGGCTTCCATAAATTGTGTTTACGCCAAGAGAAATCATTCCCACACCTTTATATGTGTGAGGCCGAGTAAGGGAGAGAAAATTCAAGGGAAAAATTGTGTGGTTGCTTCCAAGGTAATTCACTCCTCCTTCTCTCATGCATGAATGTATGCTTGGCTTGTCTTTGAATGTGTGCATGTGTGTTTTAAGCTATGAGAAGTATTCTAGGATGATTTCATATGCCACGGTACCATGATGACCTATTATATTTTCAAATGATGTTTGTTATATGTGCTTGGGCTTGCTTGAGTGTGGTGAAGCCAAGAACCCTTAGCCATGATGAGGATGAACTAAGAACCCTTAAAGTTTGGTTGAGACGAAGTAAAAAGTTTCCCAAAAGTAAGCTTGACTCCCAAGAGCAAGGTTGAGTCCAAGAACCTCTTAAAGAATGGGTAAAGCTAATCCACTTGCTTAGCAAGCCTTTGTATGCTATGTATAACTTGCTCAAATGTTGAAAATGCTTCTTGAATGTTTACACATATTAATATGCCCATGTATGCATTTGCAAGATTGGTTTTGCATCTTTATGTGTAATTGAAAGGGAGATAAGCTATAGAATTCTTTGAATGTCATTCACTCCTCTCCAATATTCTAACATGCTAAGTGGACAAAGAGAACAAGGAAATGGAAGCCAACCTCTTGAAAGATGAGAGTATACCATCAAAGTGTTTAAAAATTAAGACCACATAGATGGCAAATGATGTAATCTATAGTTGTATGTGTCCTATGATGTTATAAACATGTATAATTATGTTAATGTATCATGTATAAATGAAAGCTAAGGTTGTATGTATGGAAATGCTCATTTTGGACATGTAATAGCAATTTTGCATTGTGGAAATATATGTATAAATGGAAGTGGAATAGCCAAATTGAGATGCATGAGCTTTTGAGACCATTTAGGCAGCTTATATAAGTTATATTCATGCTTTTAAACTTGCCTAAGAGGTGCCAAGCATCAAGGGAAGTCATTTGGACATTTTAGTATCTTGTATGGAGCATAAATTTACCATATTGGAAACCTACACCACTTTTTGTCCAAATGAACTCTTCTTAATTTGAGGTTTGGCATGAATTTAGAACTTGTTGAGAGCTTTTTTGGGAATTTAAAGTTCAGAATTTTTGAAGGAATATGAAATATTTGATGAATTTTCAAAGTTGGAAAAAATTTTGAATTTGGTCAGGTTACTGTTCAGACTGATCCAAAAATAAATTCTGTCACTTAGGGGGCAAATGAAGTCCAATTGCCATGAAATTTTATAAAGAGAAACTAGACACTTCTAGTGATTTGTTCCAACTAGAAGCACCCCATTTGGATGTCTAGAGAGGGAGATGTGAATTTTTAAAATTTTTGCCTGGCATTAAGTGTTTAGGCTGACCTCAAGTATTGTTTGATTAGTTTTCAAGGTCTCAATGTACCTAGACTATTCTGGAGTTATTTTTTTCCTCTAGTTAACACCTGTAGCTTACCATATTGGTATCACTTGCATGGATTATATTTTTGTAGAATTAATTGGATATTTTTGAAGTTTTTAGCAAAATCTTATGATAGTACCAATAGTCAGCCAGACCTCTGCACTTTTTTGAATGTCAAACGTCTTCTTTGTAGTGTCTCATGGTTTGGACATAATTTTAACATAAAGTAGACATGTGTAGCTTTCTATAATGGCAAAGAATGCATGATTTTGAGTTTTCTAGAATTAGTTATGATTTTCCAAAATTTGTGATAGAGAAAGGGAAATTCTGGCCGAAATAATATCTATGGATTTTATGTACTCCCTTGCTTTGCACGAGCTCTAGGCCAATTTTAGGGATGGAAATGAGTTGTATCTATGTAATTAAACATGAAAATGTGATACATGAGCTCACATGGTCCACGGGACACTGAATGAAAAATTTATATGTGATACAATGCTAAAATATTTATTATTTTAATTGCTTTTTCTTACTCCTTGTGAGATGCATGGATTAAAGCATGAGATAAGCTATGAAATTATGGTGTTACAATATGTGATAAATTCTATAAATATGGTGTTACATTTATTGGTATTAGAGCAAAGTTCCAGGCTTTCTAAGGTTAGATTTGGCTTGAGGATGTGGCAACAAGGCTATGTAAAGGTTTGTATAGTTATGAAAGCATTGTATGAGGCATCTTGGGTGTGTGAAGGTAGTTCATGGCTATGTTTATGGTAATTAAGTTGTAGAATGGTCTTAGAGTAGATAGTAAACATTGGGGAAAGGTTGGCCTTTAGAATAGCTTGAGCAGAACTAAGTGATCCGACGGCTAGAGCTTTTTGAAATATGATAGCTTGCTAGGATCAATAGCAAGCCCTAGGTATGAATAATGAGAAATGATCTTGTTGATATGAAGAAGCTTGCCAGTGAGTATATGTGAGGCCTGATTCTCCTTGGTGGTCATACTTAGACCATTCAGTGATGTCTTGCTTAATGCAGAGACAACTAGTGATGTAGTGTAGTATGAGATAAGACTGTGGCTACACAAGACCAGTTTATAGGGGAAATGAGAAAAAGAGTTATCCCCCTTAGCCATGACACCTGGATACTATGATGACAAAAAAGCCCAAAAAGCAATTCCCTCAAGCCAAAGGTTCGAGTTATAAGTGCCATAGAGCCCCAACAACCCAAAACTAACAGTTAATTATGTATGAATAAAGCAAGAGGTAGAACCCTCTAGCTTTGATAATGGGCTGCATATAGAGGTAGTGAGGCTCGGATTAAGTGGCTAAAGAAACTCTCAGTTATAGTGGAGTGTATTGTAGCATGAAAGGCCTTGTTAGTCATATTCAGGCCAACCTGAGGAATGAGCTACTATAGGGGTCAATCAATGCACAGAGAGTGAGGACCCCTAGTATAAGTAAAGAAAAAGAGTAGTAAATGGTCATGAAAGATCAATAAGTAACATGTGATCAGTGGGCCTAACAGTTAAGACTGAAAAGAGAGCTCAATGTTAGAGAATGTTAGACACAGGAACAATTAGGTTGTTGAGACCCACCTCTAAGGCATTGACTCTAACTTAGGATGCTACCTTATGAAACACTGAATGACAAGTTAATATATGAGTTTAAGACCTTGTAGACACTATCAGAAAAATCTTGTTGACAAGGTCTTGAATTTTGCACTGTAATATATGAGATCTTGTTGATGAGATCCTGGACCTTGTTGACAAGATGTTAATGTAGCCTTAAAATTAATGTAAGATAAGCCTACTAGTCGTGAGGAATATAGTAATTGCCCAGAAGGGTGTACCTTATAGGTAACACCTAAAGATGAGTATGATTAGCCCAGTGATAGAGATTCAGAAGAGAAAGAGAATACTTTAAAAAGTACTAAGTTATTGTAAGCCTATAGGAGATAATGGGGCTTGTTGTAAGCTACAAGTATGATGAGATAAGTAGCTCAAACTAAGGATGAGTTGAAGCTTAAGAAAAGTGACTAGTAGCATCGTTCAGGTGTGATGTGTAAAAGAAAACCCTGTGTAAAAGGAGAAATTAATTTGATTAAAAGCTCAGTGAGAATTCTCCCTGGATCGAGAAAGAGAAAATAAGACATCCTGAGTCAAGGAGACCACCCAGTAGTGGTTAGCAAATTTCCCTAGATAAACCCCCCTGCATTATAGAATACAGTGTTAAGGGAAGCGAGGAAAAGCTGAGAAACTAGCCACAGAAAAAACACCCTTGCTTTATTAATACTAGATAAATAGACTGAGCACAAAAAGGTAAACAGATAGGGGCCCAATCATTAGTTAGACAAGCTCTTAATATGAGAATAATATAGGGTTAAGGCATGTGAGTAATTAGAGCACCCAGTAGAGCATAAGTTTTCAGCAAAGTAAAATTCAAACAGTGAGAGTGCATGTCCTGGATTGGGTTAGTAGAACCCTAAAATCAGTATACTGTGCTCCTGGGGATGAGACTAAAGAGGCTGAACAGAGAGAAAGCCTAGCTCTAATCTGAACATAAGAATGAGATGAGAGAAACAGTTAGTGCCTCAATACCCTCAGGGAAGCCTGAGGGAATTAGAGACCGCCTAAGAAGATGAATCTTTGCATTATGCAGAGAAAGAGTATAAGAAAGAGTAGACTCCCTTGATGTTATAGAGAGTGAACAAGTAGAGGAACCTAGGAAAAATGCAGGTGCTTCTTGAAATGGATTTTGAATACAAAATTTCTTGAATTAGTATGGTTATGTCAAAAGTCCTTTAAAATGGGTGAGGAGGAGCCAAAAGTCCCTAAAAATAGGTGAGATAAAGCCAAAATCTCAAGAAAGAGTAAGACTATGTCAAAAGTCCTAGAGAAATTGAGTGAGGCTAGACCAATATCTTTTAAAGCCTATGCTTAATGTGCATGAATTTATGTGAAATGGAAATATGTTCGTGTATGTTTATTAGAAGCTTTTATGACATGCTTACATTCTGTGACATGAAAATATGTTGTATATGTATGCTTCAAATGGTAAAAGAGCTATTGAGATTCTTTGAATCTCACTCTTCCCCCGCATATGTCTAACCATGTCTAGGTGAGCCAAGTAGAGCAAGAAATGGAGGCCAAGCATCTTGAAGAATCAAACTTAGACATTAGAATAGAGATTTATGTATTTTGATGTCAAAATTTTTAAGTTGTTGATGAGATGTAAATTATTGGGCATATATAAAAGTATGTAAATATCATGTATGAATAGAATTTGGAGTCAAATGTATGCTTATGTAGATTTTTGACATCATAGTACCTTGATGTACGCATGTATAATAACAACTAGAAAGGAAATTTTGAGATGTATGATGATTAGGACCATTTGGGAAGCTTATAAATATTGCATTTATTCTTTAGGACATGCTCAAATGGTCATGGAATGGCTAGGAGACCATTTGACCCCATTATGGTTCTGAAAATTGACATAATCTTAAGCTAAATCACAAACTAACCAAATGGATGATTTGATGCATGAAATTTGGCATGAATATAGTTTTCATCTAGAGATTTCACAAAGCCAAAGAGTACTATTTTTGGAGCTCTAGAGAATTTATTATAAATTTTCAAAGTTCGCCAAATTATGTAGAATTATCTCAATCACTGTTCATATGATTAGTTTGCATTTATGTAGTATTTAGGGGACAAATAAAGTCCAATAGTCATGAAATTTTACAAGCACATAATAGATATCATAAAATTTTCATAGCCATTAAGAGCACCTCATTTGGAACTCTGTAGTAGGAGATATGAATTTTTAAAATTTAGGTTCAATTGTAAGATGCATTAGTGACTAGTGTTACTATTCTATCAAATTTCATGGGGCAAACCTAGTTTTTTTTATCTAAAATTTTTATAGTAGTTAGAGGACATCTTGAGCCTTCCAAAGTGTTATAATTTGCATGATTTTTATTCTTCTAGAATTAATTATGATTTTTCAAAATTCATATTAGATTATGGAATTTTCGGTAAATTGCAAGGTGTGATGCTATTTCATGTTCTATGGATTGGATCTGACTTTTGTTCTCTAAATTATGTCAGTTCAAGTTGAAAAAATGTGTTAAGGATGAAAAATAAGTTTGGCAAGCTCACATGGTCCATTAAGCCAAGAATACATTAATTTGGCTTTTAATGTCAGTTATTTCCATTGCTAAAAGTGTGAATTTTATGAAAATGGATATAATGTGATACTTTTAGTTAGTTTTAATATGAAACAGATGCTAGCTATGTATGGTGTGACAACAAGAAGCACCTTCAAATGGTATTGCAGAAGCTAAAGGATAAACATCTATTTGCCAAATTAGAGAAATGTGAATTCCAGCTAAGAGAAGTAAAATTCTTAAGGCATGTGATTTCACAAGAAGGAGCATTTGTAGACGCTTAAAAAGTAGAAGCTATAGAGAAGTGGAGTAGACCCCAATTAGTCATAGAAATTTGAATTTTCTTAGGTCTAGCAAGTTACTATTGAAGATTCATTCAAGAAATTTCCCATAAAGGAATTTCATTTGTTTAGACCCTTGAGTGTGAAAGTCATTTCCAAGTTATTAAAAAAAAAGGTTGACCACCTCACCTATCCTTATAATCCCCAATTTGTAAAGGAATTTTGATGTATTTATTGATTTCTTGAAAAAGGGTTTAGAATGTGTGCTAATGCAGAAAAAGATTTCTAGCTTATGGCACGTAAGGAAAATTAACCCACTCATGACCCAGAGTTAGTACTTATAGAGTTTACATTGAAGATATAATGATAGTATTTGTATAGAGTTGACTTCAAAGTTTTTAGTGACCATAAAAGCCCTGAGTATTTGTTTGGCTAAAAGGAATTAAACATGATGTAAAGGAGATGGATGGAACTAATTAAAGACTATGACTTTGGAGCATAGATACTATTATACCTAGCTTAAATTCAATCACTTCCATTCCTTTTAGCATTTATCTTAATATTCATAACCAATTACACATATTCATCAGTCAAATTTGTCTGTTTACATATCAAAATAAGCTATAGGGGTTCAATTTCATTTCTTTCTTTTCTTTATCCATATTTATCATAAACATATTTATTTAGGTCCATTAAGTCAAAAAATATACATAAAAAACATGAGAACATTCATGGACCCAAAATAGCATAGTACATATCATTTGCACTAACTTCAAAAATAAATACCAGAAGCTATATAACTCCAATTTATATAAATTAGGTGTCTACAAAAAGCTTAAGATGCAAAATATGTATTGTAAAAACTTCAAGTGCAAGTGAATTCATATGGCCCACTAAAACCTAAGAAGAAGAGAGACTATTATAGTAAACGACCATAACTAGACTCTAAATTTCAAAAATGCATAACTTTGGCTATACAACTCCGATTTATGCAAACTCAGTGACCATGGAAAGCTTATAATGTGAACTTATGCCTATGAAATTTCATGAGTATCTGAGTTCATTGGCTTCCTCAAAGACATAAAAAACTAGAACTGGACAGAGTGAGCAGTATTAGGGACCATTTTATATAAATTTTTTAAACTTTGAAAATTTGTGAAATATTCTATAAAGGTCCAAAAATTATGATTCTTAACTTGTTAGAAAGCTCTATTAAAGATCTAATTTCATACAAAATATTATACTCAAACTAGATCATTTGGCTCACTTTTGACATAGGAGTTGTTTATGTTCTTTTTAAAGCCATTTTTAGGTCCAAATTGAATTCTTCCACTTTGAAGAAATTTTAATCATCATAAACATCATTTCCAACCATTTCATTGCATACAAAAAGGCTTGAATCAAAATATGACCCCCCTTGCACCCAAATATGCACACATACATAATGGCACCATAAATACTCTTTGCTACACTAAGGCCCATATATTACCTGATACAATATCAGTAGGCATGCCCATTGAAGCACTACAAGTTCGAGAAACCCTCATCCATCAAGAAACCCAAATCATTCAAAAGCCTATAATTCAGACCCAAATGGCTCACGAAAGGATGACATATGCTCAAGAGGCCCAAATTGTGTTAGTATATGTCCAAAAATCTCAAGCAACTCAAAATAATATCTATGTTGGACGTCGGCCCAAGTTTAGAGCCCAACATCCATATTTGATCAATATCTCTTTAAATATGCAAAAGTGGAAGTCCAAGTGGAAGCCCAATTTTCTAAGAAGAGTCTATGGGGCAACTAAAGTCAATATCCAATATGTTAAAGGCCCAATGCAGTTATACACATACAAGAGGAGTGCTAAGGCCCAATTGGAGTCCAATATCAAGAAATTAAAAATCATGTGTCAACCATGTGATTTTTTAATGAAGCATGAGCATTCCATGTGGACTATTTAAAAAAGCTAATTAGTTTTGACTAGGAGTCTTTTTGAATTTCGTTTTTTTATTATTTTATTATTTTTGGACTTGGTCAAAGAGCTTATCTAGAAGATTAAGTTAAAATTAATATCCTAATCTTGTTCCTTGATTTTAGGCATTATTTAAAATATTTCTAATCAGATTTTAGAGTTTTAGTTTTATTTAAGTCTTTTAGAAATTTTGCCTATAAAAGGCCCCCTATTGTACTCTATTTTAAAGAAGATCATGAATGAACTTGAGTATTATTCAATACTTTGAGAGGCTTTTGCTTCTTTGTGTTCTCTGAAGGTTCACGTGACTTATCAAAGGATTGGTCTTCCTTTGTGGTGTCTTGAGGCTAGGGTTCTAAGAGACAGGTTCTCTTAGGGTCTTTCCTTTGACCAACAATCTTGTTTCTAGCCTGTCCCGGGCATAGTTTCGAATTGTTGAAGGTTCTCTAGGGCATGTTCCTAGTGGGTCTTGCATCATTACCATTAATTGCCATACAATCACATTCTCATGCTTTTACGTATGGTCTCATCATAAAACATGGATTATCCACAATGTTTTACATCATAGGCCATTAATGATACAAAAGAGTGTCATATTTTCACATACATCAAAATATAGAACATATAACAATCCTAATGCATCACTACTAATATTTAATTCCTTTCAACATCCTTGTCCTTGCTTGATGTAATAACTGGTGATTTAGAAACTGAACTGAACCTAATAAACTGGTATAAGAACACCCTAAAGCAAAGCAAATTATGTCTAAATGAGATTATGATATTAATTAGAATATCTTAAAATGTGGTTTAGACCCTGAGATTAGCCCAGAACCAGAGCTAATGTAATAGCCCATAATTAATTAAGGTGTTAATCATGGATTAGATTAATTAGGAATAATTAATATGGGTTGAGATTTAATTGAGATAGAAATCCTATCTAGGCTTAAATTAATAGATCATGATAAGAGCCCAATGGAGGCCTAATGGGTTAGGTGCAGACCCAACCCAATTGAGTGTGATAAAGGCCCAAAATCCACCTTGTATATTCTAAGTGGGCCCAATAACCCTTGTGCAGACCCACACTCTTGAGCTCTTCAAACTTGGCCCAAACTTAATTAAACTTTAGCAACCCAATGTATAAGAGCTGGCCCAACAAAATTCTGCAGCCCAACACTCTAAAAACTGGCCCAACAAGTAAAAATCTGAAGCCCAAGTGAAGATGGACCTTGGAGCAGCCCATGACCCATATTTGACCCAACTAAAACCCAACTTAAACCTTAATACTCCAGCCACTTTCTCATTTGCTGAAACTCAAGAAGCAAATTCGGAGCTTGGAAAGGAGGCTAGAGTTTGGGGCAAGAATTCTGTATTTTCTCACATTTGGAGCAAGATTTAGCCAAGGTAATAGTTATACAACTTAATCTCCTCATCTTTCTCTTTAATTTGGCTTGATTAGTTTTTCATTGGAGCATTTTCATCCTACCCAAAATCTGAAATGTGGGAATTTGGGGATTTTCTTGGTGAAATTCGTAGGTTGAGGTTAGGGCTGACATTAGGTGAGTTTAAACCCTCCATTTTGATGCTTTATTTGTTAATTTGAGACCCCCATAGCTGATTTATAAAATGGGTATTAATTTTGTACGAATTTGCTTAGTATTATGGGTGGAATATTGAGTTTTCTGGTAAAGGACACTCTAATCTGAAATTGGGACTTATAGTGGCTGGGTAATGATTCTTAGGTAGTCATTAGCATTTTAAATTCTTTGGGTACTGATTGTAACTGTTAACGATGAATTAGAGTAGTAATTCTATGATGATATGGTTATAGGAGGATTTCTGCACCATTGGTGACTGTTGCAAGTGTCTACAAGTGAGGTAACCGAGTTTATATCAATTCCATGTATATATTTGATTTAATTTCATATGTTGCTCTATATAAATGATTTGAAAATGCTAAATGAATTGGTTGGCTATCTGTTGAATTGTGATTGGACCTTGTGAGTCCATGGTGGAGCTGTGGTGCGGCTGCCACCCGTGCATGTGCTACGATCGAGCACCGGGTTATGATCAAACCCAGATGCACTGAGCCCTGGTTGTGCTCAATAGGGAGTAGGTGCCGTGGACGGGCCTCTCCCGGTGTTAATGGCCTTTAACATGTGATAATATGATTGCTAGTATGGGATAGTAATCATGATAGCCTAATTGTTTCATTTGCTGATATGATGGATATGATTCTAATGTTGATTTTGATTCATGCTTGTATGCTAATTAAACTGGATATATGATGGAATTGCCTTGGTTAATGAGATTTATATCTCACCCCGTTTTATGGGATTAATATTTCAGGTGAAGGTTCCTCGGGTAAGGATAAGGGTAAGTAAGTGGATGAACATCCATGAGCTGAGGCCAGGTGTGGGGAGCTACACTTGGTCTGAGTAGAATATGGTAGATGCAATTTTGTTATTAGTTTACATAGCTTCATCATGTAATCATATTGCCAAGTGTAGGCATTCATATTTTGTTTGATTGAAATGTAACCGTTAAGGATTTAAATCTCATTGTAGTTGAATACTAATGTATGAACTTATAGCATTATATATATGTAGTTTTGCTAAGATTGTGATATGGATCACCATATGGGAATTGTAGTCATATGGTGCCTTGGAGGTAAGCTATTATTGAATGGAAATCTTTATGGAATTTGTATGGGATGTAAATTGCTGCTAATGCATGGTGCCTTGCTGTCATATATTCTTGAATTTGCTTATATGAGCTAGTGGGACAAGTAGGAAGTAGCATTTAAGTTTTGCAATGGTAATTGATGGATTGATGGGTGAATAGGGTAGATAAACACCATTAGGATCACATAAAACAAGGGCAGGTGGACCTAGAGTGTTTCTAAGATGAGATTTAGAGTGTAGGGGGCGAAATATGGGTGATATGGTCACAGGAGGGAATTCCGCCGCGGCCAAATGAGAGACAGAGCCGAAAGGCGCCGCGGCACAACGAACCTCGGCGCGGCGCGAAGTGAAAAAAATCACCCAGGAGGGTAACAAAACCAAAACTTGCCGCAGCACATTATGTCCAGCCGCGGCGCGAGTCGAGAAAATTAAATAAGGGTTGGTCAGAAGCAAAACTCGCCGCGGCCTGAATATATTGCGCCGAGGCGAGAATCCTAGGAGTTGAGAGCAGTAGTTCCAGGAGGCATTTCCGCCGCAGTGCCACATAGGTTGGCCGCGACGAAAGTCCAACTCGCCGCGGCGAGATTTGTGAAATTAGGAGATGATATAAGAACACTTGTGAGAGGTTATTGGGTATTGAAACTGATGGACGGTTGAACCATAAACCCCGTATGGTAGTAGGATTTCTTTTATGCAAATTTTGTTTTGTTGTGGTGGTATGGTGATGACCCTAACATCAAGGTTCAAATTTCCTCATATTTTCGTAATGTGGTAAAATATAATAATTACAAACCTTGATCATTAATTAATAATCTTACATTTAACCATAATTACAATGATTAGAAGGTAGGGTTGTCACAGCTAAAATAACCAAATAGAGAGCTGGAGAGACCAGTGACATTTTTGTAATTTCAGGTAACTTTTAGAAAGCTCAAAAGAGGTATCTTTAAATGGAAAATTTGAGTTTTTTGACATTCTCAAAGGCCCTAAAAACCATAGGAACCCCTAGAATGGCCAAAACTCCTTCAATATATATTATAAAGTGTTAATTGACCAAAATTTTGACCAAATTGTTTAATAGGTTTTAAATCTAATTTAGGTATAACTAACGACATTTTATGAATTAGATGACCTAAATTTTATGATGGAAAAGACAGTTTTCAAAAGGGAGTTGAAATGAGTCTAAATGGAAAGAACCAAGATGAAGGACTAAATTGAAAATTTGAAAAATATTATAAGTGAGCCTTCACACCTTTAAAATCATTCCCCACTTCTGTCCAGCACCTTAACCAACTTTCCTCTGGTCCAAAATAGATTCAAGGGTAGCTCAAAGTGGCGCGCCAAGTGAGGGAGCAAGGGAAAGAGAAATAAACCTTGCAAGTGTAAGAATTCTTTATTTTTTCATGCTTCTTGCTTCACCAAACTTCTTCTCCTCTTTCTCCTCTCTCTTCTCATGGTTTTGATAACTTAATTGGTGTTGTTTTGTGGCTATTTCAATAGAAGAAAGAAAGAATTTAGGAGAACTCTTGGAAGTTTGTGAAAGCTCTCTTGAAAAGCTTGAAAACAAGGTAAACTTTGCTATGGGAAATTGCTTCTTTTTAGCTTTTATAACACCATATTTACTAAGCTCATCTCATACTATTTGTAGGCTCATTCCCATGAATTACATAACATTCTCAAAGAAAGGCCATTGAAATAATCAATTAATTTGCGTTACATCATGCATAATTTTTTTCATTTCGTGTCTCATGGGCCATATGGACTCATCCATCTCATTCTTATATTTAAATACATAAATACAACCCATAACAAGCTCAAGAAGTGGCCTAGAACTCAAGCAAAGGAAGTGGATACATAAAAACAAGGTGTGCAGCCTTAGACTAAAATTCCAGGTTTCTATCATGAATTTTGAAAAATCATAACTAATTCTAGAAAAATTGAAATCAAGCACTATACCATTCTGGAAAGCTACAGATATCTACTTTATACTAAAAATAGTTGCAAACCAAACAGGGATGTTTAGCAATTGGAAACTGATGGAACAGTAACAAAGGTTATCTGTCACTACTAGTACTATCCTCCAACTTTAAAAATTTATATCTTCTTAGTCAAATGTCTAATTAGGGTGATCTTAGTAGCCATGGAAATCTTATCATGTCTAGTTTATGTCTGTAAAATTTCATGAGTATTGGACACCATGTGGCCCTCGAATGAAATAGCACAAGAAATTGACCATATGAACAGTGTTTGCATTAGAATAGTAGAAAAATGCTAACTTTAAAAAATTAATTCCATAGAGCTCCAAATAATCTGGTCTTTAACTTTTTAAAAATCTCTAGATGGGATCTATTTGCATGCCCAATTTTATGGGTAAATTCAATCATTTGGTCAAATCTTAATATTAGGTTACAAAATGGCTGATTTTATGTCATGTAAGGGTCTCAAATGGTCCAAAATTGCTTCTAAGACAACCATGGCCACTTGAGTATATGGGAAAACACCAAAATGATCTACTAAATTTGTCTCAAAGGTGCATAAACCTAAATTTCTCAAACTCACTCATCCACCCCAAGTTATACACAAGAATGCATATGTCAAGTCTTGCCATTCCATACCTAAGTCATGTTATATCATGCATATTGCACTAAATCTCATTCATACATAATACAATTACATATTTAAATGTGCTCATAAGGTCATATAACATATACAATGAAGGATTACATCATGTGCCACTCATATAGTTACAATTTTGCATTTTCACACACTTGGTTGTCAATCTTCTTCTTTTAAACTTGGTGGCTTTCATTCCTTAGCTCACTTGGTTCACCTAGACATGTTAGATATGTGGGGAGGAAGGAATGAGATTCTAGGAATCCCAATAGCTCTTCTCCCTTTCAATCACACATAAAGAATGCAAATATATGTCTAAAAGTGCATGTATGACTATTATGGAACATGTGATCATTCAAGAAGTATTCTTAGCATTTTAAAAAGTCATACATAGCATACATAGACTTGCCAAGTAAGTGGATTAGCCTCACCCATTCTCTTCAAGAATTTTAGACTTGCCTCACCCTTTTTCTTAAAGGCCTTGAAACTAAGCCTTACTCTTAAGAGACTCTAAACTTTGTCTTAACCATTCTTAAGGGTTCTTGGCTCATCCTCACCATGGCTAGAGGGTTCTTGGCTTCACCACACTCAAGCAAACTAAAGCAAAGTCACAAAACATCATTTGAAGACATAATGTAACATCATGGTACCATGGTAATTAGATACATGCTAAAACATTTTCTCATGGCTTAAAACATACATACACACATTCAAAGACAAGATAACATCCACTCATGATGAGAGAAAGAAGAAAGAGCTACCTTTGTTACAAATGTAAACTTTTCCTCTTGGATTGGACTTCTCTTCCTCGACCACACACACATACTAAGGTGGGGCTTGTTTCTTTTGGCCTAGACATATCATATGGAAGCCAATTACACTCTTGAACCAATTTCTAGAGCTACAAATTCATTAGAAAGACTAAGTAGTTCATACGGCTCTTTTATTGTTCTATAATGCACTTAATAAAGCAACCCAAGGGAAACATGATCTTTGCTCCATTCTTTCCATTCATTTAAGGTTCTTGACTCCATTGAAGTCTCTTGGAGCCATCACACATCCATGGAGCTTAGCTAAGTGTTGCTTTTTTAAGGTATAATATGGAACCTATAATACCATCATACTATCCATGGCTTCTAAAATTTTTACAAGGCTTTCCTCTCATTCTCTTCCATCATATATGACTCAAAAACAAGTTTGGAACAAATTAAAACTACCTCTATGCTCTTGTTCAGCTCCAGATTGAGGTGATGAACACTAAAGGGGAACAAGGAGCTTGCTTTGTTTTCTTGATGGGAGATGCATGTGGGAAGCTTCTTAGAGATCTCTAGGGCTCATATAAATATTCATTTAGGCCTAGGAATTCTTGTATCAAACCATAATTTTAAGGGAACATATAAAACCCTAACTTTTCTATCTTGCAATTTCATGGTTCTTACTTTGTTCTCTTTGCATATTCTTAATTCTCACATATTAATTCCTAAGATTCATTCTTGGTTTTGTCCAAAAACACTCTCCCCTTAGCTAGCCATAGGTAGTACGAAATACACAAGAAGAGAAACAAGAAAAAAGAGGCATGGAACTTACCTTGAATTCAAACTTTTCTTGAATGTTCTTCCCTTTCCTTTGGTCTCCTCCTCAATTTCAAAATTTCTCCCTTTGGTCTAAGCTCAAAATAAACCTAAAGACTTCAATAAATTCATAGAGAAAAAGAGAAGAAAGAGGGGAAGAAGATTGGTGAAGGAGAAAGCATGGAAAACCATGAAATTCTTACACTTTTTGCTAGGTTTCTCTCCTCCTTCTTCCCTCCATCTTGTACACCATTCTTGTCTACCCTTGGTTCTGGTATAGCCTAGAAAAGTCAATCACAAGGAGTGGCGCAGAAGTGAGGATGTTTTTATAAGCCTAGGGGTTCATTTAAGTAACTTTTAAAATTTACAATTTAGTCCCTCTTCTTATTTTTGTCCATTTGGGCTCATTTCAACTCCTTTTTAAGAATCATCTTTACTATCATAAAATTTGGGTCCTTTAATTCATAAAATGGCTTTGGTTCACCCAAATTAGATTTAAAACCATTCCTAACCATTCGGTCAAAATTTTGGTCAACCGATGGTTGAAATTGCTCACTGGAGGGGTTTTAATTGTCGTGGGAGTTCCCATGGATTTTAGGGCCTCTGAGAACCTTAGAGAACTCAGTTTTTATTTAAAAATCTCTCTTATGAGTATTCTAAAAATTGCCCGAAATTATGAAAATGCCATTATGTTTCATTGCATTTTTGTTAAAGTTTGTTTAACTATTTTGTCTTCAGTTTCAAGGTACCTTTGGCCTTGAATCACCATTATTTAAGGTCTAGAATATTATTATAATTTTATTGGATCTCAAATCACTTTATTTAGGGAACTTCCTTTTGTATCCAGTGAATTTTGTACATTTACGGAGAAATTGTACGTTACGGTTTCTCACGTTTTCTCATATTTTTGAGGAGTTGGATATTACAGCTTTTCTCCTCCTTTATGTTTTGGCCAAACCTAAGGGGTATATGTAAGGGACTATTTTGATCCAAACTTGATAGGAATTAGGGTTTTCAAGCATGAGGAATCATATGGCAATTAGGATTAAAAAAGAACCTACAAGTATCAAGTTATGGCCATTAAGGTTTTTATTGCACCTAAGGATTTATGAACCTTTCTAATGGTAATTTAGATTATCTAAGAGTATATTTGAGTTCATAAAATGCCTAGGAAGCTTCATGGATGGAAAATTCCTTGAGAAATTAAAGAAAACTTCATGGGCTCCTTAAGTATGTGTATGTCTTAGCCAAGGGGAAGAACAAGTAACTAGGGAGAGTTTTCTTTAATATAGAAATGGCCTATAAATGAATAATAGACACCCAAGGAACCATTGGTTTGAATTTAGAAATTATATTTTGAAAGTTGAAAGTTTATGGTTCCTTTAGGCATAAAAAAAGCAATTTAATGTTTGGCTCCTTGAAATAAGTTTGTGATGACTCTAAATGGAGTCATATGACTTAGATTGAGTAAGAAATTAGAGCCAAGATCATGAATTATATGAGTTGCTTCTGTAATATCTGATTTTTGTAAAAATGATGAAAATGGATACGTTTTAAAAGTAAGTCCTCTGAAATGAATAGGTTAAGGTCTAAAAAAATTAGAATAATGATCTAGACATTAAGTAATAAAAATAGGAGGTCAGAGGTATGCCAAAATAGAAGTTAAAATTACCAAACGGAATTTAACAAAATAGTTACGTAATGTAATGGCATTTTTGTAATTTTAGGTAATTTTTAGAATACCCTAAGAGGGCTTTTTAAATGGAAAGTTTGAGCTTTTTGGGGTTCTTAGAGGCCTTGAAAAACTATAAGAAGTCCTGGGACAGTTAAAATCCCTCTCGTGTGTGTTTTCTAACGTCGGTTGACCTAAATTTTGATCCTTTCATTCAGAAATGTTTTAGCATAAATTGAGTGATTCCAAAAGCATTTTATAAGATTAAGAACCTAAATTTTATGATGGAAAATATGGTTCTTAAAAAGGAGCTAAAATGAACTAAAAATAAAAATGCCAAGTTTACAGGACATAAATGGAATTTTCTTAAAATAACTTTTAAACCCTCCTTATATATATGGTGCACCCCACTCTTCTCCTCATTTGGCTGGCTTTATTTCTGCCCTAAAATAGAAGTAAGACCTAGGGAGAGAAGTGCACAAGAGAAGGGAATAGAAAGAGGAAAAACAAGGCAAGAAATGTATGATTTTCATGGAATTTCTTAGTCTTCTCTTTAGTAAACTTACTCTCCTCCTTCTCCTCCTTCTTTCTATGGATTTATTGATGCATTTGGGTCTATTTTAAGGTTAGACCAAGGGAGGAAATTTCAAATTTGAGGAGAAGAATCAAAGCAAAAGGAAGAGCATCCAAGAAAGGCTAGGAAACCAAGGTAAAAGGCTAGTTTCCATGCTTCTTCTTCTTTGTTCTTGTAAGATTGTGTTTCACCCTGTGCATGGACAGGCAAGAGGAGTTGAATTTTAAATCAAACCAAGGATGAATCTTAGGAAAATAAGTGAGAAGAATAAGAATATGCAAAGGAAACAAGATGTTTAAGAGTTCATATAAGTTTCTAAGACATCAAGAGAGCCTCCTACATGCTTTTTAAAGAAGCATAGCCTAGGCCTAGGGTGGAAGAGGCACCAAGGGATAGTTTTAATTTCTTCCAAGCTTAGTTGTGTATCATATATGATGGGAGAGTATGAGAGAAAGTCTTAAAAAAAATTAGGAAGCCTAAAGAGTGAGATGGTAGCATAGGTTCCATATTGTGACTTAAAGAAGTAACATGTAGTTAGACTCCTTAAATTAATTGTGTGATGGCTCCAAGAGCCTTCAATGGAGTCAAGAACCATAAATGGATGGAAAGAATGGAGGCAAGATCATGAATTATTAGTGTTGCTTCATTAGGTGCCTTATGGAACCATAATTGAACCATATGAGCCATCTAGCTTTTCTAGTGCATGTGTAGTTTTAGAAGTTGTTCCAAGAGTGTAATTGGCTTTCATGTAATGTGTTTAGGCCAAAGAAATTAAGTCTCACATCCTTGTAACTGTGTGGCCGAGGGGGAGGAAGCATTTTCAAAGGGAAAAGTGTGTTATTGTACACCAAGGTAGCTCTCTCTTCTTTCTCTCATGCATAAGTGGGTGTTTATCTTGTCTTGAATGTGTGTGTGTATGTTTTAAGCCATGAAAAATGTTTCAACATCTATCTATATGCCATGGTACAATGATGCTTTGTTATGCACTTGAATGATGTCTTATGAACATGTTTTGGTTTGCTTGAGTATGGTGAAGCCAAAAGCCCCTTAGCTAGGGTGAGGATGAGCCAAAAGTCCCCAAGAATGGGTGAGACAAAACCAAAAGTCTCTAAAGAGTGAGACTTAGTCAAAAGTCCCTTAAGAAAATAGGTGAAGCAAATCCAAAATCCTAAAGAGAATGGGGGAGGCTACAAAATTTTCTTGGCAAGCCCATGTAAGTTTTATATGACTTCTTGAATGCAAGAAATATTCCAAGTATGATTATGCATTCCATGATATCCGTGTATGCTTTTTTAGGCTTGAATTTGCATCCTTTTATATATGATTGAAAGGGATAAGAGCTATTGGGATTCCTAGAATCTCATTCCTTCCTCCCCATTGCCTAACATATTTAGGTGGACCAAGTAAACAAAGGAATCGAAGCCACCAAGCTTGAAGAAGAAAAATTGACAAAGAAATGTGTTATTTTGCTCACATTATAACCATTTTAATGGCATATGATGTAACCTTATGGTGAATATGTTGTATAACCATTTGAATATATATAATTACATGGATACTTGATGTATATATAAGAATTGATGTCATGTGAATGATGTAGCAAGTTCTTGACATTGAATGGCAAGATAAAGCTTGTACGTTCTTGTGTATACTGTAATATCCGGTTCTTTGAATACGAGAGAAAACACAAGAAACATAACGTGCAGTTTCTCCGTAAATGCATGAAATTCACCGGATATAAAAGGAAGTCCCCCTGATAGAGTGATTTGAGGTCCAATAAAATTAGAATAATATTCTAGACCTTAAATAATGGTGATTCAAGGACAGAGGTGCCTTGAAACCGGAGCCAGAATAGCCAAACAGATTTTTACAAAAATGTAATGAAACGTAATAGCATTTTTCTAATTTTGGGCACTTTTTAGAAAACTCAAAGGAGATATTTTTAAATGGAAAAAATGAGTTTTCCAAGATTTTCAAAGGCCCTAAAAACCATAGGAACCCTTGGAATGGTTTAAACCCTTCCAGTTTACGTTTTAGAGCATCGGTCAATCCAAACTTTGACTTGTTCATTTGAGAAGGTTTTTAATTCAATTTGGATGAAACTAAAGGCATTTTATGAATTAGAGGATCTAAATTTTATAATAGAAAAGACAGTTCTCAAAAAGGAGTTAAAATGAGCCTAAACGAAGCAAACAAGCGCGTAGGGGCAAAATGGTCATTTTGAAAAATTGTAAAAGAGGCTTCTTAAGTAAGATTACACTTCATCACCTTCTCCAACCTTCCATTGCAAAAAATTGAGCAGCCATGGTGTAACATTAAGAAGGGAGAGAGAGAAGAAGTTTAAGCTTCTATTTAGGTAAGTAAACAACCCCATTTCATCCCACACCAGTTAGGAAAGTTATTCCTCTCTCTAAGAGCTCTCTAATAGTGGTTTTCTTTTCTTGAAAACTTAAAGATTCAAGTCTGGCCTAAGCCAAAAAGGAACTTTTTTCAAGAAACAAATTGGTGAAAAATAATCTATGAGAAGATAACTCTATTTTAAGGTAAGACTTTACTTGAAACACTTGCAAAATCTTATATTTCCAAGCCATTTAAGTTTCGGTCTAGAGAGAGAAAGTAAGGAAGAGAGTTTTTCTTTATGTGTTCTTGATGGAACCGAGGGTTATGGAGTGTGAGGAACAAGTATATGAAAGAAATCCAAGAAAGAACCATTGATTTGTAAGATATCTAGCCTGGGATTTCACTTGCACCTTGGTTTGTAGGAAGCTTTCTAGCCATAATTTAAAGTGTCTAAGAGTTTGTGTGAGTCCCTAAGACACCAAGAGAGCCTCCCACATGCTTCTCCCATCAAAGAAATTAAAACAACCCCTTTGGTGTCCTTAAGAAGCATAGCCTCGGCCACAGAGGGTTCATGCACCTAGGGAGTGTTTTAATTTCTTCTAAGCTTAGTTTTGCATCATATATGATGGGAGAGGATGAAAGGAAGCCTTGGAAAAAAATTTAGAAGCCATGGATAGTGAGATAGTATCATAGGTTCCATATTATGGCTTAAAGAAGCAACAACTAGCTAGACTCCTTGATTTGATTGTGTAATGACTCCAAGAGGCTTAAAAGGAGTCAAGAATCATAAATGAATGAAGAGAATGGGGCAAAGATCATGTTTTCATAGGGTTGATTCATTAGATGCATTATGGAACCATAAAAGAGCCATATGAGTTACCTAGCTTTTCTAGTGAATGTATGGCTCTAGAATTTGATTCAAGACTATAATTGGCTTCCATATGATGTGTCTAGGCGAAGAGAAACAAGTCTTGCATCATTATGAGTGTGTGGTCAAGAGAGAGAGAGCATAATTTCAAGAGAAAAAGTGTACTTGTGTGGCAAAGGTAGCTCTCTCCACCTTCTCTCATGCATGAATGTGTGCTTAACTTATCTTTGAATGTGTGTATGTGCGTTTTAAGCCATGGAAAGTATTCAAGCATGTGCATATGTATTATGGTACCATGATGTTGTAATATGTTTCAAATGATGCCTAGTATATTTGCTTGGGTTTGCTTGAGTATGGTGAAGCCAAGAATCCTTAGCCATAGTGAGGATGAGCCAAGAACCTTTAGAATTAGTAGAAACAAAGCAAAAAGTCTCCCAAGAGTGAGGTTGAGTCAAAACCTCCTAAAGAAAATAGGTGAGCAAGTCCAAAATCCAGAAGAGAATGGATGAGGCTAATCTACTTACTTGGTAAGCCTATATATGCTTTGTATGACTTGTTCAAATGCCAAGGGTACTTCTTAAATGATACATGTTATTATGCTCATGCATGCATTTTCAAAACTTGTTTTGCATTCTTTATGTGTGATTGAAAGGAAGATGAGCTATTGGGATTCTTTGAATTTTATTCCCTCCTTTCCAATGTCTTAACATGTTAGGTGAAGCAAATGAACAAGATAATGGAAGCCACCAAGTTGGGAGATGAGAAATTGACATCAAAGTGTCTAGAATTGTGTAACATCCAGTTTTTTGAAAATCCAAGAAAACATAAGGAAACGCGAGAAACGTAACATATGGTTTCTCTGTCAACGTACGAAATTTACCGGATATGAAAGGAAATCCCCCAAATAGAATAAATTGAGATATAATAAAATTAGAATAATATTCTAAACCATAAATAATGATGAATCAAGGCCAGAGGTGCCCTAAAATTGGGGTTAAAATAGATAAAAAAAAAAAGAGATCAAAAAAAGGTCCCGAAGAGCCTCCAAAGTCAAGCATGAAGGAGCCAGGGACTAAAATGCAAAGAAAATTTATATGCCAGGAAAAATGTATAAATTGCCCTAAAGTTCAGAGAACCCTAGTTTCACCCTCCATTCGTGACTTTAAGCACGAATATCAAAAAATCGAGCAAGAATCTCAGAAATCCGTGACTCACGGTTAAACTCAGTTTGATGAGACGGGTCCAATGATGCCGAGTTGTTCGAATAGCTGGGCGGGATTCAGTCTGGGATCTGGTTATCTCGATCAGTAGTCATGAGCAAAATAGAAAAAGGAAGTTCTAACAACTATAAAAATAAAAATAGCTAATGGGTTAAGAAACCCTAAAGGAGTTTTAGGGACAGAATTGCAGTAAATGAAAAGTTTATAGCACAATCATAATACAAAATGGTGAAAATTACACCTATAGACCCAGGTGTCCAATTGACAACGAAATTTGTGAGGATTGAGGTTAAGGGCCCCTAAACCATGTTTAAAGCTCAGTATGGCCAGAAAGTAGAGGAAATAATATTTGTAAATTTTAGAAAGTCTAAAGGTATGTATTGTATCGTAAAACCTTAATTGGGCATAGACATTGATGTTAGACTGCGGTAAGGCCCAATAGCTGATTATAAAGGCCCAAAAAGAGAAGAGAAGATATAATTAAGGTTTTAGAGAAGATGAAACCCAAATATGACTATAAAATGAAAGGGAGAAAAGAAAATGATTTTAGTTATGTTAAAGAATTCACCATGGTTAAGTTGAAAACTAACTATGGTTGCGTTAAAAGTAGACCATGGATAAGTTAAGGAAATTAACCATGGTTACTATCCATAACTTAAGGCCTAAGAAAAGGCATCCAAATGTGTGGCCAAGGATTTTTGAAAGAAGATATTTAGTTATGAAATTAGAAAATCAAAAGAAAAAGGAATGGAAGGCTAGGATTTGATCTTGAAAAGGTTGATCCAAGGGTCCAAATTTAGTATGACCCTTTAACTTCATCCTAATTCATCTCCTTCACCTCCATTCCACCATTTTCATGCCACACACAAGGGAGGAGGAGAGAAAAACGTGAAGAGAGAGAGGGAGGGAGAAAAAGTGGAAGATGAAGTGAAACCAAGCAAAACTACCACCATTCTTCACCAAATTTCTTCATCTTCTCCATCCTCCAACCTTTTCCTCCAAAGGGCAGCTGCATATTCATCTTTTCTTCAAGGTGAAATGTTGCTCTAAGTGGAAAGAGAAAGGATTTTAGTGTGAGAAAAGCAAAGGAAGCAAGGCTTAAGCTTAAAGAGTAAGTTTTCTCCATTCTATACTTGTAAATCACATGCTTTAAGCTAGTTTTGTTAAACCCTAGCTATGAGCTATTTTTGGACAGCATATGAATCATTAGAAATGGAGTTTATATTTTGAATATAAAGGCCTTGAAATGAAGTTTATATGTTGAACATGAAGGCCATATGAACTTAGTTATTGTTGTTATGTGTTGAAACTTTGGAAAACACAGATTGTAATTTTTGGGAAAATAGAAAGCATAGGGAGATGCTGTCCGAATTTTCCCAAAATTTTTATGGTGTTTTCTTGATGTCTTAAAGTCATGTATACCAAATTTCAAGTCCTAAACATAAAGGAAAAGGTTATGGAATTTTTTAGAACCAAAGAAACGCACTTTAAGCCTAAAACGGAGCTAGATTATGTGATGACCAAAACGTGATGTTGGGGCTGAAATTTGATGATTTTATCCATTCCAATGGATTCAAAAGGGTGTTTTTAGTTAGGAATACCTATGGAAAAGCCCCCAAAGCTTATGGGATAAAATTCCTAAATTTTGGCCAAGAAATGTATACTATTCGGCCATAGTGAATGGGACGGGAAGGAGTTGGATTTTTCCAATTCCAATGGTCCCATTAAGTTTAAAAGGGGTCATCCTATTTTATAAGTTAAGGTTTATGTGTTGATTGTAATGAATTATCATTATGATTATAGGGTTTGATGTTATTTTGGGAACTCCAAAAGCAAGTAAACCTAGTCCCAAAGATTGAGGAGCAAAGTTTGCTAAGGTAGTAGTTTTCCTCTCTCTTTCCTTAAGCTTGTATGTTTGTATAATGATGAGTGTTATGCTATATCAAGTTGTCATTTATGCTATAAGATGAGACATGTATGCTTAGATTATGCTTGACCTTGTATAAAATCTCTTGTATTACTATGTGGTATATGACACATTAATTGGCATTATGTTATATACTTATATGCTTGCTTGTGAATGAGACTGGTTTACTACTACTGAGATTTCATAATCTCACCCTAAATGTAACCCATGCTAGGTCCGAGTTCAAGCAAAGAAAGAGCAAAGAATGTGGAGCATAAATCGAGGACCTTACTTTTATGCACCACATTTTCTTATGTAATTAAATATTTTAGATTACTGCGTGCATGAGTTACATTATGATACTGTAAGGTACTCAGGTATGAAATGGAAAGCCATGTATATACCTAACCCTGAAGTAAAAAGAGTATGACTAGCGTGCATAAGATGCAAGAATGTCTGTACTTATATAAAGGCAAAATAATAATAATATTATTACCAATGAGGGGTAAAATTGTCCAATTTGTTGTAGGAGTAACTTTATATGAATTTATATGTGCTCCGTTAAGTAAGTATTTTCCTCGTGTAAAGGGCATCGAGAGCTTGAAGTAGAGCCCTGAATTAACCTCATATGATTTTTCTATAATTAAGTATGTATTTTCAAAGTTAGATAAAAAATTGGAAATGACCAAATGAATAGTGAAATTGTATGAGGAAGTTTTAAAATGAAAAATTTTTATCAGTTCAAGTTTTCGTTGACTCTTCTAAGTTTTATATGAGGTAATTGTAGTAGGAAAGGTGTTATAAAATAAGGTATGACAAATTCCCTAGTTTTGTCTCTTTTGTAGCCATACCAATGGCATATGATGTAATTATATGATGAAATTGTTGTATAATCATTTGAACATGTGTGATTACTCATATATATGATGTATGAATGAGGATTAATGCCATATGCATGATATAGAATGGTTTGGTATAGAATGGCAAAACTTGACATATGCATTCTTGTGTATATTGTAACACCACAATTAAATAATTCATCTCATTCCTTATCTAAGCTCATTTCCAAGGATTTCACAAGTTTCCAAGGAAAGAGCAATAAAAATAATGAATAAGTTTGTGCCACGTAGGGGATGAATTTTTCATTTGGTGTCCCGCGGGTCATAAAAACTTATTTAAATCATTCTCATATTTAATTACATAGATACAACTTAATTCCATCACCAAAAGTGGCCTAGAACTCGTGCAAGTGCAAGAAACACATAAAATTCCATAGTGTAGCCTCAGCCAGAATTGCATGCTTTCTATCACAAACTTTGAAAATTCATAACTAATTCTAGAAAAATCAAAATTATGCATTGTTTACCATTCTAGAAAGATACATATGTCTAATGTATGATAAAAATAATTATAGGTCATGTAACATCAAGTAGAAGATGTTTGACATTCAAAAAGTGCCCAAGGTCTTAGCTATCTGGGCTACTATAACAGGTTACTATCATAAACTTTGGAAATTCATAAATAATTCTACAAAAATACAAATCATGAAAATTTGGTCAATCTAAGAAGCTAAAAATGTTAAATTTAAGTAAAAAATATCTCCAAACCATGCCAAGACCATCTGGGAATTGAATTATGATGGAGCAATACTAGAGGTCCAGTGGCACTACTGGTATTGACAGTAAACTTCAAAAATTTATAACTCTCTGCTTAGACCTCCAAATGTGGTGATCTTAGTGGCCACAAAAATCTTATAACCTGTAGTTTATGCTATAAAATTTTACAAGCATTGGACACCATTTGACCATCGAATGACACAGAATACAAAATTGACCATATGAACAGTACATGCACCAGAACAGCAGAAAAATCCCAACTTTAAAAATTCATAATTAATTTTGTAGAGCTCCAATTTTTCTGCAATTTAGATTCCCAAAAATCTCTCAATGAGCTCTACATTTCTACCAAATTTCATAGGAAGATTCATCCATTTGGTCAATTTGTGCTATAAGGTTTCAATTTAGTCATTCTTATGGTCTCAACTAGCATCAAAGTGTCTAATTTTGCTTCCCAAGCTTGTGTGGCCACTTGAGCACGTGGGAATGCACCAAAATGACTTTATAAACTTGTTTCAAAGGTGCATAAACTCAAATTTCTCAAACTCACTCATCGACCCCATGATAAACATAAGATTACACATACTAGCTCTTGCCATTCAATACCTAAAACATGTTATCTCATACATTTGTCATCAAATTTCATTCATACATCATACATTTGAGTAATTACATATGTTCATATGATTACATAACAATTTCATCGTGGGATTACATCATATGCTATGTGTATGGCTATAAGAGAGACATAACTCAGCCATTTCATACATTTTGATGTCAATCTCCTTTTCCTTGGCTTGGTGGCTTCCATTACCTTGCTCAGTTAATTCACCTAGCATGTTAAGACATTGGAGAGGAGGGCATGAGATTTAAAGAATCCCAATAGCTCATCTCCCTTTCAATCACACATAAAGTATGTAATACAAGTCTTGAAAATGCATACATGGGCATATTAAAATGTGTGAGCATTCAAGAAACATTCTTAGCATTTAAATAAGTCACACATAGCATACATAGGCTTGCAAGTGAGTGGACTAGCCTTACCCATTCACTTATAGATTTTGGACTTGCCTCACCCATTTTCTTTAAGAGGTTTTGACTCGACCTTACTCTTAGGAGTCAACCTCACTCTTGGAAGACTCTTTACTTTGTCTTAACTAATTCTAAGGGTTTTTGGGTCATCTTCACCATGGCTAGAGGGTTATTGGCTTTTCCACACTCAAGAAAACTAAGACAAGCATATAAAATATCATTTGAATGCATAAAACATCATCATGGTACCATGGAATAAAAGCTCACGCTAAAATACTTTTTATAACTCAAAACATATATACACATATTCAAAGGCAATGTAAGCACACATTTATATATGAGAGAAGGTGGAAAGAGCTACCTTGCTTGCATTCACACACTTTTTCCTTAAGCCTTGAGTCCTTTCCTTTGACCTCACACACCCAAGGAAGTAGAGATCATTTCTCTTAGCCCAAACACATCATATGAAAGCCAATTATACTCTTGAATTAAATTCTAAGGCCATATATTCACTAGAAAAGCTAGGTGACTCATAAGGCTCTTTTATAATTCCATAATTCACATAATAAAGCAACCTTAGGAAAATATCATCTTGGCTCCATTCTCTCCATCTATTTATGATTCTTGACTCCATTTAAACCTCTTGGAGTCATCACACAATTAAATTAAGGAGCTTAGCTAGGTGTTGCTTCTTTAAGCCATAATATGAAACATATAAGGCCATTCTCACTTTTTATGGTTTCTAAACTTTTTCCAAGGATTTCTCTCATACACTTCCATCATACATGATGCAAAATAAGCTTAGAAGGAACTAAAACACTCCCTAGGTGCATGGACTGTCCTTGGCCAAAGTTATGCTTCCATAAGGCACCAATGGAGTTTCCTTACTTCCTTTGATGGGAGAATCATGTAGGAAGCTCTCTTGGTGTCTTAGGAACTCATATGAACACTTAAACATCATAAAATATGGCTAGGGTTCATGGTAGAGTTCAAGGTGCAATCAAAACCTTAGCCTCCCTATCTTGCAAATTTATGGTTTTTACTTGAATTTCTTTGCATATTCTTACTCTCCTCCCTTAAATTCATAGAATTCACCCTTAGTTCTGCCCAAAATTCAAGCCTTCTTGTAGCTACATATATGGGGCAAAATAGGGAAAAGAAGGAAGGAGTAGCTACCATAGGATAGAGATTTTACCTTATTTTTCCTTGTTTTCTTGCTTGATTGTCACTTTCCTTGCCCTCCTATCTTCAAATCCAAATTTTTCCCTCTGTTCTTCCTTCAAAACAGATCCAAAAACTTCAATAAAACCATAGGAAAGAAAGCTTAAGAGGAGAGGAACAAGTTTGGAAGAAGAAGGAGCATGAAAATCCATGAAATTCCTTACCTTTTTCTTTCTTTTTCTTCTCCTCCATGGTGCACCTAAGAGAGCTGGTGTTTTTCTAGTTTTTGGGCAGAACAAGTCGTGCAAATAAAGGGGGAGAAGAAATAATAAACTTAAAGAGTGTTCAAGAAGCTTCCACTTTCTTAAAAATTCTAATTTTGCCCTTCGTTATTGGCATTCTTGTTTCTGACTCATTTTAGCTCCTTTTTGAAAATCATCTTTTCCATTATGAAATTTAGGTTCCTAATTTAATAAAATGCCTTTTAAATCACTCAAATTGGAGCTAAAACCTTCCCAAACGAATCTGTTAACGTTCGGGTCAACAGACATTGGAAAACGTCCACCGGATGGGTTTTAATTATCCCAGGGCTTTCCATGATTTTTAGGGCCTCTGAGAATCTCAAAGATCTCAAAACTTTTATTTAGAAAGTCCTCCTATGCGAATTCCAAAATTTGCTTAAAATGACGAAAATGGCCTTATGTTTCATAAATCTTTCATCACAATTCGTTTCTTTATTCTAACTTAGTTTTTCTTTCCATCTGAGCTTGGGATTCTCATTTTTAGGAGTCTAGAATGCTTTCCAAATTTTTTGGGACCTTAACTAAGTCATTTCAGGGGACTTGCTTTTGTATCTAGTGAATTTTATTTGTTTATGAAAAAATCGTACGTTACATTTATCGCGTTTTCTCTCAATTTCAAAGAATCAAATATTACATATATTATGGGGTGGATGAGTGAGTTTGAGAAATCTGGGTTTGTGCACCTTTGAGACAAGTTTAGAATGTCATTTTGGTGCATTCTCACATGCTCAAGTGGTCATGGTTGCCTTGGAGCTCACCCTTTGTAAGACTTAAAAATGACCATTTCACAACCTAAATCAAGATCTGACCAAATGAACCAATTTGCCCATGAAATTTGGCACAAATATAGATCTTACCTATAGCTTTTTGGGAAGGTAAAGACCAGATTATTTGGAGCACTGTGGAATTAATTATGAATTTCCAAAGTTGTCCTTTTTTTGCTAAATTGATGCAGACACTGTTCATATGGTCAGAAACTTAGGTTGTGTCATTCGTGGGTCAAATGATGTCTAATGCTCATAAACTTTTACAAGCATAAACTAGACATGATAAGCTTTCCATGACCACCAAGATCACCCTAATTTGACCTCTGAGCAAAGAGATATAAATTTTTGAATTTGGAGGATAGTACTAGTAATGATAGTTGACCTCTGGTATTGTTCTATCAATTTTTCGGTGGCTACAGCCTCTGTTGTGGTCTAGATTTATTGTACCATAAAGTAGACATCTGTAGCTTTCTAAAATGGTAGTGTATTTGATTTTGATTTTTCTAAAATTAGTTATGATTTTTCAAAGTTCAAGCATAGCATTTGGAAATCCTACCCGAGGCTGCACACTATGTTTTTGAGTACATCATCCATTTGCAAGAGTTCTAGGCCACTCCTTGAGTTTGTTAAGTTATATTTGTATATTTAAATACGAGAATGAAATGGATGAGTCCATATGGCCCACGGAACACTGGATGAAAGATTTACCCATGATGTAATGCAATTTAATTGTATTTTTCTATGACTTTTTCTTGAGGAATTCATGTGCTTCATGGAAATAAACCTACATATGATATGAGCTGGGTCATAGAATCATGGTGTTACATATGCCTTGGGGTGAGAGAGTGAGTTTGTGAAATATGGGTTTATGGACCTTTGAGATATGTTTAATAGACTATTTTGGTGTTTTCCCACATACTCAAGTGGTCTTGGAAGCCTTGGAAGCAAATTTAGACCTTTTATGACCCTTAAGAAGCATAAAAAGAGTCATTTGGAACCCTATACCACAATCTAACCAAATGAACAAATTTTCTCATGGAATTTGCCATGCCTTTAGATCTCATCTAGAGATTTTTAGGAAGCTAAAGGCCAAATTATTTAAAGCTCTATGGAATTAATTATGAATTTTTAAATTTGTCAAATTTTTGCTGTTCTGGTATAGTCATTGTTCATATGGTCAATTTTTTCTCCTGTGTTATTTGAGGGCTAAATGGTGTACAATGCTTATGAAATTTTATAGGCATAAACTAGACATGATAAGCTTTCTATGGCCTTCGAGATGACCCCAATTGGATGTCTGAGTAGAGAGATATGAATTTTTGAAGTTTTGTGTCAGTACCAATAGTGCTAGTTGAGTTTATATATTGTTCCATCGATTTACAATGGCTATACATTCTTTTTTTGGTCTGGACTTATTTGTAGCATAAAATAGACATTTGTAACTTTAATGGAATATTTTGCGTGATTTCTATTTTTCTAGATTTAGTTATGATTTTTCAAAGTTGGCACTCGAAATTGGCAACAGAACCCGAGACAGCCATGTAATATTTTGTGTATATATGCTATGAGCTCGAGTTGTTGGCCACGTTTTGAGATAGTTTTGAGTTGTATATATGTATTTAAATAAGAAAATGAGATGGATGAGTTCATATGGTCCGCAGAACATGAAATGAAAATTTTATCGAAGACGAAATGTAAAATAATCTATTATTTTAATAGACTTTTTCTTACAAAATTGTGTTATCTAAGGGAGTATGCCTAGGAATGAGATGAGATGAGTTAAATGAATATGGTATTACAGCTTCATTATGTCCTTGTATGGAACCATAAGCATGCCACAAACTAGAAGTAGCTTATGTAGAGTTTATGCAAGGCTAGAGATGGTTCCATTGATGTATTTGTGTCTTGTTTGATGTGTCTATGCCAAGCAAACCAAGCCTCCCCCAAGTGTATGTGTGAGGCCAAACGAAGAGGCTAAAGGAATCAAGGAAAAGATTGTATTTCTTGAACCAAGGTAGCTCATTCTTATATGCATTTCTTTGTTGTTTGATTGTCATTGAATGCTTGTATGTGTGTTTGAATCATAAGACATGTCTATAGCTATTGGTTTGATGCTTGGTACCATTATGCTTCTTGAATTGTGTTTTGAATGTGAGATTGGTCTTGATGGGTGAGGTTGTACCAAAAGTCCTTTGGATTAGGTGAGGTAAAGCCAAAAGTCTCTAAGAATGGGTGAGATAAGGCCAAAAGTCTCAAGAATGAGTGAGGCTAAAAGTCCCTAGAAAGTGAGTGAGGCTAACCTAAAAGTCCCAAATAATAGGATGAGGCTAGACCAAAATTTCCTAGAGCTTGATTTTGATCTTAATTTGTTTATGTGATCTTGAAATATGTTTATGATTGGTTCTTGGAAGCTTTTGATGCATGCTTGTATTTTTTGACATGATAACGTGCAATATATGCTTACTTAAAAGGGTGAATGAGCTATTGGAATTCTTTGAATCTCACTCTTCCCCACTTCTCATCTAATCTTGTTTAGGTGATGCTTATGGAAGCAAGAATAGAGACCAAGGTGTGTACTTGTATTAATTTGACAATAGGATAGCTTTTGATGTAAATTGATGTCAAAGTATGTATGTATAAGTTATCTTTGAGTTGTAAACCTTTAATCATATGTAAAAGTATATGGATATGTTGTATGTAATGGATGTGGAGCCAAATGTATGAGAATTTGAGTTTTTGACATTCTTGGGCAATGTTATGCATGTGTATATGAACAAGTAGGATGGTGGATTAAAGTTCTATAATGACTTAGATCCATTATGATGTTTCTATATGCTGTGTTTGAGTTGTTGGACATGCTTAAATGGTCATGGTTCTTGTAGGAAGTCATTTTGGACCATTTGATGCTATCTTGGTACCAAATCTAACTATAATCTTGCCTTAAACCAAAACCACACCAAATGGGTGAATTTTAGTATGGTATTTGGCAGGCATATACATCTCATCTAGAGCTTTTCATAGAGCTAAAGAGCACTATTTTTAGAGCTCTAGAAATTTTATTATGATTTTCTAAAATTAGCCAAATTATGTAGAAACTGTTAGGGTACTGTTTATTTGGTCAGTTTGGTTTTTGGTGCCATTGAAGGGTCAAATGAAGTCCAATGCTCATGACATTTTACAAGAATATAGATAACATCATAATCCTTCCATAGCCATAAAGATCATCCAATTTGGAGCTTGATAGAGTGAGATGTGAGTTTTTAAAGTTGCTATTCTAGGAAAGCCATAAAAATCACCCATCTATTGTAGGATGAGAATCAAACCTAGCTACTATTCCATTGACATTTCATAGGTCAAATGATTTATTTTGATCTAAAATTTTTACATTAGTTAGATGATGTCCTAAGCTTTCTAATTTGCATGATTTGGACTTTTCTAGCTCAAGTTATGAATTTCTAAAATTTGTGATAGAATATGGAACCTATGGAAATTGAGAGTGTAATCTTAAATTTGATATGTGTGGTGTAACACCCCAAAATTAATTAAGGTGTTAATCATGGATTTAGGATAATTAAGAATAATTAATATGGGATAATTGGGCAAGTTAAATGAATAAAAATTTTAGAGAGATAAATTATTAATAGTTTGAGGTTTAATTAAGTTATAAACCCCATCTAGGCCCAAATTAAATTAATATGGATGGTTTCAAGAAGTCAAACCCATCCATAGAAAGAGTTTAAAAATGAAAAGTTTTGTGAATGGAAAACTATGAAAAAATGGCATAGCTTATTACCTAGAGTGGCTTCCTCTTCACCTTCTTCTTCCTTTCTTTTTATGTGCCCTTAGTTTTATCCCAGAATACACTAGGTCAGTTTTGAGGGGCTAGTGGCATGTGTGGCCTAATATAAGGGAGAAAGAATGGCTTTTATAACAATTTCAAAATTCCCATTATGTCCCACAATTTTAACCACTCTGTTTAGACTCATTGTAAATCTTTTTTTAGAATCATCTTTTCCATATGAAAATGTAAGTCCTATCGATTATTAAAAACATTTACTTTCAACTTCATGGGATTCAAAACCATCCTGAATTAACTGGTCAAAGTTTATGTCAACTGATAGCCTAAAATGCACATCAGAAAGGTTTTGGTCATTTTGATGATTCTTATGGTTTTTAAAACCTCTAAAAACCCTGGAGAACTCAATTTTACCATTTCAAACTTCCTCTTTTAAGTTTCTAAAAAGTTTTCCAAAATTACAGTTTTACCATTACCTTTTCAGTTAAACGATTTATAACCTCATTTCTAGATACCTAGATTATTATTCAATCCTTACTTAACTTATTTCAATTTATGATAGGGTCCTCTTTTGTTATCTCATTGGTTTTGGTTTAATTTAGGAAAACTAGATATTATAGATACCATCCAATAAAGCTAATGTGGAGGTTTATTCCCTTAGTAGAAAATCCCTACAAGTGGCCCAAATAAATGATTGAGGAAATTAAAATGTTAGAATACTTTAAAGATATCAAATACTCTATAACCATCGTACCTCATAGCCTACACCAGAGTGAACTTAGAATAGAGTTGATCAAATAACTCAAATAAGAGAAAACCATGAGCTAGACTTTGTCCCTTTAAAAACAATTAAGACATTGTGGATTTTTAGTAGCTTCTCATGGAACTGTTCTATTTCAAGGAAGGGTATACTGTTTGGAATCAAGAAGAGTTCAGAGAGAAAATTTTAGATGAGGCCTACAATAGCAAATATATCATTCACCCTAGTTCCACCAAGATATATCAAGATTTAAAAAGGATGTGTTGGTAGCCAAGAATAAAAAAGGAGATTGTACAGTATGTGGTAAAATGTCTTATGTGTTAGAAGGTGAAGATAAAACACCAAAAGCCCTCAAATTTGCTCCAACTTCTTGACATCTCTAACTAAAAATGGGACAATGTTATTGTGGACTTTGTTATGGGATTACCTAGGACCTAGACTAGAAAGGACACTATATAGGTAGTTGTTAACAGATTAACTAAGTTAGCTTATTTTCTACCCATCAAGGCTAAGTACTCCTTAGATAAACTTGCCTAATTGTATATCTAGGAGATTGTGAGATTACATGGAGTACCCTTAAGTATAGTGTCGAATAAAGATTCTAGATTTGCCTTTAGATTTTAGGGGACGTTATAAGAAGCTTTCAATGCCAAATTGCATTTTAATACAGTTTATCATCCCTAAACAGGTGGTCTATTGAAACAAATGATTCAAACCTTAGAAGACATGCTAAGATCTTATACCTTGGAACAAGGGGAGAGCTAGGATAAATGCCTATCATTAAAAGAGTCTACTAATAATAATAGTTTCCATTCTAGTATAGAAAAGGCACCTTATGAAGCAATCTATGATAAAAAGTGTAGATTATCCCTGTGTTGCTATGAAGTTAAAGAAAAAAGACTCCTAAGACTAGAATTGGTGCAAGAGACCTCTAAGTAGCTTAGGTTGGTCTATAAAAGGATGCTTTCTACTTAGAGTAAGTAAAAGAATTACTATGATAAAAGAAGAAAACCTTTAAAGCTTGAGGAGGGAATACTCATGTTTCTCAAATTCACTTCTACTATAGGCATAAGTAGATCCCTTAAGTTCATAAGGTTAAGCCATAGATATAGTAAACTTTTTCAAATCATAAAGAGGGTTAGACTTGTTGCCTATTAAATTACATTGCTACTTAAATTGTCCAATCTTCATCCTATATTCCATGTATCTCAGCTTTGAAAGTAAGTCTCTGATCCTTCACATGTCACAGAAGAAAAGTCAAGGCAGGTTAAAGAGAATTTGTTGTATCAACTAAGAATTATATAGATTGTGGACGTTGACCCAAAATAATTAAAGAATAAGATGATCTCCCTTGTCAATATGATCTGGGAAGCATTAACCTTGGAAAAGGCCACATAAGAGATGGAGGACAAAATCAAAGAGAGCTATTTCAATAAGGTAATTTTTAATCTTGTGGACAAAATTCCTAAAAAGTAAGGAGAAATGTAACATCCTTCTCCTAATTAGGAAGTATATAATAATATATAAGCAATTTAAAGTATATTAAGTAATACTAAAAAATAATTAGGAACGATGGTATGGCCAAATAGAGAAGATTTAATAAATGTTATATTTATAAAAAATAAAGAACTTTTTTAATTTTATGAAATTTAACATGAATTTTAGCAATTTTCAATAATTATTTGGAATTACTAGTAACAAAATTAGAAGAAATTATGAGATAAATACTTAAAAATTCTTTTACTAAAGATTTCCAAGATCGAAAATACCCAAAAAACATAAGAAAAATATTTAAAAATAAAAAGTTAGGGTCAAAATATAATTAATAAAAGTTTAAGGCTAAAACTTATAATTTTAGATAAGGTTGAAGTATAATTTTAGCTTGGGCAAAAAAGAAAATTTTCCCAAGAAATGAATGCTACAAAAATCACAAGCGCGAAGAGTTGAAAGTTTTAATGTACATTTTTCCATGAATGGAAATAACTTTTATACCTTGTATTAACCAAACTAATATTAGAATTTATTTATTGGTGGGATAAGTCATTAAGTCGATGAATAGAGAAGGTGCGAAGGAAAGAATGGAAAGGATATGCTCCTTGTAATACCTTAACCTCTTTATCCTCACATAGAGGTCCCATGGTCTATCCCAATCCATTTATAGCATATTAGACAACATTTACAAGGAAGCATATGTTTTCATACATGGAAAGTTGCATAATTGAAAGACCATATTCATGATTCATGGCTTTAGAGACCATGTGAACTCATTCATATCATTTCCTATCCATATCATATCCATGAAAGTCATAAAAATCATTATTTAACTCATGCATCACTGGTTTGGAAGCTATGCACTAGAAAATTGAAGTTTGCTCTCAGGTTGGCATGTCTAGCTTTCTGGTGTGAACTTTGAAAATCCATAACTAATTCTAAAAAAATTGAAAACATGAATATGATAGCTTTCTAGAAATATCTAAATGTTAGATAATGATTAAAAATAATTTCAGACCAATGAAGTGGCATTAAAGCCATAGAAATTGATCGAACAATACCAGAGGTTGATCTACATTACTGGTACTATCATGCAACTTCAAAATTTTGGTTCTTTCTCTATAGAGCTCCAAATGAGGTGATCTTAGTGGAATTGGAAATCTTATGATGAGTAGTTTATGTCTGTAAAATTTCATGAGCATTGGACTTCATTTGACCCATGTGTGACATAGAAGCATAAACTGACTATATGAACAGTGCACATATCATTTCTGTATAATTTAGCCAACTTTGAAAAATCATAATAAATTATATAGAGCTCCAAATTAAGTCATCTTTAACTCTATGAAAATATGTAGGTGAGTCCTACTTGCTGGCAAAATTTCATGAAAAAACTCACTCATTTGGTCAGACTTTAGTTCAGCACACAAAATGGTCAAATTTAAAGTCCAATTTGGTATCTCAAGGTACCAAAAAGCTTTCCTCTCATCCCATGGCCACTTGGACACATCCAAAAGCATAAATACAAATATAAAAGCATTCTAAATGATCCAACTAATCATGGAGCTCATTCTCACCTTGCCACTTGCAATTGTACACATGCATATCATAGCATATGAGTGGCAAAAACTCATGCATTCATTCATTTGGTTCCAAAATGGTTACATACATCATCTATACATACATTTAAACTTGTTCAAAGGTCTACATCATATATACAACACATGGTTACATATTTTGACATCAATATGTCAGAAAATGCCTATTTTTCCTATCCCTTTGTCAAAGTCTTGGTCTTCAAGGTTGTTGGCCTCCATTTCTTGGTCCACCTGGTTCATCTAAGCATGGTTAGACATGTGTGGAGGAAGAGTGAGACTCAAAGAATTCTAAGAGCTCTTAACCTTTTCAAACATATATAATGGATACCTATACATATCAAAGAATGCTGCATGATATTCAAGCTATCAGTGAGCATACATAAATTATTTTCCTTATCACATAAACTCATATATAGCAAACATAAGCTCTTAAGGGCATTGGTCTAGCCTTACCTAACTTTGTTAGGACTTTTAGATTTGCCTCACCCACTTTCAAGGGATTTTTTACTTAGCCTCACTCTTTTTGAGAATTTTGGCTTTGTCTTATTCATTTCTAGGGACTTTTGGCTCATTCTCATCCTTGTTAAATGACTTTTGGCATGACCAAACCCATTCAAGCCATAACACATACATAAACATATTTTAAGAAGTATAATGGTACCATAGCTTGTAAGCAATAGCTAGAAACATTTCTCATAATTCAAACATACATACAAGTACTTAAAGACAATTACACGTCCAAGTTATGCATGAAAGAAAAGTTAGAGAGCTACCTTGAAGCAAGATTCACACACTTTTCTCTTGATTATTCTTCGCTTCTCTCGGCCACACGTTTGCAACTAGGTGGAGCTTGATTCTTTTGACCTAGACATATGAAATAGGACACAATTATATCATGGAAGCAAGCTCTAGTATCACACACACTCTATGTGAAGCTACTTTCTCATATGGTTACATAATGGTTCCATACAAGACCTAATGAAGCAACTACTAGAATCCATGCTCTTGGCTCTATTTTCTCCTTTTATCTAGGTCTCTTGACTCCATTTAGGCCCCTTGGAGTCATCACAAGTTCATTCCCAAGATTCTAGATACAAGTTACTTCTTTAAGTCTCATTATAGAGCCTATACCTCTATCTCACAAACCAAGGCTTCTAAATTTTTTTCAAGGCTTCCTTTGATATTCTTCCATCATATTTAGTCCCTTTCTAGGCTTAGGAAAATTTAAAACTCTCCCTAGGTGTTCATGGTGGTCTTGGTCGAGACATACAAGCCTAAGAGTACCCATGGATTTTGCAACTTTTCTTGAAGGGAATGGCATAAGTGAGGCTTTCTAGGTGTCTCAAGAACCCATATACACTCTTAGACAATTAAAAGTATCACTAGGAAGCTTCATACATATCAAGATGCAACAAAATCCTTAGGTTTTGGGAACTTATTTTCTAATGCTTCTTTTTGGAATCCCTTTGCATATACTTGTTTCTCACCCTCAAAAACCTAAGTTTTATGCTTGGTTTAGGTCAGAATTTACTCCCTCTTAGGTGTTCTCTAGGTGGCCGAAAATCACCCATGGAAGAACAAGAAGAAGGAAGCAAGAAGAGCTATAAAGTTACCTTGATTCCTTAGCCTTTTTGTGACACCATATTTATCTAGCCTATCTCATTTCATTTTAAGCTCATTGCCTGGTCCAAGCACAATTTCTCAAGAAAATACCATTAAAATAATAGATTATTTTATGTTATGTTGCGGATAAAATTTTTATTTCATATCCTGTGGACCATATGAACTCATCCATCTCATTTTCCTATTTAACTACACACACACAACTCAAAACCATTTCAAAATGTGGCGAACAACTCGAGCTCATAACACATATACATAAAAATCACATGTTCAGCCTTAGATTGGTATGCCAAGTTACTATTATGAACTTTGAAAAATCATAACTACTTCTAGAAAAATTGAAATCAAACATACTATGCTATTTTAGAAAGCTACAAATGTCTACTTTATGCTAAAAATAATTCCAGGCCAAAATAGGAATGTCTAGCTACTAGAAATTGATGGAACAATACCTAAATGCAGCTAGCACTACTAGTACTGACATAAAAATTCAAAAATTCATATCTCTCTCCTTAGACATCTAATTGGGGTGATCTCAGTAGCCATAGAAAGCTTACCATGTCTAGTTTATGCCTATAAAAATTCATAAACATTGGACACCATTTGGCTCTCAAATGTCATAGGAGAAAAAACTAACCATATGAACAGTAACCATACCAAAATAACTAAAATTTAGCAACTTTGAAAATTCATAATTAATTCCATAAAACTCCAAATAATCTGGTCTTTAGCTTACCAAAAAGCTCTAGATGAGATCTATATGCATGCCAAATTTCATAAGGAAATTCTCATTTAGTTAGATTGTACTACAGAGTTGCAAATTGGTCTATTTATACTACTTAAAGGGTCATAAAAAGGGTCAAATTTACTTCCAAGGCTTTCATGGCCACTTGTGCACATGGGAAAGTGCCAAAATGCTATAGGCTTGTGTTTTAGAATTGAAAGGAAGTTAGGATACATACTTGCCTCTAGCAGAGTTTACCTATAATAATAGCTATCATGCAAGTATCTAGATGGCACCATATGAGGCATTGTATGGGAGGAAGTGTAGGTCTCCAGTGTGTTGGATTGAGTTAGGAGAGAGGAGCCTCATAGGCCCAAATTTAGTGGACCAAACCTCTAGACAAATAGAAACCATAAGAAAGAAACTTCTAACAGTATAGAGTAGACAAAAAAGTTATGCAGATAAAAGGAAAATGCCGTTAGAGTTTGAGGTTGGAGACCATGTCTTTGTTAAAGTGTCTCCAGTCACAGGGATAGGTAGGTCCATTAAGAGTAAGAAGCTCAGTCCAAAATACATAGGTCCATTCCAAATTCTTGATAAAGTCAGACTTGTGGCCTACAGACTAGCCCTTCCCTTAAACTTAAGCCAAATTCATAATGTTTTCTATGTATCCCAGCTCAAGAAATACCAGCCCGACCCCTCACATGTCATAGAATATGAAAATGTGCAGTTACAAGATGATCTGTCTTATATAGTATCACCAGATCGAATCGTAGATGTCAGGTTCAAGCAGTTACGAAATAAGATGATACCACTGGTAAAAGTGGTTTGGAAGGGGTTATCTCCTGAGAAAGCCACCTGGGAACTAAAGGAAGAGATGAGAAAGAGGCATCCAGAGCTATTCCCCTAAGGTATGTATTGTAAATTTCAAGGACAAAATTTTATTTAAGGGGCGTAGAAATGTACTATCCGATTTTTTGTAAAACACCGAAATGAGTCAGTTTTCAAAAGCAAGTTCCCTGAGATGAGTTATTTAAGACCAAAAAAAATTAGAATAAAATTCTAAATAATGGAAAATAAGGATTTGAGCCCTGAGTTACCCAGAAACTGGGGCCAGAGTGATTCAAAAAATTTGCCAAAAGGCCAATGGCATTTTCGTAAATAAGTGTAATTTTAGAAAAACACCTAAGAGGGCTTTTTAAATGGAAAATTTGAGTTGCCCAGGGTTCTCAGAGGTCCTAAAACCATGAGAAGCCCCGGGACCGGTGAAGCCCTTCCGGCGTACTCTTTCCCACGTCGGTTGGCCAGAACTTTGACCAGTTCGTTCGGGAAGGTTTTGGCTCCAATTTGAGTGATTCCAAAGCATTTTACTAAAATGGGAACCTAAATTTTATAATGAAAAAGATGGTTCTCAAAAAGGAGCTAAAACGAAGCCAAACCGGAAATGCCATTGTGAAGGGCGAAATTAGAAACAATTTAATAAAGGAAGCTTCTTTCTTCTTCTTTAAAGCTCACGTTCACTCTCCCTCACTTTAGACTGACTTTCTTCTACCCAGATTAGAGAGGAGAACCAAAAATTTTAGGTGCACAAGGGAGGAGGCAAAAGAAGGAGAAAAGGCCAAGAAAAAAGTATGGAATCCATGGATTTTCTTAGTTCTTCCTTAAGCAAAGTTGTTCTCCTTCTTCTGTCTTTTCCTCCTATGGTTTTCTTGACATATTTGGTGCTGTTTTGGGGGCAGAACAAAGAGGAAAAATTCGTGTTTGGAGTGAGGCAACTGAGGAAAGTGAAAAGCAACCAAGAAAGAGCAAGAAAACAAGGTAAAGCTTCCATTCTTTGGTAGCTTCTTCCTCCCCCTTCCTCTTGCACGATTTGGCCACCATGAGCCCAATTCTTAGGGGCTGTTTCCTGTCCAAATCAAGGGGGGATTAGAGGTTTTGGAGTGCAAGGATTAAGAATCTATCATTGGAAGCAAGTAAAAGCCATTTAATTTCAAGTTAGCAAAGTGTAGGATTCTTGAAGAGTTTGTAAAATCTGTTTTGATTCATGAATTTCCTAGGCTATATAAGTGTTTAATTGAGCTTCTAAGACCTCTAAGAATCCTCCCAAGTGTGTCCCCCATCAAGGAAAAATCAAGAAGCCATTAAACCCCATTAAGGCTCTATATTTCGGCCAAGCAAGGATAGCATAGCTAGGGAAAGTTTTAAATTTTTTCAAGCCCATTTTTGAGTCATATATGATGAATGAAAGTGAGGAGGGGAAGCCTTAGGAAAAATTTAGGAAGCTTAGAGAATGAGTTAGTGATTTATGTTCCATAATGTGACCTAAGGAAGCAACATGTATTTAGGCTCTTAATTTTAATTGGGTGATGACTCTAAGAGGCTTAAAAGGAGTCAAGAATCATGTATAAAAGAAAAGAATGGGGCCTAGACTTCAAAAAGTGGGTGTTGCTTCATTAGTGCCATTAGAAACCATAAGTGAATCATAAAACAAAGTTAGAGTTCTAACTAGATAGGTAGCTTTCATAATGGTTCCAAGAGTCTAATTGGTTCTTATTTTGTGTAATTAGGCCAAGGAAAACAAGCCCCACCTAGTTGAGTGTGTAGCCATGGGAGGAGATCCAATTTCAAGTGTGCTTGTGTGGCAAAGGTAGCTTTCTCTCTTTTCTCCTATGCATGAATAAATGTCTATATTGTCTTTGAATGTGTGTATGTGTATTTTAAGCTATGAATTATGTTTTGGTATGATGCCTATGTTCCATGGAACCATAGTATTGCATTATGTATTCAAATGATGCCCATAAATATTGTATTGGTTTGCTTGATTGTAGAGAGGCCAAGAACCTTCTATCTTCGGTGAGGATGAGCCAATAAACCTTAGAAGTGGTTAAGACTAAGAAAAAGTCTCCCAAAAGCAAGGCTTAGTTTAAAGCCTTTGAGAAAAAGGGTGAGGCAAGTCCAAGAACCTTAAAGAAAATGGGTGAGGCTAATCCATTCATTTGGCAAGCCTAAGTGTGTTGTGTGTGCTTTGTGTAAATGCCAAGAATGTATCTTGCACTATTTTCTATATTAATATGCCATGCATGCATCCTTAAGACTTGTATTACATTCTTTATGCATGATTGAATGGGAGATGAGCTATTGGGATTGTTTGACTCTCACTGCCTCCTCTCCAATATCCTAATATGCTAGGTGGAGCCAATGAACAAGGAAATGGGAGCCACCAAGTGGGAAGATGAAGCATTGACCATAAAGCTCTTAATTTTGTTTATGTTGTCACTAAAGGAATGGCATATGATGTAATCTTTTGATAGAATTAGTAAACAATCAATGGAACATGTATAATTACCCTAATAGATTATGTATGTATGAAACTCGATGATAAATAGAATGTATGGCAACTTTTGGGTATTGAATGGCCATTGCAAGTACATGTATCTTAACATGTGGCTTGAGGATGAAAGGTGAGATTTTATGTTTTTAGTTTCTACACCTTTAAGACAAGTATAGGGAGTCTTTTTGGGCCATTCCTACGTGCTCAAGTAGCCATAAGAACCTTATGAGCCATTTTGCACACTTTTGCACCATTAAAATACATTAAAATGACCCAAATGGCACCCTATGGCACTTTCTAAACAAATGAAGAAATTTCTCCATGAAATTTGGCAGACATCTAGAGCTCATTGAGATATTTTTGGGAAGCTAAAGTGCAGCAAAACTGGAGCTCTACAAAATTAGTTATGAATTTTCAAATGGTTCTGGTATATGCACTGTTCACACTGATAGATTAGTGTTCTGTGTCATTCAATAGGCAAATGGTGTCCAATGCTTGTGAAATTTTACAAACATAAACTAGAGGTCATAATCTTTTTGTAGCCACCAAGATCACCTCATTTGGGGGTCTGAGTAAAGAGTTATGCAATTTTGAAGTTTGCTGTCAATAGTAGTAGTGCCCCTGAGTCCAGTTACTATTCTATAAATTTCCAATAGCTAAATGTATCTGTTTCATTTTGGAATTATTTTTCACATAGATTTAACATCTTTATATTTCCATAATGACCAAATGTGTGTGATTTCAATTTTTATAGAATTACTTATAAATTTTGAAAGTTCATATCAGTAATCTGACCCAGTAGCCCAGACAACAGCGACCTCAGTGGATTTTTGGATATCAAACGTTCCTCCCTTAATGATTCATGAGCTGAAATTATTTTTACCATGGGGTAGACATCAAGAGATTTTTAGAATAGTAAAGTTTGTTGGATTTTGATTTTGTGGATTTAATTATGAATTTCCAAAGTTGTGACAGAAAAACTGAAAATCTGGCCGAAAATATATATAAGTATTTTATGCTCCCCCTTGGTTTCCACGAGATGTAGGCCACTTTTGATAATGCAAATGAGTTTTATTCATATAATTAAATATATGAATGTGATGTATGAGCTCACACGGTCCACGTGACACCGAATGAAATTTTTATACACAATGCAACGCAAAGAAATGTATTATTTTTAATCCATTTTCCTTACTCCTTCATGGAATTGATGATGTAAAGCATGAGAATGTTATGAAATAAGCTAGAATATATGGTGTTACACCTCTGGTCTCTTAATTTCATTACTTAAGGTCTAGATCATTATTTTAATTTTTTTGAACCTTAATCAATTCATTTCAGAGGACTTACTTTTAAAACGTATCTATTTCCATTGTTTTTATGAAAACCGATCATTACACTTTTCAAGAGCTCTCTCCTTTGCTATAGTCTTCTCCTTGAATTTATAACTCCCTCCCTCTAAACAAGACTCAAAACAATCCCAAATCATACACCAAAACCATAGAAAGAAAGAGAAGAAGGAGGAGAATAAGTTTAATGAAGGAAGGAGCAAGAAAATTCATGGTTTTTCTTACCTTTTCCCAAGCTTTTTTTCTCCCTTTTTCCCCTCCTCTTATGCACCCTTCTTGATTGAGTTTCCCTCTATTTTGGGCAGCAGCTAGGTTGGCTAAAGTGAGAAGAAGAGTGGGACACCACCTATATATAGTAAGGGTTCCATAAGAAGCTTTTCAAAATGCTAATTTTATCCTTCATCCTTGGTTTCTTCCCTCAAGGCTCATTTTAACTCCTTTTTGAGAACTGTCTTTTCCATCATAAAATTTAGGTCATCTAACCCATAAATTGCCATTGGAATTACTCGAATTAGATCTAAAACCTTCCCGAACAAAAGGGTCAAAGTTTGGGTCAATCAACGTTCTAAAATATAAATTAGAGGGGTTTGAACCATTCTAGGGGTTTTTATAGTTTTTACGGCCTCTGAGAACCTTAGAAGACTCAATTTTTCTATTTAAAGATTTCTTCTTTGAGTTTTCTAAAAAGTGCCCAAAATTAAAAAAAATGCCACTACCTTTTGTCAGATTTTATTTAGCCACTCTAGCTCCTGTTTATGGGCATCTTAAGCCTTGGATTTTCATTTTCTATTATTTAGAATTTTATTCTAATTTGATTAGGCCTCAAATCATTCATTTTAGAGGACTCTCTTTTATATCAGATCCATTTTCATGCTTTTTACAAAAATCGGGTGTTACACTCCTAACTTCATAAACCATTCTTACACCCTATTTATTTCATCCATTTTGTTCTCTCCATTCTTTAATCAAAACCAAGAGAAAAGTGAGAGAGTCGCAAGTGAAAAGAATGAGTGACGGGTCATGTTACGCAACCCTCAAAATAAAACTAGGTTGAAAAATATATAACCAGTGGTGCAACCTAGGTCATCTCCCTTGGAAATGGAGTTTAATGCTTAATTGGGTTTTCTAAGTGTTAAAGAATCCTAAAAGTTGTCTAAATTAAGGGAGTTTTTTTTATCTAATTAAACTATCTAAAATGAAATTGAAAGAAAATTCCTAAACTCTACCTAATTGCATGAGTTATGATTGAATGATGGACTTGTGACTAGCTTTGGATTCGTCCCTTGGTATCCACTATCCTTATCCTAATCCAATTATAATTAATTCTAGTCTAAGAGTCCCTATTTGTGTCCGATATAAATTATCTTGAGTTACCACGCAAGAATCAAGGGATTAACAATTTAATATTAAATTGAAACCTCAATCCCATATCAAATCGCTAACTCTTGTTATTAGGATCAATGAACACTTAAATTGAATGATTAGTTAATTAATTAGCCTCTAAATTAATACCTTAAGATATTTAATTAACTAACTAAATTCCAAAGATTCCTCAAATCAAACAATAAAGCTCATAATTTCACTCATGTATTTTATCGAACACCTTGATGGTATACATGGAAAATTAAAGGAAAATGCAAAATTCAGTGCTTAATTCATGCAATTAATAAATCAATATCTCTCCTAATCAATGTCTAACTAGCCACTAATTACAATTACACAAATTCCCAATCAAATACAACTTAACCAAGCATGTATAAGAAAAAGAAAAAGTGTAGGAAATTAAGAAAATCTCAGCCAAAATTCTGTGTTCTTCTCTATAGATTCAAGCTTTTCTAAGGACTTCTTCCAAGCTAACCACAAGTTAAGAGTTAATTCTTCATTGGATGGATGGATGGAAGTGAGAAAATTAGAGGAAATGGCATGGAGAGGATGAAGGGGATGGATGCTGGATATGCATTATGTGTATTGAATGTATTTTTTTTTTGATAAAATGATTCTCCTACCTTTTCCCAAATGTAATAATCCACTCACGTGTTTCATTAAATCATTCACGTGCTCTCTTCATTCCTTCTCATTGCCAATTACATGCATGTGTGTATAAGTGTGGGCCCCATTTGGTATTGTATCAGAATGGATGATCATTCTTATTTCCTTGTGCTTTCAAGCTTCCCACATGATTTAGCTCTTTACATGTTCTATCCGTGTGTATTTTCCAGCTCTTTTTCCCATCATGCTCTTCATTTCTCAACTTGTTCTACTCCTTGCTCAAGTCCTTCATTCCACTTCTTCGCTTGCTTCTCTTCATGCATGTTTTTGCTGGACGTTACTGCGTGAGTGAATGATGTAAAGCTTCTTCTTATTTTTGTTGCAACCCTAACAATCACATCAGCTCATCGCGTTCTTTTTCCCAGTCAGCACATTCATCTCCAGCTCACACTTCTTCTCTTCCAAACCCCAAGAGTGCTCTGTTTCTCTTTTTTTTCTCATCCCACATTTTTCCTCTTGCTTGAACCCGTGTGTTTCTTACATCGTGCAGCTATTGGCCATAGCTTGTTCTTTGTTTCTACATGTGTAGCTTCTTTATATGTGTTTTCTCCACATCAGCTGTGTGTGCATGACTCCTTCTTCCTAGCTAGACTTGTGCTTCCTCTCCACGTCAACGCCAAGTTCTGCCTCTGTATGCTTCTTCTTATCTCAACACATAGCTTTTGCATGTTGTCCACGTGAACATGCTTTGTATCTTAGCTTCATGCAGCTCCTTAGCTAGAACTCGTGACTAGCTTTTTCTCAAATCCCTCATTCCGTGTGACTTCTTCTCATCCCATGTACACTTCTTTTAATTATGTGGAGTGCGTGAGAATTGTGGAATGAGTTGCAACAATGCCAACATGTTGGAAAAACAAAGAACCCATGCATGCTACCTTTTCTCCAAACCAACCTCCTGTTCAAGCTCCAATTAATTGCTAATTGAAAAATCTACACACAAAAATAAGAAAAATTAAGTAGGAAAAATTCACAAAATTATTTAAAAGAAAATTATGCAATAAAATTCAAGAATTTTGTAAATAAATTCCTTGAGTGCATAAATGGCTATTAAAATAAAATCTTATCTAATTAAACCCCTAAAGCCATATTCACTCATCAAAATGCCTAAGTTTAGAAGGATTAATATGTCTAAAATTGGCATTTATCAATGAGTAGAAAGAAAGGGAGAGAAAGAAGTTACAATAGAGGAAGAAGAAGCTCAAAGTGTAACACCATACATCTAGGACTCAATTCATACAATTCTCATGCCTCATCTTATGTTTGTTCTATGGAAACAATATAGTGGCATAGGGAGTTATGAATAAAAATGTATTTCTCTATAGGTAAAATTTTTCTTTCGGAGTCCCGTAGGCCATATGAAAGCATCTATCACTTTCTTATACTTAAACACATGAATATAACTCATTTCCATCATCAAATTTGGCCTACAACTCGTGGAAAGCAAAGGAGCATATGAAATCCGTGTTTGCATTTTCGGCCAGGATTTCCTCTTTTCTGTCACAAACTTTGGAAAATTATAACTAAATATAGAAAAATAAAAAACATGAAATCTTGGTCATTCTGGAAAGCTTGGGACGTCTACTTCATGATAAAAATATGTACAAGTCATAACATCCCACATACAAAGTGTTTGACATGTGAAATAGTCTAGAGGTCGACTGGGTCCTGATGCTGTCACAATTTACTGATATGAACTTCAAAAATGTCCAATTAATTCTACAAAACTCTAATATGTGCAAATGATACCAATCTGACAATCTGTGGATGTCAACTAGAGAGAAAAAATATCCCCAGATCAGTTCGTGAAGCCCAGACTTTGGAATTCAATAGAACAGTACTTCTGGTCGGGCAAGGTTACTGATATTGGACAGAAAATTCAAAAATTTATATCTCACTCTCTAGACATCCAAATGAGGTGGTTTCATTTGACATGAGTCACTGTGATTATCTAGTTTCTCTGTACAAAATTTTGTGGCAATTGGACATCATTTGAATTTCGAGTGACAGAAAACAATTTCGGACCAAATGAATAGTGCAGCAAACCAGAAACATAAATTTTGTCAATTTTGAGAAATCATCAAATATTCTGTAGACCTCCAAAAATTTTGATCTTTAGCTTTCCAGAAAGCTCTCAATGAGAGCTAATTGCATGCCAGATTTTAGACCAAGACTAACTCATTTGGCCAAAAAGTGATATAAGGTTCCATATTGGTCAATTTTGGCTCTATATGAGGTACCAAAATTGCCAAATGGCCTTCCCTTGGTTGTGGCACCTTTTGGGCAAGTCCAAAAGTACATTTGATGAGCTGCCCAAATAGTCTCAAATCTCATGCATCTCATTTTGGCCATTCAACCCACACTTATGCATACATTCATCAAAATCCCATATTGCATACCTTGGCCTTCCATACTCAAAATAAGTGTTATAGGTCATATATCATTTTCATACATCTAAACATCACATAATAGTATATTTACACATGTTTTATGGTTCATGGTACATATATAATATCATATACATTATGAACTATCATTATGGTCCCAAAATGGCTAAAATAACACATAGGCTTGTCAATCCTTGCTCTTCATGGTTGTTGGTTCCCTTCACCCATAATTACTTAGTCCACCTAGCATGTTAGATCATTAGAGAGGAGGGGATGAGATTCAAAGAATCCCAATAGCTCATCTCCCATTCAATCACACATAATATGTGCAAAGCAAGCTTTACAAATGCATGCATGGAGGAAATAAAAGCCATGGATATTTTAAAGCAAATTTGGCATGTAAACAACTCATACAAATCATTCAAGAGCTCACCAAGTGTTTGGAATGGCCTCACACTTCTCCTCATGGATTTTGGACTTACCTCACCCATTCATGAGCATTTTGGACTCAACCATACTCTTGGGAGCCCACTTTTCTTTTGGGAGACTCTTTGCTTTGTCTCAACCAAGCTCAAGGGTTCTTGGCTCATTCTCACCCAAGGGAAGAGTTCTTGGCCTCTCCACACTCAAGCAAACTCATACAAACATCATAGATTCATTTAAGACATAACATGGCATCAAGGATCATGACATGTAAAGGCATGCTAGCATACTTTTCAAAGCTTGAAAATACACATACACACATTCCAAAACAAGCTAGACACACATTCATGCATGAGAGAAGGAGGAGAGAGCTACCTTGTATACAAGCACACACTTTTTCCTTAGCTTTCAAGCCTCCTCTTTTGGCCACACACCCATAATTTGGTGAAGATGGTTTCTCTTGGCCTAGATACAATTTATGGGAGCCAATTAGATTCATGAAATAAACTTTAAGGTCATATAACTTGCTTAGATACTAGATTGCTCTATAGGCTCTATTATGGTCCATAAATGCACCTAATGAAGCAACACTCCTCAAACAATTTCTAGCCTCCATTCTTTCCTCTCAAATATGATTCTTGACTCCTTTTAAGCCTCTTGGAGTCATCACACAATTAAAACAAAGAGCCTAACATCATGTTGCTTCTTTAGGTCATAATATGGAACCTAAGGCACCAAATCACTTTCTATGAGTTCTAAATTTTTTCCAAGGCCTCCCCTCATTTTCATTCATCAAATATGACTCAAGAATGGCCTTAGAAAAATTTAAAACTCTCCCTAGCTAAGAGAACCCATCTAGGCTGAGGCTATGAAGCATATTGGGTTCCATAGAGCTTTCTTTGTTTTCTCAAGGGAAGAAGCATATGGGGAGCCTCTTAGGGATCTTGGGAGTCATTTAAACTCTTACTTAGGCCTAGGAATCATCATACAAAATCAGATTTTACAAAGTGCAATTGAAACCCTAGATCTTGCGTCTTGAAATCTAATGGTTTTTTGATAATTCCCTTTGCATATTATTAATCTCCACACCCTTTTTCCTTAGATTCATGCTTGGTTCTGCCTAAAAATCATCTCCTCCTAGGGTTTTCTCAAGTGGGGCGAAATGGTGGAGAAAGGCACCAAAAATGACAACCATAGGAAGAGAAATTACCTTGTTTTCTTGCTTTTTCTCACTTGAATCTTGTGTTCTTTGAGCTCCTCTCTTCAAATCCTAATTTTCCCCTCAATTTCTCCCTTAAAACAGATTTATAGACTTCATGATAATCATATGAAACAAAGGAGAATAGAGGAGAAGAGATTTGGAAGAGAAAGAGCATGAAAAACTACTCATTTCTATACCTTAAGCCTTTGATTTCTCCTCCTCTTTGCCTTCCTCTTATGCACCACTCTCCCTAGGGTTTTCCTCTGGTTTTGGGCAGAACTTGGTCATGCATAATGAGGGGAGAAGAAGGGCTCATCATATATATAGGTGGGAGGAAGTTACACTTTGCAAAATTTCCCATTTTGCCCTTTGTTCTTGGCATTTTCGTTTCTCCTTCGTTTTAGCTCCTTTTTGAGAACCGTCTTTTCCATTATAAAATTTAGGTTCCCAATTTAGTAAAATGCCTTTGGAATCACTCAAATTGGAGCTAAAACCTTCCTGAACAGATTCAACAAAGTTCGGACACACCGACGTTGGAAAACGTCCACCGGAGGGGATTTAACAGTCCTGGGGCTTCCCATGATTTTTAGGGCCTCTGAGAACCCCAAAGAACTCAAAACTTTCATTTAAAAAGCCCTCCTGTGTGAATTCCAAAAATTGCTCAAAATTACGAAAATGCCATTACGTTTCGTAGGCTTTTCGAGAGAAATTGTTTCTTCATTCTAGCTCCGTTTTTCTTTCTGTCTGAGCCTGGGATTCTCATATTTAAGAGTCTAGAATGGTTCCCAAATTTTTTAGAGATACTGTACATTACGTTTCTCACGTTTCCTCTGGTTTTCAAGGAACTGGATGTTACACGAAGGGAAGAGCAAAGTAAAAAAGCATAATTCAAATCAAGAACTTGAGGTAAGACTCTTGTGTTACTAAGGATCTAGGCTTGCTCTTCTCCATCTTCATCCTTATCATCTTCTCTCTCTAAAAGCTTGATGCCCATCAATGGTGAAAATTGATACATGCTATTTTATAGTTGCTTCATGCTTTGTATAATGCCTTAGCTAAGTTTAAATGCTTGTTGTAACCCTTTTACTTTTTTATATTTTAATTATGTTATGAATAGTAGAAAATAAGATTTTTTTCTATAACTTGTAACACAATAGTAAAGAGATATCACATACATAAAGCCATATTTGACACTTTACTATTATATTTAGTTTGTAATGTTACACCAGGTGGATATAGGTCACTTATCATATAGTTCATATAAACTAGCCCTAAAGTCAAAACATTATTTAGACATGGAACTAACATTTACATAAATACATAAATTAAAAAAGGCTCCATGAAGATAGTTTTGCTACTAAATTACTACATATATTCCCACATAGTTATCTTAAGTTGGAAGGGTTGAAGGAGGAGATGTCTACTAAACATCATCAAAAGCAGTCATTTTCTCCAACTTCATATTTACCATAATATGGACTCAAAACATAACAAGTATATCAACATAAATCCATTCAATTTCAATCACATATCTTGTCACTGGCATTTTTGCTATCTAAACATATTACTCAAAAAGGTGAGAATTCATAAGTTCTTAATAAGACACGATAAAATTTTGAAAACAAATAGTGGCCTAGCTACCGTATGTGTAAAAAATATTTTTCAAAGTCATGCCTTGTCTATCTAACAACATCATTACAAGCAAAATATTCAAATAATTTAGGCATCAATTCACTAGCACATATATGTGTAAGATAACCTATTTTATAGGATAATCATAGAATAATATCTTACACAAGTTATATAACTCATTATGACACAATGATCTGCATAAATTATACGGCTCAACACAATAATCTACAACTCATGTAATGATAAGGTCATTAGATAAATCTTTTTTAAGGAACTATAGTTAGTCACACCTAAAATGGTGATCAATAAAGAAAAGTTTAATGGAGAATGTACTAAGCATCCCATCCTACTTGATATAAACTTAGGTTTTAAAATACAAAAGCGTCATATTAGATATCCCATAATACGTAATAAAAAACCTAGGTTTTCAACATTTTTAAGACTAAATATCGACCTTCCATATCCTTGCAAATCATGAAATTTGTTAGCATAATCAATATATATTCCATATCCTTCAATATATATGTGCAAATAAATAAAATCTACAAGGGACTCTCTTTCCCTTAGGAGCATCCTGTGAATATAATAATGATAACAAGGAACTTTAACCCTTAGTTACACACTAACTTATGCCATATCATAATATTCTTTCATCTTTACCAATACCTAGATTCTTGCCATGAAGTAAAAGCCTTCTACATATTAAATTCTTAGAGTTGTAGACCACAACAATTAGTCACAAATAAAGCGTGCAAATTATAATACAAGTCGAGATTTAGCTAATAAATTGCTCATAACATGGTTATCCATATGTAAGATCCATTAAGAATACACATATTTAGTAAATTAGATATATATATAATATGAATTAGTATTTCAAAAGTTTCAAAAGAATTTACAAACCACTTCCGCATAACATAATAATCATAAAATATCAATCAAACATGATACATATTAAAATCAACATACACTCATGATGATTGAGGAAAATACTACTACTTATCCTAATTCAATTTTAGCAAATTTTACATTAATCTTTATAGCCAAATTATACATTTTTAGGGCCTCTATAATGCTTAGATTTAAAGGGGAATACATAAGCAAATATAAGACTATGGTTGGGGTGAGTCTCTCTAAGATTCAAGGTTGAAAATCCTAAATTTCAACCATTTTAGCTCCCAACATAGCATATTCATGACTTGGCCTTCAAGAACATAGCTTAGCCATGCCAAGCTTTAAAAGGTGGCCAAATTTGCTCTTTAGACATAGGTCATGTTAGGTAGCATGGCCCCTTTATGTCTAATGTAACGACCCTAATTCTTAATTATCATAATTAGGCTTAATATCATGATTATTAGTCACAAATCAGGGTCTAAAGTCATTATGATTAATTAAAAACAGGAGAAAGTGGAGAAAATTTGAACCTTGATATCATTAGGGTCATTAGCTAAAAAATCACAACTAATTAAGTCCACAAGTGATCATAACTATCATGTAAGACTTTAGATTCATCTTGCTACTAATTTTAACTCACAAAAACTTCATATAAAGACTCCCAAGTCATTGCACAACATTAACATAGTGAAATTCAAGGTTTCTAAGTCAAAAATAAGAGTTTGGGGACCTTCACTGCGACTTAGACCTTTCCCACCACGGCTAAATTGGTTACTAGATATTAGAAACTAAGTTTTGCATCTTGTGCCAAAGCCTTAGATTTTTCGGTTGTGGCAAAGTTACTCTTTGGTTCAACCTCTCACGTTCTCATAGATCTTGTCGCGGCTATAGCCGCGACAAGTTGAACTTTCATCATGGTGAACCTGTGTGGCGCCACGGCAAAAAGACAGTTTGGAACCTACTATACCAAATTTGTCGATTCACACTGCAGTGGGCTATACTTGGGCTATAGTAAAACTAGCTACTAGGACACTTCACCCGATTCCCTCGACTTGCATCGTTGTGGAACATGGTACATTGGCGAGGTTGCTCTCTATTACCTTCCCTAGGCAACATTTTCATTTTGCACCATGACAAGACACCTCATGCCGTAGTGCTCCTCACCTCTACTTGATACCTGGCCGCAGCTTAGCCTATTTTGGCCGTGGTGTGACCCGCTTCTACACCATTTATCCTTAAGTTTCGTCTCTTACACTCTCACTCTCCATCTAGTAACACTCTAAGGCAACTCTACCTTAATTTGTGAGGCTTTAATAGCTTTCATCTACCTAGTTTACCTAACATACCAATGATCACCAATTCAAGACTTTGGGGTTGAATCCTACTCATCAAACTTTCATGCATCAGTAAATTCATGAAGTATTGATAGCAATAAGGTCCATAAGCAACTAATATCATCATTCATAGAGATATAAAAGTATGCTCTCAAAAGTCAAGTCATACATTCATACTAAAGAGGTCCCATATCAAATATAAATAAATATATACATCATATACCAGATTTGTATAAGGCCTAACTGCCTATTAGATACATCATAGGTTAACAAAATACCAAAATACCTACACTTGGTAATATGATTACATGATGATGATACTATACAAGAAGAAATACAAAATTTAGCATATACTCTACTCAGGTCAGTCCAAGTGTAGCCTTCCCCACATATGATTGGAGCTCATGGATTTTCATCCACTTGCTTTCCCTTATCCTTATTTAAAGAGTCTTCACTTGAAAGTATTATCCCATGAAACGGGGTGAGATACAAATCTCAATAACCAATGGCAAATTACATTTATATATTCCAATTTAATTGACATATGTGTATGAAACTAAATTAACATCAGAAAGATATATCATTCATATCAGCAAATGAAACAAATGGGCTATTAGTGATTACTATCACATACTAGCAATCACATATCCACATGTTAAAGGCCAATAACTGATAGAGGCCCGTCCATGGCACCTACTCCCTAATGAGCACAACCAAGGCTCAATGCATTTGGGGTCTGACCATAACTTGATGCCTGATCAAAGCACATGCTTAGGTGACACACCATAGCTCTACCATGGACTCACAAGGTTTAATCACAATATGACAAATAGCCAACTAATTCATTTAGTATTCAAAATCATACATGTGCAGCAAATATAAAATTAAAATAGACATATGCATGGAATTTAATATGAACCCCGATTACCTCACTTGTAGATAATTCTTTAAAAGCCAACAAAATACTACTTCAGCCTATAGACATAAAACCAAACCATTACTATCCCTAATCATCATTTATATCAACAAACATATTATGCAAGGAGTTAAACTACAAAGGACTACTTAGAAAACACTTAACAAACTTCTACAAGAACCAAATTCGGATTTGATTGTTCCCACACCAGGAACTTCAGAATATCAGCTCAAACTCTAGGAAAATTCATACAAAATTAATATCCATATTACAAATCAACTATAGGGGTCTTAAACTAGTAGAAAATGTATCAAAATGAGGAGTTTATACTTACCCAATATCTCTCCTACCCTTAACCTCACAAAATGCTCTAAGAAAACACCAAACAACATATTTCAAATTTGGGGTATTATGAAAATGCTCCAAATGGAAAACTAATCAAGCCAAATTGAAGAGGAAAAGGAGAGGGTCAAGTTATATAACACTTACCTTGGCTAATTTTGGCTCTAAAAGTGATGGATTTATTGCTAAGAACCCTAGCCTCTCTTCGAACCTCCTAAAATTGCTTTTTGTGTTTCTTGTGTGTCTTGTTTCTGTAGAATTAGTGGAAGGGGCTGAATATGTTTAGGGTTAGGAGAGGTTTGGGCTAACTTAAAGGTCCAAATTCTAAGTGGGTTTTAGATTTATGCTTGTTGGACCAAATTTCATGAGTTAGGCTACATAATTTTGATTGGATTAGGCCAAGTTCTAAGAGTCAATCTAATTTGGGTATGTACTTAAAATCATTGGGCCTCCATTAGTTTTTATCCATAACCTTCTTAAATTAATTATAGGCCTCAATTAAGTTCCAACCCAATTGAATTTTAAGCCTACATTAATTATTTATTTCTCCATAAACTTCTATTTACATAACTCGCCCAATTATTCTATAATAATTATTCTTAATTAGTCCAAATCCACGATTAACACCTTAAATAAATTTTGGGGTGTTACATCCAAGACCCCTATAACATGAAAACTATTTTTCAACCTCCTTTCAATGGTTTCATTTAACCAAAAACCTTTGCAAATCTTCAAAAAAATATATAAGCTACTAAAATACATAACCAAATAACACACCTAATGATTTTTTCTTCACAAAAACCTTAAATTTTCTTATTCAAAATCTTTCCCTTATTCAGGGTGTACAGATTAAAAAAAAAAAGGCAAATGACTTTCAATGATTCTCCATGCCCTTTTCAACATTTTAACACCCCAACAAGAATTAAACAATCATAAGCATGGATGTTTTAATATTTAGAACATTTTTTAAGAGCTAGCATGTTAACCTTATAGCATGATGAAAAATGGAAGAAATGAGATGGTAAGGAGTCGGATGAAGAAGATGATGATGAAGAAGGTAAAGGAAAGATGAAATATGCATATTCTTAATAAGACAAAGGATATATCTTACTAATGGGTTGAGGTCTTCTTCTCCTTCTTTTCTTGTTATTCCTCCTTCCACATTTTTGGTCTTTTGAGTTACAAAGGAAAATTTTTAGAAAGGGGTTGGAATGGAATGATGAAGTGGCAAAGTTTTGGAATATATTATAGGTATGGTGAATCCTAAAGGAAGAAGGTCAGCATTTAGAGAAGTGAAGACAATTCTCTCTCTCTTCCCCCTGACACATCATCTGAAAGAGAAGAAAAAGACATAGATATTTTTCATATTACTTTATGTTGTCCAATGCACGATATCTACATATAATTAAGTTTTAGGAAAAGAAGCAGTTATGAAAGTTGTTCGTATAACTAGAATGATCGTTTTAAGCCAATCCAATCATTCCTAGCTTATCAAATTGCATTTAAATAAAATTAAAATTTTTAACCTAAAAAGTTGTATTTTGGTCTGGTTAAAATCATACTTTGGCCTTAGTGAAAATTATGATTTTGAACCCTAAACTTTTGACTATTTGTAACTTAACCCCCAAATTTTATCTAAATATTTTTATTTTGTCAAATATTTTTCTTACGTTTTTAGGGTTTCAATGGCTTTGAAATTCCTTAAAATTTCATCTTCTAAGTATTTATTTCTTGATTACTAGGCATTTACTAAATTACTTTTAATTTTAAATAAATCTTAAAAATTCATAAAAATTTTAATTAAATATCTGATGACTTCATAAAATTCTAATCTCTTTTCCAAAAATGCCTAAGTTTCCAAATACACTTACAAACCTTATTTCCTTGATTTAAGGGTTCTTAATTCACTAAATTTAATTTAATTAGCTTAATTAAAATAACAAAAATTATATTTTAAAAAATGATGTTACACTCGTTATATGTTTGGCATGTTCTATAGCTCTATCTTCTCTTCATATATTCATATACCTCTAACTTTCTTTCTTTAATGGGTACTTATGGTGATGTTTTAAAACTCTATGGTTGGTCTTGTTTTATGGCTTGGGAGAGATTTTTGCTGAGATTAAAAGCTTGCAGTTTTGTTGAACTCTTCAAAAGCCTTATTCCATTCACTTTCTCTACCTTCACTCTTTAAAAGCTTGTGTTTTGGACCATCTAAATTGGTTTTGAAGGTTGTTTTATGATCCTAGGATACTTAGAAATTGAGTACAATGATAATTTGGAATAGCTATATTCAAAAATGGAGTTTTGACATAAAAAATAGTGAGCTTTGTGTTCAAGGCATAGTGAGGTTGTGTGGTGTAGCACAGCCAATGTCCAATAAGCTTTTCTCCCATAGGTAGTGCCCAACATGGCTAGACTATGTTCATGTGTCCCAACAAAGCCAGGCTATGTTAGACAATATTTTGTCCAAAACTTAGGTTTCTACATGGGATTTTACTTCTTACACGAAATGAGATGTTAAGGGTGTTTTACTTGCTTCTATTGGAACCTTAAAGGCATAAGGGATATGTCTAACATGAGTCACACACACACACACACACACACAAAGGTATTAAAACAAAAAGTGATACAAAGTGTGCTTGGACATATGAGACTTAGACTTTGATTCATGAAACTTGAACTCTTATATGTGACTACATTGTGGATATATGGGACTTGAACTTTGATTTATAGGACTTGAACTATTATTAAGTGATTTGACCATGGACATATGGAACTTGAACTTGACATGTATGATACCATCAATGTAAGTACTGATGACTATGACATGATTGACTTGGATATCCTAGAATTGTGACCATGGAAGGCCCTAATGTCAAACTACTCTTTATAAAGCTAGACTAGATAGTTATCACTTATTTACAATACCACGTAGTCGAATTCATAAGTACAAGTGCTAAGTTTTACAAAATTATGAGCCAATTTAAACTTTTGATTATTACTTTCTGCTTAAAGATTAGATTACTAAGGGAATTCCAAAGCCTACGAGCTAGCTAGAAAGAAGCCTCCTTAAATCTCTAATTGAACTAGATAGCTCGAAAAGCTCTAAACTAAATACTTTTATTTCGACTCACTTTTAATACTTAACGAATATTAAAGAGCTAAGAAACTCACTTACCTTATTTATAGCCTAGAATAACCGTCTAAATCTTGACTTAACTAACCACACTCACTAAAATAAAATGTGCAACACCTACTAAAATAGCCACTAGTGAAACAAAAAGAATTAAAACATTCTACTAAGCATGTCAAGAAATTTACTAAATTACAAGCTTATTTAATCAAATGCCCATAGTCACTAACACCTACTATACTGACAAAATTAAAGCCAAACTCCTATGATCACTAAGAGCATTTTCACTACAGGAACACATTCATAACCCACTTGCTTTAAAGAATCCCATCCAGTCCTATATAAGCCAAAAAAAATAAGGGAAGGTTATGATAGCTACAAAAAGAATAAGGGGAGAAAACTTAGGCAAAAGTATAGTTAGAGCCTTTTAAAACCTCAAAACTTCCATCCACAAGTTTCATATAATTTATAATATGTTATATATACATGTAGGTCCCTAAAATGTATGAAAACATTAAAACAGCCCTTGACAATTTTAACCAACTATGATAGCATATACACCATGAAAGACCAAAATTTAACATTACCAAACACCCTTAAATTTTCTACAAACTTCATCCTACTTTTCCACACTCCATCACATACATAAACCAACATTTAAAATGCCTAAAATCATGACAAACTACCTTAGACAGCCACCAACACTTTGTGACAACAAGTGGAGAATTGTGATAGTAAAATTCTATTCAAAGTGAGCAACACATCACCCAAAACCACCACATAACCACCTAAAATGCCTAGGACCACTTTTATCCAACTTTAGCCATTACATACCATATGTTTCAAGCAAAACTTCCTTAAGAAAGTGATGAAAACGAAAATGGGGATACACAACAAAGGCATAAAAACCATAAACAAACTAGTAACTAGAATGCACTAGATAATTCCAAAATCAAGCCTTTGCTCTCTTGGAAATACTTAAAACTCACTATGAACACTCCTAAATCTTATGTATCAACTCCATAGCACCTAAAGTGGTCTTTAACTCCCTAAATTTTCCTAAAACTAGCATAGAACCAAGAAGCACACTCAATGACAGCAAAAGGCCATAAACTAGAAAAATGTGCAACATTAAGTGTCATATGCAATGGCAACTCCAATTGACACCAAACAACTTGGAGCAAGTTTAAAATAGCTAAAGAAATTCATCTAAGTCCTCAAATCTCACATTTGGGCCCTAAATCAAATTTTGGCATCTCAACCCCTGAGTTAAATGCTTTTTTTGCTCATAATAACCTAATTATTAGGTTTTGCATACCTAAATGTTGCTTACACATCCTAAACTCTAAACCTTATCTATCATTTTTCTTCCAATAAAAAAGTTTTCTCAAAGGATAAAATCACAATTTCCCTATCAAATGGCCATTTAGCTACACCATCTTAAAAATAAACACACTATTGGGTGATAAGGGAGACAACTTGTGTTTACAAGATCTCACCTTGCCTAACCAATCCAAAACACAAACCAAGAGTCATGAACAAACTTAATAAATAGTCAAAACCCAAAGAATAACAAGCTAAGATATATGAAAGATGCATAGCAGCCATGACGACCTTAAATTTAGACATTTCATCACAAACTTGCATAAATACAAGGCTAGCTTCTTGCTTCACATACAATCATTCAAAATACTATTTTTCATCATTGAAAATAAGGTTTCCATGGTACAAATCCAAGTACATTGATATAACATATCACAAAAATTACTATATATGCCATAATTTCTCCATGCTTGCAACCTAAAAGGTATCATATTGGCTAAAGTTAAACATATGGAACACATATAAACACCAACATATCCATATATACATAAAAAATAATATGTACAACCTCCCAAATTTTGATTATGAAGTAATGGAAAAAAAGTTCTCTGAACTCGAATTGATTTAATTCAAGGTTATGGAAATCAAGGTAGAACTCAAAACTATTAGTTTTAAGTTACTGCATCATATGGGATGCCACTTGAACTCAAAACCATTGGTTCTGAGTTTCTATGGCACATGATATAAACTCGAAACCAATAGTTATGAGTTTTGTATTGGTTGGAACTTATAATGGTTCTAAGTTTAGATAGCAAGCTAGTGTATAAAAGGCTAGCTATAGGTTAGTTGATGAGATTGGTCACGTAAAAAAGATGGAAAGAAAAAGCAAATCCATATGGCATGTAGTGATTGTCTAGAGGAGACTTCCACAAAATATGATTGGTTGATAAAGAAAAAAAAAGATAATACTAAAATATAAAATGACCAATATGCCATGACATTTTGCTTATAAACATTCTACTTTCTTCATAAAAATGACCAATATTTTGCTTCATCAGTCACACAATTCATGTAATAACCCTAACTACTAATTACATTAATTAATTATAATTAAGCACTTAATCACTTATACTTAAAGTCAAACATCATTAATAATTTATTAAAGGATGAAAATACAGAGAAATTTGAACCTTTTTAAAGGTTCCAAGTCACCATTTAGAGGAACAAGAAAATTTATATGTGAGGTTAAATGAATTCTCATATTAAACTTCTATTTCATCCCTAACTAATTTTTAGAGGCATGAAACTCATATTGTGACAACCCTACCTTCTAATCATTGTAATTATGGTTAAATATTCGATTAATAATTTATTTATCAAGGTTTGAGTGGTTACAATTTATCACATTGTGAAAATATGAGGAAAATTTGAACCTTGATGTTAGGGTCATCACCATACCACCTCAACAAAACAAAATTTGCATAAAAGAAATTCTACTACCATAAGGGGTTGATGATTCAACCGTCTATCAGTTTTAATACCCAATAACCACCCACAAGTGTTCCTATATCATCTCTTACCATTACCGTTGAAGAAATTAGGGTTTCTAGGCTAAAAGGAGTAGGTTGGGGACTTGCGCCACGGCCCATACCTTCCTCGCTGCGGCCAAGTTACTCTTTGGAATCATTAGACAACTTTCACAAATCTCGCTGCAGCGATAGCCGCGGCGAGTTGGACCTTCGCTACGGCCAGCCTACATGGCGCCACGGCAGAAATGCTTCCTGGATCTCCCATTCTCCACTCTCACGATTCTTGCCTCAACGCAATATATTTGAGCCGCGGCAAGTTTTGCTTTTGTCTAACCCTTATTTTATTTCCTCGACTCACGCCACGACAAGACATAATGCGCTGCGGCGAGTTTTGGTTCTGTTACCCTCCTGGGCAATTTTTCCCACTTCGCGCCGCGACGAGATTTATCAGCCCGCGGTGCTCCTCGCCACTGTCACTCCCTGGGCCAATTTTCTTCCCTTACGCCGCGGCAGAATTAGTTATGTCGCAGCGCCCTTCGACTCTGTCTCTCATTTGGCCGCGACGAAGCCTTCTTAGCTGCGGCGAGACTCCCTCCTATGACTACATTACCCAAATTTCGCCTCCTACACTCCAAATCTCATCTTAGAAACACTCCAGGTCCACCTTTCCTCATTTTATGTGATCCTAATGGTGTTTATCTACCCTATTTACCCATCAATCCATCTATTACCATTGCAAAACTTAAATGCTACTTCCTACTTAGCTAACTAGCTCATATCAGCAAATTCATGAATATATGACAACAAAACACATGCATTAACAGCAATTAACATCTTATGCACATTCTATAGAGATTCTATACAACAATAGCTTATGTCCACAACCGAAGCATCATATGACTACAATTCCCATGTGGTAATCCATATCACAATTTCAACAAAACTACATATATAATGCTATAAGTTCATACATTAGTATTCAACTATAATGAGACTTAAATCCTTAACGGTTACATTTCAATCGAACAAAATATGAATGCCTACACTTGGCAACATGAATACATGATGATGCTATGTAAACTAATAACAAAATTGCATCTCTACTAAATAAGCCAGCCTAAGTGTAGCCTTCTCCCATATGTTAGAGCTCATGGATTTTCATCCACTTGCTTCCCTTGATCCTTACTCGAAGAACCTTCACCTGAAATGTTAATCCCATGAAACGGGGTGAGATATAAATCTCAGTAACCAAGGCAATTCTATCAGATATCTAGTTTAATTAGCATATATGTATGAATCAAAATCAACATCAGAATCATATCCATTATATCAGCAAATGAAATAATTAGCTATCATGATTACTATCCCATACTAGCAATCATATTATCACATGTTAAAGGCCATGAACACCGGGAGAGGCCCGTCCACGGCACCTACTCCCTATTGAGCACAACCGGGGCTCTGTGCATCTGGGTTTGATCATAACCCGGTGCTCGATCAAAGCACATGCACGGGTGGCAGCCGCACCACAGTTCCACCATGGACTCACAAGGTCCAATCACAATTCAATAGATGGCCAACCAATTTATTCAATATTTCAAATCATTCATATACAGTAACATATGAAATTAAATCAAATATATACATGGAATTGATATAAACCCGGTTACCTCACTTGTAGACAAATTTGCAATAGCCGTCACAAATCCCAAATTCGGATTAGAGTGTCCTTCACCAGAAAACTCAATATTCCACCCAAAATCCTAAGCAAATTCGTACAGAATTAATACCCATTTTATAAGTCAGCTATAGGGGTCTCAAATTAACAAATGAAGCATCAAAATGGAGGGTTTAAACTCACCCAAGGTCAGCCCTAACCTCAACCTACGAATTTCACCAAGAAAATCCCCAAATACCCACATTTCAGATTTTGTGTAGGATGAAAAATGCTCCAAATGAAAAACTAATCAAGCCAAATTAAAGAGAAAGATGAGGGGATTAAGTTGTATAACTATTACCTTGGCTGAATCTTGCTCTAAATGTGAGAAAATGCAGAATTTTTGCCCCCAACCTTAGCTTCCTTCTCAACCTCCGAATTTTCTCTTTATGTTTTGTGTTTCAGCAAGTGTGAGGAAGAGGCTGATGTATTAGGGTTTTAGTTGGGTCAAAAATGGGTCATGGGTTGCTCCAAGGTCCATCTCCATTTGGGCTTTAGATTTTAAGTTGTTGGACCAGTTTTAAAGTGTTGGGCTGCAGAATTTTTACTGGGCCAGTTTTATGCATTGGGTTGCTGAAGTTTAATTAAGTTTGGGCCAAGTTTAAAGAGCTCAAGAATGTAGGTTTGCACAAGGGTTATTGAGCCACTTAGAAGAGTCTATACAAGGTTGGATTTTGGGCCTCTATCACACTAAATTGGGTTGGGTCTGCACCTAACCCATTGGGCCTCCATTAGCCTCTTCTCATGATCTATTAATTTAAGCCTAGGTAGTATTTCTATCCCAATTAAATCTCAATCATATTAATAAATTTACCTTTCTAAAATCTCCATTTACTTAACTTGCCTAATTATCCCATATTAATTATTCCTAATTAATCTAATCCGTGATTAACACCTTAATTAATTATGGGGTGTTACACATATACATTGGTTTATAAGACTATATATATCATTATAATAGAGAAAACCAAGATTTATAAGCTAAAATAGGGGGTTTGAAGACCTAGGTCATGACTTAGGGAAGTTTAGCCATGACCAAGCTGGCTTCTAGAACACTGGAACTAAAATTTTAGACTTATGTCGTGGCCTAAAAGACCCATGCCATGACTTAACTCGCTACTAGAACTAAAGATGTAAAAATTTTATTCCTTGACATGATTAAAGCTCCCCACACTACAGTGAGTTTGCCTACTGTAACTCTACTAAGAAAAATTCATGATCCTCCCCACAGCTCAAAACCTCTGCGCCCTGGCAAGATGTGCTTCTGGAACACTGTTCCCATTATTCATGATTCTCACCATACTGAAACCCTTTCTTGCAATGGTGACATTGCAATTGCGAATGCTCCTCCTCTTTTTTTCTAGAGTTGCGTTATGGCTAAGAAACCTATGTAACATTCAGTTTTCGTAAAAACGATAAAAATGAATGCATTTCAAAAGTAAGTCCCTTAAAATGAATTGGTTAAGATCCATAAAAATTAAAATAATGATCTAGACCCTAAGTAATGAAAATAGGGAGGCTAGAGGTGCTCTGAAACAAAAGCTAAAATAACCAGATGGAATTTAACGAAATTGTTACATAACGTAATGGTATTTTTGTAATTTTAGGCAATTTTAGAACATTCATAAGAGGGCTTTTTAAATGGAAAATTTGAGCTCTCTGAGGTTCTTAGAGGCTCTGAAAATCATAGGAAGCCCCGGGGCAATTAAAACCCCTTAAGTGTGCATTTTTTCACGTGATTGACCCAAATTTTAACCCTTTTGTTGGGAAGGTTTTTAGCTCTAATTTGAGTGATTCCAAAGGCATTTTATAAGATTGAAAATTTAAATTTTATGATAAAAAAGACGGTTTTCAAAATGAGATAAACCAAACTAAAAACAAAAATGCCAAAAAAGGGACATAACAAGAATTTTTATTGAACAAATCCTTATTTCTTCCTCTTATATTTGGACGCCCCACCTTTCTCCTCCCTAAAACGACTTCACTTCCACTAAAAATAGAGAGGGAGACCTAAAGAGAAAGATGCATAAGGGAGGAAGAAAAAGGAGAAGAAAAACTAAGTGAAAGTTATGGAAATTCATGAATTTTCTTCGCCTTCTCTTTAGTAAACTTCTCCTCCTCCTTCTCCTCTTCCTTTCCATGGAGTTATTGAAGCTTTTGGTTTTTTTTTGAGCTTAGACCAGAGGGGAGGAGTTCTGAGTTGGAGGAAGAGAGCCAAAGGGAAAGGAAAAGCTCTTGAGAAAGGCTTGAATTCAAGGTAAAACCATTAGCCTCCATGCTTCTTCCTTCTTGTTCATGTATGGGTGAGTTTCAACCTTCATAGGAGTAGATATGAGGGAGTTGTTTTTGGGTAGAAGCAAGAGTGACTCATATGAATTTGAGTGTAGGAAGAAAGAATATACAAAGGAAACAAAGAATAGAACCATGAAATTGTAAAATAGAAAAGCTAGGGTTTTGAGAACATAACTTAAATTCTGATTTTATGCAAAAGTTCCCAAGCCTAAGCGAATGTTTATATGAGCTCCTAAGACCCCTAGGAAGCTTCTTACATGCATCTCCCATCAAGAAAATAAAATAATTCCATGGGTGCTCATTGAAGGCCATGTCTCAGCCTAAGACAGAACCAATACTTAGGGATGATTTTAAATTCTTCCAAGCTTTATTTTGTATCATATATGATGGGAGAGTATGAGAGGAAACCTTGGAAAAATTTTAAAAGTTATGGATAATAAGATAGGGGTATAGGTTCCATATTGTAACTTAACGAAGCAACATATAGCTAGACTCCTCAAATTGATTGTGTGATGGCTCTAAGAGGTCTAAATGGAGTCAAGAGTCATAGATTAAAGGAGAGAAATGAAGCCAAGATCATGTTTTTTCAAGGTTACTTCATTGGGTGCATTATGGAACCATAATTGAACCTTAGAAGCAATCTAGCTTTCTAAGTGCATGTGTAGCCTTTAGAAGTTGTTCCAAGAGCATAACTAGATCCCATTTAACGTGGTTAGACCAAAGGAATCAAGTCTCACATCCTTGTGAGTGTTTGGCCGAGGGAGAGGAAGATTTTCCATGGAAGAAAGTGTGCTTTTGCAATCAAGGGTAACTCTTTCTTCTTTCTCTCATATATGATTAGGTGTTTTTCTTTCTTTAAATGTGTGTGTGTATGTTTAAGCCATGAAAGATGTTTCTAGCATATATCTATATGCCATGGTACCATAGTAGCAAAAATGGACCATTTTGGACCCTTTAAAAAGCCCAAATGTGGCATTGTGGAACCCTACATCAAGATCTGACCAAATGAATAGATTTCCTCATGAAATTCGGTATGCATATAGATCTCATCTAGATATTTTTGGGAAGCTAAGACCAAATTATTTGGAGCTCTATGGAATTAATTATGAATTTTTAAAGTTGACAAATTTTTGCTATTATGATAGGGTTATTATTTATATGGTCAATTTCTTCTTTTGGGTCATTCGAGGGCCAAAGGGTGTCTAATGCTCATGAAGTTTTATAGACATAAACTAGACATGATAATCTTTTTATGGCCATTAAGATCACCCAATTGGATGTCTGAGCAGAGAGATATGAATTTTTGAAGTTCAGAGTCAGTACTAGTAATATATCAATACCTTTTTATCAATTTCTAGTGGCTAAACATTCTTGTTTTAGTCTGGACTTATTTTTAACATAAAGCTAACATTTGTAGCTTTCCAGAATAGTATAATGTGCATGATTTTGAGTTTTCTAGATTTAGTTATGATTTGTCAAAGTTGGCACCAAAAATCTAGCAGTAGAACCCAAGACAACCTTGTATTATTTTATGTATGTATGCTATAAGCTTGAGTTTTTGGCAACATTTTAAGATGGGTTTAAGTTGTATGTATGTATTTAAATAGGAGAATGAGATGGACAGGTTCATATATTCCATGGGACACGAAATGAAATTTTTATCTGCTACGCAACGCAGAAATATTCTATTATTTTAATGGTGTTTTCTTGAGAAGTTGTGTAATCTAAGGGAATATCATTAGACATGAGATGAGATAAGCTAAATAGATATGGTGTTACAACCTATGCCACAGTGCGATTTAATTTTGTTACCCCCAAGATGTGATTTGGTCACAACTTAAGTAGTTTTAACTATGACTCAACTCCTCTATGGTCTTAAACTCTTTGCTACTTGTTCCTACTCACTCGTAACTCCCTCCAATCAATGTCAAGGGTCCTCCTAAGGTGAAAATACATGTTATATTCCTCTTATACCTAACAATTTACTAACTTCCATGATTTAGGGACCTAAGTTAAAGCTATAGTAACTAAACCTTAAATTATATCAGCAAATTTCCCAATGATAGCAAGAAGAAATGTGGAGCCTCAAATGGCTACCTTAAAATGTGCTATTCCCTATCAACTAACCTCAAACCACTTTAGAAAAGTTTTGATGGACCAAAGTAATGTATTCCTACCCTTAAACCTTCAAGAAATGACAAATGCAAAATATGTCTATAACACTTCCCAAATCCATATATTAGACCTACCTGACAGTAAGAAATCACATGCAATAGCATCATGGTCAATCCTGCCAAAGTCATAATAATCATACCCATTAGATCAACAAGGCAACTCTATACATACATATAAGTTCAGAAGTATCGAATTAGATGCAATTACATTAAGATCTATAAGAATAAGTGTTTACACTTCAAAGGTCCTAGATTAACTGAAATCAAATCTTTAGTCAACACCCATTACAAAAATTAGTTAATCATTCATTTCAAACATTAAAGCTACCTAAGAATCACTTACCCAGCCTTCAATGAACTCCCAAAATTCAGATTTGAGACTTCTAACCTAGAAATCACAATGTCCCTCTCCAAACCCTTGATATGTTCGTTCATTAATAAAGCCCAACATATAAATCAATCTTTGGAGCAAATTTCTAGCATAAAATGTAACATCTGGTTCTCTAAAAACGAGAGAAAACATGAGAAACGTAATGTATGGTTTCTTCGTCAATGAATGAAACTCACTAAATACAAAAGAAAGTCTCCCAAAATGATGTAGTTAAGGTCCCAAAAAATTTAGGAAGAATTTTAGACTCCTAAAAATGAGAATTCCAGGCTCAAACAGAAAAAAAAAACGAAGCTAGAATGAAAAAATAATTTTTTACGAAAAACTTACGAAACATAATGGTATTTTCGTAATTTTGAGAAAATTTTGGAATTTACATAGGAAGGCTTTCTAAATGAAAGTTTTGAGTTCTTCGGGGTTCTCAGAAACCCTAAAAACCATGGGAAGCCCCAGGACAGTTAAATCTCCTCCGGTGGACGTTTTCCAATGTCGGTATACCTGAACTTTGATAGATTCGTTCGGGAAGGTTTTAGCTCTAATTTGAGTGATTCCAAAGGCATTTTACTAAAGTGGGAACCTAAATTTTATAATAGAAAAGACGGTTCTCAAAAAGGAGCTAAAACAAAGGAGAAACAAAAATGCCAAGAACAAAGGGCAAAATGAGAATTTTTGAAAAGTGTTTCTTCCTCCCCCTATAAATAGGTGGCGCCTAACTCTCACACTCACATAGCTTTAGATTGTTCTGCCCAAAATCAAAAGAAAAACTCTAGGAGAGTGGCACACCAAGGGAAGAAGAAGAGGAGAAGAAATTCAAGTTTTAAGGTATGGTTTCTTGGTAATTTTTCATGCTTTCTTCCATCCAAACCTCCTTTTCTCCATTCTCCTTTGTTTCATTTAATTAAAATGAAGTTTACAAATCTGTTTTAAGGGAGAAACTTAGGGGAGATTTCGGATATGAAGAGTGGAGCTTGGAGAAAGCAAGATTCAAATGAGAAAAAGCAAGAAAACAAGGTAATTTCTCCTCCCATGGTTGCTACATTTGGTTCCCCTCCTCCTCCATTTTGCCTAACATAAGAAACCCTAGGAGAATTTGATTTTGAGGCAGAACCAAGGGTGAATCTAAGGAAAAAGGGTGTGGAGATTAAAAATATGCAAAGAGAATTAACAAAAAGTCATTATATTTGAAGATGCAATTTCTAGGGTTTTAATTGCACCTTGTAAAATTTGACTTTGTACAATGATTTCTATGCTTAAATAAGAGTTTAATTGAGTTCCTAAGATCCCTAGGAGGCTCCCCACATGCATCTCCCCTTGAGAAAATAAAGCAAAATCCATGAAGGCCATTAAGCTTCATGGTCTCAGCCTAAGGAGGTTAGGGTAGCTAGGGAGAGTTTTAAATTTTTCTAAGCCCATTTTTGAGTCATATATGATGAATAAATATGAGAGGAAACCTTGAGAAAAATATAGGAAGCTTAAAGAATGAGTTGGTGCTTTATGTTCCATAATATGAACTAAAGAAGAAACATGTAGTTAGGCTCTTTGTTTTAATGGTGTGATGACTCCAAAAGGCTTCAAAGGAGTCAATAATCATATTTGAAAGGAAAGAATGGAGCCTAGAATTTATTTGAGGGGTGTTGCTTTATTAGGTGCAATTATGGAACCATAATAAGGTTATAAGTCAAGCTAGTGTCTAAGCAAGTTGTGTGGCCTTAGAATTGATTCCATGAACCTAATTGGCTTTCATAAATTACGTTTAGGCCAAGAGAAATCATCCCCACACTTTTGTGTGTGTGTGGCCAAAAAAGGGAGTTTGGATTCAAGAGAAAAGTGTGTAATTGTATCTAAAGTAGCTCTCTCCCCTTCTCTCATGCATGATTGCTTGCTTTACTTGTTTTTGAATGTGTGTATGTGTATTTTTAAGCCATAAAAAGTTCTCTAGCATGACTTTGATTCCATGGTGCCATGATGTTACGATATGTTTTCATTTGATATTTTATGATGTGTGCTTGGGTTTGCTTGAGTATGGTGAGACCAAGAACTTTAGTTATGGTGAGGATGAGCCAAGAACCCTTAAGATTGGTTAAGACAAAGTAAAGAATCTCCCAAAAATGAGATGGACTCCTAAGAGCATGGTTGAGTCCACAAATCTCTTAAAGAATAGGTGAGGCAAGTCCAATATCCACAAGAAATTAGGTTAGGCCAATCCACTTGCTTGGCAAACCTTTGTATGCTATGTATGACTTTCTTAAGTGATGAAAATTTCTCTTGAATGTTTGCACATATCAACATGACCATACATGTATTTATGAGACTTGTTTGCATTCATTATGTATGATTGAATGGGAGATGAGTTATTGGGATTCTTTGAATCTCATCCCCTCCTCTCCAATGTTCTAACATGCTAAGTGGACCAAGCAAACAAGATAATGGAAGTCAACCACCTTGAAGATGAGAGTATAACATCTAAGAACATGAATCTTGCTACTTTAAGGTCATACAATTGGCAAATGATGTAATTAATGGATGTATTTGTATTATGATGTTATGAACATATGTAATTATGATAATATGTCATGTATAAATAGGAGAATGGGTTACATGACCATTAGATTGTGATTTAAACATGTTTTGGCAAATGAGCTCCATGGATGACATTATAGAATTGTGCATAAGTGTGAGTGAAATGGTTAAAATGAGATACATGAGGTTTTGGACCATTTGGGCAGCTCATACAAGTCCTATTTATGCTTTTAGACTTGCCCAAGAGGTGTCAAACCCCAAGAAAAACTATTTGGACATTTGGCATCTTATATGGAGCCAAAATTGACCATAATGGAACCCTATATTACTTTTTGCCCAAATGGGATCTTCTTGATCTGAGATTTGGCATGAAATTAGAACATATTGATAGATTTTTGAGAAGCTAAAGAACAGAATTTTCGGAGGTCTAGAGAATATTTGATGAATTTTCAAAGTTGAAACATTTTCTGGTTTTGGTCAGGTCATTGTTCATACTGGTTTGAAAATGAAATCTATCATACAGGGCTCAAATGATGTCCAATTGCTATAAACTTTTATATAGAGAAACTAGACATTCCCAGTGACTTGTGCCATTGATAAGCACCTCATTTGGATGTCTAGAGAGAGAGATATGAATTTTCCAAGAATCTGTCCAGTATTAGGAACTCCAGCCGACCTCAATTATTGTTTGATTGAGTTTTGAGGTCTAGATGTGCCTGAACCGGTCTAAAGTTATTTCTTTCCTCTAGCTAACATCTACAAATTTCTAGATTGGTATCATTTGTATGGATTGGATTTTTTTGAAATTAATTGGATATTTTTGAAGTTTGCTACAAAATTTTGTGATAGCACTAGTGAATAGCTTGACCTCTAAACTTTTTTGAATGTCAAACGCCTTCTGTGATGGATGTTATAGTTTGTACATATTTTTAGCATATAGTACACATGTGTAGCTTTCCAGAATGGCTAAGAATGCATGATTTTAATTTTTCTAGAATTAGTTATGATTTTTCAAAGTTTGTGATAGAAATATGAAAAATCTGGCCGAAAATATATGTATGTATTTCATGCTTCCTTTTGAGTTCCACAAGATGTAAGCCACCTTTAATTATGCAAATGAGTTGTATCTATGTAATTAAATATGAGAATGTGATACATGGTATTGCTTGACTTCTTTGAATATTTGGATTACTTGGATGCCATTCATATGTTTTCATATTGTAGAGTGGTACCATCAAAATCACATCCTATGCCATCAAAATCACATCCTATGCCAATTTGGTTGCAACAACTAATCCCTTAACTAGTCAGATTGGATGCCCTTCATATTTTATAGGATCGAGGAAGAACCTAAACCAACTAGATAGTAGAGGATAACATTTTCATCTAACAATGGTATAGATGGCAAGATTCTAGAGTATAGTTCCCTATTACTGAGAAACCCTTTGATCCCACATCCAAGTATATGCAATGGTACTGGTGATATACTCGATGATGGATTTAGCCATTTAATGCTGCGACTGGCTATATGGTAAATTTTTTAAACAATTGTCACATTTGTTATCTGTCTTTTCTTGATATATATATATTATGCTTACATTCAAAATTACATTTCTTTTTATTTAAACTAATCTAGCAATTGGACTTCAGAGGATGCACTTGGAAGACCATCTACCTTCAAATTTCTGTGAGATTATAAGTCGAGGCTTTAGAAATATATTACTGGTTCTTAGTGAATAACAATTCTCACTATTTTCTGAGCCTGCTGAACTGGCACCAAATCTACCTGGGTAAAAGATGTTAGGGCTACTTGTTAACCTAGTAGTTTATTGTTAAAGGAGAGAGATAGTAAAATGAAGAGTTGGTGTAGCAAGACATTGACATTAGTATAGCTGGTCCATCTTCATATATTCTAACACTAATGCATCAAGATATTAGCATGGTCAATCTATCTTCTTCTATTTTAGCTTGTCAATTTGGCGACTTTAGAGGAATCAATCCTTCATATTACATGTTGTCATCACCTAAGTCTCATTTTAGAACACCCCAGCAGTTGCTTAACACTTTAAGATCATTCACAAAGCTTATTTTCGATACATCCTCGTTTAGTGCTACATAAGTCGTGGCTCCTTTAAGTTTAGAGGATTGTCACAACTAGGATTTGTGATGTCACATAAGTTGATTTCTTTAGCTGATTTCCTTTGCTTAAATTTAAATTCTTTACCTTCAATATTGAAGTAACAACAACCAAAAGAAGTGAGACAATAGCAACTACAATGTGAAAAGAGAAGACCTTGTTGTAGTACCAAAAGTCATTTATTATAGTTTTTTTCTTAATATTGATGTAATTTATTGCCAAATATTTTAAAAAAATTTTGTTTGTTATTGTAAATCATTTTATTTATTTTTTCTTATATTAAATCAATTTGATATTAAATTAATTGTTTAAATTCATGCAAAATTTACCAAAAGAAAATATATTGCCTTGAATTTAAATTAAATCAATCTAATTCAAGTAAATAAAAAAAATTCAGTTGAATTCAAATTAAATCAATTCAAATTTGTCAAAAGTATTGCCTTTCAAGGCAATACTTGTTGCCTTTTTTTTGTGGGTAATAAAATTTCCTTTATATTATGTTTGCCTCATGCAACCTACAACTTCCTAGACTCTTCCCCATAAACCTACTAAGGTTTTAGGCTCTTCTCGGGTCTCCTACTAGATCTTTCTCTTTAAATGGTAGATTTGATTGCATACAAAAGTTATGTAAGTGCATCATACATCTCATATCACCAAGGAACTCACCTTAAGCATTCTCATCATACATTTCTCATAACTGTAGTGAGGCATGGCATTCTCACTAAACATAACCTTCCACAAAAAAAAATGGTGCAATGAAGCATGGCCTTCTCAGTAATTTCATCTCATAAACATCTCATAGGCAACAAGAAACTCATAAACGAGCATTTCATATAATAGTTCAAAGGAAATACATTAAAAAAGGTAAGCAATTACTTGGATAGCAATCTAAATGGTTTATTGACTACTTTCTAATAAGGCAAGGCCTAACTATATTGATATCTAAATTAACATATATTCAATTGCCAAGAGCAAAATGATTTTACCTAACAATTCACAAAAAAATGATTTTAAGAGCTATAAAGGGCATCATTTTACCTAACAATTGAATCCTTCCACCTTCTTCGAAATTCCACACTTCCAAGTGAGTTTCTCCTTCAATTGATCCTTAATCATCCATGGCTAGAGTAGAACCATCATCAAATCAATACCATTTTTTTAATATACATTTAACAATGCTATTAAAAAATTTGAATACAAATGATACACTCTTATTCCATAACCCTAATTTTCCTATATTAACAAGCAAGCTCCAAGTCTTGTAATTCACTTCTTGATTCTCTTTTTCTTAATTCAACACCTATTATCACTTAATAAATTAATTTCAACAAGATTAACATAGAACTTATTTCCCTTCATCTCTGTAGTCTCAACTAAACGAAAAGAAAATGCTACCATGCTATCCAACATTATATTTAGGCAAATTTAGAAAACTATAGCTCAATTATAATTTATGTGTTGCTTCCTCTTCCTCCCTTAGCTGAACCAAGATTCTTAAAGCTCCAAATTATTCTTCAAGCTACAACTAGCTTTATTAACTAATAAAGGATGAATCAAACTTGAAAGAACCACATGAAATAGCTTAAATAAACCACCATTTACTTCAAATGACTTCCTCCCTTCATCTCCCTCAATTTTCATGAATTCCTCTCTACTTTATCATCCCTTCAGCCTAAAATCATCACCAAATTAGAAATCAAAACCATTAATATCAAAAGCACAAGGTAAGGAAGCATTTTTGCAAAGCTTACCATAGGAAATTTCCACCTTTTCCCTTCCATGTAGTGGCTTCTCTCCATAGCTCCAAGGTTGAAGTTTGGATGGGCATAATTTTATTTTGCTACATAAGACTCAGTTTGGTGAGTGTAAGATAAGGCTAAATGGAAAGTGTTTGAGTTAATGGAGGCTAAAGGCATGTTTGGCTACACCATAATTCCATAATATGCTTAATGACATTTTAGGTACTAATTTCTTGCTTGATTCATCTCTCTTTAAGTTATATAATTATATTTTACCAATTTATATCTTAATTCAATTATCTCTCTCTAAATATTTAATTAACTTTCCTCAAGTTTAATTAAATCTCTTTCTCTTTCCCTTTAATTTTAATTGACCTCACTTACTAGAATGTTACACCTAATATGGATTGAGGACCTAAGAATATGAAAGACACAAAAACCACTAAAAGTTATGATAATATGGATTGATAGGTTCCATTAGAATTTACTAGACTACTCTTTATATTACTGGCCATAAACTTTCAGTGCATGTATGATATTCCAATTAAGTTTTCTGATTTATAAAATGCATGACTAATGTACAAATAATTTTGTTGTGAAGCTTATGAGTATGATTTTTAGCATGTATGATATTCTATTTTTGCTTTGGACATGCTTGAGTTTTAAAAACTCTAGATACTTTTAGTATCCGGGAGAGATGATCCTTTAAAGTTGATCTCCATATCAGATTCCCTTTAAAGATGGAGCTTTTCTTCAAAGATGGATTAGCTTCCCTTCAACAACAGAGCTTCTCTACGGAGATAAACCACGAAACCTTATTTTCTTTTACATGTGATATGGATCCACTTTAATGGATGCCCTAGATAGCATGCTTTATAATTGGTTTCTATATATACTTATTATGGATACTCTAATGGTTATCTTTATGTGCAGGTTTTGATGAACTGGGGAAAGTGCTCATCCACCTTTAGTTAAGTGGCGTTTGTGAAATCTTAAGCCTATCTTCAATGGTATGGGACATTGGGTATAGAGTCTATGCATCTTTTAATTTACCTCGACCATGTCATTGAGGGGGATGGAGTTATGTTTTCAATAGATGAGTTTATTATTAATGCCTTATCATGTTAAGATACATGATTATAAGACATTTAAGTGATAGCTTGTATGCATGGCTATTGATATATGATTATCATTCTTATTGCCATTAAATGTGCTAGTTATGTACTATTTATGAGTCTACCATGCCATTTATTCTTCTATATGTATAATGCCAATTGATCTCAGAAAGAGAGAAGGAATAAAAATGTTTTCTGCACACGTGACAGCTAAAACATTATCTATTTTTTACTTATTTGTCTTATTAAGAATTTTTATGATTCTCACATGGTATGGTAATGTGTTCAGGTAACTAGGATGCCTATCGCTAAATATGTAGTAGAGGTAGAATGGATGTATGTGCAAATTTTGGACATTAGTCAAGTTTGAGTCATTATAGACATGAAGACTATGGTAGCTACAAAGAAGACACAATAAATGCCTTTGAGGCATGGGTGCCTAGTATGCTAAGGTTGCTAGATCTGAATAATTAGGTTTTGGAGTCTTAGTATGTAATAGTATAAAGTCATTTTGTTTGTACATATTTGCTCCTCAGTTGACTCAATAGCACTTGGTACAATAGACACACACAAAGAAAGAGATATATATACTGACATATAATATTTTGATCATATACGTACGAATGGTGATATTCTCATTATAAGAATATTCATTGAATGCTATGTTGAATATGCACTTAATGTCTCAGTGACATGGGAAATTTAGATTTTATGTTTATATTTTTTGTAATTTTCTTATTATTTACATGGTCAGTGGAAGATTAATTAGCTTCCACTATAATTAAACAAGACGTAAGATTATTAAATTACATGTAATTGGTAAGGGGTTACATGGCGAGCCTAGCATTTGTTTTGTGCTTCATGTATGCTTTTGGTCCTCAAAGATAAATTTATTATTCATAATCTAGATTGTGACTCCTTTAAGCTACAGGTGGGATCTTTGCTTCCCTAGTTGCTTATTTTGATTATTTATGTTTTAGAATGTTAGAATTTGAGAGAAAAACTCTCTTAAAATTATTTTAATTTTTCAACTGGTATTGAGTTGTTGTAAAAATTTGAGATAGTCCAATATACAAGAAATAATCTATCAAAATTTTTTAAAATAATATTTGAATAAAAATTTAAATTATTCTAGATATTTAACATGTATACATAAATTTATTTATTTATTTATTGGATATGCAAACTTTAAAAAATTGAGATTAATTTCATAATTTCTGCTAATCACTCATCAAGTCAATAAGCATAACAAGTGTCATGTCCCTTAATTCCTTCACAAAAGATCAAGCTCAATCAAGGATGTGGCTCATTAGGAGATCCAATCAATTAACTTCCTTTAGGTTTATTGACTTACTTGTTGACTAATGCACATATGCCTAAAGTTAGAACTTTCACTCACCAAACATAACACAAAATTTTTTAAACCTAACCCCATCCCCCCCCCCCTCCAAAAATCATTTGGTACATAGCATGTGCAAATTCCATTTGAGAGATATCTAGTAGAATCATCTACGCCATGATAACTAGCCTCGTATGATTTCCTTTGTGTATATCGACTAAAGAAAGAATATTGCCCTTCTTGTCTTGTTAATAAAAGTCCCCCAAATGCTTTCCCATCATGATTAGAAAGATGAAGGAAAGGATGACCACTAGACCAATACTTTGAGCTATTTATGGCTTTAGCCATAATTGACCTTCATCCCAAAGAAGAACCAAAGTTGTGTTGGGGGGTTAACAAAAAGTTGATGCTTTATAATCCTAATGACAATGGTCCAATTCAAAAATATTGTCAACAACTAACTTATTACATAGCCCTAAATGTACAGTCTTTTGTGGATCATGGTTTGGTTTCTACATAATCTTTCATAAGTTAATGCATTATTAATGTTGTAAAAAAAATTATTGAAAGAATATTTAGAATACTAAAACACAATAAATAATGTACTATAAATTATATATTTAATTAAACTTTTATTAGCTATAATTTAGTTATTCTTTTTAAGCTAAAAGTTTACTTTTAGTCTTTGAAATTTTATTCGTGTTTCATTTTAGTTTCAAAAAATTATTTTAATTTAATATGGTCCTTATAGTTTTAATAAGTATGTGTTTAATATTGTCCTCTTTTCTTATCGATAATAACTCTATTAATAAAGTGCCCAACGTGGTATCACACTTGATTTTATGAGCTGAATAAAATGTTGGCATCTAACTCCAACATAAACTACACCATTTTACAAAGGAAGGCACAATGAAATTGATGAAGAGATGGATTTTTAGAAGCTAGAATCATTAGAAGAAGCAAAACAATGTATTATAGGTTTAAGTTAGATATGATTTTAGTTGCCATGTTAACATCTTATTCAACTCATAAAGCCACATACAATGTCATGTTAGACACTTCCATTAATAGAGTTAATGACTTTAGAAAATGGATGATTTTGAATCCTTTTCTAAACTTTGAAAATTATATTGAACCAAAGTAAATTTCTAAAATTGAAAACACACTTAACTACAAATTCATGCACTAAAAGTGGACATTTTCCTCTTGATAATAAATTATTCCTTAAGTTTGCAATTGTTCGAACAATATCATTTTTAAACTAATTTATGAAAGTAATTTAGTCTTTGTAAGTTCAATTTAAGTAATCTCTCTCCTTTCTAATTATTTGAGGACAAGTATTAGAGACTAATTTAAATTTTATATTGGCATAAAATATACTTTGCTACCCTGTGATTTAGTCTATTTTCACTATAGTACTGTGTGATTTAAAAGTTTGTAGTCAAATGATATGTTATTTAAATTGTTAGCATAATAGTACCTTTTGGCTTCATTCCATTATTTTTTTTGGTGGAATTTGTTAAATTTTGTCATAAATTCCTAATTTCCCATGCATTAAAGATCAAAATTTGTCATAACTAATTCCTCTTTAGCATATTTATACACGTATGAAGCATAAATACAAGAATCACATCTATTTACATGAAATTAGACACCGAAATTGGTCCATTTATGGATCATTTTGAGTTATAGGGGTTTAAACTCGATTATTTCTTTTCATTAACTCATTTTTATCATACACAAGTTTGTTTATATCCATTTTCCCCTAATTAGCTTATGGAATACGTGATTTCCCTATAGAACCCAAAATGATAGCATAGATGTCAAAATCTGCACTAATTTTGAAAAATCATAACTTGGGCTATACAACTCCAAATTATTTAAATTATATTTCTATGGAAATAATAGGATGTAAACTACATTCTTTAAAACTTTCAGATGAAATTGAGCTCATTTACCTAGTCAAATGCAATGGCACAATACACACTGGTCAGAAATGGAGGCATGTAGCATACCTAAATTTTGAAATTGTATATCTTAGGTTACATAACCCAAATTTGGTCCTCTCAATGGCCATAGAAATCTTAAGATGAGACTAATTGCTATAAAAATTTCAGGAGCATCTGAGCACATTTGGCCCACAAAAGATATGGCATATCAGTGGCTACTATAGTACTTAGGCACAATTAGACCCCCTAATTTCAAAAATTCATAACTTCCTCTATACTACTCCTTTTTATGCAAACTTAATGGCTCTAGAAGGCAAATAATGTCAGCTATATGTCTGTAAAATTTCATAAGTATTGAACTTCATTTGGCCCTTAAAAAACCCAAGACACTAAATCTATTCTCTATGAATAGTACTAGGACCTAAATGAATTTTTTGTCCAACTTTGGAATTTGTAAGAATATTCTATACAACTCTAAAAATTATGGTTCTTAGCTTGATAAAAAGCTCCAGAAGGGGTCTAAATGTATGCCAAATGTTAGACTCAAACCAGACCATTTAGGCCACTTTTGACATAGGAGTTGTTTGTAGAAAATTTAAGGTCATTCTTGGTTCCAATTTGGATCAATTAAGGTCTAATTGGTTTCCTTTTATTTTGAGCATATTTCTTCCATCCTAAATGGCTTTTCTAGCCATTCCATATCATTCCAAAATAAGTAGATCAAATTTTAACCCTCGAACACCAAAGAATACATATATACATGTCTTCCCAAATATGAAACTCCACCATAATACATATACATTATCACAAATAGTCACATATTGATATTCTTATACTTTTACATATGGATCCATCATTAAACATGAAGTAGCATTATTATATGCATAATAAATATGACATGGTACATATAAAGCCTCATATGCATACATATACAAAATTTATAGTACAAAATGGGATTTTAATACATAATTGCCTAATGTTTATTGCTTCTCATGGTCTTACCCTTGCCTTGGAGAACCTAAAATCGTTAGTGGAAGCATAGGGGGTGAGATTCAGGAGAATCTAAGTAGCTAATCTCAACCAATTCAATGCATACAAGAATGACATGAGTGTATGCCATGCATGTGGTGCAAGAGTACAATGCTCATGCCTCATATGAATCAAATGCATCATAAAACATAAAAATTCATTTCTTTCATAGCCATGGCTTCATCATAATCTTGGTAGGGTCAACTTTTCTCAACTTAGGGGCTAAGGAAGAGCTACTATGCTTAATTCCAAGTCTTAGGGGAGCTAGGAGCGGAAACATGTATCATTCTCATTCATATAACTCATTATGGAAGTTATGCTAGAACATATATTATGAATGCATCAAGCAACAACACATACAAGCATTACAACTCATCCAAGCACTCAAATGTATGCAAGAAAGGGAGATAAAGCCACCTTATGATTCTAAAGACTTGGATGTACCATTAACCCACTTGTTAACTTTCGTTCTCTTTACTTTCTTTGCCTTAACACCCACAAATGAGTGAGTTTGAGCTACCTTGACCTACATATAACAATTACAAGGCATATCAATCCTATAGAACTAATTCTTGGTTCCAAGATGCTCACTTAATCTCATTAGAACTCAAGGTGCCAATTAAGATTAGTTTAGGACCATTATGAATCAACCATTGGTTCTTGTTTCTTTAAACCCAAACTCTTTCTTTCTACAAGTCTTATAACTTCTAAGAGATTCATTTCAATCATTACATACTTGGTTTAAAGGGTTTAGAATTTTAGGCCCTTAAATTTCCAACTTCTATTCTAAGGCTTCTAAATTCAATCCAATGCTTCCATAATTCTTTATTCATCATGGCTATGTCTTTAAATTCATTAGAACTTAAAGAAACACTCCCTAGGTGCTCCCTTTCTCTCTTGGTTGAGACACCACTCATGGAAAAGCATCATGAGCTTTTGTTGTTTCTTGCTAGGAATTTGATGCATACCCATGTTCCTTGGTTTCTCTAGAGTTTAGACATGATTAAATATGGCTTAAGTTATCCCTTAAAGTTCCAAAACTCTCAAGGTGAAATTAAAAACCTAGGTTTTTTACTTTACTTTCTAATGCTCCTTTCTTTAATCTAATTGCATAATTCAATCCCTTATACTCTAAAACCCTTGGTTTTACCTTGTTACCATCCAAACCATCCTCACACTTCATGGGCCCTAGGGTGGCCAAATAAAAAAGGAAGAGAGAAGGCAAGGAGAAGCCAACCTTGCACCTTGTTCCATACATCATCTTAAAGCTTTTCAAAAGAAGAATTTGGTGCAAAACTTGGTTTTTGCAAATCCTCTCCTTCTTCTACAAGTCTAGCCATGAAAAGCCTCCTCTTAGAAAACTAAAACCATGAGGAAAGGAGGCTTGAAGAGGAGAAACAACTTTGTGAAGGAAGAAGCATGAAATGGTGCTAAAATACATACCTTTTCTTAGTTTATTTTCCTCCCACTTTCTTCTTCCTTTGGTGTAACTTAGGGCAAGGGAATTCTGTTTTAGATAGTAGGAGACGTGCTGGCCTATTTTAAGAAGATGGGAGATGGGTTATAATATTTTTCATAATTTCCATTTTACCCTTCAATTTCACTTTTTTCCATTTTCGCTCATTTTAACTCTTTTTTTAGAACCATCCTTTCCATATGAAAATTTAGTTCTCCTAATTCATAAAATGTCTTTGGATTTATCCAAATTGGATTTGAAATCTTATCAAATTATCTAGTTAAAATTTGGATCAATTGACGACCTAAATCGCACACTATAAGGTTTTAACTATTCTAAAGGTTTTTATAGTTTTTGGAGCCTTGAGAAACTCAATTTTACCATTTAAAGCTCCCTTCTTTGAGTTTCTAAAAAGTTGTTCAAAATTAAGAAAATGCTGCTACGTTTGTGGATAATTTTATTTAGCCATTTAGGCTTCGATTTTAAGGCATTTTTAGCTTCATATTATCATTCTAGATGTCTAGATTATTATTCTAATTTTATTTAGCCTTTATTCTGTTGATTATGGGGTCTTCCTTTTATAACTCATCAATTTTAGTTCAATTTTAAAAAGACCGAATATTACAAAATTCCTCCTTTAGCCAATTGAAATCCCAAATTTGACATATATAATACAATACAATACAATACCCCTAAATTTTACCCTTAAATAGAATCCTTAATTTTGTCCTAAGTTTGACCTGAATTCTTAATTTTTATGCAATGGAGACTGGCATTCCTCCATTGGCCAATTTAAATCCCAAATTTGACACAACATAATATCTCCTCTAAAGTTTGCCCTTAAGTGGATTTATCCTCAATTTTTTCCAAAATGATTTTCTCACAAAATCTCTAATTTTTTATGCAATGAAAAACAAAATTTCTTCCTTGACCAATCAAAATTCTATATTTGGCATACATAGCACAATATCTTTCCCCAAATTTTACCTCTTAAATCAACGTTAATTTTACCCAAATTCTTAATTTCCTTATAAAATATCAAATTTCATTCAAAGAGTTTAGGGTATTGGGGCAATTTAGGAATTATGTTTTCTAGAGATCAAATTGGACAAATTAGGGCATTTAGGTGTTCATGTAACTTGCACATTTCATTTTTTGCCAAAAGATAATGGAATAAAACCACAAGATTGCAATATGCTAATGGTTCAAACCACAATCATCTTGCTAGATACAAACTTTTAAATCATAAAGTACCAAAGTATAAGCAAAACAAACCACAGGGTACTAAAATGTATTTCACTCTTTATATTTTATACCTCATAGAAATTTAGCTATTCTCCCATCTTGCTTTTATTTTTAATTGATTTTAGTTAATGTTTTGGGAGATGATTTAATTGCCTCTATATAAAGACCAAATTGGCAAATTACTCAAAACAAGTAATTAAACTAAGGAGCAATATTACTGAAACTGAAATTAAAACTAAAATGTAATAAAACCTAATGTTTTTCAAAAGTGCAAATTTAATAAAATAATTTAAAATTTTTATTAAACACAAAATTGTTAATTTCGGTAAGAAAATGTAAACTTTAGGAAAATCAATATTAAAGAAGCATACCTTAAAGGATTTTGTTTAATAAAGATCAATTTCTTAAAATGTTAAAAACTTTTACCTTAAATTACCTCAATATCCGTATGTGTATGATAATAAAAAAATTATATAAATCTCTAAAAATTTAATAATAAAAACTTTGAATCTCTTAAAAAAAATAAATAAATAAAGCTCTCAATATTACTACTCTATCTAAAATAAATGTCATTGCTTATCCTTGCTCTCTATTTCTTTGGGCCCCATCAATCCTATGCCCTCATTGTATAAACCTTTAAAGTCAATGGTTGAATTACAGGTTCTTGAGAGTGCGCTGCCTTGCCACCTCACAAAAACCATAATTTCAGTTGGGAACTGGGGCAGTGGGCACTGGGGGAATCCGAAAGCCACCCTTCGAAGAAAACGTGCCAGCAATATAGTCTGAAAAATCGAAGTGTTCTTTTCATCCTGGCTGACTTAAGAATGAAAGGAATCACAACAATTTATGAAAATCATTATAACCTTTTTTTATAGATAAATATATACAAACAATAATCTGCAAAATATAATAAATTTGTATATTGTAATGATATATTAAAAATATACATACGAGGAGGAAATCAGGAATGAAAATAGGTGTGGTTTATATTCAACAATGAGAATTCTCAGAAATATAAATACAAGGTCTAAAGTTCAAATAAAAATATGAAATAAATGCATATTTCTATTAATTACAAATTATATTTTGGTTAAAATGTCACGATAAATCTAACACAATAAATAATTACATATACATGTAAATTCATGCTTACTTTTATACATTACTTTGTTATATAATATATATATATATATATATATCTTTGCCGCATACAACTTTTTTTATTATTATTTTCACCTAAGTATCTACCATTGAACCATTAAATTAGTGATTCAAAGACAAGATATTAATACGTTTTCATTCATCTCAACTTGTATTCAATGACTTATACGTGAAAATATTTTTTCTCTCATTTTTATATTCTATTTTATAATCTTCTTGTACTTCACAAACATTTGGAGCTATCAAAGTGGCTTCATTTGAGCAACCTCTGTCAGAACAAAAAATGACTTATACATGACTTTAATTTTTAGATTAGTCCTTCCTTCCATCGATAGAAATTCTATGTTATAAGATTGGGATGAAGAAGAAAAGATCATGCAAGGTATTGATTGAGATAAAGTTTGTGGATTAATGATGGGTTCAGGCTTTGGAAGAAGGTCTTCATGACTTAATTCTCTAACTAGTTCATGGATAGCTTTGGGTTTAGGTCATGGGTTTTTTATTCCTACCCAAGAAGGTTTCAAACTAGGCTTAGCACTATCTTTTGGTCCTTCTCAACTATCCATTTGGTATCCACAATCAAGGTTACATATAAAGGGATCATAGTTTCAAATGAAATGACCATGATTTTGCAACATAATTATAGTGTCCACCAGGATAGAAATTGTAATACTATATTATTTCTAACATTAATCTCTCTTTTACAAGTGGGAATATGTACTTTATCAAAGAAATCTTAAGAAAATGCATTAAAATAATGAATTAAATTGTGTTGCGTAGTAGATAAATTTTTCATTTCGCGTATCCAAAACTCCATGAACTCATCAACAACATTCTCTAATTATTTTCCATACATATAAGTCATAGCATTTTCAAAAATTGGCACAAACCACGAATCAAGTGTCAAAAACCCCAAAATTTCTTTATTTCTCGTGGCTGTACGGCGGTAGATTTTAGGGGCAACTTTAAAAATCATAACTAAATGTATAAAAATTGAAATCATACAAAACATAGATTTCTAGAAAGCTTGGGATGTTAAATTCACAATAAAAATAATTCTAGGACATGAGCATAGCCTTTGGACCACATTTGATAATGAAATAGCCACAAAGGTCCGGCTATCTCTGGTACTAATACAGTTTACTATCATAAACTTCAAAAATATCCAATTAATTTCACAAAAATCCAATCCATGCAAATGATACCAATTTGGAAAGCTACAGATGTTAGATAGAGGAAAAAATAACTCCAAACTAGTCCAGGCACATCCATGCCTCAAAAATCAATCAAACAATGACATAGGTCTGACTGGACGCCTAATACTGGACAGCAATTTCAAAAATTAATATCTCCCTCTCTAGACATCCAAATAGGTGCTTCCGATTGGCACAAGTCACTGGGAAGATTTAGTTTCTCCTTATAAAATTTCATGGTAATTGGACATCATTTTCCCCATAAGTGACAGAGTTTCATTTCGGACCAAAATGAACAATGCACTGATCCAAAACCAAAAAAAATCCTAACTTTAAAAATTTACCAAATATTCCATAGCCCTCCAAAAATTGCCCACTTTAGCTTTTCAAAAATTTCTCAATAATCTCTAAATGCATGCTAAATTTCAGATCGAGAGGAGCTCATTTAGACAAAAAGTGATGTAACTCACTCAAATGGTCTATGCTGCTCCATGTAAGGTGTCCACTTTGTCCAAATAGCCTCTCCAATGCTTTGGCTCCTCTTGGGAAAGTTTAAAAGCACAAATATGACTTGTAGACACTGCCTAAGTGGTTCTAAACCCCATGCATTTCATCTTGACCATCTCATAGCCAATAATACACTAATACATACATGCCATCCATAATTCAAAATTCATATTTTTATTGCTTTCATGCTACATAGAGTATATATAGTATCCATACGTCATATTACAATTGCTAAAGGTTTTACATCACAAAAATAATATATACAAAGCCACTTTGACATTCAACTACAAATTTAGACTACATAATAGGCAAAGTAAGGCTTTCTCTTGTTCTTGGCTTATGTTTCCTTGCCTTTGAGCACCACCTAAACAAGTCAAGAGTGAGGGGGAAAGGGGAGTGAGATTTCAAGGATCTCAATAGCTCACACAATCATTCACATACACATTCAAGGCATACATACATCAAGTGCACAAGTAAACAAACTACCAAAATCATAAATGCTCATTTCTAAGATTCTTGTGCCACACTTTCACAATCAAACCATCAAGGAGCTCTAGGGACTTTTGGTTTTGCCTCATCCCATTTCTAGGACTTTTGGATATGCCTCACCCTTGGCCTAGGGACTTTTGACTTGGCCTCACCCATCTAAAAGACTTTTGGCTTAGTCTCACCCATGCCTTGAGACTTTTGACACCTCCCCACCCACATTAAAGGACTTTTGGCATCACCTCACCCTTGGGAGCCATTATCACAATCAATGGCATTCAAGACAACACATGGTACCAATGCAACCTCAAAGCATCAAGTGGCATGTTCTCAAATCACAAGAGCATACACAAACACATAAAGACGTCATGCACACAAGAATGCAAAAGAATGAAGTGGAAAGCTACCTTGAATTTTGCAAGCCTTCCTTTGTCTTATTCCTCCCTCTTTTTGGCCTCACAGGTGCACTTAGGTGGGTTGGTATTCTCTTGGCCAAAACATCATAAACAACACATAATCACACACTTGAAGTAAGCCAAGACACTAAAGATACTCTTGAACACACATTTAGTTCCATAAGTGGCATAATGGTTCTATAATTGGCCTATTGAAGCAACTCTTACATTTCAAGTTCTAGGCTCCATTCTCTTCCCATTTCTAGACCTCATGAACTCAATTAAGGTCCTTGGAGTCCTCATATAACCACTTGCATAAGTGGAAAACCAGGTTGCTTCTTAAGCCATCATTATGGACACCATTGTCCCATCTCTCATTCCATGGCTCCTAAATTTTTTCCAATGGTTCCTCCCATCTTCTAACATCATATGGAGTCTCAAACCAAGGCTAGAACAAATTAAAACATTCCCTAACCTATCCAAAAAGCCTTGGCTGAACCTAGTCCCAAGGAAGAGGTTCTTGAAGCCCTTGATTTTTCCTTGATGGGAGAGCCACTTGGGGAGGTTTCTAAGGTTCTTAGGAGCTCAAGGAAACATTCACACAAAATTAGATTTTACAAAACCCTAAAGACGCCTACACTTTGCTATCTTGTTTTCCATAGGTTTTTCTTAGAATTTCTTACCATATTCCATCTTCACATGGCCTAAAACCCTTGTTCCTCTCTTATTTTTTAACAAAAAAACCTCCCCCTTATATGGTTATGTTAAGGTCCGAAACTTAAAGTAAGGGGAAGCAAAGGGAAGTAGCAATTTAAAGCATGAATTACCTTGGATTTCAACTTAGTTTCAATAGTCTTTCTCCTTGGTTTGATTCCCTTCAAAAATTTTGAACTTCCCCCTCAATATTTTGGATTAAAACAAAATCAAATAGCTTAAATAAACCATGGAAAGAAAGTCTAAAAAAAGAGGAGCAAAGTTGAAAGAAGGAAAAGCATGAAATTCTCCAAGTTTCATTACCTTTTTTGCCTTTTTCTTCTCTCTTTTCTTCCTCTCTTGGTGGGCGTCAAGGAGCTGCTATTTTTCTATAATTTGGGCAAAGGAAGTCGTGCTTAAAAAGGTAGGAGAAGAAGGGAGAAGTGTGTGAGAGCTTCTAGAAACACACTTTTCAAAGATTCCAATTTCATCCTTCCATAATGACAATTTCATTTCGGCTTCATTTTAGCTCCTTTTTGGAAACCATCTTTTTCATTATAAAATTTAGATTCCTAATTTAATAAAATGCCTTTAAAATCACTCAAATTGGAGCTACAATCTTCCCAAATGAATCTGTCAAAGTTTAAGCTCACCGTTATTGGAAAACATACACTGAAGGGGCTTTACCAATCCTGAGGCTTCTCATGGTTTTTGGGGCCTCAAAGAACTCTGAGCAACTCAACTTTTCCATTTAAAAATCCTCTTATGTGTTTTTCCAAAAGTTGCACTTATTTATGAAAATGCCATTATATTTCGTCAGTTTTCGTTACAAATTGTTTCACCATCCTAACTCTGTTTTTCTTTTCATCTAAGCCTAGAATTATCATTTTTAGGAGCCTAAGACTCTACCCAAATTTTTTGGGACATTATCTAAGCTCATTTCAAAGGACTTACTTTTCTATGGTTCATTTCGTCATTTTATGGAAATTACATTCATTACAAAAATAAGCTATCGGGATGATTCCTTTCTTCCATTTTTGCTCTACAATAAGAGTGATCAGTAAGGATTGATAGATTGTAGGCCTCTGAGGGATAGTTCTGCAAGTTCCTTTTTTTGCTTCAGGTCCATTAAAAGCTGATTTTATAGCTCCATCTCCAAGCTTCTTTATAATAGGCAAAGTGGTAGTGTGAAAGACCTTTTCACTTTTATAAAATTCCTTTTCATAATTAGTAATCCATTTAAGAGGCAAGAGCTGCAAAAGTTCTTCTTTGGGGATCTATTTGGGTATCTAGATAATAGTGGTGTGATTAGGTCTATTAGAAACTATGTATAGGACATTATTAGTTGTATTAGGAAACTGAAAATCTATAACATGATTTTAAAGGCAATAGATCATCTAATGATGTAAAGTAGTCAAGATGGTATTTTCTATGTATTCTATTATTAATGATCTAAATTTGCACCTTGATCTTAGTTGGAATAATCAAATTTGAAAGCTTAATGATGAAATTAGGATCGATAGTCAGGATAGTGCTTCCACCATTTAGGGTAACAAGAGCTACACTGATTAAGGCATTTTGAAAAGAGGTATAACTGGTGTTAAGAAGAGAAACTTTGGCTGTTACTAGAATTCCCTTTTTACCATGGAGAGTAAGAACTAATAGAATAGCTCCCAAATGAAGATGAGTGTAGCCCTATTCGATCTAGTAAGAAATCAAGCTAGTAGGGATTTCTAAGGTAACATATTGCTTAACCTAGGTTGATCTCAAACCATACTAATCCAGTTTAGCATCTTGGACAATTTCTTTGATAGGGACTCTTTTGGGGAAAAGAGTTTTTGAATGGATTTGCTAAAAGTCATGTTATGATGGTAGAGTTCAAATGGATTGAGAATAGGGGCTATGGTTTTGTCAAGACAATTTTCATTAGGAATATAAGTTATTTCTAAAAGGTTATCTATTTTATTGGAAACATGGGATATACATGAGGAGGGAATAGATCTAAGAAATAATAAAGAAAAAGACAGTCTAACAAGTTCAAAAGATTCATCTGTAGAAAACATTGTGTAACACCTCTTTTAATACCCTTCTTTTTTTTATATGTTTTTTAAGAATTCCTTATTTGAGTTTAATCACTTTTTTCTATTTTAATTATTCCTTCACAATAAAATCTAATTAATGGCATAGTGGACTACAATAATAATGAAAATACATTGTAACTTATACAAATTAGTTCAAGAGTTCCCTCATAAGGGAACGAGGTCATACAAGTCACATCATATCAAAAGGGAATCTATCCTATAACCATTCAAAAGAACGTCCCCCAGATAACAAAAGGGTGAGTATTAGTAACTGGGCCTCTGTTCATACAGATGGAGGAGCAGGAGGGTTAACTCCACCCACTGGGGATGTGTGGGACTCCAGCTCTCCTGGGGACACAAAATATACTGGTACAGCATGAACAACGTCATCACATGGTATGATGCATATATTATGGATGACGAATACCCATCCCCTGAGTGGGAACTGGATCTACTTCGCCTGGAGTTATAGGGTCACTTGGTAGATTGGCATCTAAGAAAAATATAAACCATACTGAGTGAAAAATAATTTTCTCAGTAACATAGACAGGATTAATACCACATAATATCCATGAAGAAGAGCCAAGTACTATTAAAGACAACAAGCAATATAGTGGTAAGACAGTTAATTTACCAAACAATATAAACAGAGAGATATACTTGTTAGCAATATCTAACGTGAATATGAAATAGCAAAGTAAATAGGCATATTACATCTAAAGATAGGACATGAATAAAATACAAGGATTGTCTTAACATAATTGATACTCAGCAGTTGTGAGGCATTCATGAGATTTCCACATATATAGAATATAGAAAATATCATAAACAATATTTATTCTCTCTTGACCATTAGGCCTTGGAGACTGCCAGGCCCAACACTCAGACCGTGTCACATTGGCTTCAGCAGGCTCAAGCCTAGGTCATCTTGTACTGCCATGACATAGCAAGCTCACCTCTGCTTCCTTTACTAAGGCATGCCCCAATGGGTACCGAAGGAAAGTCATACAATATCACAATAATATGGCATCCAAGCCATCATTTGATCAAGGCATATAGGTATATTTGAGAAAGAACTGCCTTGCACAACTATGTGCATAAATAATCTTGATAGCATGACTATGTACTGGAATCCAAAAATTAGTTGTTTAAACATTTTCAAATATCTTTGAGATTAGACATCCAATACAACAGCAGCTACCTAATGGCCAACTCTGGCACATACATAGGGCTCACCCCCTGTCCACCCTATATATTGGCCAGTTCTTCGAGCTCACCCCCTGTCCACCCTATAGATTGGCCAATCCTTTACCAAATAACCCATGCTCATATAATCAGGCAATAAATAGCATATTATCTATGTCAAGAAATCAGATAATATATTAGCATAGCAAATAGTGCAATTCCAGAACACATGTTACCATATTCTTGACATACTACTGCATAATTTTCCAACTATCTCAAACGGGCTCCAAAATTCACAAAATAAATATCAGCATAATTCAGGCAGTACATAGAACATCTTAGGCCACAACAATCACCCAGAACATGTCAAATAACATCAGGAAAAATTCAAGAATATCTTGGTCAACACTTTTTTAAAAAAATTTGACTTTTATACAGTGATCCATAATTCTCGAAAATTTCATCATAGGCATTATTTTTTATGTAGATTAACCTAATTTAGTTGGATCTAAGAAAACTCTTCCCTAGGTATATGTACATGTGTTGGCCAAATCTATACATCTAAGAAGACATGTGATTTCGCTTCATTTTTATGTTGCCAAATAGCCACACATACATATTCAAGGATGATAAGCAAAAGCCCTCAATCAATTTCTAGAGATTTCATATGGATTCTACAATTTTCTCAAGATAAAATTCTAGGGTTTCCTTGTCAATTTCTTCATGAAAATCAAAGTTGTATTAATCTTCCTCTTCCTTAGGCTTTCTTCCATCACTTCCCCATTTATTTTCTCTTCAAATCTCCCATGGCATCTTGAAATACAAAGCTTCTTGATTTGTAGAAAAATTGCCAAGAATAGGAATTTTCTTGAATCACATGAATCTATAAGCCATATATATGATTTCCCCATCTTTTCTCCATCTTTTCTTGGCTAGAATTCATGGAAACAACAAAATTTCCCATCTCCTCATGCCATGTACTAAATTTAGAGAGAAAGAGAAGAGAAGAATTCTTGGAGAAAAATAGAAGAAAACCAAGAAGAAGAAAGGCTATCTATGTTACCTTAGTTCCGTGGTGTTTGATTTTCCCCAGTGGCTTTTCCTTCTCTCTTCCTTCTCCCTTCTCTTATTCCTTAGGTCGAGCTCCTTCTCCTTCTCCTTCTCTTTGTCTTGGCCAAATTTTGGTGTGCATTTATGTGTGTGAGAATGGCATGAAAGTGTGTGTGTGGTTCATATATATACTAGTTATAAATGGTTAAGATTTAATTAACTTTAAGGTGGGAGATCTTGGCCTTTAGATCACCTGAATGGTCAAGATTTAATCTTGAAATAAGAGATAAAATGTAAGCCTTTAGATTTAGATCAAAGGTGGTGGTTTGATCTTGAAAAGGTGAAGAAATCTAAGCCATTAGATTGCATTAACGATTTAGATCGTATCACGTTTTACAGATGAATATTAACTATTGGATTACCCTGGTTACTTTTTCGTAATATGTGAAGATAAGATTGCATTTAATGCTGCTTAAGTCAGCATCTATGTCATGCTGAAGTCAGCGATAACTTTTTCGTAATGTGTGAGATTTCTAAGATTTGCTGACACAAGCCTGTGTGATCACTCCATAGCTCATGCAATTTCCAGAATTCTCTTCCAACTTCCAGCTTCTTCTTCACACATGGCACCACATCATCTCTCTCTTTTCTACATGGTGCCACATCAACACCTTCCCAACTTCTTGGTGCCACATCAGCTCTTCCCCGGTTAGACTTACAAAATTGCCACTATTTTCCTAGGTTTTCCATAATATCTTATTTAATTTGTATTTTCTAAGTTCTCTGCTATATTTTAATATTATTTGTCCCTATGTGGGTCCCGTTTAATGTTTCCAAAAGGTCTCAAAGAGTCTTTGAAGTCAAGTATGAAGGAGCCGGGGACTAAAATGCAAAGAAAAGTTATATGTCGGAAAAAATGTATAAATTGCCTGAAAGTTTAGGGAACTCTAGTTCCACCCTCTATTCGTGGCTTTAGGCATAAATATCAAAAAATTGGGCAAGAATCTCAGAAATCCGTGACCCACGGTTAAACTCAATTTGATGAAACGAGTCTAATGACGCCACGTTGTCCAAATGGTCGGGCGGGATCCGGTTTGGGATCTGGTTAGCCCAATCAGTGGCCATGAACTAGATAAAAAAGAAGTTGTAATAATTATAGAAATAGAAATAGCTAAAGGGTTAAGAAACCCTGAAGGAGTTTCAGGGGTTATTTATTCCCCTAATATTCCCATTCCTTCTAGAAAAAATTATCAAAGTTTGTCCGAGTGGTAAATGACAATTTTGCCCCTGGACCCCCTAAAATCTCAAAAATTCCTATGGGTCCTATTCAGCTTATACTCTTCATATACAAAGCTATTTCATTCAAATTCTTTTTATTAAAACTTAATAAATTCATTACATAAAATACTAAATAATTAGAAAATTCTAATTTTAGGGATGTTACAAATGGTGAGGTAAATTTCTTCTTACTCTCTTCCTTTCTAGAATCCTTTCAATTATCTTAAGAACATCGGCTTTGATACCATATCGAAGTTGGATCTTAAAACCTAAAAAATAAGGAGGTCTTGTGATCTTATCTAAGCTAGCTCTCTCTTTTCAAGATAAAGGAGTACAATAATAAAAGAGAAATCTATGAGGATGCTTATGAAATTCATAAGTCACAAATCTAGGATGAGGTTCAATACTTTATCTATGAAGAGCATAATACTCTATTTTGGTATTCCAATTATGACCAACATAATCATTTTCCTAGTATGCTCAGACAATTAGCTTATCTTTTTCTGGGCTTTATGCATCTCTTAACATCTTAGGATTAAGGATTCTTTTGATTTTCATAGAAACCTTTTTAAGATATGAACTCATGGACAATGTCATACCATATAGATATAGCACATATTTTACATTACAACATGCTTACAACATCAATTTCTTATTCTTAGTACTTTTAACAGCGGAATAAACCGACATTAAAGGCCTGATTTCTCCAATTTTGCATAAATGCATAACTTGAACATATCAATCTCAAAGTACATACTAGACAAGCTTGTTCAATATGAAACATCATGAAAAGAATCATGAATTTCGAGTTTCAAACCATGGGCACCAAACTATCATATTTGCATCATTTCACATTGATTCTCAATTTAGACACTAATTTCAAAATTCATATCTTGAGTTAGAAAACTTCAATTTGTACAAATTAGGACTCTATGGAAACCTCAGGACATGAACTACATGTAGGTCATGAAAATCTAATGGAATAGTAACTATATCAATTTTCAAATTCATATCAGGACCTAAATTTTAAGCATCCATATCTCTAGCTACATAGCTCTATTTTATACAAACTTGGTGGCTATGGAAAGCTTATAATGCCAGTTATATGCTTATAAAATTTCATAAGCATTAGAGTCCATTTGTCCCTTCAAATATATGAAAAACTATATTTAACCATATGAATAATACCCAGGCAATTTTGCAATTTTCAGCCAACTTTAAAAAATCATAATAAATTCTATAGAGCTCCAAAAATTATGTTTTTTATCTTTGTGAAAAGTTCTAAATGAGATATAAATGCCAACCAAATGTTATTTAAAAATTTGTTCATTTAGCCTAGTTTTAGTTCAAGGACAAAATAAGGCTTAAAGTGGTTCATTTATGGTTCCAAATGGTTCAAAATGAGCTTCTTCAATGCATGTGACCATTTGAGCACATCCCAAACATGAAATATAGCATATATAACTAATTTATCATATCACAAATCTCATGCAACTTGAATTCACTCATCCACTTGCCATTATACAAAGATTTTCCAAGGCACACACATAGTCAAATTGCTCATTCTTGTACATTTATATTTAAAAATGGTATTTTGCATCATAATCCCATACATTTACATTTGGGGGAATGTCTACATTGCAAAACTAACATGTACAACCACTCATGTGCAAGGTATTACATAAAAACACAAGCTATTGTCAAAATGTGGCTCTTCAAACTTGTTGGTCTTTAGTTTTACTTCCTTGTGAGTTCCCTAGACATAGTTAGAAATAATATAGGGGAGAGTGAGATTTTATAAATCCCAATAGCTTATCAACCCTTCAAGCACATTTATAAGGCATGTTATCATGTCAAAAAGAGCAAGTATGCATAATAGGCATCCATATATCAAACATAATCATGTAAATGAAATCATATGGATCTATCAAAGTAAAAACAAGTTCTAGGGACTTTTGGTCTAGTCTCACCCAATTATTTGGGACTTTTGGGTTAGCTCACTTACTTTTAGAAACTTTTGACTTTGTCTCACTCATTCTTGAGACTTTTGGCCCTTCTCACTCATACTTAGGGACTTTTGACACAACCTCACCTATTAAGAGTCATTTCACATTTCAAATGCATTCCATGTAACATAATTGCATTAAATTATCAAACCAATAGTAGTAAACATAGTCCATATGCCATACACACATACAAGCAATTAATAACAATCAACAACCAATATAAATATACAAAAAAGGATGAAAAGCTACCTTTTCTCAATGGAGCACAAATTTTCTCGTGCCCTCTTGATGCACACCATCGCCCTTACAAACACACTTAGGAGAGACTTGACTTACTCAGCCTAGATACATCAAACAAGACACAAATGCATCAATGGAACCATCTCTAGACTCACATAAACCTTACATAAACTAACTCTACCTTTAGACTTCCATATGGCTCCATTTAGTGGCATAATGAAACAACTCATATAATTCATTATCTTGGCTCCAATTTCTCACCCAATATAAGTCATATAACTTCATTTAAACTCATTAGAGCCATTACAAATTTAATTCAAGGAGCCTAATACCAAGTTGCTTCTTTATACATAATGGAAGTCTAAAATTTTCACCTTTCAAAATAAAGTTTCTAAATTCAAACCAATGGTCTTTTTGCATTTATAATTCATATCTAAACTATTTCCACCATTAGAATCAAAGAAAACTCTCCTTAGGTGCTTCAAATGAGTCTTGGCCGAGACATGCATACCTATGCCCATCCTTGGAGTTTTTGTTTTCTTTCATGGGAAGTTGACATCTAAATGGGTCTCTTAGCCTCCTTATGGCTCAATTAGACTCTTACATGGATTAAAACATTATTCTAAGACCTCGTGCTTCCTAAGGTGCAATCAAAACTCTAGGTTCCATAACTTGCTACCAATGGCTTCCTTTTTTATTATTTTGGTTCTATATTAAGCCACAACTAAATCTCCTACATAGTGCTCTTGGTCTGGCCAAAGCAAAGAGCGCATGGAAGAATCAAGAGAAGTAAGTTTTGCATAAAAGAACATATCTTGTTTGATTCCTTGTCAAATGGTATTTCTTAGGTTTCCAAGGTTTTCTTCAAACTCTTTCCTCCATCTACTAAACCAACTACAAAACACCATTATTTAAAATTCCAAAACCATGGGAAGAGGGAGGAGGAAAAGGAGAAGAACATTTATAAAGGCAATGACATGAAAAGAGCATCATTTCTTACCCTTTTAGGCTTGGTTTTCTCCCTTCTTCTCCTTCCTTTGGTGCGCCACAAGAGGTTGGTTCTGGTTTTGTTTTAAAGCAAAAATAAGTCAATGAAAGTGAGGGAGAGAAAGGTGGTGTGATATAAGAAAGGAGGTGGGTCAATTATAACATTTTCAAAATTTCAACTATGTCCCTTGCACTTTGACTACTCCATTTAAGCTTATTTCATCTCTTTTTTGAAAATTGTCTTTTCTATCATAAAATTTAGGTCCTTTAATTCATTAAAAGCCTGTGGTTTCAAATTAATTAGACTTAAAACATTACTAAATAGTCCTATCAAAATTTTGATCTACCAATAACCTAAATCGTACACCGAAAGGGTTTTAACTATTCTAACAGTTCCTATGGTTTTCTAGGCCTTTGAGAACCTTAGTGAGCTCAATTTTATCATTTAAAACCCCTTCCTTTGAGTTTTCAAAAAATTGCTAGAATTTGCCACTAGCCTTCATTTCATTCTATTTGGCTATTTTGGCTCCAATTCTGCTCTTAACCACATTTTTAGATGTTCTAATTAACATCCTATTCTTAATTAGTCTCAATTTGCTTTAGTTTAGGGTGATCTGATATCATTTCATCTATTTCTATTTAGTCTCTAAAAGCCAATTATTACAAATAAGATAAATTTCTCTCATTAATATTACACTCTTCTATCAATACTTTCTTATGCATAGGATCCTTATGGAAAGGTAAGTGCAGAGTATACTTGTATGGGTAAGAAAACTGTAAGAAGTCTATAAAGGAAAGATTTCTGAAGAAGAAGAAAACTTGAAAAGTGATTCATATCAAAACACTAAATGCCATTAATCAAACTTAGATATAACACTTCCTCTGCTGATAATTGAGAAGAAGCTCTAGTTATATAGCTAAGAGCTAAAACACACAAAGAAATAACATTTACAAAAACAAAAGTAAAAGATTACAATAGTGCAAGCAACTTTTACAAAAGTTGCTTTTATAAAGCTAGAAAGCAAAGCAAGTGTAGACAATAAATCATACAAACAAATTATAGTACAATAATTTAGCCAACAAATGATAAAGCTTATCCCTTCACAAAAGGCTCATATGATGGAGATAAATTAGGGTACCCTGAGCTCTCTAATTCATCTAAGTCATCATTTTTTTTTCAATTTTCCAAAATGTTTTGTTAGCAATTCTTCTACTTTATTAAAATCATTTATTTCATTTAGATCCTAAGAATCTTGCATGTGCTCTTCTTGGGCTTTGGTTGAATTTGGCTGTGAACTATCCTTGGAGAAATCTAGACATTTAGACCTTAGTCTAGATTTCCATATTGGGTAAGTTGATTTCTGGCATTCTTGGTTTGCCTAGTATGAATCCAATATGAAATAGACCAGGAGAGACACAAAAAACAAATTGCTTTTCTTCATAATTATTAAGTTCACACAAAAATAACTTGAGATTTTGGAAAGCTTTAAGCTTTTTGTTTTGACTAGTCAAGGAAAATGCTCCTTAATAACTTGACAAGTCAAACAATTCAGATTAATTCCTACATTAATAAACTTTCCACTCATGTCCAACAACTGTACCATTAGTTACACTAACAAGTGGCAGCATTGGATGTAAAACTAAGAGGATTTATCATCAAAGGATACACAGGCCAACATTCTAAGTAAAAGAATAAGAGATTAGGAGATTAAAGTCACAACTCAGACGAATTGAAGGAGACTTGGCAAAAGACCATACTAGAAGCATCTATGAATCATATTATCCCTTATGCAACCTTATCTAAAATCCATATAACACCCTTCCGTACTCTCCTTATCCTTTTAAATCAGATAACCAAAAATGCTTCCAAATGACCTATAAAGTTCTTAGAAAGAAAAAAGATTATCTTTAAACCTTTTAACTTCCTCAACCTCCAAGAATAACACCTCCTTACTGTAACGTCTAATTTTTCGTAAAACACCGAAATGAGTCTGTTTTCAAAGCAAATCCCCTAAGATGAGTGATTCAAGGCCAAATAAAATTGGGAGAAAATTTTAAATAATAGAAAATAAGGATTTGAGCCTTGAGTTACCCAGAAACTGAGGTCAGAGTGATTCGAACAAATTGCCGAAAGGCCAGTGGCATTTTCGTAAGTAAGTGCAACTTTGGAAAAGCACTAGGAGGGCTTTTTAAATGAAAATTTTAAGTTGCTCAGGGTTCTCAGAGGCCCCAAAAACCATGGGAAGCCCCGGGACCGGTAAAGCCCCTCCGGTGTACTCCTTCCCACGTCGGTTGACCCAAACTTTGACCGATTCGTTCGAAAAGGTTTTAGCTCCGATTTGAGTAATTCCAAAGGCATTTTATTAAATTGGGAACTTATTTGTTATGATGGAAAAGACGGTTCTCAAAAAGGAGCTAAAACAAAGGAGAAACGAAAATGCAAAGTATGAAAGGGCAAAAAGGGAATTTAAGTGTTAAAGGAAGCTTCCAAACTCTTTTTATAAGTCACGTTCTTCCTCTCCTTCATTAAACCGACTTGCTTCTGCCCATTTTCAGAGAAAAACTCCAGCTTCTTAGGCGCACAAGAGAAGGAGGATTTTGGAGGAAGAAATTCAAGAAAAAGGTAAGAAACTTTAAGAAATTCCATATCCTTCCTTCTTGAAACTTGCTCCCCTCCTCTCAAGCTTTCTTTCTATGGTTTTAATGGAGAGTTTGGTGCTGTTTTGGGGGTAGAACAGAGAGGGAAATTTCGAAAATTGAGGGAGCAAGCCAACCAAGTGGAAGAGCAAGCAAAGAAAAGCAAGAAAACAAGGTAAAACTTCCATTCTTTGATAGTTTCTTCCTCCCCCTCCCTCTTGCACGAATTTGGCCACCATGAGCCCAAGTCTTAGGGGCTGTTTTCTGTCCAATTCATGGAGGGATTAGATGTTTTAGGTGGCAAAGATTAAGAATGAACCAAGAGAATCAAGAAAGGAGCATTAGGAAACAAGATGGAACCATTAGAGATCTAAATGCTCCTTTGCAAATCTGATTTAACATGAATGTTCTTAGGCTTAAATGAATGCTTAAATGTGCTCCTAAGATCCCTAAGAGGTCCCCCATATGCTTCTTCCTCCATGAAATCAAACAAAACCCCATTGAAAGTCATGAACCTAGAAGTTGGAAAAGTGTAGAGCACTTAAGGGGATTGTAAAAACTGATTTAATCCATAAGTTCCCTTGGCTATTTAAGTGTTCCCTTGACCTCCTACAACTCTTAACAACCTCCCTAAATGGTTCCTCCATCAAGGAAAAATCAAGAAACCATTAAATCCCATTTATGCTCTAGGTTTCGGCCAAGTAGGGATGGCATAGTTAGGGAGAGTTTTAAATTTTTCCAAGCCCATTTTTGAGTCATATATGATGCATGAATGTGAGAGGAAGCTTTGGGAAAAATTTAGGAAGCTTAGAGAATGAGTTAGTGCTTTAGGTTCCATATTGTCACCTAAAGAAGCAACATGATGTTAGGCCCTTTTTTTAATGATGTGATGACTCCAAGAGGCTTAAAAGGAGTCAAGAATCATATTTGAAAGGAAATGATGAGGCCTAGAAGTCATTTGAGGGGTGTTGCTTAATTAGGTGCTTATATGGACCATAATGAGGTTTATAGGATAACCCAGTGTCTAAGCAAGTGGTGTGACCTTAGAAATTGTTTCATGAACCTAATTAGCTTCCTTAAATCATGTCTAGGCCAAGAGGAACCTTCCCCACACTTTTGTGGATGTGTAGCCAAAAAGAGGAGCTTAAATTCAAAGGGAAAAGTGTGTGAATTTGTGCAAGGTAGCTCTCTCCACCTTCTCTCATACATGGATGTGTGTTTAGCTTATTTTATGATGTGTGTATGTGTATTTTTAGCTATGAAAAGTATGCTAGCATGCTCTTATATACCATGACTCTTGATGCCACATTATGCTTTCAAATGAACATATGATGTGTGATTGAGCTTGCTTGAGTGTGGAGCGGCCAAGAACTCTTCCCCATGGTGAGGATGAGCCAAAAACCCTTGAGTTTGGTTGAGACAAAGTAAAGAGTCTCCCAAAAGCAAAGTGGACTCCCAAAGAGTGTGGTTGAGTCTAAAGATTTCAAAGAATGGGTGAGGCAAGTCCAAATACCATGGAGAGAAGTGTGAGGCCAATCCAAATACTTGATGAGCTCTTGAATGCCTTGTATGATGTGTTTTTATGCCAAGCTTGATTTTAAATGTTCATGATTTCCATTTTTTCCACACATGCATTCATAAAACTTGCTTGCACATATTATGTGTGATGGAATGGGAGATGAGCTATTGAGATTCTTGAATCTCACTCCCCCCTCTTAAATGTCGTAATATGCTAGGTGGACCAAGTGGACATGGCAATGGGAGCCAACACATTGAAGGAAGAAGATGGCCACCCTTATGCTTGATTTTTGTGTTTTTGACTCATAATGAGACTTCATGATGTATATTATGATTGTAAATAGTCTATGACCCCTTGGACAAATGTAAAAATGGTATTACATGATAGATAAATGAATGAGTATGGTGTATGTATTCTAGATCATAATGTGAGTGTTTATGCCAATGTATGCAATTGAGAAAAGCTTGGTGTAATGTGTATGAGTGAGGGTGAGGAGGCCAAAATGAGATGCAAATGGTTTGTGACCATTTGGAAAACTCCCACAAGTCTTAAATATGCTTTTAAACTTTCCCAAAAGGTGCCAAGACCAAGGGAAATCCATTTGGCAATTTTGGTACCCAATATGGAGCCAAAATTGACCATAATGGAACCCTATACCATTTTTTGGCCAAATGCATTAGTCTTGCCCTGAAACTTGACATGCAATTAGGTCTCATTAAGAGCTTTTTGGGAAGCTAAAGATCATAATTTTCGGAGACCTAGAGAATATTTGATGAATTTTCAAAGTTGGGATTTTTCATAGATTCTGGTATGGGTACTGTTTATACTGGCAGTTTTGAATTCTGTGTCACCTGATGGCCAAATGGTATCTAATGCTTATGAAATTTTATATCCATAAACTAGAGGTCATAAGATTTCTGTGGCCACCGAGATCACCTCATTTGGAGGTCTAGAGAGGAAGATATACATTTTCGAAGGTTCTGCCCAGTATCAGACATCTTGCCAGACCCGAGGTACTGTTCCATTGATTTTCGGGAGTTTAGCTTAATGAACTGATCTAGAGATATTTTTCATCTCTAGTTAACATCCACATATTTCCATAGTGATATCATTTGAAAGCATTGGATTTTTGTGGAATTAGTTAGACATTTTTGAAGTCCATATCAGTAAACTGTGACAGTATCAGGAACCCCTCCGACCAGTAGATGATTTCGCATGTCAAACGCATTATATATGAAATTTTAAGACTTCTAAATATTTTTAGAATCAAGTAGACGTCTTAAGCTTTCCAGAATGACTGAGATTACATGTTTTTGATTTTTCTGGATTTAGTTGTGAATTTCCAAACTTTGCCCAGAAATGAGGCCAAGTCTGCCGAAAATGAATCTACATGTCTCATATCCCTTTTTGGTTTCCATGGGTTTAAAGCTAGTTTTTGTGATTGAAATGAGTTCTAATCATGAAAATAAATATTAGGATGCATAAAATGAGCTCACACAATCCACGTGACACCGAATGGGTTTTTGGATATGATGACTTGCAAATAGAAGTCCAAATCTTCATGCCTCCTTTATAAGAATTATGTGTATGTTTCATGATAATTATGCTATTCAAAGGTATGAGATGAGCTAGAATTATGGTGTTACACTTACAAAACCCTTAGACCACCTAAAAGGCCTCAATATACAAGGTCTAAATATGAAACATCTCCTTTATAGATCAAACCTATTGAACAACCTCTTAAATCCTTGAAAATCTGAACACCTCTGTCTTCACACAAGAAAACTCAATCATCACCTTCAAACAATAGATATAAACAACATGTTGAAGTAGAACAACAACCCAATCATCCTGAAACCAAAAAAATCCTAAGAAACTAAAAAAAAACCTTTAAAGCCATAGCCTTTGCAAAAAGTTTTCCTCATTATTGTAGTTCTAACTCAGAACATATAAATGAAATAGCTTTGGAAGAAATCAGTTTTGATGAATCAAATGATCATGCTGATGTCTTAGCCCTTTATGTGGTTACTCTTAATCAAGCTAAAGAGGTTGAAGAATCCAATATGGATCATGTTGAAAATGAAGAATATGTTAAGCACTATCCTAACACAAAAACCTCTCTGCAGCATAGATTAATCTCTAAATGATAAAGCCAAGAGCAAATTTAGAAGTAATGCTAATAGAATTCATTGCAAGATTAACAGGAACTCTCTAATAATGGTTTCAAAGCCTAAGAGAGTGAAAACAAATCCAAGCTACTTAGTCTTAAAGAGCTAATCAAACTTTTGGCATAATTCATAAATAATTTCTTAGTGAATTTTACTCGGTAGATAAGCAGAAAAGGCAAGAGTATTTCCAATTGCGATGTTGCGCTACTCTATTAACAAGAAAGATCTTGATCCTCCATTATCTAAGGATGGCTAAAAGATATTATGTGTTGAATGAATTTAATGATGCCAACCTCAAACATACTTTCATAGCCTCCTTACCTAAAGAGCTTTTACTAAAAATATTGAAAGCAATCTAGTTACTCAAAAGAGACAAGATTGACATCTCTTTAGGTGAAATATATCAACTTGCCCCTACTGCTCTTAAGAAATATGTGAATAATATAAAATATTTGATTCCATACTGGAAGGAAAAATGGCTCTCTAAAGAGTTTGTAAGAAATCATATCTTTAAATCAAGTGCAAGGATAAAAATAAATGTTCTTGCCCTACCAAGAAAAAATCTCACTTTCATAAAGCTCACTTCAAGCATTATAAGAAGTTCAAGTGAAGATACAGAAAACCTGTAAGATTTTTCAGAAAAAATGACTACCTAGTATGGATGAAAAGAAGATATTATATTTGCGAGAAGAAAGGATACTTTGCAAAGCAAAGGCCTAACAAGTCCAAAAAAGATGTCAAATTTCTTCAACAACTTTAGGCTAGTTCCTCTTCAACAAGATAAAGAAATAGAAAAACTCTTCTTAAAATAAGAATATGCTAATGATACTACTATCTTCACCTTCCCTGCTCTAAAAACCTCAGAACCTTCCTCAAACTAAACAAATTCTAGTATTTTAGAAGATACTAAAGACTTTTTCCAATACAGCTATTCAGTCTAACCATGTAACCAAGTAGAGAAAATGGAACCACCCTTGCCATATATTGAAATGCAAGTTCTTAAAAGCAAGTACCACATGCCAATTCTTGTCATAACATACATAGGCATTGGAGCCTCAAATAGTCTGATTAACCTTGTTGTTCTTCCTTTAAAGCTTGGAAAAAGCACATAAAATATTTTAGCACAGTAGATGGAAAGATTTTTAAAGTTAATCTTATTACCAAAGAATTAGTATTAAATTCTTTCCAAATTGTATTGCTTGGAAAAAAAATTTCTTGGAATTAGTCTTCCCAACAAGGATATCCTTACAGGAATGAATGTTTATTATCAAGCGAAGAAGTTATAAATCCTTTCTAAAGAAATCAGATTCAAATAGAACCTTAAGCCTTATATAAACGTTCTGAAATTGTTTAAATTACAGTAAGTACCTCAAGGTTATGAAGAAATTAGAGATAAGCTCATGGAACTTTGCCTTGAAAGTCATGATCAATTCAACCATCATTTCCTACACTTGAAAAATAAAGACTTTGTATCCAACTTCCGTTCAAAAGGAATAAGGACATTAATCCTACAAAGGCATCACATCTAAGAATGAATCTTGATAATCTCACACTTGCTAGGGAAGAATGTGTGTCCTTATTGAAACAAAACAAGGTCTTATTGATCTGACTAAATTAGAATGGGCATGTCAAGCCTTCCATGTTGAAAAAAGATCAGAATTGAAAAGAGAAAAAAATAGGTTAGTTATTGATTAGAAGCCTATAAATGCATTTCTCCAAGATGATAAATTTCCTCTTTTAAAAATTAGCTCAGAAATAGCACTACTTAAAAATGCAAAACTTTTCTCCAAATTTGATCTTAATGTTGGATTTTAGCAACTAGGTATTGATCCACCAAAGAGAGACAAAACAACATTATGTATTCTTAATGGTTAGTACCAATGGACAATCATGTTGTTTGTAATACCCGACATGTTTTAAAAGCCTTAAACCGAGGAAAATATAAAAGGAGGTCCCTTAAATCAAATGATTTGAGGTTAAATAAAATTAGGACAAAATTCTAAATAATTGAAAATGAGAATACAAGGCAAAAGAAGCCCAAAAATTAGAGTCAAAATAGCTAAATAAAATCAAACGAAATCTAGTGGTATTTTCATAATTTTGGCCAACTTTTATAAAACTCAAAGGAGGGATCTTTAAATGGGAAAAATGAGTATTTGGAGTTCTCAAAGGCTTTAAAAACTAGAGGAACCTCTAGAATGGCCAAAACCCCTTCAATTTACATTTTAGAATGTCAGTTGACCAAAATTTTGACCAATTCATTCGAGAAGGTTTTAAATCCAAGTTGGGTAAAACCAAAAATATTTTATGAATTAGAGGACCTAAATTTTATGATAGGGAAGATGGTTCTCAACAAGGAGTTGAAATGAGCCCAAATGGAAAGAATCAAGATGAGAGACTAAATTGTAATTTTGGAAAATGTTGTAAGGGGACCCATAGGCTTATTAAATCATGTCCACTTCTTCTCTAGCCCTTACCACTAACTTACTTCTAGTCCACACAAATTCTAAGAGAGTCTCAAGGGGCACACCAAAGGGGAGAGCCAAGGGAGGAAGAAGAAACTTGAAAATGGTAAGATTTGGCCACTTTTTCATGGTCTTTCCTTTACTAAACCTCTTCTCCTCTTTCTCCTCTCTTCTCCCATTTTTTTAATGGTTTGTTTGGGCATGTTTTGGGACTAGTTCAGTAGAGGAGAAGGAGAGATTAAAAGGAAACTTTGAAGCACAAGAAAGAGCACTTGAAAAGCTTCTAAACAAGGTAAATACATATGCTCTCTCTTGCTCCTTCTCCTCCTATGTAATTCAATCAGATTAGGGGTGGTATATTAAAGACTTTATCTCAACCCAAACTTGATAGAAATGGGGGTTTTAAAACCTAAGGAATCCAAGAAAGTAATTAGAATTCAAAAAGAACCATTAGAAAACAACTTATAGAAATTAGGGATTTTGTTGCACCTTGGCAATTATGAAGCTTTCCAATGATAGTTTAGGTTGTTTAAGAGTATGTATGAACTCCCAAGACATTTAAGAAACTTCATGGATAGCAATTTCCTAAGGACAATGAAGAAAAGTCCATTGGTGGCTAATGGTGCATATGTCTTGACCAAAGGGAGATAAAGCACCTAGAGAGATTTCTCTTCACTTCTAAGGATAAGGATGGCCTAGATATGATTAATAAACATCAAAGGAAGTAATGGTTTAAATTTAGAAGCCTTGTTTTATGAGATAAAAGTATAGGCTCCATTTTAAGACATAAAGAAGCAACTTAAGTCTAGGTTCCTTAAATTGAATTGATGATGACTCTAATGAGTACTAATGAAGTCATATTCCTTAGATTGAATGAGAAATTGAAGCCAAGATCATGAATTCTAAGGGTTGCTTCATTATGCCTTATATGGAACCGTAATAGTGTCATAAGAGAAAGTGAGCTTGTATAGAGTTTATGTAAGGTTAAAAGTGGTTTCAATGATCGAATTGTGTCTTGTTTGATGTGTCTAGGCCAAGTGAATCAAGACCTCCCTAATTGTGTGTATGTGGCCAAGAAGAAGAAGGAAAAACTCAAGGGGAAGTATGAAAGCAAAGGAAAAAGCTTGGGTCTCTTGGCAAAAGGTAGCTCTCTAACCTTTCTTGCATACATTTCCTAGATGTTTGCTTGTCATTGGATGATTGTGTATATGTTTAAACTATGAGATATGTTTCTAGCTATTGATTACATAACATGGTACCATTATGCTTCTTGAAATATGTTTTTGAATCCAAAGTGGCTTAAATGGCCATAGTTATGCCAAAAGTCCCTTAGAATGGGTGAGGATAAGCCAAAAGTCCCTAGGAATGGGTGAGACAAAGCTAAAAGTCTCAAGAAGAGTGAGGCTAAGTCAAAAGTCTCTTGAAAGTGGGTAAGACAAATCCAAAAGTCCTAGAGAAATTGGGTGAGGCTAAACCAACACCCTTTAGAGCCTATGTTTGACATGTATAAGTTCACATGATAAGGAAATTAATTTATGTATGTTCATGAGAAGTTTTTATGACATGCATGCATTCTTTGACATGTAAATACATCATATATGTATGTTTGAAAGGGTAAGGAGCTATTAAGATTCTTGGAATTTCACTCTTCCCCCACATATGTCTAACCATGTCTAGGTAAGCCAAGTGGACCAAGGAATAGAGGTCAAACATCTTGAAGCATGGGACTTTGACAATGGAATAGAAATTGTAGGAATTTTGATGTCAAAGTTTGTAACCTAATGATGTTTATGAGATGTAAATTATTGAGCATGTGAAAGAGTATGTAAATATCATGTATGAATGGAATTTGGAACCAAATAAATGTTTATGCATAAGTTTGACATTCTAGAGCCTTGATGCACTTATGTATAATGATAACTAGGATAGTGGTTTTGAGATGTTGATGATTTGGACCATTTGGAATGCTCACATAGGCTATGTTTATGCTTTTAAACATGCTCAAATGGTTATGGATTGAGTAGAAGACCATATGGTGCCTTTTTATCCCTTTATGGACTTCAAATTGACTACTTTCTGGAGTTAAACCAAAATCTGACAAACTAAATGAGTTTTGCATGAAATTTGGCAAGCAAATATATCTCATATAGAACTTTTCAAAATCCAAAGAGCACTTAATTTAGAGCTCTAGTGAATTTATTATAATTTTTCAAAGTTTGCTAAATTATGCAAAATTGTCAAGGTTACTATTTATATGGTCAGTTTACATTTCTATGTCATTTAAAGGCCAAATGAAGTCCAATGCCTATGAAATTTTACAAGCATATAGCTGACATTATAATATTTTTAGGGCCATTAAGTTTGCATGAAAAGGAGTTGTATAGAGAGAGTTATGAAAATTTGAAATCAGAGGTCTGGTACCGCACAAGTACTATAGCAACCTCTGATATGCAATGGATTTTGTGGGCTAAATGAACTCATATGCCCTTGAAATTTTTACAACAATTTTTTCTCATCATAAGCTTTCCATAGCCACTAAGAGCACTGCATTTGGATTTGTATTAAGGGAGATATAAAGTTTTGAAATTTTATGTCAGTTGTAGGATGCCCCTAGACTAGTGTTACTATTCCATCAATTTTTATAGGGTAAACCTAGTTGTTTTGATATGAAATTTTTATGGTAATTAGTGGACATCCATAACCTTCCAGAATGTTATAAGTTATATGATTTCAATTGTTTTAAAATTAGTTATGATTTTTCAAATTTATGTCAGAATATGGAGTATATACAAAAATGACATGTGTGTTGTGATTTTTTGTTATGCACCTTGGACCTGAATTTTGAGCTCTAAATTGTGTTAATTCTTGTTGAATAAATGTGTTATGGATAGAAATTAAGTTTGGTAAGCTCACATGGTCCATTCAATTAATGAAATATGTTAGTTTTTAATGTCGCTAAAAACCGTTGCCAAAAGTGCTTAATTTATGAAAATGAATTCTTTTAGTGAATTGTGATGTGAAATGGATGCTAGCTATATATGGTGTTACATTGTTTGTCTCAAGGTTGCAACATCTCTCTCCCAGAAAGCAATGACAAAGATATATGAGCCCATTCTACATAGCATTATCATCTACATTGATGACATTCTTCTTTTCTCCAAAAATGAAGAAGATTATAAAAGGCTCTTTCAACAATTTCTGAACATTACTAAACAATATGGAAGCATGTGCTCAACCCATAAAAGTCAATTAGATTAAACCCAAACTAAATTCTTTAGAATAAATATATCCAATGGACACTATTATGTAAGCTCACACATGGCCCAAGAACTTCTTAAATTTCCAAATGAGGACCTAACTCCAAAACAAATCCATCAGTTTCTTGAAATAGTCAACTTCATCAGAGATTTTATTCTGCATTCTTCAAATCATACTAGCTAGTTGTCCAAGCTTTTTAAAAAGAAGAATCCCCTGCCTTGGGGATATAAACAAATAGTAGCTATAAAATACTTTAAGCAGATAACCCAGAACCCTTTACCTTTAAAGATTTTTTAGAAAGGGAAAAGAATACTTCAAACCGATACTAGTTATAACTATTAGAGAGCTGCCCTTATTAAAGAAGATAAAAGGAAACAATACTATGGTGGTCACACATGTGGATAATTCAAATATTCTGAAAAGCATTAGTATGTTATCTATAAGAAAATCTTAGCTATCAAAAAAAGAATTGAAAATTGTAGTTTCCCTCTAAGCCCCTACAATTTGTGGTTTAGATGGACAATTCATCTTTTCCAAAGATACTAGATTCCAAAAGAAAATTTTTTCCTAACAAACAATTACTCGAATGGAAACACTAGTTCTCATCTTATAAATTCATGATTTAGCATATCAAGGGTCATAAAAATCTCATTGCAAATTACCTCTCTCAATAAAAGATAGTAAACCTAATCATAATAGCAAAATTAGTTCCTCTTATCTTCATGGCTCAACCTATCCCTAGCTATGCCATTCATCATCCTACCCCTTATACGGCACAAAGTCAAAAAGACTTTGCACTATGTCTCAAAAAACTAACCATTCCTACTAAAGTAAAGAAACTCGCAAAAAAAATCTGTTTTCTACTACCTCCATTATTATCTCAAAGACTCTTCTCTTCTTGAATATCCCTCTTACTTCAATCATCAAACCCCATCCCTCATCCCATTTCAAATTTGAACTTTTGTCACTAATGATACACTCTGGTACTTGTGGGCACTCACTGCTCTCTATATAAGTGCCATAGAGTTTCCTTCTTTATTGATTTACAATTTCCTCTATTAATATGAAAAACACTATTCCAACTTTTAGACTCTCTTAGAATGGTTCTTACCACTGTACTAGTGACGTGAGGAATTACATAAAATTATATTTCAATTTAATCTTTGGGAAATTCCACTACAAGATCAACAATTGTTAGTATCCTCATCTTGCATAAGCTATACTAGACTAGAAGGAATAACATGCTTCTTACTAGAAATTATGTCTATCAGTGGAGCGCCTTCCTTGACTAGCCAAAACAAAAAGCTTAAGCTCTTTAAAATCTCAAGTTATTTTTGTGTGAACTTATCAATTATGAAGAAAAGCAATTTTTTATTTTTGTACCTCTCCTGGCCCATTCCACGATGATTTCATACTAAATAAATCAAGAATGCCAGAAATCAACCTATCCAATATAAAAGTTTGGACTAAGGCCTAAATGTCTAGATTTCTCCAATGATCTAATTCATAGCCAAAGCCTAAGTAGAACATATGCAAGATTCTTAAGATCTAAATGAAGTAGATGATTTTGATAAAGTGGAAGAGTGGCTAACAAAACATTTTGGAAAACTAAAAAGGAAAGATGAGCTAGATGAATTAGACAACTCAGGAGATCCTAACTTATCTTAAGTCACATAAGCCTATTGTGAAAAGATAAGCTTTATCATCTCTAGCTAAATTATTGTACTATAATTTATCTATATTCTTTATTGTCTAAGCATGCTTTGCTTGCCAACTTTGTACAAGCTATCTACATTGGTGTAATCTTTTACTTTTGCTTTTGTAAAAGTTGTTTGTTTATGTGTTCCAGCTCTCAACTTTATAACCAGAGCTCCTTCTTAGTTGTAGGTAAAATAAGTCTTATATCCAAGTTTAAGTAATAACATTTAGTGTTTCTATATGAATCACTTATAAGGCTTTCTTCTTCTTTTGAAATCTTTCCTTTATAGAATTCTTACAATTATCTTTCCCATACAAGTATACTCTACACTTGCCTTTACATAAAGATCTTGTGTATCAAAAAGTATTGATAGAAGGGTACAATATTCACTAGAGAAATTTATCTTATCCATGATTTTATATCTCAAATAAGTTTCTAAGAAAATCAAAAGATTCCTTGATCCTAAAAGACCAAGAGGCATAGAAAGCCTAAAAAGAAGAGGCTAATTGTCTAAGCATACCAGAAAAAGAATTTTATTGATCGTAACTAGAATACCAAAATAAAATATGTTGCTCTTTGTAGACAAGATATTAAACTTCATCTTAGATTTATGACTTATGAATTTCATAAGCATCTTCATAAATTTCTCTATTATTATTGTACTTATTTATCTTAAGAAAAGAGAGTGGAGTTAGAAAAGATTACAAAACCTCATTCTTTTTTAGGTTTAAAATCCAACTTTGATTTGGCAAGGGCATATTTTTCCTAATCTAATTATTTATCATCCATTGTAGCAAATGAGGCGAGCCAACTCACTAGTTTAATCAATTATAAAGTAATATATTTTTGAAAAAAATTTATATGTAATATCTTATATTTTTGTATCAAGTTTTCTAATCAAAATATGACAAATGTATAGTTCCTTTTTAATAATAACAAAAGAGGTGTATAGTTTTTATAGATAAGTGTATATGTTATAAGTGTCTTACAGGCATAATATTCTTATAGGCCTAAACTGAATTAGCCCGTGTTATCTGTAACACCTACTTTATTTACCCTTTTTTTGTTTATATATGTGAATAATTACTAATTAATTTATGTCTAGTTACTTTCTTCCTTTTTAATTGTTCCTTTATGATAGAGATATTTTATTTCGTGTTAACTAAACCTATACAGTGTAGCGAAATATGAAAATGATGGAAATAAGCTACTATTATCACATATTATTTAAAACGTTTCAATATAGGGGAGCGAAATTTATATAAGTACAGACCAAAATATAACACTAAGGATTTAGTCTAAACTACCCTAAAACAAAATCTCCAGGTAGCAAAAAGGAGCTATAAGAGTCATCCCCTATCTACACAAAGGATCAGTGTTAGTGATCAGGCCTCTACTTATGGATATGGAGGAGCAAGAGGTTCAAATCCACCAATTGGGAATAAGTGAGATTCAAGTTCTCCCGAGGCCACAAAATACATGGGTACAACACAAATGACATCATCACATAATATGATTCGTATGTTGTGGATGCCAAAGACCCATCCCCAATAGGGGAACTGGATCCAATCCACCTGGAGTTCTAAGGTCACTCTGTAAATCAATATCTAAGAAAAATATAAACTATAATAAAGTGAAAAATAAATTTCTCAATAACATAAATAGAATTAATACAAAGTAATAACTATGAAAAAAATTCAAGTAATAATTTAACAGACAATGGATAATATATATGGAATGTTCTATGGAGAATATTGAATTTACGGAATAACATAAATAGAGGATAATACATTATTTATGGAATACTCAATATAAATATAGAACAATGAAAATGAAAGATAACAGAGATTTCCATATGAATACATAAACAGAGAATATCATATAAATTACAAGATTTCCAATGTAATAGTAAAACATGATTTAAATACAGATAATAAACAAGATATCACATACTACAAGTAATTACACATGTAGAGAATAAAGAAAATACAGCAAACAATATTATTCAACTTGACCATTAGACCTTGGGGACTGCCAAATTCAATACCTAGATTATGTTGCACTGGCATTGGTAGGCTCAATACCCAAATCATGTTGCACTTGTCATACCATAAGGAATTGGCATTTATTTTACATCATAATAAGCTTACAACATCAATTCTCTTATTTTTTACACTTCTAGCAACGAAAAATACCAACATTAAAAGTCTAATTTCTCAATTTAAGCATAAATGCATAAATTTTGTATTTAATTCTCAAAATTCACTCTTAACATATTTGCCCAACTAGAACCATCATCAAAAGGAGCAAGGAATTTAGGTTTCAAGCCACGCACATCAATTTACCACACTTCCATAATTTCACATTGATGTATATTGTAGCTAGTAACTTCAAAAATTCATATCTTGAGCTGAGAACTCTAAATCTTGCAAATTAGGATTCTATGGAAAGATCATGACATGAACTACATGTTATAAAAATTATAGATAAAAAAAAGTCGTTTGGGGCACAAAAATATAATGGAACTATAACTATATCAACATCTTAGACCCAACCTAGACTTGAAATTTTGAGCATGCATATTTTTGGCTACACAGCTCCAATTTAGGTGATCTTAGTGGCTATGAAAATCTTATAATGCCAACTATATACTTGTAAAATTTTATGAGCATTGGAGTTCACATGGCCTCTCAAATACATGAAAAATTAGAACTTACTATATGAACAGTACCTAGGCAATTCTGCATTTTTCAACCAACTTTGAAAAATCATAATAAATTCTATAGAGCTCTAAAATTTATGTTCTTTAGCTCTATGAAAAGATCTAAATAGAATTTAAACGCCTACTAAATTTCGTGCCAAATTCATTTATTTGGTCAAATTTTGATTCTGGGGTAGAAAATGGCTCAAATTGGTGCATATATGGTATCAATTGGTTCAAAATGAATTTCTTCCATGCCTGTGACCATTTGAGCACGTCCCAAACATGAAATACAGAATATATGACCATCTTATTAGGTCCTAAATATCATGCAACTCAAAATCACTCCTCCACTTGGGATCATACACACACTTTCCATGGCGCATACATAGGTAAATGTCTCATTCTTGCATATATACATCCAAAAATCTATGCCATAATCCTATATTTTAACATATGTTGGAATGTTTACATTACAAAAATGACAAGTACAAACCTTCATTGACAATATATTATACAAAATGCTAATCCATTGTCAAAGTAGCACAATTCAAGCTTGTTGGTCTCCATTCTTGGCTCTTTGAAGAGCTACCTTTCTCAATGAAGCACAAAGTTTTCCTTTGGTCTCCTAGCTCTTCTTCTCGGCCTCACACACACACTTGGGAGAAACTTCACTTGCTTGGCCTAGACACATCAAACAAAACACAAATGCATCAATGGAACCATCTTTAGCCTTACACAAGCTTTACATAAACCAATTCTAGCTTTAGGCCTCCATGTAGCTCCATTTAGTGGCATAATAAAGCAACTCACATAACCCATCATCTTGATTCCAATTTCTCACTCAATCTAAGTCATATGACTCTATTTAAATTCATCAAAATCATCACAAACTTAAATTAGAAAGCCTAACACCAAGTTGCTTCTTTATACATAATGAAACCTAAATTTCATCTTTCAAAGTAAGGTTTCTAAACTCAAACAAATGGTTCTTTTGGTGTTTATAATTCATATCTAGACCATTTCTATCCTTAGAATTAAAGAAAACTGACCCTAGGTGTACCTTTACCCCTTGGTCGAGACTTATGTACATAAAGGTACCCATGGAGTTTTGTTAACTTGTCTTAGGGAAATGGTACCTATGAAACTTCCTAGATCTCTTATGAACTCAATTATACTCTTACATAAGTTAAATTATTATTAAAAAGCTTCATATTCCCTAAGGTGTAATCAAAACCCTAATTTTCATAACTTGCTACCAAATGCTTCTTTTTCAATTCTTTTTGTTCCATATGATTCTCCATGCTTCATGACCCTATTTCCTATCAAGTTTAGGCCAAAACCAAACTCCCTTCATGGTGCTCTTAGTCTGGCCCAAAAGGAGAGTGCATGGGAGAACCAAGAAAAGCAAGCTTTCTCACAGAAGAAATACCTTATTTGATTCCTTATTAAATGAGCTTTCTTGTGTTATTAAGGTTTCCTCTAAACTCTTTCTTCCTTCTACTAAACTAGTCACAAAAGACCATCATTCAAGACTTCAAAACCATAGGAAGAGAGAAAAGAAAGAGGAGAAGAACATTGGAAAAGGGAAGAGCATGAATTTTTACCCTTTTAGACTTGATTTTCTTCTCCTTCTTATGCACCATTTGAAGCTGGTCTAGGTTTTGTTTCGAAGCCAGAATGAGTAAGTGGAAATAAGACAAAGACGGTGGCATGATATATAAAGGAAGGGGAGGCTAATTATAACATTTTAGAAATTCCAACTATGTCTCTTAAACTTTGGTTTCTCCGTTTGAACTCATGTTAATTCTTTTTTGAAAACCATCTTTTGCATCATAAAATTTAGGTCCTTTAATTCATTAAATGCCTTAGGTTTCACATTAATTAGATTTAGAACAATCCCATGATCCAATCAAAGTTTTAGTCAATTGATAAGATAAATTATAAATTGGAAGAGTTTTAACCATTCTGATGGTTCCTATGCTTTTTGAGATCTCTGAAAACTATAGTGAGCTTAATTTTATCATTCAAAACTCACTCATTTGAGTTTTTAAAAAGTTATCCAAAATTATGATTTTGCCACTACATTTATTCTCTAATTCATTCAACCATCTCAGCTTTATTTTTGGGCATTCCTTAAGCTCTCAACCTTATTTTTAAATGTTCTAATTAATATCCTATTCTCAGTTAGCCTTAATTTGCCTTGGTTTAGAGTGTTCCCATATCAACCTATCAATTTTAGTTCAGTTTCTCAATAAAGGAAGTAGGCTCACCTCTGCTTCCTTTATTGAGGCATCCTCCAGTGGGTACCCAAGGAAAGTCATATAAAAATGTCACAATAATATGTTATTCAAGCCATCATCTGATCAAGATATAATAAGTATATATTTGGGAAAGAATTGCCTTGCACAACTCTGTGCATAATCAAATAGTCCAGATAGCATAACAACATATTGGAGTCTAGAAGAATTATAATTACATATTAAAATTATCTTTCCACTTTTCTAAGTTAAAACTTGTCTTAAGCCTTATCCGGTGTCCAAAATAGTCCATAATTTAGCGTCCAACGTCAAGATACAAAAAAAAGTCTAGTTTAGCCATAAAAGGCTCATTTAGGTATATGGGAGGCTCAATATAGCTTAATAAGTCCAAATAGGTCCAAAATATCCAAATGACCCTCACTAGTCCTAATTAATTATTTTAAAATGTTTTAAATGTCTTTCTTAATTAAAATTGGACATTCAGCGCAACAACAACTATCCATTGGCAAACTTTGGCATACACAGGGCTCATCCCTAAACAAGGCAACTCTGCCATAATATATATATAGGCCAGTCCTTTACCAAATAACCCATATTTATGAAATTAGAAAGTAAGTAGCATATTGTCCATATTATCAGGAAATTAGACAGCAAGCATCACAGTACCAGAACAAATATTCATCATATATTCTAATATTGACATAATGCTTTATAAATTTCTATCACAAATAGGCTCCAAAAATTGTAGAATAAATATCAGTGTAATCTAAACAACATATAGAACATATTAGACAACACAAATCATCCAAAACACATCAAATAACATAAGTAAAAATTCAAGAAGCTCTTGGTCAATACTTTTTGCTCAAAAAGTTGACTTTTTATATAATTATCCATAATTCACCACAATTTCACCATAGGCCTTATTTTTAGTATAGATTAACCTAATTTAATTGGTTCTTAAAAAACTCTTTTCTAGGTATCTTGAATGGTCGTGGCCGAATCTAGTGAGTGTGTATAGGTGTTATTTTCTTCCATTTTCTCTTGTTAACAAGCGAATAATACATAATCAAGAGAGATAGATAAAAGCCCTAAAACAATTTCTAGGAATTCCATACTTATTCTACACTTCTATCAAAATGAAATTCAAGGATTTCTTGCCATAATCTTTATGAAAATCAAGATTATATTAATCTATCTCTTCTTTAAGCTTTTGCCCATTATTTTCTCATTTATTTTCTCTTCAATTTCTCCTATGGCTTCATGAAATTCAAAGTTCCATAATTTATAGAAAAGTTTTCAAGAATAGAAATTTTCTTGAATCACATGAATTTATAAGCTACATATATGAATTCTCCATCTTTTCTTGTCATGGATTTATAAGACAATAAGAATTTCCATCTTCTTCTTGCCATAGCTGAAACTCAATGGAGAGAGGAAGAGAGAATTCATGGAAGAAGATAAAAGAAAAACTAACAAGAAGAGAGTTTATCTATGTTACCTTGAATTTTCAATGTTGTTTCCTTCCTGGTAGCTTTTTCCTTTCTCCTTCCCCCTTGCCCCTTCCTCTTGCTTAGCTGTGATTCTTCTTCCTCTTTTCTTTCTTGCTATGGCAAAATGGGGTGTGTGTTGTTTGTATGTGTGTATGGCGTGAATGGGTGTGTGTGTGTGTTTGTATGTGTTTCATGTAAGTTTTATTTCTAAATGGATGGTTAGGATTGAATATGTTTTAAGATGGAAGATCTTGGCCTTTAGATAAAACGAATGGTTAAGATTAAGTCTTGAAATGGGAGATTAGATATGAGCCTTTGGATTAGATCAAGGGTTTTGATTTGATCTTAAAAAGTAGAAAAATCAAGGCCATAAGATTACATTAACAATTGAGATCGTATCTAATTTTAGGACTGAATATTAGCTGTTGAATTTTAACTATAGTCAAATTTTAACCATGTTACTTTCCTTGTGATTCGTGAAGATAACTGTTAAGTCAACAACTGTGTCATCCAATGTCAATAGTGGTGTTAGTGGTAACTTTTTTGTAAAACATGATATTACAATCTTTTGCCAAGATTCACTAATGTAAGCTGGTGTCATCACTCCATAACACATGTAGTCTCCAAAAAATTCTTTACACATGGTGCCACATCATCTCTTTCCCTGCTCATGGCATCATATTAGCACTTTCACACCAGATTCTATGGAAATATCTCTGTTTCACTTATCTTTTTGTAGGTTCTCCATAATTTTTTAATTGGGTTGCATTATTTGGGTTCTCTATTATATTTTAATATTATTTGGGCCAATGGAGATCCCACTTAAGTTCTTTAGTCAAATATTTTATTATTATTTATTTTTCTAATATTTTATTATTTTAGAATCCAAATGACTATTTTGCCCCTGGTGGAATGTAACGCCTGGTACATTGTACAATTATCAGAACGGGTCGGTTTGAAAAGCAAGTCCCCTAAGATGAGTGATTCAAGGCCAAATAAAATTTAGATAAAATTTTAAATAATAGAAAATGAGGATTTGAGCCTTGAGTTGCCTCAAAATTGGGGTCGGAGTGATTCAAAAAATTTGCCAAAAGATCAGTGGCATTTTCGTAAATAAGTGAAATTTTGGAAAAGCACCTAGGAGGGCTTTTTAAATGAAAATTTTGAGTTGCCTAGGGTTCTCAGAGGCCCCAAAAACCATGGGAAGCCCCGGGACAGGTAAAGCCCCTCCGATATACTCTTTTCGATGTCGATTGACCCGAACTTTGACTGATTCATTCGGAAATGTTTTAACTTTGATTTGAGTGATTCCAAAGGCATTTTATTAAATTGGAAATCTAAATTTTATAATGGAAAAGATGGTTCTCAAAAAGGAGGTAAAACGAAGCCAAACTGGAAATGCCATTATGGAATGGCAAAAATGGAAACAAATTGCACAAAGGAAGCTTCTAAATCCTCTTTTTAATCCACGTTCAGCCCTCCCTCTCTAAATTGGCTTTCTTCTGCTCATTTTTAGAGAAAATTCTCAGCTCCTCAGGGGCACAAAAGAAAGGGAATTTTGGATGAAGAAAAAAGCCAAAGAAAGGGTGAGAAAGTGTAAGGTTTTCATGCTCATTCCTCTTGAAACTTCATCCTCCCCTTCTTGCTTCATCTTTCCATGGTTTTAATGTAATTTTTGGTGCTAATTTGGGTCTAGGTCAGAGGAGGAAAATTTAAAATTTAAAGAGGAGAAAGAGGGAAGAGGAAGGGCTCTTGAAGGAAGCTTGATTGCAAGGTAGTTTTTCTCCCTTTCTTGTTTCTTTTTCTCCTTCTCCTCTTCCATGGTGGGATGCCCAAATAGAACTACGAAGAGGGAAGAGTTTCTGTTGTATAATCCAAAAGAATCCATCAAACTAAGCCATGGAAAGATGGATTATACCAAAGAAATGCATAGAAAACTAGTAAAACTCAAGTTAGAAAAGTGTAGGGTGCTTGAACATAGTTTAAAATCTAGGTTGATTTAAGACTTCCCCATCATATGTGAGTGTTTTTTTGAGTTTCTAAGACTCCTAGGGAGCCTCCCAAGTGCCCCATCCATTAAGAAAAAATCCCAAACTCCATGGGTCTTTAATGGAAGCATAAATAGGTCAAGACCCTCAGAGATAGCTAGGTGATGTTTTAAATGGTTCCAAGCTTGATTTGGGACTTTATATGATAAAAGAAGATAGGAGAAGCCCTTGGAAAAAATTTAGAAGCCTTAGATTGGAAGATGAGGCAATGGCTTCCATAATGTAACCTTATGAAGCAATATGGACCTAGGTTTGTGAAAGTGAGTGTGTGATGGCTTCAAGGACCTTAAATGAGGTCAAGAGGTATAAATATAGCAAGAGAATGGAACCAAGAATGTTAATTATGGTAGTTTCTTCATTAGGTCTTAATGGAACCATATTGTGACAAATAGAACAAAGTGTAGTCTTAAGAGTGAGTTGGATGTCATAACTTGTTCCAAAAGTATAATTAAGTGTTGTTTATTATGAATAGGCTAAGGAAATCTAACCCCACCTCTTTGTGTTTGTGGAACCAAAAAGGAGAAGAAACAAGCAAAGTAAAGCTTGAATTTGCACCAAGGTAACTCTTCACCTTTTCTTATTGCATTTTCTTGTTGCATATGTCATTGTGTGCTTATGTGTATGTTTATATGTTTGAGACATGACACTTGATGCTATGTTGCTATTTTGGTACCAATATGCTTTCTTGAATGTCTTTGAATGGTAGAAATGGCTCATAAGGGTGAGATAGTGCCAAAAGTCTCTTAATGTGGGTGAAGAGATGCCAAAAGTCTCATGGCATGGGTGAGACAAGGCCAAAAGTCCCTTGGATGGGTGAGGCTAAGTCAAAAGTCCCAAGAACCAAGAGTGAGACAATCTAAAAGTCTTAGAAATGGGGTGAGGCCAAACCAAAAGTCCCTAGAACTCATTTTTATTCTTGACATGTGTTTGTGACATAAAAATGTGGAAATTGAATGCTTCATCGATTGAGTAATTGCATACTTGTACCTTTGACATGTTGTATGCCTTGAAAATGTGCTTAAATAGTTGTATGAGCTACTGAGATTTAATGAATCTCACCCTTTCCTTTCTCTCATCTCATATGATCTAGGTAGAGTTCAAGATCCAAAGGATGGAAGCCAAAGAGTTTAAATCTCCATCTCTTGGCAAATCTTTCCATTTTTAATGTACTATGATGTCTAGAATGTCAAAGTAGATATGAAAATATTATTTTTGAGCCATGACACTTTGAACAAGTGTAAGACTATGTAAAGTTAGTAGTATATGTATCAAGAATAGAGTTTAATGAATAGAATTATGTATTTTGACCACTTGGGAGCTCACTTGTGCATGTATGTTTATAGAAGTGGCATGGTGAATTTGAGTTGCATGAGGATTCAGACCTTATGAGGGACTTATTTATACTATATTTATGTTTTCTAAGTTGCTCAAATGTGTGTGGAACAATAGATGGCTCATTTGAACCAAATTTGCCTCTTGTTGGGACCAAAATTGCCATATTCTTGAGTTATGGCAAAGTCTAACAAAATGACCTCTTCTTCACTTAAAATTTTGCAAACAAGTAGATCTTGCCTAGATATTTTGCAAAGACAAAGATTAGGTCATTTGGAGGTTTGTGGAATTTTCTATGATTTTTCAAAGTTGGTATCAGAATTTCATATTTGCACTAGTATTGTTCATTTGGTCAGTTGTGAAATTGTGTCATCTGAGGGGCAAACGTGGTCCAATGGCTACGAAATTTTATAGGCAGAAACTAAGAATTCACAGTGACTTGTAACAACTAGAAGTACCTCATTTGGATGTCTGAGCTAAGAGATATGAATTTTTGAATTTCTGGAATAGCAACAGTAGTGCAGCATAACCTAAGTCACTGTTCCATTGAATTTTAGTGGCTAAACGTGCTTGCTCTAGTTTGATCTATTTTTACCATAAATTTAACATTCATAGCTTTCCAAATTGGTATCATTTGTATGGATTTGATTTTTTTGGAATTAATTGGATATTTTCAAAACTTATAGCAGACACTTACATCAGTACCAATAGCTGTTCGAATCTTTGACCCTTTTCATGTGTCAAATGCTTTCTGTGTTATGTTTCATGGCCTAAACATATTTTTACATAAATTAGACACGTGTAGTGTTCTAGAATGGCCAAGAATGTATGATTTCAATTTTTCTATAATTAGTTATGAATTTTAAAACTTCATATCAATAAATTGAACCAGTGGCCCAAACAATAGCAATCTCAGTGGCTTTTTAGATGTCAAATGTTCTCCCCTTAATGATTCATTAGCTGAAATTATTTTTAGATTGGATAGACATCCAGGGCTTTCTAGAATGGTAAATTTTGTCAAGTTTCAATTTTTTTGAATTTAGTTATGAATTTCCGAAATTGTGACAGAAAAATTGAAATTTTGGCCAAAAATAATAGTGTGAGTTTAATGCTCCCCTTTGAATTCCACGAGTTGTGGGCCAATTTTGGTGATGCAAATGAGTTGTATTTATGTAATTAAATATGAGAATATAATGTATGAGCTTATATGGTCCGCGTGACACCGAATGGAATTTTCATACTCGATGCAACGAGAAATAAGGTATTATTTTAATGCCATTTTCCATTCCCTTTTGTTCAATTTATCATGTGAGACGTAGAAATGATAGGAAGCAAGTTAAAAATATATGATGTTACATGGAAAGGCAATAGACAAGCACCTTTGTTTTTCTTTTGCTTATATCTCCATTTTAATTTAACATCTCCAAATTCTGTCACCACCATCTGGTAGATCTTTCTATATAGAATCTCTTGAGATAGTTAACTTGAGTTTCAGGGCTTAGTTAGTCTTCATATAAGCTCTTAATCGTCTGAGGCCATTTTTCAGTCCTAATGATTTTAGAATTTTATGAAACAAATTTTATAATATTTTGCCTATTATTTCCTAACTCTTGATATATATATATATATATATTATACCAGTTCTTGATCGTCTCATCTTTCAAAAAAAATTATCAAAGTTCATTTGGGTAACAAATGATGATTTTGCCCCTATACCAAAAATTCCTATGAGTCCTAGTCATCTTATACTTTTCACATATGAAGTCGTTTCATTCAAACTCATCTTATTAAAACTTAATAAATTCATTCCATAAAATATTAAATAATTAAAAAATCCTAATTTTTAAGGATGTTACATTACTAAGGCTTATGTTATTAGAGTAACTTTACTAACCTTAAGATCCTAATGATAGTTGGCACAAATTTCCAAGTTTAAAAGGAAATGAATCCCAATCAATTATAAGCAAGACATCTAAGTTAAGACACAATCCCTAGAATACACAACTCTGCCAAAACCACCACTGTATATTGGTGATGACAGACCACAGACCAATTTCTTCTTCCTCTTAACTCACAAAGGAAAGAACTTGTAACTCTATCCATTATTTTCAACAATGCAATATACTCATGTCAGACTAAGCCTCCTATTTTATATTTTGCCATAAACTAAGCACTAGCATTTGGCACATCAAGGAAAGGTGTTTTGACTTTATTACGGAAATAGCAAAAGGAGCTTATCTTTCAAACTCGTCAATCTTTAGTTATTAATGACACTAATGAGGAGAAATCATTTAGCAACCAAAATAGTGATCACAACACTAGAAGACAAAGCAACATATGCTTAAGAGAGAGTTGTCAAGCTATTTATTTTGCATAACCTAGCAAGAATGAACATAATGATGCCTAAAGCCTTCCTAACATACAAGACTTGATGAATCCACCAATTTTAGCCAAAACTAGACCAATAAGTAATGTTAGTGCTCTAGTGTAGATAGACAACAATGTTAACCTTACAAAGCAAGAAAATGTCATTCATCCCTTCACAAGATATTGCGTTAACCTAGTAATGGCAAGAAGTTCCACAAACACACAAGCTGATAATGCTAAAATCCTGAAATGCTATACCAATAACAACAATACATGATAACAATGCAAAAATAGTTAATAGCTATGACAAGAGATTATATGAATGCAAGCTTACAAGAGTAGTTTGTTAGAAGGAAATAACTAGAGCAGTGAAAGAACACTTCTATACAAGCCAAGTGAGGATTGACCCCCCTAAAAAAAAAAGATAAACATATGAAGCATCTCCTAACAAAGACTATATACCTTCGAAGGAAGACGACACAGATGACAAATCAAGTGAGATGGGAGACAATGTGGAAGATGTTTTTTGTGACAACCCAAACTTCTAATCATTGTAATTAAGGTCAAATACGTGATTAATAATCATAAATTGGTGTTACAAGACATTACGACTAATTACATTCTAGAAATGCAGGGAAATTTGAACCTTCATGTTATTAGAGTCATCAACCATAAAATTACAAGCACTCAAGTACATCATGGAAACAAACATTTATTTATAAGCCTTTGATTCTATTACCGATTAATTTCAACTCACAAAAATCTTCTACCATTGTTTCTAAGTCACCCCTTGGGGTTACCATATGAAAAACCAAGATTTCTATGTTAGAATGAAGGTTTTAGGATGTTCACCGCGGTTAAATCCACCTTAGCTGCGACCAATTCCTCTCGGTTTCACCCTTTACTTTGTCACTAATTCGTCGTGGCGAGTTGCACCTTCACCACGACTAACCTACATGGCATTACGGCGAGGAAGCCTCTTGGAACCTACCTCACTTGCCTCTCACTATTGGCCATGACCAATTCCCTTGTTAGCCGCGGCTAATTCCTTTCTGGAATACTTGGGACATTTTCACAAAAGTTCGCCACGGCCAATTCCCCCTTTCGCCATGGCTAATTCCTCTCTGGAATGCTCGACAAATTCTCGCAAAAGTTCACTGCGGCCAATTCCCATTTAGCCATGGTGAAGTACCCTCTAAATGACTCCCAGTTTTTTCTCTCACATTTTGCCACTGTGAATTACTCTTTGGACTCCCCCTAGGCAATTTCGCCTCTATTAGCCGCGGCGAAATGCCTTCTAATCATACATCTTCTAAAATCTTATCTCATATTCTCCAGTCTCCTTCCAATGACACCCTAGGGCCACTCTACCTTAATTTATGCAACTCTAATGGTATTTATGTACCTTAATTACCTAGCTAATCTATCATTACCAATTCAAAACTTAGGTATAAATCCCTACTCATCCAATTACCATATGCCAGCAACTCATAGGTTAAAAATGGCAAAATTTCATAAGCTTCCAACAATTATCATTCAAATATACATTCCCTTAAAGATCTCATGCATTACTGATTCAAATCAACAATCTCATATATCTCATAATGACATTCCTAATAGAAAACCATATCATGAATTCAACAAGTTCATACATCCAGATGCTGTAAGTTCATACATTCAAAACTAAGCTATATTGAGACTTAACTCCTTAATAGATACATTCTAACTAATCAAAATATAAATGCCTACACTTGGCAATATGATTACATAATGATGCTATATAAAAGATTAACAAAATTGCATCTACTCTACTCAGATTAGCCCAAGTGTAGCTTCCTCCATACATGGCTAGAGCTCATGGATTTTCATCCACTTGCTTTTCCTTATCCTTACCTGAAGGGCCTTCACCTAAAAGTATAATCCCATGAAATGGGGTGAGATGCGAATCTCAGTAACCAAGGTAATTCCATCATATATTCCAGTTTAATTAACATATATATATGATTTCACATAAGCATCAGAAAACATACCAATCATATTAGTAAATGAAATAATTAGGCTATCATGATCATTATCCCATACTAGCAATCATATTTCTACATGTTAAAGGCCAATAACACCGGGAGAGGCCCATCCACGACACCTACTCCCTATTGAGCACAACCAGGGCTCAGTGTATCTGAGGTTTAATCATAACCGGTGCCCGATTGAAGCACATGCACGAGTGGCAGTCGTACCATAGCTCCACCATGGACTCACAAAGTCTAATCATAATACAATAGATAGCCAACCAATTCATTCAGCATTCCAAATCATTCATGTACAGCAAATATGAAATTAAAATAGACATATGCATGGAATTAATATAGTTCCAATTACCTCACTTGTAGCTAATCCTCTAAGAGCCAATTGAATGTTACTCCAGCCCGATCACCACTAAAACCAAATTCAGATTTGGTTGCTCCTACCCTAGAAACCTCAAAATAACACCTCAAATTCTGAGTAAATTCATACAAAAATAATACCCATTTTATAAATTAGCTATAGGGGTCTCAAACTAGCAAAGAAAGCATCAAAATGGAGAGTTTATACTTACCTAATGTCAGCCCTAGCCTCAACCTACGAATTTTCACCATGGAAACATCAAATGGAAAGTTTCAGATTTTGGGTGTGGGTGAAAATACTACAAATGAAAAATTAATCAGGCCAAAATGAAGAGAAAGAGAAGGGGATTAAGTTATATAACTATTATCTTAGCTAAATCTTGCTATAAAAGTGAGAAATGATGGATTTCTTGCCCTAAACCCTAGCCTTCCTTCAAACCTCCGAATTTCTCTCTTGTGTTTCAACAAAATGGGGAAGAGGCTAAAGTGTTTAGGGTTTTAGTAAGGTTTAAGTTAGGTTTTCTATGGGTTATGGGCTACTCCAAGATCTAACACCAAATGGGCTTTAGATTTTAGCTTTGTTAGGCCAGCTTTAAGGTGTTGGGCTATAGAATTTCATTGGGTCAGACCTAGTTTTAAGAACTCCACTATTTTAGGTCTGCACAAGGTTTATTGGGCCCTTCATATGACCCTATACAAGGTGGATCTTGGGCCTCTATCACATTGAATTAGATTGGGCCTGCACCTAACTCATTGGGCCTCTATTAATCCCTAACCTTGGCCTACTTAATTTAATTTGGGCCTAGATGAAGTTTCTATCCCAATTAAATCTCAAACTTATATTAATAATTTATCTCTCTAAAATTTCTATTCACTTAACTTACCTAATTATTCTATATTAATTATTCTTAATTATCCCTAAACTATGATTAACACCTTAATTAATTTTGGGGTGTTACATTTTTCAAGAAGAGCAATAGGATAAAAGAGTCATGAAAGATCCAGGAAAAAGAATCAATACAAGATCCAAGAACTCTACATGAAGTAATATTTGCCAAGGAGTTAGTAAAACTTGAAATCGTAGGCAAAGAAATGCCCACCAAGTATGAGTGAAGTTTGAGAATACATAGAAGGAAATAACAAAGTGTTACAAGCATTAAGAAGGGTAATAGAATAGCAAAGAGCTTAAAAGGAAAAGGAAGATGCTGTGGAAGAAATCTTAAGGTAGGGGAGTAGAAACAGCACACAAGACAATTATGTAGATGATAAAAGCTTTGCAGGATTTAGTAGTTCACTGTTTACGAACTATATTTAATAGGCACTCCTTCTAAGGAAGAATAAAACTATCTTAATCAAATTATACGATGGGAAAGCCAACCCCATCGACCACTTATAGAACTTTACACTCTAGATGGATTTAGCCAATATCTCAATAGAAATACAAATAGGTTGTTTCCTACCACCCTCAAAGAAGGAGCTAGAATGTGGTTTAATAACTTGCTTAGGGATTCAATTAGTAACTTTAGTCAGCTTCTTGAGCTTTTCCAAGCCTAATTCATGGCAAGTAGCATACAAACCTTAGATGCATCTATGCTATTACAGATATATCAAAAGGAAGAGGAAAGCCTAGAAGACTACATAAACCATTTCAGTGAGAATTTGTACACCATTAGAAATCTAAATTTTGGGATAGTCATCACAACCATGACCATAGGCTTGAAATCTAGGAAGCTAAAACTCTTATTCGTGAAAAAAAATCCAAAAAATATTATGGAGCTCATGCAAAATCTATCACAACATATCCAAGTGAAGGATTGCCTCAAAGCTAAAAATGAAAGAGAGGAAATCGAAAGATTCAAAAAAGAGGAGTGACTTGTCAATTGGTCAACGACAAACTTAAATGAAAGATTAAGCTAAGGAACATGGACCTCAAGAAAGCTAAGTATGATTTTTTTATCTCCACTAATAGTATCTTCTATTGAAATTTTGACGAATGTAGAAAAGAAAGATTCTAGAAAAAGCCTCAACCACTGTGAACTCCAAGGGAGAATTGTGATAAAGGCTTATATTGTCATTACCATTATGACATTAGACATAAAAAGAATTACAGAAAACTCAAGTATGCAATAGAGGATCTTATTCAAATAGGCTTCTTATGAAATTATGTCACATAAGGTGGCAATGGAAGAGGAAATAACACATGGAGATGCCATGGTGACAATAGCGCAAAGGAAGTTGTGTAAACGAATAATAAATTCCATAGAACGACAAAATGAGCTATATAGAAGCAAGTCCCTTAAAATGAGCTAGATAATGTCCTAAAATATTTTGGTAGTATCCTAGGCTCTTAAAAATAATAAAAACTCATAAGAGGACTTTTTAAATAAAAAATTTGAGTTGCCCAAGGTTTTTAGAGGCCCTGAAAACCATAGGAAGCCTTGAGACAGTTAAACCCCCTGCTGGTGTATATTTTTTCAATGACGATGAGCCCGAACTTTGACGGATTCGTTTTAGAAGATTTTAGCTCCAAATTGAGTAATTCCAAAGATATTTTATTAAATTAGGAACCTGAATTTTATAATAGAAAAGATGGTCCTCAAAAAGGAGCTAAAATGAAATACCATAATGAAAGGGAAAAATTGGAATTTTTGTGAATGAAATGTTCTTAAAACTTCTATATAATTCATGCCACCTCTCCTCCCTTATTAGGCCGACTTTATTCTGCCCAAAAATAGAAAAGAAAAGCAGTAGCAAGGCACACCAAGAGAAGGAGAATTTGGAGGGAGAAAAAGCTAAGAAAGGTAGGAAATTTTAAGAATTTTCATGCTTCTTCCTCTTGCAAACCTTGTTCCTCTCCTTCCAAGCTTTCTTTCTATGGTTTTATTAAGATGTTTGGTTCTATTTTGAGCCTAGAACAGAGAGAGGGCAATTTAAAAATTTGAGGAGAAGCAAACCAAGAAGAAAAGCCTTGAAAGCAAGCTTGAATCTAAGGTAGATATCTTAGTAACCTTCTGCTTCTTCTTCTCCTTCTTGTGTGTGTATATTTTAGCCCAAAGTAGAACCATATGGGGAAAGAATTTTTTGCCCAAGAACAAGAGAGAAACTTTGGTTTTAGACGATGGGGAAGTAGAATATGCCAAGAAATTACAAGAAAAACTAATGAAAATTAAGTTAGAAAAGTGTAGAGCTCTTGAAGGTTTTGTAAACTTTTTTTTTTATTCTTAAATTTTCTTGCATATGTAAGTGTTCCATTGAACTCCTAAGACCTCTAGGAAGCCTCCCAAGTAACTCTCCTATCAAGGAAAAATCAAAAGCTCCATGAACTCTTCCTAGTGTGGCATGTTTTGGCCTAGGCTAGTTGATAAGGTTAGGGAATGTTTTAATTTATTCTAACCTTGTTTTGGAGACTTCATATGATGGTAGAAGGTTGGAGGAAACCCTTGGGAAAAATTTAGGAGCCATGGTTTGGGAGATGAGATAATAGTTTCCATAATGGAACCTTATGAAGTAACATGTATTTAGAATTGTGTAAGTGAGTGTGTGATAACTTCAAAGACCTTAAATAGGGTCAAGAGGCCTAGAAATGAGAAGAGAATGGAGTCTAGAACTTGAATTATGAAAGTTGCTTTAATAGGCCACTATAGAACCATTATGTAACCTATGAAACCACTTGTGCTCTTAAGAGTAAATATAGTATCTTAGCTTGCTTTAAGAGTATAATTGTGTATTATTTATAATGTTTAGGCAGGAGAATCCCAACCCACCTAGGTGTGCTTGTGGGACTGAAAAAGGGAAGGAGAAAGACTAAGAAAAACTTGCATAAATACCAAGGTAGCTCTCCACCGCATTCTCTTTGTAACATCTAATTTTCTAAAAACGTGAGAAACGTAATGTACGGTTTCTCTATAAACGAATGAAATTCACCGGATATAAAAGGAAGTCCCCCAAGATGATGTAGTTAAGTTCCCAAAAAATTTGAGAAGCATTCTAGACTCCTAAAAATGAGAATCCCAAGCTCAAACGGAAAGAAAAATGGAGCTAGAATGAAGAAACAATTTCTTACGAAAAGCTTACGAAACGTAATGGCATTTTCATAATTTTGAGCAAATTTTATAATTCACATAGGAGGGATTTTTAAATGAAAGTTTTGAGTTTCTCAGGGTTCTTAGAGGCCCTAAAAACCATGGAAAGCCCCGGGACAGCTAAAGCCCCCTCTGATGGATGTTTTCCAATGTCGATGTACCCGAACTTTGACGGATTCATTCAAGAAGGTTTTAAAGCTCCAGTTTGAGTGATTCCAAAAGTATTTCACTAAATTGGGAACCTAAATTTCATAATGGAAAGACGGTTCTCAAAAAGGAGTTAAAACGAAGGGAGAAACGAAAATGCAAGAATGAAGGGCAAAATAGGAAATTTTGAAGAGGGTAACTTCCTCCCCACCTATATATATGATAGACCCTTCTTCTCCCTTCATATTTCATGACCAAGTTCTGCCCAAAATCAGAGGAAAACCCTAGGGAGAGTGGCACACAAGAGGAAGGCAAAGAGGAGGAGAAATCAGAGGCTTAAGGTATGAAAATTTAGTCATTTTTCATGCTCTTTCTCTTCCAAACCTCTTCTCCTTCATTCTCCTTTATTTTCTATGATTATAATGAAGTATATGGATCTGTTTTAAAGGAGAAATTGAAGGGAAAATTCGGATTTGAAGAGAGGAGCTCAAAGAACACAAGATTCAAGTGAGAAAAGCCATGAAAACAAGGTATTTTCTTCTTTCATGGTTGCTACCTTTTGTTCCCCTTCTCCACCATTTCGCCCCACTTGAGAAGACTTAAGAAGAGTTGATTTTTAGGCAAAACCAAGGGTGATTCTAAGGAAAAAGGGTGTGGAGATTAAGAATATGCAAAGAGAATTAACAAAAAAACTATTAGATTTTAAGATGTAAATTCTAGGGTTTCAAGTATACCTTATAAAATCTGATTTTATATGATGATTCTGAGGTCTAATTAAGAGTTTAAATAAAGTCCCAAGATCCCTAAGAGGCTCCTCACATGCATCTCCCTTTGAGAAAACAAAGAAAGCTCCAAGAAGGTCAAAATTACCCTATGTCTCGGCCAAAAGGAGTTCTCCTAGCTATTGAGAGTTTTAAATTTTTCTAAACCTATTCTTGAGTCATATATGATGAATGAAAATGAGGGGAGGCTTTGGAAAAAATTTAGAACTCATAGAAAGTGAGTTAGTGCTTTAGGTTTTATATTATGACCTAAAGAAGCAACATATAGTTAGGCTCTTTATTTTAATTATGTGATGACTCTAAGAGGCTTAAAAGGAGTCAAGAATCATATTTGAAAGGAAAGAATGGAGCCTAGAAATTAATTGAGGGGTGTTACTTCATTAGGTGCATTTATGGACCATAATGGGGTTTATAGAACAACCTAGTGTCTAACCAAGTTGTGTGGCTTGAGAATTTGTTTCATAAACCTAATTGGTTTCCATAAATTGTGTCTAGGCCAAGAGAAAGCATCTCCACAAGTTTGTGTGTGTGTGGCCAAAAAGAGGAGCTTGAATCCAAAGAGAAAAGTGTGTGATTGTGTACAAGATAGCTCTCTCTACCTTCTCTCATGCATGGATGTATGCTTAGCTTGTCTTAGAATGTGTGTGTGTGTATTTTTAAGCCATGAAAAGTATGATAGCATGATTTCATATGCCATGGTTTTATGATGAGCATATTATGTTTTATATGATATTTTTTATGTGTGCTTGGGTTTACTTGAGTATGGTGAGGCCCAAGAACCTTAGCCATGGTGAGGATGAGCCAAGAACTCTTGAGGTTGGTTGAGGACAAAGTAAAGAGTCTCCCAAAAGAAAGATAAGCTCCAAGAGTATGGTTGAGTCTAAGAATCTCTTAAAGAATGGGTGAGGCAAGTCCAATATCCATAAGAAATTAGGTGAGGCTAATCCACTTGCTTAGCAAGCCTTTGTATGCTATGTATGACATTCTCAAATGATGAAAATGCTTCTTGAATGTTTGCACATGTCAACATGACCATGCATGCAACTATGAGACTTGTTTGCATCCCATATGTATGATTGAATGGGAAATGAGCTATTAGAATTCTTTGAATCTCATTCCTCCTCTCCAATGATCTAACACGCTAGGTGGACCAAGTGGACAAGGTAATGGAAGCCAACCACCTTGAAGATGAGAGGATAACAACATAATGCAAAGTTTTAGTTCTTTAAAGCCATACTCATGTTCAATTATGTAACCTATGCTTGTATATGGTCTAGGACCTTTGGAACCTATGTAATTATGACAATATATGATGTAGAAATGAAAGAATGTGTTGTGTGAATGATAGAATGTAAATTAAGTATGTATGGACAATGTAGCTTCATGAACAGTATTATGGAATTATGCATATGTGTGGATGAAATGGCCAAAATGAGATGCATGGAGTTTGGGACCATTTGGGCAGCCTACACAAGTCCTAATTATGCTTTTAGACTTGCCCAAGAGGTGCCAAACCCCAAGGAAAGCCATTTGGACAATTTGGTATCCTATATGGAGCCAAATTTGACTATAATGGAACTCTATGTCACTTTTTAGCCAAATGAACTCTTCTTGCTCTAAGATTTGGCATGTAATTATATTTTGTTGAGAGATTTTTGGAAAGATAAAGAACATAATTTTTAGAGATTTACAGAATATTTGATGAATTTCCAAAGTTGTGAAATTTTTTGGTTTTGGTCATGTCACTATTCATACTGGTCCAAAAAGGAAATCTCTCACACAAGGCTCAAATGATGTCCAATTACCATGAAATTGTATACAAAGTAATTTAGAGATTTCTAGTGAATTGTGCCAACTAGAAGCACATCATTTGGAGGCCTAGAGAGAGAGATATGAATTTTTAAAGATTCTATCTAGTATCAGGAGCTTCACCCGACCTCAGTTACTGTTCTATTGAATTTTGAGGTCTGGGAGTGCTGAGCTGGTCTAGAGTTATTTTTATCCTCTAGCTAACATTCACATCTTTCTAGATTAGTATCATTTACATGGATTGAATTTTTTTGAAATTAATTAGAAATTTTCAAAGTTTGCTACAGAAATATGTGACAGCACTAGTGAGTAATTTGACCTCTGGACCATTTCAGATGTCAAACGTCCCATGTGATGGATGTTATGGCCTGGAAATATTTTTAGTATGAAATAGACATCCATAGATTTCCAGAATGGCTAAGAATGCATGATTTAGATTTTTCTAGAATTAATTATGAATTTTCAAAGTTTAGTCAAAAAAGAGCCAAATTCTAGCCGAAAATATGCATGAATATTTTGAGCTTTCCTTTGAGTTCCATGAGTTGTAGCCCACATTTTATGGTGCAAATGAGTTGTATTCATGAAATTAAATATGAAAATGTAATGTATGAGCTCACATGGCCCGTGTGACACCGAATAAAATTTTTATACACGACGCAACATAAGAAAATATATTATTTTAATGGATTTTTTACTTCCTTCATGGAATTGATGATGTAAAGCATAGGAATGTGTTAGAAATAAGCTAGAAATATAAGGTGTTACAATCTTTACATTCTTGGTTACATATATGTTATTGTGTGCATGTGTGTGCTTTTATGATTTGAGAACATGCCACTTGATGTTTTGAGATTACATTGGTACCAATGTGTTGTCTTGAATGTTATTGATTGTGAAAAATGACTCATGCAGGTGAGGTGACGCCAAAAGTCCCTTAAGGAAGGTGACGAGATACCAAAAGTCTCAAGGCATAGGTGAGATAAGGATAAAACTCTCTTGGATAGGTGAGGCCAAGTTAAAAGTCCCTAGGCTAAGAGTGAGGCAAATCCAAAAGTCCTAAAAATGGGATAAGGCAAAACCTAAAGTCCCTAGAGCTCATGCTTGAATTTGATGTGAGATTTTGGCATGGAAATGTGGTTTTATATGTTTATGATTGATCCATCTTCCATACTTGTGCCCTTGATGTATGTATGCCATGAATGTGTATGTGAATGAGTGTGTGAGCTATTGAGATTTCATGAATCTCACTTCCCTTCCCTCCTTCATCTTAATATGTCTAGGTGGTACCTAAGAAGTAAGAAATGCAAGCCAAGGATATTAAGAGACGAAACTTTGACAATTGTGTAGTTTCCTTTATATTTAATTATCAAAGTAAATGTGTATATTATTTTTGAGATGTAAACCTTTAAACAAATGTAATAGCATGTATGAATGATGTAAGAACCATAATTAGCATCATAGTAATGAAATTGTGGGAATTGCTCATTGTATGGTTTATGATTGTTAGTGTATTCTTGGATGTGGAATGACCAAAATAAGATGTATGAGATTTGTGACCACTTGTACAATTTATACAAGTTGTATTTATGCTTTTAAACTTGCCCAAGAGGTGCCGAACACAAGGGAAGGCCATTTGGACCAAGTTAATGCCTTATAAGATGCAAAAATGACCATAATGGTGAACTATGATAAAATCTGTCCAAATGAGCTCTTCTTAGTCTAAAATTGGCATGCATATAGATCTTGTTGAGAGCTTTTTGGAAAAGCTAAAATGCATAATATTTGAAGGTCTAAATAATTTTTGACAAATTTTTGAAGTTGACAAATTTTTTGACTTTGGTACTAGTATTGTTCATATGGTCCGAAAATATATCTCTGTCATTCATGGGGCAAACAATATTTAATTGTTGTGAAATTTTACAGAGAAAAATTAGACCTTCCCAGTAACCTGTGTCAACTAGAAGCACCTCAATTGGATGTCTAGAGAGGGAGATATTAATTTTTAAAGTTTCTGTTCTATTCTAGGTGCACAGTCAGACCCCTAGCATTGTTCCATCAATTTTCGATGTCTGAATGCTCTTGGATTAATCTGGAACTATTTTTCCCTTTAGTTAATATCTGTAGCTTTCCAAATTGGTATAGTTTGCATATATTGGATTTTTGTGAATTAATTATGCATTTTCAAAATTTATATCAGTTAGCTATATCAGTAGCACTGAGCAGTTTGACCTTTGCCCTTTTTCTATTGTCAAACGTGATTTGGATGAGGTTTTCTTGGCTTAGAATTATTTTTAGTATAAATTTAACATCTAGAGCTTTCTAGAAAGCTGTGGGTTACTTAATTTTAATTTTTTTTTTAGATTTAGTTATAATTTTTCAAAGTTGCTAGTAGAAAACTAAAATTTTGACCCAAAGCAAAATGTGAATATTTTTTGTTTTAGCTCTTGATCTGTGGTTTATGCAAAGTTTTAAAATTTTAATTTTGAACCTCGACGTAATGCAATTAAATTCATTATTTTTAATGCATTTTCTTGGATTTCCTCTATAGCATGTGCAATCCACCTTGAATAAGTAAAGGGATGCTAGAAATGACATGGTATGACAAGTTGGCTAAAGAGAGATACCACTCAAGCGAGAGTTTTAAGCCTGATCTTAGTGATCCCAATGAAAGTCATCAATGTAAACTTAGCCTAACCTTGACAAACTCAAAGAGCTACATAAAGTTATCTAAGTAAATTTATGGCCATTAATGGTAGGTCATGAGCCCACCCTTATGCTAAGATTAAAGTCATCACATTTTACAAAAAGGAATTTCATATGGTAGTTAACAATGAAGATGATTCCAGAGTGATCACCATGATAATTAACTAGTAAATAGTTTAAGGATCTTGATCGACATAGGAGCTACAGTGAACATACTATAGTATGATGCCCTGAGAAGTATAGACTTGTTTGAATTTGACATCCATCTTGTAAATAAGACAATGAATGGATTCAAAGGTCCACAATTGTGAATTGAAGGAATGATAGTACTCCTTGTAACTCTTGAAGATTAAGATTGCAAAGCAACCACTTTTACTGACTTCCACATCACCAAGGCTTTATCCACCTACAATGTTATCCTTAACCAATCAAGACTAAATAAGATAAAAGAGGATTTATAGCCTTTCCCTAAAATTCAACACACTTAATGCCCAAGGAATAATTTTGGGAGAACAGAATGCAGCATGCTATTATGGCATGAATGCCATAAAAATTGAAAGAAAAGAAGAGGAAGGGCACAAGCAAAGGTGCACACAAAGTCAATTGGCCATGCCTAGTCATATTTAGCCAAGTTAGGCCAAACCAAAAAGAGAAAAAAGAAAACTTGTCTTGATTGGGTCATGTAAGGTCTCAGATTCCATTGATACCAAGCCCAGCCCTAGCCCATTTTCATTGCTTTTTCCAATATTATTTATTGTCATTTAATAATATCATTACATGAGAGACATTGTGCCACTTTTGAAATAATAATATCAATACAGTAAAACACAATAGTCATGCTAGAAATCATTTAGACTCCAAAGTCAAAACATTCACGAAGTTAATAACAAAGTCATTTTTACAATATTACTATATAAGATTAAATAATTAAATAAAATATTTCCCATCTTGCATGTACTACCATAAAATGCCACCATTCAAGTAGCAAAATCTTTCATAATTTTTTTTTTTTAAAAAAGAAGAGCTGCTTAATATATTTACGTTTTATATACATGCAAACTATCTAAATGACATGACAAAAAGCTAGCAAATGTACTAGTCACAAAAGTAATAGAATAGTTAGGTCTGAGTATCAATCTTATAAGGATTAGTTAATTATAATAATAAAGCTTTTCTATAGGTTTTAGGGGTTAATTGTCACATTACTGACAATCTAGGTTAGTCTAGTGTGTGCCTAGTAGCCTAGGTCTTCCTAGTTACTAAGAATTGAATTCTAAGATAAATAGTTAGTAAAAGAGATAAAGAATAAATAAAAGTGACCTAAGACAGTGACCTAAAGACATAAAGACTTGAAATGCAGAATAAATGAATGGACAAATCAATCATTAACACACATTACTTAATACCCATTCCTCCTCTAGTTTGGTTAGCAAATTCCTATAATGCTAATTGTCCCTTAGAATCAATCAACCTATCCTAGTCCTAATTTCGTTTAAGCTAGTCCTTGACATCAACCTAAGTTGTATTAGTGTTCAATCACACTACCACTTAGTGAATCTAGGAATAGTGAAACGATAAGTGTCCCTTGGAATCACATACCACCTTATTACCTAAGCTACATTATATCAAACACTTTGTGAGCGCTCAACATTATGGTATGTATGACATCATAATTCATCCTATATGTCCTTAGGAACCACATTGCACTTAGACTCAATCATACAATTGATTGCCTATCCTAAATTACTATCGCAACTCAACCTATCCTTTAGAATAAAAAAGAATCATAATACATGATTAAGAATATACAACAATCATATGAAGTCAACAAACTCATCATATATACATGCAAATCAAAGTAAGGAATAGTGATATATTATCACAACAAGCTCATAAAAATATGGATATGACAAATCATCTAGTCCTAATTTTATACAATAAAATGGAAATAATAAATAGAAAATAGATTAAAGATCATGAAAAGAAACCATAGGAAGCTTCCTAGTAACTTCTCAGCATCAGCAGCTCCCCAAACCTTAAAATCGACCCTCTGATAGCCCTTTAGGACTCTACTAAGCTCTTGTAACGACCCTAACTCCTAATTAGACTAATTAAGCATAATTGTACTCTTAATCACTAGTACTTGGGGTCTAATTCCAATATAAGTTTAGTGATAGATGGAAATATGATGGAAAGTTGAACCTTTTAATCCCCAATAATCGCCATTCAAATAAACAAGAAGATTTATATTCATAGGAAATTTAATTTCTCATTTAAGACTTTCATCTCATTCATAAACAATTTTAGAAGCATAAAACTCCTACATGTTGGTTTACAAGTCATTACTTATCATTAACATAGTAAAAACTAGGATTTCACAACTAAAATGGAGGTTTAAGACTTTAGGCTATAACTTAAAAGGGTTTAGCCATGGCCAAGTTGGCCACTGTTTAAAATACACCCACACCATGACTTAGGTACAACTTAGTTCGAATCATGAACACCAAAACTCAAAATTTAAACTTGTTTTATGGCTTAAAGGTCTTACGCCATAGCTAAGCTTGAGTTTGGGACCTAAAATTTACAAAATCCCAATCCTCATTATGGCCTATATTACCCACATCACAATGAGGTGCCCCTGGGCAAAAAACCCGAGTCTTACTGTAATGAGCCTGCTTGGCACTGTGGCAAGATTGCGTACTAGAACAACTCTCACTATTTTTTATGATTTGCGTTGTAGTGTATTTCAGTTCTGTAACATCTCTAGATGAGTTTTGGCCACAACTCAGTGGCTTTAGCTATGACTCAAGTCTCTATTATCACTCAGACCTTATGATACATGAATCCACTTATTTGTAGTTCTCCAAATCCGATCTTATGACCTTTTTGGAGCTAAATGCTAAGCTTTTAATACTTATACTCATCATAACTTTTAGATAATTGGTCTTATGAAATCAATGGATCCCAAAACTAACTAAACCAATGCAATTTCATATTATATAAGTACATGCATCATTATGATAGCATAGGCACTTAAGTTACTTCAAGTAGTAAACCAAAAATGTGCATTTCACTACTTATTGGCCTCAAACCACATTGAGCAAATTCCAATGGACCAATTAAACATATCCATCTCTTTAAAACTCTAAAACAACCTCAGATGCAAAATATGGCTATGGCACATCCCCAATTCACTTATGAAGCATGCATGATATCTAGAAAAATGCATATAATAAAATCAAGGCCAATCATATAATTAACATCATAACCATATTCTTTAGATTGATAAGGCAAATTCCATACATGCATATCAGTTCATAGGTACTCAATTATATGTAAATACATTAGAATCCATATAAGTTAGAGCCTAGTCTTCTAAGGGTTAAATCCTTAGTTAAAAATATCAAAATACCTAAACTTGACAATATCAATGCATCATGATGCTATACAAGTTAGATTATAAAAACAAAGTATCTATACTAAAACCAAAAAGCATACAAGTGCAAAAGTCCCACACAATATCTAAATCTAAGGGTGGTCATCCACTTGCTTCCTCTTTTCTTTAGTCGAGGAACCTTCACTTGAAATTGTTAGTCCATGAAATGAGTGAGATATAAATCTTAGTAATAAAAAAAAAATTCCTTATATATGTGCAAATTAACCAATATAAATGTGTTTTATGCTACTAAATACTAGAACATTAATATAATCAGCAAATGAACTAACAGGACTACTAGTGACTACTATCCCATATTAAAATCATATACAATATGATAATGACAAAAAATAGAAGGAAAGGCTCATCCATGGCACCAACTCCCCATTAAGCATGCTCACTCTCAATGCATTCTATTACGTTTTATTTCAACTCAGTGCATGATCACAACACAATGTGCAAGTGGTAGCATGATCACAGCTACACCAAGGACATAATCACAGTTCAAAATAATTAAGTACCCAACCAATCATTTAGCATAGAAAACATATATGTGCGGCAACTAACAGTTTAAAGTGACCATATACATGGAATTAAAAATAACCCCCAGGTTACCTTACTTAATTGTGCCAATTTCCACAAAAGTTAAAAACAAATGCCAACACTCTAAAGGTTATATATTAAATGAAATACAACTCTTAATCATTATCCACAATAGAAACCTTATGCCCATTCACTCTAATCATTATAATCTACTAAGAAAACACTTACCCAAACCTCTAATAAGTTCCAAATTTTGGATTTAAACCCTTCAACATCAAAAACTATAGTGGTTCACTATAAGTTCCTTGCATTTTCTCACAATGACAGAACCCAAAATAAAAGTCAGTTATTGAGGCCAAATTTCAACATAATAACACATCAAAATAGAGGGTAATACTTACCTAATGGTTCTTTTAACCTCAACATCTGAAAAATCATGCAAGAAATAATCAAACACTATTTTCAAATTTAGAGATGAGATAAGAATCCACCAAACACAAAGTAAATCAGACCAAAATGTAGGCAAAAATAAGAGGATCAACTTTTATATAACTTACCATGGCTAAATCTCCTTCCAAGAGTACAATTTGAAGTCAAGATGTTGAAAAATCCTAGGCTCCCTCTCAAGGTGCGAAAATGGAATTCTCCCTTGGCTACCCAATATTTTAGCTAAAATGAGAATAATGGTTTAGCTCATTTTAGGGTTTTAAAGGAAATGGGCTAATCTAATGTGCCTCTTGTCCAAGTGGGCTGATTTGCTAAGTGTTGGGCTATAGCTAAACTAGTCCAATTGTGTTGGGTCTCTATAAAATTAAAATTGGGCCTCTATAATTTATCCTTGGTATAATTAAATTATAGATTTTGACCTAATCAAATTCAAATTTACTATAGCATTTTATTTTTTTTCCAAAAATTACTAAATAATAATTATTCATCTCAAAATGCCCAAAATGATAATTTTCTATAATTTATTCCAAAATTCCCAAAACAATTCTTTATTCTCCCCAAATTAAATTCTTAATTCTCCATTATTTAGCTTAATTAAATTCTAGATGTTATAGCTTTCCCTCTTTTTTTAAGACATCCTAAGACCCTTAGTTATAAACTTTGCACATTACATATCGTAATTGTGCAAGTGTACCTTTTGCAATTAAGCAAATCCCAATCCAAAAATTTAGAAACTACCTTTTTGTAGTTGAGCAAATCCCAATCCAAAAATTTTAGAAACCTTAGGAGCTTTTGTATTTCACCTCAGCTGAAACTTTCTCGCTATGGCAAGAATGCCTCCATCTAGCCATGTATGTGTAACTTTGCTCCATCTTTGCTCCATTTTGCTACAATCCTTTAGTGCAACCTTATAAAACACCAAAAATGTGTAATTAAAAGCTAGTTACAACCATAAACAAAGACTAAACAATTAAACAACCTAGGCATAAACATAATGCTACTGAATTATCACTGAAGCAACATAAAAATTGAAATTAACACATAAACAACAACAAAAGTGAAATTTAATAAAATTATTTATAAAAACCTAAAATTGACTATAAAAACACATGATAAGTCCCTTAAAATGGATATAGAAATGTAGGTATAAACTTTAAAAATCATTAAACAAATATGAGAATAAATGTATAAAAATCAATAAATAGAAAAAAAAAGGAGAAGGAGACTCACTTCAACCTAGTCATTAAACAAGCCAGGTAGGGTCCTGGATTTTAGAAAAGGCCTTGTCATAAAGTTAGGTAGAGTCTTGGGTCTAGCACAAACCTAGCTCGCCCCATGTGCACCACTAAGCATAAAAACCAAGGGCAAGTAGACCCACACTCATGGAAGAAATTAATATGAAAAGCTCTAAATGAGTGAAGCAGTCATGCAAGATGGATTGAAACTCAGGGAAAAAATTGACAATTTGTATAGGGAAAAATCCTTCAAACAAGGTGCCAAAAGAGCATAAAAGGGGGAAAGCCACCATACACAAAAAATAAAAATAACAAAATCAATGGCAGGTTGGTAAAGACCAAGGAGAACGCCTCACATGTGGAGAGAAATTGAGCTGAGGGAGAGAAGAAAGCATTGATATGCTTGTCCTACTGGTACTTAGTCTATAAAATCTGAAAGTAACATTGCCTTGGCAAATATGCCTTGTATCTATTCTTGTATGAAGCAACAATGATGAACTATTATGTGTCTACTACATTCTATCCACTATAGGGGGGAGGTAACACTCTTAATGTGGTTTTTATCCCACCCAAGAAAGGTACTTGCCTTACAGGGTTACTTTTATGGTTCTTCCTCCACCTAGGCCCCATAAATGTATGTCTTACAAGATTTTTCCTTAAAGCTCAATGGAACTGTAAATTCTTCAAGGCTAAAAGGACAAACATGATATTTCAGCAAAGTCCATGCAAATCTCTAGAAGCAAGCCATACACATGTTACTTACTTATATTTGGGTTTAATGCATAACTTGTGCACTACCACATGAAAAGGCTGTGCACAAACCTTTTTGTTCTACAAAAGTGAAGTTATTCCTTGTCTTCTTGAATGATTTCTTCAACTACATCATTCTAAACACCTAGATCAACATACAAACATCCAAAATAAGCCAATCCTGGGTTAACACAATGGCTTTTCCTTCCATAAAACTTCCTCTAAACTTAACCCTCACATGAATTTCTTTTAACCTAAGCCACTCCTTTAAGAAAAAAAGAAAGAAGGTGACACTTACAACGCTTAACTTCCACTATTAGCACAATAACATCATCATAATAAATTTAAACTTGTAACGAATGTAATTTCTGTAAAACGACAAAATGAGCTGTATAAAAGCAAGTCCTTTGAAAATGAGTTAGATAATGTCCCAAAAAATTTAGGTAGAGTCCTAGGCTCCGAAAAGTGATAATTCTAGGCTCTAACAGAAAGAAAAATGGAGCTAGGACGGCGAAACAAATTATGACGAAAACTAACAAAATGAATGGCATTTTCATAAATAAGTGTAACTTTTGGAAAAACACACAGGAGGGCTTTTTAAATGAAAAATTTGAATTGTCCAAGGTTCTCAGAGGCCCTGAAAACCATGGGAAGCCCCAGGACTGGTAAAACCCCTCCGATGTACGTTTTCCAATAGCAATGAGCCCAAACTTTAATGGATTCATTTGGAAAAGTTTTAGCTCCAATTTGTATGATTCCAAAGTATTTTATTAAATTAGGAACCTAAATTTTATAATGGAAAAGATGTTTCTCAAAAAGGAGCTAAAATAAAGCCAAAATAAAATTACCATTATAAAAGGATGAAATTGAAATTTTTGAAAAAGTGAGTTTTTTGAATGTTTCATAAGCTTCTTGTCTCTTCTCCCTCTCATATAGCACGACTTTCCTCTGCCCAAAATACAAAAAATGACCAGTTTCCTGAGGCACACCAAGAGAGGAAGAAAAGAAGGAGAAAAATCAAGGAAAATATAAGGAAATTTGTAGAATTTCATGCTCTTTCTTCCTCCAACCTTGCTCCTCTCCTTCTATGGTTTCTTTCCATGGTTTATTTGAAATGACTAGTTCAATTTTTGGTCCAGAACATAGGGGAAGAGTTCAAAATTCTTGAGAGGAGGTAAACCAAGGAGAAAAAGTCTTAAAACCAAGCTGGAATCCAAGGTGATTTCCTATTCTTGTAGCGTCTCCTTGTTGCTCTTCTCTTGATGCTTGTTTGGCCTCATACAAAACCATGAGAGGGGAAGGAGTTTTATTTAAAAGCAACAAAGGAACTAGGGTTTTAGACCATGAGGAAGAGGAATATGGCAAGAAATTCTAAGAAAAACTAATAGAAATCAAGATAGGAAAGTGTGATGTTCTTTAGGGATTTGTGAAATATGATTTTGTGTGAGTATTCCCTTGGCTATTTGAATGTTTCCTTGAGCTCCTAAGACCTCTAGAAACCCTCCCAAGTGGCTCTCTCATAAAGGAAAAATCAAGAAGCTTGTGAACCCCTTCCTTGGTGCATATCTCGACCTAAGCTAGCATAAGTAGTTAAGGAGTGTTTTAATTTGTTCTACTTTTAGTTTGGGACTTTATATGATGTAAAAAGATGGGAGAAATCATTGGAAAAAATTTAGAAGCCGTGGAATGGGAGATGGGACAATGGTGCCCATAATGGTGCTTTGTGAAGCAACTTAATTTTAAACTTGTATGAATGGTTGTGTGAGGGCTCCAAGGATATTGAATGAGGCCAAGAGCCCTAGAAATGGAAAGAGATGGAAGCCTAGAGATTGAATTGTGAATGTTGCCTCAATAGGCCATTTATGAAACCATTATGTCACTTATGGAACCAAGTGTATGTTTAAGAGTGAGTTTAATGTCTTGGCTTGCTTCAAGTGTATAATTGTGTGTTGTTTATAGTGTTTAGGCTAAGAGAACACCAACCCACCTAGGTGCACTTGTGAGGCCAAAAAGAGAGAGGAATAAGACAAAGGAAAGCTTATAAAATTCAAGGTAGCTCTCCACCTCATTCTTCTTGCATTTTTTAGTGCATATGTGTGTCATCGTATGCTTGTGTATGTTCTTGTGACTTGATGACATGCCACTTAATGTCTTGACATTACATTGGTACCAATGTGTCTCATTGAATGTCCTTGATTGTGGAAATGGCTTATAAGGGTGAGGTGATGCCAAAAGTCTCTTAATAAAGGTGAGAAGATGCCAAAAGTCTCATGGTATGGGTGAAACAAGGCCAAAAGTCTTTTGGAAGGGTGAGATGAGTGGTCTCGTCACACAACCCTCAAAATAAAACTAAGTTAGCAAAATATGTAGCTAGTAGCACAACCTAGATCATCTCCCTTGGAATTGGAGTTCAATGTTTAATTGAGTTTTCCAAATGTTAAAAGACTCTAAAAATTTCTAAACTAAAAGGGTTTTTTTATTGAATTAAACTAACCTAAAACTAAATTGAAATTAAGATTCCTAATTGCTACTTAATTGGATGAATTATGATTGAATGATAGTTTTTGTAACTAGCTTTGGATTCATCCCTTAGTATCCACTATCCTTATCCTAATGCAATTGTGATTAATTCTAGCCTAAGAGTTCCTAATTGTGTCCGTTGGTAAATGATCTTGAATTACCATTCAAGATTCAAGAGATTAGCAATTTGATGTTAATTAAGACCTCAACTCCCATTAAATTACTAATTCTTGTGATTAAAATCTTTGAACACTCAATTTGATTAATTAAATGATTAATTAACATCTGAATCATCATCCAAAAATATTTAATTAACCAACTAAACACTAAGGAATTCTCAAATTTAATATTCAAGCACATAATTTCATTCATGCATTTCATCGAACACCTTCGAGGTACACATGGAAATTAAAGGAAAATGAACAATTCAGAACTTGATTCAATCAATTAATCAAAAAATAATAATCTCCTAATTAATGTCTAACCAGCCACTAATTATAAACAACACAATTCTCCAATCTAATACAATCTTAACCAAGAAAATACAAGATAGAGAAAAGTGTAGAAAAAGATGAGAATCTTAGCCAAAACTTCCTTTCTAATTAATGGATTCAAGCTTCTCCAAGGTCTTCTTCCAAGCTAATCACAAATGGAGGCTTAGAGTTTCATGGAAGTGGAAGAATGGAAGATGGAATGGTTTTATGTGGAGTGGATGGACGAAAGATGGAATACGGCGTGAATGTCGTGCATTCGTGAATGGACAAATTCTAATAACCTGATTCTTAATGACGGACTTCAATACGATGGATGGCTTTCTCACGTGATTTCTTTTAATGATTCCACATGCTCAACCCTCTCATCCCTTCTCATTTGATTTCTTTCAATTCTGACCGTAGCTTCTTCATGTGAAAATAAGGTGGGCCCTATTTTAAAGCTAAATATAATATTCAAATTCATGTGAGCTGCCTTCTTTTCACATAGCTTTCTTCTTGTTGCTACTTCTCTTCGTTCTGCTCGTGTTCTTCTTACGTGGCTTTGCATGGGTTCATTTTTCATAGTCAGCATGTTTAGCCTGTGGCCTCTCTTCTTTCATTTGTTACGTGAAACTTCTCATCTTCGTGGCTTCCTCATAGCCTTTACGTTAACTTCTGCATGCTCTTGTGTTTTTCATTTTCCTTCACAAAACCATAGTTCATCTATGCAGCTCAAGCTCTTTTCTGGCGTCATTTTTCTCACTGTTGGCTCCCAGCTCATGCTTCTTCTTTACGTGGCTTCATACTCCTTTCACGTTGCTTCTTTTGTATCACATGTTCAGCCTCTTTTCACCAAAACTGTGGCAGACTCCTAGCTTATGTACTGATGCTAACTCATGTTTTCATCTTCTTAAAAATGTACCAGAACCCGTAACTATTTCTGCTCAAAAGCTCCAGCCAAGTGTTTTCGTGGATGGTCCTCTTCCTTGTGAACTTCCCTGATGCTGCCTCCCACGTGCAAATGCTCTCCTCCAGCCCATGCAAGCTTCTGTTCACAGCAAATAAAACTCGAGCTTCTCCTCTAGGACTTCAAGAGCATTAAATGGAACCTAGGTGAGCAAAAAAACCAATAGCTCCTTGCTCTCCACGTGCAGCTCTGCATAAGACTACCCATAGCTCTTGCTTGTAAATTTTCTCATCAAATTGTACACATGAAGCCTTCATTTCTCCTTCAATTTAATTTCCATTCAAGCTCAAATTTGCATTGAAAATCTGCACAAGAAGTAAGAACAATTCAATAGGAAAATTTACAAACTTATTTAAATAAATTTATGCATTAAAATTCTAAAAGTTTGTAAATAATTTCCTTGAGTGCACAAATGATTACTAACATTAAATTTTACTAAATTAAACTCCTCAAGCTATATTTGCTCATTAAAATGCTTAAGTCAAGAGAATTAAAACATATAAAATTCATGCTTATCATGAGGCCAAGTCAAAAGTCCCTATGCCAAGGGTGAGGTAAATCTAAAAGTCTTAGAAATGGGGTGAGGCAAAACCAAAAGTTCTTAGAGCATGTTCTTGGCTTGAATGTAAATAGGTGGCATAGAAATTGTGACCTTGCATACTTTATGGTTGTTAAACCTTCCATACATATGTTTTGATGTGTATATACCATGAATGTGTGTGTGAGCTATTGAGATTCTAAGAATGTCACTCCCTTTCCTTTCATTATCTTAAAATGCCTAAGTGATGTTCAAGAAGCAAGGAATGCAAGCCAAAAGTCTTGAAAAGCTATACTTTGACAATTATATAGTTTTTCTTATACCTAGATACCAAAGTGGATATGTATATGATATTTTTGAGTTGTAAACCATTGAACAAATATAATATTATGTATGAATGATGTATGAACATTGTATGGTGCCAAGACAATGGAAATGTGAAATTTGAACCCTTATGTGTATACTTGGATACATGCATTCTTAAGTGTGGGATAGTCAAATTGTGATGCATGAAATTTGATACCACTTAGGCAGTTCCTATAAGTCATATTCATACTTTTAAACTTACCCAAAATATGCCAAACCATTAAAGAAGCCATTTGGACCAAAGTGATACCTTATGAGAGGCAAAATTGACCATATTGTGAGGCCATGTCACTTTCTCTCCAAATGAGCTCTTCTTAGTCTAAAATTTGCATGCATCTAGAACTTGTTGAGAGATTTTTTGGAAGCTAAAGTGGGTATTATTTTGAGGTCTATAGAATTTTTGGCAAATTTTTGAAGTTGGCAAATTTTCTAGTTTTGGTCAGTGCACTGTTCATCTAGTTAGAAATTTTCTCTTTATCATTCATGGGGCAAATGATGTCCAATTGCCACAAAATTTTATAGAAAGAAACTAGACCTTCCTAGTGACTTGTGCCAACTAGAAGCACCTCATTTAAATATCTAGAGATGGAGATATAATTTTTTGAAATTGCTATTCTGTTCCAGGCACATCTTTGGACCCGTGGTATTGTTTGATTTATTTTTTGGGTCTAAATACTCTTGGAATAGTCTGGAAGTATTTTTTTTCCTCTAGTTAACATCTATAGCTTTCAAATTGATACTAATTGTATGAATTGAATTTTTGTGGAATTAATTATAAATTTTTAAAATTTATATCAGTAAGCTATATCAGATTTTTAGATAGCTCGACCTCCCTATTTTTTCTATTGTCAAAAGTAGCCAAGATAAGGTTTTTTTGGTTGGGACTTATTTTTATGTAAATTTGACATCCAAAAATTTCTAAAAAGCTATGGTTTGTTTGATTTCAATTTTTCTACATTTAGTTATAGTTTTTCAAGGTTGCCTCAAATTCTGCCACCCTGAAACCCGAGGCAAAACGTGATTATCTTGGATTTTTGGTTCTTGATCCATGGTTTTAAGTGAATTTTTAAGATTTTTATGACTTATATGGGTGGTAAATAATTAGGGAATGTTATTAGTGAGTTAATAGGATCCCAGAGACGCAAAATAAAAAATTTATCCGTCACGCAACGTAATTTAATTTATCATTTTAATGCATTTTCTTGGAATTTCTTTGAAGAATTGTATAATCCCACTTGCACATGAGAGCATCTATGTTAGAAATAATATGGTATTACAAAACTAAGGGATGTAACTTTATCTCTTCAAGATGTTAACCAAATACAAATATATGGTGAAGAGAATATGAAAGAGATGAGAAGAAGAAGAAGAAGAAGATGATGATGATGATGATGATGATGATGATGAAGGGGATGATACAACCATATAAAATCTCAACAAGACAAGGGTTTTGTCTTACCAACTTTGTGTGAAGCTTTTTGCATGATTAACTTCTCCTTTCTTCCTCTTGATTCTCTTGCTTCTTATTTCTTTCATGATTCTCTCTCTTTCTCATGTTTTTTTCTCTCTTTTTTGGCAAAGAAACATAGTTTTGGAAGTGTTAGGGACAATTTCTTTTGAAGACTTTACTTGATATACATAGAAGAGTTGAAAGGCAATGCTTATCCTAAAGGTTTCCTCTCTTTGTACACTTTTTTTTAACAACTTCGACTAAGGAGATAGATCAAATTTGGTCCTATTAATTTGGTATGAGGTATTAAAATGATTGTTAATCATTAAACAATGTGTTCCAAAGTGTTTGGCATATATTTTATGTTCATGTCTTTGCCATTTTTGTATTAAGAAGATGAAGTTTTAAGTTTGGGAGAAAATCACAATTTGGCTCACTAAAATTATATTTTTCCATGTTTAAAAATATTATTTTTAACTCTAAGCTTTTGCTAATTGTATTTTGACCTCCAAATTTCACTTGAATATTTTTATTTTTCAAATTTTTTTGATATTTTTAGAGCCTTATTGGCTTAAAAGTTTCGTAAAATTTTATTTTCTAAATATTTATTTATTAATTTGTTATTATTTAATAAATTATTTTTTATTCCAAATAAATCCTAAGTATTCTTAAAAATTACAAATAAATTCTTAATGATTTCAAAAAATGTTGGTTTTCATCCCAAAATTTATAATTCCTAAAATTCTTATTTTAGGACCTAAGTTTATTAATTTAATAGTCTCTAAATTAGTTAATTTAATTTAATTGTTCTAATTAAATTTTATTTTGAGGAGAATGTTACGCAAAACAACTGACCTAGACCTCGCTAAAACTTTACATTAAGGACGGTTTAAGTCTCCATGACTCTTGAAAGTACATAATCATACCTCATGAAGAATCAAGCGTGTTTATTTATCAAAATAGATAAAAAAGAAAGCATTGTCACTACAAAAGTCCAAAGAAAATTTTATTCATTAAACGACTTCTTATTTAAAAAAAATTAGCTATGTGCAATAACATGATCCTAATGTCTTATTGTAAAGCTAACTTTAAACACACCTCCACAATTATTATCATCGCCTTAACAAACCCATCAACATACAACATTTGCTATATAGGCAATGCATCACTTTTTTGCTTATAGACCTTCTTCAATACATTAATTTCACCCTTTATACCTCACTAAGCAAAAGTAGCCCCCTTGAGTCCTAAAATAAGTGAAGATACCTCCTTATTGGTAGTCTCAAGAGTGTAAGAGAAACCTCATAGCTCTAAATAACAATGTTTAAGCAGTCAAAAACCCTTAGAGGATGAAGACTCAATTAGTAAACTAGCATTAGAAGGAGGAAAAAGTGGGGCATTAGAAGCATTAAGCACTAAAATAATATTAGGATGACTTATGACAAAAGGCCTAATTAAGTAATGAAGAACCTCATGGTCATTGGATAAGGTTACATTACAAAACATCAGCTAGTAACAACAAAATAAACACAAACAATAGATGCAATAGCAAAATATAGGCTTATGTTCATATGCTCAAGAAGTGTACCAAAACATGTCAGTAACCCTCAAAGCCAATTTTTAAACTCATATACTAGAGCAAAAGAGCACTGAAGCAAAAATACCTAACAAAATACATTAGGTAAGCAACATCACACTCAACCTCGCTCACACTCAACCTCTTCACCTCATCTTCATCATAGCCATTTTACGACAATATGGCGATAAGCAAGTAGGATTGGCGTTTCAAATAAAGAAGAAGTGGGGAGCCCAGCTCATCAGATGTATATGCCCTCCCTAAAAAGATAATGCACAAGATAACCTCTGATCATGAACATACCCTGGAGTCACCACATCAAAGAAATGGGAAAAATGTGGAAAAGATAGACCTACTCCCAAAAACCAACAAAAATTTACAAAGCTAATTATAAAAGACTACTCCAATTGATGTCACCAAAAGGTCAATACCTTCATTAAGAGGAAATTGCACACCCATGTGAAACACATCCCCATACAGTATTAGAGAGAACTCATCACCTTTGAGATTAAGCACATATTGTTGGGCATAGGGATAGATGAAATAAAAATAGAAGGAATATGATATTTGTCTAAGGACTAACACAAATAATCTACTATCAAAGAGCTCTAGAGATTCATTAGACTCAAGACAGCCATGATTGAGTGAGAAGAAGAATAACCTCAACAAGGAAGTCAAAATAGAATAAAGAAAGCAAGAAATCATGAACAAGAAATAAGAGTAACTTGAGAAAAAAAAAGTTTTAAAAAGGATCTAGGAACAACCATTCATCTCCTAATGACCAACTAGAATAGCATGAAATGTGAAAGTGATTAATGATGAAGAAAACCAAAGGGCACTACTTGTCAAGATAGCCAACCTTCAACCTTCCCTTAACTGTCACATCAATCATGACCTAGAAACACTAAATAGCCACCCATCATAGGCAATACAATGAGTCACTAATGAACATGCCCTTATTACAACCTCAACCTAGATTCTTCAAGTTTTCTAGTCTCATCACTTTGCCAAGGGACTTGGAAGCAAGTATTATGGGTGCCTTACAAGCACAATATTCTGATAAGCCTAGAGTGAATAAGTTCATGTTGTTAAGGCCCATGCTATTAAGGTAAACTTGTTAACTCTTAAGAGCCTAATAATAGTTGTAACACCTTCTTTAATTACTTATTTTTAGAGAATTTTTTTTATTTATTTCAATATATAATTCTAATTAATTTATATCTAATTATCTTTTCCTTTTAATCATTCCTTTATGGTAGAGATCCTTTATTACGTGTTAACTAAACCTATATAACGTAGTGGATTATGAAATATGGCAAAAATAAACTACTGTTAATACATATTGTTAAAAAGTTTAATAATAGGGGAGTGGGTCTGTTGGGAATTTTGGGACACGCAGTGAAAAATTAAAATTTGTAAACCCCAAATCCCTTATCGTGGATTCACCAATGTCATTTAAATCAAGTAGATTTAGAAATATTTACTTTTGTTACGTGATACTTCTTTCACCATCGGATTTTAGAAACTGATCTTCAAATCTGCTTCCTCTACCAGTATCCACATGAATGGTTGCTCAACTCGAATGGCGTGCTAGCGCCTCTAACCAATATCCATACACACGTAGTGAAAAATTAAAATTTCTAAACCCCGAATCCCTTCTCTATCGTTCTTGCTAGAGAAGACACTCTCCTCTTTCTCTCTCTAGGCTTCCCATACATTGTCCGTACGCTTTCTCTCTCAAGGATTTTTCTTTTCTCTCTCAGAGTTGTGTTTTCTCTGTCGTTCTAGGAAACCCTAGCCTCTTTTTTTTTTTTATATAAAGGTATCTTATTAAGGTTTTAGATATATTTGATTAATTTAAAATATATTATTTTAAATCAAATCAAATCTTAATTAAATAAATTAGTTTAAATTTAAGTCTATCTAATAGATTAAATTTAACTAATTAGTTAATCTAAATCTAGAACTAAATTCAAATTTAATTTGTCTTATAAATTAAATTTAAATTATCATATTAGTCTAAATTTAAATCTATCATATAGACTTAAATTTAAAACTAATTTATTTAAATTAATTAAAGGATATATATATTTCGAACATATAAATATATATATGTTTCAAATTTTATAAACTATATATATATACATATCAAATATATATATATTTATTTATTTATTTATAAAATTCTTTTACCTTAAATTGAACGTGACATTCATTGAATCTAAAATAATTTCAAATTCAATGAATTTGGGACTCATTCTTGAGTGCGACCCTGTAGGCCTATATGACGTTGGTAGTGGGCTAATGACAATATTTGACCTATAAGTCACAAGCGACTTTTAGTAAGATATTATGACTACCCAAATTATATAAGGATCGGTGATCCGATGCAACCATCATATAACTTTATCACATTCATTTTGTCACATGATATCTAGATCAAGTATGAGGTATGGAAATGTCATCCTCATCTTACTCAATCGTCGCTTTCTAAATCATAGACTGACAGTACAAATGGAAACCTTTCCATTCGAGCATGGCCATATATTTCTTAGTCTCACTCATCGAGGGACCCAAAGATATCTCTCTATTAATTAGAGGGACAAATTCTATCTTGACCACTTATCTTCTTCTACATTAATTCCATTATGCTCGATCATAGCCTTTATGATCACTCGGTTAAAAATGACTTTTGATTATACCAAAACATAGTGTTCCTCATGTTGGAAACTATGGTGATCTCAAGTCTAAAAGCTTGGTGACACGGTTATATATGAGATACGCTTATGACTTAATCCATGTAACTATCTCATAACAAGTCTATCCAGCATCTTGTTCCCTAACAAGTGCCTATGATTTTAATTCGTATCTATATACATATTAACACAATCATCAATCAAAATCATACTAGTCTTAGTTTATCATCATTTCCACAATGATGATCAATTGGGGATATTTAAGATAATCAATATAATTTATCCAAGGATATTATTATATAAAACATGCAAATAATATAATAATGTAATAAAAGAAAATTCTTATTTCTTAATAAAGTATGATGTTTGCAATACAATGATTGGCCTAGGACATAATCTCCAATAGGGTCATTATAAGTATAGACCAAAAAAATATCACTGGGGATTCAGTCTAAACCACACAAAAAGAAATTTTCAGATAACCAAAAAAACTCTAAAAGTCAATCCCCTATACAAAAAGAAATGGTGTCAATGGATCTAAGTCTCCATCATGGAAACAGGGGAGATACCCCTCTGATAGGGAATGACAAAGTCTTGCGTTCTCCCACTACCATGAATATCACTAGAATAGCTCGAACCATTTCATCACATGAGATAATTCTAATGTTATGAATGACAAACGTCCATCCCTGTATTGAGAATTAGATCCACTTAGCTTGGAGTTCTAAGATTATGTTGGAGATGGGCATCTAAGAAAAAATCACAATGGAGTCAGAAATAATTTTCTTAGTAACATAAATGAGATTAATACAATATAATAACCATGAAAAAACATCAAGTATTAATTTTCATAAACAACAAATAATGTAAACAGAATACTTTAATAGAGAATGATTAAATTTATAGAATGATGTAAACAAAGAATAACATAATATTTCATGATATTCCATATGAACAGAGAATAACGAAAATAGCAAATAATAGAGAATTTTCTTGTGAATAAGTAAATAGAGAATAACATGTAAATTTCAGGATTTTTAACATATTACTCAATATCATGATTTAAATATAAATAAATAAGACATCAATAAATTTAGATTTCTCATATTACAAGTAAACAAATATAAGCAAGATAAAGAGATACAACAAATAGTTAATTCAAATATTATTTCTTTATGTTAGCTAGACCATTAGGCCTTGGAGACTACCAAATTTAATACCCAAATCATATTGTACTGCCATGACTTAAGAGGTTCACCCCTACTTCCTTTACTAAGGCATCCCCCAGTGGGTATCCAAGGAAAGTCATATCAAAATATCACAATAATATGTTATTCAATCCATCATCTGATTAAGACAAAATAGCTATATCTGGGAAAGAACTACTTACACAACTTTGTGTATAATCAAACAATCCTGATAGCATAACAACACAATGAAGTCTAAAAATTTATATTTAAATAATTAAAACTATCTTTTCACTTTTCTAAGTCCAATTGGTCTTAGGGCCCATCCACTATCCAAAGTAATCCATAAATTAAGGTTTAAAGTCATAGTATAATAAAGCCATAACAGGCTTGTTCAAGTATAAGGAAGGCTCAATAAAGCCATCCAGTGTCTTTTTTTTTTTTTTTGTTACCAAATGGCCACTCATACATAATCAAGGTAGATGAACAAAAACCCCAAGTCAATTTCTACAAAATCTTGAGATTTCTCAAGCTTGTACCTAGATGACATTCAAGAAATAACTTGCCATGATCTTCATGAAAATCAAGATTATATTAATCAATCTCTCATGTAGGCTTTCTTCCATCAATTTTCCATTTATTTTTTCTTTAATTTCTTTCATGGCTTCTTGAAATTGAAAGTTCCACAATTCATAGAAACAGACTCCAAATTAGAAATTTTCTTGAAGTATATGAATCTATAAGCTACATTATGTATTCATCATCCTTTCTTGGTATGGATTCATAAAACAACAAGAATTCCCATTTCCTTCTTGCCATGGTTGAAACTCAAAGGAGCAAGGAAGACAAAATTCATGGAGAAAAATAGGAGAAAAACCAAGAAGAAGAAAACTACTCTATGTTACCTTGAATTCGCAGTGTTTTCTTTCCCCAGTTGCCTTTTCTTTCTCTTTTCTTCTTCCTTCTTCTCCTTCCTTCGCCATGGCTCTCCTTGTCCTTTTCTCTCTTATTTTGGCTGAATAGGTGTGTGTGTTTTTATATATGTTTTACTTTTAATGAATGGTAGGATTTAATCTTGATTTTAAAGATTAGATGTGAGTTTTTGGATTAGATGAAGGATTGTGATTTAATTTCTAAAAGTAAAGGAATTTGAATTGTTCGATTGTTTTAATGGTTGAGATCGCATCTTGATTTAAGGATGAATATTAGTTGTTAGATTTTTATTGTAATTAGATTTTAACCATAGTTATTTTCCTCATTTTTTGTGAAAGTTATTGTAATGATTACTTGCATTTTATGACAGCTGAAGTAAGCGATGATGTCATCCAACATAAGTAGCAATGTCAGCGATGATTTTTTCATAAAACATACTATCACAATCTTTTATTGAGATTTGTTGACATAAGCATTATCATTGCTTTGTAATCTTTAGAAAACTCCCCTACCCATGGTGCCACATTATCACTTTCCTGGCACATGGTGCTATGTCATCTTCTTCTCGACTAGAAATTACAAAAATGCCATTGTTTTGCCAATATATCTTTTTGTAGGTTCTCTATAATATTTTATTCGACCTATGTTCTCTATATTCTCTGCTATGTTTTAATATTATTTGGATTTATGTGGATCTTACCTAAGTTCTTTACTCATATATATAATTATTTATTTTCTTATTATTTTATTATTTAGGGTCCAAATGACTATTTTGCTCCTAGTGGAAGGATAATAGATAAGTACTTTTATTTGTTTTTCGTTTAAATCTCTATTTTAACCTTATATTTTTGGATTTCAACACCACTATCTAGTAGCTCTTTCTGCATTGAATTTTCTAGAGTAGTTAACTCGAACTTCGAGGCTTAGTCCTATTTTGTATAAGTTTTTAATGGTTTGGAACTACTTCTAGTCCTCATGATTTTAAAATTTTATAGAACAAATTTTATAAATTTCTACATATTATTCTTTAACTCATGATATATATATATCATGCCAGTTCTTAATTGTTTACTCTTCTGAAAAAATTATCAAAATCTGTCTAGGTGACAAATGTTGATTTTGCCCTTAGACCCCTTAAACTCCCTTAAACCTCAAAAATTCCTATAAGTCCTATTTTTCTTGTACTTTTCATATGCGAAGTTATTTCATCCTAATTCATCATACTAAAGCTTAATAAATTCATTTTGTAAAATACTAAATAATTAAAATTTTTAATTTTTAGGGATGTTACAATAGTGGGCACATATCCCTAGGTATAAAAGGCAAATAATCTCCAATTAGCTACAAGAAAAGACATTCAAACTATGACACAATTCCTAGAATACACAACCCTACCAAAACCACCACTATAGATTAATAGTGATAGACCATCTTCTTCTCCCTCTTAGTCATAAAAGAAAGAACTTATAACTCTATCCATTATTTTAATAATACAATATATTGTTATTAGACTAAATCTCCTCTTTTATCTTTTGCCATATGTAACACTCCAAAATTAATTAAGGTATTAATCATAGATTAGGCATAATTAAAAATAATTATTAGGGAATAATTGGGCAAACCATGTGGATGGAAATCTAGAGAGAAGTAAATTAATAATATGGGTTTGAGATTTAATTGGGTTAAAAACTTCATCTAGGCCCAAATTAAATTAAATAGGCCATAGTTAGGGACTAATGGAGGCCCAATAATTTTAGGTGCAGACCCAACCTTCTAATGTAAGATTTGGCCCAAGAGAGAGCACCTAGTTAGGGCCCAATATGACTTAATGAGATAGAGGCCCAAGACTCAACTTATATAAGCTTTTATAATTAGCCCAACAACTCTCATGCAGACGTAAATCAAATGAGCTCTTAAGACTTAGCCTAACCCAATCAAAATTCTGCAACCCAACTAATGAAATCTGGCCTAACAAGCTTAAAATCTGAAACCCACTTAGAATTGGACCTTTAGGTCAGGCCATAACTAATTTAGGACCCAACTTAAACTCAACTAAAACCCTAAACACATGCAGCCTCTCCACACTTTGCTGAAACACAAACACAAGAAGAATTTTCGCACATTGAGAAGGAGGCTAGGGTTCTAAGCAAGAAATCTACCATTTCTCACTTCTAGGTTCAAAATCAGCCAAGGTACTTGTTATATAACTTAATCCTCTTATCTTTCTCTTCATTTTGACCAAATTATTTTTTCATTTGGAGCATTTTCACCACACCAAAAATCTGAAACTTGCTATTTAATGTTTCCATGGTGAAATTTCATAGGTTGAGTCTAGGAGTGTTATTAGGTAAGTATAAACTTTTCATTTTGATATATTTTCTACTGGTTTAAGACCTCCATAGTAGATTTATAGTATTAGCCTTAATTTTGTGCGAATTTTCCCAGGGTTTGAAGTGATATTTTGATGTTTTTGGTCTAGGGAAGGCAAAACCCAAAATTAGAGGCTCTTGGTCATTGGGTAGGTTTCCCTTAAGTAACTATTAGTAATTTAATTCTTTGAGCATTGGGTTATTACCATAAATGATGAATGGGATAGTAATGAACTAATGTAAAGTGACAATTTTTTGATATTGTGATTACAGGAGGATTTTGGTATTGCTATTAGCTTCCCAACTTGCCTACAAGTGAGGTAACTGGGGTTCATGCTAATTCCCCATATATATCTATTTTAATTTTGTATTTGCTGCGTGATTATAATTTTGAGTGCTAAATGAATTGGTTGACTATCTATTATATGTGATTGGACCTTATGAGTCCATGGTGGAGCTGTGGTACAGCTGTCACCCATGCATATGCTTCAATTGGGCACCGGGTTATGATTAGACCCCAGATGTACTAAGCCCTAGTTGTGCTCATTGGAGAGTAAGTGCCGTGGACGGGCCTCTCCCGGTGTTATTAGCCTTTAACATGTAGAATTATAATTGCTAGTATGTGATAATAATCATAGATAGCCTAATTATTTTATTTACTGATATGGTTAGTACATTTTCTTATGCTTATATGAAATCATGCATATATGTGAATTAAACTGGAATATATGAATGGAATTTGCCTTGGTTACTAAGATTTGTATCTTACCCCGTTTCATGGAATTATACTTTCAGGTGAAGGCCTTTTGGGTAAGGATAAGGGGAAGCAAGTGAATGAAAATCTATAAGCTCTGGCCATGTATGGAGGAGGCTGCACTTAGGCTGATTTGAGTAGAGTAGATGCAAATATTGTTATTCTTTTATATAGTATCATCATGTAATCATATTGCCAAGTGTAAGTGTTTGTATTTTAATTACTTAGGATATATCTATTGAGGAGTTAGACCTCATCTTAGCTTGGTATTGGATGTATGAACTTTGTTGAATTTATGATATGGTTTGCTATTGGAAATGTAATCATGTGATACATTAAATGTTGATTTGAATCAGTAATGTATGGAACCTCTAATAGAATGTGTATCGAATGATAATTGTTGATAGTTTATGAATTATTGCTGTTATTCCTCTATGAACTTGCTGATATAGGATAGTTGGAGGAATAGAAATTAACACTTAAATCTTGAACTAGTAATGATAGATAAGCTGAGTAAAATAGACAAGTGAAAGCTAATAGAACCCCACAAATTAAGGGAGATTAGCCCTAGGGTGTCATTAGGGGGAGAATGGGAGTGTATGAGACAAGACTTAGATGTTGTAGAATTAGAAGGCATTTCACCGCTGCCAAAATAGACTTAGCCGTGGCCAATAAAGGCAAAGTTGCCCAAGGAGAGTACCAGAGAGCAATTCACCACAGCGAAATGTGAGAGGTCAAATTGAAAGTCATTCAGATGGTAATTCGCTATGGCAAAGTGGGGAATTGGTCGCAACGAACTTTGTGAAAATATTTTAAGTGTTTCAGAGAGGAATTAGCCACGACAAAAATGGAATTTGGCTGCGGCTAATAGCGAGAGGCGAGTGAGGTAGTCTCCAAGAGGTCTTCTCGTCACGGCGCCATGTAAGCTAGCTACAGTGAAACCTATGAAGATATAAAAGTAAATCCGAGAGCAATTGGCAGCGGCGCAAAGACATTTAGCCGCTGCTAACGGTCCTAAACTCTCATTCTAATATAGAAACCTTGGTTTTTCCCATAGTAACTTCAAGGGATAACTTAAAAACACTGGTAGAAGATTTTTGTGAGTTGGAATTAATGATTAATAGAATCAAAGGCTTATAAATTAGGGTTTGTTTCTCTTGTGTACATAAATGCTTGTAATTATTTGGGTGATGACTCTAATAACATTAAAGTTCAAATTTTCCTGCATTTTTTGAATGTAATTAGTCATAATGACTTTTAACTTTGATTTATGATTATTAATCGCGTATTTAACCTTAATTACAATGATAAAAATTTAGGGTCGTCACACCATAATCTAAGCACCAATAATATGATTTCTTCCTTAAATTATATATTTGTTATGTTTTAATTAGAAAATGTATATTTGTTATATTTTAATTAAAAAGTTTGATAGCAAAAATATAAGAAACATAGATCCACAAAGCCAAACAAAATATTAATAATCTTCACATTTATTTTTTGGGCTAATAAGTTTTCATTTTTTTCACTAAAAGACAAAAGGTATATATGTATTTAGGTCATTTCTTTATAATTATATATTTATTGAGTACAGAAAAATGAATTGAATAACCTTACATATTTTTTAGTAAAAAAAAAATATTTTAGTCCAAAATATAAATATAAAAGTTATTAACTTCAATAACGTGAGTGAAAAAGTGTATGTGTGTGTGTGTGTGTGTCTATATATATTACTTCTCTTCCTTGGCACCAAAGTAAAGGAAAAGGAATGTAGACTCAAATCTGAGTGAAACTTGGGATCTCTTGCATGCATTACAAAGGAATGGACTTAGTCTCAAGTCAACAAGCGCCATCAAATTTTCTTTTTAATATTATTTAGAGCCACTAATTAAATAGGATGAGTAATAAAACAATGAATGCCAATTAAGGATAAGTTCGAAACACACAACCATTTGTTATGGTGCTTCTAGACCACCCATAAATTAAAGACATCCATTGACTGAGCTCTTGCTTTCCATATACCGTGAATTTAGGATTTCGGCCTTTCCAAGGGCTGCTCTTACGAAGCTTCTGGCGATGGATAAGTGAAAAGGGAAATTCAATTTTGGATGCCTTTGGACCACAAACAAGGTAACCCAGAAAAGGACAAGAATAAGAAATTAAATTATGGGAGAGATCACTGCTGGAGAAGGTGTTATTTGAGAACATTGTACAAGAAGTAATCTGATTGATAATCAGATCCTCTCTCATCGATTAAAAAGTAAATGCACGATCAATGGTTGAAGAAAAATATATTGAAAGGTGTAGAGTTAAGAAGCTTTGAGGTTGGATATTTTAAATCTTTTTTCTTCAATAAAATTTTTATAAAATTGAAAAGAACAAAAGAAAAGACGAAAGAGAGAAGTGGAATTGTATAGACTCATTTCTTACTCTTTCTTTTTCTTTAATTTTATAAAAAACTTACAAAAAGATTTAAAACATTAAAAGTTAAAAAAGAAAAAATTTTGACATTAAAATTTTTTTCTCCCTTTAATCTACTATAAATGAATAATATTTTTTGTCAATTAAACAGTATATTAATATATTATACATAATATAACGAATCAAATATTTTAAAATATTTAAGTTAAATATCTCTTTACTAGTAGTTTTTTCTCTTCCCTACTGTTCTTGTCTACTTTAGAATAAACTGAATGGGGTGTAGCAAGGCCTTTACTGTCTTAACGCGTTGGAAATTTTTTTTTTTCCCTTTTTAAAGGAAGACCCAAGAATTTACTTAAAAAGATGTGTCCCCTTTCCAAAGATGAAAATGCAACATTCCAAAAAAAAATTTTTCCTTTTTTAAAGGAAGACCCAAGAATTTACTTAAAAAGATGTGTCCCCTTTCCAAAGATGAAAATGTAACATGAAAACTGGAATGTTGCGTGTTAGACAAGAGATTATTACCCCAGCCCATATGAAGCTCTACGCTCCCCCTCCCAACGAGTAGATCCGTGAGTAGGGTACTTTCAATTAGTCTTTAAGGTTGACTTTTCCGTTCATGACCAAAAGAAAAAAGCGGGGGAAAAAAAAGTTCTTCACCTTGAAAGGTCAAAATAGAAGAGTTGAAGCATTGTGAGCCTCTCTCTCCATACAGGGACATAGATTTAACCCAAAAAAAAAAAGTGCTATTAGATAGTTTTTTTTCCTATACAGCCAAAATCACAATATTTCATTACTCTGATCATTATAAGGGTTATTTTAGTATCAGAGTTTCTGATACAAATGTGAGAGTGAAAAATGTAAAAATAACTACTAATGATGATACAAACCTTTTAAAACATTATTTTTTTGATGAATTTTATTGTTTTTGTATCTTCATTCCTCACTGATGAATCATAATATTATTTTGTACGCTATTCATCTCAATATTCCGGAATTAAGATTTTATAAAAATTAATGTAGTTAATCGAGGGGTTCAATTTTAAAAATTTAATACAATTGAAATTTAAATTAAGGGTGAATTTTTAATTGATGTGATTTAATTTTAAAATGTAGATATTGATTATAAAGAAGTCAGAAATTATGTGAGCTTGTGTGTGGATGTATCATGTAACAAAATGATATAAAAACCTTATTATTACTATATGTAAATTTTGCGTGGCATTCCGTCTCATTTGATAAAATTGCTTTAATGTAATATATTGATTGATGATTTGTAAGTTTTAACCGGCTGAGATTCTTATATTTTTGTTGTCAAATTTTTTAATTAAAATATAAAAAATATATAATTTGATTGAGGAATTATATATTAATATATAAAAATTATACATTTATTATTAAAAAATTATATATTTATTTTATTTTGATCAGACAACTTTATAACAAAAATATAAAAAATTATGTTTAAATTTTTTTAAAAATTCAATCCTTCTTTTTAAATTATTTTATTTTATTTTTAGTTTGTTTTATTTTGTTTTGATTTTTTGGTTTGTGGACCCTTAGGCTTCGTTTGGTATGTAGGAGAGATTTTTAATGGAATGGGAATTGAAAGTGGATTGGGAATAGAAAGCAATCTTGTAGCCTATAATCACGTTTGGTATGATATAATAAAGAATAGGAATGATTTTATTTTGTTATGTTTGGTTGGATAGAATTAAAACTGACATGGAATGAGGGAGGGGTTAAAAGTCTAAAATATCCCAAGAAATTTTTTTAAAAAAAATACACTATAAATTTTTATATTTTAAGTATTTAAAAATTATAAATTAAAAAAAAATAAAAACTTTTAATAATTTCTTCTCTAGCCAATAGCCCTAAACGCATGATCTTTATTGCTGTACAACCATAAAGCCATTGTCATCTGCTCTTCAATGATTGGCAAAGATCAGTGTTCGCACTATCTAACATGTTTGTGTTCCTACAAGCATAGTAATCAAAGAGTAAACCTCTCCGTTGTGGTGAATAGTTGAGGTGTTCATCCAGTGATCCATGAAACACGATCTTACGTAGGAGTTCCAAGGGCCAGGTCTGCATCAGTGAGGATTACAAAACAAATGAGTTACTTTCAACATTATCTTGGATATGTTCTAAGAAGGACGGTGGTTGAAGGAGGATGTAGAGATGGTGGACATTGGCCTAAAGAGGAAGTGGAGACGACAAACAATGGCGGTAGCAATTTTCTAAAAATGGTGGCCGATGCTTTTCCTTCAAGGTGTGAGGAAGATGAGCTCACGCTAACAGCTAGAGAGTAAAGGGCAAGATTGTCTCAAATGATCCCTTCCCACAAAAGAATGACCTCTCCTTTGATCAACTGGAGGATAATGCATTATGTTGTTTAAGGGGTAGAGTATTGCTAAAGATGGAAGTATCCAGCATACCAAACATACTTTTTTAGCAATTCCTTTCTCTCTCCTACTTCATAATTGCTCTTTCCTGTCTACCAAACAAAGCCTTAAGATTCTCCTACGATATTATGATTAAGCCAAACTTGCCCTCCAAACACGAAGGCACCACATTCTCCTTCTTGTCACTCTTTTGAAATTTCAACACAAAATCTTTGAAATTCCAGAAGAAGAAATTGCTGTAAATTGTTTAAATAATAAACCATATTTAAAATATATTTATTAAAGGTAATTGTATTAAATTATTAAATATTTTTACACAGATTTGGCTTAAAAAATTAATAGACTCAACTAATCATAATAAGTGAATTACAATAAAAAAAATTAAAGAAGAAATCAATTGCCATTGACGTTAAAATTTTTATATAATGAGTTTCTTACAATATCTACTGTTTTAATCATGAAATCATACTGACAATTTTACATTAACATAACCTTATTTTGGGCTTCATCAATATATCAATAAATTAATGTATAATATGCTTTTAAAATATAGAAAGATTATTTACTATTTGATTATATCAATTTTTTCTAAAATTTAATAATTACCTTTAATTTAATTATTGGATCAATAAAAATTACTGATTAGATATTAATATGTGTAAATATATAAATTCTTATATCAATATGAATTGATCCTTCTTTCCCTCTCTCTAAAATGATTAAAAACAAAAGTATTAAAGAGAACTTGATCATCAAATTAAAATTAGAGTAAAAAATAATTTTCACCAACCAAAGACAAAAAAAGGTTTCCCAGCACGCAGACTTGATGATTTCGCCCCTTCATGCATACGGAGGAGATTCACAGAAAAGCTTTTGACACTGGGGAAAAGCTCTTGTTCCTTTACGAACCTGTTGAACAGTTGTTCGTCAAACAAAAGCGAGTATCACCCTACTCCAAACGCGCGAGTGTGAGCCATAACAAGACAAGTTATTAAAATTCAAAATAAAAAAACTAATAATTTCTTGCCACGCTTGAATCCTTCTTCTCTCTCTCTCTCTGTATATATATATATATATATATATATAGATATAAAGATAGACACACCAGCTTTGGAAATGCTAGTAGAGTTCGTGAGTATTGCCTCTGAATTCTGGAAATTACGAAGGTGAACCGTCGACTTCTTTTCTAGAGAGAGAGAGAGAGAGAGAAACTGCAAAGGGGAGGAAATTACGATGCGAGACTAGTGAAATATAAACTCTGTGAAATGCCGGTAATCAAGAAGGGGCATCGCCGCCGGCAGTGAGATATCGTGACGGCGGCTCCAAAATCCTTCGGTGACTCTTTTTTTTGGTTATTACGGTGGACTATTCCTTTTTGGGTGAGCGCATTTTCCTACATCAGTGTATTTAGAATTTTACTGCCGTGTGTTCCTCCCTCTGGTGAGTATTTGGCGACATGGGTTTGGGCCTGGTTGGGGGTTGTGGCTGCGGCTGCGGCGGTGGAGCTACGAATGGTGGGAGTGGGAGTTGCTGTGACATGACTGTCAAGTGCTCGTGCAGGTGGAGATTGGAGCACCATCACCACTACTACAACCGCTTATTTTCGTCTGGTTTCGTTTTCTTCTTTGGGTGTCTCGTGTTGTTCGGATCGATTGCCACCCTCTATGCTTGGCTTATGTTCTCGCCCTCTGGTCGCACCGGCTTGTCCTCGTTCGGTTGCCATGAGGACAATGAGGGTTCTTGGTCAATTGGGATTTTCTACGGTGACTCTCCGTTCTCTCTCAAACCCGTCGAAGCTGTTAGTCTTTTCTCTATTCCCTTTTCTGCTCTCTATTTACCTTTTCTTCATTAATTTTTATTATATTCGGTTTTTTTAATACGGACGCCTCTGTTAACTTCTCCTAATGCAATTTTTTATTTAGAGAAAATTGGTAACCGTCTGTTTGTTTTCCTTTGCTTTTGTTTATCGTCTTTTTTTATTTGTTCTTGTGAATTATGAATTGTAATTTGCTTTTGCTGGGTTTTAAAAATGTCCTTCATTGATTGTTGTACAATCATAATCCTGAAGAATATTTCAATTGGAATTTGTTGAGATGTGGGTTTGTTGAATTTAATCCCTGGATATGACTGTTTCAATTGTATGCAGGTAAATGTATGGAAAAATGAAAGTGCTGCTTGGCCTGTGGCCAACCCTGTGGTGACGTGTGCTTCAGCTTCTGATGCTGGTTTTCAGAGTAATTTTGTAGCTGACCCTTTTCTTTATATTCAGGTATATTACAGCTTTTTGTTACTGTTGGTTGCTTCTGTATCTGCTGTTTCAAAACTTTTTCGAGTTAGAATTCTATTCCTAGCGGTTTTTTTTTTGGGTGAAAATTCCTTGCTGTTTTTTGTTCTTTCTGTTTGTCTGACTAGCAAAATTTTGTCTTATACTTGTGGATTTGCTGCCAAGTCAGTGTCTATAATCAATTATGAAACGTAATACATCATTTTACTAATATCTCTTCCGATTAAGCTGTTTGTTTATAGAACAAAATTGCTGGCAATCTCGATTTTTGGCCTGGAGCTGGAGAATATGCCTTCTCAGACGGAAAGTAGTGAGCCTGGAATTATTTTAGAACTGATGTATTTGTGGTTTCTTAGGGTCATCTTCTTGATAAAATTAATTACTTAAGCAATCAGATGTTGAAAAGTCAAAGGACAGGTCAAGTCAGGAGAGGACTGATTGATAGATTTAAGGTGCAAAATGAGATGAAAATTTATGAATTTAACTTGTTGAAATCATGATATCCTGGAAGCTAAAAGCAAAATTCAACATTGACACTGGATCATCATCATGCTTTGTTGATAGTGGATGGAATTAGGGAAGGAAACAAAAAATCTGGTTCATATGGTGTGGTTAGTTATTTAATGGAACATCAATGGCATAAACGAACAAATTGAATTAATTTTTAACCTCTTTGGCTGTTGGAGTATGTAAGTTGGTTTGCCATGTACAATATAGAGATAAACAAGTTTCAGTGCTAGAAAACATCTAATGGTTCTGTTAGGAGAAAACTAGGTGTTGCTAGTTTTCCTTAGAAGCTACGAGGGAATATATATGATGTAATGAAGAATAAATACTATATGGGATTGAGGGGACACCGAAATTTTTGTGGACAATTCAGCTTCTGATATGATGCATCTAATCCCCCGTTATTTTCTAATACACAGGCTAGTTTCTTTAGGATGATGTCTTACTCATATCCCCGTTTTTGTTTTTGTAATATACTCTTTTGTTAGCGAAGTTATTTTCCTATCCCAAAAAAGAAAAGATTTTAATCCAGGATGTCTGAACTTAGGCTAGTTTTTCTTGATTTGAGAGCCATCATTTCCAAGATCTTTGGGGATATAAACTTCTCCTGAAGAATTGAATATCTGTTGCATATCTTTTCTGGTGAGGGAAAAGGGTATGATGCTCTCTAATGGAAGTTGTTTTAAGATTTTGTGGTTGTTAAACTGTCAAACTGGTGAAATCTTTGGTTGGCTGCCTCAAAGGTATTTGGTTTTTCCTTCTTTCCTTGGAAAACATGTTAGCTCAGTATCTTATCTAGAAGCTTCATACTTCAAAGTGGTGTGGACAAGGGAGTTATTACCTGATACATATGCATTTATAGACAAAGATGTACGTTGTTCTTGTTTGCAAATTGTTAGATTCTTCTGTTAATGAGTAGTATCCTCACCATACATGTCGTGCTTAGAGAGGACACCGTATAGTGTTGATTTTATTATAAAAAACTATTTGGTACATATTTATAACAGAAGGCACTTTCAAACATGATATTCCTAGTTCCCTAAGTTTTGTTTCCTTAGAAATTTGAAGAAATCTTCATAACAAATGCAACTTTAGGATTTTTAGTGGAAGCACTTGAATAACAGTGGTACTCCTGGTTATCCATTTTTAAAGCATAAAATAAAACCTGTAGGAATAGTTACAATAATGGGAAGTTTTAGGAGCAGTTGCATGAACGTTTTTCTTTTCAATCCTTATTAGTTGGATGAAATCTTAAATTGTTTTGTTTTATTTATTTATTTATTTTTTGCTGCCAAAGTAATATCAGCCTCAGCAGTACCACTGTCTTCTATCTATCAGCCTTTTGTTCCTTATTGGTGAGTAGGTGTTAGTCTAGTTCATAGATTTTTTTTGTCTTTTGTATGGGTAAATAACTATTATTCTGGTGATGTATATTGGCATCATGGTTTAGGGAGATACTTTTTACCTGTTCTACGAGACAAAGAATTCAATCACTTTGCAAGGTGATATTGGAGTTGCAAGGAGTACTGACAAGGGAGTTACATGGCAACAATTAGGCATCGCCTTGAATGAGGACTGGCATCTTTCTTATCCATATGTCTTTGAATATCTTGGCCAGGTAGAAGCTCAATTTCTTACTCATAAAGACATCGAGAATGGTTCTTAAGCATAATTTGCTAGCTAGGTAATTGGAACAGAAAATTTTAATTTCCCCTTTATTACATAAATCTGTTAACTTCATATTGGGAAGATTTTGAACTACTTAAATACTGTTTGGATGAGGTCTACGATGTTGAATTTGGGGTTCATATGCTTGTAGTTAATGCCTCTAAGAAAAATTGATCCTCAGAAAACTTGTGTGCTTGTCATGCTATGATGCATATGAACTTGTATATTGTCTATTCATTCCATTAAATAATAATTCAAAATACATTATAATTATTGTAATAATTTCTTTCTTTCTTTTGCATCTCTAGACATATATGATGCCTGAGAGCAGCAAAAAAGGAGAACTTCGTGTCTACAGAGCACTTGACTTTCCTTTGCAGTGGACATTGGAAAAGGTTGTCATGAAAAAGCCCCTTGTTGATTCCTTAATCATTAATTATGATGGGAGGTATTGGCTTTTTGGCTCGGATCATAGTGGTTTTGGCACCAAGAAAAATGGGCAGTTGGAGATTTGGTATAGCGGTTCACCTCTTGGTCCTTGGATACCTCACAAGAAAAACCCCATATATAACATTGACAAGAGCTTGGGAGCTCGCAATGGAGGCAGGCCATTTTTCTACAAAGGGAATCTTTATCGTATTGGTCAGGACTGTGGTAAAACATATGGGAGACGGGTGCGCATTTTTAAGATAGAAGTTCTTACTGGTGAAGAATACAAAGAAATTGAAGTACCCTTCAACTTTGTTGTGCCCGAAAAGGGTCAACATGCTTGGAATGGTGCTCGGCACCATCACCTAGATGTGCAACAGCTACCATTTGGTGGTTGGGTTGCGGTTATGGATGGGGATCGTGTTCCTTCGGGGTATTCAATCTGGCATGTCATTATTGGTTATGCTTCAATAACAGTTGCTGCTGTTCTCATTGTGCTAATGGGTGTATTACTTGGATTTGTGAACTGTATTTTCCCTTTCAACTGGTTCATTCATAACTCTGGGAAGAGGAATGTTGCTTCCTTTACTTGGGAAAGATCAAATTTGTTCTCATCAAGAGTAATATGGTTTTGGAGCCGCTTAAACAGAGCCCCGGCATTTGTCCGAGGTAAGATAAAGCATAATACTTGTGCTAGGAGGTTGGTTCTTGCTGTAATATTTGCAGTGGTGGTTGGATTAATGTGCAAAGGGGTTAAAAATATCTATGGGGGCAATGGTTCAGATGAACCTTACCCCTGGAAAGGACACTATTCACAGTTCACATTATTGACTATGACCTATGATGCTCGTCTCTGGAACTTGAAGATGTATGTGAAACATTACTCAAGATGCTCTTCTGTGAGGGAGATTGTTGTGGTGTGGAACAAGGGAGTTCCTCCCAAATTGAGTGACCTGGACTCTGCAGTACCGGTGAGGATCAGGATAGAGGAAAGAAACTCACTGAATAATCGATTCAAGGTTGATTCATTGATTAAAACGCGAGCTGTCCTTGAGCTAGATGATGACATTATGATGACATGTGATGATGTTGAGCGAGGTTTTAATGTGTGGCGTCAGCACCCAGATCGGATTGTTGGATTCTATCCCCGGCTCATTGGTGGGAGCCCATTAAAATATAGGGCAGAAAAATATGCCCAAACGCATAAAGGGTATAACATGATTCTTACTGGTGCAGCTTTTATTGATTCTCAAGTAGCTTTCAAGAGGTACTGGGGTGAGGAAGCCAAGCAAGGAAGAGACTTGGTGGACAAGTATTTTAACTGTGAAGATGTGCTTTTAAACTACTTGTATGCAAATGCAAGTTCATTGTCATCCAGGACAGTTGATTATGTGAGACCAGCTTGGGCAATTGACACATCAAAGTTTTCTGGTGCAGCAATTAGCAAAAACACAGAAGTGCATTATCGGTTGAGAAGTAATTGCCTTGTGAGATTTTCAGAGATGTATGGAAGTCTGGGTCCTAAGTGGGAATTTGACAGCCGGAAAGATGGTTGGGACTTATAGTAGGAAAGGAGTTTTTACTGGTAGGGCCTTGCCAACTTTTGTATTCTTAGATCTTTGCTGGTCCAAAGTCTTTTTTGTCCATAGTTATACCCCATTGTGAATTTTATGTTGGGGTTTTTCAGTAGATTTGTTTGCAACTTGTAAATTAGTTCTATAGTGGTCTATTAGTGTATTATTTATTTATTTTATTTATTTGAAGCAGAAATAGTAATCCTCATCTTCCAGTCAGGGATTCTCATTCTGATAGCTTTATGACGATTTCTAAACCTTAGGGTGACTTTCACTTCTTGTAACAAGCATCAGAACGAATGCAAATTAGTCACTATCAGCGTTAAAAAAAAAAAAAAACTGTAGAAGATAACGTTGAAATAGAACATTCCCGTGAAAATTATTCTGGGCGAAACTCAAACCATCATTTCAGGACCAGGTGAGGCTCTTCCTCCTCTTCATGTTACATGAAACAAGAAAATACTATTTGTTCTTGCTTCCTACATAATCCTCACCACTTTAGGAACAAAATGCCAAGAAGACTTGAAGACTCCCAAATGAATGTCGTGGTAATTTAGACAGCTGCATGGTAACTTAAAGGCAACAGCCGGAGCTAATAAAGTTGGTGGTGCTAATTAAGGTAGTTGAATTAGTCAAGTTGATAAAATTCATAGTTGAAGTCCAGAAATGATATATTAAGATCCCTACTGGGGCCTAGTAGCTGAACATTTAAATAAGTTGATGATGGAATCAGAACGGAAAATTAGAAAATTATATAAAATAACAGGGTGACGCTTACGAAAAGGAAACCAATTGCAAAATAAATCTTTAGTTATTTGAAATACTAGGAATCTCTCATACATTCACTCCAGAAATAGTTGCCCAAAATCTACCAAGTATGCTGCCTAAGCAGCCTAAAAACCACCCAAAATGGATACATATTGCTGGGCCCATCGTTAATTGCCCCTCCAAAACACACCTTGTCGTCAAAGATCAAACAAGGAAAATTCAAAAATCAAATTTATGGCCCAGTAAATCATTTATGGATTTGGATTCGTTAATAAAACACTAAGGCCCTGTTTGATTTGATTCTGTAAAACAATTTTTTTGTTTTCAAGAACAAAAAAACAAAAAAAACCTGTTTGATAATGTGTTTTTAGTGAAGTGTTTTGTAAAACAAAAAAACAAAATTTTGTTTTCAAAAATAAAAAACTCAGAATACTTTTTAAGTGTTCTGTAATTTTTGTTCTACAGAATCAAGTAAAAAACAAAAAATAATTACTTTTCAAAATGATGATTCAAACAGATTTTTTAATTTTTTTGTTCTCAAAAACTTGTTCTTAAAAATATATGTTTTGAAAACATTAAAACAAAAACAATTTCAAACAGGCCCTAAATATCCTTCTGCCCATCAGCTGCTTCAACTAGAGCAAACATGCGTTTTTGCCCCGCTCTACTAGGAGCAAGCTGTGCATCTTTCTGTAAAATGTTAAGCATTAATAGTGTTGTAGGGGTAATTTTGTAATTAAGAGAGTGGAACACGTGTTGCGTATGGTCGTTACAGTTAGTTGCCACTTAAGAGGATTAATACACGAGGCATGAGTATACTAAAGGATGGAATGAAATAGTTGAAACTTTTCTTTTTCTCTCTCTTTATTTCTCCTTCTCTCTTCTTCCCTACTCTTTGCTTCTTTATACCCTTCACCATTGTCGAATCTAACATTGATGTTAGAGTGAGCAATTCATGATGCAACATCCCAATAATTACCTAGCCTTACTTTACAAAATAAATAAAGGTTTATTGAGGCTTATATTTAATTAAGCCTAAAAAGGGAGGATATGAAATTATATTTGAAAACAAAAAGAAGATATTAAAATATTCCTTAAAAAATTTAGTATTAATACACTAGGATAATTAAAGAGGGAATTAATTTATATAATAATTAGAAGATACTTAGATAACTATTATCATTAATAGTTAAATAATGAGTCTTGCTAATGTTCTTTCTTACCTATCACCATTAAATTAAATTAAGTATATTATATCTTTAATTTTAAACCAAATTATAAGTGTTATGAGTGTAATACCTGGCTCCTCTATAAATGGTCGAAACTAATTAGTTATAAAAGGAAGTCCCCTAAATAGGAAGAGTAGATACCAAACAAAATTAAATCAATGATTTATACATCAAAGAATAAGAATACAAGGCCAAAGGTGCCTTGAAAATGTAGCCAGCTAAACAAAATTTGACAAATATGCAGTGACATTTTCATAAATTTGGGTATTTTTTAGAAAATTCAAGGAGGTATTTTTTAATGAGAAAATTGAGTTTTCTAAGGTTCAGAGGTCTTAAAAACCATAAGAACCCCTAGAATGGTTCAAACCTATCTGATTTATATTTTAGAACGTTAGTTGACCTGAACTTTGACTGGTTCGTTTGGAAAGATTTTAAATTTAATTTGGGTGAAACCAAAGGCATTTTATATGTTAGAAGACTTAAATTTTATGATGGAAAAGACGGTTCTAAAAAAGGAGTTAAAATGAACCCAAATGGAAGGAACCAAGAAAGAGGACAAAATTAGACTTTTAAAAAGTTTTAATTGAGCCCCTTTGCCTTCATATAACACATCCCCCTTCTCCCATTTGGTCAACCGACCTATTGTTGGTCTCAAACTAGAGGAGAGAGTACTAACGGAGACACACAAGAGGAGGGGAAGAAGAAGAAGAAGAAGAAAAGACTTGCAAATAGGTAAAGATTTAAAGCTTTTTCTATACTTCTTCCTTTAGCAAACTTATTCCTCTCTTTCTTCTTTCTTCTTCCATGGGTTGGATGACTAAATTGGGATTGGTTTGTGATTGGTTCAGTGGGAAGAAATCAGAATTTGAAAGAGAAGCAAGAAGCAAGAAGCAGTGCTCTTGAAAAGGCATTAAATCAAGGTAATTTCCAAAGCCTTCTATGCTTCTCTTGCTTGCTCTTCTCCCATATGTGTTTGGCTAGCCTTAAGCCCATCCAATAGGAGATGAATTCTGACCAAACGAAGGGAGAAACATAGGTTTTAGAGTATGAGAAACAAGAATATGCAATTAAATTCAAAAGAGAAGCATTCGAATTTAAGTTGTCAAAGTTAGGGATTTTGTTGCATCTTGATATGTATGAGACCTTCTAATGATAATTTAGGTTGTCTAAGAGTGTGTATGAGCTCTTAAGATATCTAGGAAGCTCCACAAGTGATAAACTCCCTAAGAAAACCAAGACAACTAAATGGGCTTCTTCCATTGCTTATGTCTCGACCAAACTAGAACCAAGCACCTATGAAGAGTTTTAATTACTTTTAAGGCTAGAAAGAGACTAGATATGATTAATGAACATCAAAGGAAGCATTTGAATGAATTCAGAAATCAAGGTTTATGAGATGGAGGTGTAGGCTCCATTTTAAGACATAAGGAATCAACTTGTATCTAGGCTCCTTGAATTGAAATTGTGATGGCTCTAAGGAGTCTAAATGGAGTCAAGAGACTTAGAATGAATGAGAAATGGGAGCCAAGATCATGAATTCCGAGGGTTGCTTCATTGTGTCTTGTATAAAACCATAATGGAGTCATATGAGAAAGTAGGCATGCATAGAGTTTGTTTAAGGCTAGAGCTTGTTTCAATGATATTATTATGTCCCATTTGATGTGTCTAGATCAAGAGAATCAAGCTCCACCTAGTTGCATATGTTTGGCCAAAAAAGGGAAGAAGAATTAAAGAGAAAAGCTTGTGTTTTTGCTTTAAGGTAGCTCTCTAACCTTTCTCATATGCATTGTTTGGATGTTTACTTGTCTTTGAGTACTTGTGTATATATTTGAACTATGAGAAATGTTTCTAACTATTAATTATATGTTATGATACCATTATGCATTTTGAAAGATGTTTATGAATGTAAAGTGGCTTGAATGGGTATGGTTATGCCAAAAATCCTTTAGCATGTGTGAGGATGAGCCAAAAGTCTCAAGAAGAGTGAGGCTAAGTTAAAAGTCCCTTGAAAGTGGATGAAACAAATATAAAAGTCCTAAAAAAATTGGTTGAGGCTAGACCAATGCCCTTTTGAGCCTATGTTTAACATGTATGAGTTCATATGACAAGGAAAATGATTTATGTATGTTTATTAGTAGGTTAAATACCATACATGCATTCTTTGACATGAAATTGAATCAATTATATATATTTGAAAGGGTAAAGAGCTATTGGAATTCTTGGAATCTCACTCTTCCCCCACATATGTCTAACAATGTCTAGGTGAGCCAAGTGGATTAAGAAATTGAGGCCATATATCTTGAAGAGCAATACTTTAACAATGGAGTAGAATATTAGGCATTTTGATGATATTTTGATGTCAACAATTGTAATCCTATGATATATATGTAATGTAGACCTTTGAGCATGTTTAAATGCATGTAAATATAATGTATGTATCCATTTTGGAACTATATAAATAAATATGTGAGACTTTGCCACCCATATGCCAAGATATGCATGTGTATAAATTCAAGTGACAAGGTGAAAATGAGCTCCATGATGATTTGAACCATTTGGCATGCTTTCATAGGTTGTAATTATGCTTTTAGACTTGCTCAAGTGGTTGTGTAAAGATGAGAAAGACATTTGGTACATGTTGAACCCATTATAAACTTCAAATTTGACCATTTTGTGAACTGAACCAAAGATTGACCAAATGGATGGCTTTTTGCATGAAATTTGTCCAGAAAATAGCTCTCATCTAGAGCTTTCCATAGAGTTAAAGAGAACTCAATTTGAAGCTCTATAGAATTTATTATGATTTTTTAAAGTTGGCCAAATTATGCAGAATCTGTCAAGTTATTATTCATATGGTTAGTTTGTTTTTCTATGTCATTCGTGGGCCAAATGAAGTCCAATGCTTATGAAATTTTACAAGAATATACTAGACATCATAAGCATGGTTTTTAAAACCGAACCGGTCATTGAACCGGTAGAGATACTAGTTTACGGTTCATTAGTTTGACCGTGGTCGAACCGTGATCGAACCGGTGATTATTAAATATATATTTTAATTATATATATAATCTCATATAATAAATAATTAGAAGCCAATACAAATAAATTTTTTAAAGTTTAACATACTTAATATTCAAACATAAACAAATCAATATCCATTACAATATCCACAACACAAATTAAACTTAAAATATAAAACTAACAATCAATTATCATAATATTCATTAAGATTAAATCCATCAGATGCCAATTCATTATCATCTAAAACCAAATAATCACCACAATCCTCATCATCATGTCTAACTCCAAAATCATCAAGTGATTCTAAAATTGGTTGGTCTGCAATATCCACTTCTTCAACACCTAATTATATAATAAATTAAAAATAAAATTATACATAAGAATAATACTTATATAACATCTAAATAATGAAAGAAAATTATATAAACCTTGTTCTCTTGATGATTCACCAACTATTGGAATTGCATAAATAAAATTATCATTCTCAAGATCAACACTATCAAACTCAGAAGCTGCTTCTTTTTCAACTATCCAAAATTTAACATTGTCAATGGATTCATAATTAATAGGATCGTAACTTTTCTTCTTGTATTGTGACCTAACATAAAGCATAAAAATATTAAATAGAGTTTCAATTATGCCAAAAAGAATAAATGACAATTATCTATTGAGTATAATTATATACCTATTCTTCAAACGCAAGTTATAATTAACATAAACAAGATCACTTAGCCTTTGATGTTCAAGTCTATTTCTTTTCTTTGTATGAATGCGTTCAAAAAAACTCCAATTTCGCTCACATCCTGAAGAAGAAGATGTTTGGCCAAGAATACGAGTTGCTATATTTTTCAATGTTGGAGCACTACCACCATAATATGTCCACCACATATCTGCATAAAGTATATTATATTATATAACAAATCATAGTTAATCCTTTAAAATATTAAAACAAAAAAAAAATCATAAATTGATACTTACAAGGTTGTATTGTCTTTGCTGTACTATAAGCTTGATCTCTACCAAAACTTCCTTCATGATCACGATACATTTGTACTTCTTCAATGGCTTTTGTAATGTTACCACAGAAGCTTTTTATATCAAACAAATCAAGAACGCTTTAAATGACCCTATTCTTCTCATAAAATTTTTCATCATAGAAAAAAGCGGGATTCAAGAAGTAAGCTGTTGCATGAAGATTAAGTTTCAAGTGCCTATCCCATCGAGCCTTAATAATATCTGTGTAAGGCTTGTATAATTGTTTTCTATTTCTAAACATCTCCTTTATTGCATTCTTTGCCCTTTGCATGCCTTCATAAACATAACCCAAAGAAGGCTTTTCATCTGCATCTACAATTCTTAATAATTTGATAATGGGAGCCACAAGTCTTACATAAAAATAACAATCACTCCAAAACTTATTATCTAGTATGATAGCACTAATAGCCTTTCCTGCTGTAGTCTTGGCTAATTTATGGCTAGTGAAGTGCTTATCTATAACCAAAGCTTGCAAATCATGCTTATGCTCATACAAACTCCTCAATGTGATAAAATTAGTGGCAAACCAAGTTATTCCTATACGCACAATCTCTTTCCAACCATCTCTTTTTCTTAGCCATGATAAAAAAATCATATGGTTGTACACAAAAATTGTTACCTTTGAAGCTTTTGCTGTAAGGTTTGTCACATTAGGCAAACTACCAATGTCTTTTAAAAGAAGATTCAAATAGTGAGCAGCATAAGGTGACCAGTAAATGTGTTCATATTTTTCATGTATCAACTTGCCAGCTGCTACATAATTGGCTGCATTATCAGTCACTACATGAACAACATTAGTAGGTCCAACCCACTCAATAACTTTAGAAAATATTTTAAACAATGACTTTGCATCTTTTACCACATCTGAAGATCAATAGATTTCACAAATACTATACCTACAAGAAAATAAAGTCGTACATTAAATCAAATGTAAGAACAACAAACTAAAAATTTTAGCAATCACCCTTTAATAAATATTATACCTGCAGGAGAATAAACTAAGAAATTTATCAATGTTCTTTGTCTTTGGTCAGTCCAACCATCAGCCATAACTATACATCTAGTTTTTGACCATTTAGCCTGATGACTTTCAACAAGTAGCTGACACTCTTTTTTACAATCTTGTAACAAATTGACTCTTGCTTCATGAAAAGAAGAGCCTCTAAACCCAGGTCCCATAGCAGCAATTGCATCTATAGCAGGTTGAAAGTAAGGAGAGTTTAATGCATTAAATGGAATGCAAGAATTATAAAGCCATCTAACAATTGCTAGTTTAGCTCTATGTTGTGCTTCTTTACTAGATAATACACTTTTGAGACTTGGTTGGGATCCAGGAGTTGTCTTTGGAGCAAAATAATTATTAACCCCCGTATTTTTTTTTCTTTCTTCTAAAGTAAGTAATTGCCTTTTGGATGAAGGTGGTTGAACTTCTTCAACTCCTGGTTCACCTTCAATTTCATCACCATATGATTCATTGAGATCCTCAGTTTGCTTCCTTTGTTGCACTTGTTTTAGGAACTCTATCATTCTATGACGAACATCATGTGGAACTTTTTTGCAGGAACTTATTTGACCTGGTATGCCAGCAAGATGTTGTTTCATTCTGTTTATGCCTCCTCCTTTATATACTGATGAACAATGAAGGCAAGTATACACATTGATTTTCCCTTCTTTCTTAAAAGCAAAATGCTCCCATGCAGGATCAGTCTTTACACGAAGTGACACAGAAGAGGCAGCTGTGGATTGTTTGTCTGATGATTGTGTATTAGCATTATTGCTACCAATTGTACTCGGGTTGTCAGCATTAGCATTTGAAGCATTCAGAACATCCATGCTTTCAATATGTAGCGCGCTATAGAAGAAGTAACTTCACATTTTAAAATATATTCGGTCAATAAGAGATTATATATGATTATATTATCCATCAATTTGATTGCAAAAAATATATAAATAAGGTTCTAAAGAAATATTACCTCAAAAAATAAATACATACACATACTTCAATAATTTTGATAGGAATAACCTTTGACAATGAGAGATTCACAACTTCAACAATGAAAGTAACCTTCACAACTTCTTCAAATGATTTCAATGGGATGCAGCATAAACAAAGTGGAAGATGAGAACAATTTACTAATAGTTTAATCACACGCTTGTATATTTATTTTATAAATTACATAAATTAAGCTAAATCTTTGTATGGTTGATAAAAAATAAATAAATCTTTGTATGGTCATTTTTTTTCAATCTTACTCCTACTTTGTTATTTTGTGCATTGTTGAAAAAGCTTCATTAATCTTTCCCAATGCACATTCATTTTTAAGAAGCACAGCTTCACACAATCTTTTAAAAACATCAAAGCTTTTGAAAGTTTTAAAATTGAAAATTTTGTAAAAGATCAATTCAACCCCTTTTTGGCCTCTTTTGAACTAGCATGAATTTTTATCATAATAGGTGTCATTTGCTCGTATTTGGGTAAACTTTCTGAAAGCGTGTCATTCTTATCTCATGGTCATGGAGTATCGCAATTATTCATCAAAAGTTTATGTAAACTATGTTATCTTGCTTCTTTTAACAAGTTGTCTAAAGGTATTTCTTTTACACCACTCTTTTGTCCTTTCCCATCTTTAAAGTTTGATTGCCACTTCCAAAAATTAACATCATAGGCGTGTCAGATATTCTCAAGAGTAAGAGTAAAAAAAAAACTATCTTGTAGTGGATTAAATCTTTAGATTATTGTCCTACACAATTGATATTGATTACAATTCAAAACTGAAATTAGTGATCCACAATAGCATTACCAATTTCGCAAAGGAGATTTTACCCGAGTTTATTCCAACCAAAATACAATAAAGAAGCAAAGTTTTCATTCCATTAAAATCTAAAACATTCAGCGCTAGAATGGATTGAAGCAGAAAGATGCACAGATCATGTTACTTGCAAATCAAACTGAAGTAAAATATTGTTTGACTATTCAGCTATCATTCTAATACTTACATAGGTGAAACATGATATATATGATAACAAATCACAGCAAATACCTATCATCGGAACAAACTACAGCCTCAAGGGGAACAAAGCTAATTATTTCAACGATATATAAGATAACAAATCACAGCAAATACCTTTTGGACAAAGCTTCAGGATCATACGATGCAAGGATGGAAGATGATGATAAGAGGAAGATGATGACAGGAGGAAGCAATGGCTGAATGAATCCAGAGGTGCGACGTGCAACTACGACTACGAAGAGAAGAGGGAATTTGCGAATTTGGAGACTGCCTGAACCAGAAGCCCTAAACGCACGTTTTGACTTTTGATAGCTTTTGTAGATTAAAAAAAAAAAAGAAATGGAGTGTAAAATGACGTCTTTTTGGATTAGCATAATTAAAAAAAAAAATTTCCCAAACCATTTTACCCGTTAAACCCACCGGTTTCACCGGTTCTACTGGTTTTTGACCGGTCCTCTGTAAGTCCGGTTTTAAGGGCTAACCAGACCGGACTTGTGACTGGTTCCTGGTCTGACCGGCCGAACCGGTCTGGTCCGATTTTTATACCATTGATCATAAGCTTTCTGTAGCAATCAAGAGAACCTCATTTGGAGCTTCATAGAGGGAGAAATAAATTTTTGAAGTTTCAGGTCCTGTAGCTGTCTTAGAGCAGACCTAATGTATTGTTCTATTACTTTTTGTAGGCTAAATCCCATTGTCTTGATTTGGAACTATTTTTATTTATTAGTTAACATCCAAAGCTTTCCAAAAAGCTATTATATTTATGATTTTTATTTTTTTAGAATTAGTTATGAATTTCCAAAGTTCATATAAGAAAACTAGTACAATAACCTAAGACCAAACTTCTGGTTTCTTGAAATATAGTTCCAAATCCGAGATTCTTAAGATGAATTGTGATATTTTTTATATGAATGGATATGTGATGGATGAAAAATGAAATTTGTATGTCCACATGGTCGCTAAAGGCAAGGATGATGTAAATGGGTTTTCAATTACGCAAATTTCCTCTATACAAAGTGCTATATTCAAGTAAATGTGTAAGAATTAGCCTATGTGATATGACTTAAGGGTTAGGAAGTTAAGGTATTACAATAAGTCATCATTAAAATCTTATTGCCTATTCCATGATAATATAATCCTCATTTCCACTACCTTTCTCTTATGTCATCTCCCATTATCCACATTTAATCATTTTTTTCCACTACCCATCCCTAGTTTTGGTCAAAATAGCCCAATATAGCCCTCTATCTTATTTTACTCCATCATCTCCTTGTTTGGGCGAATAGTGTGGCATAAAGGGAGAGTGTGGCATGAGAGAAGATCCATTGATGGGGAAAAAGAGAGCTTTGCATGACAAGCTTCCATGCTTTATTGCTTAGGAGAGTGAAGAGGAAACTATTCTACACTTCCTAAGCTTTCCAATGAGCTCATTGTTGTAAGGTTTTGTGAGTGTTGGTAGGAGAAGAGAAAGTTTAGGGAGAGAAGGTGGAAGCCATTGTTGGTAAAGAAGGAGGAGGAGGAAAGCTTGGTCATGTTCTTCTTCTATTTTGTCTCTTAGTTTGATTAAGTTATCCCTTTCCCTTATGATGGCCAAAAATGGAAAGGGAGGGTGGAGGAGAGAGGAAATTGATATATGGGCTGATTTTAGTTAGAAAAATTAGTAACTCTCTCTTTAGAATAAATTTCTTAGAATTTGGATTGCTGATTTTGTTGTAGAATAGGTTTATTTCAGTTGGCTTAGATATTTCCTTGGGAAGAAGGAATTGAAGTATTTGAGAAGGAGAAGAAAAAGTCAACAAATAAGGTAGCTAGTATTCTTTTTATCATGAACTTTGCATGTGTGTGTGTGTGAGAGAGAGAGACTATAAGTTATTGATATAATTTGCTATATATAGTTGGATTGGTTGATTGCATGCTATTGTGAGAAGAGATTAAAGCCAAGTTGAGCTCTCCTTTAATAAAGAAAGGAGCCAAGTAGAGCTCATTGTTATGGGAGTTAATGCTAAGTAGAGTTCTTCCCTAGTTATTGGCAACCAACTAAATATATTTTTCCCTTATAATATGGGATTGTAATAGGATAGGAACCAGTTCAATTACATAAGTAGAGATTTTATACATAGCATATTTCTATAATCATATAATTCCATATTATGCTCATGTTGTTATTATGCCTTCATATAAGAAAGTGATACCAGTTATTGGAATTATTTGTCTCATTATTGTGTTTTTCCAAAAACTAACTTTTTGAGCAATAAGAAAAAGGTTACATAAGAAGACATGATGTGTGATGCAAGACCCACTAGGAAAGACTTAAAATCCTACTTAAACTAAAACTCTTAAAATCTAATTAGAAATATTTTAAACAATCCCTAAAATCAAGGAATAAGATTAAGATATTAATTTTAACTTAATCTCCTAGATAAGCTCCTTGACCAAGTCCAAAAAAATAATATAATAATAAAAAACGAAATTCAAAAAGAGTTCTAGTCAAAACTAGAGTCCTAGTCAAAACTAATTAATATTAATGGGCTGGACATCTTGTATTTGAAATACTATTCACGTCCTCTAGCTTTAATGGGCTCTTTAAGCATCAACTTGGGCTTGAATAAGCATGATTAAGGCTCTATTTGCTTCCTCAATGCATGCACTAACATTATGGGCTTCTAATTCAGCAAATTGAAGCCCAATTGCTCTTTGTAGACGCTTAACTCTTCCTCTTGTCATTGGGCTTCCACTTGGACTTCCACTTTTGCATATTTAAAGAGATGTTGATCAAATATAGATCTTGGGCTCTAAACTTGGGCCGACGTCCAACATAGGTATTATTTTGAGCTCTTTGAGATTTTTGGACATATACTAGTACAATTTGGGCCTCTTGAGCTCTATGAAGTTTTTGATAGATGAGGGTTTCTTGAACTTGTTGTGCTCCAATGAGTATGCCTACTGATATTGTATCAATGTGGGTGATGGAGAATGAAAATAGGTTAGGAAATATATTATTAATTATTTGTAAATTAGGAATTAAATATAAATATAGGAATTATGATTTTAATTAAGATTAGATTAAAAATTAATATGTTAAATTAACTTGTTTTATTTAAATTATGTTTTTATTTTTAAGTTATTAAGAGTTATTAGACTCTTTAAATAACAGTTAGCCAATTTATTAAAGGTAGACCTTTTCGATTTGAGAAGAAAATATTTTCAAAGTTGAGTTTCTCTATTTTCTTTTACATTGTCTTTGCATCTACTTCCTTCTTTCTTTTCTCCCTGATGTTTTTCTCTCTATTTCTCCCAGTTTCTCCTTCCTTCTTCTCCCTTTTCATTATTGTCCTATGTCATTTTTGTATCAAGGACAAGTTACATTTTAACCACTCATTTTGCTACCTCTTGCTTTCTTAAAATTCATTAAAACTTTACAACCATTGTTGTCAATGCCATATCTCATAGGGGTGTTCATCGGCCCGGTTGGCCCTAGGGGCCCGCCCTAGCCCGGTCTAATCGGTCCGGGCCGGGCCGGGCTAAAAGTATAAATGGGCATAACTTTAAACAATACTGCTCCGGGCCGGGCGGGGCCACGGGCGAAGGTATGTTCCGCCCAACTCGCCCTAATAGTTACTTCTTTTTTTTTAGTTATTAATATCTTGTCATCTTATTTTTTTTATTTCATTTAATTATCTCTGCATACTGCAATTTTTATTACTTATTCAAATATTCTTTACTTCTTAATTATTTTTATCATTGATGTGAATTCTTACTGATATTTTTTTTGTTAAATAATAAAAAAATATATATTTACCTAAGACTAATTATGTTAGTATATCTTATATTTTATTTGATAATACTAGATTATTTTTTTATCACTGATACAAATATAAGAGTTCTAAAAGTCTATTGTTTTGAAATATATACCTATAAGTTTGTGTAAAAATATTTTTATATTACAAGTATCAATTCATTAAAAAAAATTAATTTGGGTGGCCCTAACCCGCCTTATCCCAACATAAATCAGACTTATTAGAGTTAAGTAAGGCCACAGGTATAAAAACAAGTTTCATGTCTTAATCGGGTCAGGTATCGGATATACTAGATGTTCAGTTTGGTCTTACCCATGTACAGCCCTACTTATTTGGCCCGCCCCGAGCCGCCCTAAAATCGGGCTTCTCCAGGTCGGGCAGGGCCACGGGCATAAAAATACGCCCAAAACCCTAATCGGGCCGGGCTTCGGGCCAAGCATCGCCCTGACCCGGTCCTGCCCATGTACACCCCTAATATCTCACACCTTTGACCACCAAATCAAGCAAGTGAAGTCGTCAGAAGTGCATGGCCAAAATTAGGTTGTCCATTGAAGCCACTTGCACGCACCAAAAAAGCTCCCTACATATGGTTCTCACATGTTTACATGTTATTATTCCATGTGTCAGCACACCTGATTTGGAATTTTAGCTTTTTTTTTAATCATATTTTCACCCTATCTCATTTGAGTTATAATTAGTTACCATTTGGGAGTATTTTGGGGTGTTTCGATTAAGTTTGGCTTTTAAAATTGCTATGGTAAGTGCTTAAGATATTAAAATGAGTCAAAACAACCTTGAGGAAGGGCATATATTTGATAGAGAAAATGTTGACCACCATTTTAAATAAATCTTAAGAGGTATTAGTATACTAAATAGTCAAATCACAAGAAAAAACTTAGAAGAGCTAAAGACAGAAGAAGAATGTCTTCAAGATCTCAATACAATAGAGGAATCTAACTCAAAAGTGTAACATCCTCCTCCTACTAAATATTTTTTAATAACAATTACGTAATAAGATTAGAAAATATTTAGACACTAAGTCATGACCAAATAGTGAATATTTAGTGAAAAATAAACTTCTACAACATAAAGAAAATTTTTGAAATTACCCAAAATTTTAGAAAATTTTAAAGATTTATTTGGTATTTTTCCTAATTATGAAATAGGGAGAAATTATGAAATAAATAGTTATAAATTTAATTTTACAGATTGCCAAGGCCAAAAAGCCCCTAAAAATAAGAAAAATATTTTAGAGATAAAAACATGTTGGTTAAATTTTAAAATCAAAATATAATTATTAAAAGTTAAATGCTCAAACTTATAATTTTAACTAAGACTAAAAATGCAATTTTGACTAAGGACAAATTGTAATTTTAGCCTATGGCAAAATGTAATTTTGATGGACAAAATGAAGTTGCAGAAATGATGAGCCTGAAGAACATTCCATCATTAGTAAGAATTTTTATACCTAGTATTAAACAAATTAATATCATTTTTATTTGCAAAACAATATCTGCCAGAGAGGAATGACTAACTTCTTCATGAAGTAAGTGAATTGGAGAGAGAAAGGCCCAAATTAATGCCCACCTTTTTTAATTAATTCTCCTAAGTAAACACATATAAATTGCTAATTAATCATAATTATCCTTAATTAATTTTAGAGTATTACACTTAAGGTTAAGCATTATTAATAATTTGTTAACAGATGAAAACTTGGGGAAATTTGAACCTTTTCAGTTATTCCTAAACACCAAATAGGCAAGCAAGAAGATTCATAGCTAAAAGGAATACAAGATTCTCCTATAAGATCTTTATTCCTTTCAAATTTAATTATAAGAGGGATAAAACTTGTAATGTCCAGTTTTCGTAAAAATGACGAAAATAGATATGTTTTAAAAGTAAGTCCCCTGAAATGAATAAGGTCCAAAAAAATTAGAATAATGATATAGACATCAACTAATGAAAATAGAAGGTCAGAAGTGCCTTGAAACAGAGGCTAAAATAACTAGACGGAAACTAACAAAATTGTTATGTAATGTAATGTCATTTTCGTAATTTTGGGTAAATTTTGGAATACTCATAGGAGGGCCTTTTAAATGGAAAATTTGAGTTCTCCAAGATTTTCAGAGGCCCTGAAAACTATGGGAAGCCCCGAGACAGTTAAAACCCCTTCGGTGTACGTTTTCTAATATCAATTAGCGAATTTTGACCCTTTTGTTCTAGAAGGTTTTAGCTCCAAATTGAGTGGTTGCAAAGGCATTTTATAAAATTAAGGACCTAAATTTTATGATGAAAATGACAGTTCTAAAAAGGAGTTAAAACAAACTAGAAACAAAAATGCCAAGTTTAAGGGATATGAATGAAAATTTTTGGAAATAATTTCTAAACCCTACCTATATATACCCCACGCCCCACTCTTCTTCTCATTTGGTTGATTTCATTTTTGCCCTAAACTAGAGAAAAGACCTAAAGAGTGAGGCGCACAAGGGAGGGGAAAAAGGAGAAATAAAACTAAGTGAAAGGTATGAATTTTCATAGATTTTCTTAGTTTCTTTTTAGCAAATTTCTTCTCCTCCTTCTTATCTTCTTTCCTATGGATTTGTTGAAGCTTTTAGGTCTATTTTGAGGTCAGACCAAGAGGGGAAATTTCAAAATTCAAGAGGAGAATCCAAGCAAAGAGAAGAGCAAGCAAAGGAAGTAAAGAAACCAAGGTATTTTGATACTTTTATGGTTGATTCTTCTTGTTCCATCTCTTGTGCTTTTGGTTCCATATATGGATAGCCAATGGGAGTTGAATTTCTAACCAAACCAAGAGTGAATCTTAGGAAAATGAGGGATAAAAACAAGAATATGCAAAGGAAATAACAAAACAACTATTAAATTCTAAGATGGCAAAGTTAGGGTTTCATGAACTTAAGCAAAATTATGTTTTGATTCAAGAGTTCCTAAGCTAAAGTGAGTGTTTATATGAGCTTTGGAGATCCCTAGAAAGCTTCTCATATGCATCTCCCATTAAGAAAACAAGAGAAACTCCTTGCTTCTCCTTAATGTCCATAGCCTTGGCCTAAGCTAGAAGAAGCATCAAGGAGTGATTTTAATTCATTCCAAGCTTGGTTTTGTATCATATATGATGGGAGAGGATGAGAGGAAGCCTTAAAAAAATTTTAGAAGTTATGGGTAGTGAGATATAGTTATAGGTTCCATATTATGACTTAAAAAAGCAACATGTAGTTAGGCTCTTTAAATTAATTGTGTGATGGCTCCAAGAGGCTTAAATATAGTCAAGAATCATAAATGGATGGGAAGAATGGAGTTAAGATCATGAATTGTTGGTGTTGCTTTATTAAGTGCCTTATCAAACCATAATTGGACCTTAAATGCAAGCTAACTTTTCTAGTGTATGGTAGCTTTATAAATTATTCCAAGAGTGTAATTGGCTTCCACATGATGTGTCTAGGCCAAAGGAATCAAGTCTCACATCCTTGTGAGTGTGTGGCCGAGGGAGAGGAAGAGTTTTTAAGGAAGAAAGTGTGCATTTGTAACCAAGGTAGCTCTCTCTTTTTTCTTTCGTGTATAAGTGGATGTTTATCTTGTCTTTGAATGTGTGTATGTATATTTTGAGTCATAAAAGATGTTTTAGCATGTATCTATATACCATGGTACCATGATGTTATGTTATGCACTTAAATGATGTTTTATGAATATGTTTTGGTTTGCTTGAGTGTGGTGAAGCCAAAAGCCCCTTAGCTAGGGTGAGAATGAGCCAAAAGTTCCCCAAAATGGTGAGACAAAGCCAAAAGTCTCTAAAGAGTAAGGCTTAGTAAAAAATCCCTTAAGAAAATGGGTGAGGCAAGTCTAAAATCCTTCTAGAGAAGTGGGTGAGGCTAAACCATCTTCTTGGCAAACCTATGTATGTTTTATATGACTTCTTGAGTGCAAGAAATGTTCCGTGTATGATTATGCACTCTATGATATCTATACATACATTTTTAGACTTGGATTTACATTCTTTATGTATGGTTGAAAGAGAGAAGAGCTATTAGAATTCCTAGAATATCATTTCTTCCTCCCCATTTGTCTAACATGTCTAGGTGGACCAAGTGAGCCAAGGAATGGGAGCCACCAAGCATAAAGGAAGGAGATTGACATAGAATTGTGTAAATTGTCCATTTTGTAGCTATATGAATGGCATATGATGTAATATAATGTTGTATATGATGTATAAGCTCATGAATACTTGTAAATGTATGGATATATTGTATACGTATGAGAACTAGAACTATATGAATGATATTACATGATTTTGACATTGAATGCCAAGGATAAGCTTATGTATTCTTGTGTATACCTTGGGATGAGAGAATGAGTTTGTGAAATATGGGTTTGTGCACCTGTAAGACATGTTAAGTAGACCATTTTGGTGCTTTTTCACATGCTCAAGTGGCCAAGAAAGCCTTGGAAGCAAATTTGACCCTTTAGTGACCCTTTAAGAAGCATACAAGAGCCGTTTTGCAACCTTATGCCACAATATGACCAAATGAAAGAATTTCCTCATGAAATTTGGCATTCATATAGATATTATCCAAATACTTTTAAGAAGCTAAAGACCAAATTATTTGGAGCTATGTGAAATTAATTATGAATTTTCAAAGTTGCTAAATTTTAGCTACTCTAGTATAGTTACTATTCATATGGTTAGTTTCTTCTTCTATGTCATTCGAGGGCCAAATGGTGTCCAATACTCATAAAATTTTACAAACATAAATTAGACATGATAATCTTTCTATTTCCACCAAGATCACCTAAATTGGATGTCTGAGTAGGGAGATATGAATTTTTAAAATTCTATGATAGTATCAGTAGTGCCAGATGAGTTTAGGTATTGTTCCATCAATTTCTAGTAGCTAGATGTTCCTGTTTTGGTCTAGAATTATTTGTATCATAAAGTAGATATCTGTAGCTTTCTAGAATGGTATAGTGCACTTGATTTCAATTTGTCTAGAATTAGTTATGATTTTCTAAAATTCATGATAGAAACCTAACACACCAATCCAGGGTTGCACATGTGATTTTTATGTGTATAGTCCATGAGCTCGAGCTTTTAGCCATATTTTGAGATAGTTTTGAGTTGTATATATGTATTTAAATAGAAGAATAAGATGGATGAGTTCATATGGTCTAAGGGACATGAAATGAAAAATTTTATCTACTACGTAATGCGAAAATAATCTATATTTTTTATTGGATTTTTCCTACGAACTTGTGTGATTCAAGGAAGTGTGTCTAGAAATGAGATGGGATAAGCTAAATGAATATGGTGTTACAAAACTCATTTACATTAGTTCACAAGTCAGTATATGGCATTACCACATTGGAAACTGAGGTTTTTAAGCTAAAATGGGACTTTGGAAACTTAGGCCATGACTTGGAAGAGTTTAGCCGCGGCCAAGTTGACTTCTGAAACTCCTAAAAGCATTAGAATACACTCACCCTACGACTTAAACAATCCTCACCGCAACTTGGTTCGCTATTGAAACTATTTTTCTAAGATACATAATTTTCGTTGAGACCTAAAACTCCCATGCCATGGTAAAACTCTCCTATGGACTTAACTATTCCAATTTTCGTCATTTTCACCTCGGCGGGCTTCTCTTGTGTCACAACAAGACGAGCTACTAAAGCCTTATTCTCACTTCCATCAATTCTCACTATGGTGAGCCCTACTCATGCCATGTCAAAATTGTTCTCAGGAACTCTCCCATCTATTTTTCCTTGATTTGTGCCATAGTGAAGCAACCTACACTGTGATAGAGTTAGGTTCTGTTACTCCTTGGAGGTGTTTTGGCCACAACTCACTTAATTCCAATCGCGACTTAAGAACCTTATGGACTTATACTCCTTACATACACATTCCTAACAACTTGTACCTCCCTCTAATTGATATCAATGATCTTCCTATGATAGAAGCACATGGTTTCGGTGCCATATTTGCCCTAGGTCTCCTAATTTATCAATTTCCATGACTTAGGAACCTAGGTTTGGGTTGGAGTAACTAATGACTGATTCATATCAATAAATTTTCCTTTAAGACAATAAAAAGAAATGTGGAACCTCAAGTGACTACTTAACATTGCATTACTCCCTACCAACTGTCCTCAAATCACTTTACACAAATCTCAATGGACCAAACCAAGGTGTTCCCATTCCCAAGTCTGTCAATTGAACTTAGATACAAAATTAAGCTATGGCACTCCCATATTCCTATATCAGACCCATGTAGAAGTTAAAATTTACATATATAGAACCTAAATCATACATCTCGAAGTCATTACACTAACATCCATTAGTTTAACATAACATCTCTATACATGCATATAAGTTTTAAAAACACTTGATTGAATACCATTACATCAAAATCTATAGAAAATTAGAGTCTAATCTCTTAAAAGAATAAATCCACCATTACAATTATCCTAAAACACCTACACTTGGCAAATTGAATGCAACATGATGCTATACAAGTTTGGTCACAAAAAGAATAACATCTAACTGAGTCTAAATACATCTAAGTGTAGGGAGCCCACGCAAGGCCTCAATTAGGGATGCCTATATACTTGCTTGCCCTTTTCCTTATCCAAAGAACTTTCACTTGAAATTGTTAATCCATAAAATAAGATGAGATGTGAATCTCAGTAACCAAGGGATAATTCCAAACATATATACAATTTGATTAGCATAAATGCATATTAATCAAATAAACATCATGATCAACAAATGAACTAGTTAGACTATCAATGATTACTATCCTATACTACCAATCACATATATCGTGTTAATGGCTAATAATGTATAATACCTTAACTTCCTAGCCTTTATCCCCTAGGCTTATGGTCACCCAATTCCATGAAAATAGCACATTTAATAGCATATATTGTGTAACGAAAAGCCCAATGAATTCATTTTATGCTCTAAGGGCCATGTGAGCTTGTCAATATCATTTTCCATATATAACATATCCATTCAAGGTAGAAACATCCCATTTTATCTCATATATCTTGAGTTTGGAACCATACATCTCAAATATCAGAATTTGCTCTCGAGTTGGCATGTCCAAATTTCTGATTTGAAATTTGGAAATTTATAACTAATTCTAAAAAAAATCCAAATCATGCATATGCTAGCTTTATGGAAAGCTCTAGATGTTCTAATGATAAAAATAATTCTAGCCCAAGACAATAGCATTTAGCCCATAAAAAATAATGGAATAGTAACTCAAGTCATGCCTCAAACAACATCAGGACTTAGAACTTCAAAAATTCATTTCTCCCTCTACAAAGCTCCACATGAGGCGATCTTAGTGGATACAAAAAAATTATAATGCCTAGTTTATACTTGTAAAATTTTATAAGCATTGGACTTCATTTGGCTTATAAATGACACAGTAAAGCAAACTAACTATATGAACAATAACTTTGACAATTCTACATAATTTGGCCAATTTTGAAAAATCATAATAAATTCTCTAAAGCTTCAAATTAGGTGCTCTTTAACTTTATGAAAATTTCTAGATGAGACCTATTTGTTGGCCAAATTTCATGCAAAAACTCATCCAATTGGCTAGACTTTGGTTCAGCTCAAGAAATGGTCAAATTTGAAGTCTATAAAGGGATCAACATATACCAAATGCCTTTCTCATCTTTCCACAACCATTTGAGCAAGTTTAAAAGCATAATTATAGCTTATAGATGTATACCAAATGGTTCACATCACCATGGAGCTTATTCTCATCTTACCACTTGCATTCATACACAAAACATAATGGCATATGGATGGCCAAAACTCACAGATTCATTCATTTGACTTCAAAATAGATACATACATCATAGTTACATATATTTGAACTTGTTCAAAGGTCTACATCACATATACAACATGTGATTACAAGTCTTGCCATCAAAATGCCTAATATTCTACTTTATTGTCAAAGTTTTACTCTTCAAAATGTTTGGCCTCCATTTCTTAGTTCACTTAGACATGGTTAGACATATGTGGGGGAAGAGTGAGATTCAAAGAATCTCAATATCTCTTTACCCTTTCAAACATACATATATGGTACATTTTCATGTCAAAAAATGCAAGCATGTTAGAAACGTTTCTAATAAACATACATGAACACATTTCCATGTCACACAGACTCATACACATTAAACATAGAATTTAAGGATATTGGTCTAGCGTCACCCAATTTCTTTTAGACTTTTGGATTTGCCTCACCCACTTTTAGGGACTTTGACTTAGCCTCACTCCTTCTTGAGAGTTTTGACTTTGTCTCGCTCATTCTTAAGGACTTTTGGCATCTCCTCACCCATTCTAAGGGACTTTTGGCACAACCTTACCCATTCAAGCCATCTTGCATTCAAAACATGTTCAAGAAGCATAATGGTACCATAGCATTTCATCAAAACATATCTCATGGTTCAAACATACACACAAGCATCCAATGACAATCAAACATCAAAGATATGCATGTAAGAAAGGTTAGAAAGCTACCTTAAAGCAAGTATTACACACTTCTTCTTTAATTCTTTTTCCCCTTTTCAGCCAAACACATGCAACTAGGTGGAACTTGATTCTCTTGGCCTAGACATATCAAATGAGACATAATTCAATCATTGGAACAAGCTCTAGCTTTATACAAACTCTATGCATGCCTACTTCCTCTTATGACACCATTATGGTTCCATACAAAGCATAATGAAGCAAGCCCCAGGATTCATAATCTTGGCTCTAATTTCTCATTCAATCCAAGTCTCTTGACTCCATTTAGACTTCTTGGAGTCATCATGAACTCAATTTAAGAAGCCAAATACCAAGTTGCTTCTTTATGCCTAAAAAGGAACCTAAACTTTCATTCTTCAAACCATGGTTTCTAAATTTAATTTAATGCTTCCATTATTGTTCTTATATCATTTTAAGACTATTTGTAGTCCAAGAATCCATTGAACTACTTCCTAACTCTTGGAAATTACTCTTGGCCAAATATAGAACCATAAAACTCTAACTTGCACATTCCAAAGTTTCAATAAATTGTAAGCTTAGATCCTTGTTCCTTGCATCAAATAACATCTAAATATACTAATTAGGAATGGAAAATAACATGGTTAGCCATTGAAGAAGCCTAGGCCAAATCTAATCATGGTCTAGATTGCATCTTTTCATGATTTAAGAAAAACTAATGTTATATATGGAATCCTTGCATGTTAAAACCCTTAGTTCCATCAAGAATACATGAAGAAAAACTCTCCTCCTTAGTTTTTTACTTTAGGCCGAAGCTTAAATGGCTTGGAAATACAAGATTTTGTAAGTCTTTCAAGTAAAGTTTTACTTTAAAATGAAGCTCTCTTTGCGTAGATTATTTTCCACCAATTAGTTTCTTGAAAAGAGTTCCTTCTTAGCTTAGGTTAAACCTGAATCTTTAAGTTTTCAAGAAGAGAAAAGCATAATTACAGAACTCTTAGAGAGAGGAACAACTTTCCTAAACAGCGCAAAATGAAACGGGATTGTTTACTTAACTAAACAAGAGCTTAAACTTCTTATCTTTACCTTCCCTTAATTTCACACTATGGCTGCTTAAAATTATGAAAATGGAAGCTTAGAGAAGGTGATAAGGTGTAATCTTACTTAAAAAACCTCTTTTATAATTTTTCAAAATAACCATTTTGCCCTTATACACTTGTTTACTCTGTTTAGGCTTATTTTAATTCCTTTTTGAGAACCATCTTTTCCATCATAAAATTTAGGTCCTTAGTTCATAAAATGCCCTTAGTTTCACCCAAATTGGATTTAAAATCTTTCCAAACGAATCGGTCAAATTTTAGGTCAAATGACACTGTAAAACATAAACTGGAGGGGTTTGAACTATTTTAGGAGTTTTTATAATTTTTAGGACCTCTGAGAACCCCAAAAAATTGATATTGAAAAATCCTTCTTTTGAGTTTTCTAAAAGTGCCTAAAATTATGAAAATGCAATTAGTTTTTGTCATATTTTATTTAGCTACTCTAGCTTTAGTTTTTGGGTATCTTAAGCCTTAGATCCTCATTTTTTATTATTTAGAATTTTATCTTAATTTTATTTAGCCCTGAATCTTCCTCTTTTAGGGACTTTCTTTTATAAATGGTCCGTTTCTAACATTTTAAAGAAAACCAGATATTACAAATAACATAGGGGAAGGCCTATCTATGACACTGACTCCCTATTGAACACAACTTGGGCTCAGTGCATTTATGAGTCTAATCACAACTCAATACCCAATCGAAGCATAATGCATGGGTGGTAGCCATACCACAGCTTCACTAAGGACATGCTCACAGTCCACGATAACAATCAAGTAGCCAACCAATTATTTAACACAACAAAACATATTTATGTAGCAAATATCATATTAACAATGCACATATGCAAGGAATTAAAATTCAAACCCAATTACCTCATCTAATTGCGTAAAGTTTTGAACTCAAGATAAGTTTCCACACTTTAGAGGTCCTAAATGAAATCAAAGCATATTCCTGGTCACTAATTATAGTATAAATTAGATACCATGGAATTAAACTATCAAAAAGTACCTAGAAATCACTTATCCAGCAACTAAAGGACTCTAAATTCAAATTAGAGCTTACCCACACCAGAATCATAATATTTCACTCCTAAAATCTTAGTATTTTTGCAAAATCAGAGCCTACTATATAAGTCAACTATTGGGGCCACTAACTAGTAGAATACACATCAAAATAAGGTGAGAATACTTACCCAATAGCCTTCTAGCTCCACCCTTCAAAAATCCACAAGAAACCACCAAAAGAGCAAGTTTTAGATTTGGGTGATAGAGAAAAATTCACTAAATTAGAAACTATTCAGACCAAAATATAGAGAAGAATGAGAGAAATAAGTTTCATATAGATTACTTTGGCTAAATTTTCCTCTAGAAATGAGAAATGGTGGAAAAATGCAAAAAAACCCTAACATCCTCTGTTCCAATGCGAAAATGGCTATGTCTCTGCAGAACATATGACTTCAACAACCAAAATGAAAGGCAACTAGGTTTTCTTAAGGTTTTAGAGAAAGTGAACTAGCCCATTGGGCCCTATTTCCAAATGGTCTAATTTTTACTAAGTATGGGCCAAAGATTAGACAAGTTTAATGGTATTGGGCCAAGGTTCATTGGGTTTAATGGACTTGGGTCATAACATAATAAAGTTGGGCTTCTATTAATGGTCCTTAACATACATAAGTTGATCATAGGGGCCAAATATTAAATATCAACATTCACTTAATTAGTTTCAGTAATTAGACTTATAACTATAATTAATCTATTTTCACCTAACGATGGCTAAAAATGATTATTATCTCGAAAGGTCTAAAATAAATCCATTTCTTTAGAAATCTTTATTTTTCTTAGTCTCTCCAAGACTCCCATATTAATTCCTTAATTCATCATAATTATTCTTAATTAATTTTGGGGTGTTACACGAGGAGAGTAAGATTATGCAAAAAAAAAAAAAAACCAACCTAGAAAGCCAAATAGAACAAGTTATGCCACCTAGGGTTCTAATTAAGCCATGGAAGGTGTAAAACCCTAAGAAGATGTTTTGAATCATCTAAGACCAAACTTGAACTAGAAAAGTGTCAAGGATATTCCATATCTATCAAATTCCCCAAGAAAATGGCAAGAACTCCATGTAAGGAATTGATGTTCATGTCTTAACCTTGAGAATGATGAAGTATCTAAGGAGTGTTTTCATGAGTTTTAAGGTTTTAAAAGGTCTTATAAGCAATGAACACTAATGGAACCATTGGAATGAATTTAGGAGCCCTATTTTAAAAGGTGAAATTTAAGGTATAAAAGGGCTTAATGAATTAACTTGGTATTAGGCTTCTTTAAACTTACATATAATTGCCCTAATGAGTTCCATTAGAGTCATATGGCTCATATCAAGTAAGATCTTGAAGCTTGGAAATTGAATTATAAGAGTTGCTAATTTTGGGACCTAAAATAGTTCAAATTGCATTTTAAGTTTTAATAGACTTATGTAATAGTAATATAAGTTAGAATGAATCTTAATAAGTTGCTTTACTTTGAAATTGAAATACATAGGCCAAGCTAGTCCAAGTCCATCATTTTGTGGGTGCTAAATCAAGAAAGAAAAAATAAAAGGGAAGGAACAAGTGAGTTAGTGGTAGCTCAATGAGTTAAGATACATTTATGTTTAGTTGTATGATGATTTCATAAGTTATGTTTTGAATTGGCTTTTATGATGATTTTTATGCATGTATGATGTTATGTTAGACTCTAAGCAAGTATGATGGGAAATTGAGTGCAATAGTTCTTTCCTAGCCTAGAGGTGAGTCTAGCTATTATGTTTTCATGCCATGGCTAGATGAGAATTGAAGTTTCATGCTAATTTTTGTATTTACACTATTTGATTTATATAACCTATATGTTTGCATTTTCTCATTTACATTTATTATATGCATTGATTTGGAATGAGATTTTCTACGAAGATTCTCCCAAGAATCTCACCTTTTTTTACCTCCCACTAATCATGTACTTTAAGCAAAGAGAAGAAAACTGAGAAGAATTAGAACTTTAAAAAGTGTAGTAGTATCCTTTTGATGTATATGGTAGTTTGATGTATATTATAGTACCAAGTGGTAGCAAATATGGTGTATACTATGATGATATGTAATAGCACTTCATGTAATATATGCCAATTTGATGTAATTACAAGTGAATGGAACATAATTTGCTATGCTATGTACTATGGGTTCCATATGCCTTATTAGAAGTGAGATAGTGATTTTTGGTAGCTAGCCATATTTCATGTAATAGTTCTTATGGAAATAAAGTATGAATGAATTAAAATTTACTCAAAGGAAGAAATTGCATATTAAAGTCCAAATGAACCATTTTAGAACTAAAATTTGGCCTAAATGAGCCATAAATTGTAACATTACTCTTGACAACCTTAATGACCTAGTTTAGGTCTAAATTTTGGTGGACAGATAGAGAACATATAAAGCTTTTCATCAAGTTAAAGTTGGTATTTTTTTAATCTCTATAAAATATTTGATAAATTTTTTAATATAGTCCTAAAAAGTTGAATTATGTAGTTACTGTTCACTCTACATAACTCTCAATTTTTTTTTACCTTTTGAGAGGACAAATGAATTCATTTTTACTTAAAATTTTTATCTATAAAAGTTCAAATCATAAGGTTTCCATAGATACCTAATTTACATATATTAGAGTTATGTAGCCAAAGTTACGAATTTTTTAAATTTTGGACCATATTATGTCAAAAGATGTCAAATTTGGGTATATAGCTCCCTTATGCAATTAGGACTTGTATGATTATCATGTGGGTCAAAAAAAATGTGTGTATAGAGTTTATTGATTGAAATGAAATGAAATTTTAATTTTGACCCCTATAGATGTCACACCATACTTTATTAGACCCCACATTCCCATATTCAAGATGACTTCCATGAATAAGTAAAGAAAATCACAATAAGGGAATAAGATAATGACATTTATTAGCATTACGTCGGTCTAAAAATTTAAATTTTGATCTGTGGACCCCGAAAACTTACCAAAAACATTCTCTAATTATTTTCCATTTATACAAATCATAAACATCTCAAAATTTCACATGAACCATGGGTCAAGAACCAAAATTCACAAAATAGTGCCTTGAAAAATCATAACTAAATCTAAAAAAATCAAAATCAAGTAAACCATACCTTTCTAGAAAGATATGGATGTTAAATTTAGATTGAGAATAAATTCTAACCAAGAAAATCTCATATAGGCCACGTTTGACAATAGAAAAAGCACGAAGGTCAGTCTGCCCAGAATACTGATATAACTTACTGATGTAAATTTTGAAAATTCATAATTAATTTCAGAAAAATTTAATTCACCTAAGCTATACCAATTTGGAAAGGTGTGGATATTAGCTAGAAGGAAAAAATAGTTCAAAATCAATCTAGAGCATTCAAAACCCAAAAATTGATGGAACAATGCTGGAGGTTTGACTAGATGCCTTGAATAGAATAGAAACTTCAAAAATTCATATCTCACTCTCTAGACATCCAAATAAGGTTCTTCTAATTGATATAGGTCACTGGAAAGGTCTAATTTCTCTCTGTAACATTTCATAGCAATTGGACATCATTTGCCCCATGAATGATAGAGTTTCATTTCGGGCTATATGAACATTAATACTAACCAAAACCAGAAAAATTTCCAACTTCAAAAATTCGCCAAAAATTTCATAGATCTCCAAATAATATCTACTTTAGCTTCCCAAAAAGATCTCAATAAGCTCTAGGTGCATGCCAAGTTTTAGATCAAGAAGAGTTCATTTGGATAAAAAAGGATACAGCTCACAAATTGGTCAATTTTGGCTCCTATAATGCATCAACTTGGTCCAAATGGCTTCTATTATAGTTTGGCACCTCTTGGGCAAATTTAAAAGCTTGAATACAACTTATATGAACTGCCTAAGTAGTCCCAAACCTCATGCATCTCATTTTGACCATCCCACATCGAATAATGCATTAGTAACTATAAGCCATACAAGAGGCAAATTCCACATTTCCATTAATTTAATGTCACATAAGGTCTACACAATATCCATACATAATTTTACAATTGTTCATGGTTCTACATCTAAAAAATAACATATACATAATCACTTTGACATTCAAGTACAAAATAAACTACATAATGATCTAAATGCAGCTTTTTAACTCTCTTGGCTTATATTCTTTTGTTCTTAAGCACCACCTAGACATTTTAAGAATGAAGAGGGAAGGGGAATGATATTCATAGAATCTCAATAACTCACACACCCATTCACATACACATTCAAGGCATATACATATCAATGCACAAGTGTGGAAGGTGAGACAACCATAAAGTATGCAAGATTATAATTTCCATGCTACCAATTTACATTAAGTCAAGAATATGCTCTAGGGACTTTTGGTTTTGCCTTACCCTATTTCTAAGACTTTTGGATTTGCCTCACTCTTGGCTTAGGGACTTTTGACTTGGCCTCACCCATCCAAGAGACTTTTGGCCTTGTCTCACCTATGTCATAAGACTTTTGGTATATCCTCACATTCATTAAGGGACTTTTGGCATTACTTCACCCTTATAAGCCATTTCCACAATCAATGGTATTTAAGACAACACATTGGTATCGATGCAATCTCAAGACATCAAGTTGCATATTCTCAAGTCACAAGAGCACACACAAGCACACAATGACATACATATGTACATAAGAATGCAAGGAGAATGAGGTAGAGAGCTACCTTGAACTTTTGCAAGCTTGGCTTCACTTTATTCCTTCTCTTTTTTGGCCTCACAAGTGCACTTAGGTGGGTTGAGATTCTCTTGGCCTAGACATCATAATTAACACACAATTATGCACTTAAAGCAAGCCAAGATACTAATTTCATTCTTAAATACATACTTGATTCTATAGGTGGCATAATGGTTCCACAAATGGCCTATTGAAGCAACCCTCACGATTCAAGTTCTAGGCTCTATTATCTTTTTATTTCTAGGCCTCTTGCCATCATTCAAAGTCATTGGAGCCATCACACATTCATTTACACAAGCTTAATTACAAGTTGCTTCTTAAGGCACCATTATGGACACCATTGTCCCATCTTCTATCCATGGCTCCTAAATTTTTTCCAATGGTTCCTCCCATCTTCTAACATCATATGAAGTCCAAAAACAAGGCTAGAACAAATTAAAACATCTCCTAGCCTTATGCTTTTGCCTTGGCTAAACAATGCACACAAAAGGAGGTTCATGGAGCTTTTGTTTTTTCCTTGATGGGAGAGCCACTTGGGAGATTTTCTAGAGGTCTTAAGAGCTCAATAGAACACTTAAATAGCCTAGAAAATTCATGTATTGAGTCAAATTTTACAAAACCCTAAAGAATCCTAAACGTTCCTAACTTGATTTTCATTAGTTCTTTTTGAAATTTTTTGGCATATTCCACTTCCCCATGGTCTAAAACCCTAGTTCCTCTCTTATTTTTGGATAGAAAATCCCTCCCCTATATGGTTCTGTTCTTGGCCGAAAATGGGACAAAGGAAGAGCAAGGGAAGGAAGCAACCAAAACAAGAGCTTACCTTAGATTCAAGCTTAGTTTCAAGACTTTTTCTTCTTGGTTTGCTTCTTCTCAAGCAATTTGAACTGCTCCCCCATGTTCTGGACTCAAAATAGAACCAATCCATTCAAATAAACCATAGAAAGAGAGTTGAGATGGAGAGAAACAAGATTGGAAGAAAGAGAAGTATGAAATTCCATGAAATTCCTCACCTTTTCCTTGGTTTCTTCCTCCTTTCTCTCTTTCTCTTAGTGCACCTAGAATTGTGCTTCTTTTTTTTTTTTTTTATATTTGGGCAGAAGGTATGTCGACCTAAATGAGGGGAGGAAGAGTCATGAAGCTTACAGAACATTCAAGAAGCTAGCTTTTTCAAAAATTTCAATTTCATCCTTCTGAAATAGAAATTTCGTTTTGGTTCATTTTAGCTCTTTTTTTAAAATCGTCTTTTCCATTATAAAATTTAGGTTCCCAATATAATAAAATGCCTTTGGAATCACTCAATTTAGAACTAAAACCTTCCCGAACTAATCCGTCAAAGTTCAGGTTCACCGTTATTGAAAAATGTACATTAGAGCCGCTTTAACTTTCCTGGGGCTTCCAATGATTTTCAGGGCTTCTGAGAACCCTGGGCAACTCAAATTTTTCATTTTAAAAGCCCTCCTATGTGTTTTTCCAAAATTTGTACATATTTACAAAAATGCCATTATGTTTCTTCAATTTTTGTCACAATTTGCTTCACTGTCCTAGCTTCATTTTTCTTTCTATTTGAGCACAAGATTATTATTTTTAGGAGCCTAGGACACTACCCAAATTTTTTGGGACATTGTCTATGTAACAAACGATAAATTTTGTAAAATGACGAAATGAACCATATAAAGGCAAGTCCCTTGAAATGAGCTAGAAAATGTCCCAAAAAATTTGGGTGATGTCCTAGGCTCGAAAAAATGATAAATCCAGACTCAGATGGAAAGAAAAATAGAGCTAGGATGAAGAAATAAAATTGTTACGAAATTTGATGAAATGTAATGGCATTTTGGTAATTATGTGTAACTTTTGGAAAAATATATAGGAGGGCTTTTTAAATGAAAAATTTGAGTTGCTTAGGGTTCTTAGAGACTTTGAAAACCGTAGGAAGCTCCGGGACTAGTAAAGCCCCTGTAACACCCTAAAATTAATTAAGGTATTAATCATGGATTTGGGTTAATTAAGAATAATTAATATAAAATAATCGGGTAAGTTAAGTGAATGAAAATTTTAGAGAGATAAATTATTAATATGAGTTTGGGATTTACTTGAGATAAAAACTTCATTTAGGTCCAAATTAATGTAGGAGATCATGATAAAAGGCTAATGGAGGCCCAATAAGTTAGGTACAGACCTAATCTGATTCAATGTGATAAAGGCCCAAGATCCAGCTTTTATAAGCTCTTATAATTGGCCCAACAATCTTTGTGCAGACCCAAATCCTTTGAACTCTTAAAACTTGGCCTAATCCAATTAAAACCAGCAGCTCAACACGTGAAAGCTGGCCCAACAAAGTTTAAATCTGAAGTCCATTTGGAGTTGGATCTTTGGAGCAGCCCATAACCCATAGGAAACCCAACTTAAACCCTAAAAACTAACCTAGCCACCCCTCATTCTACAGAACACAAGAACACAAAAGAGAAATTTAGAGGTTTGAAGGGAGGCTAGGGTTTGGGGCAAGAAATCCACCATTTCCCACTTCTAGAGCAAGATTCAGCCAAGGTAATAGTTATATGACTTAATCCTCTCATCTTTCTTTTTAATTTGACTCGATTAATGTTCCAATTGGAGCACTTTTACCCACACCCAAAATCTAAAACTTGCCATTTGATGTTTCCATGGTGAAATTTCATAGGTTGAGTGTAACACCATAATTCTAGCACATCTCATGCCTTTGAATAGCATAATTATCATGAAACATACACATAATTCTCATAAAGGAGGCATGAAGATTTGGACTTCTATTTGCAAGTCATCATATCCAAAAATCCATTCGGTATCACGTGGAGTGTGTGAGCTCATTCTATGTATCCTCATATTTATTTGCATGATTAGAACTCATTTCAATCACAAAAACTAGCTTTAAACTCATGGAAACCAAAAAGGGATATGAGACATGTAGATTCATTTTTGGCAGACTTGGCCTCATTTCTGGGCAAAGTTTGAAAATTCACAACTAAATCCAGAAAAATCAAAAACATGTAATCTCAGTCATTCTGGAAATCTCAAGGCGTCTACTTCATGTTAAAAATATTTAAAAGTCTTAAAATCTCATATATAATGCGTTTGACACGCGAAATCATCTACTAGTCGGAGGGGTTCCTGATACTGTCACAGTTTACTGATATGGACTTCAAAAATGTCTAACTAATTGCACAAAAATCCAATGCTTGCGAATGATATCACTATGGAAAGATGTGGATGTTAAATAGAGAGTAAAAATATCTCCAGATCAGTTCATCAAGCCAAACTCCCGGAAATCGGTGGAACAGTACCTCGGGTCTGGCAAGATGTCTGATACTGGGCAGAACATTCGAAAATGCATATCTTCCTCTCTAGACCTCCAAATGAGGTGATCTTGGTGGCCACAGAAAGCTTATGACCTCTAGTTTATGAATATAAAATTTCATAAGCATTGGATACCATTTGACCATCGGGTGACACAGAATTCAAAACTGCCAGTATGAACAGTATCCATACCAGAATCCATGAAAAATCCCAACTTTAAAAATTCATCAAATATTCTCTAGGTCTCCAAAAATTATGATCTTTAGCTTCCCAAAAAGATCTTAATGAGACCTAATTTCATGCCAAGTTTCAGGGCAAGACTAACTCATTTGGATAAAAAATGGCATAGGGTTCCATTATGGTCAATTTTGGCTCCATATTGGGTACCAAAATTGCCAAATGGATTCCCCTTGGTCTTGGAACCTTTTGGGCAAGTTTAAAAGCATATTTTAGACTTGTGTGAGCTGCCCAAAGGGTCCCAAACCTCATGCATCTTATTTTGGCCATTCAACCCACATTTATACACATTTGCATCAAACTTCCAATTTGCATAACTTGGCATTACATACCCAAATTCATTTCTAAAGTTCATACATCATATCCATACATGTATACATCACATAATATCATATTTACATGTGTCTCAAGGGTCATGTGCCATTTACAATAATCATATACATCATTATGGCTCAAAAAGGGTAAAAGCTAGACATATGAATGTCAATCTCTCTTCTTCAATGTTGTTGGCTCCCATTAGCATATCCACTTGGTTCACCTAGCATGTTAGATCATTGGAGAGGAGGGGATGAGATTCAAAGAATCCCAATAGCTCATCTCCCATTCCATCACACATAATATGTGCAAGCAAGTTTCATATATGCATGCATGGAGAAAGTAGAAATCATAGGCATTTTAAACCAACTTTGGCATGTGAATCAATCATGCAAGACATTCAAGAGCTCACTAAGTGTTTGGATTGGCCTCACACTTCTCCTCATGGATTTTTGGACTTGCCTCACCCATTCTTTAAGCACTTTGGACTCAACCATACTCTTGGGAGCCTACTTTGCTTTTGGGAGACTCTTTACTTTGTCTCAACCAAGCTCAAGGGTTCTTGGCTCATCCTCACCAAAGGGAAGAGTTCTTGGCCTTTCCACACTCAAGCAAACTCACACAAATATCATGTAATCATTTGAAAACATAACATAGCATCAAGCATCATGGCATATAAAGGCATGCTAGCATACTTTTCTTAGCTTGAAAATACACATACACACATTCTAAAACAAGCTAAACACACATCCATGCATGAGAGAAGGTGGAGAGAGCTACCTTGCACAATTTCACACACTTTTTCCTTAGCTTTCAACCCTCCTCTTTCGGCCACACACCTACAATTTGGTGGAGATAGTTTCTCTTGGCCTAGATACAATTTATGGGAGCCAATTAGGTCTATAAAATATATTCTAAGGCTACATCACTTGATAAAACACTAGATTGCTCTATAGGCTCCATTATGGTCCATAATCACACCTAATGAAGCAACATCCATCAAATGACTTCTAGGCCTCATTCTTTCTTTTCAATTATGATTCTTGACTCCTTTTAAGCCTCTTGGAGTCATCACATCATTAAAACAAAGGGCCTAGCATCATGTTGCTTCTTTAGGTCCTAATATGGAACCTATGGCACCAATTCACTTTCTTTGAGTTATAATTTTTTTCTAAGGCCTCTGCTCATCTTCACTCATCACATATGACTCAATAATAGCCTTAGAAAAATTTAAAACTCTCCCTAGCTATAGGAACTTGCATAGGCCAAGACTATGGGGGGAAGAAGAGTTCATGGCCTTCTTGATTTTTCCTTGATGGGAGACACACTTGGGAGGCTTTCTAGAGGTCTTAGGAGCTCAATCAAATACTCACACATGCAAGGAAACTCATATATCAAATCAGTTTTTGCAAAGTGTTCAAGAGCTCTACACTTTTCTAGTTTAGAGTTCATTGATTTTTCTTGCAATTTTTTTGCTTTTTTGGATAGGAGGTGCATGTGGGAAGCTCTCTAGGGGTCTTAGGAGCATGTTTAAACATTCAACTAAGTCTAAGAACATTCATATAAAATCAGATTTGCAAGGGAGCATTTAGATCCCTAATGGTTCTATTTTGTCTCCCAATGCTCCTTTCTTGATTCTATTAGTTCCTTCTTAATCCTTGCCATCTAAAACCTCTAATACTTCCATAAATTGGGCAGAAAACAGCCCTTAAGAATTGGGCTCATGGTGCCCAAATTCATGCAAGAGGAAGGGGGAGGGAGAAACTACCAAAGAATGGAAGTTTTACCTTGTTTTCTTGCTTTCCTTTGCTTGCTCTTCCACTTGGTTGGCTTGCTCCCTCAATTTTCGAAATTTCCCTCTCTGTTCTGCCCCAAAAACAGCACCAAACTCTCCATTAAAACCATAGAAAGAAAGCTTGAGAGGAGGGGAGCAAGTTTCAAAAAGGAAGGATATGGAATTTCTTAAAGTTTCTTACCTTTTTCTTGAATTTCTTCTTCCAAAATCCTCCTTCTCTTGTGCGCCTAAGAAGCTAGAGTTTCTCTCTGAAAATGGGCAGAAGCAAGTCGGTTTAATGAAGGAGAGGAAGAGCGTGACTTATAAAAAGAATTTGGAAGCTTCCTTTAACACTTAAATTCCATTTTTGCCCTTTCATACTTTGCATTTTCGTTTCTCCTTCGTTTTAGCTCCTTTTTCAGAACCGTCTTTCCCGTCATAACAAATAGGTTCCCAATTTAATAAAATGCCTTTGGAATCACTCAAATCGGAGCTAAAACCTTTTCGAACGAATCGGTCAAAGTTTGGGTCAACCAACGTCGGAAAGAGTACACCGGAGGGGCTTTACTGATCCCGGGGTTTCCCATGGTTTTTGGGGCCTCTGAGAACCCTGGGCACTCAAAATTTTTATTTAAAAAGCCCTCCTAGGTGCTTCTCCAAAATTACACTTATTTACAAAAATGCCACTGGCCTTTCGGCAATTTGTTCGAATCACTCCGACCTCGGTTTTTGGCCGACTCAAGGCTCAAATCCTCATTTTCTATTATTTAAAATTTTATCATAATTTTATTTGGCCCCAATTCCTTCTATTTCGAGGACTTCCTTTTATATTTGACCCATTTTTTATGTTTACGGAGAAACCGAACATCGTGTTTCTCACGTTTTGCATTTCTCATGTTTACGGAGGGACTGGATGTTACATTGAGGCTAGGGTTGACATTAGGTAAGTATAAACTTATCTTTTTAAGATATTTCTGCTAGTTTGAGACCCCAATGATTGGATTATAGTATGAGTATTAATTTTTCACGAATTTGCTTAGGATTTAGGGTGATATATTAAAGTTTCTAGTAGATTTTTGTACCACTGGTAGTTTTTGCAAATTTGTCTACAAATGAGGTAACCGGGGTTTATGTTAATTCCATGCATATATATGATTTAATTGTGTATTTGATGCATGATTATGATTTTGATGCTAAATAAATTGGTTGGCTATCTGTTATATGTGATTGGATCTTATAAGTCCATGATGGAGCTGTGGTGCGGCTGCCACCCATGCATGTGCTTCGATTGAGCACTGGGTTATGATTAGACCCCAGATGCACTGAGCCCTGGTTGTGCTCAATGGGGAGGAGGTGCCATGGACGGGCCTCTCCCAGTGTTATTGGCCTTTAACATGTGGAATTGTGATTGCTAGTATGGGATAGTAATCATACATAGCCTAATTGTTTCATTTACTGATGTGACTGGTATGTTTTCTGATGCCTATATGAAATCATGCATATATGTTAATCAAACTAGAATATATGAATGGAATTTGCCTTGGTTATTGAGATTTGCATCTCACCCTATTTCATGGGTTAAATATTTCAAGTGAAGATTCTTTAGGTAAGGATAAGGGCAAGCAAGTAGATGAACATCCATGAGCTGAGGTCTGGTGTGGGGAGCTACACTTGGTATGAGTGGAATAGAGTAGATGCTAATTTTGTTAACCTTTGTATAGCATCATCATGTATCTATATTGCCAAGTGTAGGAGTTTGTATTTTGATAACATAGAATGTAACCAATGAGAAATAGGCTTCATATTGGTTGTTGATGGATGTATGAGTTTATGACACTTATTATGGTTTGTAAACCTATTTTTTAACTGACTATTTAAGTAATGAAATCATGTGATATATTGATTGTGGATTTGAGCTAGCGATGCATGAATTATCTAATGATAACATGATTAAATAACCATTGCGAGAAATTTATAAATTTGCTAATATAAGACCAATGAATGAGTAGGAAAATCCACCTTTAAATGTGGGATGGGTAATGATATAATGGCTGGGGCAAATCAGCTAGATAGATGCTATTAGAATCTCATAACAAGTGGGAGAGTGGCCCTAGAGAGCCTCTAGATAGAGAGTGGAGAGTATGAGATAAGATTTTAGGAGTTATAGGATCAGAAGGCATTTTGTCATGGCCAAAATATTATTAGCCATGGCCAATAGAGGCGAAGTTGCCCATGGCGAGTATCAGAGAGCAATTCACCACTGTGAAAAGTGGAATTAGCCTCGGCGAAATGTGAGAGGCAAAATTGGGAATCCTCTAGAGGGTAATTTGTCGCAGCTAAATGGGAATTGGTTGCGGCGAACTTTTGTGAGAATTTGTCAAGCGTTCCAGAGGGGAATTAGCCACGGTGAAAGAGGGAATTGGCTGCGACAAATAGTGAGAGGCAAGGGAGGTAGGTTCTAGGAGTCTTCCTTGCCACAGTGCCATGTAGATTAGCTGCAGCAAAGCTCCAACTCGCCGCCGCCGCAGCTATGAAGAAAAGGAGTGAACCCGAGAGCAATTGGTCACGACGTAAGGACATTTAGCCGCGGCTAATGGTCTCAAACTTTTATTCTTACTTAGAAATCTTAGTTTTTCATATGGTAACCCCAAGGGATGACTTAGAAACATTGGTAAAAGATTCTTGTGAGTTAGAATTAATGGGTAATAGAATTAAAGGCTTATAAATGAATGTTTATTTCCCTGATGTACATGAGTGCTTATAATTATATGGTTGATGACTCTAATAACATTAAGGTTCAAATTTTCTTGTATTTTTTGAATGTAATTAGTCGTAATGCCTTGTAACCCTAATTTTTGATTATTAATCATATATTTAACCTCAATTACAATGATTAGAAGTTAGGGTCATCACAGCCCCTCTGGTGTATGTTTTCCAATGGCAATGGACCCAAACTTTGATGGATTAGTTTGGGAAGGTTTTAGCTTCGATCTAAGTGATTCCAAAGATATTTTATTAAATTGGGAACCTAAATTTTATGATGGAAGAGATGATTCTAAAAAAGGTGCTAAAACAAAGCTAAACTAGAAATGCCATTACAGAAAGATGAAATTAAAATTTTTGAAAAAGTAAGCTTCTTAAATGTTCTAAAATCTTCATGCCACTTCTTCATTTTTCTTTAGCCAACTTTCTTCTGCCCAAATTTAGATAAGAGAAGCAGCTCCTTAGGCACACCAAGAGATGGAGAAGAAGGAGGAAGAAAAGCTAAGAAAGGCGAGGAAATTCAAGAAAATTCATGCTTCTCCTTCTTCCAATTTTGTTTCTCTCCCTTCCTCCTCTCTTTACATGGTTTATTTGAGATGAATGGTTCTATTTTTGGTCCAAAACATAGGGGACGAGTTTGAATTGCTTGAGAGGAAGCAAACCAAAAAGAAGAAGTCTTGAAATCAAGCTAGAATCCAAGGTAAGTTCATGGTTTAATTGCTTCTTCCTCTTGTTCCTTCTTGTGCACAATTTCGGCCAACCAGGGGGAGTAGGAGGGGCTAGATTTTGGGTAGAACCAAGGGAGAATCCTAGGAAAAAGAGTGTGAGGATTAAGATTATGTAAAGAAATCAAAGTAAAAACCAATGGAAATTGATTTAGAAAAGTGTTGGGTTCTTGAAGGAATTGTGAAATCTGATTTTTTGCGTGAATTTCCTTGGCCATTTGAGTGTTCCATTGAGCTCCTAAGACCTCTGAGAAGCCTCCCAAGTGGCTCTCCCATCAAGGGAAAATCAAAGGCTCCTTGAACCCTTTTCTTGAAGCATGTCTCGGCTAAGCTCAGGATAGAAGCCTAGGGTGAGATACATAGATGCGAAGAAGGTGTAACAACCAATAATTTTTAAAATAGACTAACCCTAAAATAAATGTAAGAAAAAGTGTAACATCCAGTTCTTCTAAAAATGATTTAGAACCGATAAGATAATGAGAGAGAACCTTAAAGTAAGATAAATTAAGGAAAAGTAAAGGTCAAATATTAATCAAAGCATCCAAAAACTAAAGCCTGAACGCCTAAACAGAAAAACCAATGTACTAATAGCAAAATTGTAATTTCAAGAAAAATTTTAGAAACCTAAAGAAAAAGATTTTAAATGCTAAAGATAAGCTTACTAAGGTTTTTAAATGCCCTGAAAACTATAGGAACCATCAGAATAGTTAAAAACCTTCCGGTGCATAATTTAGGATGTCAGTTGATCATAATTTTGATCGGACTATTCAAGATAGTTTTAAATTCCAAAAAATTTCAAGTAAATGCTTTTAATAAACTAGAGAACTCAAATTTTCATATGAAGTTGACAATTCTCAAACAAGATTTAAAATGAGCTTAAACAACGCAGTTAAAATATAGTGGCAAAATCATAATTATGGGAACATGTTAAAATATCTTCCTTACTTTATTTGAACACCACACCAACCTTTTTCTTCCTCAAACTAACCTAAACCATCTTCAAAGAGACCAGAAATGGTGTCCAAAAATGGGAGGAAAGAGAAGAAGAAGAAGAAGCAAGAAAATAGGTAAGAAAAGGCTCCCATTTCGCGTAACTCTAGTTATGAAATTTATTCTTCTCATCAAGAACTTCAATTTAGTGGTTTTAAATTCCATTTTAGAGGAATTCTAATTGCCACCAAGGAGAAACAAAGTCCTCTTTTCAAAATTTCAATTGGGGGAAATTAGAGAGCACGAAACAAGCTTCGAATTGAGGTATATATTGCTAGCAATGTTTCAAGCTTTATTTTTTTTTAATTCTCCTCCTTCTTTATCATGCCTAGAGAGAGAAAATATATCTCTACATTTTCTTGTATGTTGGAGCATGTAGAATTTACCTAGGTTATGGAAATGAAGAGAAATTGCCAAAGAAAGCAAGAAAACTCCATATGGTACTATAGATACATAGTCTCGGGTACCCTATAAGAAGTGGCATTATATGAGCTTGTTTTTGAATTCTAAGATAACTAAAGGTTCTCTAGAGAATTATAAAAGCTTGAAAAAGCATTGATTTGAATTTTATAGGCTAATTGTGAAAGTTGAAAATTTAAAGTTCAAAAAGGGCTTAATGAAGCAACTTGACTTTTGGCTTATTTTAGCTTGAATATAATGGCCCTAATGAGTTCCAATTAGAGTTATATAGCTAATAGCAAATCAGATTTTGGACCTAGAAAGTGAAATCTAAGAGTTGCCTCTTAAGGGACCTAAATTGGGCTAAAGATACATATTGAGTTCCAATATATGTAAGTGCTAAGAAAATGGGTTAAAATGAATCCGAATGAGTTATTTGGCATTACACATTGCTATAGGTAGGCTGAACAAATGCAAGCTCACTTAATGGAGGTGTGAACCCAAGAAGGATGAAGCAAAGAATCAAGAAAAGAGAGGGATATTAGAATTAATGGTAGCTTGAGGCTTCTAACTCTAAGAGGTAGCTATCCCTCCTTACCTTTCATGCAATTGAGTGTTTGAATGAGTTGAAATACTTGTACAATTAGTTGTTTAATGATTTTGTGAGTTATGCTTTAAATTGGTTTATATCATGAATTTTATACACATGGATGTTATAATCGACTCCTAGCTCCTCAAGGTGGGGAATTGAATGTAGCAACTCTTTCTTAGCTCAGAGTTGAGCCTGGTTGATAATAACTAGAATGTAAAGGGATTATGCTTCGGCTCCTAGCTCCTTATGGCATGGAATTGAGCATAGCATGTAATAACCTACTTTTCAGAGATTGAACTAAAGCCGATAAATTGATATTGGAATGTAACAACCCTAATTCTTAATTATCGTGATTAGGTTTAATTATGCCGTTAATGATCTTAAATCAAGGTCTAAAGTCATTACAATTAATTAAATTAGAAAAAAGTGAGAAAATTTAAACCTTGATATTATTAAGTTCATTAGCCAAACAACCAAAACCATTTAATCCCATAAGTAACTCTAATTATCAATTAAGACATTTGGTTCACATTACCATTAATCCTAAGCTCCACAAAATCCTCATACAAATGCTCCCAAGTCATTATATATCATGTTCATAGTAAAATCCAAGGTTTCTAAGCAAAAAATAAGAGTTTGAGGGACTTAGGCCATGACTTGGACCTTCCCTATCATGGCTAAGTTATTTATTGGAACTTAAAATCTAAACTACAAACCTTGCACCATAGCGAAGGTGCTTTCAGGAACCTACTATTCACACTTTCGCGATTCTCCATAGCAAGTTGGTGCCATGCCGTGGTGAGCCTATGTGGCGCTGCAGCGAGAGAGCCTTTTGAAACTCTCCAACTTGCCTCTTAACACTCAAGTTTCCTAGTGAGTTTGCTCTCTGTTACTCTCGCTGGGCAAATTTCTTACATTGTGCCATAGTGAGGCATCTTGCGTCATGGTGCTTCTAGCTCCTAGATCTCCCTTGGCCGTGACTTAAGTAGTTTTGGCTACAGCTCATCCCTCTTCTACACCTACACTCTTTAAATTTCGTCCCACACATGCCAGACCTCCCTCAATCTATTATCCTAGGGTCATTTTATCTTAATTTGTAGGGTTTGAATGGCATCCTACTATCTAAATTACTTAGCATACTAATTCTAATCAATTCAAAACTTAAGTATTGATCTCTTCCCAACTATCTAACATATATCAGCAAATAATGGATTTTGACATAAGGAATACCAAAAGCCATGACTATTCCAATGGAGGGTCCATACAATACTAGTCTAAGTTAACATTTAAGGCAACACATGATTACATTCTCAAATGATAAATCATATCTCAAAGTCTACAAAGTTCCATATCAGATATAAATGAGTGCATACATCATATTACAACAAATGCAAGGTCTGCTCTCTTATTAGTTCTACCTTGATTACAACCACAGAAGTTCTTACACTTGGTAACATGATGACATGATGATGCTATAAAAAAAACAATAAAAAATAGCATCTATCCTAAGTTAGATTAACCCAAGTGCAATATTCCCCACATAGGGTCTCAGCTCATAGATGTTCATTTACTTGCTTCCTTTTATTTTTACCCAAAATGCCTTCACCTGAAGTAGTTAGCCTATGAAATAGGGTGAGATGCAAATCTTAATAACCAAAGATAAATTCCATTCATATGTTTCAAATTAATCAATATATATGCATTAATTCATATAGTATCAGAAATAACATAACATTAGCAAAATGCAATAGTTGAGCTACTGGTGATCACTATCCTATACTAGCAAGCACATACAACATGTTAAAGGCCAATAATACCAGGAAAGGCCTATCCACGGCACCAACTCCCCAATGAATACTACCTGGGCTTAGTGCATACAAGAGTACAAGAGTCTGATCACAACTCGATGCCCGATCAAAGCACGATGCACAGGTGGCATCTGTACCACAGCTCCACTATAGACTCACAAGGTCCAATCACAACATATTAGATAGCCAACCATTTATTCAACATTCTAAATTATACATGTATCACAGATATAAGATTGAATTGAACATATGTAAGGAATAAAATTAATCTCGGTTACCTCACTTTGTAGACATTCTATTAAGGCTAACAACAGTGCCAAAATTACCTTATGATTATAAAATCAGATAATCACTACTTTTAATCATCACTTATAGTAGCAAACTAGATACCCATTGAATTAAACTATGAAGGACTACCTAGAAGACACTTACCTAGCCACTACAAGCTCTAAATTCAAATTTGTTGTTCCTTACACTAGAAACCTTAAGATACCTCTTAATTTTCTAAGAAAATTTGTATAAAATTAATACCTATATTATAAATTAACTATAAAGGTCTCAAACTAGTAGAAAATGCATCAAAATGGGAAGGAAACACTTACCTAACAACAACTCTAGTCTTAACTTTTAAAAATCCACCATAGAAACACCAAGCAACACATTTTAGATTTAGGTGTAGATGAAAATGCTCCAAATAAGAAACTAATTAGTTCAAATTAAAGAGGAAAAAGAGAGGATTAAGTTATATATAAGTTACCTTGGCTTATTTTGACTCTAGAAGGGAGGAATGATGAAAATATGTAGAAAACCTAGCCTCCACCTTAGACCTCCGAATTTCCCTTGTGCCTCTTGTGTTTTCTACAGAATGGTGTAAGGGAGAAGAGTTTTTAGGGTTTAAGTTGGGTCTTAGGCTGACCCAAAGGCTTAAATCTAAGTGGGTTTAAATTTTTGATTTGTTAGTCCAATTATAAGAGTCCATTAACATTGGGCTTGTGTAACATCCAATTTTCTAAAAACGAGAGAAAATGTGAGAAACGTAACATACAGTTTTTCTGTAAACGAACGAAATTCACCAGATACAAAAGGAAGTCCTCCAAGATGATGTACTTAAGGTCCTAAAAAATTTGAGAAGTATTCTAGACTCCTAAAAATAAGAATCTCAGGCTTAGACGGAAAGAAAAATGGAGCTAGAATGAAGAAGTAATTTCTTACAAAAAGCTTAGAAACGTAATGACATTTTCATAATTTTGAGCAAATTTTGGAATTCACACAAGAGGGCTTTTTAAATGAAAGTTTTGAGTTCCCCAGGGTTCTTAGAGGTCCTAAAAATCATAAAAAGTCCTAGGACAATTAAAACCCTTTCGATGGACATTTTCCAATGTCGGTGTACCCGAATTTTGACAGATTTTTTGGGAAGGTTTTAGCTCCGATTTGAGTGATTCAAAAGGTATTTTACTAATCATAATGGAAAAGACGGTTCTAAAAAAGGAGCTAAAATGAAGGAGAAATAAAAATGCCAAGAACGAAGGGCAAAATAGAAATTTTTGAAAGGTGTAACCTCCTCCCACCTATATATATGATATGCCCTTCTTCTCCCTTCATTATGCACGACCAAATTCTGCCCAAAACCAGAGGAAAACCCTAAGGAGAGTGGCACACAAGAGGGAGGCAAAGAAGAGGAGAAATTCAAGGTAGAAAGGTATGGATTTTCATGGTTTTTCATACTCTTTCTCTTCCAAACCTCTTCTCCTTCATTCCCTTTTGTTTCCTTTGATTAAAATGAAGTTTAAAAATCTGTTTTAAGGGAGAAATTGAGGAGAAAATTCGGATTTGAAGAGAGGAGCTCAAAGAACACAAGATTCAAGTGAGAAAAAGCAAGAAAATAAGGTAATTTCTCTTCCTATGGTTGTCATCTTTGGTTTCCTTCTCCACCATCTCATCCACTTGAGAAAACCCTAGGACGAGATGATTTTTAGGCAGAACCAAGCATGAATCTAAGGAAAAAGGGTGTGGAGATTAAGAATATGCAAAGGGAATTATCAAAAAATTATTAGATTTCAAGATGCAAATTCTAGGGTTTTGTGTGCACTTTCCAAAATATGATTTCATATGATAATTCCTAGGCCTAATTAAGAGTTTAAATGAGCTCCTAAGATCCCTAAGATGCTCCCCACATGCTTCCTCCTTCAAGGAAAGAAAGAGAATTCCAAGGAGGCCAAAAAGAGGCTATGTATTAGCCAAGCATGGATGGAGTAGCTAAGGAGAGTTTTAAATTTTTCCAAACCCATTTTTGTGTCATATATGATGAATGAATATGAAGGGATGCCTTGAAAAAAATTTAAAACTCATAGAAAGTGAATTGATGCCTTAAGTTCCATATTATGACCTAAAGAAGCAACATGTAGTTAGGCTCCTTGTTTTAATTGTGTAATGACTCTAAGAGTCTTAAAAGGAGTCAAGAATCATATTTAAAAGGAAAGAATGGAGCCTAGAATTTATTTGAAGGGTGTTGCTTCATTAGGTGCATTTATGGACCATAATGAAGTTTATAGAGCCACCTAGTGTCTAAGCAAGTATGTGGCCTTAGAATTGAGTTCATGAACCTAATTGACTCCCATAAAATGTGTCTAGGCCAAGAGGAAGTATCTCCACAAGTTTGTGGGTGTATGGCCGAAGCAAGGGAGGGAATTTCAAAAGGAAAAGTGTGTGATTGTGTGCAAGATAGCTCTCTCCACCTTCTCTCATGCATAGACGTATGCTTAGCTTGTCTTCAATGTATGTATGTGTGTTGTTAAGCCATGAAAAGTTTTCTAGCATGATTTTAATTCCATGATGCCATGATGTTACAATATGCTCTTATATGATATCTTTGATGTGTGCTTGGGTTTGCTTGAGTGTGGTGAGGCCAAGAACCCTTAGCCATGGTGAGGATGAGCCAAGAACCCTTGAGATTAGTTAAGACAAAGCAAAGAGTCTCCAAAAGCAAGATGGGCTCCCAAGAGCATGGTTGAGTCCAAGAATCTCTTAAAGAATGGGTGAGGCAAGTCCAATATCCACAAGAAATTGGGTGAGGTCAATCCACTTGCTTGGCAAGCCTTTATATACTATATATGATATTCTCAAATGATGAAAATGCTTCTTGAATGTTTGCACATGTCAACATGACCATACATGCATTTATGAGACTTGTTTGCATCCATTATGTATGATTGAATGGGAGATGAGCTATTGGGATTCTTTGAATCTCATTCCCTCCTCTCCAATGATCTCACATGCTAGGTGGACCAAGTGGACAAGGTGATGGAAGCCAATTACCTTAAAGGAAAGAATTTGGCAATTAAATGCAAAGTTTTTAGTTCTTTAAGGCCATAATTGTGTCAAATGTTGTAACCCCTTGATGTATATGGTCTATGACCTCTTAGACATGTGTAATTATGATAATATGTGATGTATAAATAAAGGGATATGATGTATGAACCCTAGAAAATAATTTGGGTATGTAATGCCAAGATATGCATTTTGGAAAGTTTGATGTAATATGTATATGTGTGGATGAAAGGGCCAAAATGAGATGCATGAGCTTTGGAACCATTTGTGCAGCTCACACAAGTCCTAAATGTGCTTTTAGACTTGCTCAAAAGGTGCCAAAACTAAAGAAAAGCCATTTGGCAATTTTGGTACCCTATATGGAGTCAAATTTGACTATAATGGAACCTAATATCACTTTTTGGCCAAATGAGCTCTTCTTAATATGATATTTGGCAAAAAGTTAGATCTTGTTGAGAGCTTTTTGGGAAGCTAAAGAACATAATTTTCGGAGGTCTACAGAATATTTGATGAATTTTCAAAGTTGACAATTTTTCTGATTTTGGTCTGCTGCACTATTCATTTGGTCCAAAAATAAAATCTATCACATAGGGCTCAAATGAAGTCCAATTGTCATGAAATTTTATATAGAGAAACTAGACATTTACAGTGACTTGTGAGAACTAGAAGCACCTCATTTGGAGGTCTAGAGAAGGAGATATGAATTTTTAAATATTCTATCTAGTATTAGGAGTTTTACCCGACCTTAGTTATTGTTCTATTAAATTCTGAGGTCTGGGATACCTGAAATAGTCTGAAATTATTTTTTACCTCTAGCTAACATCCATAGACTTCCTGATTGGTATATTAGCATGGATTGGATTTTTTTAGAATTAATTGGACATTTTTTAAGTTTGCTGCAGAATTCTGTGACAGCATCAGGAGGCAGTCTGACCTCTGGACCATTTTGTATGTCAAACTTCTTTTGTGATAGATGTTATGGTCTAAACATATTTTTAGTATTAAGTAGACATTCATAGCTTTCTAGAATGGCCAAGAATGCATATTTTGATTTTTCTAGAATTAGTTGTGAATTTTCAAAATAATGGCAGAATTGAGCAAAAATTTGGCCGAAAATGAATATGCCTATTTCATGCTTCCATTCGAATTTCTTGAGATGTGGGCCACTTTTGATGATGCAAATGAGTTGTAACCATGTAATTAAATATGAGAATACATTGTATGAGTTTACACGGTCCACGTGACACCGAATGGAATTTTTATACATGACGCAGTGCAATTAAATGCATTATTTTAATAGACTTTCTCTACTTCTTCCATGAACTTGAGAATATGAAGCATATGAATATCATGCAATAAGCTAGAAATATATAGTGTTACAACTTGTATATAACTAAGGTTGGGGATGAAATATGCTGATCCAATAGCCCAAGATCCATTTGGACCCATTTCTTTAAGTTTTAGGCTAAGGCTAAATGGACTCTTGTTTCACTCAAATCTATTTCTAAGTTTTGAGCTTCTTAAAATTAAGTTGGGCCTACAAGAAGGCTAGTGTTAGACTCTCCTACTTAGGTTATGGCATAATTGGGTTGACATATGGCTTAAATTAAATATCCATCTCTCCTTTTGCCTTAATTAATCTTACTAATTTCCCATATTAATTCCCTAATTTATTATAATTACTTTTAATTAATTTTAGGTTGTTACATTCTCCCCTCTTTTTAGGAATTTTGTCCTCAAAATTAGACATATCTTACTCAAATAGTGCTAGATAATCCTTCCTTATAACTTTCTCCATCTCCCAAGTTGCTTTATCCAGAGTAAGCCCCTTCCATACCTCATTTACCAGGAGGATGTCCTTATTATGTAGCTCTTTGACTTTTGAGTCTACAATCCTTTTTGGCTTAATCACATAAGACAAATCATCTTATAAATGCACATTCTCATGCTCAATAACATGCAAAGGTCTAGGTTATACTTTTTTAATTAAGACACATGGAACACATCATGCAATTAGGCCAAATTTGGAGGTAAAGTGTAATGTCTGGTTTTCATTAAAATGACAGAAATGGATACATTTTCAAAACAAGTCCTTTAAAATGAATTGGTTAAGGTCTAGAAAATTTAGAATAATAATCTAGACATTTAATAATGAATTTAGAAGGCCAGAGGTACCCTGAAATAGAGGCTAAAATGGTCAGACGAAAATTAATAAAATAGTTACAAAAGGTAATGGCATTTTTGTAATTTCAAGAAAATTTTAAAATTCTCATAGGAAGGATTTTTAAAAGAAAAATTTGAGTTTTCCGGAGTTCTCAGAGGCCCTGAAAACTATGGGAAGCCCCGAGATAGTAAAAACCCCTTCGGTGTATGTTTTCTAACGTCAATTGACTCAAACTTTAACCCTTTCATTCAAGAAGGTTTTAGCTCTAATTTGAGTAATTCCAAAGGTATTTTTAAGATTGGAAACCTAAATTTTATGATAGAAAAGATAGTTCTAAAAAAGGAGCTAAAATGAAGCTAAAACGAAAATACCATGACAAAAGGGTAAAATTAGAAATTTTAAGTACAAGAAGCTTCTTGAATGCCCTTTAAGAATCATGCCCCACTATTCCTCATTTCTTAGATCGACTTATTCTACCCAAAAACCAAAGAAGACTCAAGAGACTTAAGCACACAAGACAAGGAAGGGAGAAGGAGAAAATCAAGGCAAGAAAGGTAAGAATTCTTAAGAATTTGTATGCTTCCCCTTCTTGAAACTTGTTCCTCTTCTCTCAAGCTTCCTTTCCATGGTTTTAATGAGGATTTTGGTTCTATTTTAAGGGCAAAATGAAGGGGAGAATTTCGAATTTGGAGGGAACAAGCCAAGTAAAGAAAGAAACATCCAAGAAAGGCAAGGAATCCAAGGTAATTTGCTACTTTCTAAGCTTAAATCTTCTTATTCTTCTTCCCTCCATTTCGCCTCATGTAAGACCAGCCAAGAGGAGTTAAATTTCTAGCTAAACCAAGGATGAATCTTAGGAAAATGAGGGAGAAGAACAAGAATATACAAAGGAAACAACAAAATAACTATTAGATTTTAAAATAGAAAAGTTAGGGTTTTAAGTGTTCCTTTAAAATTCTGATCTAATTCAAGGATTCCTAGGCCTAAATGAGTGTTTGGATGAGCTCTTGAGAACCCTAAGAAGCTCCTCACATGCATTTTCCATCAAGAAAATAAAGTAAACTCACTTGGTGCCTCCTTAAAGCCTAGCCTTGGCCTAAGCTAGATGGAGCACTAAGGGGAAGTTTTAAATTATTCCAAGCTTGATTTTGAGTCTTATATGATGGAAGAGGATGAGAGGAAGCTTTGAAAAAATTTTAGAAGTCATGGATAGTGAGATGTAGTCATAAGTTTCATATTATGGCCTAAAGAAACAACACCTAGCTAGGCTCCTTAATTTGATTATGTGATGACTCCAAGAGACTTAAAAGGAGTCAAGAATCATAAATAAATAAAGAGAATGGAGCAAAGATCATGTTTTCATATGATTGCTTCATTAGGTGCATTATGGAACCATAAAAGAGCCATAGGAACCAGCTAGCTTTTCTAATGAATATGTAGCTCTAGAAATTGGTTCAATAGTATAATTGGCTTCCATATGATGTGTCTAGGCTAAGAGAAACAAATCCCACCTTCTTATAAGAGTGTGGCCATGGGAGAGGAATCAAATCCAAGAGGAAAAGTGTACTTGTGTAACAAAGGTAGCTCACTATTCTTTCTCTCATGCACGAGTAGATGTTTACCTTGTCTTGAATGTGTGTATGTATGTTTTAAGCTATGAAAAAAGTGTTCTAACATGCATTCATATGCCATGGTACCATGATATTGTTTATGCATTCAAATGATGCTTTGTGACTTTGCTTTGGTTTGTTTGAGTGTGATGAAGCTAAGAACCCACTAGCCATGGTAAGGATGAGCCAAGAACCCTCAAGAGTGGTTAAGACAAAGTTCAGAGTCCCCCAAGAATAAGGCTTAGTTCAAAGCCTTTAAGAAAAAGGATGAGGCAAGTCCAAAATCCTTGAAGAGAATAGGTAAGGCTAAACCACTTACTTGACAAGCCTATGTATATTTTATATGACTCTTTAAATGCCAAGAATGCTTCTTGAATGATTACATACTCCATGATGTTCATGCATGCATTTTTAAACATGGATTTGCATTCTTTATGTGTGATTGAAAGGGAGAAAAGCTATTGGAATTCCTATAATCTCATTCCTTCCTCCCCACATGTCTAATATGTTTAGGTGGACTAAGTGAGCCAAGAAATGGAAGCCACCAAGCTTGAAGAGGAAAGTTTGGCAACCAAGTGTGTGAAAATGCCAATTTGTAGCCATATGAGTGGCACATGATGTAATCCATTATCGTATATGTTGTATGACCTCATGAACATATGTAAATATGTAAATGTATCATGCACAAATGAGATTTGATGCTATATGTACAATATTGCATGGTTTGGACATTGAATGGCAAGAACTAGTATGTGTACTCTTGTGTATATCTTAAGGTGGATGAGCGAGTTTATGAAATATGGATTTATACACCTTTGAGACATGTTTGGTAAACTATTTTGGTGCTTTCCCATGTGCTCAAGTGGCCATGGTTGTCTTAGAAACCAAAATGGACCATTTGGAGCCCATATATGACACAAAAAGAGCATAATTGCAACCCAATGTCAAAATCTGACCAAATGAATGAATTTGCCTATGAAATTTGGCATGCATATAGATCTCATCTAGATATTTTTGGAAAGCTAAATAACAGATTATTTGGAGCTTTATGGAATTAATTATGATTTTTCAAAGTTGACATTTTTCTGCTAAACTGATATAAACACTGTTCATATGGTCAATTTTTTGTGCTATGTCATTCGAGGCTCAAATAGTTTCCAATGCTCATTAAATTTTATCGGAATAAATTATATATGATAAGCTTTCCATGGCCACTGACATTACCCCAATTGGATATCTGAGTAGGGAGATATGAATTTTTGAAGTTGAAGGATAATATCAGTAATGATAGATGACTTTGGGTACTGTTCTATCAATTTCTAGTAGCTAGACGTCTCTGTTGTGGTTTGGATTTATTTTTAGAATAAAGTAAACATCTGTAGATTTCTAGAATGGTATAGTGTGATTTAAATTTTTTTAGAATTAGTTATTATTTTTTAAAGTTCACGACAGAAAGCTAGAATTTCAGTCTGAGGCTAAACACATTCTTTTCATGCATATACTCCATTAACTTGAGCTCTAGGCCACTTCTTGAGATGGTTATGATTTGTATTTGTGTATTTAAATATGAGAATAAGATGTATGACTTCATATGGTCCACAGGACATGGAATGAAAAATTTATACACGACGTAACACAAATTAATAGATTATTTTAAAGGCTTTTCTTGAGAATGTTGTGTAATTCTTGGAAATGAGCCTAGATAAGATATTAGATGAGTTATATAAATATGATGTTACATAAAGCAAATCTATAGGCCACGGGTCCTTTTCACTTAAGAATTTGAAAAGGACCAAGATAACGAGGATTGAGCTTTCTTGACTTGATAGACCATTCTATGCCTGTCATCGGAGTAACTTTATGGAACACATGGTCTCCTACCTCAAATTCTAAGGGTCTCTTTCTCTTATCAGCATTACTCTTTTACCTACTCTGAGTAACCAATAATTTCTTCTTGATGAGTTCCATTTGACTGGTGGCTTGGTCCACGATGTCTGTGTTAGAGATTGTGCCCTAGGCCAATCATTTGTAAACATTGTGCTTCATTAAGAATAAAAGTTTTTCTGTTACAATTATTATATTTGCATGCTTCTATAATAATTATATCCTTAGATAAATTATATTAGTTATCCAAATATCCCTAGTCAATCATTATTGTGGGAATGATGATGAATTAAGATGAGTATAATTTTGATTGATGGTTATGTGTTAATCATGTATGGAGATACAAATCAAAATCATAGGCGCCTGTTGGGAACAGGGTGCTGGATCGACCCGTCATGAGGTAGCTTCATGGATTAGGTCATAAACATACCTCATATATAACTGTGTCACTAATCCCTCACACTTGAGATCATCATAGATTCCAACATGAAGGACACTGTGCTTTGGCATTGTCAAAAGTCACCTTTGACCGTGTGATCATAAAGGCTATTGTCGGGCATAGTGGATTCCATGTAGGGGATGATGAGTGGTCAAGATGAAATTTGTCCCTCTGGTTAACAAAAAGATATCTTTGGGCCCCTCGATGAGTAAGATTGAGAAATGCATGGCCATGCTTGGATGGAAGGATTTTCCATTCGTTCTGTCAGTCTGCATGCAAATCGAGAAACTAATGATCGAGTAAGATAAGGATGACATTTCCATGCCTCATGCTCGATCAAAATATCGTGTGATAAAAGGGATGTGACAGGGTTATACGATAGGCTATATCGGATCACCAAACCTTATGTGATTTGGGTAGTCACTATGTCTTGCTAGAGGCCGTTGGTGACTTGTGGTTGCAATAACGTTGTTGGCCCATTGCCAATATCATATAGGCCTACAGGGTTGCACACAAGAACGAATCAACTTGAACAAGAATGTCCAAATTTATTGAAGCTAGAATTGTGTCTAGATTCGATGAATGTTACGCTTAATTAGGGTGAGATAATTATATATATATATATATATATATAATATGTTATATATATGTAATTAATTTGGAATATAAGTATATATATATTCAGAATATAAGTATATATATTATTTGATATATATATATATATAATATATTTCATATATATATATAGAAATTCAAAATATATATTTATATTTGATATAAATATATATATTGTATTATATATTCCAATATATATATTTATTTATAAATGAATTAATTCAAATTGAATTTATGAGATAAATTTAAATTTTAACTAATTTGTTTAAGATTAATTTGGATTAATATAAATAATGTATTTAAATTAATTAATTTAATTTAAATGTACCTCTATAAAAGGAGAGGTAGGCTAGGGTTTAGAAACACACAAAAAGGGTCAGATTTCTAAAACCCTAAGCCATCACTCTAGAGAGAGAGAGAGCGGCCGTACACTTAGAGAGAGAAAGTGTATGGACGCCTAGAGAGAGAAGATAATCTTCTCATCAATTCGCATACGGATGTGGTGAATGAAGGTGCTAGCACGCCTTTTAAGTTGCCAGATTGTTCGTGTGGATACTGGTAGAGGGGGCTACTCATAGACGTCAGTTCCAGAGGTCCAAAAGGACAAAGCGCGCTACAAAGGTAATATTTTATTTCATACTTGATTTAATCAAGTCGATGGATCCATGGGAAGAGACAAATTAAAATTTTCGCTGTGTGTACAGTTCGTTTCTTTCAGTCTGGACCTAAGAGACTCCTCTTAGTAAGCTCTACCTAGCACAAAGGTGATATGCACTTCCTCTCATAAAGTGCCTCAAAGAGTGTCATCTGTATATTGGAATGGTAACTATTATTATAGGAAAAATAGGCTAAAGGCAAGTACACATCCTAGTTTCCCTTCAACTCCAGCACACTAGCTTTAAGCATATCCTCAAGGGTTTGAATGGTCTTCTCGGTCTGTCCATCTGACTGAGGATGATAGGCAGTGTTATAAGTTAAAACTAGTGCCTAAGGCTTCGTGTAGAGATCGCTAAAATTTTGATGTGAACCTTGGGTCTCTATCTGACACAATACTATTGGGGACACCATGTAATCTCACAATTTTATGAACATACAATTGGGCTAGTCTATCTAGAGGATAAGTGACTCTAATAAGTAGAAAGTAAGTAGACTTCATCAATCTATCCACAATCACCCAAATAGCATCATAATCCAAGGATGTCCTAGGCAAACCCATCACAAAATTCATGGATATACTATCCCATTTCCATTCCAGAATCTCTAAATGGTGTAACAAACCTGTGGGTTTTTAGTGTTTAATCTTAACCCTCAGACAAGCTAGATATTTTGCAACAAACTCAACTATAGTCGACTTTATCCTAGACCACCAAAAACTCTTCTTAAAATCTCTATACATCTTTGTGGTGCTCGGATGAATGGTATACCTGCTCTTATAAGATTCTAACAGCACTATATTCCTTAACTCTTCATCTTCGGGTATGCATACTCTACCTTGGTACCTCACTAAACCATCCTCTGATAGGTCAAAGTCTCTAACCTCGTCACTCCCTAACTGTTCTCTAATTTTTCCCAAATGTTCATCTAACTCTTGGGCTTCTTTAATTCTGTTCCTAAAGTCATTCTCTATCCTTAATTCCCCTAACAGTAGGCTACTAAGATGTACTGAAATAGATAGATTCAAATCTTTCAACTCTTCAATCGAATTTTACTCCTTAAGCATCATCATTGCTATGTGAATAGATTTCCTACTCAAGGCATAAGCAACAACATTCGCCTTTCCTGGATGATACTTTAAGGAGAAGTCGTAATCCTTAAGGAATTCCATCCACCTTCTTTGCTTCATGTTCAACTCCTTTTAGTCGAACAAGTATTTCAAACTCTTGTAGTAACTATATACCTCAAATTGTACACCATAAAGATAGTACCTCCAAATCTAAAGAGCAAAAACCATAGCTGCTAACTCTAGGTCATGGGTGGGATAATTTTCCTCATGGTGTCTAAATTGCCTAAAAGCATAGGCAATCACCCTACCTTATTGCATCAAAATACACCTTAATCCCTTATTGGATGCATCACTATAAATCGTAAAGGTCACTTTAGGATCGAAGATCACTAACATAGGTGTGGTAGTTAACCTATCTTTAAGTTCCCAAAAGGCATTCTCACACTTGGAATCTCACACAAATGGTTAGTCCTTCCTAGTCAATTTGGTCAAAGGCATGGCTAACTGGAAAAATCTCTTAATGAATCTCCTATAATAGTTGGCTAAACCTAGGAAACTACAGATTTTGGTCACTGTTTTGGGTCTCTCCCAATTCAGTAACGCTTCTACCTTGCTAGGATTTACCGCTACCTCTTGTTCTGATATCACATCACCTAGGAATTTAACTTCCCATAACCAAAATTCACATTTGCTTAACTTAGCATACAATTGATGTTTTCTTAAGGTTTGAAGGACTATCCTAAGATGCTCTTCATGCTCTTCACTACTCTTAGAATAAATGAGAATATCTTTAATGAACACTACCATAAACTGGTCAAGATAAGGCCTAAAGATTCTATTCATGTAATCCATAAAAATAGCAGGAGCATTATTAACCCAAAAGGCATGACTAGGAATTCATAACGGCCATATCGATCCTAAACACTATTTTAGGTACATCTTCAACCTTGACTCTAAGTTAGTGGTATTCAGATTTGAGATTAATCTTCAAAAAGACTGACGCTCCAGCTAACTGGTCAAGTAAATCATCAATCCTAGGCAAGGGTATTTGTTTTTTATGGTCACTTGGTTCATTTGCCTATAGTCAATACAAAGTCTAAGGTTATCGTCCTTTTTCTTGACAAACAACATTGGTGCTCCCCATGGAGACACACTTGGCCTAATGAACTCTTTCTTAAGCAACTCTTTTAGTTGGCTCTTCAACTTAACCAACTCTATCACACCATCACACATTATATGCTAGAACATGCTTATGACAACCCTACCTTCTAATCGTTGTAATTATGGTTAAATGTACGATTAATAATTAATGATCAAGGTTTGAGGTCATTATATTTTTCCACGTTACGAAAATATGAGGAAATTTGAACTTGATGTTAGGGTCATCACTATACCACCACAACCAAACAAACTTTGCATAAAAGAAATCCTACTACCATAAGGGGTTTATGATTCAACCATTCATCAGTTTTAATATACAATAACCTCCCACAAGTACTCCTATATCATCTCTTACCATTACCGTTGGAGAAATTGGGGTTTCTAGCTAAAAAGAGTAGGTTGGGGACTTGCGCCGCGGCTTATACATTCCCCGCTGCGGCCCAGTTGCTCTCTGGAATCACTGGACAAGTTTCACAAATCTCGCCGCGACAATAGCCGCGGTGAGTTGGACCTTCGCCGCGACCAACCTATGTGGCGCCGCAGTGGAAAGCCTTCTTGGAACTACTGTTCTCAACTCCCACAATTCGCGCCTCGGCTCAATATGTTCGCGCCGCGGCGAGTTTTGCTTCTGTCCAACCCTTATTTTATTTCCTCGACTCACGCCGCGGCAGGACATGATGAGCCGCGGCGAGTTTTGGTTCTGTTACCCTCTTGGGCGATTTTTTTCGCTCTGCACCACAGGGAGATTTATCAAGCCGCGGCACTCCTCGCCACTGTCACTCCCTGGGCCAATTTTTTTCCCTTGCGCCGCAGCGGGATTGGTTATGCCGTGATGTCCTTCGGCTCTGTCTCTCCTTTGGCCCCGGCGAAGCCATCTTAGTCGCGGCGAGACTCCCTCATGTGACCATATTACCCAAATTTCGCCCCCTACACTCCAAATCTCATCTTAGGGACACTCTAGGTCCACCTTCCCTTATTTTATATGATCCTAATAGTGTTTATCTACCCTATTTACCCATCAATCCATCCATTACCATTACAAAACTTAAATGCTACTTCCTACTTGCCCAACTAGCTCATATTAGCAATTTCATGAATAAATGATAGCAAGAACACATGCATTAGCAACAATTAACATCCCATGCACATTCCATATATATTTCATTCATCAATAGCTTATGTCCATATCCAAGGCATCATATGACTACAATTCCCATATGGTAATCCATATCACAATTTCAACAAGACTATATATATAATACTATAAGTTCATACACTAATATTCAACAGTAGTAAGACTTAAATCCTTAACGGTTACATTCCAATCAAACAAAATATGAACGCCTACACTTGGCAACATGAATACATGAGGATGCTATGTGAACTAATAACAAAATTGCATCTCTACAAAATAAGCCTGCCTAAGTGTAGCCTTCTCCCATATATTGGAACTCATGGATTTTCATCCACTTGCTTCCCTTTATCCTTACCCGAAGAACCTTCACCTGAAATGTTAATCCCATGAAACGGTGTGAGATATAAATCTCAGTAACTAAGGCAATTCCATCATATATCCATTTTAATTTGCATATATGCATGAATCAAAATCAGCATCAGAATCATATCCATCATATCAGCAAATGAAACAATTAGCTATCATGATTACTATCCCATACTAGCAATCATATTATCACATGTTAAAGGCCATTAACACCGGGAGAGGCCCGTCCACGGCACCTACTCCCTATTGAGCACAATCGGGGCTCTGTGCATCTGGGGTTTGATCATAACCCGGTGCTCGATCGAAGCACATGCACGAGTGGCACCGCACCACAGCTCCACCATGGACTCACAAGGTCCAATCACAATTCAACAGATAGCCAACCAATTTATTCAACATTTCAAATCATTCATATATAGCAAAATATGAAATTAAATCAAATATATACATGGAATTGATATAAACTCGGTTACCTCACTTGTAGACGCTTGCAACAGTCACCAATGGTGCAGAAATCCTCCTATAACCATAGCATCATAGAATTACTACTCTAATTCATCATTAACAGTTACAATCAATACCCAAAGAATTTAAGATGCTAATGACTACCTAAGAATCACTTACTTAGCCACTATAAGTTCCAAATTCGGATTAAAGTATCCTCCACCAGAAAACTCAATATTCCACCCAAAATCCTAAGCAAATTCGTACATAATTAATTAATACCCATTTTATAAATCAGCTATGGGGGTCTCAAATTAACAATTGAAGCATCATAATGGAGGGTTTAAACTCACCCAAGGTCAGCCATAACCTCAACCTACGAGTTTTACCAAGAAAATTCCTAAATTTCCACATTTCAGATTTTGGGTAGAGTGAAAATGCTCCAAATGAAAAACTAATCAGACCAAATTAAAGAGGAAGATGAGGGGATTAAGTTGTATAACTATTACCTTGGCTGAATCTTGCTCTAAATGTGAGAAAATGCAGAATTATTGCCCCCAACCCTAGCCTCCTCTCCAAGCTCCGAATTTTCTCTTTGTGTTGTGTTTCAACAAGTGTGAGGAAGAGGTTGGTGTATTAGGGTTTTAGTTGGGTTTAAGTTGGGTCAAATGTGGGTCATGGATTGCTCTAAGATCCAACTTCATTTAGGCTTCAAGTTTTTGCTTGTTGGGCCAGTTTTTGAAGTGTTGGGCTGCTGAAGTTTAATTGGGCTAGACCAAATTTTAAGAGCCCAAAGGTTTTGGGTTTGCACAAGGGTTATTGGGCCACTTAGAAGAGTCTATACAAGATGGATTTTGAGCCTCCATCACACTAAATTGGGTTGGGTCTGTACCTAACCCATTGGGCCTCCATTAGCCTCTTCTCATGATTTATTAGTTTAAGTCTAGATAGAATTTCTATCCCAATTAAATCTCAAACCCATATTAATAATTTATTTCTCTAAAATTTCCATTCACTCAACTTGCCTAATTATCCTATATTAATCATTCTTAATTAACCTAATCTGTGATTAACACCTTAATTAATTATGGGGTGTTACACTAAATTAGAAGACCTTGTATTGCTAGTCGAAAACCTTATTGACAAGGTCTCGGATTTCATAGTGTAAAATACAAGATCTTGTCAACAAGATCCTAAACCTTGTCTACAAGATGTTATCTCAGCCTTTAATTTGACATGGTTTAATGGTAACTCATCTTTAATATACTTGTTCAACCAGAAATATCACAAAGAAGCTTGGAAATTAAGTTTAAGGTCAAGCATCATAAGTTAGCATATGTACATCTTCCATGCAATTCACATCTTTCTTAGGTTTGCAACACTTAGTTTTGGTCACATAGGGCTCATTTTGAGCTATAGGGGTCTAACCCTCAATCTTTCTTTTCCTTAATTCATTTTTATCATAAAAAAGTTTGTTCATACTCATTTTAGCATGTTTACCTCATGGAATACACAAAATCTTCATAGGATCCAAATTGATAGCATGCATATAAACTTTGCACTAATTTTAAAAATTCATAACTATTTCTAGAAAATTCTAAATCATGCAAATGAGAACTTTTTGGAATGTTTAGGATGTCCTCTAACTACCATAAAAATTTTAGATCAAAACAAGATCATTTGACCCATGAAAATTAATGGAATAGTAACTGGGGTTTGTTTCTATTACTACAACAGACATTCAACTTTAAAAATTCATATCTCCGTCTACACAAGTCCAAATAGGGTGCTCTCAGTGGCTATGGAAATCTCATAATGCCAACTAAATTCTTGTAAAATTTCATGAGTATTGGACTTGATTGGCTCTCCAAAGACACCAAAACCTAGACTATCCAGAAGCACGGTACCATGACAGTTTCTGCATAATTTGGCCAAATTTGAAAAATCATAAGATATTCCATAGAGTTCCAAAAATTATGCTCTTTAGCTTTGTGAAAAAATCTCAATGAGACCTATATGGCTGCTAAATTTCATGTCCAAAATCATTCATTTGGTTTAGTTTTGGTTCAAGTGCAAATTATGACTGAGTTTTGTACCATAATAGGGTCAAATTGCACTAAATGGCCTTCCAAACATACTATGACCATTTGAACACGTCCAAAAGTATAAACACAACGTGCAGAAACACCCCAAATGGTTTAAATCATAATGGAACTCAAATTCACTATCCTACATGCATAAATACATATAGGCATCATGGCTCAAGGATGTCAAAATCATCATTTAGCTTCATATTCATTATATATAACATGTTCATATACTTTTACACCTATTCAAGGGTTTACAACTCATAATTAATTTATACATACATACTTTGATATTAAATTACATAATATCATATTCTATTATCAAAGTATAATCATTCATGCTCCATGGCTCCCATTCTTTGCTCATCGGGGTTCATCTAGACAAAGTTAGATGGAAAGTGGGGGGCGAGTGAGATTCAAAAAATTCCAATAGCTTTTTCACCATTCAAGTAAGCATACATAGCATATTATCATGTCAGAGAACACAAGCAGGCACCAAAAGCTTCTAAGGATCAAACATAAACATGTTTTCAAGATCACATAAACTTGTCAAAATCAAAATCATGCTTTAGGGACTTTTAATTTAGTTTTGCCCACTTTCTAAAGACTTTTGACTTAACCTCACTCATTCCAAAAGGCTTTTGTCCTTGTCTCACCCATTTTTAAGGACTTTTGACTTCACCTTACCCATTTCAAGGGACTTTTGGCATCACCTCACTCATCAAGAGCAAAGTTACATTCCAAACACAATTCAAGAAGCATAATGGTACCATAACATCAACCCCATAGCTAGAAACACGTTTCATGATTCAAACATCCATACAAGTATTCAATGATAATCAAACAACCAAGAAATGCATACAAGAAAGGATAGAGAGCTACCTTTCTCAAGAAGTACCACTTTTCTTCCTTGGTTTCTCACTTTCCTCTCTTGGCCTCACAAGCATACTTGGGAGAAACTTGATTTGCTTGGCCTAGACACATCAAACAACATACATAGCTATCAATGGAACCATTTCTAGCCCACACAAATCTTATATAAGCTACTTCTAGCTTTAGGCATTCATATGGCTTTATATAGTAGCATAATGAAGCAACTCACACAATTCATTATCTTGGCTCTAATTTCTCACTCAATCTAAGTCATATGACTCCATCTAAACTCAATAGAGTTATCACAAACTCAAATCAAAGAGCCTAACACCAAGTTGCTTCTTTATGTATAATGTAACACCTGGTTTTCTGAAAATCCAAGAAAACGTAAGGAAACGCAAGAAACATAACATATGGTTTCTCCATCAACGTACGAAATTCATCGGATATGAAAAGAAGTCCCTCAAATAGATAAATTGAGCTATAATAAAATTAGAATAATATTCTAGATCATAAATAATGATGAGTCAAGGCCAGAGGTGCCCTAAAATTAGGGCTAAAATAGATGAAAAAAAAAAGAGATCAGAAAAAGGTCCCGAAGAGCCTCCAAAATCAAGTATGAAGGAGTCAGGGACTAAAATGTAAAGAAAAGTTATATGTTGAGCAAAATGTATAAATTGCCCTAAAGTTTAGGGAACCCTAGTTTCACCCTCTATTCATGGCTTTAAGCACGAATATCAAAAAATCGGGTAAGAATCTCAGAAATCCATAACCCACGATTAAACTCAATTTGATGAGACGGGTCCAATGATGCCAAGTTGTCCGGATGGCCGGGCGGGATCCGGTTTATGATTTGGTTATCCCGATCAGTAGTCATAAGCAAAATGGAAAAAAGAAGTTGTAACAACTATAGAAGTAAAAATAGCTAAAGGGCTAAGAAACCCTGAAGGAGTTTCAGGGACAGAATTGCAGTAAATGAAAAGTTTATAGCACAATCATAATACAAAATGGTGAAAATTACACCTATAGACCCGGTTGTCAGATTGACACGGAAATTTATGAGGATTGAGCTTAAGGGCCACTGACCCATGTTTGAAGCATAATATGGCCAAAAAGTAGAGGAAATGATGTTCATAAATTTTAGAAAGTCTAAAGGTATGTATTGTACTATAAAACCTTAATTGAGCTCAGACACTGATTTTTAGGCTGCTGTAAGGCCCAATAGTTGATTCTAAAGGCCCGATAAGAGAAGAGAAGATATGATTAGGGTTTTAGAGAAGATGAAACCCAAATATAAATATAGAATGAAAGGAAAAGAAGAAAAAGATTTTAGTTATTTTAAAGAATTAACCATGGTTAAGTTGAAAACTAACTATGGTTAAGTTAAAAGTTGACCATGGTTGAGTTAAGAAATTAACCATAGTTACTCTCCATAACTTAAGGGCTAAGGCAAGGCTTCTAAGTGTGTGGCCAAGAATTTTTGGAAGAAGATATTTAGTTATGAAATTAGAAAATCAAAAGAAAAAAAAAAGGAATGGAAGGTTAAGATTTGATATTGAAAAGGTTAATCTAAGGGTCCAAATTTAGTATGACCATTTAACTTCATTAGATTCATCTTCTTCACCTCCATTCCACCATTTTCACGCCACACACAAGGAAGAAAGAAAGAAAAACGTGAAGAGAGAGAAAGAGGGAGAAAAAGTGGAAGATGAAGTGAAACCAAGCAAAACTACCACCATTCTTCACCAAATTTCTTCATCTTCTCCATCCTCCAACCTTTTCCTCCAAAGGGCAGCTGCATATTCATCTTTTGTTCAAGGTGAAATGTTGCTCTAAGTGGGAAAAGAAAGGATTTTGGTGTGAAAAAAGCAAAGGAAGCAAGGTTTAAGCTTAAAGAGTAAGTTTTCTCCATCTTATACTTATAAATCACATGCTTTAAGCTAGTTTTGTTAAACCCTAGCTACGAGTTATTTTTGGACAGCATATGAATCATTAGAAATGGAGTTTATATGTTGAATATGAAGGCCTTGAAATGAAGTTTATATGTTGAACATGAAGGCCATATGAACTTAGTTATTGTTGTTATGTGCTGAGACTTTGGAAAACACAAAGACTATAATTTTTGGAAAAATAGAAAGCAAGGGGAGATGCTGTCCAAATTTTCCTAAAACTTTTATGGTGTTTTCTTAATGTCTTAAAGTCATGTATACCAAATTTCAAGTCCTAAAACATAAAGGAAAAGGCTATGGAATTTTTAGAACCAAAGAAATGCACTTTGAGCCTAAAACGGAGCTAGATTATATGATGACCACAACGTGATGTTGGAGCTGGAATTTGATAATTTTATCCATTCCAATGGATTTAAAAGGGTGTTTTTAGCTAGGAATACTTATGGGAAAGCCCCCAAAGCTCATGGGATAAAATTCCTAAATTTTGGCCAAGAAATGCATACTATTCGGCCATAGTGAATGGAAAGGGAAGGAGTTGGATTTTTCCAATTCCAATGGTCCCATTAATTTTAAAAGGGGTCATCCTATTTTAGAAGTTAAGATTTATGTGTTGATTGTAATGAATTATCATTATGATTATAGGGTTTGATGTTGTTTTGGGAACTCCAAAAGCAAGTAAACCGAGTCCCAAGGATTGAGGAACAAAGTTTGCTAAGGTAGTAGTTTTCCTTTCTCTTTCTTTAAGTTTGTATGTTTGTATAATGATAAGTGGTATGCTATATCAAGTTGTCATTTATGTTATAAGATGATATGTATGCTAAAATTGTTCTTGGCCTTGGGTGAAATCCCTTGTATTAATATGTGGTATATGGTACGTTGATTGGCATTATGTTATATACTTACATACTTGCTTGTGAATAAGATTAGTTTACTACTACTGAGATTTCATAATCTCACCCCAAATATAACCCATGTTAGGTTTGAGTTCAAGCAAAGAAAGAGCAAAGAATCTGGAGACATAAATCAAGGACCTTACTTTTATGTACCACGTTTTGCTATGTAATTAAATATTTTAGATTACTGTATGTATGAGTTATATTATGACACTATAAGGTACTCAGGTATGAAATGGAAAGCCATGTATATACCCAATCCTAAAGTAAAAAGAGTATGACTAACGTGCATAAGATGCAAGAATGCCTGTGCCTATATAAAGGCAAAATAATAATAATAATATGACCAATGAGGGGTAAAACTACCCAGTTTGTCGTAGGGGAAAATTTATATGAATTTATATGTGCTTCGCTAAGTAAGTATTTTTTCCTTTGTAAAGGGCTTAGAGAGCTTGAAGTAGAGCCCTGAACTGACTTTATACAATATTTCTATAATTAATTATGTATTTTCAAAATTAGATAAGAATTTGGAAATGACCAAATGAATAGTGAAATTGTATGAAGAAGTTTTTGAAAGGAAAAATTTTTATCAGTTCAGGCTTTTCGTTGACTCATCTAAGTTTTATATAAGGTAATTGTAGTAGGAAAAGTGTTATAAACTAAGGTAGTACACATAATGGAACTTTAAACTCCCAACTTTTAAACTATGGTTCCTAAATTCAAACCAATGATTCCTTTGGTATCTATCAATCATTTCTAGGCCATTTGTATCCTTGGAATCAAAGAAAACTCTCCTCAATGCATAATCCTCTCCTTAGCCGAGACACATACCAAGGTGGAGAGCTTATGGAGTTTTCTTGGTTTTCTAGGGAATTTGCCATTCATAAAGCTTCCTAGATATCTTAAGAACTCAAACCTGGTTTTACACAATCTAAATCATCACTAAAAGCTCTATAAATCCCTAAGTGCAAGTAAAACCCTAATTTTTACAACTTGTTATCTATAGCCTCTTTTTTAGTTTTATTGCTTCCATATGATTCCTTAGGCTTCAAAACCCCTTTCTCTATCATGTTGGGACCAAAATCAAACTCCCTACAAAATGTTCTAATTCTAGCCAAAATACTCAAGTAAAAGAGAGCTAAGAAGAAGCAAGTTAGACCATAGTTTCTTACCTTATTTCAAACCTTGCCAAGGGAGCTTTCTTAGACTTCTAAAGTTTTCTCCAAAATCTTCCTTTCCTCTATAGAACCAATCATAGAACACCTCCTTTCAAAACATCAAAACCATGAAAAGGGAGAGGAGAAAGAGGAGAAAACTTTGGTGAAAGGAAAAGCATCAAAAAGTGACAAAATCTTACCCTTTTGGCTTTGTCTTCTTCCTCTTTGGTGCGCCCCCTTTTTCTAGCTCTGTTTCTATTTTGGACTAGAAAATTTTCATTTTAAATGGGAGGCAGAAGTGGGATGTGATATATAAGGGGTAAAGCTCACTTATAACAATTTTTAAAATTTCAACTATATCCCTAATCTTTGGTTTCTCCATTTGAACTCATTTCAAATCCCTTTTTAGAATCGTTTTTTCTATCATAAAATTTAACTTCTCTAATTCATAACATGCCTTTGGTTTCACCCAAAATGGATTTAAATCCTTACCAAATGGTCTTGTCAAAGTTGCAATCAAGCAATGTGTTAAATTGCACACTGACGGGTTTTGACCATTCTAAGGGTTCTTATGGTTTTTTAGGGCTTCTGAGAACTTTGAGAAACTTAAATTTTCATTTAAAACTCTCCTTTGAGTTTTCTAAAAATTGCTTAAAATTATGAAAATGCCATTGGCCTTTGCAACTCTCTGTTTGGCCATTTTAACTTCGATTTTAGGTTATCCTGAGGCTCTTAACTACATTTTTAGATATTCTAATTAACATCGAATTCTCAATTAGCCTTTGTTCACTTTACTCTGAGGTTCTCATTCATTAATCAAATGATTTTACTTTTGGTTTCTCATAATTCTTGCTGGCTTTCACTAGGCCCGTGACCCCCTGTAAGTAATTCATTCCACTCTTTAGGAATGATTTTAGATTTCTAAGTCATAGGATATTATAAACTCAGCGGGTGCCATTTTATATGGAGCTTTAGAAATCAGACTTGTAATGGGAACCAAATCAATGGAGAATTCTAACTCTTTTTCTCTGGAGGTAGTCCACTAAACTCTTTAGAAAAAACTTTAGAAAATTCCTTAATCATAGGTATATCCTCCAACCCATCATCAACCTCAACACATAAAGAAAAGAATACTAGAAACTCTTGGTAACCATACCTAACGTACCTCTCGACTTGGGCAACAGACACATAAGTAAGCTCAGTCATAGGACAAATTTCAGGTACATTAGTAGGTAAAGAAACTGTCTTGCGGTTACCATCAAGTATTACATTATTAACTGACAATCAGTCCATACCAATGATTACATCAAAGTCATACAAAGGGATACAAATCAAGTTAAGGGTAGTACAATGTCTATCCAATTGTACAATGTAATTTAAGCACACATAAGATATAATCATAGAATATCCAATAGGGGTGGACACAAATAGTTCAAATGGAAACCTCTGATCTTAAGACCCAGACATTTAACATAATCATGTGAGATGAATGAGTGGGTCGCACTTAAATCAAATAATACATCTACAACATGATGGATAAGTAAAGTATCTTGAATCAGACTAGGGGTTCTACTAGCCTCTTGCTGCGTAAGTGTGAACGCCCGTCCTTGTGTAAGTGGTTTAACAGATGAGGCCGACTTTTTTGACACTATGCAAGTTCGTGCATAGTGTCCAAGCTTCCCACAATTATAACATGTTAAGCATGGTCCATTACCATGGCTCTTCCTATATTTGCCACAAACTAATGGGACATTAGTTGAGCCTTTCGGGGGTCCCATACTTTTTCTTTTAGGAACATTTCTTAGGGGTGGTCTTTTACCCTAAAAGCTACTATCATTGTTGGCTTCCTTCTTACTTCCGCCCCTAAAGGGCTCTATGCCCCATTCACACTCCCTTCCATGGTCTTCTTCCTTTTGGCCTCACTCTTAATCAAAGCCCTCTCTGTCACTCTACACTTCTACATTAATTCATTAAAATTGTAGATCTATATAGAACCAATTTTGTCCTTTAGCTCCGATATCAGGCCTCTTTCAAACTTGTTAGCCTTCTATGGCTCATCATTAAATCGTCTCAGGTAAGAGGAAAATAAGACAATTAGATGAACTTGGCTGCATATTGATCCATATTCATGTCTCCTTGTTCAAGGAAGTTAAACTCGGCTTCCTTGTTAGCCCTCATCGATGGTGGAAAACATTTGCCTTTAAAGGCAATTTGGAAACTCTCCTAAGTCAAGGGTATCCCCTTTGAAGTTAGCAATATAGAGGCACTCCGCCACCAATGCTCAACTTCACTTTCTAACTTATATATAGCCAACTTTGCCTTTTGTTCTGTGGTGCATGTCATGACCTCAAAGATCTTCTCTAGTTGCATCAGCAATCTCTCAGCTTTCTCAATGTCTAATTCCCCTATAAACAATAGAGGTTCAGCCTTTTGGAACTTGGCCAATACAACAGAAAGGTCGCCATTCTCCCCTTAGTGTCCCACAACAAGGTTCTGACTAGCACTAACTCAGTTCTCCACCTACACTTCCTAATTTTGCTTGTTTATGGTCTCGTATAACTGTTGCAACACTTGAACAATGGTTGCATGGGCCTCGACTTGCTCTTGAAGCTGGTAAGTCATTTTCCTAATTATAGCTTCATGGGCCTCAACTTGTTCTCTCATATGGTTGGCCATTGCAGTCATAACCTCTTGCACTTCTCTTAACATCTCAATGATTTCTCTACATGCAACCATATCATTCTAGAATGCCACAAGCAAAAGCAAAAGCATCCCTCATTAAGTTACAGTCCAAAGACAATCTAAATACAACTCCACCCACAATAGGTATATACAAGTATAAGAAACATCATTAGACCATAAGGCTCTTATTCCTAACATGCATGCATTATAATTGCAAAGTTTTCCAACCGCAAGGTTCTAAATCTAACATATTTTCTTGAACCATTGCTTTGATACCAAATGTAACAACCCTAATTCTTAATTACTATGATTAGACTTAATTATGTGATTAATGATCATAAATCAAGGTCTAAAGTCATTACAATTAATTAAATTGAAAAAAAGTGAAAAAATTTGAACCTCAATAATATTAGGGTTATTAGCCAAACAACTAAAACCATTCGATCCCATAAGTAACTCCAATGATCAATTAAGACATTTGGTTCACATTACCAATAATCCCAAGCATCACAGAATCCTCTTACAAATGCTCCTAAGTCATTATATATCATGTTCATAGTAAAATCTAAGGTTTCTAAGTAAAAATAAGAGTTAGGGGACTTAAGCTATGACTTGGACCTTCCTTGTCGCAACTAAATTAGTTATTGGAACTTAAAATCAAAACTACAAACCTTGCACCACGACTTAGGCCTTCTGCGTTGCGATGAAGGTACTCTCGGGAACCTATTATTCACACTTTCGTGATTCTCTATGGTGAATTGGTGCCTCGCCGTGGCGAGAGTGTAACGATCCTAACTTCTAATCATCGATTAATAATCATCAATCGAGATTTGAAGTCATTATAAGATTACTCACATTAGGAAAAGGTGAGTAAATTTAACCTTGATGTTGTTAGAGTCATTAACTAATTACTCATAACTATTTATACTTATGAGGGAATCAAACTCATAATTATAAGCTTTTAATCCTCCATTAATTCCAACTCACAAGAACCTCCTACAAGTGCTCCTAAATCATTCCTTATCATTTCTATAGAGAAAACCAAAGTTTCTTGGTTAATATGAGAAATTGAACAACTTCGCCATGCCCAAATTCTCTTGTGCCGCAGCCAATTACTCTCGGGTTCAACTCCTTTCACCTTCACAAATTTCACACATTTCACTATAGCCAAATACCCCTTTCGCCATGGCAAATTATCCTCTGGAACACCACTAGACTTTCCTCTCACATTTCCCTGTGGCTAACATCGCTCTTCGCCGTGGCCAATTCCTCTCTATTTCCTTATCTAGGTAACTTTGTCATGTTAGGAAGTGGCTAATTGCATTTTGGCCATGGCTAATTCCCCTATGTTCCTGTAACTCTCAAATTTCATCCCATGCACTCCAATTCTCCCTCTAGGAACACTCTAAGACCACTCCCCCCCAATTTGTGAAACTCTAATAGCATTTATCTACTTGATTTACTTAGCTAATATATCATTATCCACTTCAAGATTTAAGTGTTAATTTCTACTCACGAAACATCATACATAAGTAAATATCATAATTTAGTAATAGCAAAGGTGTTCTGACCATAAAGAGCGTTCGGCCAATGCTTAATGTTCATACAATATCAAGTCACTCATCTATTATTAGCCAATTACAACCATAATGTTCAATTCCATGATAATTATATTACATGTACAATCCCTATACTTGACAATTCATGATACAATGTGGCAATTATATAAAACTAGTAATCTAATTACACAATACAATCTGACAAGGTTTCCAAACCTATGTACTACCAAACCATATAATAAGCTTTCACTAATTTCTCCTTGCCATTAAGAGGTCCAGTCTTTGAAAATGTTAGCCCACAATTAGGGTGAGATATACAATTTTAGTAATAAGAGGCAAATTTCATATATATATATATATATATATATAGATTAATTAATACAATATAATTTCATATCATCAATACCAAAATTATCAATTCAATTTGCAAATGAACTAGTTGAACTACTAATGACTATTGTCCCATACCAGCAATCACACACAACATGTTAATGGCCAATAACATCGGGAGAGGTGTAACAACCAGAAAAAAGAAAAGAAAAGAAAAGAGAAAAGAAAAGGGAAAGAAAAGAAAAGCTAAAAATTTTCAAAGGCTGAAAATTTTCTAAGTCTGCTTGCTATAGCCTAGCTATAGTGAATGTACCTGTTCGCTATAGCCTAGCTATAGCGAGAATGCCTTCTCGCTATAGCGAAAATGCTGCTAGCTATAGCGAGTGCGGGCATCCCATACAAAAACTAAAGCGTTGCTCGCCATAGCGTGTGCTATAGCGAAGGCAGAGGTCTGGGACTGATACGAGCTCGCCGTAGCGAGAGTTATGGCTCGCTATAGCGAGAGTTAGTCCGAAAAAGCGTGAAAAGCGAGATTTTGACCTTTTAAAACTTCCAAACTCTTCCTTTCTCTGTAAACTGACCTAAGCTTCGACTAAGAGAGAGAAAAGGGCTGTGGAGAGAGAGAGAGACCTAGAGAAGGAAGGAGAACAAGCAAAGAGGTAAGCAATCTTGAGATTTCTATAGCTTTTCTCCCTAGCATGTTATTCTTCTCCTCTTTGCCCTCTCTTTCTATGGTTTAGTAGTTGATTTGGGTTTGGTTCAGAAGAGAGAAAGTGGAAAAAACACTCTTGAGGAAAGGTAGAGCTCATGTAGCTTCATTTCTCCTTCTTTGCTTTCCTTTTGAGAGCTTGAGAGAGGAAGGAAAGTGAGTGGAATTCTAGAGAGAGAATCCCTAGTTTCTTACATGAGTAGTAGGGGTTTGCTTCAATGAAGAGTCCCTTTAGCTTTGTGAGAGTTTATTTGAGTTATGAGAGAATAATCCTATGCTCTTTGTTGTGCCTAGGCTCAAAGGAAGCAACTCCATCTAGTTGTGAGTGTGAAATCAAGAAGGGAGAAGAGAAATTGAAAGGGAAGGCTTGTGATAGCCAATAAGGTAGCTCTCTACTCTTTCTTATTACATTCTTGGATGTGTAATAGTCATTGTATGCTTGTGTATGTGCTTGTATGATGAGATATGCCATTGATGTTGCATTGGTACCAATATGCTCATGATGTGAATTGTGGAAATTGCTCGGGTGAGGTGGTGCCGAAAGTCCCTTGAGATGGGTGAGGTAGAGCGAAAAGTCCCTAAACTAAGGGTGAGGCTAATCCAAAAGTCCCAAAGCTCGAGTGAGGCTAGACCGAAAGTCCCTAGAGCCTATTCTTGGCATGGATATGATATCATGGCATGAAACACATATGTTGTGTCATTGTGACTTATTTGCATGCTTTGACTGGTTTATATATTTTGATTGCTTCTTGAATGAGCATGAGCTATTGAGATTCCCTGAATCTCACCCCCTTCCCTCTCCTATCTTAACATCCAGGTGGAGCTCAAGAGCCTAAGAGTGGAAGCCATGAGGCATAGAAGGCCTTGTTCTGCCACTTTTGCACACTTACACCTAGCTTGATGTATAGGAAGACCAAGTACTTTTGTATGTATATTATTTTTTAGATGTATATATATGAGAAAATGTAAACATATGTATAAATGATGTATGAACGATGTAACGAGCCAAAGCAATGAGAATGTAGAATTTGGCCCTTTTGTGGCTCATATGAAATGGTGCATTTTGTCCCGTAGCATAGTGAGTTTGAGTTGTGTATTGATTGGGACCACTTAAGGAATTCATATATACTATGTTTGTACTTTCAAACTTGCCCAAAAGATGCTAGAGCATGTGGGAGGCCATTTGGACCCATTATGAACCATTGTGGGTGCCAAAACCGCCAATTTTGTGAGCTTTGCCAAAGTATGACCAGATGAGCTCTTCTTGATATGAAATTTGGCATGCCTCTAGAGTCTATTGAGAGCTTCTTGAGAAGCTAAAGTGGATAATATTTGGAGGTTTAGGGAATATTTGGTAAATTGTTGAAGTTTAGAAATTTTAATGGTTTTGGTCATGGTACTGTGCAATAAGTCCGAAAATGAATTCATGTCATTCATAGACCAAATGGTGTCCAATTGTCATGAAATTTTATGAGCATAAACTAGATATCCACAGCACCTCATTTGGAGGTCTGTAGAGAGGAAAACGACTTGCTGAAGTTCTGTATCAGCATCAGGGAAGTTTCTGACCTTCGTTACTGTTCCATCGGTTTTCGAGATTCAAGAGCTCCTGAATTGATCTAGACTTATTTTTTTCCTCTATTTAACATCTGTATCTTTCCAAATTGGTATAGTTTTCCTAGATTGGATTTTTTTGGAATTAATTACGAATTTTCAAAGTTCATGACAGCAAACTACACCAGTATCAGGGACAGCCGAGCATCTGTCTCCTTTTCATTGTCAAAGATGGTCCAAATGCTGAGATTATGGTTGGAAATTATTTTTAGTGTGAATTTAACATCCAAATATTTCTAGAGAGATATGATTTGCTTGATTCCCATTTTTCTAGAATTAGTTATGATTTTCCAAAGTTAGAGCCAAAAATCTGACTTTTGGGCTCATTCGAGAAATTGCATTTTCTTGGTTTTTGGCTTCATATCCGTGATTTATGAGTTTTTTAAGGCTATGTACAAGTCTTATAAATGGTAATTGAGTAGAGGATGTGAATGATGGATTCACGGAACCCACGGGGCAAAATATGACCAGTTTAACCCCGACTTAAGGTAGTAAAATACCACGGTTTTGGTCATTTTTCTGGGAAATCATATGGAATCAAGCCTAGAGGAAGATGAATTGGAGTTAAGATATTATGGTGTTACAAGAGATCCCTTAATGGCACCTACTTCATAATGAACACAACTAGGGCTCAGTGCATCTGGGGTTTTATCACGACTCAGTGCCCGATCGAAGCACATGCAAGGGTGATAGCCACACCATAGCTCCACCATGGACTCACAAGGTCTAATTACAATCGTAATTCAAGTAGTCAACCAATCATTTATTATTTCAAAATTAAACATGTGTAACAAATATTAGATTAACATGACATATACATGGAATTAAGAAAAATAACCCCGGTCACCTCACTCGTGGACAATTTTTCGAAGAACCAACAATAACGCTTTGTTAGCTTATGAACACCAAAAATCAAACCATTACCATTCCTATTCATCAATTATGGCAATAAGCCAATGCTTAAAGAATTAACCTAAAAATAATTGCCTAAGGGACACTTACCCAACCACCAAGAGACTCAATTTTTGGATTTTGCCTTCCCTAAACTAGAAACTTCAAACTATCACTTCAAACTTAAGGCAAATTCACACAAAATTAATGCCCATACTATAAATCAACTATGAGGGTCTCTAATTAGCAAAAAAAAAGTATCAAAATAAGGAGTTTATACTTACCTAAGAACACTCCTAGCCTTAACCTCTGAAATTTCACCATGAAAACACCAAACACCAAAGTTTTAGATTTTGGGTATGGGTGAAATGCTCTAAATGAAAAACTAATTGGGTCAAAATGTAGAAGAAGAGGAGAGGGTCAAGTTATATAACACTCACCTTGGCTGAATCTTGGTCTAGATAGGGAAAATGAGGCCAAGAAGGTGGTAGAAACCCTAGCCTATAAGAGACCTCTGAATTTGCTTCTTATGTTTTGTTTTCTCATAAAATAGGGGGAGGGACTAAAGGTGTGTAAAGGTTTAGTTAGGTTTAAGTTAGGTCCTAGATGGGTTATGGGTTGACCCAAAATGTAACACCCTATAATTAATTAAGGTGTTAATCATAAATTAGGTTAATTAGGAATAATTAATATGGGATAATTGGGCAAGTTAAGTGAATGGAGATTTTAGAGAGATAAATTATTAATATGGGTTTGAGATTTAATTGGGATAGAAACTTCATCTAGGCCCAAACTAAATTAAGTAGATAAGAGACTAATGGAGGCCCAATAAGCTAGGTGCAGACCCAACTTGATCCAATATGATAGAGGCCCAAGATCTACCTTGTATAGGCTCTTAAGAAGGCCCAATAAACCTTGTACAGACCCAAAACAATAGAGATCCTAAAACTAGGTCTGGCCCAATAGAATTTTGCAACCCAACAACTTAAAAACTGGCTCAACAAAGCAAAAATCTGAGCCTATTAAAAGTTAGACCTTGGAGCACCCATGACCCATATCTGACCTAACTTAAATCCAACTAAAACCCTAAATGCTTCAGCCACTATCCCATTTTTCTGAAACACAGGAGAAAATCGGAGGTCCAAAGGGGAGGCTAGGGTTCTTGGCATATTTTCACATTTTCTCACTTTTAGAGCAAGATTTAACCAAGGTAATAGTTATATAACATAATCCTCTCATCTTTCTCTTCATTTTGGTCCAATTAGTTTTTCATTTGGAGTATTTTCACCATACCCAAAATCTGAAATGTGGTTGTTTGGGATTTTGTTGGTAAAATTCGTAGGTTGAGGCTAAGGCTAACATTAGGTGAGTATAAATCCTTCATTTTGATGCTTTCTTTGCTAGTTTGAGACCCCCATAGCTGATTTATCATATGGGTATTAATTTTGTATAAATTTGCTTAGGATTTTAGGTGAAATATTGAGGTTTCTGGTAGAGGACACTTCAATCCGAATTTGAGATTTGTAGTGGCTAGGTAAGTGTTCCCTAGGTAGTCATTAGCATTTTAAATTCTTTGGACACTTGTTGCAACTGTTCATGATAAATTAAAGTGGTAATTTTCTGATGCTATGGTTTTAGGGAGATTTTTGTACTATTAATGGCTATTGCAATTGTCTACAAGTAAAGTAACTGGGTTTATATTAATTCCATGCATGTCTATTTTAATTTCATATTTTGCTGTACATGAATGATTTGAAATGTTGAATGAATTGGTTGGCTATCATTGTATTGTAATTGGACCTTGTGAGTCTATGGTGGAGATGTGGTGCGGCTGCCACCCGTGCATGTGCTTTGATCGGGCATTGGGTTATGATCAAATCTCAGATGCACTGAGCCCTGGTTGTGCTCAATGGGGAGTAGGTGCCGTGGACGGGCCTCTTCTGGTGTTAATGGCCTTTAACATATGAGAATATGATTGCTAGTATGGGATAAGGATCATGATAGCCTAATTGTTTCATTTACTGATATGACTAGTGTTCTTTTGATGCTTATGTGAAATTATACATGTATGCTAATTAAACTGGATTATATGATAGAATTGCCTTGGTTACTGAGATTTATATCTCACCCCATTTTATGGGATTAATATTTCAGGTGAAGGTTCTTCGGGTAAGGATAAGGGGAAGCAAGTGGATGAAAATCTATGAGTTTCATCATGTAGGGAGAAGGCTGCACATAGGCTGACTTATTTAGTATAGATGCTAAATTTTGAATTCCTTATTATATAGCATCATCATGTATTCATGTTGCCAAGTGTAAGCTCTTATATTTTGATTACCTTAGATGTATTCATTGAGGAGTTAGACCTCATTTTAGCTTATATCGGATGTATGAACCCACAACACTTGACGTATGTATTTTGCTAAATTTATGGTATGGTATACTGTTGGAAATATAATTATGTGATGTATTAGATGTAATATGAACCATTGATGTATGAAACCTCTGATGAAATGTATATCGAATTTTAATTTCTAATAGTGTATGAGTTCTTATTGCTATTACGCTATGGACTTGCCGATATAGGATAGTTAGAGGAGTGAAAACTTACATTTAAATTTTGAATTGGTAATGGTAGAATAGCTGGGTGTATAGGGCAGATAAATACCATTAGAGACATATAAAATAAGTGGGAGTGATCCTAGGGTAATCCTAAGATGAGAATTGGAGTGTAGGGGACGAAATTTGGGAGATGTAGTTACAGGAAGGAGTCACACCATAGCCAAGAAGGCTTCGCCACGGCCAAATGAGCGACAAAAGCGAGGGGCGCCACGGCATGAGCAATCTCACCATGGCGCAAGTGAATAAAAATTTCTTGGAGAGTAACAATGTCGAGGAACATCGCGGCATGAGGGAACTCGCCGCAGCGCAGTGTGAAAAATATCGCCCAGGAGGGTAACAGAACGAAACCTCACCTCGGCGCATCACATACCATCGCAGCGCTAGTCGAGGGAACAACTTGAGGGGTGTCCAGTAGTGAATCTCGCCACGGCGCAAGAGTGTTCCACCTAGGCGAGGATCGTGGGATGTGGAACAGTAGCTTCAGGAGGCATTTTCGCCTAGGTACGGCATAGGCTGGCCACAGTGACGGTCCAACTCGCCGTGGCGAGAAATTTGCCCAGTAATTCCAGAGAGCAACTTAGCCGTGGTGGGAATGGTATGGGCCGTGGCGCAAAACCCCAAACTCCTTCCTTTATCCTAAAAACCCTAGTTTCTTCAATGGTGATGCTAGGAAATAATATAGGAATACTTGTGGAAGGTTTTTGTGTGTTGAGACTGATGAATGGATGAATCGTAAACCCTTCATAATAGTATGATTTCTCTTATGCATTTTTGTTTTGTTTGTGGTTGTTTAGTGATGACCCTAACATCAAGGTTCAAATTTCTCTATATTTTCATAACGTAATAGACTGTAACGACTCCAAACCTTGATCATTAATTATTAATTACATATTTAACTATAATTACCATGCTTAGAAGGTAGGGTTGTCACACAAAAGCCCACATTCATGAGTTTTAGAATTTATGCTTATTGGGCCAGAATTCATGAGTTGGGCTGCAGAATAATTAGGTTAGGCTAAATTTCAAAAGTCACTCTAACTTAGGTTTGTATAATCAATGTTGGGCCAATTATAAGAGCTCATGTAAGTTGGGTCTTGGGCCTTTATCTCACTAAATTAGATTAGACCATTACTAAGTGCTCTCTCTTGAGCCAAGTCTCACAATCAGAAGTTGGATCTGCACCCATAGTCATTAGGCCTCCATTAGTCTCTAGCCATGGCCTACTTAATTTAATTTGGGCCTAGATGAGGTTTCTAACCTAATTAAATCTCAAGCCCATATTAATAATTTATCTATCTAAAATTCCCATTCATATAACTTGCCTAATTATTCTATATTAATTATTCTTAATTAGTCTAGCTCTATGATTAACATCTTAATTAAATTTAGGGTGTTATAGAGAGAGCCTTTTGGAACTCTTCAGGCTTATCTCTCAACGCTAGTGTAGCGAGCCTGGCTCAACCCTCTTCTACGCCTACACTCTTTAAATGTCTTCCCACACATACCAGACCTCCCTCAAGCAACATCCTAGGGTCATTTTACCTTAATTTGTAGGGTTTTAATGGCATCCTACTATCTAAATTACTTAGCATACTAATTCTAATCAATTCAAAACTTAGGTATTGATCTCTACCCATCCATCTGCCACATATCAGCAAATCATAGATTTTGATGCAAGGAATACCAAAAGTCACTACTATTATCATTCAAATGTAAATTCCAACAGAGGTTGTAACACCCCAAAATTTAATTAAGGATAATCATGATTAATTAGGGATTAGTATGGGTTTAATTAGAAAAATTACTTAAGAGAGGGGGACATTAATTTGGGCCTTATAATTAATTTAAATTATGCTTTGAGCTAAGTGTAGAAACCTAATCTTAGCCTTAGGAAGATCCAATTCCAATTTCTTAGAAGTTTAATATTTATTTTGTGCAAGCCTAACTCATATTTAACTCATTTCACACCTAAACCTTGGCCTAACCTAACCAAAAATCTAAACCCACTTGAAATTAGACCTTTGGGTTAGCCCACAACCTAACTTAAGCCCATCCAAACCCTAAAACCACTCTAAAACCTCCTTATTTTACAGAAAAACACAAAAAGGCAAAAGGTAAATTTAGAGGTCCCTTAGAGGCTAGGGTTTTCCATCATCTTCTTAGCCCCAGTTCCCACTTCTAGAGCCAAAGTTAGCCAAGGTAATTGTTATATAACTTAACTTTCTCCTTTTCCTCTTCAATTTGGCTTAATTGGTTTTTCATTTTAAGTATTTTCACCCATGCCTCAAATATGATATGGGCTATTTGGTGTTTTCTCGGAGGATTTTTGGAGGTTGAGGCTAGGAGGGATCTTAGGTAAGTATAAACTTTTCATTTTGATGAATTTTCTACTGGTTTAGGACCCCTGTAGCTGATTTATGATATAAGTAGTGATTTTATGCGAATTTGCCCAGAAATTAGAGTGTTGTTCCGAGGTTACTTGCGTACATACAACTAAATCCGAATTTGGTTCTTATAATGGCTGGGTAAGTGTTCTATAGGTAGTCCTTTGTGACTTAACTCTTTGAGTATTGGGTTTGTTGCTACAAATGATGATTAGGAATAGTAATGGTCTAGTTTTATGACCATAGGCTGAAGTAGTATTGTAGTTGGCTTTCAAAGAATTGTCTACAAGTGAGGTAACTGAGGTTAATATTAAATTCTATGTATATATCTACTTTAATTTTATATTTGCTACACAATTATAATTTTGAATACATAATGAATGGTTGGTTCTCTGGTATATTGTGATTGGACCTTGTGAGTCCATGGTAGAGTTGTAGTGTGACCGCCAGTCGTGCATTGTGCTTCGATCGGGCACCAGGTTGTGATCAGACCCTTGTATGCACTGAGCCCAAGTTGTGCTTATTAGGGAGTTGGTGCCATGGATAGGCCTCTCCCAGTGTTAATAGCCTTTAACATGTGAAATGTGATTTTTAGTATGGGATAGTAGTCACTAATAGCCTAATTGTTTCATTTATTGATATGATTGTTATTTCTGATGCTTATCTGATTAATTGCATATATGTTAATTAAATTGAAATATATGAATGGAATTTGCCTTTGGTTCCTGAGATTTGCATCTCACCCTATTTTATGGGTTAACTATTTCATGTGAAGGTCCTTCAAATAAGAATAAAAGGAAGTAATGAATATCCATGAGCTAAGACCATATGTGAGAAATTCTGCACTTAGATGGATATAATGTAGGATAGATGCTAATTTTTGTATTCTTTTGTATAGCATTATCACATAATCATGTTGCTAAGTGTAGGTTGTGTTAACTAATAGGGAGTTAGACTCTTTACAACTTAGAATTTAATGTATGCACTTATATATCTGATATAGAACCTTGTTGATCCTAAGATATGGTCTATTATCTAAGAATATAATCATGCAATACCTTAATTGCTGACTTAGACTAGTAATGCATAGAGCCTTTATTGGAATTTATATTTGGATGATAATATTGGTAGATATGAATCCTTTTTGCTATCATTGATATATAAATTGCTAATGTATGATAGTAGATGTGTAAGAATCGACATCTAAGATTTAAGTTGGTAATGGTAGACATGCTGAGTAAATTAGGTGGTTAGATATTTTTAAAACCTTATAGATTAAGGTAGAATGACCTTAAGATGCCATTAGAGGGAGTGTTGGAGTGCTTGGGATGAAATTGGGAGAGTTTAGGCACAAAAGGAAGTTAAGCTGCGGCCAAAACACCTTAAGTCATAGCCAACAGTTAATCAAAGGCAAGGAGCACTGCAATGCAAGACGAAAATTTTACCCAAGAAGGGTAACAGAATACAACTTCACTGCGGTGTAATTATTTCTGCTACAGCACAATTCGAATAAATTGGGTTGAGAGTTCCAAGAGCCATACCCACCACAGTGCCACATAGGCTCACCATAGTGAGGGTCTAACTCACTACAGCTATTTTCGTGGCAAGAATTGTGAAGAGTATGAATAGTGGGTCCCAAGACCACCTTTACCGCGATGTGGAAGCCTTGAGTCATGGCGCAAGGTTCGAATTATCAACTTTGAGCTCCAAGAGTCACTTACGCCAAGCGCGGATATGCCAAGTCATGGTTGGAGTCTCTAAACTTAGTTTTTAGGTTCTAGTAACCAACTTAGCTATGGCGAGAAAGGTCCAAGTCACGACGAAGATTCCCAAACTCTTATTTTTAACTTAAAAGCTTTAAATTTCACTATGTTAAGGTTAGAAAATGACTTAAGAACATTTATAAGGGGTTTTGTGAGTCAAAATCAATAGTATGATGAATTAAAGGTGTTCACTGATAATTATAATCACTTGTGGATTCAATTAATTATGATTGCTTAGCTAATAACCCTAATAATAATAAGGTTTAAATATTCCCACCTTTTTCCTATTTTAATTACTCGTAATGTCTTTAGACCTTGATTTCTAATTATTAATCATGCAATTAATCTTAATATTGATTAATTAAGAATTAAGGTTATGATAGAGATTTCATACAATACTAGTCTAAATCAACATTTAAGGCAACACATGATTACATTTTCAAATGATAAATCATATCTCAAAGTTAACATGGTTTCATATTAGATATAAATGAGAGCATACATTATATTACAATAAATGCAAGGTCTACTCTCTTATTAGTTCCATCTTGATTACAACCACAGAAGATCCTATGCTTGGCAACATAATGACATGATGATGGTATACAAAAGAACAAAAAAAATTAGTATCTATCCTAAGTTTGATCAACCCAAGTGCAATATTTCCCACACAAGGTCTCAGCTTATAGATGTTCATCCACTTGCTTCCCTTTATCCTTACTCGAAGAGCCTTCACCTAAAATAGTTAGCCCATGAAACAAGGTGAGATGCAAATCTCAGTAACCAGAGGTAAATTCCATTCATATGCTTCAAATTAATCAACATATATACATTAATTCAAATAGTATCGAAAGCAACATAACATCAGTAAAATACAATAGTTGACCTACCAGTTATCACTATCCTATACTAGCAATCACACATAATATGTTAAAGGCTAATAATACTAAGAGAGGCTTGTGTACAGCACTAAATCCCTAATGAGCACAACTTGGGCTCAGTGCATACAAAAGTCTGATCACAACTGGATGCCCGATCGAAGCACGATGCACAGGTGGCAGTTATACCATAGTTCCACCATGGACTCAAAAGGTTCAATCACAATATATCAAATAGCTAACCATTTATTTAGCATTCAAAATCATACATATACTGCATATATAAGATTAAATTGAACATGTTCAAGGAATAAAAATTAATCTCAATTACCTTTATGGACAATCCTTGAAGGCTAACAACAATGCCAAAATCACCCTATGATCATAAAATTAAACAATCACTACTCTTAATCATCATTTATAGCAGCAAACTAGATATCCATAGAATTAAACTACTAAGGACTCCCTAAAAGATACTTACTTAACCACTACAAGCTTCAAATTTGAATTTGGTGTTTCTCACACCAGAAACCTTAAGATACATCTTAATTTTCTAAGTAAATTTGTATAAAATTAATGCCTATATTATAAATCAACTATAGGGGTCTCAAACTAGCAGAAAATGCATTAAAATGGGAAGGAAACACTTACCTAACAATACCCCTAGCCTCAACCTTTGAAAATCCACTATGGAAACACTAAGCAACACATTTTAGATTTGGGTGTGGGTGAAAATGCTCTAAATGAGAAACTTATTAGTTCAAATTGAAGAGGAAGAAAAGAAGATTAAGTTATATATAAGTTACCTTAATTGATTTTGAGTTTAGAAGGGAGAATAATGAAAATATATAGAAAACCCTAGCCTCCACCTTAGACCTCTGAATTTCCTTTGTGCCTCTTGTGTTTTCTATAGAATGAAGTAAGGGAGAAAAGTTTTTAAGGTTTAAGTTGGGTCTTGGGCTAATCCAAAGGCCCAAATCTAAGTGGGTTCAGATTTTTTATTTATTAGGGTAACTACAAGAGTCCATTAACATTGGGTCTACATGTAACTAAGGTTGGGGATGAAATATGCTTATCCAATGGCCCAAGATCCATTTGGACCCATTTCTCTAAGTTTTAGGCTAAGGCTAAATGGCTTCTTGTCTCACTCAAATCTATTTCTAACCTTTGGGCTTCTTAAAATTAATCTGGGCCTATAAGAAGGCTAGTGTTGGGCTCTCCTACATAGCTTATGGCATAATTAGGTTGACATATGACCCAAATTAAATATCCATCTCCCATTTTCCCTTAATTAATTTGATTAATTTTTCATATTAATTCCTTATTTATTATAATTACTCTTAATTAATTTCAAGGTGTTACATGGAACACCCAAAAGCAGAGCAAATTGAGGCCAAATAAGATTAGGATATTAATTAGAATATCTAAAAATATAGTTCAAAGTTTAAGGATAGCCCAAAACCAAAAACAAATTAAAAGGCAAAACGTAGTGGTAAAATTGCAATTTCAAGTAACTTTTTAAAAACTTAAAGGAGAGATCTTTAAATGGAAATATTGAGTTTCCCAAGGTTCTCAGAGGCCTTAAAAATCATAAGAACCCCTAAAATGATCAAAACCCGTCTAGTATGTGATTTAGGTCATTAGTTGACCAAAACTTTTACCAAATGAGTTGGTAAGGTTTTAAATCCAATTTGGGTGAAACCAAAGATATTTTATGAATTAAAAGGTCTAAATTTCATGATGAAAAACATGGTTCTTAAAAAGGATTTGAAATGAGCTCAAACAGAGAAAGCAAAATTTTAGGACATAGGTGGAATTTTGAAAATATTATAATATAGCCCTCCACCCTCTTAAATCACATCCCACCTTCTCCCTCATATCTAAACTAACTTTCATCAAGCCAAAAATAGAATCTAGACCAGTCTTGAGTGGCACATAAGAAGAAGGAGCAAGAGAGGAAGAAAACAAGCTTAAAAGGGTAAGATTTTGCTACTTTTTCACTCTTCTCTTCACTAAAGTTCTTCTCCTCTTTCTCCTCTCTCTTCTCATGGTTTTGGTGTCTTAAATGGTGATGTTTTATGGCTGCTCCACTAGAAGGAAGAAAGGATTTGGAAGAAACCTTGCAAGCTTAAGAAAACCCACTTGATAAGCTTTAAGAAAAGGTGTATTTTACCATGGATAACTTGCTTCTTCTTGGCTTTCTCTTGCTTCACCATTTTGGCCAAACCTAGGGTGCCATATAAGATATTTGATTTTGATCTTGACTTGATAAAAATTGGGGTTTTGAAGTATAAGGAATCATGTGGAACAATTAGAACTCAAGCAAACGCTATAGATAACAAATTATGAAAATTAGGGTTTTAATTGCACCTAAGGATTTATGAAACTTTCCAATGATAATTCAACTTATGCAAAATCATGTTTGGGTTCTTAAGAGACCTAAGAAGCTTTATGAATGCCAATTTCCCTAAAAAAACAAATAAAACTCCATGGGTCCTCTAATGTATGTGTGTCTCAGCCAAGATGTATTTCTTGTACCTAGGGAGAGTTTTCTTTGATTGTAAGCTTACGAATGGTCTAGATATGAATAATAAACACCAAAGGAGCCATTGGTTTAAATTTAAAAACCATATTTTGAAAGTTGAAAGTTGAAAGTTTAGAGTTCCATTAGATATAAAGAAGTAACTTAGTGTTTGGCTCCTTGATTTGAATTTATGATGACTCTAATGAGTTTAAATGGAGTCATGTGACTTAGATTGAGTGAGAAATTTGAGCTAAGATGATGAATTATATGAGTTACTTTATTATGCCCTTATATGGAGCCATATGGATGCCATAACCTAGAATTAGCTTGTGTAGAGTTTATATGAGACTAGAGATGTTTCCATTGAGGTAGATATGTCTTATTTGATATGTCTAGGCCAAGCAAACCAAGCCTCTCCTAGGTGTATATGTGTGAGGCCAAACCAAAGAGCTAGAAACCAAGGAAGGGAATTATGCTTCTTGACTCAAGGTAGCTCTTCATCTATTCTTGTATGTATACCTTGATTGTTTGATTGTCATTGATTGCTTGTATGTATATTTGAATCATGAAACGCGTTTATTGCTATTGGTTTGATGTTTTGGTACCATTATACTTCTTAAATTGCATTTGAAATGTGAAATGGCTCTTAATGGGTGAGGTTGTGCCAAAAGTCCCTTGATTTGGGAGAAGTGAATCCAAAAGTCCCTAAATAAGGGTGAGACAAGACCAAAAGTCTCATAGAATAAGTAAGACTAAGTCAAAAGTCCTTAAAATGGGTGAGGCTAATCCAAAAGTCCCATATAATTGGGCGAGGCTAGACCAAAAGATCATAAAGCTTATTCTTGACCTTAATGAATCCATATGACTTTGAAAATATGATTATCCTTAATATTTGGAAGCATTTGATGCATGCTTATTTCTTTGACATGATAACATGCCATATATGTATGCTTGAAAGGGTGAATGAGCTATTAAAATTTTTTGTTGTTGGAGGTTACGCCTTAGGTCAATCACTTTATTATGAACATTGTATTTTATTAAGAAAAAAGAAGTTTCTCTTTTACTACATTCATTATATTATTTGCATGTTTACTATAATAATATCTTTAGATAAATCATATTAATTATCCTAAATATCCCTAGTCGATCATCTTCGTGGGAATGATAATGAACTAAAGCTAGCATGATTTTGATTGATGATTATGTGTTAATTATGTATAAAGATACGAATCAAAATTATAGGCACTTGTTAGGAAACAGGGTACTAGATCGACCCGTCAAGAGATAACTACATGGATCAAGTCATAAGGGTATCTCATATATAGCCATGTCACTGAACCTTCAAACCTGAGATCACCATAGATTTCTACATGAGGAACATTGTGCTTTGACATAGTCAAAAGTCACCTTTAACCGAGTGATCATAAAGACTGTGATCGAGCATAGTGAAATCTATGTAAGTCAAAAGTTACCTCTAACCGGGTGATCATAAAGGTTATGATCGAGTATAGTAGAATCTATATAGATGAAGATGAGTGGTCAAAATGAAATTTGTCCCTCTCATTAGTATAGAGATATCTCTGGGCCACTCAATGAGTGAGACTGAGAAATGCCTCATGCTTGGATGGAAGGGTTTTCCATTTATTCTGTCAGTCTGCTTGGAGATCGAGAAAGTGACAGTCAAGTAAAATGAGGATGACATTTCCATGCCTCATACTTGACCTAGATATCGTGTGACGAATGGGTTGTGATAGGGTTGTATCAGATCACCGATCCTCATATGATTTAGGTAGTCACAATGTCTTGTTAGATGCCACTTGTGATTTGTGGATAGAATAAAGTTATTGGCCCACTGCCAACGTCATATGGGCCTATAAGGTCGCACACAAGAACAGACCAACTCGAGCTAAAATATCCAAATTTATTCAATCTAAAAATGTGTCTAGATTCAATGAATGTAACATTCAATTTAAGGTGAAAGAATTTTATAAATATATTTGATATATCTATTTTATAAAATTCAAATATATATATTTGATATATTGTATATTTCGAAATATATCATCTAATTAATTTAAATGAGTTAGTTTTAAATTTGATTCTATATGATAGATTTAAATTTAAACTAATGTGATAATTTGAATTTAATCTATGTGATAAATTAAATTTAAATTTGGTTCTAGATTTACATTAAGTAGTTAGTTTAAATTTATTCTATAGGATAGATTTAAATTTAAACTAATCTATTTAATTATGATTTGGATTAATTTAAATAATATATTTAAATTAAACATATCTATCCTAAAAAAAACTCTAATATAATACACCTCTATAAATAGAGAGGCTAAGGTTTTCTAAGAGAATGATGACTCTTTTAAAGAGAGCCACCTCCCATGCTAGAGAGAGAAAGCGTATGGACACTTGGAGAGAGAAAGAGAAGAATGTCTTCTTTTCTTGAATGTACGGACGTTCGTCTTCAGTGCCGTTAGCATGTCGTTCGAGTTACAGTGACCATTCATATGGATACTGGTAAAGGGAACTGGTTTGAAACATCAGTTCCTGAGATCTGACAATAGAAAGAGAACCTGAGGAATCATGCAACAAAGGTAAAGGTCTTTAACTTAACTCTATTTAAATGACATTGATGGATCTATGGAAGGGATTCGAATTCTTTTTTTTTTTAATTTTTGCTATGCATATCCCAAGAATCCCAATATTTGAATCTTACTTTCCCCACTTTATGTCTAACCTTGTCTAGGGAATTCTCATAGAGCAAAGAATGGAGGCCAAGAAGCTTAATTTATGTCACTTTGACAATAGAATAGGATTATGTGTAAATTAATGTCAAGGTATGGATGTATATGCTAATGATGTAACGTAAACCCTCACTTATGTGTAGAAGTATGGCAATATGATGTATGAACCATATTTGGAAGCATATATACAAGAATGTGAATTTTTTATATGTATACCCTATGGGAAGTGTGCGTATAAGGCTAAGTGAAAAAGTGGTTTTGAGTTTCATGAGGTTTTGGCCCTGCTATGATGCCTATATATGTTGTAAATGTTATGTTGGATGTGCTCAAATGGTCACTTACACAAGGAGAAGTCATTTTGGACTATTTAATGCTATATTGATACCAAAATGAGCCATAATTTGCTCTTAAACTAAAACTAGGCCAAATGAACAAATTTTGGCATGACATTTGGCAAGTATTTAGATCTCATTTAGAACTTTTAATAGAGCTAAAAAACACAATTTTTGGAGCTCTGTAAAATTTTTTATAAGTTTTCAAATTTGGCTGAATTATGCAGAAATGTACTACTACTATTCATTTGGTCAGTTCTAGTTTTCTATATATTTGAGGGGTCAAACGAACTCCAATACTCATGGAATTTTATAGGCATATATTTGGAAGTATTTCCATAGCTACCAAGATCACTCAGTTTGGATCTGTGTAGCTCAAGATGCACAAGGATAAAGTTTTAAGTCTAAAAATGGATGAAAATATGATAGTGGTACTATTCTATAAGAATTTATGGCTCAAATGATTTTGTTTTAATCTAAAGTTTTTCTAACATGTAGTTTATGTCATGAGCTTTTATAGAAAGTGCTCATTTGCTCAATCTAGAGTTTCCTAACTCAAGTTATGAATTTTTGAATATAGAGATAGAAATATGGAATTGCATGGAATGGTTTAAATTTTCTAGTATGTAGTGCTTCACTTCAAACCCAAATTTCATGCTTCTTTTTGTGATGTTTCTATATGAACAAGTGTATTAAGGATGAAAGATGAGTTTGGTAAGTTGAAATGTGTCATTTAACTAGAAATGAAATAATTTGACATTCAATGACAGTATTTTTAGTTGCTAAAAGTGTTGAATATATAAAAAAAATGATGTTATAAGTTTATTATGATGTAGAACTTGTGCTATCTTAATATGGTATTACACAGTAACTCTTTCTTGACCTTAGGTTGAGTTTAGTTGAGCGTCGGAAGTATGTCTTGATTGCCATGGTTTAATGAAAGTGAAAGTTTCATGCTATATATTATGTTTTGGCCATATGATGTACATAAGTGGCATGCTTGCTTTTCCTTGTGGCATTCTTTGTGTACTTGGATATAGATTGAGATATGCTACTAATATTCTCCTCAAAATGAGAATCTCACCCTTGTATCCCCACTAACCATTGTAGGTCCTCCAAGTAAAGGAAATGAAGTAGAGAAGAGCCAAATAATAGAGAATGTGGTAGTTTGTATAATGCCATGTAAATATGCTCAATGTATGCAATTGAATTGTATGGATAGAAAGCTTATGTGTGTATAAAGAACTTTCATATAAATGAAGAGTTTTATAGTAGAAATATATGCATAATCATGAGAGCATAAATATAAGCCATTTTGATATATAGTATGGCTATAGGTGCATGATTTTGCATATTGGATATTATAGGAACTATATGTAAATAAGGGTGTAGGAAGGTTATATTTTGATCCAAGCCTTCTTTCATGCAATGAAATTAAGGGAATTGATGTTTAAGATAATTAAAATTTGCTCAAAGTGGAAGAGTATAATTTGGAAATCATTTGGACTACTTTAAAACCTAAAATTGGTCCGAAAACATCATAAATTACACCTCTACCCTTAACATCTCAAATCTAGTTTGGGGCTGAAATTTGGCATGCACTTAGCGGAGGAGCTTTTTAACAAGCCAAAGTTTGCATTTTTTGGAGTTTTATGGAATATTCTACAAATTTTTGAATCTAGTTGTTTTTAATATAATGTTATATTACTGCTCATGTCTACTGTAGTTCTATTTTTCATGTTTTTAAGGGTCCAAATAGAGTTAATTGATCATGAAATTTTATAGATGTAAAGTTCACATTATAAGCTTTTCATAACCACCAAGTTTACATAAATCATAACCTAAGTTACGAATTTTTTAAATTTGATACATATAGTATTTGTAACCATTTCGGGCTAAATGTTCTTTTTAGGCAACCAATATGTATTTTCTAATCTAATGGACCAAAACAAGTTTGTTTATGATGAATATGAGTGAAGGAAAAGAAAAATCCAACAATTGACTCCTATAGCTCCAATTGGCATGTAAACGGGCTTATTTTCGCTATTATAAGTATAATAACGGTGATAGTCTTCGTTGCTAATGCACATAAATGGTGTAAATGAGTTAAATGAAACTAGGCATGACAAAAAGGATGAAAAGGAGTAAAAGTCCAATTAAAATAAAGAAAAAGGCCTAAAGATCCGCTTAAGGCCCAAAAGGGGGTACCTGAGTGGACTACACAAAGAAACAAGGGCAAAATAGTAATTATGTTAAAATAGTAGTATAATGAGAGAATAAATTATTTTCCCCTAATAAAAGGCTAAATAAAGTTATTAGAGGCCCTAGGATAATTAAAATATGCCAGAGCCTTAATTTTACACATATCGAGAAACCTAATGATATAGTCGTAATTTTAACCATTTTAAGCAATTAAGGACTAAAAATTTATTTTTTTGAAGTATGAGAGTAAATAAAATAAATAAATAGAGTAATTCATAAATATAGGATTCATAGACTAAATTAGAAGAAAAAAAATTCAAATTAGGGGCAAAATTATCCAAAAAGTGTCACTTTCTCATATTAATTGTACACCTAACTTGTCTCTTTTGGCCTCTCTTCTTCCTCCCTAAGCCTAACATCCTTTGGTAGAAGAAATAGAGAGAGAAAAGTCAAAAAAAATGGAAGCCAAAAATGGTGGAGAAAATGAAAGAGGAAAGAGAAAATTTCACCAAAATTTGTAGATATGATATAGCCATTTTAAGCTTCTCTTGTAGTTATAAAATTCCTTCAAGAGCTATTCATTGATATAATTCTCTTCTTGAAACTTTGAGATGGTGGCTGGACATGATTCTTAAAGAGCTCATCTTGAGAAGAAAGTTTGAGCAAAGGAAACAAGGTAAATTTCACAAGCTTTTTAATGAATTTTGTGGCTTGAAAAGTTGAAATTTTCTGAACCCTAGAAAGCTTGAATTTTTTACCAAGAAGGTGGTTTTGAGATATGATATTTCCCATGTTGGAAAATGATATTTAAGAGTAAGAACACATGAATTAGATATAGTTTTATTTAGGTCTAATGGAAGTTTCTTCATTTGGGATTTGTAAGTATAGGTTCGGCCATTGAGCTATGTTCAAGGATGATGATTTGTTTTGTTGAATTGTGTAATTAGACGCTTTTAGAGATGGTTTTGAGATTGTATGATGCAAATTTGCTAAGATTATACTCTCTTGAAAGATTAGATATATTTGATGCAAGATTTGAGAATTTGATGCTTGGATTGGGAATTGAGCTATGCATGCTAATGGATGAGTTGGGCCATTGAACATTAAAAGTTTTTTTAAAATTTTTTTGCCAAAATATCTGCTATTTAAATATTTTGTAATTTAAAAAAATATGTATTAAGTTAATTGAGAGATATTTTGGTCAAAAAAAAATAAAATTAGATTAAAATATATGATAACTTTTTGTTTTAGAGAAAATATGTACATATTTTGAAAATAAAAAAAATGTCTGTATAATTTTAGTAATACTTGAAAAAAATTTCATGTAATTTCTCATAGAAAGATCGTAGAATGTGATCCTTGCCAAACAGGGAAAGTCAAGGAATTTTTTTATCCTTGCCACACAAGAAAGTTGTGGACTATGATTCTGATCCTCGTCACAGGGGAAATTATGACAATGAAGAATTGATCCCTGCCATATGGGATGATGTGGTCATGTTGATCTATGTATGGTAATATATTATTTTGTTTATAAGAGTTAATGAATATGGTTTATTGATGAAACTGAAATTCCTAATTATGAATTTCGAGTTTATATAAGATATTTTGATAACATTTTTGTTTTATATGATTTTACATCTTGGTCTAATTAGGGTAGTGGTTTACTGGGCAATTTAAGCTCATTACTATACCTTTTTGTAAAATTTGAACAAGTTAATTGAGTTCAGTGGGTTAGAAAGCTTGTGAGAGATGTTTAAGAATACTATGCTTTGTCGTGTCTAGATGCAAAATGATCTTTAGTCTAGGATTGATAGGGTAGCTTCCTGTTACGGATTATGATATTTTGTAGATTAGTTTTTGAATTATGGGAGAAATATAAATTATCATTTCAAGGAATTTATTTACTCCAATAAATATAAATATTTTGGAGAGTAGTTTTGTACCTTTAGCCTTACACATGGGCGCCGTTATCATATGCTTGGTCTCAGGGCATGATAATAATTCTTTTAAACTCCTTTTATAATCTACTTTTCATTTTTCATGTGTCAAAATTCCATATGTTCTTTGTTAAACTACTCCTGCTATTAGCTCGTCCTATTTTCTATTATGTTGGTATTACCTATCCACTAAATCACCATAGTAATTTTGTTATTCTCAAATGTTTCATATAAGAGTATAGAACCAGGTCCATTCTGCGCAGCATGAATAGGGAAATACTATTGCTGGGTGAACCCAACACATTGGTCATGTGTGCCATATTTAATACTAAGTTTCCATTTATGTCAGTATGTTCTACCCTTTAGAGATGCTCCATAACTTGTAGGCAGGATCCCTGCCTCCCTTACGTATTTATTGCATGTCATATTTTGTCTGTTGACCTTGGGAAGCAGAGTTCTCATATTGTATACATAAGATGTGCTGGATTGGCTGATTGTAAAAAAAATTGAGAAAGTTATACTTTTATGTGAAATTTCTTGAATTTTTGTAAAATTGTTAATTTTACGTAATGCATTCTTAGGTTATTTATATGTTGGTATGTTCCTGTATTTGTAGGCTTATGAGACTAAATTTAACATTTTCTTGTCACTCCCCTTAGTAAAGAGCATGACATAGCAAGCTATACAATGAGCCAATAAAAATTTGCTAAAATAACTATTGTAGGTGATAGAGTTTATTGACACACCTACTTCAATAAATACTTATTACCCCTTACATCACTTAATTTTGCGAGGAGTATATCTAAGAATTTTTTTTTCTTAAGTTATCTTTGTCAAATGTCTAACAAAAGGGTCTAATTGAAACTTAAAAAAGCAAAAAAAGGTGACATTGCTCAATTTTGAGACAATAGGACCAAATTAAAACTTTTTCAAAGGTAGAAAGACAAACAAATGTATTTAAGTCAAAAATTTATTGTATAAATGAGTTTCTATTACCAAAATTATATACCCTTTACTTTTAGTTTTAAAATACATCAATAGAGAAATTATTGAAAAATAAATATATAATTTGATTTCTGGAAAATATACTCTTCTATGTTTTAGTAATTAGATTTATGCTCTTACACAAACTGGTCCCTGAAATTGTATGACTTTCTATACATGTATATTGAATTAATCCTTTTTTTTTTCTTCCTTCCGTTTGGTGAGATAAGGGGGGCTAAAAGCCCAACATAAAAGAAGAAAACTAAAGACCGTGGGGAAAAAGGTCCCCATACAATCAGATCTATAAGAAAGACTAAGAAATGTGGAAATGTAATCCCAAACATGCAAACCAAGAGGGAGATTGAGACTATAGTTAGCCAAGATGTCAGCAAATCTGTTAGTTTCCCAATTTCTTGAGATGAGATCTCTAATCATGCATAAGACCGGGTTCTCATCCTTACGGTTCCTTGCAGTATTATTGATGGTCAAAGTGAGGTTGAGAGAATCGAGCTCTGAGTGCACTTTAGTAACCCCATATTCCAAGTTCAAGCCTAGTAATCACTCCCCAAGCTTCAGCTTGAAAGGAATTACACCAGCCTATATTTTTGGAGAAGCCTCCAACCCAAGCACCTTGATCATTTCAAAGCAGACCCCTACACCGTACAAGCCCTGGGTTACCCTTGCTAACTCCATCGCAATTAAAGCTTGATCCACCCATTATCTGGAGGCCACCAAGGAGTTTCCAGTAGGGAGTTGTGGTGAGTCTCCAGCAGCGAGTTTTTGCTATGAATACGTTGAGGGCTTGGGCACGGAAAGCACGTATCAAATTTGATAGATTAACTTCTTTCTTGTTGAGGATCTCATCACTTCTTCTCTTCCAAAGGGACCAGCTTCAGACCCTAAAAGGAATTGAGTCAATTGACCAAAGGACTCCATCTTTGGACGTCAACTGGTTTTGTAAATTCACAGCAAGCCAAATGGTAAGGTTACTATCAAAGAAATCCTTCTTCATACAACGAGGCACTAAACTATTCCAAACGGCCCGAGACATTGGACGGTCACGGAGCACATGCATGGTGGATTCCGTATTGTTGTAGACATAGCAAGTCTCATAAGCCACCCCCTATCTAGCCCGAAGCTTTTTGGTGTGCAGTCTGTTATGAGCCACCAGCCATAAGAATTTTTAATTCTTTGAGGCCCTTTCCACTACCAAATGAGCTTCCAAAAATTAGACCTTGTGCCAAGCTTTGTACCCATGATACACCTGTGCCCACTACGAACCAAGTAGCTTCCATTCTCGTTAGCATCCCAAATAGAAGAATCACAGCCAAAGACTTCAAAAGGAGGCAGTATAGCATAAAGTTTCAGAAGATGCTCTCTAAGCATGATTCTTTGGGGCGTAGGCCAGCCCCAGTCTCCATATTTCCATCGACTAGTCAGCAACCTGCACCACCTCTTCATTATTATGTTCTCTTTCAAGCACCAAGTCGTTCAGCCTTGTATGGCAGTCCATCCATTTATCCCTCCAGAAGTCCGTGGAAGTACCATCCCTGATTTGTATCATAGTGTTGGCATTAAAGTGCTTCCAGACAGAACCTATACCATGCCAAAAGGGAGGGGCATGGAAGTCAAACGAGGGAAATAGATAAGGGGTTTACCTTCGTTATATTTGTGTTTTATCACCTTGGACCACAAGCTCTCATTATTTCTTCGTAACTCTCGTCCAAGCTTCGTGATGCAAGCCTCATTCATTGCCTTATAGATTTTTTAAGCCCAAGCATTCATTCATCTTGTGTTTGCGGATTTTTTGCCAATTAACTGTATGGTTCTTCCATTGATTAGTATCGTGACCTCACACAAAACACCTATGTAATTTTTTAATATTCATATTGGTAGTCTTTCGCAATTTTGCAACCATCATCGGATAAACAGGGATTGAGCTAATAACCGAAGTAGCAAGGGTCACTCTACCCGTCATACTAAGGCAGTTTGCCTGCCAGCCTTGAAGTCTTCGTTTCACTTTCTCCACCATAAAATTAAAATCTTTTATTCGAGCTCTTCTGTATGAAATAGATATCCCAAGATACATCCCCAAATCATCCGCTATAGTAAACCACGCAAACTTGGCCATCTTTTCTTTTATTTCATGGGGTTGACATTTTAAGAGAAAAATATGCTCGATTTAGAAATGTTTACCTTTCGGCCAGAAAGTGCACAAAAAAGTATTTAAGCAATCCATAGTACAATAAATTTGCACCAAAGAGGCTTATTCAAGGACAAGGAGGTTATCTGCAAACATTAGATCAGACACCGAAGGCCCATTCTTACCAATCCTTATAGGTTTCCAAGCCTCCTTCACAACAACTTCTTCAATAATGTGAGACAATTTTTCCATGCAAATAACAAAGATGTAGGGCGATAGAGGGTGACCTTGTTTAAGCCCTCTGGTAGGTCTAAAAGATGGGGCTTTCCCCTTATTCCAAAGAATTTGAATAGAAACTGAAGTCAGACATTCCATAATAATATAAATCAAAGGGTTAAGCAACATCACCTCTTGTAGAAATTTTCTAATAAAATTACCATTCATCTAGTCATAGGCTTTCTCTAAGACAATTTTAATTACAAAAAAACCCCTTTTACCTCTAAGGCTTTTCATGGAATGAATTAACTCCTAATTAACAACCATAATATTTTCTTGTATGTGTCTTTTAGGGACAAAACTTGTAACACTTAAATTTAATACTCTTAAATTAATACAAATAATAATAATAATAATAATAATAATAATAATAATAATAATAATAATAATACAACTATAAACTAAAGAATAATTCAAACTTAATGAATTGAATAACATAAATTTAGTGACTTAAACCATCTCTAATAACATCTTTTACAATATCCAACTATCTCTAATAACAACATCACTAACATAAACATCAACATCACTAACCAATTCCTATTACAACATAACCATAAACATAACTCTACTCTAAGATCTCTATCACAGAACTCAGCTCAAATATTCATTAGAAAACCTTTCCTTTCTTACATCCAAGCTCCTTCCTAGAAATGTCAGTTTAGAAAGTGTAAATAAGATAAAAATCCAATAGCTGGTGAAGTTCTAAAATATGCATTCATAGCCATAAATATAAAGCTTTTCACAAATAGTTTATTTACAAAAAAACACATGTATTTCTCATAAGTTTTACTACATGAACCAACAAGCTTTCACAAACACTTTCATAAAACTAATTTAGGAAAAGCAAATCATTTTATCTTCATCAATTCATTTTAAATGATAATAATATATACATATATAGGAAAACCATATGCTCAACCAAAATGATACTACAATATGAGTTATAGCATTCTTCACTTGATTTGTCTCATACTAGAATGAATGGTATCTCACAACATAATACTACAATATGAACTATAGCATCCTTCACCCAATCTGTATAATATTAGAATGAATGGTATCTTAAACATAGTGTACTTACTGAGATGTAGGCATGCACCACCTCATCTAGTAATCTTGGCTCTCCATGGCAATCCAATAACATCTTTGGGAATCAATCATCTAAGAGAAACCACAAAATCTAGCAAATCATATCATTCTTTGAACATATGTTTGAAAACATCACTTAGCAATTTTAAAACTATTTCATTTCAAGAGTCAAGCACAATATTAATCATTTTCATAAATTTCCATCAACAACATTTCATCAATAGCAATCTCATTTTCTTCAAATGAAAACTCTTGAAATACAAAACATGTTTCATAAACTCATTTCAATAAATATGAGAAAGCATTAGAATTACATCTATGGACACTAGCTACCTTCCTATGAATTGCCACAACACTTGCCAAGCATCTCCACTAAGGTCCAACACAATAATCTACAATATATAAATGAAAATACATTTAATATATAGTTTATTCACAATGTAACATACCCTAATTAATTAAATCCACCTTTTTTTGATTCACTTACCATAATGGTCAACACTTTACAAGCACCCAAAACCTCTAACACATCATATCTCAACTTGGTCTAATACTTTGTCCTCCACAATTCACACCAAATTAATCAATTAAACTACCATTACTAATTTAAAGGTATTAAATATAAATAATTATAGAATAGTAAACTTACCCAAATTCCACTCTTAACAAAAGTTCATTTTTACCTAGGCATTCCATCAAACATTTAGTGTGCATTCATCTTGACTAACATCATTACATAACCAATTGTGAATCTAATCCCACCAATTAAACCTTTAAAGGACTAATTACATATTTAATTACACAATTGCAATATCAATTATAAAAATCCCCAAAATTCCCGGTTCATTAAAACCTCAAAATTCAACATCAACTATTTCAAATTTTAATCAATTCAAAAGAAAGCTAAAGATGAGTAGAATATTTTGTTCTCCTATTACCTTGGTTAAATCTTTTAAGAGACCTTTCAAAATTGAACTCAAAGTGTTGCATCCATAGAGTCTAGAACCCCTTTCTCCCAATTCTCTCTTCAAAAACGTCCTTGTTCCTCTCTTCCTCTATTTCACATTAATTCCCACCTTCTTTCTATAGAAAATGTTTTTAGGGCTATATTTTTAGAAACAATAAATCAAAAAGAAAATAAAATAAAAGATAACATAGTTTAGTAATATTAGGTGGGTTAGATCCATGGGTCTTGGTTTAAATCCATTTAAATTCACTTTGGGTTATGGTAACTCACTTAAATAGTTACTATTGGATTATAGTAATTCACTGAAATATTTGCTATTGGATTCTAGTAAGTTAAATAGCTATTGGACTCTTATTTCTATTTATTTAATAAGGCTAAATAAACTACATGGGCTTTTTACCATTTCTTATCATCTTTTTCTAAACCCCAAATTATAAAGCATAAAGGCACACCTATATTATTTCATAATATTCCATTTAATAAATTAAACCTCAATTGTTTCATGATCACTTAAATAATAAAATTCTTAATAATTCTTTACTCCTCAATAATGCCACTATAACTAAATACTAGATAATTAATGTAAACCCTCTAATAAATAATTCCCAAGAATAATGCCTCTTATTACTTTGATAAATTAATCCTTCATAATTTCCCCAATCACTAAAATAATTAAATGCCCACTAAATCCTTAAAATTAGCCATAAATCATGTCTTAATATTAATATAATTAAAAAAATCCCTCTTAATTATTTGACTAATAATTCTAGCTAATTTATTAATTTAGAATGTTACCTAAGAAGGAGCAATTATTTGAGGAAGGATAGGTTTCAACCATTAAAAATAATCTTAGGGATATGCTTATAAATCATGTTATAGTGAAAAGATTGGGCAAAATTGACTAATCTTTTCCAATACATTAGCTTTAGGGATAAAGACAATAAGAGTATTTGTTAATCACATTCAAATCATCCTTGCAGTTAAAAAGTTGCATGATGTGATAACAAACATCAAGTCCTATAATATCCTAATTTTTTGATAAAAAACAGCAAGAAACCTGTCATTACCCAGAGCACTAAGAAGCCTTATGGCAAACATAGCATCTTGGATCTCCTTATTAGTAACAAGACATGTCAGGTTGTAAAAATCTCTATCAATTAAGCCAGGGAAAGACTTCGCAGTCCGAAAAGTCATAGCATCGCAATTCTCTTTCATGAAAAGGGTCTTAAAATAGTTTAATGCCATGGTGCTAAGTTTTTAAGGATCTTCTTCCTAATCACCATCCTCATTGAGAAGGATTAAAATTCTATTTGTCCTTCTCTTTGTAATAGTCTTAACATGGTAATACCTCATGTCATGATCTCCATCATTTATCCAATTTGTGCAAGCTTTTTGAAGCCAAAGGAGCTCTTCTTGCTTTAGAACATCTTCAAACTCGTTGTGTAACTTATACTCAAGTTTAAAGAGAGTTGAATAAGGCTTAGAAATATTATAAAGCTTCCTTTGAATACCATCAATCCTTTAAAGAATGCACTTCTTCCTTTGTTGAATCTAGTCAAACATCTTAGTGTTCCACTTCTTTAGATCTTTTAACAATGTAGTAAGAGTTTTGTGAGAGGGCTCACCCTTAACCCAATTCTGATCAGTGAACTTATAGAAATTACAGTGTGTAAGCCAAGCCACTTCAAAATGAAAAGGTCTGTCAAACTTTTCCATATTAGTACCTTGAAGACTCAAAAGGAGAGGTTGATGGTCAGAGCAATTCAGCCAAGTTTTAACTCTTTAACTTACTAATTCTTTAATACTAGTTACCTTGCCAATTAGTAACTAAAAATTCTTCATTAAATCCTAGGAAAAATCTAGCAAAATTTCCCCTTATAAACTTAGCCATCCTATAACACCCGAAAATTAATTAAGAATAATTATAATGGATTAAGAGTTTATATAGGTTTAATTAGGAAAATTAATCAAACGAGATGGATAATTAATTTAAGCTTTATCAACAATTTAATTAAGTCTTGAGCCAAGTGTAGAAGCCCAATCTTAGCTATGGGGAGATCCAATTCCATTTCTTAGAGGCCCAACATTGATTTTGTGCAGACCTAACTTAAATGAACCCATAAAGCTTGACCCAACAAATCAAAATCTATACCCACTTGGATTTGGGCCTTTGAGTTAGCCCGCAACTCAAATTAAACCCTAGAAACCCTTCTCCCTTACTCCATTCTACAGAAAACACAAGATCAAAAGGGACATTTGGAGGTCTTGGGAGGTGACTAGGGTTCTTAGCACATTTCCGTCTTTTTGCACTTTTTAAGTCAAAATCAGCCAAGGTAACCTTTATGAAACTTAATTCTCTGTTCTTCCTCTTCAATTTGACTTAATTAGTTTTTCATTTTAAGCATTTTCACCCACACCCAAATCTGAAATGTGTTGTTTAGTGTTTTCATGGAGGATTTTCAGAGGTTGAGGTTAAGAGGGTGATAGAGTAAGTATTTTGTTCCCATATTAAGGTAGTTTCTGCTAGTTTGAGACCCCTATAGTTGATTTATAATATAGGCATTAATTTTGTATGAATTTACCTAGAAAATTGAGAGGTATCTTAAGGTTTCTAGTGTGAGGAATACCAAATTTGAATTTAGAGCTTGTAGTGGCTAGGTAAGTGTTCTCTAAGTAGTCATTAGTAGTTTAATCATATGGGTATCTGGTTTGCTACTATAAATGATGATTAAGAATAGTGATTATCTAATTTTATGATCATAAAGTGATTTTGGCGCTGTTGTTAATCTTCAAGGATTATCTACAAAGTGAGGTAATCGGGGTTAATTTCCTAATTCCATGTATATGCTCATTTTAATTTGATATGTGTTGTACATGTATGATTTTTAAATGCTAAATAATTGGTTGGCTACTTGAATTGTTGTTTTTGTGGACTATAAGAATGTCCTTGGTGGAACTATGGTGTGGTTGCCATTGATACATTATGCTTTGATCAGGCATCGGGTTGAGATTAGACTCCTAAATGCACTGAGCCCAGGTTATACTCAATAGGGAAGTGGCACCATAGATGGGCCTTCTCGATGTTATTAAACTTTAACATGTTATGTGTGATTGCTAATATAGGATAGTGATCGCTGGTAACTCAACTATTGCATTTTGTTGATATTATGCTTATCTAATTTAATACATATAGTTAATTAATTTAAAGCATATGAATGGAATTTACCTTTAATTACTGAGATTTTTATCTCACCCTGTTTCATGAGCTAACTATTAGGTGAAAGCTCTTTGGGTAAGGATAAAAAGAAGCAAGTAGATGAACATCCACGAACTGTAACCTTGTGTGGGGAATGCTGCACTTAGATTAATCTAACTTAGGATAGATGTTAATTTTTATTATTCTTTTATATAGCATCATCATGTAATCACACTACAAAAAAACCATAAATTTGCAAAGAAATTTAGCAACGAAAATAATTCTGTCACTAATTCTGTTGCAAATCCATTGCTAATTTTAGTGACGGAATTAGTGAAGGAATATGTCATCACAAATATTTCTGTCACTAATCCATCACTAATCCATTGCTAATGAAATTACTGACAAAATTCATTGACGAAAAATTTCATCACTAATAAGTAGAATAGCAAATTCTAATTCTATGATGGTTTTTTGTGATAGAATTTTCATCACTAAATTTGCGATGAAATCAGTGATGGAATATTCCATCACAAAATGTTCCGTCACAAATCTGTCGCAAAATATTTAATTATTATAAATGATTTCTATGATATAAGTTGAATTTTTTTTATAATTATATGACATAATGATTAAATATTTATATTTATATTTATATAACCATCGCAAATAATTTAAATATAATTAATTATATATATATATATATTATTTTTTATATTTATAATTTATTTGATAAACTTTAATATATGTTTTGAATTTTCAAAATTTTACTTGATTTTAATAAATTTTTTCATATATTCCCAAAGTTCTTGTGAAAATAACAAAATATAAAGAATTATGTCTAATTTTAATCTATAATTAATTTATATTTTAGAAAAAATCTATATGAATTTTTTTTTGGGTAACATTAGGGGTTTGAACTCTTGATAGTTGGTACTATTCATATCTCTACCCAACCTTGTGGCCTAGGATATCCGAAGTGGCTTGGATGAAAAGATTTTAAAATTTTCAATTATATATTGATGAGTGAAAATTAATTTTAATTTTAACATTAAATTTTATGAACACAAAGTTTCAAATAGAATCTTTTAACCATACCATAAATTTTGTAATAAATTTATCTGAAATTCTATATGGTAAGATTAGCTTTTTATTTATCACAATGGTTGTACAGGTTTTTATTATTATTAATAGCAATTCCTAATGTTTCATTCTATTCCCTATTTACATTTGGGCAAATTACTCTTCTTTATTAAGAGATATTTAAATTAAATAGCTTGATCATATGTTTTTAAAGTTATATTCTCCTTTGATACTAAAAGAAGCATTACATTTATTTGCTTAGCAATAAAAAGTAAACTACAATTACACTTTTTTTTACCAAAATATTATTAAATCTATTACTTATATAGCAAACATTGCATATGCATTTGATTAATATAAAATATTTATTTTTTAAAATTTAGCAAATTTTAAAGTCAGTCAATAAAAAAGTCAAGAATTATTCAAAGCAAGCATGTTCACAAAATAATTGTGTAAGATTAACTAGTTAAAAAACAATAATTAATTAATATTTAACTTTAACAATAAATAAAAGTGAAATAAATATTTCACTTAAAAAAAATACAAAAGATAAATAAGGTAAACAAATATGACAAAAATGTCTCTTTTCTAAGATTTTAAAATATTAAAAATGACTCAACTCGTCTAATATGCTTCAATCATGCCACTTGTCTCTCACCTCTCTGCTCTCCTAATTGGTTTTTCCCCTTTGTCCTGCTGTAAACTATGAGTTAAATTCACATCTTCTTTTTCTTCTTGTTTCTGTGTTTCTTTCTATGCTTTCCTAAGTGATTGTGTCAAGATTTTCCCTTCTCCAAAAATTAAATCTTGCTATCATTTAAATTTCAAATTTATCAAATTCTCTTAGAAGAAGTAGAGACTAAATACCAACAAGTGCAAAATTAGAAAAAGAGTAGAGGGTGTGATCTAAAATCCAATATGTATCTCATTTACAAATTAAAAGGAAGAGGGGGCATTTGCACACTCGTAAATGAATGTAGCTGAATTTTTGTTGATAATTATCATGTAATTCCATATACAACCTTCTTAGTTTTTTAATAAATTTTGTTTCTATGAATTTTTAAATGATTAATTTGATTAAAAGCTATTTGGGAGACAACTTGGTGGGTACTTTATTGCAAATCAATTACTTATACTAATCTTGACTAATTTGATAATCGTGAGTAAAATTTTGGTGGCATTGTTAAGGAGCCAATTAATTATAATCAAGTAAATTAAGAGTTTTATTGTTTTCAAATTCAATTTAACATTCTTACTTTGTTTTTGTGGCCAATTCCAGAGCATGCAATTTCAATGTTTTGAGGCAATTTTGTAAAATACTAGTTGTAAGGGGTGACTAACTCTGATTAATCTAAAATTAGTATATAGGTTTTACAAGAAATTGAATTTAAGTTGATAATGAAAAAGATAACGTTTTGCTTTATTTGAGAAATAGGCATCAACATTTCACATTCATACATATATATCATAAGGTAAAAGTGTTTGGCACACAATTTGGCTGGGAATTAAAACGTAATTAAGGAAATGTTGAATCTAGAAATAACAGTGGCTGGTGTGGTGACATTTAGATGTGATTTTGGTAAATAAAAACAACTTAATTTTTTAAACATTAAAAAATTGATTTATAATATTTTCGTGAATACAAATATGAAGCTTTGAATAAGTCATTTTTGTGATGAAGTTTTGTAAATTTCTTATATGATTTTAGAATAAATTAATTTCATAAATTTTTATTATAAGAAATATGCATAATACTTTTATTAATAATTTTTGTTCAAGACTTTTGATAGACCCCTTATTGACATGCCTTGAATTTTAATGGGTTAACTTGAATTATAACCTGATTTGAAAAATTGGGAGCTTAGAATTTTTAAGGAAAACAAGGGAGGTCTATGATGGAAACTCCGGGCGACCCAATTTTTTATTATTTTTCATAATGTTTTACACAAAAATTTCATTTATGTAAAAATGTTATTGAAAAAAGAAAAAGAAGCAGAAGGGAGGCCCATTCCCTTCAACCCACGAACCTTAAACCCATATTCAGACTCAAAAAAACCCTACTCGCATTCTCTTTCACTCATCGTCCCTTTCTCTTTCACACGATTTTGGTATAGCAGAAGACCTACAATGGCACCACACTCACGCAACTCTTCACCTCCACACACAACCTCCATCCATATCTTTTTATGCACAAGAGTAAATGCCACGCCTAAATTGACTATAAATAGGTGTAGATCAAAAGCAGAAATGGGGTTTTTTCCAAAAATTGAAAGAGGGAGATTTTTGCGTTTAGGTGGATAAAGAAGAGAGAACCAAGAGCTGACAAAGAAGAGAGAATAGAGATGAGATAAATAGAGACCAATAGAGGGGCTGGAGATTATTTAGTGAAAAAGTATAAAAGAGATTCAAAAGAGAGGGGGTTCTAGGTTTTAAAGCTTTCTTTTCGACTAGAGGTTTCAAGAGGAGAAGTTGAGGCTAACACAGAAGGGACAAAGAGTAAAAATTAGCAAAAGAACAATTGAGAGTAACCAATTGAAGTAAAAGGTAATTCCACATTCCTGTGTTTCTTCTCCACTTCTGAAAATGTGATGCTGTGAGTTTTCAATGGGTAATTCCCAATTGGTTGCCAATTAAGTGTCTTCTTCTATTTTTATCCTAATGTAAAGTGATTCATTGGTTTGGAAATACTTAGTGTTTTATCTATCTTGTTTAGTGTTTTCTTTGTTCTTGTTTTGTATGAATTGTGTAATACCATAATTTCTTAGCTCATTCCATGCTATATTTATACCTCATATCAACAATTCATGTGAAAGGCAAGAAAATGGCATTAAAGTAGTGATTATTCTTGCGTTGCGTTGCGTAAAAAAATTCTGTTCGGTATCACGTGGACTGTGTGAACTCATACTATACTTTCCCATATTTAATTACATGTATAAAACTCATTTACATCATAAAATCATGCCCATAACTCATGGAAACCGAAATGGAACCTAGAATATGGAGGTTTATTTTCGGCCAGATTTGGCCCCTTTCCTAGCCCAACTTTGAAAACTCATAACTAATTGTAGAAAAATAAAAATCACACATTCTTGGCTATTCTGGAAAGATATGGATGTCTAATTCACATAAAAATATGCACAGACCATAACACTAATCACAGAGGGCGTTTGACATCCGAAAAGGTTCAGAGGTCAAACTACCTCCTGATGCTGTCACAGATTCTGTAGCAAACTTTGAAAATGTCCAATTAATTCCAAACAAATCCACTCCATGCAAATGATACCAATATGGAAAGATGTGGATGTTATCTAGAGGGGAAAAATAATTACAGACCAGTTCAGGTAGCCCAAACCTCGAAATTCAATAGAACAGTAACTCAGTTCAGGTAAGGGTCCTAATACTGGACAGAATGTTCAAAAATTCATATCTCGCTCTCTAGACCTCCAAATAAGGTGCTTCTAGTTGGCACAAGTCACTGGGAATGTTTAGTTTCTTTGTATAAAATTTTTGTGACAATTGGATATCATTTGCCCCATGAGTGACAAAATTTAATTTTGGACCAATGCTACAATACCAAGGACCAAAACTAGAAAATTTTTCAATTTCAACAATTCTCCAAATATTCCATAGACCTCCAAAAATTACCAAATTTAGCTTCCCAAAAAGCTCTCATTAAGCTTTAGATGCATACCAAATTTCAGACCAAGAAGAGCTCATTTGGATAAAAAGTGATGTAGCCTCATGAAATGGTCATTTTTGCTTCCTATCAAGAGTCACCTTGTACCAAATAGCCTCTTCTTGAGTTTGGCTTCCCTTGAGCAAGTTTCAAAGCACAAATATGACTTGTGGAGACTAACCAAGTAATTCCAAATCTCATGCATCTTATTTTGGTCTCTCAACATCCATTTATGCATAGTTACATCAACTCGTCCAAGAGCCAATTTGTACAATGCTATTGATTTAGTGTCATAAAAAGTCTACATCATATCTATACATCATTTTACACTTGTCCATAGTCTTACATCACAAAAATATTACATACGTCATTACTTTAACATTTAACCACCACTTAAAGTACATAATACACTAAAATAAAGATGTTTAATGTCTTTGGCTTATATCTCCTTGACTTAGAACACCACCTAGACAATTCAAGGAGGGAGAAAGGAGAGTGAGATTCTAAGAATCTCAATACCTCACACACCCATTCACACCACATTCAAGGCATACATACATCAAAATTATAACTATATAAGCATAAAGTGTGTAATAAATTCCATTCCATGCCACATTCACATGTTAAGATCACTTTCATGCTCTAGGGACTTTTGGTTTAGCCTCACCCCATTTCTAGGACTTTTGGATTTGTCTCACTCTTGGTCTAAGGACTTTTGACTTTGTCTCACCCATTCAAGGGACTTTTGGCCTTGTCTCACCTATGCCATGAAACTTTTGGCATCACCTCACCCTTATGAGCTCTTTCCACAACCATAGTCATTCAAAACAACAAATTGGTACCAATGCATAACAAGGATCAAGTGGCATGTTATCAAGCATTAAGAATGCATGCAAGCACACTAAGACATACATATGCACACAAGAATGCAAAGAGAATGAGGTAGAGAGCTACCTTTTTATTTATGCAAGCTCACTTTGCAATTTCCTTCCCCTCCTTGGTTTCACAAGAGCACTTAGGTGGAATAGGGTTCTCTTGGTCTGGACATTACAAACATCACACAATTACACACTTGAAGTAAGCCAAGACATTAAACTAAAGCTTATATTACACACTTGGTTCCATAATGGACATATTGGTTCCATAAATGGCCTATTGAAGCAACTCATATCATTCAAGTGTTAGGCTTCATTCTCTTGTTATTTCTAGACTTCTTGGACTCATTTAAGGTCCTTGGAATCATCATCAATTCAATTGCACCATTGGAAGACCAAGTTACTTCATAAAGCACCATTATGGACACCATTGTCCCATCTCCCAATCCATGGCTCCTAAATTTTTTCCAATGGTTCTTCCCATCTTCTAATACCATATGGAGTGTCAAATCAAGGCTAGAACAAATTAAAACACTCCTTAGCCCATTAAACCCCTCTTGGCCGAGACAAGCATGCATTTGGGCTTCTTGGAGTTTCAAAATTTTTCTTGATGGGAGAGCCACTTAGGAAGGTTTCTAAGGGTCTTAGGAGCTCAAGGAAACATTCAAATAGCTAAGAAATTACTCACACAAAATCAAATTTCACAAAACCTCCAAGAACACTACACTTTTCTAACTTAATTTCCTTTGGTTTTTCTTAGAATTTCTTGCCATATTCTTAATCTTTGCACTCTTTTCCCTAGGTTTCTCCCTTGGTTCTGCCCAAAATCCAGCCCCTCCTACCCCATCCTAGGTTGGCCAAAACATACAAGAAGAAGGGACAAGAAGAGGCTACCATAGGAATGATATTTTACCTTGCTTTTCCTTAGTTTCTTGGATGTTTCTTCCCTTGGTTAGCTTCTCCTCTCTAAACACGAAATTTCCCTCCTTGGTATGACCTCAAAACAGAACCAAATCATTCAAAAAATCCATGGAAAGAAAGGAGGAAGAGAGGAGAACAAGATTGAAGGAAGATAGAGCAAGAAATTCCATGAAATTACTTAGTTTCTCCTTGGCTTTCTTCCTCTTTTTCTCCTCCCTTTGGTGCACCTAAGAGAGCTGAAGATTTTTTGTATTTTGGGTAGAAAGGGTCGTGCTCATTGAAGAGGAGAAGTGTAACACCATATATTTCTAACTTTCTTCCTATCATTTCTAAGTTTCCCATGATGAATTGCACAAAAGGGAGTGGAAGATGGCATTAAAATAATGCCTTATTTCGCGTTGCGTAGCGTATGAAAATTCCATTCGATATCACGCGGACCATATGAGTTCATACATCACATTCTCCTATTTAATTACATACATAAAACTCATTTACATCACCAAAGTTGGTCCACAACTCATGGAAACCGAAATGGAACTTAGAATATGGAGGTTTATTTTCGGCCAGATTTGGCCCCTTTCTGGCACAATTTCGAAAAATCATAACTAATTCTAGAAAAATCAAAATCACACATTCTTGGCCATTCTGGAAATCTACAGATGTCTAATTCGTAGTAAAAATATGTTCAGACTATAACATCCATCACAGAGGGAGTTTGACATCCGAAACTGTCCAGGGGTCAAACTGCCTCCTGATGCTATCACAGATTCTGCAGTAAACTTTGAAAATGTCCAATTAATTCCACAAAAATCCAATCCATGCAAATGATACCAATATGGAAATCTGTGGATGTTAGCTAGAGGAGAAAAATACTTTCAGACCAGTTCAGGTACCCAAAGTCTCGAAATTCAATAGAACAGTACATCAAGTCGGGTAAGGGTCCTGATACTGGACAGAATGTTCAAAAATTCATATCTCCCTCTCTAGAACACCAAATGAGGTGCTTCTAGTTTGAACAAGTCACTGTGAATTTCTAGTTTCTCTGTATGAAATTTTGTGGTAATTGGACATCGTTTGCCCCATGAGTAACAGAATTCAATTTCGGACAGATGCTACAGTACCAAGGACCAAAACCAGAAAATTTCCAATTTCAACAATTCACTAAATATTCCACAGACCTCCAAAAATTACCAACTTTAGCTTCTCAAAAAGCTCTAAATAAGCTCTAGATGTATGTAAAATTTCAGGTCAAGAAGAGTTCATTTGGATAAAAAGTGATATAGCCTCATGAAATGGTCATTTTTGCTTCCTACCAAGAGTCACTTTGCACCAAATGGCCTCTTCTTGAATTTGGCACCCCTTGAGCAAGTTTCAAAGCACAAATATGACTTGTAGAGACTGCCCAAGTGATCCCAAACCTCATGCAACTCATTTTGGTCTCTCAAAATCTATTTATGCATAGTTACATCAAGTCATCCAAAAGCCAATTTGCACAATACTAGAGATTGAGTGTCATATAAAGTGTACATCATATTCATACATCATTTTACACTTGTCCATGGTCTTACATCACAAAAAGATTACATACATCATTACTTTGACATTTAACCACCATTTAAAGTACATAATACACCAAAACAAAGATGTTCAATGTCCTTGGCTTGCATCTCCTTAACTTGGAACACCACCTAGACAATTCAAGGATGAAGGGGAAAGGGGGGTGAGATTCCAAGAATCTCAATAGCTCACACACCCATTCACACCACATTCAAGGCATACATATACCAAATGCATAACCATACAAGCATAAAGTATGCAATAAATTCTATTCCATGCCACATTCACATGTCAAGATTACTTTCATGCTCTAGGGACTTTTGGTTTAGCCTCACCCCATTTCTAGGACTTTTGGATTTGCCTCACTCTTGGTCTAGGGACTTTTGACTTTGCCTCACCCATTCAAGGGACTTTTGGCCTTGTCTCACCCATGCCATGAGACTTTTGGCATCTCCTCATCTTCTTCAAGGGACTTTTGGCATCACCTCACCCTTATAGGCTCTTTCCACAACCATAGTCATTCAAGACAACACATTGGTACCAATGCACAACAAGGATCAAGTGGCATATTATCAAGCATCAAGAATACATGCAAGCACACTAAGACATACATATGCACACAAGAATGCAAAGAGAATGAGGTGGAGAGCTACCTTTTTATGTATGCAAGCTCACTTTGTAATTTCCTTCCCCTCCTTGGTTTTTACAAGAGCACTTAGGTGGAGTAGGGTTCTCTTGGCCTAGACATTACAAACATCACACAATTACACATTTGAAGCAAGCCAAGACATTAAACTAAAGCTTATTACACACTTGGCTCCAAAATAGACATATTGGTTCCATAAATGGCCTATTAAAGCAACCCACATTATTCAAGTGCTAGGCTCCATTCTCTTGTTCTTTTTAAACTTCTTGGACTCATTTAAGGTCCTTGGAGCCATCACACATTCAATTGCACAATTGGAAAACCAAGTTGCTTCACAAAGCACCATTATGGACACCATTAGGCCATCTCCCAATCTATGGCTCCTAAATTTTTTCCAATGGTTTCTCCCATCTTCTAACATCATATAAAGTCCCAAAACAAGGCTAGAACAAATTAAAACATCCCCTAGCCTAATGAACCTAGCTTGGCCGAAATATGCACCATAATGGAGGTTCATAGATTTTGTGATTTTTCCTTGATGGGAGAGCCACTTGGGAGGCTTTCTAAAGGTCTTAGGAGTTCAAGGAAACATTCAAATAGCCAAGGAAACATTCACACAAAATCAGATTTTGCAAAACCCTAGAAAACACTACACTTTTCTAACTTGTTTTCTATTGATTTTTCTTGGAATTTCTTGCCATATTCCATCTTCCCATGGCTTAAAACCCTTGTTCCCTCCTTGTATTTGGACAGAACATCCTCCCTTCCTTTGGTTCTGTTCTTGGCTGAAATACACACAAAGGGAGGGGAAAGAGAAGATGCAACAAAAAGCAAAGATTACCTATGGTTCAAGTGAGCTTTCAAGTATCTTTCTCCTTTATTCTCTTCTCCTTAGCAAATTCGAAATTCTCCCCTTAGGTCTGGGTCAAAAATAGAACCAAATCATTCAAAAAATCCATGGAAAGAAAGGAGGAAGAGAGGAAAACAAGATTGGAGGAAGATGGAGCAAGAAATTTCATGAAATTACCTAATTTCTCCTTAGCTTTCTTCCCCTTTTTCTCCTCCCTTTTGTGTGCCTAAGAGAGCTGAATATTTTCTGTATTTTGGGCAGAATGGGTCGTGCTTATTAAAGAGGATAAGAAGGGAGAAAAGTGTGGAACTCTTTAGAACATTCAAGAAACCATAAATTCCAATTTTGCCCTTCCGTAATGGCAAGTTCGTTTCAACTTCGTTTTAGCTCCTTTTTTAGAACCATCTTTTCCATTATAAAATTTAGGTTCCCAATTTAATAAAATGCCTTTGGAATCACTCAAATCGGAGTTAAAACCATCCTGAACGAATCGGTCAAAGTTTGGGTCAACTGATGTTGGAAAGAGTACACCGGAGGGGCTTTACCAATCTCAGGGCTTCCCATGATTTTTGGGGCCTCTGAGAACCTTGGGCAACTCAAAATTTTCATTTAAAAAGCCCTCCTAGGTGTTTTTCCAAAATTACACTTATTTATGAAAATGCCACTGGCCTTTCAGCAATTTTTTTGAATCGCTCCGACCCCAATTTTTGGGCAACTCAAAGCTCAAATCCTCATTTTCTATTATTTAAAATTTTATTCAAATTTTATTTGGCCTTGAATCACTCATCTCAGGGGACTTGCTTTTCAAATCGGCCCGTTCTATTGATTGTACAATGTACCGGGCGTTACAAGAAGAAGGGAGAAAAGTGTGGAACTCTTTAGAACATTCAAGAACCCATTATTTCCAATTTTGCCCTTCCGTAATGGCAACTTCATTTTGGCTTTGTTTTAGCTCCTTTTTTAGAACCGTCTTTTCCATCATAAAATTTAGGTTCCCAATTTAATAAAATGCCTTTGGAATCACTCAATTTTGAGCTCAAACCTTACCAAACGAACTAATCAAAGTTCGGGTCAATTAACATTGAAAAACATACACCGGAGGGACTTTACCGGTCCCGGGGCTTCTCATAGTTTTTGGGGCCTCTGAGAACCTTGGGCAACTCAAAACTTTCATTTAAAAAGCCTTCCTATGTGGTTTTCCAAAAGTTGCACTTATTTACGAAAATGCCATTACATTTCGTCAATTTTCGTCGCAAATTATTTCTCCATTCTAACTCTGTTTTTCTTTCTATCTGAGCCTAGAATTATCATTTTTAAGAGTCTAGGACTCTATCCAAATTTTTTTGGGACATTATCTAGGTCATTTCAAAGGATTTACTTTTATATGTCTCATTTCGTCATTTTACGAAAATTATGTTCGTTACATTTTTCACCTCCCTTAAAATAAATTTTGTCCTCGAAATTTACCTTAGGGAAATAGTTCTAGATATTTCTGTCTCATCTCATTCTCCAACTCTCAGGTTGCCTCTTCAAACGTCAGACCCTTCTAGATCACTTTCACCAAGGGATGCTCTTGTTTCTCAGCTGTTTCAGCTTGGCATCCACAATCATCTCTGGTTTCACTACATAGGAAAGATTTTTCTGCAATTGAACATGCTCATATTCTATGATATGTGAGGGGTCTGGTAAGTACTTTTTCAGATGGGAGACATGAAAAATGTTGTGGATTTAGGCTAAGTTGGGAGGTAGGGCTATTTGGTAGGCCACGGGTCTAATTTTTTCAAGGATTTCAAATGGACCAATATACCTAGGACTGAGCTTTCTAACCTTTATAGACTGACATACCCCAGTTACTGGAGACACTAGGATGAATACATGGTCTCCAATCTTAAACTCTAACGGCCTCTGTCTTCTATCAGTATAACTCTTTTGCCTACTCTGGGTCGTAAGGAGTTTCTTTCTAATTAGTTCTATCTACTGGGTGGTCTGGTCAACTATCTCAGGCCCTATTAAGCTCCTTTCACCTAGCTCAACCTAACATAATGAAGATCTACACTTCCCCTTATACAGAGCCTCATAAGGGGCCATCTGGATACTGGAATGATAGCTGTTATTATAAGTAAACTTTGCTAGTGGCAGATACATATCCCAGTTACCCCTTGTCTCTAATACACATGCCCTCAGCATATCCTTTAGGGTTTGGATGGTCCTCTCAGTCTGATTATCTGTCTGGGGGTGATAAGCAGTGCTAAATCGCAACCTGGTCCTTAAGGCTTGCTGTAATGACCTCCAAAAGTTCGATGTGAACTTAGGGTCCCTATTAGATACTATACTACTAGGTACTCCATGAAGTCATACTATCTCATATATATATAACTAGGCTAATCTATCCAATGAGTAAGTAGTCTTAATCGCTAAGAAATGTGCAAACTTTGTCAATCTATCCACAATTACCCAGATAGCATCGCATCCAGAGGATGTCCTGGGTAACCCCATAATGAAATCCATAGCTATACTATCCTACTTTTACTCCAGGATATCTAAAGGTTGTAGTAACCCAATGGGTCTCTGATGTTCTATTTTAACCCTCTGGCACACTAAACATCTCGCCACATAATCCGTGACGTCATTTCTCATTCCTGGCCACCGAAAGTTTTCTTTAAATCTTGATACATCTTGGTGGCACCTAGGTGGATAGTATATTTTCTCTTTTGTGCCTCTTCTAAGATTCTTTCTCTCAACTCATTACTACTAGGCACACAGATTCTATTTCAGTATACTATCACCCCATCCTTAAATATCTTAAACTCTGAGGTCCTACCCTGGGAGATTTCACTCCTAATCTGTCTCAAGTATTCATCCTCTCTCTGGGCATCTAAGATTTGGGCTCTTAATTCATTCTCAATCTGGGTCTCACTCAGGAATAATCTACCTGATACCAGCTGGCAAGAGAGGTTCAGATTTCTAAATTTCTCTAGGAGCTTCTGCTCCCTAATCATCATATGGGTAAATGGATGGACTTCCTACTCAAGCATCGGCCACTACATTGGCCTTACCTGGATGGTACTTCAATACATAATCATAATCTTTCAAGAACTCCATCCATATCCTCTGTCTCATATTGAGTTCCTTTTGATCAAATAGGTATTTCAAACTCTTGTGGTCACTGTAAATCTCTATATTCACGCCATACAAATAGTGTCTCTAAATCTTAAGAGCAAATACTACGGCGGCTAACTCTAGATCATGTGTGGGATAATTCTCCTCATGAGGCCTCAATTGTCTAGAGGCATACACCACTACCCTATCTTGCTGCATCAGCACACATCCTAACCCTTTCCTTGAGGCATCACTATATACCATAAATGGCATACTAGGGTCAGGAATAATCAATACAAGGGCAGTGGTCAATCAGAGTTTCAGCTCTTGGAAACATCCTAACCCTTTCCTTATGGAAGGTGTTTGATAACACACCCCAACTATGCATATGATCCACGAAATGTCTAACTCAAGTTGTGTGCTAATAGCTTTACGACATTTAGCTAATATGGGAGAAAGTATTCTTGTTGGCCAATTATCATCACTCCGTATAATCTACCACCAGCAATGTGTATGAAACAAGAGTATATGTTCTTAACACTGATTATCCTTGGTCTTAACAATCCCAAAAGGAAAATAGACATTTATTTGCAACCATTGATAGATGAACTAAAATTATTATAGATTGATGGTGTCCTAACATATAATGCCTTGTTGAGACAGAACTTTCAAATGTGTGCTGCACTATTATGGACAATCAATGACTTCCCAGCATATGGCATTTTATTTGGTTAGATAACAGCGGGGAGATTGTCATGCCCTATATATATGGAGAACTCAAAGTCATTCCAATTGAAGCATGGGAGAAAAACATCTTTCTTTGATTGTCATCAACAATTTCTTCCACTAGATGATCACCCATATAAAAATAAAAACTCTTTTTATAAGAACAGAGTTAAAGAAATCAATGCCTGCACCACGGTTAGATGGAAAGGATGTTTGGTAAAGAGTATGCAATATACCAAAAGTGACCGAGTGGGGAGAACTTATACCCATCAAAGGGTATAATGACACTCATTATTGGAATAAATAGAGCATATTTTGAGAATTGCCATATTGGAAAACTAATCTCATTCAACATAATCTTGATGTCATGCACATTGAGAAAAATGTATTTTACACTGTCATGGACACAAAAGGGAATACTAAAGTTAATACACAAACTCTGTTAGACGTGGAAGAATATTACTGACAAAGAGAATTAGAACTTGTGAACAATTTAGGGAAAGTTTTAAAGCCCAAAACACACTATACTTTGAATATAGAATAAAAACGAGCTGCTTGTCAATGGGTAAAGAACCTAAGACTCCTTAATGGGTATGCATCTAATTTGGCCCAATGTGTTGACATGAAGGAAGCAAAGCTGTATGGAATGAAGAGTCATGATTGTCATGTGTTTATGCAACATTTGCTTCCCATTGCCTTTGGTACTTTGTTTGAATCTATGTGGAATCCTATAACCAAGCTTAATCAGTTCTTTAAAGAACTTTGTTCTACTACCTTGACAATTGCTCAACTAAAGTTATTAGAGTAGAACATTATTGTGACTTTATGCAAGTTAGAAAAGATCTTTCCCCTTGGGTTTTTTGATTCAATGGAGCATTTGCCTGTCCACCTTCCATATAAATCGAAGGTTGGGCGACCCATTCAATATCGATGGATGTATCCATTTAAAAGGTAATCAAGCCTTTTACTATATACTTGGAATGAATATATGCTTAAAATGTAATAAAACTTGTTCAACTACTCTTTATGTAGGTTCCTCCATACCTTGAAACAAAAAGTTAAGAATAAAGCTTGAGTGAAAGGATCTATATGCGAAGCTTATATAATTGAAGAGATCGTAACATTTTGCTTGCATTACTTTGAGCATGATATGCCATCAAGAATTATGAGACCTCTAAGAAATGATGATGGTGGAGAATCAAGCCTTTTAACAATTTCTATTTTTAACTATCCTACAAGGCTTGCTAAAGGATGCAAGTCTCATTTCTTGAATGATCAAGAAGTAGAAGCCACCATAAAATAAGTTCTAATAAACTGTGATGAAGTGCAACCTTATATCAAGTAAGTGATATTGCTTACACATCACTTATTTGTATATGCTTAACATGTTCCTTTGTCATGCAGTTTATTTGTTCATGAGTTAACTTTGTCCAATCCTCAAATTGTGGATGCTGAGATAGAAGCTCGGATTGAAGCAAATTTTTCCTCATGGTTTCGAGAACATGTAAGTAGTAATAAATTGTAACTATTTATGTCTTAAAACTAACCTCAACTCATATAAAATATTAAAAAATTTCACACACCTAGTTAACAATATTTTGAATCTATTTTTACATGACATTGCTCGGGAACTAAAGAGAAGCATTAGAACTTGGCCTATTTACTTTGTTAATGGGTACAAATTTCACATACAATCATTGAGCCAACAAAAGTCAATAATAAATAGCAGTGTATGTATTAAGGGGAATAACTTTGCACAATTAGAATATGACTTTTATAGTAATCTAGAAGAGATTGTAGAGATAGAATACACAGGGGTTCCTGTGAAGTGATTCTTATTGTTTAATTATCAATGCTATGATCTTTTACCTAATCGTGGTATGAGAGTTCACAAACAATATGGGATTTTTGAAGTTCATGAATTAAGGAGGTATAACAAGTTCGATCCATTTATACTTGCATAATAAGCGACACAAGTGTACTATGCATATTATCCTAGTTGCTATCAAAAGGCTAATTGGTTAGCCATAATCAAGGTTAAGGCTCATAGCATAATTGATGCTCCTTCATCTGAAATAAATATATGACCATTTTAGTTGGATGGATTGGAAATCATATTACTTGCAATCATCCCAAATGATGAATTCCATAACCTAAGAGACATTGAAGCTACCTATAAAGAAATAGATATGTTAACCACTAACATAGTCTATGAAGAAGAAGATGATGATTATGATTATGATTAAGGTTGGGTTTTATTTAATTTTGAGCTTGATTTTTTTATAATAGTTTTCTTGTTTTGAGTGTGAATTTATTTTTTTTACATTTTATTTAATTTTTGGTTAACTTATATTAACTCAAGTTTACTATTATGTATATAGATGTCAGGTTGTGGTTCTAAGTGAGGTCATGCCCGATGGAGTACTTGTACACTGCCACCTCTGCACCATCAACCATCTCATTATCCTTTGACTTCAGCACCTGCTCAACTCCTATAAAGACAAACACATCCATTGCACCTACACCAGCTTTAATCATGCCTGAATCATCTAAGAGACCTTCAATATCTCCTGTATCATCTCCTCTTGTAGCATCCCCTGGCTCCTAGTACTCACATCCCACTATTCAGGGTCTTTCCACTTGTTCTACGCCAATGTTACGTATCCAACCTTTGAGCTATGACCCCACAGATGGTCAAACATGGTTATATCCTGACAAGCATACGTAAGTCATAAAGTTTATATTGTTTTATTTATTATTCATTTAACAACTTAGTGTAATTATAACATTTTTAATCATTGATATTAAATGATTAGATTTAATCCTTTTATCACTGTTGTTCGTGATATTCTCCCTGTAATCCAAGCAAAATTTGAACATCCATGCTATAATTGGAAAGTAATGCCGTTTAAGGTTAGGCAACTATGGTTTGATGAATGGGCAATATATATCTTATCCCACATTATATATGTATCATGTGTTACTATTTTTTTCCTCAATTTGTCTCAGTTTTGATTTTTTTGGTGCTTATGCAGAAAAAGTATAAATAGCTGCCATAATATGACCAAGTTATTAGACGTAATTAGAACAAAAAGTGTAGGGACATCTTGCAAAATGCAATGCACAGAGTTCGGCTAGACTTGGAAAAGGGGATCACATCTAATTGGATCCCAAATAATGTAATGGTCCAATTAAATCGCTATTGGGAGTTAAAAAATACAAGGCCGTATGCCAGACAACTAAAAACAACTGAGCATTTACCACAGGAGGCATGCAACATAAAGGAGGCAACCTTCCTTCAACTGAACATAAGAGGAGGTTGGTAAGCATTTAAATTTAAATGTAATCATCATTTATTTAATGCGTGAGATAACTAATATTAATAAATAACTGCAGACTTCAGTGCTTGGAAAGCCACCTACAATGTTTGAATTGTTCAAGCACACGCACTATGACGAGGCAACTGGTCAATTTGTAGACCATAAGGCAGCTAAAGTTTATGTATGCATATGTTTATCTTTTCCTTTCTCCCTAGAATTGTGCTAATGACCAGAGGCCTAACTAGCTTTAGTGTGAGTCTTGATTTTTTACTTTGATTATAACTAGACTTGCGCTAACGGCCAGAGACCTAACTAGTAGTAGTGTGAGTCTTTATTTTTTGTTTTGATTATAATTAGACTTGTGCTAATGGCTAGAGGCCTAACTAGCTTTAGTGTGTCTTTATTTTTTGTTTTAATTGTCATGGACTTGTGCTGACAGCCTAAGGCTTGACTAGCTTTAGTATGAGTCTTGATTTTTTACTTTGATTATAACTGGACTTGTGCTTATGGCTAAAGTCTTGACTAGCTATAGTGTGTCTTTATTTTTTATTTTAATTATTGTTGGACTTGTGTTGACAAGTTGAGACCTGACTAGTTTTAGTGTGAGTCTTTATTTTTTATTTTCATTATAATTGGACTTGTGCTGATGGTCAGAGGCTTAACTAACTATAATGTGTGTTTACTTTTAGTTTTGATTATCATTGGACTTGTGCTAATGGCTAGAGGCCTATTTAGCTTTAGTGTGAGTCTTGATTTTTTATTTTGATTGTAATTAGACTTGTACTAATAGCTGGAGGCCTGATTAGTTATAATGTGAGTCTTTATTTTTGGTTTTGATTGTAACTAGACTTATACTAATGGCCAGAGGCCTGAATAGCTATAGTGTAAGTCTTTATTTTTAGTTTTGATTGTCATTGAACTTGTGTTTACCACTAGAGGCCTGAATAGTTGTAGTATGACTCTTCATTTTTTTGTTTTGATTATCACTGAACTTGTGTTGATGACCAAAGGCTTGATTAGCTATAGTGTGAGTCTTTATTTTTTGTTTTAATTGTCACTAGACTTGTGCTAACAGCAAGAGGCTTGACTAGTTGTAGAATAAGTCTTTATTTTTTTGTTTAATTGTCATTGGACTTGTGCTAATAGTCGAAGACTTGACTAGTTGTAATGTGAGTCTTGATTTTTGGTTTTGATTGTCACTGAACTTATACTGACGGCTGAAGGCCTAACTAATTGTGGTGTTAGTCTTCATTTTTTTACTTTGTCACTGGAATTGTTTAATATTTTATTTAATGTCTTTTACTTATTTTATTACTTTGTGGCTATCAATATCATTGCATATTCTTTTCATACACCTAATTATGTAATTTTAATATTCGATAGCTTTGATTATGATGGCTAAATATATTTGTAGTTTTAAGATACTTAGTTTTTATTATATGATCACCTTTATGTTGATACTATAGGACATAAAATATTCTTAAACATGTGCATACTTTTGCTTTTAGATGAATTGTCATTGTTTTCTTTATTTTAAAATTGTCTTTCTTTGCTTCTTTTAACAGGATAATTATTTAAGGCTTAAGAATGCTAGAACTTCTACTTAAGACTTAACAGGCATAGCATCAAATGATGTAGAAGATGATGATAAAGTTGCCTTATGGTTAAAGGCTGTAGGAGGCGAAAATAAAAAAGGTCGCATCTTTGGAGTAAGATCTGAGGCTCATGATATTGATATTGTTTGTTCTCATGGGACCTCTTCTTCCATTCATAATTCAGGACTCCATTCAGATTTTGAAAAGGAATTACACAGGAGGATTGTAACAAAGACAACACCTTTGAGAAAGGAGAACCAAGAGCTTAGAGAGCAAAATCAACAAATTTTGTCTATGTTAAACCAGCATCAATAAACACTTAATAGGTTGCAACACCTTGAATCACATTTATCTCATGCCCTATCAGATCCTATATTAGAAGAATTAGCAGTTGAGAAGATAGGTGTAACATTCGGTTCTTTGAAAACCAGAGAAAAAGTGAGAAACGTAACATACAATTTTTTTGTAAATAAACAAAATTCACTAGATATAAAAGGAAGCCCCCCGAAATGAGATAGTTAAGGTCCCAACAAATTTGGGAAGCATTCTAACTCCTAAAAATAAAAATCCTAGGCTCAGATGAAGAGAAAAATGGAGCTAAAATGAAGAAACAATTTCTTACGAAAAATTTACGAAACATAATGACATTTTCGTAATTTTGAGTAAATTTTGGAATTCACATAGGAGGGATTTTAAAATGAAAATTTTGAGTTCTCCAGGGTTCTCAGAGGCCCTGAAAACCATGGAAAGCCCCGGGATAACTAAAACCCCTCTGGTGAACATTTTTTAACGTCGATGTACTCAAACTTTGACAGATTCGTTTAGGAAGGTTTTAGCTCTGATTTGAGTGATTCCAAAGGCATTTTACTAAATTGAGAACCTAAATTTTATAATAAAAAAGATGGTTCTAAAAAAGGAGCTAAAATGAAGGAGAAACGAAAATGCCAAGGACGAAGGGCAAAATGAGAATTTTTGAAAAGTGTAACCTCCTCCCACCTATATATATGATGCGCCCTTCTTCTCCTTTCATTTTGCATGACCAAGTTCTGCCCAAAACCAGAGGAAAACCCTAGGGAGAGTGGTGCACAAGAGGGAGGCAAAGAGGAGGATAAATCAAAGGCTTAAGGTATGGAAATTTAGTAATTTTTCATGCTCTTTCTCTTCCAAACCTCTTATCCTTCATTCTCCTTTATTTTCTATGATTATAATGAAGTATATGGATCTGTTTTAAGGGAGAAATTGAGGGGAAAATTCGGATTTGAAGAGAGGAGCTCAAAGAACACATGATTCAAGTGAGAAAAAGTAAGAAAACAAGGTAAATCTTGCATCCTATGGTAGCTACTCCTCCCCCCTTCTTCTCTATATTTCTCCCTATGTGTATAGATACTAGAGGGCTGGAATTTTGAGGGGAACCAAGGGTGAATTCCATGAATTTAAGGGAAGAGTGTAAGAATATGCAAAGAAATTCAAGAAAAAGTCATGGATTTTCAAGGTAGCAAACCTAGGGTTTCATAGGTTCCCTTGAAAGTCTGATTTGGTATAATTATTCCTATGCCTAAATGAATGTTTAATTGAGCTCCTAAGATCCCTATAAGTCTCCCCATGTGCTTCCTCCATCAAGAAAACAAAGCAAAGTTCATGAAGCTTTAATTCCTCCATACCCTCAGCCTAAAGGGGTTTGAGTAGCTAAGGAGAGTTTTAAATTTTTCTAAACCCATTTTTGAGTCATATATGATGAATGAATATGAGAGGAAGCCTTGGAAAAAATTTAGAAAGTATAGAATGTGAGATGGTGCCTTATGTTCCATAATATGACCTAAAGAAGCAACATGTAGTTAGGCTCTTAGTTTTGATTGTGTGATGACTCTAAGAGGCTTAAAAGGAGTCAAGAATCATATTTGAAAGGAAAGAATGGAGTCTAAAATTTATTTGATGGTTGTTGCTTCATTAGGTGCATTTTGGAACCATAAAGGGGTCATTAGATCAAGTTAGTGCTTAAGGAAGATGTGTGGCCTTAGAATTAATTCCATGAGCCTAATTGGCTTCCACATGATGTGTCTAGGCCAAGAGAGATGATCTCCACCTCCTTGTATGTGTGTGGCCAAAAAAGAGAGCTTCCATACAAGGGGAAAAGTGTGTAATTGTATCCAAGGTAGCTCTCTCCACCTTCTCTCATGCATGGATATGTGCTTAGCTTGTCTTAAATGTATGTATGTGTATTTTTAAACCATGAAAAGTGTCCTAAGTATTCCATAGTGCCATGATATTACAATATGCTCTTATATGATGTTCTTGATGTGTGCTTAGGTTTGCTTGAGTGTGGTGAGGCCAAGAACCCTTAGTCATGGTAAGGATGAGCCAAGAACCCTTAGTCATGGTAAGGATGAGCCTAGAACCCTTGAGATTAGTTAAGACAAAGCAAAGAGTCTCCCAAAAGCAAGATAAACTCCTAAGAGTATGCTTGAGTCTAAGAATCTCTTAAATAATGGGTGAGGCAAGTCCAATATCCACAAGAAATTGGGTGAGGCCAATCCACTTGCTTGGCAAGCCTTTGTATGTTATGTATGACATTCTCAAATGATGAAAATGCTTTTTGAATGTTTGCACATGTTAACATGACCATACATGCATTTATGAGACTTGTTTCCATCCATTATATATGATTGAATGGGAAATGAGCTATTGGGATTCTTTGAATCTCATCCCCTCCTCTCCAATGTTCTAACATGCTAGGTGAACCAAGAGAGCAAGGAGATGGAAGCCAACCACTTGAGATATGAGAGTATGACATTGAAATGTATGAAATTTGCTTCATTAAGGCCATCAAGGTGGCAAATGTTATCATCTATGGTTGTATATGATCTATGACCTCTTGAACATATGTAATTATGATAATATTTTATGTTTAAATAGGAGAATGTATTATGTGACCACTAGAATGCAATTTGAGTATGTAATGCTAAGTTATGCTTCTTGGAAGTTTGATGTGAGTATGTATAATTGCATGTGGCATAGCCAAAATGAGAGGCATGGGGTTTGGAACCATTTGGGCATCTCACACAAGTCTTAATTATGCTTTTAGACTTGCCCAAGAGGTGCCAAATCCCAAGGAAATCCATTTAGACATTTTGGTATCCTATATGGAGTCAAATTTGACTATAATGGAACCCTATATCACTTTTTGCCCAAATGAGCTCTTCTTGATCTGAGATTTGTCATGAAATTAGAGGTTGTTTAGAGCTTTTTGGGAAGCTAAAAAATAGAATTTTTGGAGGTCTAGAGAATATTTGATGAATTTTCAAAGTTGGCAAATTTTCTGGTTTTGGTCATGTCACTGTTCATATTGGTCCAAAAATGAAATCTATCACAAAGGGCTCAAATGATGTCCAATTACCACAAAATTTTATACAAAGAAACTATACATTCACAGTGACTTATGTAAACTAGAAGCACCACATTTAGAGGTCTAGAGAGGGAGATATGAATTTTCAAAGAATCTATCCAGTATCAGGAACTTCACCCGACCTCAGTTACTATTTGATTGGATTTCGACATCTGGGCATGCCTGAGCTGATTTGGAGTTATTTTTTCCCTATAGCTAACATCCAAAGCTTTCCATATTGGTATCATTTGCATGGATTTGATTTTTGTGGAATTCATTGGATATTTTTGTAGTTTTCTGCAAAAATCTGTGACAGCACCAGTGGGCAGTTTGATATCTGGACCATTTTGAATGTCAAACGTCCTCTGTGATAGATGTCATGATCTAGAAATATTTTTAGTAGTAAGTAGACATCTGTGGCTTTCCAGAATAACCAAGAATACATGATTTCTATTTTTTTAGATTTAGTTATGATTTTTCAAAGTTGTGACAGAAATGAGCCAAATTCTGTCCGAAAATGTGTATGTATATTTTAAGCTTCCCTTCGAGTTCCATGAGTTGGAGGCCACATTTCATGATCCAAATGAGTTATATTCATGTAATTAAATATGGAAATATATTGTATGAGCTCATATGATCCACGTGACACCGAATGGAATTTTTTATACGCGACGCAACGCAAAGAAATGCATTATTTAATCCCCTTTTTCTTGTTCTTTCATGGAATTTACGAATGTAAAGCATGGGAATGTTATGAAATGAGATAGAAATATATGGTGTTACATTTATAGGCCCTAATGATTGTCCTCCTCTATAAATATGATTTTATTTTTCTTCATGTTATTTTAAGTTAAGGATTGTTATGATCTATTTTATAAACATGTAAGTGAGGATCATTTTAATCTATCTTTTATTTTTTATTGAATATTGTTGTGTTATTTTATTTTATTGGATAAGTAGCAAAAGTGATATTGAGACTATATTAAAAAAACATAATATAATGAAAAAAAATTAAATCAACAATGAATTTCTGTCGCTAATCCATTACTAATTTGTGATAGATCAATGAAGGAATATTCTGTCGTTAATTTGTGACGAATTAGCGATGGAATTTTTTGTCAGTAATCAATGATGGAATATTCTATTGCTGATTACTAATGGAAAATTCTGTCGCTGATCTATCACTGATTAGCGATGAAATTTTTTGTCATTGATCTGTCACAAATTAGTGACAGAAAATTCTGTCACTGATTTGTCGCTAATTACTGACACAACATTCTGTCACTAATCCATCGCTAATTTGTGATGGAAAATTTCGTCATTGATCCATCATAAATTCAAAATACACTATACCTAATTAGCGACAGAATTCTTATCAACAACAAAATATTTAGTCCCTAATTAGCAATAAAGTTTCCATTTCTGTCACTAATTAATTAGTGACAAAAATAATCCATCACTAATTTCTATTTTTCTTATAGCGTCATATTGCCAAGTGTAGAAGTTGTGTTTTTGTGATCTATGATGTATCTAATAGGGAGTTAGGCCTTATACAATTTTGAAATCTAATGTATGCACTCATCTACATCTGATATGGAACCTTGCTGACTTTGAGATATGATTTGTCCTTTAAGTATGTAATCATGTGTTGCCTTAAATATTGACTTAGACTAGTATTGTATGGAACCTTTGTTAGAATTTACATTTGAATGACAAGAGTAGTGGCTTTTAATATTCTTTGTGTTAAAGCCCATGATTTGTTGATATATGGTAGATAGATGTGTAAAGATCAAAACCAAAGTTTTAAATTGATTAGAATTGGTATGCTGAGTAATTTAGATAGTAGTATACCATTAGAACCCTACAAAATAAGGTAAACTGGCCCAAGGATGTTGCTAGAAGGAGGTTTGGTATGTGTGGGATGAAATTTAGAAAGTTTAGGTGCAGTAGGCGATTGAGTTGTGGCCAAAACTACCTAAGTCATAGCCAAGGGAGATCCAAGAGCTAGAAGCATTATGGCATAATGCAAGAAATTTTCCTAGGAAGAGTAACAGAGAGCAAACTCATTGCGGTGAGCTTGGAGAGTTCCAAGAGGCTCTCTTGCCGCAATGCCACATAGGCCCACCACAGTAAGAATCGCAAGAGTGTGAATAGTAAGTCCCAAGAGAACCTTCACCGAGGCACAAAAAAACTAAGTCACAGTGCAAGGTTTGTATTTTTTATTTTGAGCTGCAGTAGCCTCTTACGCCGCAGTGCGTGTAATGTCCAATTTTCATAAAAACAACAAAAATGGATATGTTATCAAAGTAAGTCCTCTGAAATAAATTGGTTAAGACCTATAAAAATTAGAATAATGGCCTAGACATTAAGTAATGAAATTAAGAGGCCTGAGGTGCCTTGAAATAGAAGCTAAAATAACCAGACAGAAATTAACGAAACTGTTATGTATCGTAATGGCATTTTTATAATTTTGAGTAAATTTTGAAATACTTATAGGAGAGCTTTTTAAATGGAAATTTTGAGTTCTTCGGGGTTTTCATAGGCCTTGAAAACCATAGGAAGCCCTAGGGTAATTAAAACCCCTCTAATGTATGTTTTCTAACATCGGTTGACCCAAACTTTAACCATTTTGTTCGAGAAGGTTTTAGCTCCAAATTGAGTAATTCCAAAAGCATTTTATAAGATTGAGGACCTGAATTTTATGATGGAAAGATGGTTCTCAAAAAGAAGCTAAAACAAACTGGAAACAAAAATGCCAAGTCTAAGGGACATAAATGGAATTTTTTGGAAACGATTTCTAAACCCTACCTATATATACCCCACGCCCTACTCTTCTCCTCATTTGGTTGATTTCATTTCTGCCCCAAACCAAAGAAAAACCTAGGCTCCATTTGGTTGTTGGAAATGGGCCCAATGGAAAGGAATACAAGAAAAATGTAAATGAATGGAAAGGAATCTTATAATCTATCAACATGTTTGGTATGATATGGAAAGGAATAGAATTTCATTCGCTTTTTATGTTTGATTAAATAAAAATAATATAATAATAAAAATATTAATTAAATGACCACAATACTCCTAATATAAAAAAATAAAAAATTTATTATTTTTAATTACTAATAATAGTAAAATAGTTATTTTTAATTACTACTAATAATAATAATATAATTTTTATTTTAAAAACAAATTTTTAATGACCAATAATTTAAAGAATAAAAATATTTATTTTTAAATAATCAATATTCATTTTTAATGTAAAAAATGTCAACTATCACCCCATTCCTTTAAACAATGGTGCTTTCCTTCCAATTTTCAAAGGATTTCACATTCCTCCATCTGCGGGAATTTGGACGCATCAATGGAATCCTTTGCTGGTGAGCACTTGCAACCAAACGAAGGAATGTTGTCGAGATTCCATTCCTTAATGCCTGTATCCAACAACCAAATAGGCCCCTAGAGAATGAGGCGCATAAGAGAGGAGGAAAAAGGAGAAGAAAAAGCAAGTGCAAAGTATGGATTTTCTTAGTTTCTCTTTAGGAAATTCCTTCTCCTCCTTCTTCTCTTCTTTCCTATGGATTTATTGATATATTTAAGGCTATTTTGTGGTCAAACTAAGGGGGGGAATTTTGAGTTTAGAAAGAAGAATCCAAGCAAAAAGAAGAGCTCTTGAAAAAATCTAGAAAAACTAAGGTATTTTGCTACTTTGATACTTGCTCCTTCTTGTTCCTTTTCTTGTGTAGTTCGACCCATCTAGGGATAGCCAAGAGGAGTTGGATTTCTAACTAAACTAAGAGTGAATCTTAAGAAAATGAGGGAGAAGAATAAGAATATGCAAAGGAAATAACAAAACAACCATGAAATTCTAAGATAGCAAAGTTTGGGTTTTAAGTACTTAATCAAAATTCTATTTTGATGCAAGAGTTCCTAGGCTAAAATGAATGTTTATATGAGCTCTAGAGATCCCTAGAAAGCTTCCCACATGTATCTCCCATCAAAAAAATAAAAAACAATCCTTGGTTCCCTTAATGGTGCATTGCTTGGGCCTAGCCTAGAAGAAGTACCAAGGGGTAATTTTAGTTTCTTCCAAGCTTGGTTTTGCATCATATATGATAGGAGAGGATGAGTGGAAGCCTTGGAAAAATTTTAGGAAGCCTAGAAAGTGAAATGATACCTTAAGTTCCATATTGTGACTTAAAGAAGAAACACATAGTTAAGCTCATTAAATTAATTGTGTGATGACTCCAAGAGGCTTAAATGGAGTCAAGAACCATAGATGGAAGGAAAGAATAAAGCCAAGATCAAGGGTTATGGATGTTGCTTCATTAGGTGCATTATGGAACCATAAATGAGCTATAGGAATAATCTAGCTTTTGAAATGAATGTGTGGCCTTAGAAATTGTTCCAAGAGTATAATTAGTTTCCATATGATGTATCTAGGCCAAAGGAATCAAGTTCCATCTTCTTATAAATGCTTGGCTGAGGGAGAGGAACCAAATTCAATAAGAAAATTGTGCATTTGTAACCAAGGTAGCTCTCTCTTCTTTCTGTCATGCATGAGTAGATCTTTATCTTGTCTTTGAATGTATGTATGTATGTTTTGATCCATGAAAGATGTTTTAGCATGTATCTATATGCCATAGTACCATAATGTTATGTTATGCTCTTAAATAATGCTTTATGAACATGTTTCAGTTTACTTGAATATGGTGAAGTCAAAAGCTCCTTAGCTCGAGTGAGGATGAGCCAAAAGTCCCTAAGAATGGGTGAGACAAAGCCAAAAGTCTATAAAGAGTGAGGCTTAGTCAAAAATCCCTTAAGAAAATAGGTAAGGCAAGTCCAAAATCCCCTAAGAGAAGTAAGTGAGGCTAAACCATCTTCTTGGCAAACCTATGTATACTTTATATATCTTCTTGAGTGCAAGAAATATTCCATGTATGATTATGCACTCTATCATATCCATGCATATATTTTTAGACTTGGATTTGTATTCTTTATGTATAGTTAAAAGGGAGAAGAGCTATTGAGATTCCTAGAATTGTAATGAATGTAACTTTCATAAAATGACAAAATAAGCCATATAAAAGCAAGTCCTCTGAAATGGGCTAAAAAATGTCCCAAAAAATTTAGGTAGAATTCTAGACTCCTAAAATTGATAATTCTAGGCTCATATGGAAAGAAAAATAGAGTTAGGACAGAGAAACAAATTGTGACGGAAACTGACAAAACGTAATGGTATTTTCGTAAATAAGTGCAATTTTTGGAAAAACATATAGGAGGGCTTTTTAAATAAAATTTTTGAGTTGCCTAGGGTTCTCAGAGGCCCTAAAACCCATGGGAAGCCCCAAGATAGGTAAAGCCCCTCCAGTGTACATTTTTCAACATTGGTGAGCCCGAACTTCGACAAAGTCATTCAGTAAGGTTTTAGCTCTAATTTGAGTGATTCCAAAGGCATTTTATTAAATTGGGAACCTAAATTTTATGATGGAAGAGACAATTCTCAAAAAGGAGCTAAAACAAAGCCAAAACAAAATTGCCATTACGGAAGGGCAAAATTGGAAATATAAGCTTCTTGAATCTTCCATAACCTTGCACATGTTTCTTCCTTTTTTTCCCTCATTAAGTATGACTTTCCTTTTGCCCAAATTTCAAAAATGAAAGCTCTCTTCTAGGCACACAAAAGGAGGAGAAGAAGGAGAAGAAAAATTAGAAAGGGTAAGAAATTCATGGAATTTGAAGCTCTTCCTTCTTCCAATTCTCTTCGTCTCCTTCTTGGCTTTTTCCCTATGGTTTTCTTTGGATGATTGGTTCTGTTTTTAGTCCAGAAAGAAGGGGGAGAGTTTGAATTTTTCAAGGAGAAGAGAACCAAGTAAGAAAGGCTTTGGAAGCAAACTTAAAACTAAGGTAACTACTTGTTGTTGTTGCTTCTCCTTATTGCTTCCTTCTTGGTGGATTTTTGGCCTAGACCAGAACCATATGGGGGACAGATTTTTTGTCCAAAACCAAGAGGGAAACAAGGGTTTTAGACCTTGGGGAGATAGTGTGATGACCCCATCTTCTAATTATTATAATTAAGGCTAAATATGCGATTAATAATCATAAATCAGGGTTAAAAGTCCTTACGACTAATTACATTCAAAAAATGAAGGAAATTTTGAACCTTAAAGTTATTAGAGTCATCAACCATATAATTACAAGCATTCATGTACATAAGTGAAACACATATCCAATTAAAAGCCTTCAAATCAGTTCTTATTCATTTTCAACTCTCAAGAACCTTTTACAAGTACTCCTAAGTCACCCCTTGATGTTGTCATAAGGAAAACCAAGGTTTCTAAGTTAATGTAAGAGTTTCAAGATGTTCGCCACGGCTAAGTACTTTTGCACCGCGGCCAATTGCTCTCAATTTCACCCCTTACATTGTCACTGATTTAGCCGCGGCGAGTTGGAGATTCACTACGGCCAGTCTACAGGCACTACGGCGAGGAGACCTCTTGGAGCCTACCTCACTCGCCTCTCATTATTGGCTATAACCAAATCCCATGTTCGCCACGGCTAATTCCTCTCTGAAACCCCTGGGACATTTTCACAAAAGTTCACCGCGGTCAATTCTCATTTAGTCGTGGCAAATTACCCTCTGGACGACTTCCAGTTTGGCCTCTCACATTTCACAGCGGCGAATTGCTCTCAGGTACTCTCCCTGGGTAACTTTGCCTCTATTGGCCACGGCTAAGACTATTTTGGCCACGGCAAAATGCCTTCTGATCCTACAACTTCTAAAATCTTGTCTCATACTCTCCACTCTCCCTCTAATAACACCCTAGGGCAACTCTACCTTAATTTATGAGGCTCCAATAGCTTTCATTAGCCTAATTTATCCAGCTTATCTATCATTACTAGTCAAAGACTTAAGTATAAATTTCTACTCCTCCAATTACCCTATATCAGCAAGTTTATAGAGTGATAATAATAGGAATTCAAGAACTATCAACAGTTGTCATTTGATACATAATCTATTAGAGGTTCCATACATCAATGGTTCATATCAACATCTAATGTATCACATAATTACATTTCCCATAATATACCATATCATAAATTTAACAAAGTTTATACATCAGGTGTTCATACATCCAATACCAAGCTAGAATGAGGCCTAACTCCTCAATAGATACATCCTAAGTAATCAAAATATAAAAGCCTACACTTGACAACATTATTACATGATGATGCTATACAAAAAGAATATAAAATTTAGCATCTACTCTATTTAAATCAGTCTAAGTGTAGCCTTCTCCACATATGATTAGAGCTCATGGATTTTCATCTACTTGCTTCCTCTTATCCTTACTCGAAGAGCCTTCACCTGAAAGTATAATCCCATGAAATGGGGTGAGATGTAAATCTTAGTAACTAAGGAAATTTCCATTGATATAATCCAATTTAGTTAACATATATGTATGAATCAAAATTAACATCAGAATCATATCAGTCATATTAACAAAGGAAATGGTTAGGCTACTATAATTACCATCCCATACTAGCAATCATATTTTCATATATTAAAGGCAAATAACACCAAGAGAGGCTCATCCACAGCACCCACTCCCCAATGAGCACAACCAGGGCTCAGTGCATCTGGGGTCTGATCATAACTCGATGCCCAATCGAAGCACATGTACGGGTGGCAACCCCACCACAGCTCCACCATGTACTCACAAGGTCCAAACACAATACAATAGATAACCAACCAATTCATTTAGCATTTCAAATCATTCATGTACAGTAAATATGAAATTTAAAGCAAATATATGCATGGAATTAATGTAGTCCCGGTTGCCTCACTTGTAGCCAATCCTCTAAAAGCCAATTGAATGCTAGTTCAGCCTATGGATACAAAACTAAGCTATTACTATCCCTAATCACAATTTGTATCAGCAAACCCATCACTTAAAGAGTTAAGCTATATAGGACTACTCAGAAACACTTACCCAATTACCATTAAAACCAAATTCGGATTTGGTCAAGCCTACCCCAGAAATCTCAAAATAACACTTCAAATTCTGAGTAAATTTGCATAAAAACAATACCCCATATTATAAATCAGCTATAGGGGTCCCAAACTAGCAGAGAAAGCATAATAATGAAGAGTTTATACTTATCTAATAACACTCTTAGTCCTAAGCTACGAAATTTCACCAAGAAAATCCCAAACAACCACATTTCAGATTTTGGGTATAGTGAAAATGCTCAAATGAAATACTAATTGTGCCAAAATGAAGAGAAAGAGAAGGGGATTAAGTTATATAACAAGTATCTTAGCTGATTTTGAACTTAGAAGTGAGAAATGGTAGATTTCTTGCTTGGAACCCTAGCCTCCTCTCAAGGTGCGAAAATCCTCTTGTGTTTGTGTTTCAGCAAAGTGTGGAGGGGCTGATGTATTTAGAGTTTTAGTTGGGTTTAAGTTGGGTCTAATATGGGTCATGGGCTGACCCAAAGGTTCAATACCAAGTGGGTTTCAGATTTAAGCCTTGTTGGGCCAACTTTCATGTGTTGAGCTGTAGAAATTTAATTAGGTTAGACTAAATTTAAAGAACTCAATTGATTTGGGTCTGCACCTAAATTATTGGGCCTCCATTAGTCTTTAACATTGGCCTACTTAATTTAATTTGGGCCTAGATGAGGTTTCTAACTCAATTAAATCTCAACCTCATATAATAATTTATCTCTCTAAAATTTTCACTCACTTAACTCGCCCAATTATTCTATATTAATTTTTTTCTAAATTAACCCAAATCCATAATTAACACCTTAATTAATTTTGGGGTGTTACAAATAGAATATGGCAAGAAATTTCAAGAAAAACCAATAGAAATCAAGTTAGAAAAGTGTGAAATTTTCTAGGATATTGTAAAATCTAATTTTTGTGTGAATATTTTCTTGGCTATTTGAATGTTTTTTTGAGCTCCTAAGACCCTTAGAAACCCCCTAAATGGCTTTTCCATCAAGGAAAAATTTTGAACTCCAAGAACCCCCTTTAATGGGTATGCCTCGGCAAAGCATAGTTCATAAGGCTAGGGAGTGTTTTAATTTGTTCTAACCTTGGTTTGAAACTTCATATGATATTAGAAGATGAGAGAAACCATTGGAAAAAATTTAGGAGTCATGGAATGAGAGATGGAGCAATGATGTCCATAATGGTGCTTTATGAAGCAACTTGGATTTCCAATTGTACCAGTGAATGTGTGATAGCTCCAAGGACCTTAAATGAGTCTAAGAAGTCTAAAAAAATAACAAGAGAATGGAAACTAGAAATTGAATTCCAAGAGTTGCTTTATTAGGCTAATTATGGAACCATAATGCCAAGTATGAAACCAAGTGTGTGTTTAAGCTTTAGTTTAGTGTCTTGGCTTGCTTCAAGTATGTGACTGTGCGTTCCTTGTGATGCCTAGGCCAAGAGAACAACCAACCACCTAAGTGCTCTTGTGAACTCAAGGAGGGGAAGGAATTAGCAAAGAAAGCTTGCATAAATTGAAAGGTAGCTCTCCACTTTAGTCTTCATAATTTCTTGTATGCATATGTATGTCATGGTGTGCTTGTATGTGTTCTTATGATTTAGTAATATGCCACATGATCTCTTAAAATTACATTGGTACCAATGTATACTCTTGAATACCTTTGAATATGATATTGACTCTTAAGGGTGAAGTGATGCCAAAAGTCCCATAAAGTGGGTGAGAATGTGCCAAAAGTCTTAAGGCATGGGTGAGACTAGACCAAAAGTCCCCTGAATAGGTGAGGCTAAGTCAAAAGTCCCTAAGCCAAGAGTGAGGTACTTCTAAAAGTCCTAGAGATGGGGTGAGGCAAAACCAAAAGTCTCTAGGCCATGAAAATAGTTTAATGCATTAATGTGGCATGGAAATGTGCCTTTGCACACTTTATGCTTGCATAATTGTATTCTTGATGTATGTATGCCTTGAATGTGTGGGTGAATGGGTGTGTGAGCTATTAAGATTCTTGAAATCTCACTCCCCTTTTCCTTTTTATTCTTGAAATGTCTAGGTGGTGCTCAAAACCAAGAAAATGCAAGCCAAAAGCATTAAGTGGCTACACTTTGTTCATTTTGTAGTCTAACTTGTAATGGAATGTCAAAGAAGCTTTGTATATATTATTTTTGGTAATGTAAGACCTTAAACACTTGTAACATGATGTATAGACTCCATGTAAACCTTATGTGACATTAAATCAATGAGATTGTGGATTTGGACCCTTGAATGACATGTATGTATAGTGCATTAATGGATGTTAAATGGCCAAAGTGAAATATATGGGGTTTAGGACCACTTGGACAATTTACCCAAATCATAATTATGCTTTTAAATTTTCCCACGAGGTGCCAAATTCAAGAGGAGGCCATTTGGATCAAAGTGACTCTTGATAGGGAGAAAAAATGACCATTTCATGAGGCTATGTCACTTTTTGTCCAAATGAGCTCTTCTTGGTCTAAAATTTGGCATGCATCTAGAACTTATTGAGATCTTTTGGGAAAGCTAAAGTAGGTAATTTTTAGAGGTCTGTGGAATATTTGGTGAATTTTTGAAGTTGAAAAATTTTCTAATTTTGGTTACTGGCACTGTAGCATTGGTCCAAAAATGATTTCTGTTACACAGGGCTCAAATGATGTCCAATTGTCACAAAATTTTATATGAAGAAACTAGACATTTCTAGTGACTCGTGCCAACTAGAAGCACCTCAATTGGATGTCTAGAGTGGGAAATATGAATTTTTAAAGATTTTGCCCAGTAACAGGAGTTCAAACTGACCTCAGGTACCGTTTGATTAGGTTTCGAGGTCTAGGCATGCCTGAACTAGTCTGAAATTATTTTTCTCCTCTAGCTAACATTTGTAACATTCTAAATTGATATCATTTTCATAGATTAAATTTTTTTGGAATTAATTGGACGTTTTTTAAATTTTCTATAGAAACCTATGACAGTACCAGTGGACAGCTAGACCTCTAGACCTTTTTGAATGTCAAACGTCTTCTATGTTGTGTTTCATGGTCTAGACATATTTTTAGCATAAAGTAGACATGTGTAGCTTTCTAGAATGGCCAAAAATGTATGATTTTAGTTTTTTTTAGAATTAATTATGATTTTTCAAAGTTTATGACAGAAGTGAGAAAATTCTAGCCGAGAATATATATATATATGTATTTCATGTTCCCCCTTGGTTTCCACGAGTTGTAGCCACTTTTGGTGATGAAAATGAGTTGTATTCATGTAATTAAATATGAGAATGTGATATATAAGCTCATATGATCCACGTGACACTGAATGAAATTTTTATATGCAACGCAACGCTAAATAATGTATTATTTTAATGTCATTTTTCCTATCCTCTTGCACAATTCATGACATGAGACATGAGAGATATGAAATTATGGTGTTACAAGAATCTCATTCCTTCCTCTCAATTTGCCTAACTTATCAAGGTAGACCAAGTGAACCAAGGAATGGGAGCCACCAAGCATAAAGGAAGGAGATTGATATAGAATTGTGTAAATTGTCCATTTTGTAGCCATATGAATGGCATATGATGTAATCCAATGTTGTATATGATGTATGAGCTCATGAATACTTGTAAATGTATGGATATATTGTATATGTATGAGAACTAGAGCTATATGAATGATATTACATGATTTTGACATTGAAGCCAAGGATAAGCCTATGTGTTCTTGTGTATACCTTGGGGTGAGAGAGTGAGTTTATGAAATTTGGGTATGTGCACCTTTGAGACATGTTCAATAGAACATTTTGATTCTTTCCCACTTGCTCAAGTGGCCATGAGAGCCTTGGAAGCAAAAGTGACCGTTTTATGACACCTTAAGAAGCATAAAAGAGCCATTTTGCAACCCTATAGCACAATTTGACCACATGAACGAATTTTCTCATGAAATTTGGCATCTATATAGATCTTATCCAAAGCTTTTAGGAAAGCTAAAGACTAAATTATTTAGAGCTCTGTAGAATTAATTATGAATTTTTAAAATTGCCAAATTTCAACTATTCTGGTACGGTTATTGTTCATATGGTCAATTTCTTCTCCTGTGTCATTCAAGGATCAAATGGTGTCCAATACTTATGAAATTTTATAGGCATAAACTAGATATGATAAAATTTCTATGGCCATTAAGATCAGCTAATTAGATGTCTAAGCAGGGAGATATGAATTTTTGAAATTCTATGATAGCACCAATAGTGCTAGATGAGTTTGGGTACTATTCCATCAATTTCCAATGGCTAGATGTCCCTGTTTTGGTCTGAACATATTTTTAGCATAAATTAGACATCTGGATATTTCTAGAATGGTATAGTGTACTTGATTTCAATTTTTCTAGAATTAGTTATAATTTTTCAAAGTTGATGACAGAAATCTAGCCCATGAATCTGAGGCTAAACATGTGATTTTTATGTATATGGCTCATGAACTTAAGATTTTGCCACATTTTGAGATAGTTTTGAGTTGTATGTGTGTATCTAAATAGAAGAATGGGATGGATGAGTTCATATAACCCACAAGACATGAAATGAAAATTTTATCTACGACATAACGCAAAATAATTGAATATTTTAATGGTATTTTCTTAGGAAATGATGCTTGGCCAAGGTAATGAACTTAGAATGACATGAAATAGCCTAGTTAAATATGGTGTTACAGTGCGGGTGTACCAAGTCATGGCATGAGTCTCCAAACTTGGTTTTTAGGTTCCAATAACTAATTTAGCTATGGCAAAAAGAGTCCTAGTGGCGGTAATGGTTCCTAAACTTTTATTTTTGACTTGGAAACCTTGAGATTTGTTATGATAATGATATGTAATGACTTGAGGATATTATATGAGGATTTGTGAGTCTGAAATCAATGAAACGTGAATCAAAGGTCTTGAATGATAATTAGAATTACTTGTGGACTCAAATGGTGTTAGTTGTTTGGTTAATAACCTTAATAATATCAAGATTCAAATGTTTTCACTTTTTTTCTAATTTAATTAATTTTAATGACTTTAGTCCTTGATTTACAATCATTAATTACAGAATTAAACCTAATCACGATAATTAAGAATTAGGGTTGTTACACATCCAAACCATTTAAATTGTCACAATTTAGCCCAAAACTCATGGACATGGAAAATACGAGCATTATAATTATCAATTGAAACTAAACTAAGCATACATGCTTCATCAGATGTAACTTTTACTAAACAACCTTAAATATAACATTGATATCGGAACACTAGTTCCACATATACATCACTGATGATTTAAATTCATCTTAATAATATACAATGTAAATAAAAAATATGCATAAGCACAATTTGGCTGCTTCTAGACATTACTAAGGACTAGCTCATTCTTTCCCTTTTCTAGTACTTGCACTTTCACCTGGCACTAGTTAGTGGGAAAAATAGAAAGAGAGATGAAATTCAGGAGAATCTAGGTAGCTTTACTCAAGCTACCAAGTACAGCTATATGAAGTTAAACAAAGATTACAAACATGCAACATCACATAGAAAAACATGAAAATTGGTAAATATACTATAACTTTTCATCATGGCCACAACATCTAGTTTAGCTTAGGCTTTTCCTTTGGGCCTATGGGTGAACTATTGCATTTAATCCCTTGCCCTTTAGCTTTAGCCATAAACCATAGACTCATCATGCAGTACATAGCTTGAAAACTAGTACAATCATCATAAAATATGTTATCAAAGCAATCAATACATAGTAACGCAATTAAGCTCAAACAATCATCATGCATGAAAAGGTAAGGGAAAGTAAGCTAACTTAAAATAGTCCAAACCAATGCCAAACTCTTCTTAACCTCTTCTTGATCCCTTCTTAATCTCACACCTACACTAGGGTGTGTCTCCACTAATTTGGCCTAAAAACATCAAGATTGACACATGTATTATCAATCAAGACCCAAGCTTACTTAATCTTATTTTTATGGCTCTTCAACTATGACTTAAATCACTCAAAGTGCACTTGGAACCCTCATTCTCACATTCCCTTTAGGCATACTTCCTAGGTGGCTTTTAAATCATGTATTATGTTCATTTTTACCTCATTTGGTGGCCTAGAACTTGTGAAATTCCTTTAAGATTTAACTCCTCTCAAGTTGTCCTTCACCTAGGCTTTAGGTTAAGGATCTTATTAAACATGGATCCTAGGTAAAGCCTTTAAAACTCATAATTTAAGCCATAATTTCCATATTTATTATTCATATAGTCATTAGGACTATTCATTTGCTCTTGAAAACCTTAGAACTCATTATGTTAACTTAAGTCTCAAGAGATAACTTTCAGGATTCAACTTCTAAGTCTCAAAATCTCATCATACATAGTCTATATGACTACAATGGAACTTATTAGAGCCATCACATATGTCATACCCCCATATTTTCTAAACCTTTAGACACCAAAAAGAAAAGTTAATAATTATGATAATGAGGGACTAGAAGTCCGGATAAGGTGAAAGGAAAGAGCAGAAAGAACAAAAACAAGTCCAAAGTGGCTAAACAAAGGAAATTGATGTACTAACAATAAAATTGTAATTTTAAGCAAAATTTTATAAACTTAAAAAAATAGTTTTAAATGCTAAAATTAAATTCACTAGAGTTTTCAAAGGTCCTAAAAAACCACAAGAACCATCAAAATGATTAAATCCCTGATAGCATATGGTTTAGGATGTCAACTGACTGTAACTTTGACCAAACTTTTTGAGATTGTTTTAAATCCAAAAGATTTCAAAGTAAATAATTTTAATAAACTAGAGAGCCTAATTTTCATATGGAAAGGACGATTTCTGGAAAAGATTTAAAACAAGTTCAAACAAAAGAGTCAAAGTTTAGGGACGTAAATGAAATTTTTTAAAAAGTTTTAAAATATCTTTTTTGCTTTATTTGATGTCGCACCAGCCTTTCCTCTTTCTCAAACTAACCTGAACCAGCTCTAAATAGACCAAAAATGGTATCCAAAAATGGGAAGAAAGAGAAGAGAAAGAAGCAAGAAAATAGGTAAAAAAAAAAGCCCTCATTTCACATAGCTCTAGTTATAAAATTTATTCCTCTCATCAAGAGCTTCAATTTGGTAGTTTCAATTTCTGTTTTAGAGGTATTTCAACTGCTACCAAGGCAGAAGAAAGTCCTCTTTTCAAAAATTTTCAATTAGGGGAAATTAGAGAGCATAGAACAAGTTTCAAATTGAGGTATATATTACTTTGTTTCAAGCTTTAGTTTTTTGAATTCTCCTCTTTTTTTATCACACCTAGAGAGAGAAATTATCTCTCTCTACATTTTTTGCATGTAATTGATCATATGGAGCATGTAGAACTCACTTAGGTAGTGGAAATGAGGAGAAATTGCCAAAGGAAGCAAGAAAACCCCACATAGCACTATGGATGCATAGCCTCGGGTACCCTATAAGAAGTGGCATTATATGAGCTTACTTTTGAGTTCTAAGATAATTAAAGGTCCTCTAGAGAATTATAAAGGCTAGGGGAAGCAACAATTTGAATTTTAAAGGCTAATTATGAAATTTGAAATTTAGGGTTCAAAAAGGGTCTAATGAAGCAACTTGACTTTTAGCTTGTTTTAGCTTGCATATGATGGCCCTAATGAGTTCCATTAGAATTATATGGCTTAGAGCAAGTGAGATTTTGGAGCCTAAAAAGTGAAATGTAAGAGTTTCCTTTTAAGGGACCTAAATTGGGCAAAAAATATATAGTGAGTTCTAATAGATTTAAGTGCTAAGAACAAAGGTTAGAATGAATCCTAATGAGTCATCTTGCCTTGTGAATTGATATATGTAGGCCAAGCTAGCCAAGTTCATTAATTTGTGGGTGTCAAGTCAAGGAAGATCAAGGAAAAGAAAAGAATCAAGTGGGTAAATGGCAGTTTCAAGCTTCTTGATCTATAAGGTAGTTATCTCTTCTTATCTTGCACGCATTTGAATATTTGAATGAGTTGAAATGCTTGTATATTTGATTGTTTGATGATTTTATGACTTATGACTTGAAATGGCTTTTATCATAAGTTTTATGCATATATAAAAGTATTTTTGGCTTCTAGCTCCTTATGGGATGGCATTAAGTGCAATAGCTCTTCCTTAAACTAGAGTCAAGTTTTGTTGGCCTAGTTAGTATGTTTTATGCCATGGCTACATAAAGTTTAAAGTTTCATGCCATTTCTCATGTTTAAGCTACTAGAGGCACATAGCCTCCATGTATACATTTCCTTATTTGCATTCATTATGCTCATTGATATGAATTGAGAGTTGCTACTGAGATTCTTCTAAGAGTCTTACCCCATATATTTCTCATTAACCATTACAGGTATCTCACATAAGGAAAAGGAATTGAAGAAAACTTAGGACTTTAAGATGCTTAGTGTAGAATCATAGAGTATCAATACCTGAACCATTACTCTGATACCAAAAAAATGTAACACCTTAACTATCTAGCTTTTATTTAATTACTATGGATCAATAGCTAGTCCACTTATTGATGAATGTAAATACTAAAACCCAAAATTTTTGAAATACAAGCATGGAGTTTTCTATAATTCCATGTATGCATTGGTAGTATGTTACTACCATTTAATCTTGACGATAAAATTGAAAAATACACGTAACATTCTAAGAAAAATTTAGTAGAATTTCCTCTTATAAAATTGACTATCCAGACTAATTAAATGGTCATATTTCAGCCCCAAACTCATAGATATAGAAAAATACAGATTCATAGAAAAATATAAATAATAACAATATCATATATCACAACCTAGGCATAAAACATCATTTAAATCTAAATAACTCAAGCTAGAGTTACATCACTATTAGCAGTATGCTAGTATACATAATACAACAAGGTGAAATTAAACATAATCTATATACATTCATTGTACATTACAACAAAATAGATACACCACATTCATATGATTTTGCTAATCCATATATCAGTCTTTCTCTTTTCCTTTGCTAGCACTGAAGCTTCCACTTAGCATTGGTTAGTGGAAAAATAGATATAGGGGTGAGATTTGGGAGAATCTCAGTAGCTATACTCAAATTAACCAAAATAAGCATGAGATAGTTAAGTAAGAATAATGTAAGTATGCATGGTCATGGAAAACTAATATAAATGCTTTACATGTTTACTATATACTCTTTCATAACCAAGAATCTCATCTCAGCTTAGGCTTTTCTCTTGGGCTTAGGAGAACTACTGCATTCATGATAAAACAATCAATATAATACAATGGATATCAAGTTCAAATAAGTCTACATGCAACTAGATAGGGAAAAGTAAGCTACCTTGTACAGGTGATAAGAAACCAATAAACCTTTAACTTTCCTACTTTGTTTCTAGCTCCGTTTCTTTTTCTTTCTTGTCTCTACACTTACAATGGGATGAAGCCTCACTAGCTTATCCTAAAATATCACATAAACATATCATTAATATTTAAAGCTCATAAGAACTTCTCTTAATTTTGTTTGACTTTCAACTATAGTTTAGGCCACTTAAAGTGCACTCAAAACCTCCCTTTTACATACTTTCAAGACACATGCTTATGGGGTGGCAAACATGCCATCTAAAATGCTCAAATTCTCCCATTTTCAAGAGCTTAAATTTATAAAATTTCTCTTAGATTTTAGCTCCCCATAAATGGTTCTTCACTTAAGCTTTAAGTTAGGGATTTCACTAAACTCAAATCCTAGGCCAACTTATATTTCTAAAATTCATAATTCAAGCCACAAATTTTAAATTTACTATTCATTTTGGTCATTGGCACTTTTCATTTGGTATTTTCACTTTTTCACATAATGGGACACATTATGTAATCTTAAACTTTAAGGGGTAACTTCAAAAATTTAACTTCTAGGCTTCAAAATCTCATCATACATGATCTATATAGAATATTAAGATTCATTAGAGACATTACAAGGTTGCTCACATAAACTTAATATCAATTGGTTCCATATTACCCTTTCTTCGTTCCTATATTTTCAACTTCCAAAATCTAGCTTCTTAATTTAATTTGATGCTTCCATTAATGTTCTTATATCATTTTAAGACTATCCATAGCCCAAGAATCAATGAAACAACTTCCTAGCCCCTCGAATTTCTTCTTGGCCAAAAATGATACCATCAAACCCTAATGTGGAAATTTCAAGTCTTCAATCAATTATAAACTTAGATTCTTGCTCCTTACATAATAAAACATATAAACATACTAATTAGAAGTTGAAAATAACATGATTACCTATTAACTAGCCTAGGTCAAAACCATAGCATAATATAGTATAGGTAGCCTCCTTGCATGCTAATTAATTAGATATGAAATCCTTGTATGTTAAAACCCTTGATTCCATCAAGAACTCATGAAGAAAAACTCTCATCCTCACTTTCTCTCACTTGGTTGAAACTTACAAGGCCTAGAAACACAAATTTTGCAAGTGTTTTAGGTATAAACTTACTTCACTGTAAAGTACTCTTTGCGTGGATTGATTTCCACCAATTGGTTTCTTGAAAAAAGCTCCTTTTTGCCTTGGACTAGATCTGAACTTCAAGTTTTCATGAAAAGAAAACCATCATTAGAAAGCTCTTAGAGAGAGAAATAACTTTCCTAATTAATGCGAGGTAAAACGGGGTTGTTTACTTGACAAATGGAAGCATAAAGTCTTCCACTCTCCTCTTTTAAGTGTGAGGCCATTAAAGGTCTCAAAATTTGAAAATGGAAGCATGAAGAAGATGGTGGGACGTAACTTTCATAAGAAGCTTTATTTTATTATTTTTTAAAATGACCATTTTTGTAACAACCCAAATTTAATTAAGGTGTTAATCAAGGGTTAGACATAATTAAAAATAATTATTATAGAATAATTGGGCAAACCATGTGAATGGGAATTTAGAGAGAAATAAATTATTAATAGGGATTTAAGATTCAATTGGGATAGAAACTTCATTTAGGCCCATAATTTATTTAAGTAGATGATGGATAAAGACCAATAAAAGCCCAATAAACTTAGGTGCAGATCCAACTTTCTATGTGAGTTTTGGCCTAAGAGAGACCACCTAGCAATGGCCGAATTCAATTTAAGGAGATAAAGGCCCAAGACCCAATTTATATGAACTCTTATAACTGGCCCATCATTCCTTATGCAGACCCAAACTAAATGGACTCTTGAAACTTAGCCCAACCCAACAAAGGAAAAAAAATTGAACTTTTGTAGTTGGCCCAACAAATTAAAACCTTAGCCTAATAACTAATAAAAGCTCAATAGGTCCTTGGGCTGATGGGTCAACCCATAACCCATTTAGGACCTAACTTAAACCCTACAAATCATTCTAGCCTCCCCGAATTCTACAGAACCATAATAAACATAAGGTAAATTTAGAGGTCTCTTGGAGGCTAGGGTTTCCACCACCTTCTTGGCCCTATTTCTCACTTCTAGAGTCAAAATCAGCCAAGGTGAATATTATAAACTTAATCCTGTTCTCTTTCTCTTCAATTTGACCTGATTGGCTTCTCATTTGGAGCACCTTCACCATACCCAAAATTTGAAAATATGTTTTTAGTGTTTTCATGGTGAAATTTCGTAGGTTGACGTTAGGGGTGTTGTTAGGTAAGTATAAACTCCTCATTTTGATGTTTTCTCTACTAGTTTAGAGCCCCCTATAGCTTATTTATGATATGGGTATTATTTTTATGCAAATTTACTCAGAATTTGAAGCATTGTTATGAAGTTACAGGTGTAGGCTCAACCAAATCTGAATTTGGTTCTTGTGGTAATTAGGTAAGTATTTTTGAGTAGTCCTTTGTAGTATAACTCCTTGAGTGATAGGCTTGCTAATATAAATGATGATTAGGATTAGTAATGGCTTGATTTTATGTCCATAAGCTGAAGTAGTATTCAGTTGGCTCTAAAAGAATTGGTACAAGTGAGGTAACCAGAGATTATATAAAATCCCATGCATATATTTGCTTTAATTTTATATTTGCTGCACATGAATGATTTGAAATGCTAAATGAATTAGTTGGTTATCTATTGTATTGTGTATGGACCTTGTGAGTCCATTGTGGAGATGTCGTGTGACTACCACCTATACATGTACTTTGATCGGACACTAGGTTATAATCAAACCCCAGATGTACTGAGTCCTAATTGTGCTCATTAAAGAGTGGGTGCTGTGGCCGGGGCCTTGTAACGACCCTAACTTCAAATTATAGTAATTAAGGTTAAGGACGTAATTAATAATCATAAATCAAGGTTGAAAGTTATTACAACTAATTATATTCAAAAAATATACGAAAATTTGAACCTTGATGTTATTAGGATCATTAAATAGACAACCACAATTATTCGAATGTGCAAGTGAATTTAATCATCAATAAGGAGCCTTTGATTCTTCTATCCATCAATTCCAACTCATAAAAACCTCCTACAAATGTTTCTAAATCATTCTTTAGTATTACCATAAAAGAAACTAAGGTTTCTAGGTGAATATGAGAAATTGAGCACCTTTGCCGCAGCCAAATATCCCTTTTGCTGCGACTAAATATCCTCTAAAACACCCTCAAACCTGCCTCCAAACTTAGCAGCGGGTAACCTCATTATTCACCATGACCAATTGCTCTTTATTTTCTTTCCTGGCAGCTTCGCCACATTTGGCTGAGGCCAATTAAATGTTAGCCACAGCTAATTACCCTCTGTTACCATTTGGCTGAGGCCAATTAAATTTTGCCCGCGGCCAATTCCCTCTGTTACCCTCCCTGGGCAACTTTGTCACTTTTAGTCTTGACCAATTCCCTTCTGTTCCTATAACTCCTAAGATTTCATCTCATGCTCTCCAATTCCCCCTCTAGCAACACTCTAGGCCACTTTAACTTAGTTTGTAAAGATTTAGTGCCTTTCTTTTACCTAATGCTATCTAAGACATCTATCATTATCCATTCAAAACTTAAATGTGGATCCTTAACCCTCTAGCCACCATAAACCAGTGAGTTCATAGATCAATGATAGCAAAGAGTTCATATACTACTCACATTTCTATTCAAACATAAGTCCCATTATAAATTCCATACATCACTAGTTTAAGTTGACATCTGATGTATCAAATGATTATAGTCCCTATACTTGGCAATTCATGATATAATGCAGCAATTATATAAAACTAGTAGTCTAGTTATACGAATAAAATCTGACAAGGTTTCTAAACCTACCTACTACCAAACCACATAATAAACTTCTATTAATTTTCCCCTTGCCACTAAGAGATCCGGTCCCTTACAATGTTAGCCCACAATCGGGGTGAGATATACAATCTCAGTAACAAGAGGTAAATTGCATATATATGTACAGATTAATCAATACAATACAATTTCATATCATCAATACCAGAACCATCAATTCAATTTACAAATGAACTAGTTGAGCTATCGATGACTACTGTCCCATACCAATAATCATACACAACATGTTAATGGCCAATAACACTGGAAGAGGTCCATCCACGGCACCTACTCCATAATGAGCACAACCAGGGCTCAGTGTATCTGGGGTCTGATCACAACCCGGTGCCTAATCGAAGCACATGCATAGGTGGCAGCTGCACCACAGCTCCACTATAGACTCACAAAGTCCAATTACAATAACAATTCAAGTAGTCAACTAATCATTTGGCATCTCAAAATCAAACATGTGTAGTAAACATCATATTAACATGGGCATATACATAGAATTAGGAAAGTAACCCCAGTTACCTCAATGAAGCCAATTGCTCATCCTCTAGCTACCATTATGATTCAAAGCACATCAGGCTTAACATAAGCATAATCATTATTATTCAACTACCATTAGTAAAAAATTTTCCTATCCACAAATTAATCTTAACAAGAGTACATTAAGAACTTCTTACCCAAGCTTCCTAAGGGTCTACTGCACTAATTCAAAGTCACAAAAACAAGAACTCACAATGGATCACTCATAACATCTCCATTTTCGCATATGTAAAAGCCATGCACCAAAAGTCAGTCTAAATGATGAAAATTCTATATATATACCACACAAGAGAAAAGGGAACACTTACTCATATACCTAAAAGGTCAAATGGACTGAGTTAAGCCTCAACTATCAAGAACATACCATGGAAAATTCCAAAATTCGAATTTGAGTCAGCAAGCCTAGAAATTTCAATTTTTCACCTTCATCTCTTTGTAATTTCGCACAATAGCAGAACCCATTATGAAAATCAATCCTTAGGGACATTTTCCAGCAAAGTAATACACAAAATGGAAGGGAAATACTTACCCAATCATCCCTCTAACTTCTAACTCTGAAAATCTTGCAAGGAATCACTTAAACACCAAATTTCAAATTTGAGAAGAAGATGAAAATGCCCCAAACTAGAAACTAATCGAACCAAAATGAAGAGGAGAATGAAAGGGACATGTTTTATATAGATTACCTTGGCCAAATCTTCCTCTAGAAGTGAGAAATGGTGGAGGAATGCAGAAAACCCTAGCCTCCTCTCTTCTTATGCAAAAATGGAGTTCTCCCTTGCCTAAGATTGAATTGGTCCACAAAATAGAGGATAAAGGGTTGGTTAAGTTAGGATTTTAGATGGGTTTGGGCTAAACCTAAAGCCCAAAATCCACTTAGGTTCAGATATGTGCTTATTAGGCCATAAGTTGAAGGGTTTAGTTGATAAAATGAGAGTTGGGCTCTTAAGAAATGAGATTAGACCTTCTTACAAACTAGAAGTGGGCTTTCTTATTTGGCTTATGACATAAATACATTGATTATAAGGCCCAAATTAAATGTCTAACTCCCTTTAGTTAACTCCTTAATTAAACCCCAAACCATAATTAATATATCTCCACCTAATAATAACTAAACATGATTATTAACTCAAAATGTCTAAAACAAACCCATTTCTTTAGAAACCTTATTTTTCTTATTTTTTCCCAAATCCTTGTATTAATTCCTTAATTCACCATAGTCCTCATTAAAAAATTCTGGGGTGTTACAAGCCTCTCCCGATGTTATTAGCTTTTAACATGTGAAAATGTGATTGATAGTATAGGATGGTAATCATAGTAGCACAATCATTTCATTTGCTGATATGATTGGTATATTTTCTGATGCTCATTTGAATTTGTAATATCTAGTTCTCCGAAAATAAAAGAAAACATGAGAAACGTAACGTATGGTTTCTCCGTAAGCGAACAAAATTCACCATATACAAAAGCAAGTCCTTCGAAATGACTTAGTTAAGGTCCTAAAAAATTTGGAAGCATTCAAGACTCCTAAAAATGAGAATTCCAGGCTTAGACAGAAAAGAAAAATAGAGCTAGAATGAAGAAACAATTTCTTACAAAAAACTTACGACATGTAATGATATTTTTATAATTTTGAGCAAATTTTAGAATTCTTATATGAGGGCTTTTAAAATGAAAGTTTTGAGTTCCCTAGGGTTCTTAGAGGTCCTGAAAACCATGGGAAGGCCAAGACAGTAAAATTTCCTCCGATGGACGTTTTCCAACATCGGTGTACCCGAATTTTGACAGATTTATTCGAAAAGGTTTTAGCTCCAATTTTGAGTGATTCCAAAGGCATTTTACTAAATTAGGAACCTAAATTTCATAATGAAAAAGATAGTTCTCAAAAAGGAGTTAAAACGAACTAAAAACGAAAATGCAAGAACAAAGGACAAAACGGGAATTTTTAAAAAGCCTTTCTTCCTCCTTCCTATATAGAAGTGGCGCCCCATCTCCTCTTTCATTCAGCCCATTAAATTTCTACCCCAAACCAGGGAAAAACCTTAAGGAGAGTGGCACACAAGAAGAAGAAGAAGAGGAGGAGAAATTCAAGCTAAAAGGTATGAAATTTTGGTAGTTTTTCATGCTTTCTCCTTTTCAAACCTCTCCTTCTCCATTCCTCTTTCTTTCTTGTGATCATATTAAAGTATATGAATCTGTTTTAAGGGAGAAATTAAGGGAAAAATTCGGATTTGAAGAGAGGAGACCAAAGAAGACAAAATTCAAGTGAGAAAATAAGAAAAAACAAGATAATTTCTTCTTCCATGGTTGCCACCCCTTGCTCCTCCTTCCTCCATATTTTGCCCCACTTAAGAAGTTATAGGAGGGCTAGAATTTTGAGGAGAACCAAGGATGAATTCCATGAATTTAAGGAAGAAGAGTATGAATATGCAAAAAAGTTCAAGTAAAAACCATGAATTTGCAAGATAGAAAAGTTAGGGTTTTGATTGTACCTTGAATTTTATCATGAACCCTAGCCATATTTTATGATGTTTAAGTATTCATATGAGTTCATAAGACATCAAGAGAGCTTCCTACATGTTTCTCCCATCAAAGGAAGCAAGGAAACTCCATTGGTGCCTCATAAAAGTATAGCTTCGGCCAATGAGAGTTAATGCACCTAGGGAGTGTTTTAATTTCTTCCAAACTTAGTTTTGCATTATGTATAATGAGAGAATATGAGAGGAAGCTTTGAAAAAAATTTAGAAGTCATAGAAAGCAAGATGGCCTTATATGTTCCATAATATGGCTTAAAATGGCAATACCTAGCTAGGCTCCTAAAATGATTGTGTGATGACTCTAAGAGGTTTAAATGGGGTCAAGAATTATGAATGAATAGATGGAATTGAGCCAAGATGATGTTTTCTAAAAGTTACTTCATTAAGTACATTATGAAACCACAAAAGAGCCTTATGAGTCACCTAACCTTTCTAGTAATTGTGTGGCTTTAGACTTTGCTTCAAGAGTATAATTAGCTTCCATATGATGTGTCTAGGCTAAGAGGAATGATCTCCACCTTCTTGGGTGTGTGAGGTCAAGAGAGAGGATTCAAAACTTAAGAAAAAAGTGTGCAAATGCAAGCAAGGTAGCTTTCTCCACCTTCTATGATGCATAGATGTGTGCTTGCATTGTTTTGAATGTATGTGTGTATGTTTTAAGCCATGAAAAGTATTCTAGCATGATTTTATATGCCATGGTACCATGATGATGTATTATGTTTCTAAATGATGTTTATGATGCTTGCTTTGGTTTGCTTGAGTGTGCTGAAGCCAAGAACTTTTTAGCCATTGTAAGGATGAGCCAAGAACCCTTAGAATTAGTTAAGATAAAGTAAAGAGTCTCCAAAAAGTGTGGTTGACTCCCAAGAGTAAGGCTGAGTCCAAGAACCTCTTAAAGAATGGTGAGGCAAGTCCAAGATCTACAAGTGAATGGGTGAGGCTAATCCACTTACTTGGCAAGCCTATGTATGTAATGTATGACTTTTTCAAATGCCAAGAATGCTTCTTAAATGATCATACATGTTAATATGCCCATGCATGCATTTGTAAGATTGTATTGCATACTTTATGTGTGATTGAATAGGAGGTGAGCTATTGGGATTCTTTGAATCTCATCCCCTCCTCTCCAATGTCTTAACATGCTAGGTGAAATAATTGAGTAAGGTAATGGAGGCCACCAAGCCTAGAAGAAGAAGATTGGCATTAAAGTATATGAATATGCCTAGTTTCACTTTCTTTTTAGCCATACGTAAGGCATATGATGTAATCCCTTGAAGAAATTGTTATGTAACCATACAAGCATGTGTAATTATGTTGATATGTTATGTATAAATGAGAGCTAAGGTCATATGCATGAAAATGTGCAATTTTGACATGTAATGATAAACTAGCATGATGGAAATATATGCATAAATGGAAGTGGAATGGCCAAATTAAGATGCATGAGATTTATGATCACTTGCGAAATTCATACAAGTCTTATTTATACTTTTAAAATTGCTCAAGAGGTGCTAAATACCAAGAAAAACCATTTGGGTATACTTGGTCTCTAATATGGACCAAAATTGACCATATTGAAAACTTATACCACTCTTTGTCTAAATGAGCCCTTCTTGATCTGAGATTTGGCATGCATTTATAGCTTGTAGAGAGCTTTTTAGAAAACTAAAGTGCAGAATTTTCGAAGATCTATGAAATATTTGATGAATTTTCAAAATTGGAAAAAATTCTGGTTTTGGTTTGATGTACTATTTACTTAAGTCTGAAAATAAAATCTATCACTTAGGGCCCAAATGATGTCCAATTACCATGAAATTTTACAAGGAGAAACTAGACCTCCCAATGACTTGTGTAAACTAAAAGCACCCCATTTGGAGGTCTAAAGAGGGAGATATAAATTTTTAAAGATTCTTTCTAGTATCAGGTGCTCAAACTGACCTCAGGTACTATTTGATTGGGTTTCGAGGACTAGTGTGCCTAAACTGGTCTAGAGTTATTTTTTTTCCGCTAGCTAACATCTGTAGCTTTCCATATTGCTATCATTTGCATGGGTTGAATTTTTTTGGAATTAATTGGATATTTTTAAAGTTTGTAGCAAAAAGTTGTACAATACCAGTAGCCAACCATACCTCTGCCCCTTTCGAATGTCAAACATCTTCTATGTGGTGTTTCATGGTCTGGACATATTTTTATACAAATTAGACATGTTTAGCTTTCCAAAATGGTAAAGAATTCATAATTTTGATTTTTCTAAAATTAGTTATAATTTTTCAAAGTTTGTGACAAAGAAAGGGAAATTTTGGCCGAAAATGTATATATGGATTTTATGTACTCCCTTGCCTTCTATGAGTTGTAGGCCACTTTTGGTAATGGAAATGAGTTGTATCCATGTAATTAAATATTAGAATATGATACATGAGCTCACATGGTCCACGGAACACTGAATGAAAAAATTTATATATGACGCAACACTAAAATATTCATTATTTAATGCCATTATTTTGCCTCTTATATGAGTTGCATGATGTGAGGCATAGATATAGCATGAAATGAGCTAAGAAATTATGGTGTTATAGAATTCATGCATATATATCAATTAAATTAGCATATATGAATGGAACTTGCAGTTGGTTACTGAGATTCACATCTCACCCCCCCGTTTCATGGGATCATACTTTTAGGTAAAGACTCTTTGCATAAGGATAAAGGAAAGCAAGTGGATAAAAATCCATGAACTCCAACCATGTGTGGGGAAGGCTACACTTGGACTAACTTGAGTAGAGTAGATGTTAAATTTTGTATTCCTTCTTGTATAGCATTATCATATAATCATGTTGCCAAGTGTAGAAGCTTGTATAACGATTTCTTAGGATGTAACTATTGAGGAGCTAAGCTTCATATTAGTTTGGTATTGGATGTATGAACTTATAACATCTGCTATAAACTTTGTTGAATTTATGATTTGGTCTACTATTCGGAATGTAATCATGTGATACATTAGATGTTGACTTGAACCAGTGATGCATGGAATCTCTAATGGAATATGTATTTGAATGATAATTATTGATAGTTCATGAATTCTTGCTGTCATTAATCTATGAACTTACTAATATATGGTAGTTGGATGAGTAAAAATTAACACTTAAGCCTTGAACTAGTAATGATAGATAAGTTAGGTAAATTAGGTAAATGAAAGCTATTAGAACCCCACAAATTAAGGTAGAGTGACTCTAGAGTGTCACTAAAGGGAAAGTTGAAGTGTATGAAACAAAATTTAGAAGTTGTAGGATGAGGAGGTGTTTCACTGCAGCCAAAATAATCTTAGCTGTAGCCAATAGAGGCGAAGTTGCCCAGGGAGAGTAATAGAGAGCAATTCACCGCAGCGAGAAGTAGAATTCGCCGCAGTGAAATGTGAAAGGTCAAATTAGAAGTTATCCAGAGAGTAATTCGCCGCAGCGAAAGGGGAAATTGGTCGTGGTAAATTTTGTGAAAATATGTCAAGTGATCCAGAAAGCAGTTGGCTACGGCGCAAAGGGTATTTAGTCGCGATGAAGGTACTCATTTCCTTATGATAACCTAGAGGCCTTGGATTCTCTTATGGTAATGTTAAGGAATGATTTAGAAACACTTGTAGAAGGTTTTTATGAGTTAGAATTGATGGATGGAGGAATCAAAGGCTCTTCATTAATAATTAAATTCATTTGCATATTCAAATAATTATGGTTGTTTAGTTAATGACCCTAATAACATCAATGTTCAAATTTCCCTGCATTTTCTTAATGTAATTAGTTGTAATGACTTTCAACCTTGATTTATGATTATTAATCGCATATTTAACCTTAATTACGATGATTAGAAGTTAGGGTCATCACAATTTTATCCCTACTCATATATTTGCTCTGTTTAGACTTATTTTTTAGGCTTTTTAGAATATGACTATTCTCTACGAATTTTTAGCTGCTCTTTCATATAAAAACATTATTTTTTAGATTTAGAAGGCTTAAATGGTGAAAAATAGCTCCACCTAAAGTCTCGACATTATATGACTCCTTTTTGGACACCATAAGGGTCTTAAGTGATTATAACTGTCCCTATGGTTTTCAGGACCTTTGAAAATCCTGTTGAGCTTAATTTTGGGCTTTAAAACTCTTTTCCTTGAGTTTTCTAAAATTTGCTCAAAATTATAATTTTGCTACTGATATGCCCCTTTTTCTTCGTTTAGTCATCTTTGCTTCGTTTTCTCTCCAGGTATGATTTCCTAACCTCTTTTCTTAATATGCTGATTAATTTATTACCGCTTTAATTCCAATTATTTTAGGGTTCTCTTTTATTAACAATACAGCCCCAAATATGTTAAAAAGCTTGATATTATAGATACTATAATTAGGAAGATGATTAATTTTATGTACTTAGAAGAAACTAAATAGGTAGAAAAAAAAAGCGAAGAAATTAAAAACTTTAGATTTTAAGATCTGGCACACTAGCAAGACCAAATCTAGAAATAAGGTTGGTATAATTATGGATAAGTATTGGAAGAATGTTGTGATGAATATACAAAGGTTAGAGACAGAATCATAGCATTAAAGTTTGTAGCAAAAAGGGAAACTCTTAATGTTATTAATGGTTACGCACTATAAGTAAAGTTAAAAGAGTATTAAAGGTAAAGTTTTAAGAGAACTTAGAAGGTTTAGTTTAGGAAACACCACTAAAAGAAAAGATTTTCTAAGAAGGGGATCTTAATGGTCATGTGAAGAGTACATCTAAAGGTTACAAGGATTTGCATGATGGATATGGCTTAAGGGAAGCAAATGCAAAAAGTAAAACTATTCGAGAGTTTTCATTAGTGTTTAACTTTACAATAGCTAGCAACTTGCTTTAGGAGGTGCTAGAAGCATCTTATCACATACAAAAGTGAGAGGCATACTCCTAAATTGATTTCCTTTTAATAAAGAAAGTGAATAAAAGCTCTACATAGATTGCAAAGTTATATTCAGAGAGAGCTTGACTAACTAGCATAGGATTTTGGTTATGGATGTTTGAATTAAGAGGAGAGTAAAGAGCAAGGACTAAGATAGGATATTAAAGATCAAGTGATAGCAATTAAAAGATGATAAAGAAAAGAGCTTCCAAAGAAAGATTTTAAAGGAAAGGTCTTAGAGGCACAAGAAAGTACTAACAATATGTGGGACAAGATGACTAAAAAGATTATAAAATTTGTAAAAGAGATACTCAATAAATTAAAAGGTTTTGGACCTAAGGATAAAGAATTTTTGTGATGGATGCAAGCGTGCAAGATAAAATTAAGGTTAAAATAGAGCGTTATAAAGCATGGTCTTTGTGTAAATGATAAAAATTGAAAAAAAATATAAAATAGCTAAGAAAGACACTAATAAGGTAGTGAGGGAAGCAAAAGTTAAGGCATTTAATGGGTTATACCAATCCTTAGATACTAAAGTTAAAAAAAGAAGTATTTATAAGCTTATTAAAATAAGAAAAAAAGGACAAGAGACATAGACCAAGTGAATGCATTAAGAATAAAGAAAGAAAAGTCTTGGTCACAGAACAAGATATCAAAAAAAAAGGTAAAAGTGTTATTTTTATAAGCTATTTAATAAAGGACACAAGATCTTATTTATACTCAGATAGGCTAGGCACTAAAGAGGAGGACCAAACTTATACCTTTTATCATAAGATTAAAAAATTAGAGGTAAAAAAAGTATTAAAGCAGATAGAGAATGGCAGAGCAATTGGATCACATAATATACCTATTGAGATATGGAAGGGCTTAGGAGTAAAAGACGTAAGTTAACTCATAAAGCTATTTAACGAGATTATGAAGTCTAAGAGAATACTAGATGAGTGGAGGAGAAGTATTTTAATCCCTATGTATAAGAATAAAGAGGGACATACAAAACTGTGTAAATTATAAGAGAATTAAGCTCAATAAGCTACACTATGAGCCATGGGCAAGAGTAATTGAACAAAGATTTAAGGTTAAGTGACTCATGTTATAAAGAATTAATTTGATTTTATGCTAAGAACGTCCACTATAGAAACAATATACTTGCTATAAAGATTGATGGAGAGATATCAAAGGAATAAAAAAGACTTACACATGGTGTTCATCAATTTGGAAAAGGCATACGATAGGGTGCCAAAAGAAGTTTTGTGGAAGGTTCTGGAGAAAAAAATAGTTTGTATTGCTTATATATGAGCAATCTAAAATATGTATGATAGTATTACAACTAGTGTGAGAAAAAAAAAGGTGGGCCGATAGAAGATTTTTTAATAATCATTAACCTGTATCAAATGTTAACTTTGAGCCCTTGTCTTTTTACTCTAGTCTTAGATATGCTCACTAAATATATCCAAGAACTAATGCTATAATGCATGCTTTTTGTAGATAATATAGTCCTAGTTGGAGAGCCAAGAGAGAAAATAAATGAGAAGGTAAAGATGTGGAGACTAGCTTTAAAAGCACATGAATTTTATTTAAATAGAAATAAAATAGAGTATATAAAATATAAGTTTAGCAAGAAGAACACTAATTCTAGAGAAGTAAAAATTAGAGAACATACCACATCACAAGTCATAGTTTAAGTATATTGGTCCATTATACAATAAGATAGGGAAATAAAATAAAGATGTAAACTATAGGATTCAAGCAAGGTAGGGGAAATAGAGGAATACTTCGAGCATTATTTATAATAGAAAAGTACCACTCAAATTTAAAGGTAAATTTTATTATACGGCTATAAAAACCTGCAATATTATATGAGACTAAATATTGGGCTACAAAAAGCTAACAAGAGAATAAATTTAATATTGCAGAGATGAGAATATTACATTAGATGAGTGGACACAGTAGACAAGATAGAATTAGACATCAATTCATTGGAGAGAAAATTGAAGTCACACCTATTATGAAAAGGACCATAGGATCATATCTTAAATGATTTGGGCATGTATAAAGAAGATCTATAAAAGCCCCAAGAAGGAGAATAGTCCAATAATTAAAGGTAAAAAAGATCAAGAAAAAGTATAGACGAAATCATTAAGAAAGATCTAGGCTTAAATAGTTTATCTATAACATGATTCACAATAGAACTTTATGGTATTATTTGGTCCATGTAGCCAACCTCACCTAATAAAAAAAGGCTTGTTGTTATTGTTGACCATTTTGCCCCCTAATTACTAATTCGCTTCATTTTGGCTCATTTTTTAAGTTTTTCAAGATTTGACTGTTCCCTACAAAATTTCAAGTGCCTTTTCACATAAAAATATTATTTTTGGGGTTTAGTTAGCTTAAAATAATAAAAAAATGGCTAGTTTATGATTATTACATTATTTATCTCGTTTTACGCAGCATAAAAGTTTTAACCGATTCTAACGATCCCTATGATTTTTAGGACCTTTGAAAACCTTAATAAACTTAATTTTGGCATTTAAAACTCTTTTTCTCAAGTTTCTAAAATTTTACTCAAAATTACAATTTTGTCACTAATTCATTGTTTAGCCATTTATAGCCGCTTTAGCACCATTTCTACACCATAAGTGATTTCCTAATGCCATTTCTTGACATCCTGATTAATCGTTTACTCTTACTTAATCCTATCTCATATTATTTTAAGTCCTATTTACTTAAAGTACCAGATCTAGTTAAGTCAAGATGTCGAATGTTACGTGAGTCATAACTTTGATGTAAGCCTCTTGAACACAGATTCTCTAGGCTTTATTACATAAGCATCTATGTAACTTTTTGAAAACTTTTTATAACCAAGAATAAAAGGAGCTTTCTAAGTGTACCTATAACTATGGGATTGAATTTCGATTAAGTGATAATTATTTATATGTTCCTTTAACAAGTTGCACCTTCTATCATTAGTAGGACTCTTCTAATATGCTCTTTAGCACTTCTAACATCATTAAAATCCCTAATGATAAGCCAAGGCTCAGTAATAATGGAGTTCATGTTCTATAATTTCTCTTACAAGATACACTTCTTTTCTTCTCTTAGATTAGCATAGGTTGCTATCATAAGTCACACACCATCTCCATTGTACTTAACATATAAGTAGCAAAATTGGTCATTTATCTCCAAAGTAGTCAACTTAACATTATGTGTCTTCTGCAACACCCCATAATTAATTAAGGTATTAATCACGGATTAGATTAATTAGGAATAATTAATATGAGATAATTAGGCAAGTTAAGTAAATGGAGATTTTAGAAAGGTAAATTTATTAATATGGGTTTGAGATTTAATTGGGATATAAATTCTATCTAGGCTTAAATTAATAAATCATGAGAAGAGGCTAATGGAGGCCCAATGGGTTAGGTGCAAACCTAACCCAATTTAGTGTGATGGAGGACCAAAATCCACCTTGTATAGACTCTTCTAAGTGGCCTAATAACCCTTGTGCAGACCCCATATTCTTGAGCTCTTCAAACTTGGCCCAAACCTAATTAAACTTCAGCAACCCAATGCATATAAAACTAGCCCAGTAAAATCCTGCAGCCCAACACTTTAAAAATTGGCCCAACAAGCAAAAACTTGAAGCCTAAATGAAGTTGGATCTTGGAGCAACCCATGACCCATATTTAACCCAAGTAAAACCCAACTTAAACCCTAATGCTTCAGCCACTTTCTCATTTGCTGAAACTCAAGAAGCAAAATTCGGAGGTTGAAAAGGAGGCTAGGGTTGGGGGTAAGAATTCTGTATTTTCTCACATTTAGAGCAAGATTCAGCTAAGGTAATAGTTATACAACTTAATCCCCTCATCTTTCTCTTTAATTTGGTCCGATTAGTTTTTCATTTGGAGCATTTTCATCCTACCAAAAATCTGAAATGTGGGTGTTTAGGGATTTTCCTTGGTGAAATTCGTAGGTTGAGGTTAGGGCTGACATTGGGTGAGTTTAAACCCTCCATTTTGATGTTTCATTTGTTAATTTGAGACCCCCATAGCTAAGTTATAAAATGGGTATTAATTCTGTATGAATTTGCTTAGGATTTTGGGTGGAATATTGAGTTTTCTAGTGAAGGACACTTTAATCCGAATTTGGGATTGGTGGTGGCTATTGCAAAGTTGTCTACAAGTAAGGTAACTGGGTGTATATCAATTCCATGTATATATTTGATTTAATTTCATATGTTGATGTATATGAATGATTTGAAATGTTGAATGAATTGGTTGGCTATCTATTGAATTATGATTGGACCCTTGTGAGTCCATGGTGGAGTTGTGGTGCGGCTGCCACCCGTGCATGTGCTTCGATCGAGCACCGGGTTATGATCAAACCCAGATGCACAGAGCCCCGGTTGTGCTCAATAGGGAGTAGGTGCCATAGACGGGCCTCTTCCGGTGTTAATGGCCTTTAACATGTGATAATATGATTACTAGTATGAGATAGTAATCATGATAGCTTAATTGATTCATTTGCTGATATGATGGATATGATTCTGATGTTGATTTTGATTCATGCTTATATGCTAATTAAACTGGATATACGATGGAATTGCCTTGGTTATTGAGATTTATATCTCACCCTGTTTTATGGGATTAATATTTCAGGTGAAGGTTCCTTGGGTAAGGATAAGGGTAAGCAAGTGGATGAACATCCATGAGTTGAGGCCGGGTGTGGGGAGCTACACTTGGTCTGAGTAGAATAGGGTAGATGCAATTTTGTTATTAGTTTACATAGCATCATCATGTATTCATATTGCTAAGTGTAGGCATTCATATTTTGCTTGATTGAAATGTAACCGTTAAGGATTTAAGTCGCATTACAGTCGAATATTAATGTATGAACTTATAGTATCATATATGTAGTTTTGTTGAAATTGTGATAGGGATTACCATATGGAAATTGTAGTCATATGATGCCTTGGATATGGACATAAGCTATTGTTGAATGGAATCTCTATGGAGTGTGCATGGGATGTTAATTGCTGCTAATGCATGTGTTCTTGCTGTCATATATTCATGAATTTGCTGATATGAGCAAGTAGGGCAAGTAGGAAGTAGTATTTAAGTTTTGCAATGGTAATGGACGGATTGATGGGTAAATGGGGTAGATAAACACCATTAGGATCACATAAAATAAAGGAAGGTGGACTTAGAGTGTTTCTAAGATGAGAATTGGAGTGTAGGGGGCGAAATATGGGTGATATGGTCACAAGAGGGAGTCTCGCCGTGGCTAAGAAGGCTTCGCCATGGCCAAATGTGAGACAGAGTTGAAGGGCGCCGCGGCATAACCAATCCCGCCACAGCACAAGGGAAGAAAATCGACCCAGGGAGTGACAATGGTGAGGAGCACCGCGGCCTGATAAATAGCGCCGCAACGTGAAGTGGGAAAAATTGCCCAGGAGGGTAACAGAACCAAAACTCATCGCGGTGCATTACGTCCTGCCGTGGCGCAAGTCGAGAAAATAAAATAAGGGTTGGACAAAAGCAAAAATCGCTGCAGCGCAATATAAGCGGGAATCGTGGGAGTGAGAATAGTAGTTCCAGGAGACATTTCCGCCGCAACGCCACATAGGTTGGCCGCGGCAAAGGTCCAACTCGCCGCGGCGAGATTTGTGAAGTTTGTCTAGTAATTCCAAAAAGCAACTTGGCCGCGGCATAGAAGGTATAGGCCGCGGTGCAAGGCCCCAACCTACTCTTTTTAACCTAGAAATCCCAATTACTTCAACGGTAATGATCAGAGATGAAATAAGAACACTTGTGCGAGGTTATTGTGTAATGCCTGGTACGTTGTACAATCGCTGGAACGGGTCGGTTTGAAAAGCAAGTCCCCTGAGATGAGTGATTCAAGGCCAAATAAAATTTGAATAAAATTTTAAATAATAGAAAACGAGGATTTGAGCCTTGAGTTGCCTAAAAACTAGGGTCGGAGTTATTTGAAAAATTTGCCGAAAGGCCAGTGGCATTTTCGTAAATAAGTGTAATTTTAGAAAAACACCTAGGAGGGCTTTTTAAATGAAAATTTTGAGTTGTCCAGGGTTTTCAAAGGCCCCAAAAACCATGGAAAGCCCCGGGACTGGTAAAGCCCCTCTGGTGTACTCTTTCCGACATCGGTTGACCTAAACTTTGACCGGTTCGTTCGGGAAGGTTTTAGCTCCGATTTGAGTGATTCTAAAGGCATTTTATTAAATTGGGAATCTTAATTTTATGATGGAAAAGACGGTTCTCAAAAAGGAGCTAAAATGAAGCCAAACTGGAAATGCCATTATGGAAGGGCAAAAATGGAAACAAAGTGCACAAAAGAAGCTTCCAAACTCCCTTTTTAAGCCATGTTCAGCTCCCCCCTCTCTAAAACGACTTTATTCTGCCCAAAACTCAGAAATGGAGCTGCTGTCTTAGGCGCACAAAGGGAGGAAATTTTGGAGGAAGAAAAGCTAAAGAAAAGGTGAGAAAGTGTAAGGTTTTCATGCTTTTTCCTCTTGAAACTTCATCCTCCCCTTCTTGCTTTATCTTTCCATGGTTTTAATGTATTTTTGGTGCTGATTTTGGTCCAGATCAGAGGAGGGAAATTTGAAATTTAAGGAGGAGAAAGAGGGAAGAGGAAGGGCTCTTGAAGGAAGCTTGATTGCAAGGTAGTTTCTCTCCCTTTATTGCTTCTTTTTCTCCTTCTCCTCTTCCATGGTAGGATGTCTCAACTAGAACCATGAAGAGGGAAGAGTTTCTGTTTTATAATCCAAAAGAATCCATCAAACTAAGGCATGGGAAGATGGATTATACCAAAGAAATGCATGAAAAACTAGTAAAACTCAAGTTGGAAAAGTGTAGGGTGCTTGAACATAAGTTAAAATCTGGGTTGATTCAAGACTTCCCCATCATATGTGAGTGTTTGTTTGAGTTTCTAAGACTCCTAGGGAGCCTCCCAAGTGCCCCATCCATTAAGGAAAAATCCCAAACTCCATGGGTTTTTAATGGAAGCATAACTAGGTCAAGACCCTTAGAGATAGCTAGGGAGTATTTTAAATGGTTCCAAACTTGATTTAGGACTTTATATGATAAAAGAAGATAGGAGAAACCCTTGGAAAAAATTTAGAAGCCTTAGGTTGGGAGATGAGGCAATGGCTTCCATAATGTAACCTTATGAAGCAACATGGACCTAGGTTTGTGAAATTGAGTGTGTGATGGCTTCAAGGACCTTAAATGAGGTTAAGAGGTCTAAATATGGCAAGAGAAGGGAACCAAGAATGTTAATTATGGTAGTTGCTTCATTAGATCCTTAATGGAACCATATTGTGACAAATAGACCAAAGTGTAGTCTTAAGAGTGAGTTGGATGTCATAATTTGTTCCAAGAGTATAATTTAGTGTTGTTTATTGTGAATAGGCCAAAGAAATCCAACCCCACCTTCTTGTATTTGTGGAACCGAAAAGGAGAAGAAACAAGCAAAGTAAAGCTTGAATTTGCACCAAGGTAGCTCTCCACCTTTTCTTGTTGCATTTCTTGTTGCATATGGTGTCATTGTGTGCTTGTGTGTATGTTTATATGTTTGAGACATGCCACTTGATGCTATGTTGCTATTTTGGTACCAATATGCTTTCTTGAATGTCTTTGAATGATGGAAATGGCTCATAAGGGTGAGGTAGTGCCAAAAGTCCCTTAATGTGGGTGAGGAGATGCCAAAAGTCTCATGGCATAGGTGAGACAAGGCCAAAAGTCCCTTGGATGGGTGAGGCTAAGTTAAAAGTCCCAAGAACCAAGAGTGAGGCAATCTAAAAGTCCTAGAAATGGGGTGAGGCCAACCCAAAAGTCCCTAGAGTTCATTCTTATTCTTGACATGTGTTTGTGACATAAAAATGTGGAAATTGAATGCTTCATCGATTGAGTAGTTGCATACTTGTACCCTTGACATGTTATATGCCTTGAAAATGTGATGGAATAGGTGTATGAGCTATTGAGATTCAATGAATCTCACCCCCTCCTTTCTCTCATCTCATATGATCTAGGTGGAGTTCAAGACCCAAAGGATAGAAGTCAAGGAGCTTAAATCTCCATCTCTTGGCAAACCTTTATATTTTGATATACTATGATGACTAGAATGTAAAAGTAGATATGTAAATGTTAATTTTGAGCCATGACACTTTGAACAAGTGTAAAACTATGTAAAGTTAGTGTATGTATCAAGAATAGAGTCTAATGAGTAGAATTATGTATTTTGACCACTTGGGAGCCCATTTGTGTATGTATCTTTATGGAAGTGGCATGGTGAATTTGAGTTGCATGAGAGTTCAGACCTTATGAGGGACTTATTTATGCTATATTTATGCTTTCTAAGTTGCTTAAATGTGTGTGGAACCATGGATGGCTCATTTGAACCAAAGTTGCCTCTTGTTGGGACCAAAATTGCCATAAGCTTGAGCTATGGCAAAATCTGACCAAATGACCTCTTCTTGACTTAGAATTTTGCATGCAAGTAGATCTTGCCTAGAGATTTTTGGGAAGCTAAAGATCAGGTCATTTGGAGGTCTGTGGAATTTTCTATGAGTTTTCAAAGTTGGTATCAGAATTTCGGATTTGCACTGGTACTATTCATTTGGTCAATTTTGAAATTGTGTCATCCGAGGGGTAAACATGGTCCAATGGCTACGAAATTTTATAGCTAGAAACTAGGCATTCACAGTGACTTGTACCAACTAGAAACACCTCATTTGGAGGTCTGAGCTGAGAGATATGAATTTTTGAATTTCTGGGACAGTAGCAGTAGCTCAGCACGACCTGAGTCACTGTTCCATTGAATTTGGGTAGCTAAGCGTGCTTTCTCTGGTTGGAGTCTATTTTTACCATAAATTTAACGTTCATAGCCTTCCAAATTTGTATTATTTGCATGTATTGGATTTTTGTGGAATTAATTGGACATTTTCGAAGTTCATAGCAGACACTTGCATCAGTACCAGTAGCTGTCTGAACCTTAACCCCTTTTCGCGTGTCAAACGTTTTCTGTGTTATGTTTCATGGCCTGGAAATATTTTTAGAATAAATTAGACATATTTATCTTTCCAGAATGGCCAAGAATGAATGATTTCAATTTTTCTAGAATTAGTTACAAATTTTGAAACTTCCTATCAGTAAACTGAACCAGTGGCCCAGACAGCAGCAACCCCAATAGCTTTTCAGATGTCAAATGTTCTCCCCTTAATGTTTCATGAGCTGAAACTATTTTTATCATGGGGTAGACATCCAGAGATTTCTGGAATGGTAAATTTTGTTGGATTTCAAATTTTTTGGATTTAGTTATGAATTTCCGAAATTGTGACAGAAAAACTGAAATTCTGGCCGAAAATAAAAGTGTGAATTTGATGGTCCCCTTTGAGTTCCACGAGTTATGGGCCAACTTTGGTTATGCAAATGAGTTGTATGTATGTAATTAAATATGAGAACATGTTGTATGAGCTCATATGGTCCGTGTGACACCGAATGGAATTTTTATATGCGACGTAACGCGAAATAAGGCATTATTTTAATATCATTTTCCATTCCCTTTGTTCAATTGATCATGTGAGACTTAGAAATGATCGAAAGCATGCTAGAAATATATAGTGTTACATATTGGGTATCGAAACTGATGGACGGTGGGATTATAAGCCCCTTATGGTAGTAGGGTTTCTTTTATGCAAAATTTTATTTTGTTAAGGTGGTATGGTGATGACCCTAACATCAAGGTTCAAATTTTTTTCATATTTTCACAATGTGATAAATTGTAACCACTCAAACCTTGATAAATAAATTATTAATTGTATATTTAACCATAATTACAATGATTAGAAGGTAAGGTTGTCACATCTTCCACCCGACCTAAATGCCTCCAAATAAGTCATTACCCACTATTGTAGTTGTACCATCAAAATCTATGAAATAAGCTTTCTATTCTTAAAGTATTAAGTCTAGCTACAAGGGGAATGAGGATATCAGTGCATTGCAATCTAGTTATCATGGTTAAACATCTTTTAAAGCTCTTACTTCCCACACCTTGGCAATTCCAAACCATAATGAACTAATCCATAAAAAGAAAATGCAAGAGAAAAACACCTCATAAGCCAGAAATCTTAAGATTTCATGTTTAAGGTTTGAACCTCATTATCTTATGTTTTGGTATCTTCCCACAAGTTTAGGATGTTTGAGTAGAGAGAAACATCTTCACTGAAGTTCAAGTTTAGTAATTATGTGTTCTTAGGTCTATATTGATGCCATTCCATTAGAGAAGGTATGATTTGATTTTTAGGCCATTCATATTAATCTCCTACAAGTACCCACGGTTTTGATCCATTTTCTGTATTTTAGCTTAGTATGGCCCATTGACATGCATGGTTTTTATTTTGAGTGTGCATAAAGTCCATGGGCCTTTAAGGTCTATGCATTGGGTTAAGCCAAAATGCCATGTGTATTTGTAGCCTTCTTAATTGACCCATTGTTGCCAGCTATAGGTCCCCCCTTATTCGTCTTTTTCTATCTTTAACTCAAAATATCACCATTATAACTTCCTTATTAACCAAACTCATTAACTTTGCAACCCATAACTTCACCTTCAATCCCCTTGCTTGATTCACTAAGATTCATTCCTATTTTGTTTCCATTAGTGATCATCTCTTCCAAAAATTTCACTAAAAGATGAAAGAATCATGATTGCATGATATGTGGAATGTAACATCATAATGTGTTAACCTTAACTAATCTCCACTTAGGCTTGATTCTATGAAATTCCAAAGAAAAAGAGTAAAACTGTGGCAATTTATTACGTTACACTAAGGGTTTAGATGCTCATACTTCGCCTCGTGGGTCCTGTGAATCCATCAATCACATTCTCTACTCAAACTTCATTCATACAACTCATACATAGCATAAAAAAATCCATGAGTCATAGATATGAAGCCAAAAACTAGAAAAATACAAATTTTCCTGCAGGTCCAAAAATCAAATTTTTGGCTCCAACTTTAAAAAATTATAACTAATTTTAGAAAAATGAGAATTAAGCAAACCATAGCTTTTTAAAAAGCTCTTAACTTTATTTTAAAAATATTTCAAACTATAATCTCGGCGTTTGGACCACATTTGACAATAGAAAAGCTCAAAAGGTCAGACCGTCCAGTATTTTTGATACAAATTTCTGATATGAACTTCAAAAATTCATAACTAATTCCACAAAAATCAAATCTGGGCAAACTATACCAGTTTGAAAGCTACATATGGTTAACTAGAAGGGAAAAATAAGTCCAAACCAGTTTAGTAGCTTTAGACCTCGAAAACTAATAGAACAGTAGCCAAGGTCAGCTGGCATCCCTGATACTAACTCAAAATTTCATAAAATCATTTCTCCCTCCACAGACTTCCATTTGAGGTGCTTCTAGTTGGTATAGGTCACTATGAATGTCTAATTTCTTCTTGTAAAATTTTATAGCCATTAGACATCATTTGACCCACATGTAATAGAGGTGAAGCTACTTACCACTTTAATAGTACCACAGCCAAATTGGTAAAAAAATTTTAACTTTGAAAATTCACCAAAAATTCTCTAGAGTTCCAAATATTATGCACTTTACCTTTTCAAAAAGCTCTAAGTAAGGCCTATATGCACGCCAAATTTTAGGTCAAGAGGAGCTCATTTGGTCAGACCTTGACTTAGCTTACAACTATGGCAAATTTAACTCCCTACATAGGTCAAAAGTGGCGCAAATGGCTTTTTAAATGCTCTACCGCCTCTTGAGCAAATTTTAAAGCATAAACATAGCATGTACCATCTTCCCAAATGATCTAAACTACCATGTATCATAATCTTACCATGCTACATACAAATACAAGAATACATATATAGGAATGGGCTACCAAGTACCCAAAACTTGCATTCTCATTGTTTTGGTTCATACATCACATATACATGCTTTTACACTTGCTCATGTGTTTAGATGTCAAAAATAATATACACATATATATATGCTTGACATCTCTTTACATCAAAAGAACTAATACAAGCTATACAATTGACTAGTATGCTTAACTAGGCTCCTTGGCATGCATAGCATGTACCATCTTCCCAAATGGTCTAAACTACCATGTATCATAATCTCACCATGCTACATACAAATACAAGAATACACATCTAGGAATGGGCTACCAAGTACCCAAAACTTACATTCTCATTACTTTGGTTCATACATCACATATACATGTTTTTACACTTGCTCATGTGTTTAGATGTCAAAAATAATATACACATATATATACTTGACATCTCTTTACATCAAAAGAACTAATACAAGCTATACAATTGACTAGTATTCTTAACTAGGCTCCTTGGCTTGCACTTTGATCTCCTTGAGCTCCACCTAACATGTTAAGATAGGAGAAGGAAGGGAGTGAGATTTATGGAATCTCAATAGCTCATACACTCATTTAAGGAATCAATCAAGGTATATAAATATGTCAAAGCATGCAAGTGGGCATTCAACCATTAAAAATCATACAACATATGATTTACATGCTATAAAAATCATATCAATGCCAAGAATAAGTTCTAGGGACTTTTGGTCTAATCTCATCCTATTTTTGGGTCTTTTGGATTGGTCTCACCCTTGGTCTAGGAACTTTTGACTTGCCCTCACTCATCAATAAGACTTTTGGCCTTGTTTCACCTATTCTAGGAGCTTTTGGCTCCACCTTACCCATCATAGGGGACTTTTGGCACCACCTCACCCTTTAAAAGTAATTTTTATAACCCAAAACATAAGCATATTAGTACTAATGCAACAAGGCAATATCAAATGGCATGTCTCACAACACAAGTGCACTTATAAGCATACAATAACCATCATACATCCAAGAATATAACAAGAAAGAATGAAGAGCTACCTCAGCAATTAAACACAATAATTCCCTTTCAACTTCTCTTTTCCTTTCTCGATCTCACAACCATAACTAGATGGAGCTTGATCTCTTTGGCCTAGACACAACACATAGCATGTAATTATTCTCTTAGAACAAGCTAAAGCATCAACCACATATTTAAGAAGCATACTTTATCTATGCTTCCATAAAAGGTCCAATGAAGCTTCTAAATTTTCCTTAAAGGGAAAGACACTTTGTGACGACCCTAACTTTTAATCATTGTAATTAAGGTAAAATATATGATTAATAACCATAAATCAGGGTTACGAGATATTATGACCAATTGCATTCGAAAAATGTAGAGAAATTTGAACCTTAATGTTATTAAAGTCATCAACTAAATAATTACAAGCATTCATGTACACAAGGGAAACAAACACTCATTTATAAGCCTTTGATTCTATTACCCATTAATTCTAATGTACAAGAATCTTCTACCAATGTTTCTAAGTCATCCCTTGAGGTTACCATGGGAAAAACCAAGGTTTCTAGGTTAGAATGAGAGTTTGGGTCCGTTAGCCATGACTAAATGTCCTTGTGCCATGGCTAATTGCTCTCGGGTTCACCCTTATATCCTTACAGATTTCGTCGCGGCTATTTAGTTGGAGCTTCACCGCGGCCAATTCCCCCTTTCGCTGCGGCTAACTCCTCTTTAGAATGCCTGACACATTTTCACAAAAAGTTCGCCACGGCCAATTCCTATTTAGCCGCGGCAAATTACCCTCTAGATGACTTCTAGTTTGGCCTCTCACATTTTGCCGCGGCTAATTCCACTTCTCGCCACGGTGAATTACTCTTTAGACCTCCCCCTGGGCATTTAAAAGCAATTTTTACAACCCAAAATATAAGCATATTGGTACTAATACAACAAGGCAATATCAAATGGCATGTCTCACAACACAAGTACACATACAAGTATACAATGACCATCATACATCTAAGAATGCAACAAGAAAGAGTGAAGAGCTACCTCAGTAATTAAACACAATCCTTCCTTTTCAACTTCTCTTTTCCCTTCTCGGTCTCACAACCATAACTAGATGGAGCTTGATCTCTTTGGCCTAGACACAACACATAGCATGTAATTATTCTCTTGGAACAAGCTAAAGCATCAACCACATATTTAAGAAGCATACTTTATCTATGCTTCCATAAAAGGTCCAATGAAGCTTCTAAATTTTCCTTGAAGGGAAAGGCACTTTGTGACGGCCCTAACTTCTAATCATTATAATTAAGGTTAAATACGTGATTAATAACCATAAATCAGGGTTATAAGACATTACAACTAATTACATTCAAAAAATACAGAGAAATTTGAACCTTAATGTTATTAAAGTCATTAACCAAATAATTACAACCATTCATGTACATAAGGGAAACAAACACTCATTTATAAGCCTTTGATTCTATTACCCATTAATTCTAACTCATAAGAATCTTCTACCAATGTTTCTAAGTCATCCCTTGAGGTTACCATGAGAAAAACCAAGGTTTCTAAGTTAGAATGAGAGTTTGGGTCTATTAGTCGCGGCTAAATGTTCTTGCATCGTGGCTAATTGCTCTCGGGTTCACCCTTATATCTTTACATATTTCACCATAGCTATTTAGTTAGAGCTTTACTGCGGCCAATTCCCCTTTTTGCCGCAGCTAATTCCTCTCTGGAATGCTTGACACATTTTCACAAAAAGTTTGCCACGGCCAATTCCCATTAGCCATGGTGAATTACCCTCTGAACGACTTCCAATTTGGCCTCTCACATTTCGCCACTGCGAATTACTCTCTAGACCTTCCCTTGGGCAACTTCGCCTCTATTGGCCATGGCGAAAGGCTTTCTGATCCTATAACTTCTAAAATCTTGTCTCATACTCTTCACTCTCCCTCCAATGACACCCTAGGGCCCCTCTACCTTAATTTGTAAGGCTCTAATACCTTTCATTAGCTTAATTTACCCAACTAATCTATTATTACTAGTTCAAGACTTAAGTATTAATTTCTACTCCTCCAACTACCCTATGTCAGCAAGTTCATAGAGTAAGAGCAACAAGAATTCATGCACTATCAATAATTAACATCCGATACACATTTCGGTAGAGATTTCATACATCAATGGTTCATATCAACATCTAATGTATCACATAATTACATTTCCAATAGTATACCATATCATCAATTCAACAAAGTTCATATATCATGTGTTATAAGTTCATACATCTAATACCAAACTAAGATGAGGCCTAACTCCTCAATAGAACATCCTAAGTAATCAAAATATAACACCTACACTTGGCAATATGAGTACATGATGATGCTATAAAAGAATAACAAAATTTACATCTACTCTACTCATATCAGCCCAAGTTTAGCCTTCTCCACATATGGTTGGAGCTCGTGGATTTCCATCCACTTGCTTCCCCTTATCCTTACCCGAAGAGCCTTCACCTGAAAGTATAATCCCATGAAACGGGGTGAAATGCAAATCTTAATAACCAAGGAAAATTCCATTCATATATTCTAATTTAATTAACATATATGTATGATTTCATATAAGCATCAAAAAATGTACCAACCATACTAGTAAATGAAACAATTAGGCTATCTATGATTACTATCATATACTAGCAATCACAATTCTATATGTTAAAAGCTAATAACACTGGGAGAGGCCAATTCACGGCACCTACTCCCCAATGAGTACAACCAGAGCTCAGTGCATCTAGGGTCTGATCATAACCCAGTGCCCGATCGAAGCACATGCATAGGTGGTAGCTGCACTAGAGCTCCACCATCGACTCACAAGGTCCAATCACATATAACAGATAGCCAACCAATTCATTTAGCATTAAAATCTTAATCATGCAGCAAATACAAAATTAAAACAGACATATGCATAGAATTAGCATGAACCCTAGTTACCTCACTTATAGCTAATCCTCTAAGAGCCGATTGAATGCTATTTCAGCCTACAGACACAAAACTAAGCCATTACTATCCCTAATTACAATTTATATTAGCAAACTCATTACTCAAGGAGTTAAGGTATATAGAACTACTCAGAAACACTTACCCAATTCCATCAAAAACTAAATTCGGATTTGGTTGAGCCTAGCCCAGAAATCTCAAAACAATACTTCAAATTTTAAGTAAATTCGCATAAAAACAATACCCATATCATAAATCAGCTATAGGGGTCCTAAACTAGCAAAGAAAGCATCAAAATGAAGAGTTTATACTTACCTAACAATACCCCTAGCCTCAACCAACGAAATTTCACTAAGAGAATCCCAAATAACCACATTTAGATTTTGGGTATAGTGAAAATGCTCTAAATGAAAAACTAATCAAGTCAAAATGAAGAGAAAAGGAAGAGGATTAAGTTATATAACAAGTGCCTTGACTAATTTTGAGCTTAGAAGTTAGAAATGGTAGATTTCTTGCTTGGAACCCTAGCCTCCCTCTCAAGGTGCGAAAATGCCTCTTATGTTTGTGTTTCAACAAAGTGTGGAGGGGCTGATGTGTTTAGGGTTTTAGTTAGGTTTAAATTGGGTCTAATATGGGTCATGGGCTGACCCAAAGGTCTAATTCCAAGTGGGTTTCAGATTTAAGCCTTGTTGGGCCAGCTTTCATGTGTTGGGCTGTAGAATTTTAATTGGGGGAAACCAAGTTTGAAAAACTCAATTGATTTGGGTCTGTACAAAGGTTGTTGGGCCAATTATAAGAGTTTATGCAAGTTGGGTCTTAGGTCTCTAATTCATTAAATTGAATTGGGCCCTCTCTAGGTGCTCTCTTGGGCCAAGTCTCATATTAAAAGGTTCGATCTGCACCTAAAATTATTAGGCCTCCATTAGTTTCTAACCATGGCCTAGTTAATTTGATTTGGGCCTAGATGAGGTTTCTAACCCAATTAAATCTTAAACTCATATTAATAATTTGTCTCTCTATAAATCCCATTCACATAACTTGCCCAATTATTCCATATTAATTATTCTTAATTAACTCAAGTTCATGATTAACACCTTAATTAATTTTGGGGTGCTACATACTTGGGAAGCTTTCTAAGGGTCTTGGAAACTCAAACAAATACCCACAAAGACCAGGGAATTCTTAGACAAAATCAAATTTTACAAAATGCTAAAAAACCCCTATAGTTCCTATCTTAAAGTTCACTAGCTTTTCTTCCACTTACTTTGCATTTCTTAGCTTCCCACACTCTAATTCAATGGTTTCTTACTTGTTCTATATTAGAACTTTCCTCCCCTAGATGGTTCTGGTTTTAGGCATTACACACACAAAGAAGAGCAAGAAGGAAGAGGCAACCAAAGATAAGAATTCACCTTGGATTCAATCTTGTTTCTAGAGTCTTTTTGCTTCCTCCTACCTTCTCCTTAGCACACCACTTTTCCCCCTCTAAGTTAAGGTCAAAATAGAACCATATTACTCAGCAAACCCATGGAAAGGAATCTTAGAAGGAGAATAGTAAAGTTTCAAGAAGAAGAAGCATGAAAATCCTTAAGGATTCTTACCTTTCTTTCTTAATTTCTCCCTTCTTCTTGGCTTCTCTTGGTCTCTCTCTCTCTCTCTAGCCCTCTCCTCTATTTTGGACAAAGCATATGTCGGTTAGAAGGAGAGAGAAAAGTCTAAACCCTTAAGAAGCAAAAATTTCCTTTTTTCATGCTTTTTCCAGAACAAACCTCACTACAGCCAAGAATACCCCTCACTATAGCAAGCACTTATCAGTCCCAAGTCCCCTGTTCTTGCAATGGTATACGCTATTGTGAGAAACCCCCTGGATTTTGTATAGAATGTATGAACTCGCTATAGCAGACTACATCCTCGCTATGGCAAGCTAATACATTCGCTATAGCTAGCTAGAAATTCGCTGCAGTGAACAGGTACATTCGTTATATCCGATAGGGGTCCTGACTATATAGCCAGCAGACTTAGAAAATATTTAGAAATATTGGATGTTACATGGAACTTCACCTTAATTAGTGCTTGTAAAGTTATCCTTTCTATCCTTTATGGTTCCCATTGTCGTCATTCCCATTGCTAGCCTCCAACCATGGCATAACTTCTGCACCACCATCTAAGGCCCATGAAGGTCAGCCTTTGTTATTGTAAGCTTACCATCTCTAATATCCTAACCCTCTCACTAGGTTGATCCATCCATTGGCCAGTTTCTCCTTGCATTATTTTACCATATGGCTGAAATAATCATGGTGGTAATATAACATGTGTAATCCCTTATATTCAATAGTGAAGTCTCTTCCTTTAAGTGTAAAGGAAAGTAGTAGTGGTTTGGTTAAATCAACTTCAACTCCCAAATAAGAAAAATAGCCCCATGTTTGGTGCAATGTAGTCAAGTCAACCTTCACAGTCTTGCTAATGTGATTTGTAACACCTAGTACTTAAATCTATAAAATAATACAATTTCCAACAATAATCCTTTCAAAATCAATTACAAAAGTAAAATGAACAGTTCATAATATAACTCTAACATAACAATCCAAATCTAAATTAAAATTGTACACAAACTACCTAATAATAAAACTCAACAATAAATATAACCAAAGTTACTAAAAATCTCATATATCATTTTCTCTTATTATATCATCATGAATCTTACTGCATCACTTTATTAAACCAATTTAACTAAGGTATTCATTATTTGGTTTCTCCTTGCCAACCATAGCTCTTCATCTTGGAAATGTCATTAACAAAATATGACATAAAATCCCAGTAGCTAGTAGAATTTCAAATCATGCATTCCCAGCTATAAATATAAGACCCTTTTTACAAGAAATGTGTTTAGTAAAAAGAAAAGTAATGCATATAGGGATAATACCTTTTTTAAAAAAATTTACCAGCTATGTGAATTAATAGTTTCCAATCCATCTTCATAAATCCACAGTAAATGGTCAAAATATTTAATACAAATCATTTCTCAAACAAACCTTGCTTTAGAAAACCATATGCTCAATTATACTTAGAGGTAAGATTTCACTACCATAACCATTGCTTTCCATTAGGAGGTATTTGCAGAATAAGCTAACTATATTGTTCACTCATTCATCTCACACTAAATGAGATCTGTACCCTTAAGCATGGCTCTTAGTTAACAGTGATCACTTGTTGGAGTGCAAGCATACACACCTCACCCAGCAAACTGGCATACTTGCCCCTATCAAACCTAGTATGTTGACCCTTTAATCAATAGCATAATATTATAGTCACCAAGTAGATACTCATTTTTGGGTTTTCAACCATAACATTCCATCTCATAGATAACAAAATAAGCATATGTCTGAAAACATCATATAGCCATTTCAAAAATAATGCACTTCAAGTGAAGCAACAATTCCACATTTCAATGCATACAATAAGATTACAATTTCACAATCTCAATTCCAAAAGCTTTACAAGCCAATACATTATATCAAAGTAATACCTTTTGAATTACCTTGCAAGAGTCCACACTTAACCAAATTCTCCAACAAAGAACAAGCTAAAGATCTGTAATAGTAAAGTAACATATAAGTATAAATCCTTCAATCAAATAACTTAATCCTAATTAATTTCTTAAACTTACCACTATTGCATAAACTCCAATGCTAACAAGCCACCAATGTCACATTAACTTATAAATAGTCAACACTTTATCTCCAATTTCACAAACCAAGAGAATAAATTAGATCATCACTACTATTAGTTTAGATCATTTAGTTATATAAATTAGGAACTATGAAATCCTAAGTTTACCCAAAATATACCTCTAACAAAAAATCTATTTTCACTAGGCATCGTATCAAAAAACTAGAGTCCGTCAACCTAACTATTACCAATTACATAATTTATACCCAATATAATTTAACAATTAGTAATAGAAAGAGTAAAAATTATACCTTAATTAGTCCAATTTTGCCTCCAAGCACCCTAAATCATGCCTCATCACAAATGGCTCAACACTTTACCTTCCGATTGACACATGAAACGAAGGCATTACATTACATCACCATAATTAATTTGATAGCATTAAATATAAATATATATAATTATGGAGTATAGAAATTACCTCAACTCCACCTCTATCACAAACCTAATTTTCACCTATGTAATACTTCAAACACTTACTGTGTGCATCAATATTGATTATCATAAATCTGAATGTATATCACTACTCCAATTCCACAATTACACTACTAGAAGCCCAATTGCATATTTAATTACTCAATTCAACCTTAATTATGAAAATCCTTAAAAATCCTAATTGTCGAACCATAAGATTAAACATCATCTATTTTAAATTCTAATTGGTTCAAAATGAAGCTAAAAAGAAGTAGAACACTTTTTTTCTTCATGTACCTTAGTTAAATCCTCGAGCAAAAACTTCAAATAGAGCTTGTAAGTTGATGAAGAAGCTTCAAGCTCTCCTTCTTCCTATAAGGCATCAGTTTCTAGTGAATGAAAGTGAGGCAGTGTTTTTTGTTTCATGAATAGAGTAATTCAATGTAAATAGGGATGGATTAGGATCTTGGAGATGGATAGAAGTTAATATCTATCCAAAATCACCATAAGTAATAGTAATTCACTTAAAAAATTACTTTTTGATATTTATTAAATAAAATTTTTGATTCACTTGTTGGGTTCCTCTACTTCTTTTTATTTTAATTGGGCTAGGATTCTAGATTGGGCTTCTACCCTTTTTTCTATCATCTTTTTAAATCCAACCCACTCCCAAAATTAAAATTCCACTAATTAACATTTAATAATCCAACATATAATTTAAATGTTCATATTTTTCTAATTAAATAATTTATTAATTTCTATTAAATTCTCAATTTATTCCTATTTATTTATTATTAACCCCACCTAGTCCTTCATGTCAAACCATAACTCAACAAAATATGAATTAATCTCCCTACGTCATACTTGATGCCCCCAATTATAAAATAATATATATATAAATAATTATTATTTAGCTATTTTTCCTAATTTTAATTTTAATAATTCATGATGTTACATGTCTCTCTTTAAAAATTTTTATCTTAAAAATTTTTTTTACATTAAGTAAACAATTCTAGATAGGATTTTTCTCATGTCTTCCTTAGTCTCCAAGGTTACTTCTTCCAAGGATAGCTCCTGCTAGACCAACTTAACTAGAAGAATATCCCAAATAGGCTTTTAACAGCCAGAAATAGATTTTCTTTCCATTCTAATTTATAAACCATATATGCCCATTTGGTCACATCTCATGAAGCATACGCCTAACAACTAAATGCCTAAAGAAAGCAAGTAGCCAATTTTGACCAAAAACCACATTACAGCCCAAACTTGAAAAGTTTATAACTTTAGTAACACAACTCTAATTTATGCAAATTAGTTGTCTATGGAAAGTTCATGATCTGAACTTGCTATTGCAAAAATTTAACTTAAAATGAATTCATTTAACCCCTAAAAAGGCACAAAAACTAAGGCCACATTAGTATAAATAATAACTACATAAGACAACTTTTTGGGGCCAAGTTTGAAAATTCATGAAATATTTTATAGAGCTAAAAAAAATACAAACTTTAGTTCTATAAAAAGCTCTATGCGTCCTATAATTGCCTACCAAATTTCAACCTCAAACTAAGTTATATGAGTTATCAAGGGTAAAGTTACATTTTATGGCTCATTTGAATTAAATTTTAATTCTAAAATAGTCTAATTGGGCTCTAATATGTGATCTTTTACCTTGAGCAAAACTCAATCCATTCATACATCATTTCCATAAGGATCAATAGATAAAATATGCTTAGCTTCTAAAAATCACCATCTCACTTGTATCTTTACACATAGAACCAATGACATATCACAAGGCAAATCATGTTCTAAATACATCTATATACATTAAGTTGGCATCATTCCATGGTCTCAAACTCATACATTATTTTCTATTACAATTCATCATCATATACATCAAGGTTTGATACTATTTTATCTCATAATATGCATCAAACTCATAGGTACATCATAAGTATTCTAATTATTTCCTCTAAAGCTCTAATTCTTCTCTAGTTCTTATCCTTACTAGTTACACCTATCATGGTTAGTGAGAGATAAAGGGGTGAAATTCTTGAGAGAATCTCAATAGCCACATTCAATCCAATTCAATACACTCAAAGGATGATTCAAAGATGAAATGCAAGCATGTAAGGTCATATGCACATAAAATGACTCACACATGGAATTGGCATGAAACTTTTGTACTCATCTAACCACGGCATGAAAACATATTAGTTAACCTCATCTCTAGGCTAAAGAAGAATTACTACGCTCAATTCACCACCTTTTATAGTAGGAGCCAAAGCTTGACTCATATATTCATAAAAATTCATGCTAAGGAGCCAATTCAAAACATAACTAATACAATCATCAAACGACTAATACACATATAACATTTCAACTCAAATGTATCTAAAAGCATGCAAGAAAGGAAAAGAAAGCTACCTTTTGAAGCTAAGAACTTTGATCAACCACTAACCTATTTGCTCTTTTCTTTTCTCTTTATCCATCTCTAGTTGGCACATGCAAAAAGGTGTAATTGCACTAAATTAGCCTAAATACATCAATTTAGATACAAGGCAACTAATTAGAACTTATTCCACCTCATTCCATTACTATATATGCCTATTAGAACTTTAAATAAAAACTTAGTTACTTGAAGCACTTTAAGTGGTAACTCTCATAATTCATCTTCTAGGTCTCAAGATCTAACTTTGCATGAGCCATATAACTCCAATGTAACTCATTAGGACAATCATATGCAAGCTTAAACATATCTAGCATCAAGTTGCTTAATTTAGGCCCTTTTGAATCCTTAATTTTTACTTATAAAAATATGACCCCTAAATTCATTCCAATGGTTCCATTAGTGTTCATGCCTCATATCTAGACCATCTAAAACCCTAAAATCCACGAAACAACTCCCTAGGTGCCTCATCCCTACCTCAACTGAAACATGCACATTAATGCCATACATGAAACTTTTGCCATTTTCATGGGAAATTTGAAGGATGTAGGATATTGTTTGTCACATCTAGTATTCTATACTGAGCCAAACTCTTAGAAAAGAGTAAAAGGAAGGATTAAGACTAGGAATGAGAAAAAGGCCCAAAGAGGTAACTGCAAAAGTTTGCGATGTAGTAAGAGAAATATTGGGAAAAATTAAAAGAAGGCATATCCTATATTTTAATTCAATTATCGACTTTCTAATAAGCTACAAGAACATGACAAAAGAAGTAGAAGACCAACTAAAGAAAGAAAAATGAGAAGAAAAGTTAAGAAAGAAACAGAAATAGGGATACCTATACAAGGTAGTATAACGTAAAACTGAAAATATAGGGAGTTAAATAAAAAGTAAAACAGAGTGAGATAAAGTTATTTCTCCTATATAACTTGAATTAGCTAACCAAAAAAACTAAAGAAGTATAAAATAGGTCAAAACACTGATGGCATAAAATATGAGAAAGCCTATAGCACAATAACATTTTAAGCTATTTTGTATTGTTTTGAGCCTTTAAAACTTAGGAAAGTTCGCTTAAGAGTTTTAAGACCTTCTAAATAAGAATATCGAGTCTAAATATGCAGAAAAAATGAGTTAGAATATAGAAAATTATTAAATTAAAGAAGAAAGGGCAAAATGGTCATAAAAAGTCAAAAAACCAACCATTTAATGCCACTTTTTATATTTTTAAATGGCCCTTCATCTCTTTTAGCCTCTCCATTGCCATTCTTACTAGAATTTCAACTCCTTCCAGTATAGCCATGGCATCATAAAGAGGAGAAGAGAGAGAAACAAATCTAAGGCAAAATAGGTATAAAATCTCCCTCTTTTCACCTCTTGATAGTTATAAAGGTTGTTCCCTACCTTAAGAGCTATCTATTGATGGTTTTAAATTCTATTTTAAAGGAAGCTAAGCTACCACTAAGGGGGAACAAAGTGTTTTTTTCATAATTTTATCATGGGAAATTAGAAAGCACTAAATGAGCTCCATTTTAAGGTAAAGCGTGATATGTTTCAAGCTAAGATTTCTTGAGTTCTTGGTCTTTTTTATCATGCCTAGAAAGATAAAATTTCTCTCTCTACATTATCTTGCATGTGGAACATGTAGAATTCACCTAGATTGAGGAAATGAGAAGAAATTGCCAAAAGAAGCCAAAAAACTTATGGTTGCTGAATGAATCTAGTGTCTCAGATACCCCCTAAAAAATGTGACCAAATGAGTTTGTTTTTGAGTTATAATGAGGTCTTCTAGAAAACTATAAAGGCTAGGGGAAATATTGGTTCAAATTATGGAAGCCAATTGTGAAAGTCAAAAATTTAGGGTTTAAGTAGAACTATAGGTAGTCAAAGTAGTTTTCCAATGGCACTTCATTTGATACTTCTAATGAGTTATATGAGATTCCAATAAGTTGTCTAAGAGATGAGAAAGAAATCCATATACATAAAAAAATGGCCTAAACATGAATTAAACATAATTTAGTATGAGTTTGACAAAGACTAGATAATTTAAGACCATATGAGCTCTATAGGTTCCATAAGCTAGCACAAAACGGAAAATGATCATATGGCTGGTCTAGCAAGCATAAAATGATCTATGAATGATGTGTAAGTAATGAGATTAGAGTTAGAATCAATGAAATGCAGTATGGCTACCAAAGGTGCAAGATAGCAAGATAGAAGTTTAGGCAAATTAAACAAGTGGCATACCTATATTTGATGTTGGCCATATTTTATATTAGAAACTAGTTAGATGAGTTAGTTGCTAGTTAAGAAACTTGTTCAAAAAAAGAAAATTTCATGAATAGTTAATATGACAAGTTTAGAACTATGAATAGCTAAAACATACCCATAATGAGTCTAAAAATGTATCTCAACCCATGGAAGCCTTAATGGATTAATTTGGACACAAAACTCAGTAGGCATTTAGAGACATCCTAAAGTTTCATATAATTCAAAGTTTGTAATTTTGGAATTAGTATAGAATATTTTATGAATTTTCAAAGTTGCCCAGTAAAGTTGCCATGTAATAGTTTGGTCTCTAGTATAGCCATGGTTCTCATGTTCTTTGAAGGGCCAAATGGATTCATTTTAACTTGCAATTTTTATAATAGCTAGGATATATAAAGAGACTTCCAAAAAATCTTAGCTTGCCCAATTTGGATACTCTTAACTAAAGTAACGAAATTTCAAAATTAGTATTAGAAAACTATCCTGTAGTAAGAACCAGCCATTATATTGCCATTTTTATAGGACCAAATGAATTCAATTAAATCTAGGATTTTTATAATAGAAAATACATATTATAAACTTTCCAAAAAGATATCAATTGCCTAATTTGGAGATCTATAGCCAAAGTTATGAATTTTTAAGATTAAGCCATAATATGTGATATATAGGACAATTGAGGGGCATATAAGCAAATTAGCTTAGGTATGCATTAGTTGCTTGTTTTCCACATTTAATATAATATTTTAAGCATTTGGAGATGGCTAGAGTAGTCTTTGGGCAAGAAGTGGAAAATTAAGCTAGTAAAGGTGATAAACATGATTTTTTACACACTTTATTCTCCTTAGCTTAAGCTTTTTAATAGATAAATAAGGCTTAATGGATTTACTTAATTGGGATTTGATTTTGGTGGCCATTGTTTGCACTTTAGAAAATAATTCACAAAATAATGGATTTTAACGCATAAATCATTTTGAATGAATTTTTGTGAATATTTACTTAATTTTCTCATTTGTTTTTATGCAGATTTTTAGGCAAATCAAATTTAAAAGTTGAAAAAAATATGGAAGAGGGAGGTTTTCCAAATATAGGAAGCTACACCAAATCATGCCACTTTTCAAGAGGTGAATGGCTACTATTCATACACGTAGCCACATCCACCACACTTCATACGTAGTAAGCACTAACATGTAAGAAGCTATGGGTTTTGGAGATCAGAATTAAAGCAATAGGAAACAGAGGATGCAATCATGATTTTGGTAAGGAGAAGGAAGAGCTTTAAGAAGAGATTCAAGTGGAGCTAAGAGCAAGAAGAACCTGCAAGTATAAGAAGCAGAGACAGCGAAAGGAGGCTGGGTTGAAGGAGCTTGCCATGGGTTTTGGTGCTTTAAGAAGGGGAGAGAAAGTTCACGAAGCAAGAAGAAGAAGGTTTGAGAGTGAGAAGAGAGGAAGGTTTTACTGGTTGAATGGGCTGGGAGCTGATGTAGAATCATTTACTCGTGCAACAACCATGGTTTAGAGGCAGAACTTGAAGGCTAGAATGAGCTAAATAAGAGAAGCAACGTGATTTATGAAAATGAAAACACGTGAAGGAGCTTGCTCGAACAAAAGTGTGAGCTGGTGATTAAAGAGAAGAAGCCTTAAGCACACTCATATGCACATGCAAGCTCATAGCTCATTAAAAGAAAAGTCTAGGCAAAATGAAAAGAAGAACAATGCTGCAAGCGAAGAAGTGGAATGAAGGACTTGAGCAAGGAGCAAAACGAGTTAAGAAATGAAGAGCATGATCAGAAAAAGAGCTGGAAGCAAAACAAACACACGAGCAAAATAGAGATTCACGTGGGAGGAAGTTTGAGCTGGAGTAAAAATGAACACCAAACCATGCAGAATTTTACGTGAGAAACTTAAACTGGAGATGAAAGAAGCTGACGTGGGCTCCTGCGTTGAATGATTTAAATAGTTAACGTGGAGTATGAAGCCACGTTGTAATAAAAGAAGATAAAGGCTCGAGCGTAATTTATGAAAGGCAGAACACGTGAGAGAATAGGCTGGAATAAAGAAAAAATCCAACACGTGGAATCATTAAAATTCACATGAAAGGAGCATCCAATACACACCATTCCATCGTGATATTGAGCCATCATCCAAACACACACTTCGTTTAATTCATTCCATCACGTCATTCACGCACACTCCATCATTTCATTGTACATTATTCACGCCCCTTCATTCAGAGACCACACACCATGCCATTTTCATCCATCTTCCTCCATCTCCACCATGAAATGAAGCTTTAGTTCTCCCCCTTATGGCTAGCTAAGAGGAAGCTCTTGAAGAAGCTTGAATCCATTAATTAGAAAGGGATTTTTGGCTAAGATTCTCATCTCTTTCTACACTTTTCTCTTTCTTGTATTTTCTTGGTTAAGCTTGTATTAGATTGGAGATTTGTGTTGTTTATAATTAGTGGCTAGTTAGACATTAATTAGGAGATTGTTTTTGTTGATTAATTGATTAAATCAAGTTCTAAATTGTTCATTTTCCTCTAATTTTCTATGTATGCCATCAAGGTGTTTGATGAAATGCATATGAGAGGTTAAGTGCTTGAATGTTTAATTTGAGAATTTCTTAGTGTTTGGTTGGTTAATTAAATATCCTAAGGTGTTAATTCAGAGGCTAATTGATCAATTAATCATTCAATTCAAGTGTTTATAGATCTTAATTACAAGAATTAGTAATTTAATGGTAGTTGAGGTCTCAATTAACATCAAATTGTTAGGTTCTTGAATCTTGAGTGGTAATTCAAGATCATTTGCCAATGGACACAATTAGGGACTCTTAGGCCAGAATTAATCACAATTGGATTAGGATAAGGATAGTGCATACTAAGAGATGAATCTAAAGCTAGTCACAATACCATCATTCACCCATAATTCATACAATTAGGTAACAATTAGGAATTTTATTTCAATTAGATTTTAATTAGTTTAATTCAATCAAACCCCCATAATTAGAGAGTTCTAAGATCTTTTAACACTTAGAAAGCTCAATTAAACATTAAATTCCATTTCTAAGGGAGATGACCTAGGTTGTGCCACTACCTACATATTTAGCTTAACCTAGTTTTATTTTGAGGGTTGCGCGACAGACCCATCAAAAGGCTAAGTAAAAGAGACATAAAGAGAGTTAGACCAAGTAAGAGGCAAAGTAAAAAGTTTAGCATTAACTCACAATGTCTCAGGTAGCATCTCTCTCTTCTTTGTATGGATGCTTGTTGCCTTGAGTATTTGGATACTTGTGTGCTATAACATGCTATATGATGTTGTGCTTGCATGTTTAAGCTATTTTGATATAACATGCTTTGTTTAGTATGTGTTATAGAATTGATGATGCTCAAAGAGGAAATTGAGCATGATAGCTCTTCCCTAAGTGAAGTGTAGTTAATTTATGTTTTGACAGTTGTGGCTACTTACTGATTGAGCAAGTATATACATGTTAGCCTTAGTATTTCATGAGTTATGTTGTATATGCACTTGTGCTTCTTATGCTTGGGTGACTTGATGTATGGATTGAATGTGGAGTATGCTATTAAGATTCCCAGCAGAATCTCACTCTTTTATTCACTAATCCCCTTGCCAGGTGCAAGTAATAAGCTAGACCAAAGAAAGTTTATAATTCCATGAAGGCATATGTAATTGATAATGTGCCTTTTTATATATTTTGCTAGACTGTACTTTGAGACTGATATATATTTAGTAATGATGATGTATATATTATGAGCCTAGATGTGACTATATAGAGATAAATTAGAAAGTATATAGCTATTTCTAGTAATATAAATGTTATTTGATGTGTTTATCAGCATTTAATATTCTTATCTATTTAAGAAGTTTAGATCCAAAGGGGGGCTAGCTGATAATTGAGCCTTCAGACCCTTGAAATTGAATATATTGAACTTGAGTTATATGTAGGTAATTGGGTTATTAGAAGTGAGGGCTACAGTGCCTAGGCATCATAGGGATTCTAGCCAATATGCTGCCAAATTTTTTAGTAAATTAAAATGCTTAACCATATGATTTAAGTACTAGTATGAATTTACTGTAACGCCCAATACGTTGTACAATCACTAAAATGAGCCGATTTGAAAAGAAAGTCCCCTGAGATGAGTGATTCAATGTCAAATAAAATTTGAATAAAATTTTAAATAATAGAAAATGAGAATTTGAGCATTGAGTTACCCAGAAACGGGAGTCGAAGTGATTTGAAAAATTTGCCGAAAGGCTAGTAGCATTTTTGTAAATAAGTGTAATTTTAGAAAAACACCTAGGAGGGATTTTTAAATGGAAATTTTGAGTTGCCCAAGGTTTTCAGAGGCCCCAAAAACCATGGGAAACCCCGGGACCTGTAAAGCCCCTCCGGTGTACTCTTTCCAACGTTGGTTAATCCAAACTTTAACCGATTCATTTGGGAAGGTTTTAGCTCCGATTTGAGTGATTCCAAAGGCATTTTATTAAATTAGGAATCTAAATTTTATGATGAAAAATATGGTTCTCAAAAAGGAGCTAAAACGAAGCCAAACCGAAAATGCCATTATGGAAGGGTAAAAATGAAAACAAATTGCACAAAGGAAGCTTCCAAAGTCTCTTTTTAATCCACATTCAGCTCCCCCCTCTCTAAACCGACTTTCTTCTGCTCAAATCTCAAAAAAGGAGCTGCTGTCTTAGGAGCACAAAGATAGGGAATTTTGGAGGAAGAAAAGCCAAAGAAAAGGTAAGAAAGTATAAAGTTTTCATGCTCCTTCCTGTTGAAACTTCATCCTCCCTTTCTTGCTTCATCTTTTCATGGTTTTAATGCAATTTTTGGTGCTGATTTAGGTCCATATCAGAGGAGGGAAATTTGAAATTTAAGGAGGAGAAAGAAGGAAGAGGAAAGGCTCTTGAAGGAAGCTTGATTGCAAGGTAGTTTCTCTTCTTTTATTGCTTCTTTTTCTCCTTCTCCTCTTCCATGGTGGGATGTCTCAAATAGAACCATGAAGAGGGAAGAGTTTCTATTTTATAATCCAAAATAATCCATCAAACTAAGCCATGGGAAGATGGATTATATCAAAGAAAAGCATGCAAAACTAGTAAAACTCAAGTTGGAAAAGTGTAGGGTGCTTGAACATAGTTTAAAATCTGGGTTAATTCAAGACTTCCCCATTATATGTGAGTGTTTGTTTGAGTTTCTAAGACTCCTAGGGAGCCTCCCAAGTGCCCCATCCATTAAGGAAAAATCCCAAACTCCATGGGTCTTTAATGGAAGTATAACTAGGTCAAAACCCATAGAGATAGCTAGGGGGTATTTTAAATGGTTCCAAGCTTGATTTGGGACTTTATATGATAAAAGAAGATAGGAGAAACCTTTGGGAAAAATTTAGAAGCCTTAGGTTGGGAGATGAGGCAATGGCTTCCATAATGTAACCTTATGAAGCAACATGCACCTAGGTTTGTGAAAGTGAGTGTGTGATGGCTTCAAGGACCTTAAATGAGGGCAAGAGGTCTAAATATGGCAAGAGAATGGAACCAAGAATGTTAGTTATAGTAGTTGCTTCATTAGGTCCTTAATGGAACCATATTGTGACAAATAGAACAAAGTGTAGTCTTAAGAGTGAGTTGGATGTCATAATTTGCTCCAAGAGTATAATTAAGTGTTGTTTATTGTGAATAAGCTAAGGAAATCCAACTGATATGAACCAGACTCATGTGGGGAAGGATGCTCGTGTGGAGAAGGACTTGATGATAGATGGCCCAATGACAAGAGGAAGAGTTAAGCGTCTACAAAGAGCAATTGGGCTTCAATTTGTTGAATTAGAAGCCCATAATGTTAGTGCATGCATTGAGGAAGCAAATGGAGCCTTAATCATGCTTATTCAAGCCCAGGATGATGCTTAAAAAGCCCATTGAAGATAGAGGACGTGAATAGTACTTCAAATGCAAGATGTCCAGCCCATTAGTATTAATTAGTTTCTATTAGGCTGATTATCTATCCTTTTCTGTTTTCAAAAGGATTTGATTTTGTATCCCTATTTTTTAGATCTTTTAGTTAGGATTATGTAGTTAGTTTCCTACTTTTCCTCCAGTAGATAGGTTTGAGCTACACTATAAATTTATGTATTCTGCCTTCATTTGAATCAGATTGGAAGTAGTAGAATTATTGAGTGTTTCTCTAATTGTGATAATCTTATCTTTTCTTTGCTCTTGTGAAACCTTTGTCTTGTCAACCTATCTTTAGGTTGGTGATTCAAGTTCGCAAAAGCCCCCAATTCGTGCTTCGATCCAAGTGTGTCGTTGTGTGGATTGGTTTACTGTGTTCGTGGTTAGGCGCATTGTCTAAATAGCAGGTCAACGTTCTTATAACGTTGGTTGGCTATTTGCTTCCGTCGGGTCTCGAACCATCATCTATCCATCAACCTACGTCGTGAAGATTGGGGCACCCCTTGATTTCGCATCATTTGGTATCAGAGCTTCGGTTTACACGGTAGGTTGTCTATCATACATTCATCATCCACCATTCTACTTCTTTTCTAGCCTCCATATTTTTTTTTCCATATCCATTCATTGCTACCTTTTATTATAAAAAAAAATACTAAATTTTCTACCTTCCCTTGTTTCCAGATTTGATCCTTAGTGTGCAAGATTTGGTTTTTTATGCTACAAGAGCCATTCATTTTGTAATCTGAAAAACTTTTGTTCTGGACGTGTTATTTTTCCCTTATCTGTTCAACCCCTTTCCTTTTGAGATTTTGGACGATTAATAGGTCAATCCTAAGTTTCAAAATCTCAACTTTCATTTCGTTTTAGAATCATCAAATTCGGAGTTCTTTAGAGGAAGTTATTGTTATTTTTAGCAGTAACGTTTTCTGATCTGTTTCTTATTGTGTGATCTTGTGATTCTCTTTCATCTGATCTAAAAAAAAAAAAAGAGGCAAAAAAAAAAGGAAAAGGAAAAGGAATAGAAAAGAAAGGCAAAAAAAAAAGGTTAGCCAAAAAAAAAAAAGTGAAAAAAAAAACGAAAAAAAAAATTGTGATCAGATTTCTTTCATTTGTGATCAGCATTGTTTCCTTTTCCATTTGTTTCCTTTTATCTTGTGATTGTGGACTTTCCTATTGTGACTTCAACTTGTTTCCTATTCCTTTGATTTGAACTTTCCTAATCTAACCCTCCATTGATTTCTCATATCTTGGGTTTTTAGAATCATTGTAATTTGGCTCTTTGGTATTTTAAACTTGATTTTGCATTGCTAAGTGGTTAAATCTTCCCTTTTTCATATTGGAACCCTAGCCTAACCAAACCCTAACCTTACTTGTAACTTGTATGCGCCAATCACAACTTTTCATACCATCCACCAGCACATACTTTGGTGAACCGAGAATTGGCAGTCCTTGATCACTTGACAAGGTCTTAGGTAACATAAGAGCTTGGGATTTGATATTGAGAGGTAAAAGGCAAGAGTGGATAAGATCATTGTAGAAAAAGCCAATAAGAGAGAGTAAACACGAGTGTGAGTGTTATATCTCAATTGAGTGAAACACGTGAGGAAATATTTGTGAGGTCCTATATACTTGTGTTTCTTTTTCACTAACATGGCAGATAATCGAGAAAAAGGAGTAGCACATGAAAGTGATAATGATGATCACAATTCATTTGGAGTAGCGCCTTTGCAAATGAAAGCTCTAGTGGGTCATTTTGAAAGGATGCTTGATAAGAAGTTGGAAGGACTCCATGAACGCTTAGATCGAGTGGAGAGTAGAACATCTAGCCAAAGGACTACTACTCAAGCTAACCAAAGACAAGCTCATGCTGCACACCCACAACACCGTGAATATGCGGAAGACATGGAGAGCCATGATGAAGATTATGAAGGAGAGGAGACTCAGCCAAGAAGAAGGCCACTCAACATACAAAGAAGACCACTGAGGAGGCCTAGAGATGAAGAAGAAGGCCTTGGAGGAGTCAAAGTCAAAATTCCTTCCTTTCAAGGCAAGAGTGATCCAGAAACATACATGGAGTGGGAGATGCGTGTAGAGCAAATCTTTTCATGCCATAACTACTCTGAGGGTAAGAAGGTCAAAATTGCTGCTCTTGAGTTTACTGATTATGCTCTTATTTGGTGGGACCAGATGCAAAAGGAGCGGATTAGATATGGAGAGCACCTCATCTCAACATGGGAAGAGATGAAGGCTATCATGAGGAGACAATTCATTCCATCCTATTTTCGAAGGGAACTTCACAATAAGCTTCAACGCCTCACTCAAGGATCCAAGAGTGTGGATGAGTACTACAAGGAAATGCAAATAGCCATGATTAGAGCTAATGTAGAGGAGGATCCAGAAGCAACAATGGCTCGTTTCTTAGATGGGCTTAATCGTGACATAGCCGATGTTGTGGAGATGTACCATTATGTTGAGATTCATGACTTGGTCCACCAAGCTGCCAAGGTGGAAAAACAACTCAAAAGGAAGAATATTGCAAGGAAGAGCTCCAGTTCAACTTCTTTCAACTCATGGAGGAACAACCCAAAGAAAGATATTCCCTCTACTTCAAATTCAAAGGGAAATGAAATAAAGAAAGAAGAAAAGCTGGCTGCACCACCCAAGAAGGTTCAAAGTGGGCCTAATCCTTCAAGAAATCGAGACATAATATGCTTCAAGTGCCAAGGAAGAGGACACATCTCTAGTGAATGTCCTAACAAGCGAACCATGAATATCAACAACCTTGGTGAGTGGGAAACTAAAGGAGAAACAACAGAGGAAGAAGAAGAGCTATTCATGGAACATGAAGATGGAGAGTATGCAGAAGAAGGAGAACTCCTTGTAACTAGGAGAGCCCTTAGTGCCCAGATGATGGCAGACGAAGATAAACAAAGAGAGAACTTATTCCATACTCGTTGCCAAATCCAAGGAAAGATATGTGGTGTGATTATAGACGGAGGAAGTTGCTGCAATGTGGCAAGCACTGAGCTAGTGGAGAAGTTGAATTTGTCTACTTTCAAGCATCAACGGCCTTACAAACTCCAATGGCTCAATGAATGTGGAGAATTGAGAGTAACCAAGCAAGTTAAGGTAATGTTTTCAATTGGCAAGTATAAGGATGAAGTGCTTTGTGATGTTGTACCAATGAAAGCATGTCATATTTTGTTAGGTAGGCCTTGGCAGTATGATAGACGTGTTACACATGATAGTTTTCTAAATCATTATTCTTTTGTACTTAGAGGGGAACCTATAACCCTCCTTCCTATGTCACCAAAGCAAGTGTTAGAAGATCAAATCAAGAGAGAGAAGAAAAGAGAAAGTGAGTGTGTAAAAGTGTCTGAAAAAGAGGAGAGTAAAATTGAGAAAAGAAAATAGGGCAAGCCAAGAGAAGAGAGAGGAAAAGGAGAGAGAGCTAAAGGTAAAAGAGAGAAAGAGGGAGAAAGAGAGAAAAGTTTGTTAGTAGCAAGAAAGAGTGAGATCAAACAAGCTTTGTTTTCTCAACAAAACCTCCTAATAGTTATCTATAAAGAGGCTATGTTGAATACTAACGACTTAACCTCTACTTTGCCTAGTCTTGTTATATCTCTTTTGCAGGAATATGGAGATGTCTTTCCCGAAGAGGTACCACCTGGGTTGCCACCAATTAGAGGGATAGAACATCAAATTGACTTTATACCTGGAGCGCCTTTGCCCAATCGTCCAGCTTACCGAGCTAATCTTGAAGAGACTAAGGAGATTCAAAGACAAGTGCAAGAGCTGCTGGAAAAGGGATATGTGAGGGAGAGCCTTAGCCCATGTGCAGTACCAGTGTTGCTCGTGCCTAAAAAGGATGGCACATGGAGAATGTGCATTGATTGTCGAGCCATCAATAATATAACGGTAAGATATCGTCATCCTATCCCTAGGTTAGATGATATGCTTGATGAATTAAATGGCTCCACTATCTTCTCTAAAATTGATTTAAAAAGTGGCTACCATCAAATTAGGATGAAAGAAGGAGATGAATGGAAAACTGCATTTAAGACTAAACATGGACTTTATGAATGGTTAGTTATGCCTTTTGGTCTCACTAATGCACCTAGCACATTTATGAGGTTGATGAATCATGTCTTGCGTGCATTCATAGGTAAATTTGTGGTAGTTTACTTTGATGATATCCTTGTGTACAGTAGGACTTTGCATGAGCATGTAGATCACTTGAGACAAGTCCTAGAGGTTTTAAAAAAAGAAAGATTGTTTGGCAATTTGAATAAGTGTGATTTTTGCACTAATAAAGTTGTTTTTCTTGGTTTTGTTGTGAGTGCTGAGGGGGTTGAGGTTGATGAAGAGAAAATCAAAGCCATTCAAGATTGGCCAACCCCTACCACCATCGGACAAGTGAGGAGCTTCCATGGACTTGCAAGCTTTTATAGGAGATTTGTGAGGGACTTCAGCTCACTGGCAGCTCCTTTGAATGAGTTGACAAAGAAGAATGTTCCATTCAAGTGGGGAGAAGCTCAAGAGAAAGCCTTCCAAACCATCAAGGAGAGGCTCATACATGCACCTTTATTAGTCCTTCCAGATTTTGGTAAGATTTTTGAGGTTGAATGTGATGCTAGTAGAATTGGCATAGGAGGTGTACTCATGCAAGAAGGTAAGCCCATTGCATATTTTAGCGAAAAGCTAAGTGGTCCTACTCTTAACTATCCTACATATGATAAGGAGCTATATGCTTTAGTTAGAGTGTTGGAAACTTGGCAACATTATTTGTGGCCTAAAGAATTTGTCATACATTCTGACCATGAGGCTCTAAAACATATTAAGAGCCAAAACAAATTGAATCGAAGACACGCTAGTTGGGTTGAATTCATTGAATCTTTCCCATATGTGATTAAGCATAAGAAAGGTAAAGAGAATATTGTTGCTGATGTACTTTCACGTAGGTATGTTCTTCTTTCCATGTTAGACTCTAAGGTTCTTGGTTTTGAGTTCATCAAGGAATTATATACAAATGATGTTGATTTTGGTGAAGCTTTTAACTATTGCAAGCCTGGAGTTGGTTGGGACAAATTTTACTTGCATCAAGGATTCTTGTTTCGTGTTGATAAGCTTTGCATTCCTAATTGTTCTCTGCGTATGTTACTGATGAAGGAAGCACATTCAGGAGGTTTAATGGGACACTTTGGCATTGTTAAAACATTTGATATCTTGAATGAGCATTTTTATTGGCCTAAGATGCGTAGGGATGTTCAAAAGTTTGTGGGGAGATGCGTTGTATGTCATAAAGCAAAATCTAAATTAAATCCCCATGGACTGTATACTCCCCTCCCTATTCCTAGTGTACCTTGGGAAGATGTTTCCATGGATTTTATTGTGGGATTACCTAGGTCTAAGAGGGGGAGGGACTCTATTTTTGTTGTTGTGGACAGGTTTTCTAAAATGGCACACTTCATTGCATGTCATAAGGTTGATGATGCTTCTAATATTGCTAATTTGTTCTTTCAGGAAGTTGTGAGGTTTCATGGGATTCCGAGGACTATAGTGTCAGATCGTGATGCTAAGTTTCTAAGCTATTTTTGGAAAACTTTGTGGAGCAAGTTTGGAACTAAATTGTTATTCTCTACTACTTGTCATCCGCAAACTGATGGACAAACTGAAGTTGTTAATAGGACACTATCTTCTTTGTTACGAACTGTGGTTAAAAAGAACCTGAAGAATTGGGAGGAGTGTCTCCCACATGTCGAGTTTGCATACAATAGGGCTGTTCATTCCACTACTAAATATTCACCATTTGAGATTGTATATGGTTTTAATCCTCTTGCACCTATTGACTTAGCTCCTTTGCCTTTGCAGGAAAGAATCAATATGGATGGACAGAAACGTGCTGAGTTTGTTAAACAAATCCATGAGAAAGCAAAACAAAACATTGAGAGGATGACTCAACAATATGTAGAACGTGCTAATAAGGGACGAAAGAGGGTTATCTTTGAACCAGGAGATTTGGTTTGGTTGCACCTTAGAAAAGAGAGGTTTCCTGACAAAAGAAAGTCTAAACTTATGCCTCGCGGAGATGGGCCTTTCCGCGTGCTAAAGAGAATTAATGATAATGCCTACAAGATAGATTTACCAGGTGAGTATGGTGTAAGTGCTACTTTTAATGTTTCTGACCTTTCCCCTTATTTTGGTGCAGACTTTGAAGAGTCGAGGACGACTCCTTCTCAAGAGGGGGAGGATGATATGAACCAGACTCATGTGGGGAAGGATACTCGTGTGGAGAAGGACTTGATGATAGATGGCCCAATGACAAGAGGAAGAGTTAAGCGTCTACAAAGAGCAATTGGGCTTCAATTTGCTGAATTAGAAGCCCATAATGTTAGTGCATGCATTGAGGAAGCAAATGGAGCCTTAATCATGCTTATTCAAGCCCAGGATGATGCTTAAAAAGCCCATTGAAGATAGAGGACGTGAATAGTACTTCAAATGCAAGATGTCCAGCCCATTAGTATTAATTAGTTTCTATTAGGCTGATTATCTATCCTTTTCTGTTTTCAAAAGGATTTGATTTTGTATCCCTATTTTTTAGATCTTTTAGTTAGGATTATGTAGTTAGTTTCCTACTTTTCCTCCAGTAGATAGGTTTGAGCTACACTATAAATTTATGTATTCTGCCTTCATTTGAATCAGATTGGAAGTAGTAGAATTATTGAGTGTTTCTCTAATTGTGATAATCTTATCTTTTCTTTGCTCTTGTGAAACCTTTATCTTGTCAACCTATCTTTAGGTTGGTGATTCAAGTTCGCAAAAACCCCCAATTCGTGCTTCGATCCAAGTGTGTCGTTGTGTGGATTGGTTTACTGTGTTCGTGGTTAGGCGCATTGTCTAAATAGCAGGTCAACGTTCTTATAACGTTGGTTGGCTATTTGCTTCCGTCGGGTCTCGAACCATCATCTATCCATCAACCTACGTCGTGAAGATTGGGGCACCCCTTGATTTTGCATCACCAACCCCACCTCCTTGTGTTTGTAGAACTGAAAAGGAGAAGAAACAAGCAAAGTAAAGCTTGAATTTGCACCAAGGTAGCTCTCCACCTTTTCTTGTTGCATTTTCTTATTACATATGTGTCATTGTGTGGTTGTGTGTATGTTTATATGTTTGAGACATGCCACTTGATGTTATGTTGCTATTTTGATACCAATATGCTTTCTTGAATGTCTTTGAATGATGGAAATGGCTCATAAGGGTGAGGTAGTGTCAAAAGTCCTTTAATATGGGTGAAGAGATGCTAAAAGTCTCATGACATGGGTGAGACAAGGCCAAAAGTCCCTTGGATGGGTGAGGCTAAGTCAAAATTCCTAAAAACCAAGAGTGAGACAATCCAAAAGTCCTAGAAATGGGGTGAGGCCAAACCAAAAGTCCCTAAAGCTCATTCTTATTCTTGACATGTGTTTGTGACATAAAGATGTGGAAATTGAATGCTTCATCGATTTAGTAGTTGCATACTTGTACCTTTGACATGTTGTATGCCTTAAAAATGTGCTTGAATAGGTGTATGAGCTATTGAGATTCAATGAATCTCACCCCCTCCTTTCTCTCATATCATATGATCTAGGTGGAGTTCAAGATCCAAATGATGTAAGCCAAGGAGCTTAAATCCCCATCTCTTAGCAAATCCTTCCATTTTTGATGTACTATGATATCTAGAATGTTAAAGTAGATATGTTAATGTTATTTTTGAGCCATGACACTTTGAACAAGTGTAAAACTATGTAAAGTTAGTGTATGTATCAAGAATAGAGTTTAATGAATAGAATTGTGTATTTTGACCACTTGGGAGTCCACTTGTGTATGTATCTTTATGGAAGTGGCATGGTGAATTTGAGTTGCATGAGGGTTTAGACCTTATGAGAGACTTATTTATGTTTTCTAAGTTGCTCAAATGTGTGTGGAACAATAGATGGCTCATTTAAACCAAAATTTGCCTCTTGTTGGGACCAAAATTGTCATATTCTTGAGCTATGGCAAAATCTGACCAAATGACTTCTTCTTAACTTGAATTTTGCATGCAAGTAGATCTTGCCTAGAGCTTTTTGTGAAGCTAAATATTAGGTCACTCGGAGGTCTGTGGAATTTTCTATGATTTTTCAAAGTTGGTATTAGAATTTTGGACTTGCACCAGTACTATTCATTTGGTCAGTTGTGAAATTGTGTCATTCGAGAGGCAAACGTGGTGCAATGGCTATGAAATTTTATAAACAGAAACTAGGCAGTCACAGCGATTTGTAGCAATTGGAATCACCTCATTTGGAGTCTGAGCTAAGAGATATGAATTTTTGAATTTCTAGAACAGCAACAGTAGTGCAGCAAGACATGAGTCACTATTCCATTGAATTTCAGTGGCTAAACGTGCTTTGTATGGTCTGAGTCTATTTTTACCATAAATTTAACATTCATAGATTTCCAAATTGATATCATTTGCATAGATTGGATTTGTTTGGAATTAATTGGACATTTTCGAAGTTCATAGCAGACACTTGCATTAGTACCAGTAGCTGTCCGAACCTTTGTCCCTTTCTGCATGTCAAACGCTTTATGTGTTATGTTTTATGGCCTGTACATATTTTTGGCATAAATTAGACATGTGTATCTTTCTAAAATGGCTAAGAATGTATGATTTCAATTTTTCTATAATTATGTATGAATTTTGAAACTTCATATCAGTAAACTGAACCAGTGGCCCAGACAGCAGTGACCTTAGTGGCTTTTTGGATGTCAAGTGTTCTCCCCTTAATGATTCATGAGTTGAAATTATTTTTAACATGGGGTAGGTATCTAGAGCTTTCTGGAATGGTAAAGTTTGTTAGGTTTCAAATTTTGTGAATTTAGTTATGAATTTCTGAAATTGTGACAGAAAAACTGAAATTCTGGCCAAAAAATAATAGTGTGAGTTTGATGCTCCCCTTTGAATTCCACGAGTTGTGGGCCAATTTTGGTGATGCAAATGAGTTGTATTTATGTAATTAAATATGAGAATGCGATATATTAGCTCATATGGTCCGCATGACACCGAATAGAATTTTCATACGCAACGCAACGCGAAATAAGGCATTATTTTAATGCCATTTTCCATTCCCTTTTATGCAATTCATTATGTGAGACTTAGAAACGATAGGAAGCATGCTAGAAATATATGGTGTTACATTTACAATGTGTCATGTAATTCTATAATGATCAAGAAATGGTTTAGGAACCCAAAAGTATATATGAATTGTTGAGATCCACCTTTGGCATTAACTTCAATCTAAAATGCCATCTAAGCTTATATTGAAAGAGTGAAATGTAAATTTAAAGTTTAGATAGTGCCTAAATAGTGTTTTAAAGAAAAAAAATTTAAGTATCTTTTACTATTAAGTTTTTTAAATCAGTGATTCATTATAACATTGAGCTTAAATATACAAGTTAAGAGTTAATAAAACTAATTTTGACATCTTTAACTCTTTTCTAGTTTAAGTATGGCCTTTGAAGGTTCAAAACATCTTTCTAAGGTTTTAAAACTTTCATAGTTTAGTTAGGATGCTAGGTGACTTCTACTTGAATTACATAGATTCCTATATGGTTTTATTTGTATAATCTTGCTCTCTTTCCTTCTAAAATGTTGTTTCTATCAAATTTTCATCAAACTCATGCCTTTTCCTACCCCATTTCTCTCTTTAGGCTAAACTATGGAGAAAATTAGAATTTAAAGGATAGCAATTTTTCTAACTTATGGCAAACCTTATCTGAAAGCCCTTTGAATGGTGATTCTTATGGTATATTTGGTTACTTCAAATCTCCTCTTTTCCTTAAGAAGTCAACCACTATGTTCACCCTTTCAAGGGGAACTAAAACTACCATTAGAAAGAACATGAAGAAGAAAAGATGTTTTCTAACTAGCAAAAAAATGAAATTGTGCATTTTTACATATCTATTGCGCTTTCTTTTCCCTTCTCTTTCCTCCCTCCTTTCATGCCACTTTACTATTAGTTTGGAGCTAGAATAAGTCAATTTGGATAAGAAGATGATGATGTCATAATGATATAAGGAAGGGAAAAGACATTTATACTAATTTTAAAAATTCTCATAATGTCCCTTCCCTTAATTTATTCTGTTTGAGCTCATTTTTTATTCTTTTTTGAAAATCAATCACTTCATATTAAATTTTAAACCTTCTACTTCATTAAAAATATCTATTTAGAGAATTTAGGGGCTTAAAATAGTCTAGAAAAGTCCAATCTAAAATATCGTTACAAAGAAGCCTAATTTATTCACCATCAAGGATTTAATAGATCTGACCTTATTTGGTTAATTTACTAATCTTATTTTATCATATTATAATAAGGGATATATGTTTCTCATATTAAATCTCATGATATATGAATCCCTGATTCTTCTCCCTTTTCAATTAGGCTAGCCCATTTTCTTTCTGTTTTACATTTTTCACTCTTTTGGCCCTTTCCTTTTATTTTATCGAAGCCTCTAGTCCTCATTATCACATTTATTATCTTCCCATTTAATGTCAAGAAATTTAGAAAATATTGGATATGATAGCTCTTCATACTTCTTTCCATATTGATAGACATACATATCTCCCTGCTCCAGTTTTACAAATTCCATATCCCTTATGCTCCTTACATATTCTAGATAAGGATAACTGGAACACAGCCTAGGTCAACAGTACACCCTTCTCCTTCAATAGCCTCTCTTCTCCCCTCCACTAATCTTCTATTACTTTCTCCAACTTGTATATGACCAATAAGACCTTTTCTTCATCTATACACCTTATCACTTTAAATATCTTCTCTAACTATCTAATCCATTACTCAGCTGCCAATGAATCATATACCCCAAGAAATGTTGGAGGATCGACCTTCATATCAATTTATGATCTATCTCTCTTATTTTTCTAACAACAGTAGGCTCTTTCCTCCTTTCTTCTATAACAGGACCACCTCGACCTACCATCTCACCAAGCTCCTAAAGTATGCGGGCTATCTTATTCTTGTAGTATGTAGACTTTTTTAATTAACATTGCTTCCTACCTCTCCATCCTTTTGGACTCTCCCACAAGTTAGGGACAGTAAAGATAAAAATCTTCATTAAAGTTCAAGTTTGGTGGTTCTGTGTTCATAGGTCCAAATCAACACCATTATATTATAGGAGGGATGATGTGATTTTCAAGCCCATTCATACTAGTCTCCTATAGGTACCTACAATTTTGATTCATCATTTGTATTCTAGCTTGGTTTAAGCCATTAATGTGCATGGTTTTGTTTTAAGTGTGCATAGAGTGCATGGGCCTTTAAGGTTTATGTGTTGGTTCAACCAAAATGCCACATATGTTTGTAACCTTCTTAATCAAACCATTGTTGCCAACTCTAGATCCTTCCTTGTTCATATTTTTCTGTCTTAAAATATCGCCATTATAATTCCCTCATTGACTAGACTTATTGATTTTCTAGCCCATAACTTCATATTTAGTCCCCCTGCTTGATTCATTCCTATTTTGTTTCCATTAATGATCATCTCTTTCAAAAATTCCTCTAAAAGATGTAAGAATCGCAATCCTATGATATATCATAACCAATTATTTTTCTAAGTCCCTAAATATTAAAATAAAGATGAGAAATATAATAAAAAGCTAGTTTAAGAAAAATGAGAAAGATTATAAGCCTAATTAAAATAAAGAAAAGGCTAAAAGTGAGAGAAAAAAGGTAAAATAGGAGAAAAAGGGACTAGTTTAAAAGGAACAAATCATAAATGTATATAATTTAAAATATAGTAGGAGAAACTGATTTTTTTCATTAGAATATGAAAGTAGAGGATGAGTACTTCCACCAACGGAGTCATTATAGTATAAAATACTGATGTCACGAAAAAAAAGAAAAATGAGACAAATACAATTTTAACTACGCTGAGCTATTTTAAACCCTTAAAAATTATGAAATTTTACTTTTTATGTAAAAGAGCATTTAATATTTGATATGATATAGTCATATTCAGAAAACACTGAAAAATGAGTTAAAACGGAAAAGAAATACACTATAAGGGGAAAATGGGTATTTCAAAAAAATGATAATTATGTTGACTTCTTAAATATGATAATCCTTCATATCCTTCATCCTTCCACTAACCTGGACCAGTAGAATTGAGTTTAGGAGTGGCAAAAATGGAGGCTTGCAGAAAAAGAGAAAAAAAAATTCAAGGCAAATTTTAGGTATGTCAATGACACTTTTTGATTCTCTTGTAGTTATTGCTTCTACTCCATGAGAAGTTTTTCTTTAATCCAAATATCATCTTGAAAGGTTGAAGTTGTTAGCTATCCAAGAGGGAAAAGTTGATCTTTTGGAAGATTGAATGTCACTAAAAAAATCTCCACTAAGAGCTCTTTAAAATAAGATATAATTTAAGCCATGGAAATATGTGGATCTGAAACCCTAAGAGCATATTGATTTTGGCTATAAAGAGAGCGAGAGAGATAGTATGATGTTTTTCTTAAAAAAATGTTGCGTTTATGATGATGAGAATGTTAAATATGATATGTATTTGGTTTGAAATCTTGGAAAAATCAATTTGAAGCATATATAGTTATCTTTTGGCCAAATGAAGAATCATGTAGCTATGATATTTGTTTTGTCATTTTGATGATGAAAGAGCTTAATTATTAATTATAGAGATGGTTTGAATGAGCTTTTGTGTCAAAAACTCATAATTTTGATATGTTGAAAAAATTGAGCTCAAGAATGTCCTAAGTGATCATATTGATGAAAATTGTGTTTTAGCATGATTACGGGTATTCAACTGAGTCACTTATTATTTAAATGAGTAATATATGTCATGAAAATGAAGCTAAGATGTTAAGAAAAAAGATTATACTTGTTATAGCTCAAAGTTGTGTCATGATGCCTAAGTATGTTAACTGAAGAAGATGACCACATGGATAGTAGATGACCAAATAAATAGTAAAAGTGTTGTTTATGGTTAAATTTATGAATTTAAGAAGCTTAATTTAGTTAAGAAAATATGCCTAAAAAAACCTTAATTTAGGCCCTAGATGAAGGACAAATGGAGAAGGAATAAAAGCTATGCTTTTAATTAAAAAGTATATCACCAAGAATAAGTAAAATAAATACCTTGAATGATGGAATTCTTGTCATAGCATAAATTGACATAAAGAGACTTAGATATGCAAGTGGGGTATGTCTTGGATATGTAAATAAAATGGCCCTTTTGAGAAATATGACTAATTTTAAATAAATCAGGTTAGCAAGTTAGTTGCTTGTTGAGAAATTTACTCATGATGATAAACTTCCAAGAGGAATAAAAATGACACTTGGAAATTGTGAAACAAAACCATAATGAATACTAAAATGCAAGTGTGCCCTTGAATACCTCACAGGTTGAGTTTGGAGTTAAAATGCAGCATGCACTTAGAAGACATATAGAGATTTGAGCTGAGACCAAGATAGTAATTTTTAGAGTCCTATAAAATATTTTATGAATTTTTGAATTTGGCCGAGAAAAGCTGCCAGTGACAATTTTTTCTACATAATTTGAATTTTGTTTTGAGCAATTTTGAAGGACCAAATGAAATCCATTTAATCTACAATTTTTGCATTAAAAATTACATATTTAGAGCTTTAAAACAAGATAAAGTTTATTTAATTCAGAGATCTCTATCTCAAGTTATGATTTTTTAAAATATGATACCTATATAAAAGATAAATGGAATTATGAAATATATAATAAACTTAAAGTATGCTTAAAAGTTATGTCTAACTTATCTTAAGCTAAATTTTATACTGAAATGAGCTATTATATAATATTTGACCTTTTTATAACTAATTTATCATATTTAGGCCAAACTAGTACAACAAGACCCTTATGTGTGTGTAGAACTGAAAAGAGTAAAGAGAAAAAACAAGTGGAATAGTTCTTTAATCAGAGGATTCTTGACTTGTATTAGGTAACTTACTCTTCTTTCCTTATATGTATTTAGATGTACTTGAGTTGAGATGCATTGTGTGTATTGGTTGTTTTATGAATTGCTTAAGTTTATACTTAAGTTGGCTATACTAGTATGAGTTTCTATGCATGTATGAGATATGTTTTTGGCTTTTAGTAAGAGTAATAGGGAATTAAGCGTAATAGTTCTTCCCTAACCCAAAGATGAATCTAGCTAGTATGATTTATGTCATGACTATACATGTTCAAATATTTTATACAAATTATATGTTTTATGTTGAAATAGATATGCGTGCTTACATTTCATTCTTGAGTTATCTATCGCATGCATTGGAATGGTTGAGTACTACCCCTGATATTCTCCCCAAAATCTCACCCTTTATCTTATATTAACCATACCAAGTAAAGCTAGCAAGAAAAGAGGAAAAGAGATAACATTTTAAAGCTAAGATATAGATGGAAGTTATATACTTGTATATTCATTTTGATGTATATTTTGATAGTTGAGTAAGATATGATGTAATTTGAAAGTAAGTACTTTAGTAGCTGTGAATTTGAGTGTATATATGATCATAAATATTTATGATATATAAAATAGTTATTTCAATATATATAATGAGAGACTTTTTGGGCCTATACTATGAGTAAGGCTGAGATGTTATGTTGAGTTATATAAGTAATTTGGTTGTTACTTTGCTATGTATATGGAGGATATGGCATGATATGTGGGACTTCACCTTTATTAGTGTTGATGAATTTGTTCTTTCCATCTTTCATCATTTCCATCTCCATTGTTTCCCATTAATGGCCTCCAACCACACGTGGCTTCTATAGCATTGTCTAGGGCGTATGAAGGTCAACCATGGTTGCTTCAAGCTCACCATTTTCAATATCCTAAACCTCTTTTCTAGGTTAATCCATGGCTAGTTTCTCCTTACACTCTTTTTCCATATGACCAAAACAGCCACAATGGTGACATAGCATATGTAATCCCTTATATTCAATGGTGAATCCTTTTCCTTTTAACATGAAGGAAGGTAGTAGTGGTCTAGTTAAATCAACTTCAACTCCTAAACAAGCAAAACAGCCTCGTGTTTGGTGTGATGTAGTTAAGTCAACCTTCATAGTCTTTGTTAGGATTCGTAGTGATCATAGGCACAATGAAAATTCAAAATTTTTTATCACCAAACCCTATCCCAAAATCATGCATAGGAACATAAATCAACATAAGACAAGGAAATTACCTTTTGTTTGAGCTGCATTTAAATCACACACGTAGATCCAATGATCTGTGCCTCTATGATATCCATAAGAGTAGATGAAACTTTCCTCACTATGCGCTTCTGCTACAATATGCCTCTTACTAGCTAGGGTTAAGGTCTTTGAAGCCCTAAGTGAATTAGGAGGATTTAGAGATACTCTCTCTTATGTCTTATTTACCGCCTTTATAATTTTATATTTATAGATTTATGATTTGGCACTTTCCTAATCTCACACAAACTCTAATTCCTAATTCAACCTAAACTTCTAAAACCTGAACCCAAGCCCAATAAAGAGCGAGATGAGATAGGCCCAACATAATGTAATATTATTTAATATTACTTTAATATTAAATAACCTTACATTACATTATTATTTAATGATATAATATGCAATAATATTATTTAATATTACTTTCATATTAATAATATATTATTTTATAATATAATCTAATTATATTATATTATGCCTTATTATTGAGATTTCTAATCTAACTAAAATCCTAATAATATTATAATATTTTAGTTTCATCTTTACTCTTTGTGTATGACTTTGTAGATTCTTATTACATTAGTAGTGACCTAAAAAAGAATTTTATTTTAGTATCATAGATAATGAGTGGTATCTAACAATACATCACTGTCATCCAAGTAATAAAAATTTCTATGATTTAACATATCTAATATGCAACCAATACTATGCAATTTAGTCCTTTTTATACCGATATCTAGGTTAAACTCCAGGCATGGAATGTGTCATCCTCATCAACATTCAACCTATGTTTTCTGACAACGAGTAGACTAATCAAAACAAATGATTAATATCACATATTGATTCAATTGAGTACAGCCACACATTTCTTAGTCTCATTCAATTAAGGGGGCAATAGATATCACTCCTCCTATACATGAGGAACAAAATCTCATCTACCTCACTCACATCCCTTCATATGATACATGATATATGTAACAACCCAGAAAAAGAAAAGAGAAAAGAAAATAGAAAAGAAAAGGGAAAGAGAAAGCTGGAAAATTTTCGAAGAGTTAAGACTTTTCTAAGTCTTCTCGCCATAGCGAGAAATGGAATCGCCATAGCGAGAATGCCCCTTCGCCGTAGCGAATATGCTTCTAGCTATAGCGAGTGCGGCATTCCATATAAAAACCAGGGAGTTGCTCGCCGTAGCGACGCCATAACGAAGACAAAGGTCTGGAACAGACGCGATCTCACCATAGCGACGCCATAGCGAAGGTCTAGAATAGACACGAGCTTGCTGTAGCGACGCCATAGCGAAGGCAGAGGTCTGGAATAGACACGAGCTCGCCGTAGCGAGGGTAATGACTCGCTATAGCGAGAGCAGTCCAGAAAAAACGAGAAAAAGAGAATTTGACTTTTTAAAAGCTTCCAAATCTCTTCTTTCTTCTTCTAACCGACTCAAACTCGTCTTAGAAGAGAGAAAAGGGCGGAGGAGAGAGAGAGAAGCTGAAGAGAAGAAGAAAGCACAAGAAAGGTAAGGATTCTCATGGCTTCCTCTTAGTATGTTGCCCTTCTCCCCTTTCCCCCTCTTTCCTACGGTTTAGATAGCAAAAATGGTTAGGTCTTGAGTCTGGTTCAGAGGAGAGAGAGTGGGAAACCATTCTTGAGAGAGATTAGAAGTATATAGTCTTCTCTTTCTTGCTTTCCCCCTTTCTTAAGAGCTTAAGAGTTGAGAAAAGAGAGAGAGTAACTAATGGACTCTAGTGAGAGGAAGAAACCTAGGTTGAGAAGCTCATTAGAGTTGATTAGAAGTGATCCCTAGCTTAAGAATCAAGTATTAAGGCATTAATTCCATGCTTTTATGTGGTTAGGCTCAAGAGAAGCTCTCCCATCTAGAAGTTGTTGTGAAACCAACAAGGGAGGAGACAAGTGAAAGAGCAAGTAGTGAATAGCTAGCAAGGTAGTTCTCTCCACTTTCTCTCATGCATAATTGTGTGTTTACATTGTCTTGCTTATGTGTATGAATGATAAGCTATGAGAAGTGTGTTAGCATGATGATGTGTTATGATTGAAATGATGATTTATATGATTGTTTTGGGGTTGCTTGAGGAAATGAAAAAGCCAATAACCCTATAGCCAAGGTGAGGATGAGCCAAAGCCCTAAGTTGGTTGAGACAAGAGTAAAAGGTCTCCCAAAAGTGAGGTTGACTCCCAAAGAGTAAGGGTTGAGTCTAAGGACCTCTAAAGAGTGGGTAAGGCAAATCCAAAAGCCACAAGGGAGTGGGTGAGGCTAATCCAAGTACTTAGCAAGCTCCTAGATGTTATGTATGGCCTACTCACATGTTGAGAATGTTTTTCCTTTATGCATGGCCAATTCATGTGTTTTAAATGTTTTCATCATGGTTTTATATGCTAACATGCCATACATGCATAATGAGACTTGTTGCATGCAACTTATGTATGTTTGAATGAGAGTTGAACTACTGAGATTCTCCGAATCTCACCCTCCCTCTCCACCATCTAACAATGCCAGGTGGACCAAGTGAGCCTAGAGATGGGAACCACCACCAAGCATGAAGCTAGGGATAGAAATGAAGAAGAGTGTAAAGGTTTCTTGTAAATACATTGTAATGTGTTGTACATGAGAGATGTAAATGATGTATATGATGTAACATTTATAAATGTTGTAAGACCATGTATGTAAGACGATGTATGTATGAGAATGAGGTTTATGATGAATGAGAAAGTAGATTTTGATATGAAATGCTCAAAGTAGTATAGACTATATGGGTGCATAAGTGGGCATGAGATAGTGAGTTTTCCCAATCTAAGTTATTAGACACTTGAGGCATGATTGATAGCTCCTATAGATGCTTTCTCATGTGTTCAAAGAGTCATAGAAGTAGAAAAACCAAGATTGGACCCTATGAACCCCACTTTGGCCAAGAAAAGGCCTTCTTGCACATGATATCATAGATTAGCCATATGACCTCTTCTTGTTACGAGATTTGACATGTAGCTAGAGTATGTTTAGAGCTTTCTGGGAAGCTAGAGTTCATGTCATTTAGAGGTCTATAGCATTTTCTATGATTTTTCAAAGTTAACATCAGAATTTCGGATTTCAGAAATCACTGTTCATTTGGTCAGTTTGAGAAACGTGTCATCCGAGGGGCAAACGTAATCCAATGGCTACGAAATTTTATACACAGACACTAGATGGTCACAGTGACTTGTAGGAACTGGAAGCACCTCATTTAGAGGTCTAGAGAGGAAGTTATGTAATTTCGAAGTTCCTGCCCAGAATCAGACACCCAACCAGACCCGAAGTACTGTTTCATCGGTTTCCGGGAAATTGGCTTGGTGAACGGATCTGGAGATATTTTTATCCTCTAGCTAACATCCACATATTTCCATAGAGATATAGTTTATGAGCATTGAATTTTTGTGGAATTAGTTAGACATTTTCAAAGTCCATATCAGTAAACTGGGACAGCAAAGAAGCCCCCTCTGACCAGTGAATGATTTTGATGTCAAACGCAGAGTATGTGAGATATTGAGACTTCTACTTATTTTTAACATGAAGTAGACGTCTCAAGCTTTCTAGAATGACCCAGATCATGCAGTCACGATTTTTCTGCATTTAGTTATGGATTTTCAAACTTAGCCCAGAAATGAAGCAAAATCTGCCAAGAACGAAAATGCATGTCTCCAATCCCTTTTTGCTTTCCATGAGTTTAAAACATATGTTTGGGATTGAAATAAGTCTCAATAGTGTAATTGAGCATGGGGAAGCATAGAGAGAGCTCAACCGATCCATGTTACTTCTAAGTGGATCTCTACCCACATATAGTGCCATAGAGAAAGAAGCATAAGGTAGAGTAAATTATCTCCCTTGTGAGTTCCGCATGTGCATATGAGTAAGAGGGTATGATGGGTATGAGCTAGAGGTTAAGGTGTTACAATATACCCAATCACCGTCTTATTTGCCATCCCATTAAAGGCAACATAGAACAATATCAAAGTATTTAATTTCTCATGCAGGGAAACATAGTGACTTCAGGCCAAAGGACTTTCTTCACTATGTTTATATGAGAATTGTTAATGACACATTTTATAATCCATTTAGCATTCTTATAGCAAATCAGTCCAGTATATTTGTTCTCTAAAAATGTACCTTTATATTGACTAGACATCACATATCCATGACTTAAAGTTATCAGTCACTATACATACTAGTTTTGATGTATTATTACTATTCCATATCGCAATAATACTTGACTAGGAATAATTTAAGAATAACAATTATTCCAAGAATAATTACCATATTAAGTTATATTGTACATATATAAAACCAAAATATAATAATTGTATTGTCTAAAAAACATGATAGAATACATGTTATTATAATCATTTCATGATTGGTTCCTAGGGCATACACCAATAGTCTTGCCTATGTGATTTATAACACTTAGTACTTAAATCAATAAAATAATGCAATTTTCAACAATAATTCCTTCAAGTTAACTGCAGAAGCTAAAATGAATAGTTCATAATATAACTTCAACATAGCAATCCTAATTAAAATTTTACATAAACCATCTAGTAATAAAACTTAACAATAAATATAACCAAAGTTATTAAAAATTTGAAGTGCCATATTCTCTTGTTACATCATCATGAATCTTACTACATCATTTTACTAAACCAATTTAACTAAGGTATTCATTCTTTGGCTTCTCCTTACCAACCACAGCTTTCCGTCTTGGACATGCCATTAGCAAAACATGGGATAAACTTCTAACAGCTAATGGAGTTTCAAATCACACATTCCCAACCATAAATATAAGACCTTTTCTAAAAGAAATATGTTTAGTAAAAAGAAAAGTAATACATACAATGATAATAACTTTTTTTAAAAAAACATTTATCGACTATATGAATCAATAGTTTTTAATCCATCCTCATAAAATCCTTAGCGAAGAGTATAAATATTTAATACATATCATTTTCTCAAATAAACCTTTCTTTAGAAAACCATATATGCAATGGTACTCATAAGTGGGATTTCACTACCACAACCTCTGCTTTCCATTTAGTGGTATTTTGCAATGTGAGCTGACTATACTATTCACTTATTCATCTCACACTAGATGAAATCTATAACGTTAAGCCTGGCTTTTGGCTAATAATAATCACTTATTGGAGTGCATGTGTGCATATCTCACCTAGTAAATTGACACACTAGCCTATCAAACCAAGCCTATTAGCCTATCAATCAATAGCATTATATCATAGTTATTAAGTAAATACCCATTTTTAGATTTTTCAACCAGGTTCCATCTCATAGACAACAAAAGAAGCATATATTTGAAAACATTACATAGCTATTTCAAAAATAAAGCACTTCAAGTAAAGCAACAATTCCACATTTCAATATTTACAACAAATTACAATTTCACATCTTATTTCCAAAACCTTTATGTGTCAAAACATCATATCAAAGTAATACTTTTCTTATTACTTGAAGTGTCAACAAAATATTTGTAAATCAAAATTTTAAATTAAATAAAGCATTAGCTATCTAACAAAAGTCCATACTTAGCCAAATTCTCCACCAAAGAACAAGCTAAAGATCCACAATAGTAAAGTAACATATATAAGTGTAAATCCTTTAATCAAATAACTTAATCCTAATTAACTTTTTAGACTTACCACTATTGTATGAATTTTAATGCTAACAAGCCATTAATGTCACACCAACTTATAAGTAGTCTACAGTTTATCTCCAATTTCACAAACCAAAAGAAAAAATTCACCACTATTAATTTAGATTATTTAATTATATAAATTAGGAATTAGGAATTCTTAAATTTACCCAAAATATGCCTTTAACAAAAAATCAATTTCCATTAGGCATCATATCATCCACTTAAAAGTCTATTAACTTAAATACTACCCAAAACATAATTTAACCCAATCTAATTTAACAATCAATAATAGATAGAGTAAGAATTATACCTTAATTAGTCCAATTTCACTTCCAAGCACCCATAATCATGCCTTACCTCAAATGGCTCAACACTTTATTTTCCAATTGGCACATGAAACTAAGGTATTATATCACCATAATTAATTTAGTAGCATTAAATATAAATATATATAATTCTAGAGTATTCCACCTTTATCACAAACCTAATTTTCACTTAAACAATATATCAAACACTTATTGTGTATCCATATTAATCATAACAAAAATGAATGTCTATCACTACTCCAATTCCACCAATTACATATTAGAGGCCCAATTACATATTTAATTACTCAATTTCAACCTCAATTATAAAAATTCCTAAAACCCCCAATTGTCAAACCCTAATATTAAACATCATTTATTTTAAATTTTAACTGATTTAAAATAAAACTAAAAGGGAGCATACAATTTTTTTTCTTTGTGTACTTTGACTAAATCCTCAAGCAAAGACCTCACATGGAGCTTGGAAGTTGATGAAGAAGTTTAAAGCTCTCCTTCCTTTGAGGTGTTGGTTTCTAAGGAATAAGAATGAGGCAATGTTTTTGATTTCATGAATAGTATCTTTTAATGTAAATGGATATGGATTAAGATCTTAGGTATAAGTAAAGGCTAATATCCATAAAAAATCATTATGGGTAATAGTAATTCACTTAAAAATTTTACTTTTTGTTATTTATTAAATAAAAATTCTAATATAGTTGTTGGTCTCCTTTACTTCTTTTTTTTTTTAATTAGGCTAGAATTTTAGATTGGACTCTTACCCTTTTTCCCATTATTTTTTTAAATCTAACCCACTCCCAAAATTAAAAGCCTACTAATTAACATTTAATAATCCAACGTATAGTTTAAATCTTTATATTTTTTTAATTAAATAATATATTAATTCCTATTAAATCCTTAAATGTACATTTCTTGAAACTTGTTCTTATTTATTCACTGATAACCCTAAGAGCTCACCTAATTCTTCATGTTAAACCATAATTTAACAAAATACTAATTAATTTCTCAACATCATACCTCACGTCCCTAGTTATAAAATAATTAATATTATATATATACACTAAATAAATAATTATTCTTTTGTTATTTTTTTAAATTTTAATTTTAATAACTCAAGATGTTACACAATTATCCATTCTTTTCAAGATTTTTTCATCATAGTATTCCAATGGAAGGTTCAAAAGCTTGATCCAAACAAGAACATTATCAACAGTAGCCCTAATAGGGTTGAAATATTAGCATCATTCTCTTACAGTTAGGTAGTGAACGAAGATCATCTAAGGACCTTCATCAAGTGCAAAATTATAATCATCAACATCCAAAAATTTAATAACAAAGAAATTGTTGCGAAGATCCATAATATTGATCACTCTATTACAGGCTCAAAGCTTCTGAAATATAGCTTCTAAGACTTTGAAGCCAATCCTCCTTCCTAGTAATTTAACTACTAGGGCTCTTCTGTATGATTTTCTAATTCTCCTCTCCTCTGCCTCAGATAAAATAAATTTTAGGATTAAGAAGTTTCCATGTAATGTTTGGTGATAATAAATTCTTCCTTCAAAGCTCCTTCATGTAAGTCATTTGCTGAATCTAACTCACTATCTTTTTTCCCCTTCCATATCAGTAACCTTTTGGTTAGTGTTAGCTATAATAAACAAAATCGTCAGTATAAATCGATTTGAGTCGTGCTCGAGGACACTGTCCTCAAGAGTTATTCTGCCATAAGTCGGTAACTCCCCAGGATTAAACAGATCCTTTCTATAACAGGGAAACAGAATAGCAAAAACCCAAAAAACTCAAAAGAACTGAGGAGGAAGAAAGGAAAAAGCTTTGAAGATGTCCAAGAGCTTGGTACAATTTGTACAGGCACCATGCATCGCCTTTTATAAGCTGAAGGTCATAGGCACACATTAGACAAACTTAAAGGCCTTAACAGCATCCATTTTGAACATTGGAGGAGATTAAATCATATAAAATCAGTAATTAAAACCATAAATGGTTTATTACAATCATAAATAGAAAATTAACCAAGGCCAACATTAAAAAATAGAAACATAAAGCCTCAAAACTAAAACCTTTAAAAAGGAGAATTTTCCGGAAGGCTATTTTAAATTAAATTAATTTTTATGTTAAAAAGAAAATTCCAGAAAAAATGTCCAACATTGTGCCTAATTCTTTTGCGTAGGGGGGAAATTGATGGATTACAACTGCATTGGGCCATCATTGTGCACGCAAACCCACTTCTCCTCTTGGCTCATTTACTTGCCCAATTTCTCATCTTAATATTTATACACTAAGACTCTCTTTAGTTTGAGTAATGTGGGACTTCTTTTAACACATACACACATACAAGCCATACGCTTATATTCCAATAATCCCTCACATGTGTGTTAAAAGGATCACTATCATCTGAGCTTTGACATGAGTGTAAACGTTTTAAACCTGGTGTCTTCCAATTATGAACTAGACCTAAACCAATAATTCTTAGTACATAGAAATGTCAGTGAAATGTATGTTTCTATGAATCAACAAATCTTTATTGTGTACTAAAGACCTTATTAGTCAGAGTATACCCCCATAGTTTCTGTTGTTAATGGCGGTTTTATGCTTTAAACGACCGTGTGTGTGCCTGGTGTTCAACGAATATACTAGAGATTTTACCATGGTCTCATAAAAATGACCCCACTTCACATTCATCTAGCTAATTTCATCAAGTGCATCTGCAATGAATACACCATCCATAAGGAATATGAAATTATTAAGAGCTTTGCTTAACCTTTTCAACAATGCATTCTAACACTTTCTTAAACCATAAGAAAGGACAATAATTTTAGTGCTAGCAAAATTAACACATGACTTGTTCTTACCCATATGAACCCCCTTTATAAGATCTCCAATCACAGAGGTTGGATTACCATCATCATTAATTTCAAGTTGGCTTAAGTCCCATTCCCTTCAATATTTCAATAATTTGTTTCTTCCCCTAAGGTTTTGTTAATGGATCCACCAAATTCACTCCTGATTTCACATAATCGATTGAGATTACACTATTTTTCAATTGCTATCTTATAATATTATGCCTCAATTGAATATGTCTACTATTACCATTAAAGACTTTGTTTTTAGCTGTAGCCATAGTTGATTGGTTGTCACAATGTAAAGACACCGAAGGTATTAGTTTTTCACCTAACAAAATATTTGCTAAGAAGTTTTTCAACCACTCAACCTCAGTACCAGCTAACTCCATTGCAATAAACTCATAATCCCTCGAGTATTTTGTTAAGATATTTTGCTTGGCTGATCTCTAAGTTATTACACTACTACCAAGGGTAAATATGTAACCACCAGTAGATTTGGTCTCATTTGAATTTGAAATCCAATTAGCATCACTGTATCCTTCTAATATAGTAGGAAATCTACTATAAAATATACCATAATTCATGGTACCTCTCAAATATCTCATGACTCTGACAAGAGCTAACCAATGGTCATCACCTGGATAGTGGGTATATCTGCTTAATCTATAAATAGCATATGCTATATCAGGTCTAGTAAAATTCATTAAATGCAACAAACTCCTAATAATCTATGCATACTCAAATTGAGCCACTAGATCACCTTTATGTTTTGCTAATTTTATGCTAAAATCATAAGGAGTGCTCAAAGGAGTATTGTCAAAATATTTAAGAATTTTTTCAACATAATGATCTTGAGATAATAAAATGCTATTTTTACTCCTTATGATTTTAACACCTAAAATCACTTTTGCTTTACCCATATCTTTCATATCAAAATTTGAAGCTAAGAAACTTTTAGTTTCTTCCACTACATCTAGGCTAGTACCAAAGACAAGTATGTCATCCACATATAAACAGATAATTACACAATCACTATTTATTATTTTTGTATAAACACATCTTTCCATTTCAATAGTAGAAAAGCCATTACTTATCAACACTTGATCAAATTTCTCATGCCATTGTTTAGGCGCTTGTTTCAGGCCATACAAAGATTTAAAAAGTTTGCACACTTTGTTTTCTTGCCCAGGAACAACACACCCTTCAGGTTGTTTCATATAAATCTCTTCTTCTAAATCACCATTTAGAAAAGTCATTTTGCATTTGATTAATATAAAGCTTATGAGTTGAAGCCAAAGCAATCAAAATTCTTATTGAAGAAATCCTTGTAACAGGAAAGAAAGTATCAAAGTAATCAATATTTTGTTTTTGTGAAAAACCTTTGGCTACTAGTTTTGCTGTATATTTATCAATGGACCTATCAGGATTGTACTTCTTTTGGAAAACCCATTTACACCTAATAGATTTTGCTCCTGAAGGCAAGTTTACTAAAGCCCACATTTTGTTTTAGTCAAGAGAATCAATTTTCAGCTTTAATTGCCTCTTTCGAAAACTTAGCATTAAGAGAAGAAATAACTTTATAAAAATTTAAAGGTTCTTCTTGAACTAAATAAGTATAAAAATCATTTCCAAAAGAAGTTTCTTTTCTTTGTCTCTTACTTCTCCTTAAACCTTCAATCAAATTTTCATTTGTTCACGAAAAGAAGGTAGATTCTCAACTCTTTGAGGAGTATGTTGAACTTTTAAAGGAAAAACATTTTCAAAAAATTTTGCATCTTTAGTCTCAATAATAGTGTTGTGATCCAAAACATCACTTTACAAAACCAAAAATCTTTCTCTTTTTAGGTTCAGGTAATAAAACTTTTGCAAGACACCACATACTTTTAAATAATTCAATTTTGGTATAAAACCTTTCCATAATTCATACGATGTCTTGTTTAACTTTCTATAAGGAATCCTGTTTGGTAAAAAAACAAGTAGATAATAAAAGCTTCACCCTACAAGTTATCTGGTGCAGATGAACTCACAAGTAAAGCATTCATCATCTCCTCCAAAGTTCTATTTTTTCTTTCAGTAACACCATTAGATTCAGGTGAATATGGAGGAGTTACTTCATAAATAATTCCCTCATTTTCACAAAAGTTATTAAATAAAACACATTCTTCTCCTCTATCTGACCTGACCCTTTTAATTTTCCTATTTAATTGATTTTCAACCTCTACCTTGTATAAAAGAAATTTATCAAAAGCTTCATCTTTATTTCTTAACAAATATACTTTAGTATATCTTGAAAAATCATCAATAAATGTTACAAAAAGATTTTTCCCACCTCTTATCATAGTTTGTTTCAAATCACCCAAACCAGTGTATATTAAAAAAAGTAATTCAGTTTCTCTTTGGGTAGAAAAATGAGACTTTTTGGTTAATTTAGCCTCAGCACAAATTTCACACTTATTTGGAAAATTATTTTTGGTCACAGTGATTAAATCAAGTTTGTGCACTTTCTTTAAATATTGTTTGCTAACATGTCCTAATCGTGCATGTATAAATCAAAAGAATCAATCATAAACACATGTGAATAAGCAGAAGATGATGCATTCTCATTTATTTCAGCACCATTAAGAACAAACAACCTTTAGTTACAATAACCTTTCCCAACAAATACATTATTCCTTGTCATCATAATTTTGTCAGATTCTAATGACACTTTAACCTCATCTTTTCCTAACAGAGCTATAGAGACTAAGTTTGCTCTGACATTAGGCATATGAAAAACATCATTAAGGAAAAAGTTCTTTCCATATGTGAGTTTGAGCTCAACTTTTCCTTTCCTAAGAACTTAGGCAGTTCTAGAGTTAGCAAGGTAAACATAATCTTCTCCTTCCTTAGCAGGATTATACGAGGTGAACATCTCTTTGTTAGCACAGGTGTGCCTGGTAGCCCCAGAGTCTACCGCCTATTTCCTCACATCAAAAACAAGCAAAGCTTGTGAAATAACTGCAACAATGATCTCATCTTTGTCATCTCCTTTGACCAAATTTGCCTTTGGCTTAGGAGGGTCATCATTTCTAGCCCTCTTCTTGCACTAAGCAGCGGTTTTTCACAGACAAAAGCCCGATCACAAACCCAAATATTCTAACCCTAAGCTCAAAAAGAAAGCCATCTTTTTTTCCTTTTGTAGCTTGACTTTCCTTCCGGTTAGCATCCTCAATAATGATGTGAGTTGTAATGTCCAATTTTTGTAAAAATGATGGAAACGGATACGTTTTCAAAGTAAGTCTTTTAAAATGAATTGGTTAAGGCCCAGAGAAATTAGAATAATGATCTAAATATTAAGTAATGAAATTAGGAGACCAGATGTACCATGAAATAGAGGCTAAAATAATCAGACGGGATTTAACAAAATAGCTACGTAACGTAATGACATTTTTGTAATTTTAGATAAATTTTGAAATACTCATAAGATAAGAGGGCTTTTTAAATAAAAAATTTGAGTTTTCTAGGGTTCTTCAAGACCCTAAAAACTATGGAAAGCCCAATGACAGTTAAAACCCCTCCGGTGTACATTTTCTAATAACAATAGACCTTAACTTTGACCCTTTTGTTCAAGAAGGTTTTAGCTCCAATTTGAGTGATTCCAAAGGCATTTTACAAGATTGAGGACCTAAATTTTATGATAGAAAAGATGATTCTCAAAAAGGATCTAAAATAAACTAGAAATAAAAATGACAAGATTAAGGGACGAATGAAATTTTTGGAAACAATTCTTAAAACCTAACTATAGATACCCCATGCCCCACTCTTATCCTCATTTGGTTTATTTCATTTCTACCTTAAACCAGAGAAAAGACCAAGAGAGTGAGGTGCACAAGGGAGGAGAAAAAGGGTGAGGAAAAAGCAAGATAAAAGTATGGATTTTCATAGTTTTTCTTAGTTTCCCCTTAATAAACTTCTTCTCCTTCTTCTTCTCTTCTTTCCCATGAGTTTATTGAAGTATTTGAGGCTATTTTAAGGTTAGACCTAAGAGGAAAATTTTGAGTTTGAGGAGAAAAAACCAAGCAAAGTGAAGAGCAAGCAAAGGAAGCTAAGAAACCAAGGCATTTTGCTACTTTTATGCTTGATTCTTCTTGTTCCTTCTCTAGTGATTTTTGACCTATATATGACCAGCCATGAGGTGTTGAATTTCTAGCCAAACCAAGAGTGAATCTTAGAAAAATGAGGGAGAAAAATAAGAATATGCAAAGGAAACAACCAAACAACCATTAGATTTTAAGATGGCAAAGTTAGGATTTCAAGTGTTCTACTAAAATTTTGTTTTGATGCAAGAGTTCCTAGGGAAAAAAAGATGTTTTGGATGAGCTTCTAAGATCCCTAGAAAGCTTTTCACATGCATCTCTCATCAAGAAAACCAAACAAGCTCATTTGGTGTTCTCATGGTCCATAGCCACGGCTTAGAGAGGATGAAGCATTAAGGGATAGTTTTAATTTATTCCAAGTTTGGTTTTGTGTCATATATGATGGGAGAGGATGAGAAGAAGCCTTGAAAAAATTTTAGAAGTTATGGATAGTGAGATGCAGTTATAGGTTCCATATTGTGACTTAAAGAAGCAATACCTAGCTAAGCCCCTTAAATTAATTGTGTGATAACTCCAAGAGGTTTAAAAAAAATCATAAATAGATGGAAAGAATAGAGCCAAGATTATGATTTATGGATGTTGCCTTATTAGGTGTATTATGGAGCCATAAATGAGCCATAGAAACCATCTAGCTTTTAAAATGAATGTGTAGCTTTAGAAATTGTTTTAAGAGTATAATTGGCTTCCATATCATGTGTTTAGGCCAAAGGAACCAAATCTCACATCCTTGTGAGTGTGTGGCCAAGGGAGAGGAAGCATTCTTAAAAGGAAAAGTGTGTTGTTATAACAAAGGTAGCTCTCTCTTCTTTTTCTTATGCATGAGTGGATGTTTATCTTGTCTTCGAATGTGTGCGTGTGTGTATGTTTTGAGCCATGAAAGATATTTTAGTATGTATTTATATGCCGTGATACCATGATACTTTGTTATGCACTTAAATGATACTTTATGAATATGTTTTGGTTTATTTGAGTGTAGTGAAACCAAAAGTCCGTTAGCTAGGGTGAGGATGAGTCAAAAGCCCCCAAGAATGGGTGAGATAAAGCCAAAAGTCTTCAAAGAGTAAGACTTAGCCAAGAACCTTTTAAGAGAATGGGTGAGGCAAGTCCAAAATCCCCCAAGAGAAATGGGTGAGGCTAAACCATCTTCTTGACAAACCTATGTATGTTTTATATGATTTCTTGAATGCTAAAATGTTCCATGAATGATTATGAAATCCATGATGTCCATGCATGCATTTTTAGATTTGGATTTGCATTCTTTATATATGGTTGAAAAGGAGAAGAGCTATTGGAATTCCTAGAATCTCATCCCTTCCTCCTCATTTGCCTAACATGACTAGGTGGTCCAAATGATCCAAGGAATGGAAGCCACCAAGCATAAAGGAAGGAGATTGATAAGAAAGTGTGTGAAATTATCCATTTTGTAGCCATATGAATGGCATATGATGTAATTCAATATTTTATATGATGTATGAGCTTATGAACATATGTAATTACATGAATACTTGATGTATAAATGAGATTTGATGTCATGTGAATGTTGTAGCCACTTTTTGACATTGAATGGCAAAATATAACTTATGTGTCCTTATGTATATCTTGGGGTGAGAGAGTGAGTTTATGAAATTTGGTTTGTGCACCTTTGAGACATGTTTAATAGACCATTTTGGTGCTTTCCTAATTGCTCAAGTGGCCATGAAAGCCTTGGAACCAAATTTGACCTTCTTAAGGCCCTTTAAAAAGCATAAAAGAGCATTTTTTGCAACTCTATGGCACATTCTGACTAAATAAACGAATTTACCCATGAAATTTGGCATGCATATAGATCTCATCTAAAGTTTTTTGGGAAGCTAAAGGCCAGATTATTTGAAACTCTGTGAAATTAATTATGAATTTTTAAAATTGCTAAATTTCAACTGTTCTAGTGTGGTTACTGTTCATATGGTTAGTTTTTACTCTTACATCATTTGAGAGTCAAATGGGTTCCAATGCTCATGAAATGTTACAAGAATAAACTAGATATAATAAGCTTTCTATAGCCATTAAGATCACCCCAATTGGATGTCTGAGTAGGGAGATATGAATTTTTAAATTTCTATGACAATACCAGTAACACTAGGTGAGTTTGGTTACTATTCCATCAATTTCTAGTTGCTAGACATCCTTGTTTTAGTCTAGAATTATTTTTATAATAAAGTAGACATTTGTAACTTTCTAGAATGATATAGTGTGCTTAATTTTAATTTTTCTAGAATTAGTTATGATTTTTCAAAGTTTATCACAAAAAGTTGGTACACTAATCCGAGGCTGCACATGTAAATTTTATGTATATGTTCCATGAGCTCAAGTTTTGGCCACTTTTTTAGATGGTTTTGAATTGTATTTATGTATTTAAATAGGAGAATGTGATGGATGAGTCCATATGGTCCACGGGATACAAAATAAAAATTTTATCCATGACTTAACGGAAAAAAATCCATTATTTTTATTGCAATTTATTGAGAATGTGTGTTAGACCAAGGAAATGCAAGCTATAATGGCATGAGATAGACTAGATAAATATGGTGTTACATGAGTAATGAGGTTTGACAGAGACAATTGCTTTTGTTTATGTTTCAGTTGTTGTTTATAGTCCTTCCACAATTCTGGCAACTTCTCGATCAGTATCCCAGCTATGAACTCATCAGGAAGGTTGATTTTTTCAATGCGCAACTTTTCTAACAGCTTATGGTACTCATTGGTTTGCATCTTGATGTCCTTTTCCTCCATCATCTCCCATTTATAGAAATTTTCAACGACAAACTTCTGTTTGCCAGCATCCCCAACAGTGTACTTAACTATTAGTGAGTCCTAGATTGTGTTGGCCTTCTTATAGACACAGTACACATCGAACAGATTGTTAGATAAAGTATTAATAATTGTGTGTCTACAAACCTTATTGGCATATTCCCAGGCATTTTTTTGATTTTGGTCAGTATCAGGAACATGTTTCAATTGGTTCAGTGCCATTGCAACTTTGTGTATGTCCAGGATAGAAAAGATCTACTCCTGCCACCTCCTAAAGTTATTCTCGTTAAACACTTCAATCTTGGATATATCTAAGAATGGCTTGGGCAACGGCATAGCAAGTATTACAGTCAAAATAAAGGCTAAAGCAATATCACCATTTCCTTTAGAACCACCAAAACCTCCATTAGAACTTGCAGTAGTAACATTAATATGATTAGTAGGGTTCATACCAAAAGAACTAGGATCAAGACCAACTTGGTGTAACTCCATAATAACTCTTAAAATTGTTAGGTGCAATAAACAAAATCATCAATATAAATCGATTCTAGTCATGCTTGAGGATACTATCTTTAAGAGTTATTCAGTAAACCCAAAGAACTCAGAAGAACCGAAAAGGAAGAAAGGAGAAAGCTCCAAAGATGTCTGAGAGCTCAATGTAATTTGTACAGGCACCATGCATCACCTTTTATAAGCTGAAGATCATAGGCACACATTGGACAAATTTAAAGGTGTAACACCATAATGACTTGACTCCAACTAATCTCCCTCTAGGCTTGATTCCATATGATTTCCAAAGAACAAGTATAAATCGTGGCATTTTCATGTTATAAAACAGGGTTCAAACACTCATAATTTACCCCGTGGGTCTCGTAAACCTGTCAATCACATACTCCACTTAAACTCCATTTATACAACTCATACATAGCATCAAACAACCCATAAACCATGGATATGAAGCCAAAAATCAAGAAAATGCAATTTCTCAAATGAGCCCAAAAGTCAGATTTTTTGCTCTAATTTTGGAAAATCATAACTAATTCTAGAAAAATGGGAATCAAGCAAACCATAACTCTCTAGAAAGCTCTGGATGTACACTAAAAATAACGTCCAACCATAATCTCAGCGTTTGGACTATATTTGACATCAAAAAAGAGACAGAGGTCTGGCTGTCCCTGGTACTGATGCAGCTTGCTGTCATGAATTTTAAAAATTCGTAACTAATTCCACAAAAATTCAATCTAGGCAAACTATACCAATTTAGAAAACTACAGATGTTAACTAGAGGAAAAAAATAAATTCAGATCATTTCAGTAGTCCTTGTTCCTCAAAAACTGATGGAATAGTAACGAAGGTCGGATGGCTTCCCTAATGCTGACATATAGCTTCAGAGAGTTCTTTCTCCCTCTACAAACCTCTGATTGAGGTGCATCCAGTTGGTATAGGTCACTGTGGATATCTAATTTATCTCCATAAAACTTCATGATAATTGAACACTGTTTGATCTATGAATGACAAATTCATTTTCAGACCTAGTTGCACAGTATAATAACCAAAACCAGAAAATTCTCCAACTTCAACAATTCACCAAATATTCCCTAGACCTCCAATTATTACCCATTTTAGCTTCCCAAGAAGCTCTTAATAGGCTCTAGAGGCATGCCAAATTTCATATCAAGAAGAGCTCATTTAGTCATATCTTGATGTAGCTCACAAATTTAGCAGTTTTGGCACCCAAAATAGTTCAAAGTGGGTCCAAATGGCGTCCCACATATTCTACCACTTCTTGGGCAAGTTTTAAAGTATAAATATAGCATATATGAAATGCTCAAGTGATCCAAATCATCATAGATTTCAAATTCACTATACTACGAGCCAAAATGTACTATTGCATACCATCCACAAAATGGCCAAATTTCACATTTTCATTGCTTTGGCTCTCTACATAATTTATACATCATTTATACATATTTCTACACTTGCTCAAATATTTACATCTCAAAAGAATATGTATATATAAGCACTTTAGCTTTCCTATACATCAAACTATGTATGAGTGTACAAAAGTGGCAAAACAAAGGCCTTCTATGTCTCATGGCCTCCACTCTTAGGCTCTTGAACTCCACCTGGACCACATGAGATGGGAGAGGAAAGGGGGTGAGATTCAGGGAATCTCAATAGCTCATACACTCATTCAAGGAAGCAATCAAGGCATATAAACAAGTCAAAGCATGCAAACCATTCACAATTATACAACACATGCTTTTCATGTCATGAATTTCATATCAATGCCAAGAATAAGCTCTAGGAACTTTTGGTCTAGCCTCACCCGAGTTTTTGAGACTTTCGGATTAGCCTCACTCTTGGTTTAGGGACTTTTGGCTCCACCTCACCCATCTCAAAGGACTTTCGGCACTACCTCACCCGAGCAATTTTCACAACTCAAAACACAAGCATATTGGTACCAATGCATCAAGGCAATAACATATGACATGTCTCATACAACAAGCATACAATGACTATATACATCCAAGAATGCAACAAGAAAGAGTGGAAAGCTACCATATCGGCTAACACAAGCCTTCCCTTTCAATTTCTCTTCTCCCTTCTTGGTTTCACAATCACAACTAGATGGAGTTACTTCTCTTGAGCCTAGATACAATAAAGAACATGGAATTACTCTCTCATCAATAATTATTCACAAAGCTAGGGGTTTCTTCAGAGCAAACCCTGCAAAGTATAAGAAACTAGGGGTTTCTCTCTCTCTAAAGTTTCACTAACTTTTTTTCTCTTTTCTTTGCATTTCTTAACTTATTACACTCTCTTTTAAGAGTTTCTTACTCATTCTTGGCTAGAACAGAGCTTTCTTACTCAACAACCCATGGAAAGGAAGCTTAGAAGGAGAAGAATAAAATCAAGAAGAAGAAGCATGAAGAGCTTTAAAGGTTCTTACCTTTCTTTCTTAGCTTCCCTTCTTCCTCTCTTAGTTTCTTCTAGTTTCTCTCTCTCTCTCAAGCCTTTTTTTTGTGCTTGGACGAAGCTTAGGTCGGTTAAAGGAGAAAGGATGAGTTTGGACGCTTTAAGAAGTCAAATTTTCTTTTTTCATGCTTTTTCAGACTAACCTTCGTTATAGCGAAGCATAACCCTCACTACAGCGAGCACGTATCAGTCCCAGACCCCTGTTTTCACTAAGGCGGGTGCTACGACGAGCAGCTCCCTGATTTTTGTATGGGATACCCATACTCGCTATAGCTAGAAGCATTTTCGCTATAACGAAAAGATACTCTTGCTATAACTAGACCCTTTCTCGGTATAGCGAGCAGGTACATTTGCTATAATTAGGCCATTTCTCGCTATAGCTAACAGACTTAGAAAATTTTCAAAACTTCAAAAATTTTCAGCTTCTTTTTTTTTATTTTCTTTTTCCCAGTTGTTACAAAAGGCATTAACAACATCTGTTTTGAACATTGGAGGAGATTAAATCAAATAAAATCAATAATTAAAACCATAAACAGTTGATTACCATCATAAACCGAAAATTAACCACAGCTAACGTTAAAAGATGAAAACATAAAGCCTCAAAACTGAAACCTTTAAAAAGAAGAACTTTCTGGAAGGTTATTTTAAATTAAATTAATTTTTATGTTAAAAAAATCCCAAAAAAAATGTTCAACATCGTGTCTAATTCTTGCGTGCAAAGGGGAAATCAACAGATTACAACTGTGTTGGAATGTCATGGTGCACATGAGCCTACTTCTCCTCTTAACCCATTTACTTACCTAATTTCTTATTTTAGTATTTATACACTAAAGCTCTCTTTAGTTTGAGCAATGTAAAACTTCTTTTAATACACACACAAGCCATACACTTATATTCCAATAGTTAGCATCCTCAGCAATGCTCATCTCCTGATCAGATGCTTGTCCCTTCAAAGTTTCAATATAGGACTTAGCCTTGCTTCTTTGTTCAGAGTTAAGCTCCCTATGGTTATCTAGATCATTCTCATAAGCACGTGGTCTAGAGGTTTCTCCATTGAAAGCTGGATTAACACTCTTAATTTTCTTTGTACTACGTTGTAGCAAATCGGCTTCTTTAGTTGTTCTTTGTTCGTTGGCTATTTGTGAAGGAAACTCAAAGAAGGAAGCCACTAGTTAACCTAATTTACTTTCCTCGATGAGCATTGTTATGTTTTTGAATTATTTCTTTAAAATATAATAAATATAGAATTTTGATCAATAAAAAGAAATAACATGTAACAAGTTATAAATTTTGAAGGATTACTAATAAATCCCAAAAATAAAGCATTAGGAGTATATTTTTCAAAAATTAGATTATATATTTACTCATAATAAATTTATTTCATATGGTTCACCGTAATTTGATGAGAGCGCTATAGATGACGGCACATCTTTGTATTTAACAACTTCTATAATAGCGCAATAGTGGGCTTTGCCTTTTTTTTTTTTGGAAATAAAGTAAGCTTAGGTTTTATTTTCACTGGACATACATGAATGACTTATTATGTGAAAATTATAGAGAATTTTAAGTTAAATATATTTATAAAAAAATTTAAAATTTGAAATTATGTTAAAAAATTTAAGAGTAAAATTTTTAAATTGTAAAAAAAAATTATAATTAGAGATTTTAAATTAAAATATTTTATTTTTAAATTTTTAAAATAATTTTAAAATTTAATATTTTTAAATATATATATATATATAATTTAAATTTACACCCAAATTTTTTCAATTATTGTTGTTGATAGCTCTGGTGGGACACAGACATTTGACAATATAATTAGTAGTTATCCGTATCCTTCAACATGATTGGTATCCATTTCACTGATTTGTCACCTTGAGAGCAACGAATACTCTGACCGGTCGGTGGCACAACGTGAGTTGCTTCTCTCCATAATTTTGCACACAATTTTTAATTTTTAATACTTAATAGTATTTTATAAAGGATTTTTTTAATGAAGTAGTTTATATGAAGTTGTAATTATTATAGAATTTGTTTTCTTTACTTTATACAATAACTTCGCTCAAAATCTTAAACGTCATAACAACCCAGATTTCGTCACAGTATTCATGGAATAAACTTTTATTGTACCTTAATGATATGCAACGTCGTTACATCACCACCTACCTTCCCTTCCCAATTGGTTTAGACTGAACAAGTAAAACTATTTTAACTCTTATTATTATTAATTTTTAGTAATAACATAACATAATTTTTTTCTTCACACTATTAACTTTTTAATATTTTGATTCACTTTTGTAGGCTCTTTTTGTTTTGGGTAATGTTTATTATATTATAATAATTATTTTTTAATTATTTTTTAAAATAAAAGCATAAAAATTATTTTTTTATTTTATTTTCTATTCTATTCTTTTTTTTTTTCGATTATGTATACCAAACACACCTCACAATGTTTTGAGATTTATACCTAAATATGAAAGCATTAAGCTTAAATATTATTTTTATATTTTGATTATGAGATTTTTAATAAAATTTATATATATAATTTTTGAATAAATTATATATATATCTCCATAAAGTTTTATTGAAATTAGATTTTTTTTTATTTTTAAAAATTCAATTATCTAATATCAAATTATAAAAATTATATATATTTTTGCAAGAATTATATATTTCTCATATTATTATTATTAAAAAACTATATATTTATTATATTTTAATTAAAGATATAAATAATTATGTATAAATTTTTTAATATAAAAATATTATTTATCAAAATATGTAAATTCAAACTCTCCAAGCCTTTCGAAAAGTTTTATTACATGTTGAATTTTCTTTTCATCTTCGCGTTTCAGGTACGTCGAGAAGCGCGAGAAAAATGAATGATTCCCATGTGCAATTCTTCTTCTCTTCAATCCTCATATCTTCATCTTCCTTGATTCTGTTTCCCTTCAGTTCAAATACAAAATCTGGCTTCCTAGTGCCCCTTTCTGGGTTTTTGAAATGCAAACAAAGCTAAAGCTGATCATCCTGGATTATACACACATACCTGTATACATCCAATCAGAAAGAATCACTTCACCTTTTCTTTTTTTCAGAGAATATCAGAGGGATTGCTTTGATCCAAAGGGGTGACGGGTACTTCCTAGTAGTCTCTTTGACTCTCCTAAGCTCCCCTCTCGAGCCGAGTGAGAAAATGCGGTCATAGAGGGAGAAATTATCTGAATGTAGCAGAGAAACTTAGCACAGAGCGATGTTGGCGATGGAGAAGGATTTTGATTCCAAGTTGAGGATTCAGAGTAATTTGTCTAATGGCGGGAATGTCCAGAGATCTCAGAGCATTCCCTTCCGAGCTCCTCAGGAGAATTACACCATCCAGGACTTTGAGTTGGGCAAGATCTACGGCGTTGGTTCTTATTCTAAGGTCCGACACTGTTAAATGTTATTTATGTCGTCTTTGTCTGGTTGTGTTGGTGTTTTCCTTTTCTTTTTTTTTTGTGTCGGTAATGTTTTGTTGAATGCATAAATTCTCTGGGTGATATTGGCATTCTCTTTTTAAAAAAGTAGAGTGATCTATTCAGTTCTGTTGGTTACCATCATTAATGGGTATTATACAGTAGAAATCATTGTGCACGATTGTCATCCGTGTTGCTATATAAGGTATGAAACATCATTTGATACCTTTCAGTGGGGCATTATAGCTTAAAAGGAAAATCCTTTGCTGCTCCGGTATCAATGGTTGCTGAAGTCTTCTTGTGAAATGGCTTGCACTCCCTCGTCCCAAACCTGAAAAGACAAACTGCGTTAATGCTCCATTCATTTTTCATTTACAGTTCTGTGAACAACATTGGTTTCTTGATAAGGCGGTCTTGGGGTTTCTTATTCTCTGGTTTAAAAGGACCGAGTATTCAGAGGTCTAGATTTCAATATCTATCCTTTTTCTGTGCTTCAGAAGAGAAATTGAGCCTCAAGATTAAGTAATAAATGGAAATTGCATGAGTGGGTTGCCTTTTGTGAACTCATAGAAATTTACCTTGTCCTACCCGCAAGAATTGCTAAAATCCCAAGACTCACCATTTTAATTTAGGCTGAAGGAGAAGCAAATGATAGGCAGTAGAAAATGAAGCAAGCTGCTGTTATGACTGGCTTGACGGTATGGGGTAAACTGTACAAAACTATTGGTCTGAGAAATCATTATCTTGAAGCATTACATACCGTTACTTGAGTGTAATGTGATGCTAGTCTTCTAGTTACTTATTATGCCAAAATGCTCTTTTTTTCTAATCCACAAGGAATTTCTTACTGCATGTGGATTGCCTTAATGTGAACATATATAATCTGCATTGTTATCCAATGTAAATCTGTGGCATCTTACAATAATTTACGGTTTCAACATTTGTAGTAGAGCAAGGAAACATAGTCTGATTTTCCTGTTTCTGAGTGAATGTAATTCTCTGCATCTCTTTCTTGACTGATGACTTTCCCATTCACTGACTTATTTTGGTTCACTGCTGTGACATTTAGGATGCACCTTGTTTGAATTCAAGTTTTCTGTTATTCTTTGAATCTCTTGAAACGCTTATTTTTTTGGGGTTTGAGTATGGCCTCTCACACTGAATCTGGGGTTTGTGTCTGTTAGTGATAAAGGAATGTGACTTGAATTTCTTGGTAAATTTGACCATCTCCTTCACCTCTGCCCCTCTAGCTCTCTTGCTTTCTCTCCTCTGGCATATAATTTTTCATTTTCCATTTTGTTTGAATTACTTTGGTTGGCATCTGTTCCATTTACCAACTCCTATATGCCTGAAGCAAAAATCCCCTTACCATTTTGACATTTGACTTTCTAGAATCTTTCATGCATTTGTTTTAGTAGTTTTTGTTTCTCTTGTATAATTATTTTTGAATATGTTTTTCATGGTGTTTAAAGGTTATGAGGGTGAAGAAGAAGGACACAGGATCTGTGTATGCCTTGAAGATCATGGACAAAAAATTTATCACAAAAGAGAACAAAACAGCTTATGTGAAGTTGGAACGCTTAGTGCTTGATAAATTAGACCATCCTGGCATTGTGCGGCTGTTTTTCACATTTCAAGACACATTTTCTCTGTGTACGTATTTTGTGATGTAGTTTCACTTTATATTATACTCTCTTTCTTAGCTGATTCCTTCTCTGTGTTTCTTTTTTCTTTCTTTCAATTTTCTTTTTGAATTTTTCTCTCTGGTTGCTGAGTTTGGTCTATTATTTGATGTTGGTATCCTTTTTTCTGTATACTTTTTCAACGGTGAAGACATGGCACTTGAGTCCTGTGAAGGTGGAGAACTTTTTGATCAGATAACGAGGGTAAGCTAACATAAGACTTCAAGGCATGCACTCAATGAGTATGAGTTATGAATAAATTATTTTAAAAAAATTTCTGCAGCATGTGCTGAAGGTGTGTTGGTCTGCAGGATCTACTTTTAGTCCTGCCTAAGTTAGATCTTATTATAAAACATCAAAACAATAATGTGTGCTGTGATTTTGTTATTTTTTATTATTAAATTTTACTACTAAAGGAAATTATAAACTGCTTTAGGAAGATGACATTTTCAAAATTTAGAAGTTTTCTTATATGATTTTTCCAGTTTGAGGATAATTTAAAATTCTCTTTTTAATCAATTCATTATACATCAACGTGGACATTTCTATATCCAAAGGGGTTAAGCTCAATTGGTAAGAGGAGATAGTACCTCCTTTTGTTAACCTAGGTTCAATTTCTTTAGAAGTAAAATATTAAATGTACCTGGTCAATGTGGAGGAATGTGCACTTAAGATCACTCGGGGAGGGGATTTAGTTTTGGGCGAAGCCCATGGACATCCTTGACCTTTAGGAAAAAAGGGGTTTGGGTTTGGAGAGAGTGGGTACCACTCTCTCCCCAGACTTGAGTGTCTGTGTGTATCTTTGTGTGTGTCTATATATATATATATATATATATATAGTCTCAAAGATTATATATGAGATTCTTACAGTGAAAAACTTTGCTGCCCCCTTCCTTTTGTTCACTCTCCCAAATTGTTGAGACTGATCAATTTCAACTTTTGTTGATGGTGTATTTGAATACTATTAATGACTGTAAAACTCTTTTTTTGTGTAATTTTATATGAATAAATTTATGTAAAAGAGTCTCATCTTGAGAAAAAACTACAAGTTTTGATATTTCTTCGGGTAAATGAGTCCTGTCTGGGGATTTTATGATTCAATGGGGAAGTGGATGGAAATTGAGTTAGCTACCCACTACAGTATAGGTCTAGGGATGAGGAAGATATTTTTCTCCAGATCTGGTGACAAGGATTATAGTACCCTATCCATACCCTACACATGATCATCCTTATTGACTGTAATACCAAAGAAAAAGAAAAAGGAAAAAAAAAGGTGGACATTTCAAAGCAAAATTTGACATGATTATTGTTACCAAAATGGCAATTCAATTTAAAATGGGGAAAACTTCTGTGTTCAATTTCAAATTTGAAGCTATTGTGATTATGTAAGATAATTCTGTCTTATTTCGTGTATAACAGGTTAAGCTCTCTAAAGTGTTAATAAGTCTTAGAAATATGATATTCTTCTCTGTTTGATTATATGGCATTTGGATATTTTGATTTATTCAGTTTTAATGTTGCTTACTTACTAAAATTGGAATTTTGTATAATCTTTCCCTCAGTATGTCAGATTTTTTAGAAAGGAAATTGAGTACCTTGTGACCGTACTTCCTAGTGTTTTAATCTACAGAGAAGCTTTATCTAATATGACTTGACATGCACTAACGTGCACGTCAATTCACCTTTTTTTTGGGGATAAAAAATCATTTTCTTTTAAACTTAAGAATTAAGATATTACTTAAATAACCACTCACTCATTATTACACCTGTTTTGAGATTACTCACCACTTCTAACCACTCATAATCTTGAGAAATAAATGGTTATGTAATGACCTATTATCTTTTTAATAACTAGCAACTATCAATTTTTTATAATAGTTGTTTTTCAAGCTCGCATGCCAAGCAACTGAAAGGTTTTTAATGTTTATTGTCGAACCAAGACACAATTTGGTTCCAAGAACTGTTGGTTCTACAGCACAAAAGCCTCCGTGAGGGTAAAGAAAAGATAATTCTGAATTGATGGGGATGACTGAGCCTCAGAGTCAGGCAAGATGTTGGGCTCTAAGGACATTAATCACTTAAAAAAAAGAACCAATAACATATTAATGATATCTTGAATTATTTTGCCACTATTTTTGTTGATTCCCTAAAAGTCTAGCTTGTTGCCTGGTTCTTCCTGTTCTGTTATTCCCCAAAATTGATTGAGGGAGAACATACATCAAAATTGTTTCCTCTTGGAGAAACATTTAGATTGACCCATTATTTTATACGATCAAAATTTCTTTCTTAACCCAAGATTCCTTGTATAGGGTTCACTTTTCATATTTTTTGAGATGTCATATATCTGTGTATCATCTGCCCAAAAACGTTTAAAGAGGGGGGGGGGGGGGGAACCTTGTGATGCTGTATCATATTTTCTTTATTATTTAATGTGTTAGGGGATTTCAGTAGCGCTAAGTGGACAAGTACTTCAGAAATGCTTAGTGAAACCCAACTATTATCTTATAAATTACACATGACACTGATAGAACATCACTCTTCTCTAAGTTGTTAATACTTTTTTTTTTCAGTTGAGTTAGTTAAGATATTTACATAAGTGTTATTCTTGCAATTGAATACCTTCCTTGGCTGTCTGCCATTCGTTGCTTTTTAAGTAAGTAAAAAACTTTTTATTTTCTGCTTTTACTGTTTGTATTTGTTAGAATGTAAATATTCTGTAATTATTAGGTGGGTTATGATTTTGTAATTAGTAGGAGGATATTTTGTAATTAGGGCATTATTCTATAATCATGAATCATGAATGACTTGTTTGGTACATTTTCCTATAAATTCAAAATATTTTGTAGGTCAGACTCACTGACTACATTTAACTCAAGAGCTTTCTCCCCTCCTCTCTTTCAATGTTTTATATGGTAACAGAGTTTAAAGCCCTTAAGATTTTGTTTAGCCACCCTTTTCTAGTGACTGTGCTTAATTCCAGTCGCTGTGCCCAACTTAATCTTGACTCACGACCCTTGTCAAACACATTAAACATTGCTGATCAGTCAACACCTATTGCTGGAGCTCCTAACACTTGTCACCATGTGCCAAATCTAAGAATTGATGTTCACCCGCATACTAGTGCATGACAACACATAATGCCACCTCTTCAGCCACCATTTGCCAGAAGTGGTTGCCTGCCTCTCCACTATCTAGCCCAGCCCTTCCCTTCTGTGATTGGGTACTATTTGTAGTGGTTTGAGGCTGCTCTCCTTTGTTCACATTATTGTGCTTCCCTTTTCTCCACATTTATCATTGTGCTTTGTTGTTCTTTCACATTTGCCTTCCAAAGCTCCATTCAACCAAATTTCATGATATCTGATGTTGTTCTAGCATCCTCAACCCAAAAGTCGGGTACCTTTTTTATTGCTTTTTTAAGAAATCCCATTCTCACTCTTGAAAAGTTAGATGGCTCTAATTATACTACTTGGACAGCTTTTGTTGAACTTTAGTTTCATGGCCAATGTTATGAGGATCACTTAGTGGAACAAGCCGATGATATTTCAATGTCTAATTGGCCTACTTGGAAGAAAATAGACCATTAACTATGTGGCTTGTTATGGCATTCGATTGAGCGTAAGTTATGGCATATTTTGCATAATTATAAAACTTGTTATGCCTTTTGGCAAAAGGCCAAATCCATGTATACTAATGACTTTCAACATGTTCATGCTCTTGTTACTAAAATGATGAGTTTGAAGCATTTATATTCTGACATGAACACTTACGTGGGAAAGGTTGAGTTTGTGAAACAAGAATTTAATGAGTTGATGTCAATCTTCATTGATGCCCAGGAACAAGAGCAATAATGAGACAAATTGTTCATGGCTTTTACTTTTGCTGGGTTGAAATTGGACCTTGCTTCTGTTCATGATTAGATCCTCTCCATCCTAACATTCCGTCCCTTGATAATGCTCTTGCTCGATTATAACAATTGACCATCCTACAGAATAAGGCAATGCCACCCGAGACCTCTATCTTTGCCTCACAACAAGGTGATCGCAATCAGAATCAAGGATGTGGTAGACATAATGGTGGAGGTCGCAATCGTGGGCAACGACCACACTATACATACTATAACAAATTGGGTCATACTTGTGATTGTTGTTATTCCCTACATGGTTGTCCCAAGATAGCCGATGCTACTTTAGTGTAGAATGCTGACATTCTTTAGATCGATGGTCCTCCTTCAATCACTTTATCTATGGCCAACTATAATGACTTTTTGGAGCATTAGGCCACCAAGCACATTGTATTTTTGCCTCCGTTACACAAACATAGTAATTCTATAGCTTGACTCTCTCAGTCTTCATCCTTTGCGCCTTAGATCCTTAACTTTGGTGCTTCTGATCATATCTCTTGTAATCGACACCTCTTTCACATCTTGATAGTTCTTCTTCACTTTCTACTATTACTCTTACTAATAGCTCTAAAGCAATTGTCAAAGGGATTGGTCAAGCATGACCCCTTCCCTTCTTATGCATAACCTCTATTCTTTACATTTCTTACTTCCTTTTTAATCTTGTTTTAGTTAGTAAACTCAGCCAAATACTTAACTTTATTCTCACTTTTCTTGATTCATCTGTGATTATATAGGATCGGCATATGAAGCAGCCAATTGGCACTAAACATGAATCTCATGGTCTCTATCACCTTTGTGATTCTCTGAAGTTGTTGCATTTTTGTTTGGGTCATCCCAATCTTATCAAACTTAAACACATGGTGCTTAGTCTCTCATCTTTGTCCACTTTAAATTGAGAGCCATGTTAGTTATATAAACATTCTTGTGTTTTTTTCTTTACTAAAAGTAATAACACAAGAGTCGTCTCTCCTTTTTTTCTTGTTCACTTTGATGTTTGGAGACTGAGTCATATAAGTTCAACTTTGAACTTTCAATATTGTTACCTTTATTAATGATTATTCTCGTTATACTTGGTTATTTTTAATGAAAAATTATTGTGAATTGTTCTTTATCTTTGAACAACTTTGTTATGAGATCCGCAATCAATTTGGCATTTTTATAAAAATTTTGCGCAGTGACAATGCCCATAAATGTTTCTATGCTCCTGTAAAAAATTTCATGATTATATACAATGCATACTTCATTGGTCTTTTTGTGCTTATACACTTCAACAGAATGGGGTAGCAAAATGTTAAAATAGTCCTCTCATTGAAACATTACTTCATCCTAACATTCTTCTTTGTTTTTAGGGTGGTGCTATTCTCATTGCATGCTACTTGATCAATCAGATACCTTTTGCTGTTATACAAAATCAAGTTCCTCACTTTATCTTGTTCCTTGATGAACTTTTGTATTATCTCCCTCCTCATGTTTTCAATTGTTCTTGCTTTGTCCACCATTTGACTCTAGGTCAGGGATAAGCTATCTGCTCAATCTGTATTTTCTTGGATTACTCTTGTCTCCAAAAAAGATAATCGTGTTATTCTCTTAACACTAATTGCTATTTCATAACAGTAGATGTTGTAATGACCCTAACTTCTACTCATCATAATTAAGGTTAAATACGTGATTAATAACCATAAATTGGGGTTACAAGACATTACGACTAATTATCTTTAGAAAATACAAGAAAATTTGAACCTTAATATTATTAGAGTCATCAACCATATAATTACAAGCACTCATGTATATCAGGAAAAAGACATTCAGTTATAAGCCTTTAATTCTATTCCCATTAATTTCAACTCATAAAAATCTTTTACCAATGTTTCTAAGTCATCCCTTTGGGTTACTATATGAAAAACTAAAATTTCTAAGTTAGAATGAAAGTTTGGGACCATTAGTCGCAGCTAAATGCCCTTGCGCCGCGGCGAGGAAGTCTCCTGGAACCCACCTCGCTCGCCTCTCGTTATTGGCAGTGGCCAATTCCCCCTTTCGTCACGGCTAATTCCTCTTTGGAACGTCTGGCAAATCCTCACAAAAGTTCGTCGCGACCAATTCCCATTTAGTCGCGGCGAATTACCCTCTAGACGACTCTCAATATTGCCTCTCACATTTCGCCGCGGCTAATTCCACTTTTTGCCTTGGCGAATTGCTCTCTAGTACTCTCCTTAGGCAACTTCGTCTTTATTGGCCGCGGCTAATAATATTTTGGTCGTGGTAAAATGCCTTCTGATCCTACAACTCCAAAATCTTGTCTCATACTCTCCCCTCTCTATCTAAGGGCTCTCTAGGACCACTTTCCCTCAATTTGTGAAGCTCTAATGGTGTTTATCTATTTGATTTACTTAGTTAATCTATCCTTATCCACCTCAAGATTTAAAATATTGGTTTCTACTCACCAAGCTATCACACATTAACAAACCATAATTTAGTGACAGCAAATGTATTCGGGCCACAAGGTGCATGGGGCCAATGCTTAATGTTCATGGAAGGTCAATTCACTTATCCATTGTTAGCCAATTACAACTATAATGTTTAATTCCATGATAATTAAATTCTATATATAGTCCTTATACTTGACAATTCATGATGCAATGCAACAATGATACAAAACTAGTAATCTAGTTACACGATACAATCTGACAAGGCTTCCAAACCTATATGCTACCAACCTATTTCATAAGCTTCCATTAATTTTCTCCTTGCTACTAAGAGGTCCGATCCCTGAAAATGTTAGCCCACAATTGGGGTGAGATATACAATCTTAGTAACAAAAAGAAAATTCCATATATATGTACCGATTAATCAATAAAATGCAATTTCATATCATCAATACCAAAACCATCAATTCAATTTACAAATGAACTAGTTGAGCTACCAATGACTACTGTCCCATACCAGCAATCATACACAACATGTTAATAGCCAATAACACCGGGAGAGGTCTGTCCACGGCACCTACTTCATAATGAGCACAACCAAGGCTCAGTGCATCTAAAGTCCGATCACAACCCAGTGCTCGATCAAAGTACATGCATGGGTGGCAGTGCACCACAGCTCCACCATGAACTCACAAGGTCCAATCACAATAATAATTCAAATAGTCAACCAATCATTTAGCATTTCAAAATCATATATGTGCAAATAATATCATATTAACATGAACATATACATGGAATTGGAAAGTTAACTCCGGTTACCTCAATGAAGCCAATTACTCTTCCTCTAGCTACCATAACAATCCAAATGCACATCAAGCCTATAACAAGCATAATTATCATCATTTCTAGCAACAAATCAGATACCCAAAGAGTTGAACTGCTAATGACTACCTAAAGATTATTCATCTAATTACCAATGGATTTTAATTTTGGGTTCCAACTTTCCCACACTAGAAACCGCAATAGTTCACTCCAATTTCTGGGTAATTTCACATGAAACCAAAACTCATGTCATAGGTCAACTATAGGGGTCTCAAACTAATAGAAAATGCATCAAATTGGGAAGAAGATACTCACTTAACAACACCCATAGCCTCAACCTCCAAAAATCCACCATGGAAGCACCAAACAAGTTTTAGTTTTGGGTGGAAGATAAAAATGCTTCAAATAAAAGACGAATCGGGCCAAATCGAAGAGGAAGAAGAGAGGATTAAGTTATATGAAGGTTACCTTAGCTGAATCTTGCTCTAAGTAGGAGAAATGGAGCCAAAATAGTGATGGAAACCCTAGCCTCTCCTCAAGGTGTGAAAATAGGTTTTCCCTTTTGCAGAACCAAGTATTTTGCTCTTCCAAATGGGTGTGGCTACTGAACCTTTAGGGTTTTTAATGAGAAATGGGCTGACCCATCAACCCAAGGTCCAATTGGACTCATTTCTAGTGGTTGGGCTATGGTTTAATGAATGGGTTGCGGAAAATTTAGAGTTAAAAGTGAAATGTGCTGACCCAATGGCCTAATTCCTTGTGGGTTCATATTTTTATGCTTGTTGGGCCTTATTTCATAAGTTGGGCTGCAGCAATTTGATAGGGTTAGGCCAAGTTCCAAAAGTCAATCTAATTTGGGTATGCATAATGTGCGTTGGGCTAGCTCATATAATTTGGGTCTTGGGCCCCTATTTTACTAAATCAGATTGGGCCATTGTTAGGTAATCTCTCTTGGCCCAAGTCTCATGATAAGGAGTTGGGCTTGCACCTAAAATTATTGAGCCCCCATAAATCCTTATTTATGGCTTACTAAAATTAATTTTGGGCCCAAATTAAGCTTTAACCCAATTGAAATTTTACACCTATATTAATAACTCTATTTCTCTGTAAATTTTTGTTTATATAGCTCACCTAATTATTCCATAATAATTATTTTTAATTAGTCCAAATACATTATTAATACCTTAATTAATTTTGGGGTGTTACAGATGTTACCTTCTTTGAGTCAGCACCTTTTTTTTCTCGGCCATCTCCCATGATCCTCCCATTGTCATTGAAGTACTTCCAATTCTATCCTTCAATCATAGTTCTCTTTCATTGGATGAGCCTATAGTTGACTCTACTGTCTCTTCCACATGAGCTTTAGTTTCCACCCCTGTAGATTATATGGATGTCCCTATTGATTCATGTATGATTCTAGCGCTTGAACCTACTTCAAACTCTTCTTCTGATGATGGTTTTCTCATTGCCATTCGAAAAGTTATTTATTCTTCTCATAATCCCCATCCTATTTATAATTTTTTGATTTACCATTGTTTGTCATTACTCACTATGCTTTTATATCTTCTTTATTCTCTATTTCCATTCCTCATACTACTCATGAGGCTCTCCCTTATCCTGGGTAGAGACAAGCTATGATTGACAAAATAGAGGTTATACAGTCAAATAGCACTTGGGAACTTGTCCATTTGCTCCTTGATAAATTTATTGTTGGTTGTAGATGTGTTTACACGGCTAATGTTGGCCTTAATGGTACAATTGATCGTTTTAAGGCACACCTTGTAGATAAAGGCTACATAGATTTTTGGTTTGGATTATAGCAACACTTTCTCACTTATGGCTAAGATTGCTTCCATCCATGTGATATTATTTATTGTTGCTATTCTGTGCTAGTTCTTTCATCAACTTGGTATTAAGAATTCTTTTCTTCATTGCAATCTTGAGGAGGAAGTCTACATGGAGCAACCACCCGGGTTTGTTACTCAAGGGGAGTTTATATTAGTATGTACATTACATTGGTCTATCTACAGGTTCAAGTAGTCACCATGGGTTTGGTTTGGGTGATTTAGTAATGTTGTCCAATAGTTTTAGTTGATTAGAAGTGAGGCTGATTAGTATGTTAGATTGCTGCCCAGTTGATGCTCTTATGGATCCTAATATTAAACTGATACCAAGATAAGGGGAGCTTTTGATGAATCTTGGTTAATACTGGCGACTTGTTGGAAAAATAAATTATCTTACTATTACTCAACTTGATATCTCCTTTGTTGTGAGTGTAGTGAGCCAATATTTATAATCACCATACACTAGTCATCGGGAGGTGGTGACATGCATTCTCAGGTATATCAAGGGGGCTCCTGGGAAAGGCTTGCTATATGAGGATCATAAACACACCTAAGTGGTTGGGTAGGCAAATGCGGATAGGGCAGGATCTTTTATAAATTGACAATCTACTACAGGTTATTGCATTTTCATTTGAGGAAATCTTGTATCTTGGAAAAGCAAAAAACAAGATGTTGTGGCTAGATCTAATGTTAAAGTTGAATATCGTGCCATAGCATTGGCAACGTATGAACTTGTGTGAATGAAACAATTGCTTCAAGAACTCCAATTTAGAGATTCAAGCAAGATGAGATTAATTTGTGATAATCAAATTGCTTTACGTATTGCATCTAATTCGGTTTTTCATGGAAGAACCAAACACATTGAAGTTGGTTGTCATTTTGTTAGAGAGAAAATACTATCTAGGGCTCTCATCATCCGCCATGTCAACTTTAATGATTAGTTAGCTAACATTCTCACTAAAACATTAAGGGGATCACATATTTCCTGCATTTGTAACAAGCTTGGTGTATATAATTTATATGCTCCAACTTGAAGGCGAGTGTTAATGTAAATATTATGTAATTATTAGGTAGGTTATGATTTTGTAATTAGTAGGAGGATGCTATGTAATTAGGACATTATTCTATAATTGAGTCATGAATGACTTGTCTTGTACATCCTCCTATAAATTCACAATCTTCTCTAGACTCACTAACTACATTTCACTCAAGAGCTTTCTCTTCCTCTCTCTTTCCATATTATATAGTATTATATGCTTCTGATATTAGTGGAAATGAAGTGATAAATACCTGCAGAATTAAAATTAGTAATTGGCAATAGCAATTATTAAAAAAATTCATATGAGTGCTCCTATGAAAATATTTTGGGATTGGTTGGGCCTTGCAGAAATATTTGAACATATACTATTGTGTGGAATTTGGAACCTGTTAGTATGTATGCAGTTAGTATCTTCCTCCCTTCTTGTTACCATATGATATCTACTAGTATCTTTTTGATTTTCTGTGTGCAGAAAGGTCGTCTGTCAGAGGATGAAGCACGATTCTATGCAGCTGAAGTTGTGGATGCTCTTGAATACATACATAATTTGGGCTTGATACATCGTGATATTAAGGTAGTTTTGCAGAACGGTTATGCTACTCTAGTGCCATATATAGCTATATGCCTATATGTATTCCAAGGATTAAGTTTCCTAAATTGCAGCCCGAGAACTTGTTGCTTACAAATGAAGGACATATTAAAATAGCTGATTTTGGGAGTGTGAAGCCCATGCAGGGTAGCCAAATCACAGACCTCCTTCCAAATGCAGCATTAGGTAAGATCAGGAGCATTTTGGAAGATGGTTTGTTATGTTTATGGTTATTCTTGTATATTATCTTTTTTCTTTCCCATTTTATTCTTAGATGATAAAGCCTGCACATTTGTGGGGACAGCTGCTTATGTGCCTCCAGAGGTTCTTAATTCTTCTCCAGCAACTTTTGGGTAGGAACCTAGTCATTCAAAAATTATAAATGAATTGTATGTTTTTGTAGTAGCATGGTTTCTTATACCAAATGTCTGTGTACACAAATTATTATATATATTATGTATATATGCCTGTATACACATACACACACACACACACACACACACATCTCAGTTAAGACTTGACAGTTCAGCTGCTAACAGCAGGTTCTTGGACTTAGTATTTTTATTCCATTTGTTCAATGCCAGGTCTTTTCTTAATATCCTTTCCTTTTTTTTTTCTTTTTTACTTTTTAATTTTCTCACAGAAATGATCTCTGGGCACTTGGATGCACATTATTCCAAATGCTCTCTGGAACTTCTCCTTTTAAAGATGCGAGTGAATGGCTTATCTTCCAAAGAATCATAGCCAGAGATATTCGATTTCCAGATTATTTTTCTGATGAAGCAAGAGACCTTATTGACCGGTTACTGGTTAGTATTTTCTGATTATGAATTCAGAAATCCCTGCTTTGCTTGTCCTCTTTCTATTGTTCTATATATTGCTACTCTTGAAATTGACCAACTGAAAGCATAAGTAATATCCAGGCTTAAAGTGTTTTGACTCTACTGCCTAAAATGTAGGATGCTAATGTGTGAAAAGGTCATATCATGCTAACAGAAATTTGAAAGAATTTTTTTTTCTTGTGTTGATTTAGGGGCAACAAAAGTCAAGTTCCTTCCCATTAAGCTTTCTGGGGGCTAGGGATTTGGGTGGGAAAGAAAGAGAGGCTTCTTAGCTCTTAGATTGGTACAGCCTTCCAATTTCTAATTTTCATTTTATTAAGTTAAAGAGTAAGGTATCCCAATCTCTGCTCTAATTTGCCAAATATACTTGGAACCCCTCTATATTTATAAAACCTATAGACACTTACTTGAAAAGTTGAATACACACTAAGACTAAGGGTTCGTTTGGGATTACTTTGAATTTTTGCTTATTTTGAAATTGCTCTTTCCTAATGGAGTTTCATAAAAAGCACTGTCACAAAGAAGAAGTCATTTTTTGTCAAAATTATTTGATAATTGCTTTTATCAATATCATTGTGTTTGATTAATCTTTTTAAAAAAACATAAGGGCTTTTTACTGTCAAATAACTGCAAGGACATATGATAAGTGACTTTGCAATCAATGTTGTTTGAACAAATAAATGATTTTAAATATTCGTTATGGTTAATTTTAATTTTGTTTCTAATTTATTATTTAACTAAAATATAAAAGATAAAATAAAATCTTCCTTTGTTTCTAGAAATCATTGCCTCGTTTTAAGTTTCCTTCTTTGACCGATAGGAGGATTTGGAGTTTAAATTCTTGAGGTTTGTATACTTGTTTGTTGATTTTTTTATTTAGAGTCTAAATTCACGGGCTTTCTTTGACTATTTTTTTTATGGAAAAGCAAGGTTTCTTTTAAGGCAAAAGTGATGTAGGACAATATAAAAGTAATAGAGGAAAAGGGGGAGAGAGAAGGAAAAGGAGGGAGATTTAGAGAGAAATAAATGGGGGAGGAGAAGATGGGAGGGGGAGGGATGGCTAACAAGCCGAGAGAATTTTATTAATAATCAATCAAAAGCTAGCTACCCTAACCCTAATGATTAAGGACTTCATATAGAACCCAAGGGATAACTACCAATAACTTAAAAAATAAAAGATAATATTAAATCCTAATAAAAGATAATTAAGCCAATAACTAATGCTATTTAAATAAAACAAAAGTAAATAAAATATTAGTTCTTAGTCTTAATCTTAATAAAATATTATTTTCTATATTTATTTTTAATCCTTAATTTATAAGTAATAATTAATATCTTTTCTATTCTCTTCCTATTCTTTATTATTATCCCTTGGCTGGAGAAAACTCAATCTCGAGTTTTGAAGTGTGGAAATAATAGAAAGATTCATCTTCAAGTGCTAGGTAAGAATTGGGTAATGGCGGTAAAATTGTTAGCATAAATAGCTTTGGGCTCTCCAATACTTTAAGAATAACAAATTCAATTTTGGTATAGCAACTCAATTGGTTGAACTTGAATGTGATATTTTGTAGCTTGAAAATTATTTTTGGAATGCTGTTCAAAAACCTCATCACATTCCAAATTTTCTTCCATTGCCCTTCAAAACCTATGATGTTGCCATCTTCATTGATGTCCAATGGGCAATCAAGGGGCTCTACAATGATATCATTAGGCTCTTCCAAGTAGCTTCCTCTATTGCATTGTAATCTTGAAGACATTGTTCTTTTGCCTTTATATCTTCTAAGTTTTTACCAGTGATTTATATACTTAATAAGTTAAGAGTAGTCATTATCTCCTCAAAATGATGGTCAAACTAGTCAAACTTTCCTTGAAGATATCAAGTCCACTTTGGATTCTTTCGATTAAGTGGAAAATACCTGTAATTACTTATGATAATAGGAATTGTGGATTAGGTACAGAGGGCCACAAACGCATGAAAAAGGCTGCAAATGAGTCTAGTGTATGCAAGTGTGTGGGGCATGTGAGAACCACACGCAAGGAGGTCTGTCAGCTCATGACCGCATCTTCGACAACGCTACTTCAAAGATGGGCCGAGTTCAGTGGCACACTTCCAATGGTGTGGCCAATTGGTCAATTCTATGGCTAGAGGTGTGAGATATGATGAATCTTAGGTGACAAAGACGTGATTGGAAAAAGGAAGTCTTGCTTTGATACCACTTGGTATAGGACAATATTGAAGAAATAGAGGAAAAAGGGGGAGAGAGAGGGAAAAGGAGGGAGTTGTAGAGAGAAATAAAAGGGAAAGGAGAAGGGAGGGGGAGAGACAGCTAACAGGTCAAGAGAATTTAATAAATAATCAATCAAAAGCTAGCTTCCTTAACCTTAATGACTAAGGGGTTTATATAAAGCCCAAAAGATAACTCCCAATAACTTGAAAATAAAAGATAATATTAAATCATAACAAAGGATAATTAAGCTGATAACTAACGCTATTTAAATGGAACAAAAGTAATTCCCTAATCCTAATAAATAATATTTTTTATATATTTATCTTTAATCCCTAATTTACAAATAATTAATAATATTTTTCCTGTGCTCTTCCCATTCTCCATTAAAAAGGCTTTTGTTTGGATTGTGGTACTTAAATAGAATTAAAACAAATGGCCTACATACTAAAGGCCCAGTATAGCTATTTCACTGGATGTTTGTGTGATGTGTTTCAGGAGTTTAAAGATAAAAAATTCTCTATTTCTACATTGTGAAGTGGCTTGGCAAGCTTGAAATTGGTTGTTAGGAATTTTTAATGGAAGCCAGGTCTGCCCAGCCAGTTTCCAGGTGTTTTAGCCTAGTTTACAGGTTTTGGGCACACAAAGGAGCACAAAGTGGCATGTTAGTGTGCTTTTTTTTGTAGGATTGTGGTGTATTTGCTTTGAATGTGTTGGGATAGCACGATTTCAGCCTTGATATTTAGGGATTGAGATTGATTTCATATCAGATTTGAGGAGATTTGAAATTGATTTGGGTCAACCATTATTCTATATTTAAGTGTCTTTATTTTAGTTTTAATTTTGTATTTTCCTTTTATAAATTTGACTAGTACAGTTATTAGTTTATTTCCTTTTATTTCTTTATCTGTATCCTATATGAGTAGCTGTTCCCTATTTGAAAATAATGCAGTGAATTATTCAGGCCACTAACTTGTCTTCCTCATCTTTTTTAACATGGTATCAGAGCTTGATGGAGACCTAAGTAAGGTGAGGAACCCTCCCCCAAAAGTTAGCTATTGAGGTGAGAGAACTACCTTACTTAAGTATCCCACTGAGTATCCCATACTACTCAATGTGGGACTTTGGCATTCTATACTACCTTAGTCTCCATCAATTGGCCGCCCTTAAAAAGCCAACGTCCCAGCGGCTACACTCTGTGACACTTCACTTAACTTTTCGCTGGTCAGAACCCTCCACAAGTAGCCCTTTCCAACACCTTCAACCACCAGCTCTGATACTAATTGATGGGCACCTAAGCAAGGTAGGGAACCCTCGCCCAAAAGCTAGCTAGTGAGGTGATAGAACCACTCCACTTAAATACCCCATTGAGTATCTCATACTACTCAATGTAGGTACTACTCAATGTAGGACTTTGTCATCCCATACTACCTTGGTCTTCATCAAAGTCTCACTAGCTTGATTTTCTCCCATGACCAAATGCGATCTCCAAACAACTATAAGTGAAGAAAAGAGAGAGCTTCCTGCAGAAATTACAGCCTAAACACCACTGACCTTCACTAATAATATCACTCCTATAAGCTTTACCACTCTCAAGCTAAACGAATATACCTACCCTGTATGGAGTCAATCCACGATGATGTTTGTGTGGGGGAAAGGGAAAAAGGATTATTTGAGTGGAGAGGCTATTGAACCAAATACTATTGATTCCAAGTATAAGACTTCGAAGGCTGAGAATTGTCAAGTCATGCTTGGCTTATTAATTCCATGAGCACAAAGATAGGTGAGAATTTCATTATTCTTTAAGACTGCCCATGAGATTTGGGAGGCAGCCCAAAGAAGCCTACTCTGCCCGTGAGAGTGCCATTAAAGCTTTTGAGATAGAATGCTCAATCCATGAGCTAAATAGGGGAATACCCTTGTAAATCAATATTTCAACTCTCTTTATAGGTGTTGGCAGTAGCTAGACTTGCTGGACACTCATAATTGGAGCTATATCACCAATGCAGCAGCTTACAAGAGGATTGTGGACAAACGAAGAATTTACAAGTTCCTAATGGACTTAAATGACAGCTTTGATGAGGTGAGAGGTAGAATCCTTGTTATGAAACCTATTCTCTCACTTAAAGCTAGAATCCTTGTTATGAAACCTATTCCCTCAATTAAAGAAGTGTTTGTAGAAGTTGGACGTGAAGAAAGTAGGAAGATAGCAGGGCAAAGTTCTAAAATACACACCTCCACAAACGCAAATGAAGGGTCTGCACTTGTGACACGTAGACCACCCCAAGGAGATGACAATAAATAGAAGAAAAGCGGCAAGTTGTGGTATGAGCATTGCCATAAAAGTGGTCATTCCAAGGACATATGCTGGAAGATCCATGGAAAACCACCAAACTAGAAACCAAAACCAAAGAATGAGGGGAAGGGCTATGTTGTTAGCAATATGGAAGAACTTACCACATAAAAAACTCTTTTATTTTCTAGTCATTAGCTAGAGCTACTTCAGAAGCTATTTGGACAACAAAAGAATATGGCTCAAGACACTTCAAAGGGTAATGTGGAAACTGAGCATATTGCCCAGTCAGGTAATTTTTTTGTTGCCTTTAATGCTCAAAATCTGGTTATTCTCACTTGGGTGGTTGATTCTGGAGCATCAGACCACGTGACAAACAAACCCTCTTTATTTGATGAAATTAACAAGTGCACTGCACCCTTTACAATAAAAATAGTAGATGGGACCTTAGCCTGACGATGTTCTACTCATGCCCAAAAAAATGTTCTACTTATGCCCAAACTTACTTGTAACTTGTTATCTAATAGCAAATTAGTCAAAGATAACAATTGTGTGGCTAACTTTTTTTATGGTGGATGTGAATTTCAGGATTTGGCATCCAAGAGGATGATTGGCAATGCTAGAGAGGTATCCGATCTCTATCTCATGGGTCCTATACCTACTAATAAGTATGGCTTTGGTGTTAATACAAATGATTTGTTGTTGTGGCACTATGGACTAGGCCATCCGAATGTTCAATACATGAGAGAATTGTATCCAGATCTTTAGAATAAGAATTATGTTATGTTTTCTTGTAAAACATGCCAACTTGCTAAACACACTTGCAATACTTATCCCACACAAAGCTATAAATCATCCCAACCTTTTCTTCTAATCCATAGTGACGTGTAGAGACCTTCTAAAGTCAAAGGCATTTTAGGGGTTAAGTGGTTTGTTACTTTTATGGATAATCACACAAGAGCAACATAGATTTATCTTATGAGAGGAAAATCAGAAGTACCCTTAATATTCAAAACCTTTAGCCAATTTATCCAAAACTAATTCCAAACTCGTATCAAAGTGCTAAGGAGTGACAATGGAAGAGAATACACAAATTCTTCCCTTGGTACCTACCTCAACGATCAAGGAATTCACCACCACAGCACTTGTATCTACACCCCACAACAAAATGGGATAGCCAAAAGAAGGAATAAACACATACTTGAAGTTGCAAGATCTTATAATTTACCATGAATGTTCTTATTGTTTCTTGGAGAGAAGCCATCTGAGCTAGCTCACCTTATAAATAAAATGCCCTCTAAAGTCCTAAATTTCAAAACACCATGCCCCCTTCTTCTCCAAGCCTCCCCCACTACCCAAATTATCTCTTCTCTACCCTTAAAAGTGTATGGCTATATTGCCTTTATCCACATTCACCATGACCATAAACTTGAACCAAGAGCAACCAAATTTCTATTTTTGGGGTACTCATCCTATCAGAAAGGGTATACTTGCTATTCCCCTAGCCAAAAGGAATTTTATGTCTCTATGGATGTCACTTTTTTGAAGACACACCTTACTATTCCAAAATCTCCATCTAGGGGGAGAATGAGAACCAAGGTGAATGGAGTTTGGCGGTGAATGGAATTTTGGTGATGTTTGGAACTGTGAAGGCTATGATCACTACAAAATGGCTCCTAGCAGCTCTATTCTCACTATTGTCATAGAACCTGAGCCTTATAACCCTCCTAGCCTTGAGGCAGAAGACAACAGCCCCCATGAACATGAAATGGAAGCAGAATTAGGTCTAGAACAAAGGGAAAATGGGCCCGAAAATGGTGAACAGATGTAGTAAAGAGAAACTTTTGTCTACTCACAGCAAAATAGGGACTCGGAGATAGAGATAGGACCAATCCCTATGCAGAATCTAAGTCCCTCTAGCCAAAGTCCAAAAATAAAGGATTTAGCTATACCCAATGCATGGAGAAAAGGTACTAGGTCCTGCACTAAACGCTTTATTGGCAAATATGTGTCATATAACAGATTGTCATCTTCTTATAAAGCCTTTATGACCAACATTTCTATTGAAAAACAAATCCCTTAAAGCATCCATGAAGCTCTTGAGCAGGGACAATGGAAAGAGGCTATTATGAAAGAAATGAATGCACTTAAAAAGAATGGATCATGGAACTTGGTTGATTTACCTAAAGGGAAAATGTTGGTTGGTTACAAATGGGTTTTTAACATCAAATACAACTTTGATATAGGTGTCAATAGACATAAAGCCCAGTTGGTTGCAAAGGGATTCATGCAAACACATGGAATAGACTACTAAGATACCTTTGCTCTGATGGCTAAGTTAAATTCCATTAATGTGTTGTTGTTGCTTACAGCCAACTTGGACTGATAGTTACATCAACTTGATATGAAGAACGCATTCTTAAATGGAGATCTCGAGGAGGAAGTTTACATGTCCATCCCACCAAGTTTTGAGAAAGTAAGGGCAAAGTTTGCAAGTTGGAAAAGTCTTTTTATGGGCTCAAACAGTCTCTTAGAGCGTAGTTCAATAGGTTCACTAAAGCTATCAAGGAGCAAGGGTACTCACAGGGACAAGTCAACCATAATCTCTTCACTAAGTTCTCTCTAAAAGGGGAAATTGCTATTCTAATTGTTTATGTAGATGGTGTAATAGTCACTAGTGATTATAAAGATGAGATAAGAGCACTAAAGAAAGCATTGACTAAGGAATTTGAAATCAAGGACCTAGGACCTTTGAAATGCTTCTTAGGGATGGAAATTGCTAGGTCTAATCAAGGAATCCTTATATCTCAAAAGAAGTATACCATTGGCTCGCTCAAGGAAACAAGAATGCTTGGGTGTAAACCAACAGATACTTTTATGGAAAGAGGTTACAAGGTTAAATTTTCCCAAGAAAGTCCTCCTGTAAATACAGAGAAATGTCAGAGACTTGTGGGAAGCTGATCTACTCGTCTTATGCTCAACCAAATATTTGTTTTGCAGTTAGTATCATCAATCAGTATATGAATAAACCTTATGAGGTTCATCTAGAAGCTACCTATAGAGTTTTGAGGTACCTTAAAATGTCTCTTGGCAAAAGAATCTTTTTTAATAAAAGCACATACTGAACCATAGAGATATCCAGTGATGCTGACTGAGCAGGCTCTATTATGGATAGAAGGTTTACTACAAGCCATTTTGCCTATGTGTGGGAGAACTTAGTGACATGGAGAAGTAAGCAACAATCAATTGTAGCAAGAAGTAGCGCCAAGGCTAAATATTGGGCCCTTACTTAGGGAATTTGTGAGGGGTTGTGGCTAAATAGACTACTTGGAGAACTTAAAATAGCTAGCCAACTACCCATGAAGGTTCTTTGTGATAATATGGCCACCATCAATATAGCTAAGAACCTGGTCTAGCATGAGAGAACTAAACACATTGAAATTGACTGTCACTTTATCAAAGAAAAGGTTGACACAAGAATTATTAATCTTTCCTACATTCCAACTAATGCTCAAGTTGTAGATGTCTTAACTAAGGCCTTGACTAGAGTGAGGTTTGAAGAACTTGAATGCAAGTTGGAGATAATTAACATCTACTTCCTGACTTGAGAGGGAGTGTGGGTATAGCACGATTTCAGCCCTGATATTTAGGGATTGAGATTGATTTCATATCAGATTTGAGAAGCTTTGGGTCAACCATTATTCTGTATTTAAGACTCTATTTCAGTTTTAATTTTGTCTTTTCCTTTTTTAGATATGACTGTTACAGTCATTAGTTTATTTCCTTTTCTTTCTTGATCTATATCAATGGACTTTATGGCCCCATTTAATGCCATTGGTCCTATATATGTAGCTGCTCCCTATTCGAAAATAATGCAATGAATTATTCAGACCACAGACCTGTTTTGCTCATCTTCTCTTAACAGAATGGAATGCTATAATTTTAAACCAGAAGCTTGTTCCCTTACGTCTTCTTTGGAAAAGGATTACCTTTTTGGCTTCCTTGCAATGAATGGTTTCTTAGCGAGGTGGGGTCTCTCATGGATATGCAAAGGGATTGGAAAGCCCTCTTGAGTTGAAAAGCCTTCCATTTCTCTTTTTCTCTCTTTTCCTTTTGTTTGAGGATCCTCTGTTTTCTGTATTGTTCTCTCTTCTCTTCAATAAATTATCTTTTTTTATCAAATAAGAGTTCTTGGGTGTTGAGGCTTAAGTGGCTTTTTCTTCACGTAATCTTGAATGTCTTATGGGAAACAATTTCCTTTGAAATAATAATTATATACAACAACAACAACAACAAAGCATTTTCCCACTAAGTGGGGTCGGCTACATGGATCAATCGACGCCATAAACATCTATCATAAATCATATTTTTAGATAGACCATTTAAATCTAAATCTCTCTTAATAATTTCTCCTATAGTTTTTCTTGGTCTTCCTCTACCTCTAGTTATTGGACTATTCTCCATCTCATCTACTCTCCTAACTGGGGCTTCTATAGGTCTCCTCCCCACATGACCAAACCATCTAAGTCTCGATTCTACCATCTTTTCCACAATAGGAGCGACTTCCATCTTCTCTCTAATGCATTGATTTCTAATTCTATCTCTTCTAGTGTGTCCACTCATCCAACGCAACATTCTCATCTCTGCAACATTTAACTTATTTTCTTGTTGACTTTTTATTGCCCAACACTCAGTTCCATACAACATTGCAGGTCTTATAACTGTGCGGTAGAATTTACCCTTAAGTTTGAGTGGTACTCTTCTATCACAAATAACACCCGAGGCACTCCTCCATTTCATCCACCCCGCTTGAATCCTATGCATTACATCTTCTTCTATTTCTCCGTTATGTTGTATGATAGATCCAAGATACTTAAATCGTGTGACTTGTGGTAGGATATGTTCTCCAATTTTTACTTCTACGCTAGAAATGGTGTGCCTCTTACTAAACTTACACTCCATATACTCCATTTTACTTCTACTTAAACGAAATCCATAAGCTTCCAAAGCTAGTCTCCACCTCTCTAACTTCTCATTCATTTCCTCTCTCGATTCTCCAACTAGGACAATATCATCTGCAAAAAGCATGCATTGTGGTACCGGCTCTTGGATATGTTCAGTAAGCACATCCAAGACTAAAGTAAAAAGATAAGGGCTCAGAGTTGACCCTTGATGTAAACCAACAGTTATTGGAAAATCTTCCGTAAGTCCACCTTTTGTTACTACGCTAGTTGTAACCTTATCATACATATCTTGGATTGCTCGAATATAAGCTATACGAACTCCTTTTTTCTCCAAAGCCTTCCATAGTACCTCTCTTGGCACTCTATCATATGCTTTTTCTAAATCGATAAATACCATGTGTAAATCTCTTTGATTCTCTCGATATCTCTCCATTAATCTTCGCAACAAGTATATTGCTTCCATAGTTGACCTTCCTGGCATAAAACCAAATTGATTCTCCATCACTTGAGTCTCTTTCCTTAACCTTCTCTCAATTACTCTTTCCCATAATTTCATAGTGTGGCTCATGAGTTTAATTCCTCTATAATTTGCACAATTTTGAATGTCCCCTTTACTCTTATAAATAGGGATTAAAGTACTTTTCCTCCACTCGTCTGGCATTCTTTTGGATCTCATAATTTCATTAAATAACTTTGTGAGCCAACTTATGCCTTTCACTCCTAAACCCTTCCATACCTCAATGGGTATATTATCCGGTCCAACTGCTCTGCCATTCTCCATTCGTTGTAATGCTTCTTTTACCTCTACCTCACGAATCCTACGATAAAAAGTATAATTTTGATCCTCTTCTCTAATGTCTAGTCTATCCGATTGCAATAAAATCTCATGCCCTTCATTAAAAAGCCTATGAAAATAATCCTTCCACCGTTCTCTGATATCTTGTTCCGTTACTAACACTTTCCCTTCTTCATCCTTGATGCATTTCACTTGGTCCACATCTCTTGTTTTTCTTTCCCTACTTTTAGCTAACTTATAAATACTTCTTTCTCCAATTTTAGTACCTAAAGATTGGTATAATCCATCAAATGCCCTTGCTTTCGCTTCACTCACTGCCTTCTTAATGTCTTTTCTTGCTACTTTATATTTTTCCCAATTTTCATTACTCTTACATAATGACCACACTTTGTAACACTCTCTTTTAATTTTAATCTTATTTTGTACACTCGCATCCCACCACCAGGATTCTTTATCCCTAGGTCCAAAACCCTTTGATTCACCTAATATTTCCCTTGCTATCTTCCTAATTTCTTTAGCCATTCCATTCCACATATCATTAGCACTTCCTTGTATTTCCCAAGATCCTTCCTCCACAATCCGTCTCTGCAAATTCCTTTCTTTATCCCCCTTTAGTTGCCACCACTTAGTTCTTAACACCCTATCTTCGCCTTTGTTTTTTACTCTTCTCTTAACTCTTACATCCATAACCAAAACTCTATGCTGAGTAGTTAAACTCTCTCCAGGGATAACTTTGCAATCTATACAAAGTTTTCTATCTGATTTCTTTATAAGAAAGAAATCAATTTGAGAACATACCCTTCCACTTTTATACGTGATAAGGTGTTCCTCACGCTTTTTAAAACAAGTGTTAGCTAATATAAGATCGAACGCTAATGAGAAATCTAGAATAGTTTTACCCTCTGCATTTGCTTCCCCTATGCCATGTCCTCCATGAACACCCTCGTACCCTGAAGATACCCTTCCCACATGACCATTTAAATCTCCTCCTAAAAGAATCTTTTCTCCGAATGGTATTTCTTGAACTAAACATTCTAAATCTTCCCAAAACTTTACCTTGTGATATTCTTCTAGCCCTACTTGTGGTGCATAAGCACTAATAACATTAAAGATTTTCTTTTCTACTACAAACTTTAATGCAATGATTCTATCTCCTAACCTTTTTACATCCACTATCGCATTTTTCCGAAACTTATCTACAATTATACCTACTCCATTTCTAAATTTAGCCTTACCAGTATACCAAAGTTTAAAACCTGAAGTGTCTAATTCTTTCGCTTTTTCTCCTACCCATTTAGTTTCTTGTAAACACATAAAATTAATCCTTCTCCTAATCATAGTATCTACTATTTCCATAGTCTTACCCGTAAGTGTACCTATATTCCAAGTGCCAAAACGAATCCTACTCTCATTAACTAGCTTCTTTAGCCACATTCGTTCACGAAAATGTGGAAACCTTTGCTTATTTTTCACTACATCCAAGCGTCGATGTAGCGGCTCTTGCTCACTTCTCACTGCACCCGAGCTATACAGCGCGTTACTTACAGGCAACGACCTAGCTTTACGTTTAATATATCGATTGTCCATGTCATAAAGATTCGACAAAGTTTTACGTTGGCTGTCGACTGCCTAACACAACCCTCCTCTTTTTCCCGAGCTTGGGACCGGCTATGAAAAATAATTTACATGAAAGTTCATCATAGGCAGAGTTTGAAATAATAATTATATATCCAGGTAAATATAATTATATTCTGCCAATCAATTATGGGAATTTTTTATATTGTTCATTTCCTTATTCTTGAGTCTTGACACCATTTTGTTCATGAGATATTAGTTGCAACAGTGGCAGTGATAAACCTGTTTGAGGAGTTTTAATGAGACAGGAATATAGAAATCTCATGGTTATGGATGGGATTTGGTTTTCTGTGGGATTTTAAGATTTTGTTAAACTCCTATTTGAAATCATAACCAATCATAGGGACCAAGATCGTAAATTCTATGGAGATCCTTTAAGGATGACAATTGGTTTTCCATGGGAATTTAGGATATTTTAAAAATTATGTGAAATTTTTAACTAAATACCAGAAGCCTAAGTTCCTATATCATGTTTCTGGAATGCAATCTGCTTACTTCTCCTTCTATGTTTCTGGATATGCAATCTGCTTGATTATGTTGACATTCTCAACCAAACAGAGGAAAAGGACCGTGGTGCTTCCCTTTTACTTTACTTTCCTTCCTCCCAAGTCAGTTGCACTAAAACTAAATGAAGGTGGCTTTTTGTTGTGTAGATATCTTAAGGCAAACATGTAAGGTTCTTGAGTGAGATGCATTAAACAAAAAAATGCATGTCACATATCTCTCTGTTATTTAGGAACTATCCTTGGGGATGGGCATATTAAATGGCTGTCATGTATTAGGTATTCTTCTTCATTGGGTACACTGCATACATTAGTAAAATTAGGAATTTAAGATGCCTATGGAGATGTGAATTTGAGTAATATGAACATCAGATGTCGCAGGGGTTGAGGGGTGTGAGTAGCATCCACTACCCAAAAGTCTGCATCTTCCCTGGTTTTTGTATCTACAAATTTGTGTCTGCTGATAGTAGCTGTAGTAGTTGTAATTTTCAATTTAAAACGGCCATGCCAATATGATGCAGGATTTGGATCCCAGCAAAAGACCAGGTGCTGGACCTGACGGTTATACTGTTTTGAAAAGGCATCCCTTTTTCAGGGGAGTGGACTGGAGTAACCTTAGGGATCAAATCCCCCCAAAGCTTGCTATGGAACCAGGGGTATGACTTTCATTGAACTTCAAAATGTTTAATATGGGAAAATGGGGAAAGGAACCTTCTCTTCTTCTCTCCTTTCCTTAGTGATGAATATGAAGAAATTTCTAACTATATTATCTACATTTCACTTTTTGGTGCAGTCGCCTGAAGGTGATGATGTTTATGATTCATCATGGAATCCTTCTCACATTGGCGATGGTTCTGCTAGGCAACCTGATGGAAATACTGGTGCTACATCATCTTCTGAAGGGATTGGTCACATAACTAGGCTAGCCTCAATTGATTCTTTTGATTCAAAATGGTATTGACTAGCTTCCTTTCTGTCTGTCTCAATGACAAGAAAATGTTATGATATATTCACTTTAAATGTTATCAGCCTATGGAAATTATGAATTATGTGTCATGCATGTCACATTGAAAGGCTCTCAAATGTTAGTGTACTTATTAAATAAAGGTCTCTAAATATCTGGTTCAAGGATGTTTTTGGGACTCATCTGAAAGTGGCAATGTCCTCTGCATTTGATTTATTTCCAGAAGGATGCCATATAATCTTTGATATTATACTTGCCCTTTGCCATCGGGGAATGTACAGGTATAAATTATTGTAAAACTATTCATAGGCCTTTGATATGGTATAGAACCTTTGTGATAAAGTGGTTAGGAGTTTAATTCTTACTGCCTTCATTTTTTATAATTAAATTGAAATTTCATATTACCCAAAAAAAAATAGAAGAAATTTCTGCTCAAGGTAGGTGGCCCACTTTGATGGCTCAAATTATAATAAAATATTTATGAGTTTTCACTTAACTGCTTAAGTTTACACTGCATTGGATTGGAATAAAGTTTTTAGTCTTAGGTTCCAAAGTAGAGTAAAAATGCATAGGACTTTTAATTGAGTTATCTTATAGGTTACTTTCATGTTAATTATACATGCTTATATATAAAAAGCCATGTGTATATTGCTGCTACAGGAAACAATTTTTGAATCCTGGTGAATCTGTTATTATGATCTCAATGGTAAACAAGATGCAGAAACTAACAAGCAAGAAGGTGCAGCTTATCCTTACTAACAAGCCAAAGTTGATCTGTGTGGACCCGTCAAAGCTTATTGTGAAGGGAAATATAATATGGTCCGATAATCCAAATGACCTAAGCATTCAAGTGACAAGTCCTTCACATTTCAAAATTTGCACAGTAAGGCTTTTCTTCCCTATATCTGGTTATAACATTTGCTGACTGTATGGATGATAGTCAAAAGTCTGACTTCCACGCTGAATATAGCTAGTATTTGAGTTAATATTTATATATGCAATCTAACATATATCTTAGCAATATAGAAAAACATCAAAGTCATGTCCAAGTCTTGCTTTTTAGCATACATATTATTCCTTGACATCCAGATGCGGAATTTAGTTATAGTTTCTGAACAAAATATTGAAGCCCAAGAACTGTCTTCTTTTATTCGACTGAAGCATTTATTTATAGGGCAATACATCAGCAATTGTGGCAGTAAAAATAAAAAAATAACTGCAGAGATATTAGGGAATAAAAACAAGATAAATGCTGATCTAAATAATCCCAAAGAATCAGGGAATTATTCGGTTCGGATAAGCACTAATCTACCACTATTCATAAGGCCTTAATGGGCCTGGGTCTACTAACACTTCCCTTCAAGCTGATGAATAGATATTCATCATTCCCATCTTGCTACTAAGTTCTACAAACTTACTCTAGACAGTGCCTTTGTAAGAAGGTCAGCAACTTGTGAATTTGATGAGATATAGGTTAGATCAACTATTCTCGCATCAATTTTTTCCTTGATAAAGTGTCTATCGATTTCAATATGTTTAGTTCTATCATGGTGGATCGGTTCTTTAGCAATGCCAATAGTAGCCATGTTATCACACCACACTTTCATAGGAGGGTTAGTCTCAATTTTCAATTCATTTAACAACCTGAAGATCCACATTCCTTCACATATTCACAAATCTAGTGCTCTATATTCTGCTTCGGCACTACTTCTTGCAACCACTGCTTGCTTCTTGCTCCTCTAGGTCACCAAGTTTCCCCAAACAAAAGTACAATAGCCTGAAGTTGATCTTCTATCGATGGGACACCCAACCCAATCTGCATCTGTGAATACTTCAATGTGCTTTGCTCCTCTCTTTCCAAAAAACAAACCCTTTCCAGGTGTCATTTTCAAATATCATAGAATTCTGTAAACAGCTTCCATGTGTTCCTCCTGTGGCTTGCTCATGAATTGGCTTACCACACTAACTAGATAGGTTATATCAGGTCTAGTATGAGATAAGTATATTAGCTTGCCAACTAATCGTTAATATCTGCCAGTGTCAACAGGCAATGAATCTCCTTTTTTACCCAATTGCTAGTGACCATTTGAGTCTCTGAATTTCCTCTAGATCATCACCTGTTAAGACAATATCATCCACATAGACTATTAAAATTGAACTTAGTCTATGTGAATGCCTCACAAATAGTGTATGGTCAGTTTGGCATTGGGTATACCCTAGACTCTTCACTACATTTGTAAATCTATCAAACCAGGCCTTTGGTGACTGTTTGAGACCATACAAAGATTTGTATAATCTACACACTTTATGTGGTTTATTAAAATCTGAAAGACCTTAAGGTATATCCATATACACTTCTTCTAAATCGCTATTCAAGAAGGCGTTCTTCACATCTAGTTGATCAAGGGACCAATTTTTGTTGGCGGTAAGAGATGAGAATTTTGATAGTATTGAATTTTGCCACTGAGACAAAAGTTTCTTAGTAATCAATACCATGCGTTTGTGTAAAGCCCTTTGCAACCAGATGAGTCGTATATCTATTTATGGTACCATCTAGGTGATACTTAATAGTTTTACCTCTAAGTAGATCAGTCATTTTCCACGTGTGGTTTCTTATTAATGACCTTAATTCATCATCAATAGCCTCCTTCCATTTAGAATCTACAACTGCCCCTTGGAAATTTGTTGGTATTTTTTCATCAGAAAAATTAGCAATAATACTCCAAAATTTGTCAAATAATTTATTATAACTGAAAAATTGACTAATAGGATGGAGAGTATACTGTCTTACCCCTTTTCTCAATGCAATAGGCTGGTTGAGATCTTCAAGAGTGGAGTTTGAAGCTGACTCTTGAGCCTACATAGGATTTCTTGAGATCTCATGTGCCTTATCTTGGTCCCTTCTGGTGTATACTACCAGTTCCTTTCCTTTAGGTTGATCCACTATCCCTATTTCAATATGATCTTTCTTTGATAGGTTATTTTCAATGGTATTAGGCTCAGACACAGGTCTGTTCAAGACATTTTGGTCAAGTTGATTATGATCAAGAATGGGTAAGGTGTCATGAATGGGCTCCAGATTCTAGTCAAATTCAAAAAAAGGTAAATGTGGGCTGCCCAAAGATTCATTTGGGACCAAAAACTGCCATTCTTCACCACTCTCTCCCTGAATGGGAGTTTGAGGATAAAAGGATTGTTTTTCATCAAAGGAGACGTTCATAGTGACAAATAATTTCTTTAAGGTGGGAGAATAACATTTATAATCCTTTTGGGTGGATGAATATCCTAAGAAAATACATTTAAGTGCTTTTGGGTCAAGTTTTCTCCCATGATCATTATGAACATAAGCAACACAGCCAAAAACTTTCTCAGGAATGTGAGATTATGTAGGAATTGGGATAAGTTTTGGTGAGTTTGTAGAGAGGGGTTTGGAAGCTTAAGGTTTTGGAGGGCATTTGATTAATCTAATGTGCAGAAGTGAGTATTGCTTCCCCCCAATAGGTTTTGGGAATACTATGGGTGGCCATGAGAGCTCTTGTAATTTCAAGGAGGGGTCTATTTTTTCTTTCGGCAACTACGTTTTGTTAGGGGGGTATTAATGCAATTGATTTGGTGAATAATTCCGTGCTGTTTAAGGTAGGTTTTGATAATCACACTTAGAGGGGGTGAATAGGTGTGATTTGCAGAATATGCAATTTTAATACTTTTTCAAAAGTGGAGGATCAATGGTCCTCTATCTTAATATGCAGAAAAGTGGAGGACCTGTGTACAGAACAACTTGTAATAAGTAAAACAATTATGCTGATACTGAGGTGACAGTGATGAAGTAAAATAGCTTTTGTGAATGCAGTTAATGATGCAAATAAAATCAAAGGAAGATCTTCCAAAAGTGGAAGACCAGAGGTCAGCACAGTAGAAAGTTTATACACAGAAATTTATCCTGGTTCAGCCTACCTCAACCTACGTCCAGTCCCCTTAAAACACTTAAGGGATTTTTCTTCAATCTTCAAAACAATATTACAACAGTGATGGTTTTAGCGTACTTACCATCAACACAAGGTTTCTTAACTCACCTCAAACTAATACAACATTTGGATTTCGTACAAACTCACCCAAGACTTGTTTCCCTCAAACTAATACAGCATTTGGATTTCGTACAAACTCACCCAAAACTTGTTTCCCTCAAGGGTTTTCTACTAAGCCCACCCTAGACTCAATTTACAAAATGATATGAGAATAATTTGAAACCCTTATATGAAAAGGGATTACAATAAGCACACTCTTAGTTTAAAACTCTCTCAAGCTAGATAATACCAAAAATTCAGTTCAGATAAGATGAAGAGATAAAAGGATAACTATAATATAATTTTTCTTTTCATTCTATACTTTCCCCTTCTTGTTGTCTCTTTTGTTCATCTTCTTCCTTTTATATAGAAGCTTCAAAAATATATCCGTTGAAGTTCAACTTCACTAAAAATAGCCGTTGTGGAAGAAAGAGAAATTTGTAGAATATCTATTGTCCTTTTGTGTCTTACTTATCATAAAATATAGATGAGTACAAAGACAACTTTCGAGTTGCACGGACTTTGCTTGTCTTCTTTCTTCTTACTGTTCCAGTAGTTGCAGAGAAAGAAGAAGTCATACTTTACTTTGTTCTACTTTTCTTCAATAAAAAGCACAATAAATGCTCTGAACAAAATAGTTGAAAAGTCATTTTTCACATAATATAATATAATACTTTTTGTATATGGAAATGACATAATGTGCAGAACTTTAATATGTGTTCAGAAGTTTTTGACTTTTCAAAAACATATTCCAATGCTTATTGAAATAAGGGAATAAAGGTGCAGTAGCATATTTGGAAGTATTTCATTTAAGTCACGTTTTTGCAAGGAAGTGATATATATATTGCTTTCAAAGCTTATCAACGTATCTACATACTTAACTTTTGTAACAACAAAATATTATAACCATTTAGTTATTTCCTTTTAGCTTTTCACACTTTAATCTAAATTTTAAATATTATGATCCAAACAAATTATAAGTACAATTAGATTAAAAAGTCCAATAAGATAAACTAAATAAAATGGAGTTTAATCAATTGATTTAGATAAAATAAACCAATCAAAACCCAATACTCCATTTTTATTTATTTTATTTCTCTTTCAATAATTATTATTGCCTATCAAAAATAAATTAAATGACTTTTAATGCAATAAGGTAATAAATAATATTTGACTATTTTTAACTTAATGCTTTTATAAATTTAACTGAAGAGTTTTGTTATCATCAAAATAATTCAAGATTATATCAAAACCTTAGGGCCAACAGGTTTGTAATGTATTACTCACATACTCCTTCCCATTATCACTCCTAAGGACTTGAATTGAAGTTTGAAATTGGGTTCTGACCATGGAGTGAAAATTTATAAATATTTGTACCACTTCAGATTTTTCTCTCATAAGGAACACCCAAGTGAGGCAAGTATAGTCATCGATGAAAGTCACAAACCATTTTGCTTTGGTAATGGATGGAACACGGGATGGTCCCCAAATGTCACTATGAATCATGGAGAAAGGATGTGTTGGTTTATGTGCGTGTGATTTGTAGCTATTTTGTGTGTTTGGAATTTTGATAAATATCACAAGTCAAAGAATGATCATTTTTATTCATGGAATTTGGAAATAGCTTGATCATATAATTGAAGTCAGGGTGGCCTAATCTATAATGCCACAACAACACATATTTATTTGAAAAATGAACTGACAAGGCTTTGCTTCTCTCATTTTGCAATTGGTTATTGCTCCTTCCTTCCAGACAATAGAGACCTTCAAGTATCCTAGCAATGCCAATCGTCCTCCACGACTCCAGTTACTAAAAGATACATTTAGTAGAGGTAAAGTCAACATGGCAGTGTAGATCATCAGTAACTCTTCTAACAGATAGTAAATTGCACTTCAGATCAAGTGCATAAAGAACATTTTTAAATACAATATATGTAGTTATATACACCTCTCCTATCCCAATAACTTCAGTAAATGTCCCATGAGCAACTTTAATATACATAGGACTACTCCATGGCTGTATATTGCAAATAAGAGATTTGTTACTAGACATATGATCTGTGGCACCCAAGTCTACTAGTCACATACCTCGGTGATGAACCTTGGCATTAAATGTAAACACTGTGTTACCTGTATGAGCAATGTTGCTGGCTGCCACCACTTTATCTTGTGGTGAAGTTTGAAAATCATGCTTCTCTAAGAACTTTCTAAGGAGTTCAATTTCCTCCTTGCTAATTTTATTGGGATTATTTTCTGTTTTATCGTCTGATACAACTGCAAAACCTTTGCTCTCTTGTCTGCCTCTTCCCCTTTGGTTTGGTGGTTTACCATGTAATTTCCAACAAGCATGTCTAGTATGTCTTGTTCTTTTATAGTGATCACACCACTTTGTATTTTTCCTAGTCTTACCATCATTATTTTGTGACCCCCTTGCAATTAAGGTTGTTGAGTCATGATTAGTGAGGCATGGCTGGTCATTTGAGATAAGTTTCTTCTTGCTTTCTTCATGTTTGATAGTGAAAAACACTTCCTTTAGAGATGGTAAGGAGTCTAAAGCCATTATTCTTCCACATACCTCATTAAAGTGTGAATTGAGTCCAAGAAGAAAGTTAAAGATCCTTTTTTCCTCATTTATCTTAGAGTACCGTAAAGCATCAGCCGAGCACGCCCACTCTATTGTATCATAGAGATCCAGTTGCTGCCATTGAATTACTAGAGTGGTATAATATTCAGTGACACTCAAAGTACCTTGCTTGAACTCATGGAGGAATCCTTAGATTTCAAGAATTGTTACTTTATTCTTGAGGGATTGGAACATATTTCTAGCAGCCTCCCATACATCACGTGCTGATTCGTAGAGAGAGAAATGAGCAATGATTTCGGTAGTCATGGAGTTGACCAGCCAAGCTTGCACGGTGGAATTTTCTGCCTCCTATTCACAAAACTTAGGATCACTGGTGGTGGGTTTAGGGAGTGCACTGGTAAGGTAACCATATTTTTCTTTTCCAGTGACATACAAACGCATGCTTGCTGCCCATTGTAAATAGTTCTGGCCATTCAGGCGATGAATGGTGATGGAGACAGATGAGGCTTCTGTTGACAGTTGAAGACCTGAAGCAATCAACGGCAACGGCCTGGGAGATTGGTCTGTCATTGAGCTTCGGTCTTCCTGGCCGTCTGTGTTTAGGCCAAACCCGAACTTAATCATGGCGACCCAGAACCTAGCTCTGATACCGTGAACAAAATATTGAAGCCCAAGAACTGTCTTCTTTTATTCGACTGAAGCATTTATTTATAGGGCAATACATCAACAATTGTGGCAGTAAAAATAAAAAAATTACTACAGAGATATTAGGGAATAAAAACAAGATAAATGCTGATCTAAATAATCCCAAAGAATCAGAGAATTATTCGGTTGGGATAAGCACTAACCTACCACTGTTCATAAAGCCTTAATGGGCCTGGGTCCACTAACAGTTTTATTGCCTTCTCTTACAAGAGATCGGGTGATCTGGTGTGGTCTAGAGCAAGTACATCATGATGGCTGATTGACTGACTGTTAGTTTAACTATTTTCCAAGGTGGCTATTGGATAAACCCACGCATGACTGAAAAACTGTTCAGTAGCCTAATGATATGAAATGAAAACTCAGTTGATGGTTCACATCCTGTAGACAGTATTTGGCATATCCGTTAAATTTGAATATCTATGTGAATGTTGTTCATAGTTATGTGGTTTCGGTGCCTTGGCTTGTCATGTTGCATTAGGGATAGGATCGTTAATTGCCTGCTAGTCATCAAATACCATTTGGCTCCACAGGCATTAGCGGCATTAATTGTATTACTCTTTTGCCCTTGGCTGTGTCAACTATTTTGTTGGGTAAAATTTCCAGAGAATGTTGTAGTTTAGGTAGTATTTATTATAAATACAATGGATATATGATAATTGGAAACAACAAAAGTTTACGTTGAGTTAATATTTTTATTAGTTAAGTGATGTACTTTTATCATACATAAAATCATCAACTGATACGCAGATTATACACACATACATTCTTTCTTAAATTTATTTTTATTTAATTTTTTTAAAATTGAACTCTAATTATTTCTTATTTAGAAACATATTACATTAAATTTAACCACTCATATCTTCTGTGGTTTAGATTTTTTTTTCACATTTAAAAATAATAAAATATAGTAGTGGAAGTTAAATTACTACCCGCTCCCCCATATCACAATTTTTTAAATATTTTTTAGAAATGCTATTTTATTTTGTCTTAACAAACGAAATTAGAGCCCAAATACATAATAATATAGATAACAGACACACCCAAACACACACAAAATAATTTGTAAGTGAAATAACTCTTCCCTCCCTTTGACAGATAGTGTAATTACATGGCCTCTCCTCTATTATGAAAATCTACACTGTCCTCTCCTGAAAGCTAAAAATACCTTACAAATAAATCTATTTTAACCAAAATAGCCTAAAGATAATTTTTTTATTTAGAATATAACATTAAAAATATATTCTTAAAATTTTATTTTAATGTTATTTATTTTTGTTTAAAACAATAAACCTAATTATTCTAAAATGTTATTATATTTATAATAGTACATATGTTGATTTTATATATATGTATATTGTAGAATTTTAGAGAAGAATGAGAAGGAGAAGAAGAGAAATAACGCAGAATTTGAGCTATATTGTTTTATTCACTGTAACTGCCGAATACAAAACCAGTGATATATAGCCAATGTCCTCCTATTCCTAATAACTCTAAAACACCAATTTCCGAATCTTAGTAAGCCTTAAGCTGTGTGACTAATAGTCCTAAACTAAATAGGATAAAAATGGCAATACAAAAATGAACTAAATAGTAAAATACTAAATTAAACATGCGTAACACAATCAAACAAAAACCATAAGCTGTTGCAGGATGTTTGGAAGCTAGCACACTAGATCTTTGACACACTCTCTCAAGCTATTGAATAGATATTAATCATTTTCAGCTTGCTACTTTGACTTTCAAACTTGACTCTAGTGACAACCTTTGTTAACAAGTTAGCCACCTGAGATTGGGTTGGTGTATGATGAATTTCAACTACCCCCCAATCAAACTTCTCTTTAATAAAGTGTCTGTCTAACTCATTATGTTTGATTCTATCATGATAAACTGGATTCTTCATGATACTGATGGTTGCCATATTGTTATAGAAAACCCTCATAGGAGCCTCTACTGAAACTCTAATGTATTTTCAGCACATGCATGCCCTGACATGGCCACCAAACATTCTTAAGATTCTTGCTTCTCTTATTGTCATGTCGGTAGGGGTGTTCATGAGCCAGATTGGTATTTGGCTTCCTCGGTTTGGTTTGCACTGGGCACTTTTTACAAGCTTGAGCTGGGCCACCTTTTTTTTAATTTCATAATTTTTTGTGAAAATTATAAAATGATCCCTTAAAAAAAGTAAAGGTTTGATACAAGTCTTTGTAAAAGTATATTTTGCCCTAAAAAAATTTATGTAAATCTCTATAAAAAAAAGTTGGAATATACAGGATCGGATCAACATAGCCAGCCCAGCCCAGTCTACCTGATTTTTTTTTTTTTGGCTCAACCCACCCCATTCTGATGTGACCAAATGGGACCAGACTGGACAAGCCATTTGTTCACCCCTACATGCAAGGATGAATTTACAGGGGGCACAGGGACATAGATTTGAAAGTTTGGAACGTCCCTGTATATGCTAGTATGTGCAGGTATCCTCTGGGCCATTTAAGATGTTAAGTATCAACTATTAAGTATGGGTTTGGGCCATGTAAAAGCTTAAATACAATAGAACTGAATGGGCCTCTGCATGTAATGAGTGGTTTTGGGCCATTTAAGATGTTAAGTTGTTGGCTCATTTAATCAAAGTTTTCTTTTGGTCCAGCTTATCAAAGTTAAAATAGAAAGTGACGTGGGTATTAATTGATTGATCTCCAAATAAGCAACCTCTACATGGTACCTAAAAGCTGCTAGTAATTCATGATTTTCTCGTGGAATAAGCTGTTGGGGATTTTTGGTGAGAATTGGGGTTTGTTTGCAGGATTTGGAGCAATTTTTCCTTATAGGGTTTTAAGGTTTTGACCATGCAAGGGAAGGTAGAACTTTGTAATATTGTGCGTTTTATGCAGTAATTTGGAATTTTTGGCCGGAGCAAAATGCTTGTAGTTTTGGGGGTGTTTCCTTGTCTTTAGACGACCTATAGGCGAGGAGTTTGTTTGGAGCTCCTTTGTGGTGTTCAGGGCTTTTATAAGGGAGTGTCTGTTTTGGATATGCGGAGGGATTTAGTAGCTTTGCTGCATGTTAGCCCATTTGGCACACAGAATGTAAAAAGAATGCGATTGCAGAGAGAATGAAAAAAGTGATTTTGAGAATTAAAATAGCCTTTGTATCTTTACTTTAAAAAAATAATAAAAAGTAGTGAAATACTGTAAAGTAATGATTAGAAGAATATAATAAATATTGCATAGGAGTTATGTAAAAGTAACCCCTTTACATGGAGATTACCAAATGGGCCCTCAGCTTTCTTTTTCATTTTTTTTATCTTTTTCTGATTTTTGTTTTCCTCGTAGGATACTCTATCCTTCTTATTTTTAATGTCCTTGTTTAGTACAGGTTCTTCGTTTATTAAAAAATAATGATTAGTGGGACCCATTAATGCGATCCTCCTTCTTTTTCATCGGGATTTGGTGAAGATTTGGAAGGAAAAAAAAATGCCTTTTAGCCGATACAAAGAACGTAAATGCTCTTCTGTTATGTGAATTTTTCAAACTTCTAATTATATAGTATTTTTAAGTACTTTTCCATCTTTTTGTTAATTCTTATTTTCATTTTTTTTTTCCAGAAGTTCTACAGCAATATTTATTGTCTACAAAAAATAAAAGACAGTAGTTCATGAAAGAGTAGTAAAAGATGAATAAAGATAAGTATCATGTTTTTATAAATTTAATTTCACTACTAATTTAAAAAGTTTCATCGCAATATACTTGCCACACAATGAGTTTTGATACTTTTAACATTCTGGATTAATACACTCATGAACAGTTTCTCTAAAGCCATTTGAAGATTAATGAAACCAAAATGTTTTTATTGGTTAATCATACCATATAGTTGGTGTTTTCTCTCCTTGTTTAACTGTCATAACTGAAATTGTTTTAATTTATGATATGCATACTGTTAAAAATAAACTAAAAATGTAAACTGGTTTTTTAATTTATAAAATAAAAAGATCATTAGAGATTATAATGTTTATTGATTTAATGCATATATATAATATTTGTTATTTGATCATGTAAATATTCTTTTTAGTCCCCAGTAACGTAGTTTTGGATCTGTCCCTGCTGAATATAATGTTGGATCCAAATATATCGTGGATGCTTGAGAACGTAATGTTGGAGAGTATCCAAGTTGCAACTTACCAAATGTCCCCTTGTCAAAATTTCTCTAAGTCATACCTTAGTCCAAATGTCCATCCCCTTTTTATATTTCATTCTCACATTTTAATTATATTCTATTGTGTTTTAAGACTTCGATTTACATTTTTGTGGTTTAATGTGATGATGCAGCCAAAAAAGGTGGTGTCATTTGAGGATGCAAAGCAAAGAGCTTGTCAGTGGAAGAAAGCAATTGAAGGGCTACAAAACCGGTGATATTCATTTTGCTTTTGACAACAGATTACCTTTTTTCTCGTATATCTTGATATTGTTCAGAAGATGGGATTAAACAGATGACGGCCCAATGATCAATTATTCATCAATAGGAAATTGAGTTGTGGATTTAGCCTTCCCAAAGCTGGTTTAGTCTTTCATGATAATTTAGATTTAGAGTTGAAATGAAACTTTTTTAAGGGGTTAAGACTGTGAATTTCTAAACTTACTGTTGCTTAAAGCCCTGGTCAGAATGTGTAGCCATCCTGAGCTACCAAAATAGCAGAATGTTTTTGTCCCTGCGAAGCTGTAGATAATAAGTGTAATATGGCAATTCTTTATGGTTTTAGGTATTTGATAGAAATGTTTGTAGCCTTTTTTTCTTTTTTCTTTTCTTTTTAATGTAAGAAACACCTTTATCTTCCAAAACTTGGGAAATTAGGAACAACTTCTAAGGAATGGCCTTTGATGAGTTTTGCTAAGGATTTTGTGCTTTCGTTTGAGATTAGAAGCAGCACATAAATGAAATACTACATTTTCGTTCTCTCATTATCAAAAAATAGAAATAACTTCATATTGGTTTGTCTTAACAAAAAGCTTTATTTCTGGCAGGCTTTTAGGTCTTGGCTGGCTGTTTTTGCCCAAGCTATGTTGTCTCTCATCTTTGCAGATTAGAATCTTAAAGCTTCTGTCTCTGCAAATGAGATGGTAGATTTTACAGGTTGGCTTATAAGTCTACTCTTAATATATACAACAACAACAACAACAAAGCTCTTTCCTACTAAATAAGGTCGGTGACATAGATTAATCGATGCTATAAAGTCCTATCGTAAGTTATATTTTTAGACAAACTATTTAAGTCTAAATTTTTTTTTATAATTTCTCTTATAAATTTTCTTGGTCTCCCTCTACCTCTGACTATTGGATTACTCTCCATTTTATTTATTCTCCTAATTGGGGCTTCTATAGGTCTCCTTCACACATACCTAAACTATCTAAATTATGATTCTACAATCTTTTTCACAATAGATGCGACCTCTACTTTTTCTTTAAAACATTCATTTCTAATTTTATCATATTTGGTGTAATCACTCATCCAACACAACATTCTCATCTCTGTAACATTGAGCTTATTCTCTTGTTGACTTTTTATAACCCAACACTCAGTTCCACACAACATTGCAGGCCTAATAGCTGTACAGTAGAATTTATTTTTAAATTTGAATGGTACTTTTCTATCACAAATAACACCCGAAGAACTCCTCCATTTCATCCACCCCGTTTAAATCCTATATTTTACATCTTTCTCTATTTTCCCGTCATGTTGTAAGATATACCCAAGATATTTAAACCGTGTAACTTGTGGTATGATATGCTTTCCAATTTTTACTTCTGTACTAGAACTAGTGCGTCTCTTACTAAACTTACATTTCATATACTTCGTTTTACTTCTAGTTAAGCAAAATCCGTGTGCTTTCAAAGTTAGTCTCCACATCTCTAACTTCTCATTCATTTCTTCCCTAGATTATCCAACTAGGACTATGTTATCTAAAAAAAAGCATACATTGTAGCACGGGCTCTTGGATATGTTCAATGAGCATATCTAATACTAAAATAAAAAGATAAGGATTCAAAGTTGACCCTTGATATAGACCAATAGTTATCAAAAAATCTTCTATAAATTCACTTTTTATTATAATACTAGTTATAATCTCATCATATATATCTTGAATTGCTCAAATATAAGCCATATGAACTCCTTTTTTTTTCAGAACTCTCCACAAAACCTCTCTTGACATCCTATTATATGCCTTTTCCAAATCGATGAACACGATATATAAATATTTCTAATTCCTTCGATATCTCTCCATCAATCTTCGTAATAAATATATCACTTCCATGGTCGACCTTCTTGGCATAAAACCAAATTGATTCTCGATAATTTGAATCTCTTGTCTTAATCTTTATTCAACTATTCTCTCTCATAATTTCATAGTATGGCTCATAAGCTTAATTCTTTTATAATTGGCACAGTTTTGTATATCGCCCTTATTCTTATAAATAAAGACTAAAGTAATTCTCCCCCACTTATCCGGCATTTTCTTAGAACTCATAAATTCATTAAATAACTTTATAAGCTAACTTATAATTTTCATACCTAAATCTTTTCATACTTCAATGGGTATATTATTCGGTCCAACTACTCTGCTATTCTCCATTCATTTTAATGCTTCTTTTACTTTTGACTCCCGAATTTTACGATAAAAAATATAAGTTTGGTCCTTTGCTTTAGTATTTAGCCTATTTGAGTGTAATAAAATTCTATATTCTTCATTAAATAGTCTATAAAAATAACCCTTTTACCGTTCTCTAATATCTTGTTTCGTGATCAAGACTTTTTCTTCTTCATCCTTAATGCATTTCACTTGGTCCATGTCTCTTATCTTTCTTTCATTACTTTTAGCTAGCTTATAGATACTTTTCTCTCCAACTTTAGTACCTAAGGATTGGTATAACCCATCAAATGTCCTAACTTTCATTTCGCTCATTGTCTTTTTAGTATCTTTCTTAGCTACCTTATATTTTTTCTAATTTTTATCACTCTTACACAAAAACTACATTTTATAACACTCCCTTTCCTTAACCTTATCTTGCACGTTTGTATTTCACTACCAAGATTTTTTATCCCCAGGTCCAAAACCTTTTGATTCACCAAGTATCTTCTTTGCCACCTTCCTAATCTCTTTAACTATCTCATCCCATAAATCACTATCACTTCCTTGTGCTTTCTAGGATCTTTTTCTTCAAAATCTTTTTCTGTAAGCTCTTTTCTTTATCTCCTTTCAATTGCCATCACTTAATTCTTGACACCTTATCTTGGTTTTTACTCTTTACTTTCATCTTAAGTCGAACATCTATAACTAAGATTCTATATTATGTAGTCAAACTCTCTCCAAATATAACTTTGCAATCCATGCAAAGTTTTTTATTCGATTTCCTTATAAGAAATAAATCAATTGGAGAATATGCCCCTCTACTTTTGTATGTGATAAGATGCTTCTCACGCTTCTTAAAACAAGTGTTAGCTACTGTGAGATTGAACGCTAATGAGAAATATAGAATAGTTTTATCTTCTGCATTTGTTTCTCCTAAGTCATGTCGTCTATGCGTACCCTAATAACATTTAGATGCACTTCTCATATGACCATTAAGATCCCCTCTTAAAAGAATTTTTTTTCTTAATGATATTTTCTGAACTAAACATTTTAAATCCTTCCAAAACTTTACCTTTTGATATTCTTCTAACTCTACTTGTGGTACGTAAGCACTAATAATATTAAAGGTTTCTTTTTTTATATTTTACTCACAATCTCTTTACATCTATCACAACAATTTTTTAAACCTTATCTACAATTATACCTACTCCATTTTTAAATTTAGCCTTATCAGTATACCAAAGTTTAAAACTTGAGATATCTAATTCTTTTACTTTTTCTCCTATACATTTGGTTTGTTGCAAACATATAAAATTAATCCTTCTCCTAAGCATATTATCTATTATTTTCATTGACTTACCTAGAAGTGTAAATATATTCTAAGTTCCAAAACGAATCCTATTCTCGTGAACTAATTTTTTTATTCACATTCATTCATGAAAATGTAGGAACCCTTACATATTTTTCACTATATTCAAGCTTCAATGCAACGTCTCTTACTCATTTGTCACTGTACTTGAATTATACAACGCATTATTTCTGGACAACGACCTAGCATTACCTCTAATACATTAATGATCCATGTCATAAAAATTTGACAAAGTTTTACGTTGCTGTCGATTGCTTAACATAACTTTCTTTTTTTTTTTTTTACTTTGAACTAGTCATGAAAAAGATTTACATGAAAGTTCAACATAAGTAGAGTTTATACTATTAATATATATTAAAAAAATACATAGAATATATAAAAATATTACAACCACGTAATTTGTCTAGAAAGGGTAAGGCTTGAGGTCAATCAATATTGTTTATTTTAAATTTAGAAAATTGTGACTATCTATTTAAAAAAAAAATTGTAGCATGTTCAAGAAAAATATAAATATCTCATTTAACTTTTGAGTTAGGTGCAAATAAAATTTCTAATTTTTTAAAATAAAGTATATCCCCCTAAACTATCATGGTTTAAATATCTTTGTCTAGTTCAAGTTAATAATGTTTATGGGAAACTAGACAAAAGATTATAAATCTTAAAAGTTAATAATTCAAAAGAATATATATATATGTATATATATATATTAATTTTAAAAATGGTGAAGAGTATTTACAATAATTCAAAATTAAAGAGTTTTTATATTTTTCCATTTTAATATTTATAAATTACTTTATCTATTTATATATTACATTGTATTTAAATATTACTTAAAAAATAGATGTACTTTGGGATGTGCATCCCAATGTGCAAGTGAAGGTGGAACGCTTGACTTTGGACTTCATTCGTCTAGAAATCATCAGCCCTTCGTAAATGAAGTAACTTTTGTGAAAGTATTTGTTGAGTTAAATTGTATTTGAGTTTGTATTACGATTACTAAGTCGCATGGTAGAGCATAATTGTTCAAGACCTACTCAAAGTTCCAACATGTACTCTAACAATCAAATCAATTTAAAAAAAAAAAAATCACAATAGAATATCGAGATTGAGTAATAGAGAATGGGTAAAAGACATCACTTAAATCTGATGGTCTCCTTTGTAGCGAACCCCATGACACTGGAGATGAACGCTTGTATGGCAATTCGGCTTTGTGCACCTGATTGACCCAAAATATGAATTATCAGCTTCAAAAAATAGACAAATTTTCAAACATGATCCGAAAAGATTGTTTCAATTTGGAACCTTGAAAGCTTTTTCACTTTTCAAGCGAGCACAAAATATTGAGAGTTCTCACATTAACAAATTATAATATCACATCAATATAGATAAGTCAATATTTTTCATGAGACTTTGCAGTTTTGTGCAATTTAGATTTTATATCCTTCGTCCTTACTTTGTTCATAAACTAACCTTTAAAAATTATAGAGTTAAAAAACAAAAAGGAACGACTGGATCACAAGATTATTCTTTTTTAATCTGATTTTTTTAAAAATAAAATCATTTAGCTTTTTCTTTCAAAATTATTTTTCATTAATTAAAATAATTTTTTGTGTCAGATAAAATCACAATTGTTTAACAAATTAGTTGAAATGATGACTTATATAGTTATTAACTGATAATATAAATGAATTTATCGGCCTTGTTTGGTTTAAGGGAAGGGAGGGGAGGGGAGGGATTTTAATGGAGGGGAGGGAATTTAATGATACATTGTTTGGTTCAGGAAGGGAAGGGAGGGAAAATAATAATTATAGACCAATTATATATTAAAAGCAAGGATAATACAATTAATTATTCTTTTATTTTTAAAAATTTAACATTTTCATTATCAAACTATAATTATTTATCATCCCTTCAATTACTATTTCAATCCCAAAATTTAAACTATTGAATGAAGATATATAAATAATTTTGTTATAATCTATTTCTAATAGTAGTCATAAATCATATTAATTTCAATTAGTGGTAGTAAAAAGTATTTGCAATTCTTTAAAATTATGAATTTGATGAATCGGGATAAAATTAGATTCAATTTTTAATGGATTGATCTTGATAGCTTCCTAGCAGTACCAGCATTGCTACCTCTTGAAGGTATCTCAGGAATGGGTTTATGACCATTCATATGACGTAATGCATGTATAGGTACTTTATAAATATAAAACTCTCTCTTTTTATTTTTAATACGTTTTTCATATTCCATATAAATTAATTATTATTATTATTATAAAAAGCAAACTAATTATTTTATAATTCACATTTAAGTTTCTTAAAATTTTTTTTGTTGAATCATCTGAATCCAAATTCTAATTTGCTTCTGCCTCTGAGATGAAAAGATAAGCCATTGACAATTAATAAATTTCTTTATTCATCATTAAAATAATCCAGTTTTCAAGCATTACCAGTTGCAAGTAAGCCTTGACAAAAACGCGTTTTCAAGCATTACCAGTTGGAAAAAGCACAACTAAATAAAAGAGGTGCCATAATTTTTGCTGGATCAACTCAAACATTATTAGAAAAGGCATGCCATAGTAATCTATCTGCTCCGTAAGCACAAACATGATTAGAAAAAGCATTATAATTCTACTTTTTGGTAATGTGGAGTCCACTCAGCTACTGATATCTTAAGCAAACGTTACTTATACAATAAAAAGATGTTACCAGCAATTAATTAATTGCACCAATGCACAAAGTGGACCATAAAACATTATCATCATGCTTTACAATTCTTGTTGTCCTATAATACATAGACAATTCCAACAACATTTCATAATCTGCTACAAAAAGATCATTTCTAACTCCATAATCAATTCCAACTACAAAAAGATCAATTGCTACAAAAGGATCATCTCATGACAACATACACAACAACAAAAAGTTTATCAATTCCATATCAACAAAAAATGCTTATCCCCATAATTTGCTACTAGTTTCCAGCCCCATAAACCAACTCCATTATCACTGCTTTGCGCATTTGAGGACGGGATTTCATAATTATATTGAACTCCTTAACATTCTTCATGAAGAAGGTAAAAATCTTAGGCACTTTTTCAGTTTCACACCCACATCCTTCAATTAATGTCAAAAGTTCTTCAGGTTCAGGCGGAACTAATGGTGTTGGTGTGGAAATGGCCCTTTCCATGATAGAATTACTTTGTCTAAGCACATCTATTAACTCAGACATAGTTGATTTGTATTCACTAACTTCAACATCTTTGTCTTTACTTGAAGAAGTTCTTCTTTTCTTATTGTTGCAGGCACTACTTATTCTAGGTGAATCATCTTCTTGCTGAGCATCAAGTGAGTCATCATTAATAAAACAATCATAATTACCTAAAGTGTCTTCATTTTGAGAAACCATGTTGTCAACATCATCAATGCTATCATGAAATAAATCTTCAGTGGATGAATGTTTACGTTTCTTCATTTGAGACAATGTCTCTCTCTCATTTCCAGTAGCTCTTCCATTGCCATAAAGTGTAGCCATCTTTTCATAGTTTGGAAGAGGGGTATTCCTCCACATTGCTGCTCTTGGATGAGCCTAAAAATAGTTTAAAGATATGACAACAAACCAATTTGATCTATCAGCTATGATAATAACAAACCAGCAGCTATGACAATAACAATTGCATGGAATTAGGAAAAAAAATATATAACTAACATATTAAAATATATTAAGCAGCAAGCTAACCTGAATTAAAGCATCCCACACTTGTGGCTCAGCATCCCACATGCAAGTTGTTGGGTCCCAAGCAAACCCACTCATACCATTCTTAAAGAGATCATATACTTCAGCAAAATTTTTCTTCAAAGTCTTCCACCTATTCTTGATTTTCTCTTTATCAATTTTGGTGCCAAATAAAGCACTGAGTTCCTTTACTATGTTGCCATATGCAGTGGAAGTGAAGGTGCCATTAACTCTATGCCCACAATTATATTCATTCATGAATGCATCAATAAGTGCATCATCCATAATTTTTGACCACACCAAGTTCTCCTTGCTTGTAGGTGCCATGCTATATGAAATACATATTCATTCAATCCCAATGCAATATATAAAATAAGAATACATCCAATTGTTAACTCAAACAATAGCAATACATAAAATAAGGATACATCCAACACAATATATGAAATTCAATTGAACATAAAATAGTAATAAAGTGGCAATAGAATAAATCCAAATGTCAACTCAAACAATGGAGTACATAAAAATAAATAGAAAACATAAAATAATAATACATCAAACTTAAAATTCATCACTGGTTTGATAATCTAGCCACATTTGATTAGCTATACTATCTCTTATAAGTTCACCCCGAGCAGCATCGTTAGCTTGACTTCTTGGACCATGATTATTATCATCAAACACAGTTTGAGCTGCAAGTTCAGCATCTACTTGAGAAATCAACTCATCATCTGGGTCTATAGTCATCAGATAATTATAAAGAATGCAACAAGCACCAATGATTAGTTTTTGTGCTTTAACTCCATAACTAGGCTCTGTTCCATTGGATAAAGTTGCAAATCTTTTTTTCAACACTCCAAAAGCTCTTTCAATTGCATTACGTAATGATGCATGTCGAAGATTAAATAATTCTTTATGATTTTGTGGTGGATTTCTCGTTGAATACTCTGTAAGGTGATAGCGAACTCCTCTATAAGGAGTGATATGTCCACTTGTTAGCATGAAGCCAGCATCCAAAGGTAATATTTCCCTATCATCAACAAAATTAATCACTATAATGGTTACATAATAACCAAATTTAGATTTCAATGACAACTTCAAAATAGTAATAATTACTGTCAGGAATGTTAAGTTTATCTTCTCCTGTTAGTGCTTCTTTTAGAATTCTTGAGTTAGATGTGGTGCCTTCCCATCCAGCCATGACATAAGTGAATTTTAAATCAAATGTGCATGCTGCTAAGACATTTTGGGTTGGGAACTCTTTCCTACCACGGTACCGGGGAGCATCTTTAACAGATACTTTGACTCTTATATGTATCCCATCTATAACACCAACACAATCTTTAAAATACGGGTAAAACTTATTTTTTCCACTAATTTCAGGAGGCACTGTTAAGCCATTAGGTTGTACAACAAATCTATCTTCTAACTCAATGATGGCTCTTAAGACTTTATGGAAGTGACGGCTAATTGTCTCACCAGAACGCCAGAAAAAAAAGTTCACTACACGATTTTTTGCATTATGTGTTAGTATGAAAAGAGATTTTGCAACTTGTTCTTCCACACTTGCCCATCGTGTGGGTTTTAGGTTACACTCTCTTTCCAACATACCACAATGTTATGAAAGCTTCAGAATCCATCCTAATAATACTTTTACCCTTTTCACTTTTTGTTATTTGCCTCATGATCTCCTCACGGACCCTTTCTCTCCTAGAACACATACTATAGCTTATTTTTCTTCTTTCGGACATTTGCTTGGACCAAAAATAGGCAGTGACACATATGATCACAATGATAGTTTTTCAACGCAACTCCAACCATAACCTCCACAGCTTAACATCCATCTAACTTGAAGAAAAGAGAACAAATTAGGAAATAGAAAATGATTGGGTAACCAAAATGAGATTCATATTTGGACAAAGCCTTAAAAATAACAAACATGACACACTCACCATAAAACAACAAAACAATAAAAGCTACTGCTTTGTTGGTTCTTTGTCCATGACAGAGAGAAAATAATGAGAAGTTTATTCAGCAACCAATAATCACAATCGAAGAAACAGAGCAATACAAGGAAACAGAAAAAATAGCATTGAAAGAAACAGAATTTGAAAAAATAGAAGCACCAACAAATAACATTTCAGACAGAAGCACAAAGCAACAAAAGCTCATATAAAGGCACAAAAAAACATAAGCATATATTAGGTATCCCATATGAGACGTTTATTCAGCATAACGAGAAGTTTATTCAGCAACCAATAATCAGATAAGAAAACTGATGATAAATTAACATTAACTTCAAAATCACACAGCTTTCTACTGTTAATCCGAGACTAAAGTCACAGTATGAAATACGGACCTCAGCTGAACAAAATTGGAATTAAATACATGGTTCCGAAAAAAAAGAACAAGAAACAAAATGCAGACAGTCGGGTTAACAGCGAAATAGTCAATCATAATGCGAAAATGAAAGCGAAAACATTGTCATATGATCAATAGGATCAGAAGGCCGACGAGTGATTCTAGTTCAAATCAGTTTGGCAATTTGGTTCTGATAAAATAGAAGCAATCAAGAAGAAGCATGAGTAAATAAAAGCGATTCAAACCTTGGAAGAAGGAGATCCGATCTGGGCGATCTGGGTTGCAGGTAGAACGAAGAAATCGATGTCGAGTCACTGGATGGTTGAACCAGGGCAAGCGACGTCGGCGTCGAGATGAGTCATTGGATGGTCGAACCAGAGCAAGCGGCGTCGGTGTCGAGATGAGTCACTGGATGGTCGAACCAGAGCAAGCGGCGTCGGCGTCGAGATGAGTCACCGATGGTCGAGCTAGAGGAAGCGACGTTGAGATGAGAAGGCCGTGAAGACGAGAATCGAACGAGTCACTGAGGATCAGCAGCATCGAGATGAGAGCTGCGTGGCGTGGGTTGAGAGCGGCGTGGAGATGGGAGACGACACAAACACCAACGAAGTGAGGGAAACAGATCTGCTCAATTTAAAGCGGGAACATGATTGCTCATTTTGATAGAATCTAACCCGTTCAAGAAATCCGACGCACAAGAAGTTCCCACGTCGTTGAAAAATTAATGAAACGGTGTGTTGAATATTTTTTCTTAGAGTTTGCTTCTCAAATCATAGTAGTCCACGCGATCGATGCTCACCAAGCTGCCACATTGCTAGTACCATCTCAGGTGCTCCATTTTGAAGAATACATCTCTTCCTTCCCCTTGCCTCTGTTTCATTCCGTTCAGTATGCTATTTGCACCCAGCTCAAGTTAGCGCAAAAAAGAAGCTCCCATTTTCGTTCTTTCTTTGCACGTTCCCTCCTTACCATTTTTCTAAGAAGCTTCCATTTTTCGTTTGTTCCACGGTTGCATTCTCTCTCTGTTGGTCGCTCTCTCCCTGGAGCTGTTGTTTCGTTCCATAAACAGTTGCCACTATTGTTCATTCCACGCATAAGCTTTGTTCCATAAACGGTTGTAGCTGTCATTTTTTGTAAGAAGCTTCCGTTTTTCTTGGCTGTATTATTTTGCATATTCTTCGTTCCAAGAAGCATCATCCCTTCCTTTTCGCGTATTATATCTACAATGCCATTTTCTTACTAAACCATCACAAAACTTTCTTGGATGTATTATTTCACATTTTACTTATAATAAGGAATTTGGAAAGAATGGGTTTATATATATTTTGTTGCAAAGAGGGAAAACAAAAATGGAACTTGTTTCTTGGTTCCATTACGCCAAAAGTGATGGAATGGCATTGTAGATATTCCCGATTAGACTTGAATGGCTGCTGTTAGATTTGATCCAAGCAGCATCAAAATAGCATAGGAAGTGACATAGGAAATATCGAATTCATCTTATAAAACAGAGTGGTAGAGTCTTCTCATGAGTCATCATCGATATCAGATTTGAATGGAGGCTAGGGACTCACCGTATATATGAGTCAGCATCTTTTAATGAAGGTTAGGGGACTTGAATAGCGGCTGCGACATCAGGGAAGGCAACTGGAGACTTCATTGGAGGTTGAGTAGATTCAGGTGCACGATGGGTTCACAGGCTTTGATTGTGCAGCATTTTGGGAAGGAGGGAAAGGGTTGTGGCAGAGCCGATAGCATTCATCGCATGAAACACAGCGATTCCGGACAATTTCAGAAGGGGGAAATATTGGAGTTGAAACGCTGCGTTCCATTAATGTACGTGGCAGCTACTCGACGATCGGATGTGTTGAACGACTGAGATGAAGGCAACATGAGCGCTCCGGTTCCCGCGTCAACTTGAGCAAATCCGAATCCCGAAGTGAGAGTATAGTCACGGACAGAGGCTTTGAGCATTTTAGTCCAATCTCCCTGCTCTGATTGCTTTCCCTCCCAGTCTCCCCTCTAAAAATGTTAACCAAACAAGGGACCTCCCCTCTCCTCCCCTCAAATCAAAACAAACAGGGGGTAAATCTCTTGTGAAATGCACCTGTGTCTGCAAATCCTGGAAGTCCCACATTACCCATCGTGGTTTCATATCTGACCACCTCACTTGTACCCTCCAACCCAACCATCCCAATTATGGATCCCTCTTTTTTTCACTTCTATCGCGGTAAAAGGGAAGACGGAATCAGCTACACTGAGTATGAGGATTTTTACTCCCTTTATTCAGATAATGACCAAATCGTCACCTCTGGATTTCAAAATTCGCTCTCAATCATCTGTTCGTAGATAAGTATTCGCGCGTGGTTAGTACTTGCAAGATTATTTGGAATCCATCCATTCGAAAAAGTGTGGTGCTTCCAAAATCCAGAGTCATCTTCAGCGAGTACAAGAAGGAAAATCTACGGGTTTCTTTTGGGTTTGGATTTGATTCTGGGAACAATGACTTCAAGATAGTTATGCTTGTGAGTTTCGATCGCAAACTAGATACTCCTCAAGTTGAGGTTTACTCTCTTGCTGCTAATGGCTGGAGAAGCATCCCTAGTAAAGTTCCTCCATTTCTCCTTTCTTACCCTGTGTGGAATTCATCCCATATGTTTGTGAATGGTGTGCTACACTGGGTTGTCAAGCGAGAAGTAATGGTGGGTTTCATAATTTTATTTTAACATTTGATTTGGTTGAGGAGACATTTGGAGAGCTGATATTACCACAATTTTTGGAAGAGTCACCTTTCCAGGTAGCTATTTTGACAGGAAGTGATTCGCTTGCTGTGGTTCTTATAGAAGAGTCAGTACTATTCGATGCAACTTTTTTTCAGTGTCTGGGTGATGAAAGAATATGAAAGTATATCATTTTGATTCAAGACAGTTTGGGGGCGTGGCAAGACTATTGGCCCTTAGGAGTAGTGGAGAAGTGGTGCTTCAATATCGGGAGTTATGCACTATTTTTACTAGATCCAATGAGAGAATCAGTGAAGCATTTTGGACTTAGTGGATTTTCCACGGTTTTGTTGGATATTATGTTGAGAGTTTGTATTTAATAAACAAAGAAAATGTTGTCTTATTGACAAGAGTGCAAGAAGATATAGTAGGGGCAAGGTGAAAGTGTCAAGATTACATTCTTGTCCTGGAAGTGGTGAAGTATGCCTCTGTAGTCTGTCAGTATTGTTAGTATTTATATTTTGTAATGTTTCTCTTTAATTGTTTAAATTTCCTTTTCTTCTTAAATACTGTTATGGCTTTAGCTAAATTGTTTGCTAACCGCACATTTATAATATTTTTTGTATCATACCTAATGTTTGAGTATTTTGTGATGAGAGCTCTATCAGAAATCAAACAATGACATCAAAATGTCTAGTTTGTGCACTGTTTTCTGCAAGGTTTTATTATGTTCATTGCTGCATTGTTTGTAATCAAGCATTTACAATGATTTGGTATCTTGACTAATGTTTAGGTTATTTTGATTGACAAGTTTGTATTATATAATATAAAGTTCCAGCTTCAGCAAATGGGTGAAGCGAAGCCCCAATTCTTGTTTTTCTATCTTAGCCCTCATGACTTGTACAATCCAAACATACAAGAGAATTAGTTGGATTGTTGCGATGAAAATTATTAGGATTACAAGAAATGCAGAAAACTTTGCTGGAAAAGAGAGCCCTGTGAGCAAGTGAAGAAAGGGTGTTATTTAAAAATTAATGCTATTCACTTCTTCTGTTAGTAGTTAGTAGTACAGCATGATTGACATTTGGGGTGTGTGCGATGTTCTACTCATGGACTTTCTGTGTAACTGCTCTAGTTATTTCCATTGAAGGTAGTTTTTATTGGTTTTGGTTGAAGTGTTTTGGTGATTCGCCTACTGCATATATGGCATGGTTGGATTCATTGTAATGAGATATGCAATATGACTGGAATTTGAAGTTCATATTCGCTCACTATGAGACATGGTTCACTTTATCATCTTATTCCTGTGCCATGGCAAGCTCTTGAGTTTATGAGCTTGAGAAAAACACACAGCTCAAACGTATGTTATGGGGTTTATAAAGCTGGAGTTGGAATTTGATTATGATAGTACTTGATTTGTACCTCCGCATTTTTTACTATTGTATAATTTGAAAATCTTGCATTGTGGTTACATTCTGTAATTATGTATTCTCAAATCTCATTAATGGTTGTGAGTGATGGTCAAATTTAAAGCCAAAGGCAAATGAGTCACTATAATGAAACATCTGATATAATTGATGCATATTATTTCCTCTACAGCAAAGCCGTGTTCAGAACTTAGGAGTTTTGTTAGTTGCCTTGTGTTGATGCCCCAAGTTTCCTATATGGTTAATTGATTCATATCTTCTTTATTACTTTTACACGTGTATAACTTGCTAATGGAGATTTTAATTTCCCAAAATGTCTTTGATTGGTACACTTATGAAATGTTTTTCCATATCCTAAAACAAAATGGCTGCAAAAGAGAGCAGAGAGGAGGGAGAACATTAACCAAGAGAGAGTAATTCTAATTGTGTCCTATAAATTGTTTGTGAACCTGTGGGGCGGTTGAAAATCCATTGCTATTCAATTATTATGTTAGTACTAGCTATGCAACAACTACACATGATATGATTCTGGGACATTCATGTTGGTCTTTACATGGATATTTGCACGACTAATTTCTCTATCAGTTTAGGTGTTTTGTATATGTGTCCTTGTATGAGTTATTGTGATTAGACAAGCAATCTTAAGTCCATTTTCACTGTGAAGTTTGCTTCACTCTATCATCCTGATCTTCTGCCATGTTTAAGTTGAGTCCTTACAAGACTTTGAGCTGGATAGATGAAGTTCAAACATGTTATGAACTTATTTATGATGGTCTAATCCATAGCTGGAAATTGATGATGTTGATGTTTGAGTTTGAACTTGATAATAGAAGTGGTTCTTACCTATGAGCAGATATGGTTATGATAAAATTTGCTTATCATGCATTTGTGAAATAGATAGTTTGCATTCTCCTTAGTGATTACAAGTCCTTGAAAGACAATTTTGAAGCCAAAAAATGGCTTCTGGAGTGAAACATGTAAAGCATGAAAACGTGAAAACTCTGGCTTTGTATCATATTTTTATTAGTCTTGTTGCAAGGTTAGGCGTCTGCTTTCATTTTACAACTTGATAGAAGCACTTGCATGGCTAGCAAGCATATAGCAAACCAAATAGTATGTGGCACGGACGAGTGCATTATGGGGGTAAAAAACAGCAGCTTCTTTTTAACTTCTGTAGGTAAAGTGCGTTACCCGAATAATGTGTGGTTTTGGGTCATTTTAGATGTTAAGTTGTTGGCTCATTTAATCAAAGCTTTTCTTTTGGTCCATTTAATCAAAGTTAAATAGAAATTGACAGTGGCTATTAATTGATTGATCTCCAAATAAGTAAACCTTTGCATGGTGTCTAAAAGCTGCTAGTGATTCATGATTTTCTAGTGGAATAAGTTGTCAGGGATTTTTTATGAGAACGGGGTTTGTCCGCGGGATTAAGAGCAATTTCTCCTGACACCGTTCTAAAGTTTTGGCTATACAAAGGAAGGTAGAACTTTGTAATAATTTTGAATGTTTGGCTGGAGCGAAATGCTTGTAATGTTAGTGTCTATTTTGGATATGCAGAGAGATTCGACAACTTTGCTGCATGTTTAACTTTCTTTTCCCTTTTTTGTTATCTTTTTCTAATTTTTTATCTCGGGGGACACTCAATCCTTATCATTTTAATCGTCCTCTCATGATAAAAGTTCTTTATTTAAAAAAAAAAAAAAAAGAATAGTGGGACCTATTAATGTGTTCCTCCTTTTGTTTATCTGGATTTAGCGAAGGAAAGGAAGAAAGAAATATCTTTTAGCTGACACAAAGAACATAAATGCTCTTCTGTTATGAGTTTTTCAAATTTCTAGTTATCTGGTTTTTTTGGTGCTGTTGAATCTTTTTGTTTATTCTTATTTTCCTTTTCTTTTTCCAGAAATTATACTGAAAAAAATAAAAGACAGCGGTTCATGAAGTCCATATTCAAATGAGTAGCAAAAGATGAATAAAGATAAGTATCATGTTTTTATAAATCTAATTTCAATATTAATTTAAAAAGTTTCATCGCAACATACTTGCCACACTTCATGAGTTTTGATACTTTTAACATTCTGGATTGATACACTTGTGAACAATTTCTCTAAAGTCATGAGAAGATCAATGAAACCAAAACATTTTTAATGGTTTAACCATACTATTTTAGTTGGTGTTTACTCTCCATGTTTAACAGTTATAAGTGAGATTGTTCTAATTTATGAAATGTGTAGTGTCAAAAATAAACTAAAATGTAAAATGGTTTTTTAATTTACGAAATTAAAAGATCATTAGATGTTATAATGTTTATTCATTTCATGCATATATATAATATTTGTATTATAAAGTTTATTTGATCCTGTAAATATTATTTTTAGTCCCCAATAACGTGTTTTTGGACCTTACCCTGCTGAATATGGGGATGTTGGATCCAAATAGATCCTGGATGCTTGAGAACGTAATGTTGGAGGGTGTCCAAGTTGCAACTTACGAGATGGCCCCATGTCAAAATAATTTCTCCAAGTCATAACTTAGCCCAAATGTCCATCCCCTCTTTATATATCATTTCTGACATCTTAGTTATATTTTATCGTATTTTAGGACTTCGGTTTGCATTTTTCTGATACATTTTTGTGGTTTAATGTGATAGAGCATCCAAAAAAGGTAGAGTGTCATTTGAGGATGCAAAGCAAAGAGCTTATCAATGGAAGAAAGCACTTGAAGGGCTACAAAAGCGGTGATATTCATTTCTCTTTTGACAGCAGATTTTTTTCCCGGATATGCTGATATTATTCATCAACAGGTAATTGAGTTGTGGATTTAACCTTCCCAAGGCTGGTTCAATGTGGAAGTTCCAATTATATGCTGTGTTGGAGGTTGGAAACATGGAATCATTACTTTGTATTTGTATGAAAGTTCAGTCTTTCGTGATTATTTAGGGTTTAGTATTATATAAATTTCTAAACTTACTGTTGCTTAAAGCCCTAGTCAGAATATGTGGCCACCTGGGCTACAAAAATTGCAGGATGTGTTTGCCCCTGTGAAGCTGTAGATAATAGCAGGTGTAATATGGCAATTCTATTTCGTTTTAACTTTTAAGCATTTGATAGAAATGTTTGTGGCTTTTTTTTTTTAAAAAAGATATATATATATATATATATATATATATATATAAAAGAAGCACCTTTATCTTTCAAAAACAAACTTTGCAAATTAGGAACAAGTTTTAAGGAATGGCCCTTGATGAGTTTTACTAAGGATTTTGTGCTTTTGAGATTAGAAATACTACGTCTACATTCCCTCTCATTATTAAAAAATAGAGATAACTTCATATTCGTTGTCTAGACAAAAAGCCTTCTATCTTGGTATGTTGTAGTAGTAATTGAATTGGAACTAGTTTTTATTTGTATGTGGAAATCTGATTGGTAATCGAAATAAAGGTAGTTTTTATAAACAACGTAAATTAGATCTTTCGAATATATCCTTGAACATTTTGGGCCTGTACATGCTTGTATCTTGTAGATTTTTCGCGTGGGCTATGTTGTCTCTCGTCATTGTAGGATGAGAATCTCAGAAGTTCCTTTATCTTCTGGGTCATTATTTCTCTCGAAGAGCTAAAGGCTTCAAAAGGGGCTAACCAAAGTTAGATTGGGTTAGGCTGTTTGTAAGTGAGTACAAAATATTAAGAATCTTCACATTAACAAATTATTGTGTCACATTGAGATAGCTACCTGAACATTTTTTTTTTTTGAGAGAGTTGCATAATTTAAATTTGATTTTTTTTTAATAGAAGAATGAATTAGGAGATTTTTCATATGTGGGGCCAGCCAACTTTTCCGAGTGTATTTATGATAAATCCTTTCGTCCTTACTTTTTTCAGAAGCTAATCCTTTTTGAAAATTAAGGAGTATAGAAAGAAATGGTTGAGACATGAAAGATTTTTTTCTTTTTAATTTCTTTTCAATCAAAATGGTTTTTGGCATTAAGTTGAATTACAGTCATTTAAAAGACTAATTGACCTTATATAAAATGGGAATTCATATGGTTATTAAATAACGATTTTATTTTTTTTAAGTAGTATCCTTTTTCCTAGCGTTTACAATCTTGCTAAATCAAGTGAACTATGAGGAATTCAAACAAAGCAATGTCTATTGAGAAAATAAGACGCTTTTCATTTACATCATCTCAATATGTTAGAGATTATAGTTTGCTTAATAGGAAAAGCATTTTAATAGAACACAAATAATTAATTTAAAAAGTTTTATCTTTGAAACATTAAATTTAGATAAAAATAACGTTTAATAAATTAAATCATTAATTTCTTCAAAATTAAAATATTGTCTTTTGGCTTCTCCCTAATTCCCAAAGCATTTGTCTCACTTGCCACATGCCAGCGAAGGGAGAAGGTCAAGCATATCTAGAAAGATGTGTATTCCCTGAAGTGACTAAATGATAGTAAGCTTCTACGAAGAAAAATAAAAAATAAGGAGCTGTTTAAAATTATTTTTGTTTTAATGTTTTTAAAACAGGTATTTTTAAGAACAAGTTTTTAAGAATAAAAAAATTAAAAAATCTGTTTGAATCATTATTTTGAAAAGTATTTAATTTTTGTTTTTTACCTGATTCTGTGGAATAAAAATTACAGAACACTTAAAAAGTGTTCTGAATTTTTTGTTTTTGAAAACAAAATTTTATTTTTTTGTTTTACAAAACACTTCATTAAAAACACATTATCAAACAAATTTTTTTATTTTTTTGTTCTTAAAAACAAAAAAATTATTTTACAGAACTGAATCAGGCCCTAAATGAAAGGAGAAAAAATAAAATCCATTCACACCTTCGTTTCTTTCGTTACTCGGGGGCTCAAATTCCCTTGAATCACCGGCTTTCAGTTTCTCTCCCGTTCTTGGCGGTAACGGGACGTCCAGTCTCATTGTCTTGGATTTTTTTTATTTTTTTTTATTTTTAGATTAATCAACCAAATTTGAAGAGGAGAGCTTTTCTGCTTGGACTGGACCTCCTGTTCCCGCCAAGGACGGGAGAGAAGCTGGACCCGAATCACCGATGGAGAAGCTGATAGTGATACGGGAAAAAGGTTGCCTTCACGAAACGAAACATTCGAATATAGAAATTGACTTCCGAAGAGGATGAAGAACGAACGTGAAGGCGCAAAAAGACAGAAGCTTCTAAGAAAGAGAAAGATTCATAAAAGCCTTAATCAGTGTTTCTTTCAATCTGTGTCGTTCAAGCAATGTCCGACTATTTCCCATCAGAAATCTTGGTGGAAATTCTTCACAGACTAACCCCCAAGTCTCTTGTGAAATGCACCTGTGTCTGCAAATCCTGGAAGTCCCTCATCACCCATCACGCTTTCATATCTGATCACCTCACTCGTACCCTCCAACCCGACCATCGCAATAATGGATCCCTCTTTCTTCACATCTATCGTCGAAAAAGGGAAGGCGTAAACAATTGCTATGAGGAATTTTACTCCGTCTATTATGATGATGACCAAATTTATCACCTATCGATTTCGAAATTCACTCTCAATCATCTGTTCCTCGAAAAGTATTCGCGTGTGGTTGGCGCTTGCAATGGACTGGTATGTCTGGGTGACTATAAAGCAATAGATCGTGCCACTCAGATTATTTGGAACCCATCTATCCGAAAATATGTGGTGCTTCCAAAACCCAGAGTAAACTCTCTTGCTACTAATAGCTGGAGAAGCATCACTACTAGAGTTCCTGCATTTCTTGTTCCTACACATGTATGGAAGACATCCCAGATGTTTGTGAATGGTGTACTACACTGGTTTGTCAACTGCAGAAGTAATGGTGGGGTTCGTAATTTTATTTTAACATTTGATTTGGTTGAAGAGACATTTGGAGAATTGATGTTACCACAACTTTTGGAAGAGTCACCTTTTCAGGTATCTATTTTGGCAGGAAGTGATTCGCTGGCTGTGGTTCATACGAAAGAGTCAGCAGAATTCGATGGAAATTTTTTTAGTATCTGGGTGATGAAAGAATATGGAGTTGTGGATTCATGGACTGAAGTGTTTCATTTTGATTCAAGACGGTTTGGGGGCATATCTTGACTATTAGCCCTTAGGAGTAGCGGAGAAGTGGTGCTACAATCTTGGAGTGATGCGATAATTTTACTAGATCCCATGAGAGAATTAGTGAAGCATTTGGGACTTAGTGGATTTTTCAATGCTTTTGTTGGATATCATGTTGATAGTTTGTATTTAATAAAGAAAGAAAACGGTGTCTTGTCTTACTGACAAGAGTGCAAGAAGATGATATAGTAGAGGCAAGGTGAATGTGTCAAGATTGCATTCTTGTCCTAGAAGTGGTGAAGTTTGCCTCTTTAGTCTGTAAGTATTGTTAGTATTTATGATGTTTCTCTTTAAGTATTTATATTTCTTTTTCTCTGTATGTAGTGTACGGTTATGGCTTTAGCTACATTGTTTGCTAACTGCGCATTTATGATGTTTTTTGTGTTTAGTCCTATATCAGAAATCAAACGGTGACATTAAAATGTCTAGTTTGTGCTTGCTTTCTGCAAGGTTTTATTTTGTTCATAGCTACGTTGTTTGTACCCAAGCATTTAAAATGATTTGGTATCTTAACTAATGTTTAGGTTGTTTTGATTGACAAGTTCATATCATATAATATGAAGTTCCAGCTTGTGCGTGAATGGGTGAAGTGAAGCCCCACATTTTGTTTGCTTTATCTTTAGCCTTCATGGCATGTACAATCTGGACATACAAGAGAATTAGTTGGATTGTCTCCGTGAAATTATTTAAGATTACAAAAAATACATAAAACTTTGCTGCAAAAGAGAGCCAAGAGAACAAGCTAAAAAAGGGTGTTATTAAAAAATTAATGCTATTCGCTTCTTTTTTTAGTAGTTAGTACAGCATGATTGAGAGTTGGGACATCCGTGATGTTTTATACATGGACTTTCTGTGTAACTGCTTTAGTTATTTCCATGAAGCCAGCGTTTATTGGTGTTGGTTTAAGTGTTTTGCTGATTTGCCTCCTGCATATATGACATGGTTTAAATCATTGTAATGGATCAAGCGACATGACTAGATTTTGAAGTTCATATTCGCTCGCTATAGATTTGGCTCACTTTATCATTGTATTCTTGTGCTATGGCAAGCTTTTGGGTTCTTATGAGCTTGACCAAGACACATGGAGTTCAGACATATGTTATGGAGTTTATAAAGCCGGAGTTGGAATTAGATTATGATAGTACTTGATTCATACCTCTGCAATTATGATTATGGTATAATTTGGAAATTGTCCGTTGTGGTTACATTCTGTATTTATGCATTCTCAAATCTCATTAGTGGCTGTGAGTGATGGTCAAATTTAAAGCCAAAGGCAAAAGAGTCACTGTAATGAAAGATCTGATATAATTGGTACATATTATTTCCTCTATGCAAAGCTGTGTTAAGAACTCAAAATTTTTGTTAGTTGCCTTGTGTTGATGCCCCAAAGTATGCTATTTGATTAGTTGATTCATATCTTCTCTACTACACACATGTTTAACTTGCTAACCAAGTGATTTTGGATAGGAAATCACTTTCCTGATTTTAATTCCCCCAAAATATCTTTGATTGGTATAATTATGAATTGTTTTTCTGTATACTAAAACAAAATGGCTGCAAAAGAGAGCAGAGAGGAGGGAGAACATCAACCAAGAGAGAGTGATTCAATTTGTATCCTATAAATGGTCTATGAATACGTGTGGTGATTGAAAATCAATTACTATTCAATTATGATCTTAGTACTAGCTATGCAACAAGTACCTGTGATTTGATTATTTGATTTTGGGACATTCATGTTGGTCTTTTCATGGATATTTGCATGGCTAATTTCTCTATTAATTTAGGTGTTCAGTCTATATGTTCTTGTTTGAGTCATTGTAATTAGACAAGCAATGTTAAAAGAATTTGAAGTCCATTTTCACTGTAAAGTTTGTTTCAGCCTATCATCCCGATCTTTTGCGATGTATGAGTTAAGTCCTTACAAAACTTTGAACTAGATAGATGGAGTTCAAACATATTATGAACTTATTTATGAGTGTCAAATCCACAGCTGGAAATTGATGATGTTGAAGTTATGTATGAGTTAAGTCCTTACAAAACTTTGAACTAGATAGATGGAGTTTAAACATATCATGAACTTATTTATGAGTGTCAAATCCTTAGCTGGAAATTGATGATGTTGAAGTTGGAGTTTAAACTTGATTATGGAAGTAAGTGGTTCTTGTTTATGAGCAAATATGATTATGATAAAATTTGCATATTATGCAGTTATGAAATAGATAGTTTGCATTCTCCTTAGTGATCATTACTCTTTGAAAGTGAATTCTGAAGCCAAAGAAAATGGGCTTCTGCAATGAAACATCTAAAGCTTGAAAAAGTGAAAACTCGTTTTGTATCCTATTTTTATTAGCCTTGTAGCAAGCTTAGGCGTCTTCATGATATATATTTTTAATTTTTTAGAATGTTCTTTTTTTTTTTAATGGTTGTCTTCCTTAGCTGCAAAACTGTGTTCAAGTGTTTGACAAGATCTTTTTAGAGGTTGAACCCAGCAAGCTGGCCTATTGAATCCATCAAAATAGTGGGTTGGATTTAGATTTACCAACTCTTGACTTGTGGGTTATACAGGATTACTCACTTAACTCGCGGGTTAGCCCGTTTAACCTTTCTTGAAAAAAAAAAATCCTATCTTATGGTTGCCAGATCCATTAATTTTTGCTCAGCCTCTTGCTATAAGAGCTGATCTTTTAAAAGACAATACTCAAATGCTGTTGGGAAAGAAATTTGAATAATTCTATATTTCCAGATTCTATTATTTGTTTTGCTTTGTTTTAGTTGTTTAATTTGATACTTTGAGTGAAACTTGAGCAAGATATTTTTGTTTGATAATAATGATATGATATTGATTGTTGAAAAAGTTGTTTGAGTGTTTGAAGTTTTGGTTTGAGTATTTTAGCTAGTTCTGTGGACTTAGGATATTCTATTTCTTGTTGCAATGTTGGATGTTATTTGTTGTCAGTTTTTTTTTTTTTTCCTTTTGAATTTTCTAATAGATTAAATGAACTAACTTGTTTAACCGAGCTAGTGAGCTAGGTTGGGTATTTCTTGGCTTATTTAACAAACAAGCAGCTTAGCCTGACCCATTAAACTTGTGACTTGTAACGAGCTAATCCGTTTTGGCAATTTTATTTCTCTTGCTATTTTCCACTAATGCTGTATATTTTATTTCAAAATTGGACAATGGGAAGGTTTTTCACATCATCTTTTAGGATCTTTTGAGAATGTTGAATGTTATATTCTATGGTATTAAAGTGGAAAAGTGATACAAGAAATTTTTTTAAGAATTCAATTGATACTAAAATGATCTTTAAAGGACCAAAAGAGACAATAGCTTGTTTGGCCAGCCTTGTCATGTCAAGAGGGAGAATTTGCTTATTTTTCAGAAAAGTATTTACTTTGGTATATTGTAGTGTTTGCCCAAGTTTTTAAAAAAATTGTTTGTTAGTGGTAGTAAAAGCAACTTTTCCATTTTAAAAAGGAAGCAGAGAATTGGAGCTTCTTTTTGGAAGCAGAAGCATAAATTTATTTTCTTGAAGACAAAAATACATCCACACAAAAGCATTAATTATCATAATTACATATAACATTTTTTACTTACTTTCTTGAATACACGTCCTTTCAAATAATTTGACAGTAAAAAAACTTTTTTAAAAGGATTTGTTAAAAATAACCTGCTTTTTTAAATATTGATAAATGTAATTATAAATTACTTTTTCTTATAGTGCTTTTTATGATACTCTATTTAAAAATATATATACCTCTCTCTCAAAATAAGTAGAAATTTATACGAATTTCAAACATGTTCAGTTTAATTTTTCTTTGAAAAAAAAGAAAGAAAGAGAAAGTGAGATTGAGAATACTAATTGAATATTCGACATTTAGAGAAAAGTAAAATGTTGACACATAAACCATTGAATAACAAGGTGAATCAAAAGAGAAGTTGTTGTACATGTCCTTCCTAAGCATTCAATTTGTAAAGCTGTTCATTAAAATTTGTTATAATTATGATTTACTAGGTGAATGAAGATAAAATTCTAAAGAATAAAATCAAGTCCAGTCTCCAAATACTAGTCAGGAAATTGACTTCATGGCCTAATTAGAGTATGCTTTAACTTTAACGTGTAATAATGCCTTCTTTAAGATACTACTTCCTTTGGTTTTAGATAAGGTCTCATAGTCACTTGGTTTATGTTTAGTTTAAATTATATTAAGTTATATTAACGAAAAAATTGAAAATATGATGAAACAACTCATATTAGTCTTTCAGTATACTTGTCGTAAGTTGTAATGGTTAGAAACAAAAGTTAAATTTATTTGAAAAATAAAAACAAATGAAGAATGATAGCGGCGGTTTAATCTGTCCTTATAATTAGTTATATAATCGAAAGTAAAATTTTAATATACTGAATTTTGTGTCACGATCCAAAATTTTTAAGTTGTAACTGGCACATAGACCAAATTAATATCAAAGGCAACTCAGTAAACTTGTTAGACTTGTTAAACATGGACAACTAAACAGGAACACAAAAAAACATTTTTATATATCATAATTGGGTGCAACCATCATTTAGAGTCTCTCCCTCAAGCTAAACATATCTATATATTTTATATCAGTCATTATCATCACTTACAATATTCAAAACCATTAGTTTGAGCACAAAATATATGGTCCTCACAAGGCTTACAAGACTATAACTAATACTACATATCCTAAATGACTAATGTGATATTAAATATCATAAAAGTCCAAAACAAACATATTAGCCATCTAGAAAAAAGGAAGCCTGTCAAGATATCTCTAGGATTAACAAAAGTCCCAAAACTTGCTAAACGAGAGTGTCATAAGTGACTTACAGGTATAATATTCTCATAAACTTAGAACAAATCAACTTACACTGTCAAATTAATATCACTAGGACAACCTTACTAACCTTATGGAGCTAAACAATAGCTAGCATGGATTCCGACATATAAAAGGAAAATGAATCCCAATTAGCTGCAAGCAAGCAAGCACATTGATCAAAGGATGCAATCCCTAAAACCCAAAACCTTGTTAAAAACATTACTGTACACTAGCAGCACTAAACAACCTTCATCTTCCTTTTAGCACACAGAGAAAAGAAGTTATAACTCTATCCATTATTCAAAGCAATACAATGCACTATTAAGCCTCTTTTTTTATTCTTAGCCATAGCCTAAGCACTAACATTTGGCGTACTAGGTAGGGACTTCTAATTCTTGTTTAGGAAATGGCAAAGGGAACTTAGACTTTAAGATTCATCAATCCTTCATGGCTTAGGGTGTAAACGAGGAGAAACTATTCTAGCAACCAGAACAATGACCATAATAATAGATTATGAAATGAAACATGTTTAAGAAAGGGTTGTTGAACTATGCCAATATCAACCAAAGCATGTACAACATCTCTTGACCAAAAAAGGAAGAAAGAAAATCCAAAACTACAAAGAGAGGAGAGCAACATTGTCAATAGAACAACATATGTCCAAAGGATGAGCCAACCCAACAAGCATAGGCTTGCAAAAACTCAAGTACGATTTCCACATCCTACTAACAATGTATCCTATTAAAATTTTGATAAATGTTTAAAAAGAGAGATTCAGGAGAAGACCCCATATGTCACAAAACCTAGGAGAAAGCTTTACTCAAATTGTGCATTGCCTTTATCAATGAGATGTCAATGACAAGGCAATATAGGAGAAAGCGGCCTAACCATGAATCATTAATGTAATTTTAGCTCAACCTCAGCGAACCTAAAAAGATACAAAAACCTACCTCAACGACGTAATGGGCATTAACAGTGGGTCATACCCTCCCCCTAATGAACCAAATAGTTTGAAGTAGATTTCATCACAAAGCAATTGGATCTAACTATATCGTTGATAAGATTACTCCATAAAACTCCGAAAATTATGACTCCATCAATATTGTTTTAAGATTGTTAAAAAATATCGGGCTATAATAGAGTCATAAAATCACACAAGAAATGTTAGGAAATTGTGTAGTGATGGAATAAGATCATCACAACGAAAAGACTTTGAAACATGTATTAAACATTGTTGTAAATGATATAATTGTATGGATGTCTATAAGCCCCAAAGAATCTCTAAGATGCTTTCTCATATTTAATAGCATATATCTGCTAACTCTTAAAGAATTCATATTGTACAATTATATAAGTCTATCTTTATACAATAAGTATAAAGAATCCAACTATATGAGAATTATTTTTCCTTTCTCTTCTCAATTTTCTCTATTGCTATTATTAGATTTCTTATATTTTCACTAATTTTATAGCACACTATTAGTATGAATATCTAGCAAATTGACATAAGGTGTCAATCTTTAGACCTTAGTATTCATCTATTAAGATATAAGAAATTTTTTGTTATTACTTTATATTATTCATAAATGCAATGCTTATTCATATTTATAACATAATTATCAATTTGACGTTAACAAGTGTCTTAGAAAACTAAAAAGGTTACATATGATTAGATAACTAGCAACTATATCACATTTTATTTTAGTTATTTTATAATTGATGACTTTATTGTCTAAATGAATTGTGTGTGTGTGTGTGTGTATATAGAGAGAGAGAGAGAGAGAGAGAATTTGTGCCATACTTTGATGAATTGGTGACTATTAAAAATGTTTTACTATAATCTTAAAGGCTAATCATTCATGTATTTTATGCCACCAAAGAGTTTCATGACCCATGCACAAGTTAATCACTACTCGTGACATATGTATAAAATTAACCATTAAATGTTTATAATAACTTGCCATGGTTATGGAAACAACAAATTTGTGACCAATGGCTAGAATATAGCTACAACCCAAGAAGAAAAACAACCATAAATTTTTCAAATTTAAAAATGCCAAAAGTGATTATAATGTCTAAAAGATCATCAGATGTTGAATGGTCTTATTGTAATAGTAATGTGTTTTATTATGATGATTTATATACAAATTTTTAAGATCATAAAAGAGAAGACCAATTGCTATTTCTTCTACTATATATATATATGGTTTGCAACCCTCGTTATAATCAATAACAAAAACAAAATATATTCACTTTATACTTTTATTTTTATTCTTTACCTATAATTAAATTCTTTACATATCTCACTTGAAAAAAAATCTTATGTGTCACTTGAATTAGGAAAATGATTTATTTTCATGAATTTATTGTGTTTAATTTTTTTATTAAAAAAATTATGGCTCATTATTTTGTTTGATAGTACATGAAGAACTTAACATGCATCTAGTGGATATTGTTACAATTTATTTATATAACTCATTATATAGTAAAATTTACATAAAAATTCTTAAAAGATTTAAAATGCTAGAAATATGTAAAGATTCCCAAAAAAATTGTTTAATATGTTTATATAAATCCTTATATGAATTAAAATAGCATGAATATATATGATATATGTCAGGAATTTAAGTAGAGGCAAACAGCGGAAACGTTTAAAAAATTTTATTCCAATTCCCACCAAGGATCCGTCAAAGTCGCTTAAACTGAATAGGTTCAGAGAATTACCTTTTCTGTCATTTGAGTTTGTTATTTTCTTCTGTTTGGATCACAGGAACTGACCGCAAATCAGCTCCCTCTACTAGTATCCACACGAACGGAGTTCAGCAACACAAACGGTGTGCTAGCAGCCTGTCCGTACAATCCCTGTACAGTGTCTGTACGACGTTTTCGTACACTTCCGTACAGTGTCCGTACGGTGTCACTCTCTAAGGATTTTGGAGTGTCCATACAGTCCGTACGATTCTCTCTCTCTAAGGATTTTGGAGGCAACTCTATATTAGCTTCTGATATAGAAACCCCTATTTATAGAGTTTCAGATATATTTAATTAATCAAAATTAATTAAATATATCTATTAGTTTAAATTCATATCTATCTTATAGTCTAAATTTAAACTAACAATATCTAGAGCTTAATTTAAATTATCTGATTAGTTTAAATTTAAATCTATCTGATAGAATTAAATTTAAATTATCTGATTAGTTTAAATTTGAATCTATCTGATAGAATCAAATTTAAATTATCTGATTAGTTTAAATTTGAATCTATCTGATATAATTAAATTTAAATTATCTGATTAGTTTAAATTTAAATCTATCTGATAGAATTAAATTTAAATTATCTGATTAGTTTAAATTTAAATCTATCTAATAGAATCAAATTTAACTTAATTCATATACATATATATATATATATAATATCAAATATAATATACATATATATATATATAATATATTTCACATTTAATTATATATATATATATATATAAATAATTCCTCCATCCTAGATATTCATTGAATTTAGACACATTTCTGATTCAATAAATGTGGACATTTTAGCCTAAACTGGTCCGTTCTTGTGTGCGACCCTGCAGGCTAGGGGTGAACAAAACCGAACCAAACCAATAAAAACCGATTAACAAATGGTTTGGTTTAGTTTTTTTAAATCTAAAACCGATTAATTCGGTTCGATTGTCAGTTCATGGCATATTTAGTTCGGTTAAACCGAACCAAACCGACAAGTTGCCTATACTATTTTATTATAAAATATTACTCTTATTTTATTTTATTTTTTGTACTTTTCAAAACTTTTTGTCAATTTATGGGTGTTTTCTAGACTAAAAATAAAAATAAAAATAAAAATAATAAATATATTATTATTGGTTAAAATTTAATAAGATGCATAATATTAGAAATTAAATTCTATATATTGCAAAGAATAAAATATTAAAAAAATATTTTTGGCCAAAAAAACATGAACCAAACCGGACCAAACCGAACCAAACCGATTAAAATTCAAAACCGAAAAGGTTCAAAAAATTGTTGAACCGACAAGGTTGGTTCGGTTTGGTTTTAGTCTAAAACCGAACCATACCGAACCTATGAACACCCCTACTGTAGGCTCATATGATGTTGGCAGTGGGTCAACTGCACTGTTTGACCCACAAATCACAAGCGGCCTCTAGCAAGACATTGTGACTACCCAAATCATATGGAATCGGTGATCCGATGTAACCTATCTTATAACCCTATCATATCCCTTTTGTCACATGATATCTAGATCGAGTATGAGGCATTGTCATCCTCAACTTGCTCGATCATAACTTTCTCGATCTTCGAGCAGACTGATATAAGATGGAACCCTTTCCATCTGAGCATGGCCATGCATTTCTCAATCACACTCATCGAGGGGCCCAGAGATATCTCTCTATTAATTAAAGGGACAAATTCCATCTTGACCACTCATCTTCCTCTGCATGGATTCCATTATACCTGATCACAGTCTTTATAATCACCCGGTCAAAGGTAACATTAGACTATGCCAAAGTACAGTGTCCTTCATGTAGGAATCTATGGTGATCTCAGGTCCAAGGGATCAATGACATGGTTATATATGAGATAAACTTATGACCTAATCCATGTAGTTTATCTCATGATGGGTCTATCCAACGTTCTGTTCTCTAACACACGCCTATGATTTTGATTCATATCATCATACATGATTAACACTTAATTAATCAAAATCATACTAATCTTAATTCATCGTTGTTCCTACAAGGATGATTGATTAGGGATATTTTGGATAATTAAAAAAAATGATTTATCCATGGATATTATTATATATAAACATGCAAATAATATAATAATGTTATAAAAAGAAAACTCTTATTTCGTAATAAAAACAATGTTCGCAATATAATGATTGGCCTAAGGCACAATCTCTAACAATATAATCATCAAAGTGAATATTTGTTGAAAGAATGTTATAAAAATGATCTAATTTATCCACATGTTCTTATTAAAAAAATTTGAATAAAAGTTTGTCATAATTGTTATATATGTTGATAATTTAAATATTATTAGAACTTTTGAAAATTTTAAAAAAGCAATTGATTATTTTAGGAAAAAAAATGAGATGAAAGATTTTGGGAATTAAAGCTTTGTCTTGGCTTACAAATCGAGCCCTTAGCAAATTGAATTCTTCTTTATTAAATTAGCTTATACAAAAAAGATTTTAAAGTAATTCTATATGAATAAAGTACATTTTTTAAATATCCAAATGATTGTAAAATCATTAAATGGGAATAAAGACTCTTCTCATCCTTGAGAGAATAGTAAAGGACTTCTTGTTTTTGAACTATCCTATCTTAATGTTATAGAAACATTAATGTATCTTGGTAATGGTATACGACTTGATATTGTATTTGTTATAAATTTATTAGCTAGATTTAGTTCTTTTCTAACAAAAAGACATTGGGGGTAGAGTTAAGCATTTATTATGATATCTTCAAGGGGCTTTTGAAATGGGGATTATTTTATTCAATTAAATCTATATCACAATTAATAAACTATATAAATGTAGGATACTTATTCAATCCACAAAAAGTTTGATCTTAAACGGACTATTTATTTACATGTGGAGCTACCATTATATCATAGTGATCTATAATACAAAATTTAGTTGCTACTTAATCAAATCATGCAGAAATAATTGTGGTATATGAGGCAAGTTAAGAGTATGTTTGGTTAGGTTAATGACTCAACATATTGAAAAGATGCATTGTATGCTTATAAAGAAAACGATTCGAATAATATTATACGAAAATAATAGATCATGTATAACTCATCTAAAAAAACGGTACATTAAATGAAATAAAACATAATATTTCATCAAAATTATTTTTCAGTCATGATTTTTAGAAGAATGGTGATATAAATATTGAATACATTCATTCATGTGATAATCTAATAGATTTATTCACTAAGGCCTTATCAATTACCATAGTTCAGAAGTTGGTATATAGTATTGAGATGTGTCAATTCAAGAACACAAAGTTATGTTATCATTAGAGAGAGCAAAAGATATAGTGCACACTTTTTTTTTCTTAATTGAGGTTTTGTCTCACTAGGTTTTCCTAATAAGGTTTTTAATTAGGTAGCTTATATTATTAATATCATATACTCTTTTTCTTTCATTAGACTTTTATTCCATCGGGTTTTATCTAGTAAGGTTTTAACATGGCACATTATTTGTCAATGAACATTCAAATGGGTGTATTGCAAATGATATAATTATATGGATATTAATAACCACCAAAAAATAACTATTTAAGATCTCTTCTTGTATTTAATGACATATACCTTATAACTCTAAAAAAATTCATATTGTATAATTATATAGATTAATGTTTTTTTTTATATTATAGTAACTCATAAATATATTTTTATAGTTAAAGGCTTATAAATAAAGGTTATGCACTCAACATGAAGAATCAATCTAAATGAATGAGAATGATTTTTTCTTTTCTCTTCTCAATTTCCTCTCTTGCTCTTGATAAATTTCATATATTTCCATTAGTTTTATAATAATAACAATAATATTTTTTTGAAAGATTAAAAAAATACATTTTCTTAAATTTCAAAATTAGATAAATGTTAATAAATGACTTGATTTTAAAAGAGTTATTTGTACTTTTACAAAAATTCAAGAATAGTTATAATATATTGTTGTAAAACTAATAAAAATATAAGAAAATATAACAAAAGCAAGAGAAAAAAAATTAAGAGGAAAAAAAGTAGACAATTCTTATTTACTTGAATTCTTCATGATTAGTACATAATATCTATTTATAGGCTTTCAACTATAAAAATAAACTTATGAGTTATATAACATCTAATATCCTATATAGTCTAAATTTAATAAATAAAATTCAATGTCAAGTTAAAAGGGCACAAAGGATAAAAATAAACTAAGATATCTAAAAAGATGCCAAGAATTTTTAGCCTTTAAAGTTTGAGATAACTTTATTTCACTTAGAGTCAATTTCAATATCTAAAAGCCAACAACAATATAGGTACATCACCATTCTAAAGGATTTCTTAACATCATGGACTAATAATAAAAAAACTATTATATTATCTTGAAATATAATATTACTTTTACAAAATAAAGAACTTTAAGTCTTCAAAATTAGAGTTAACTCTTTATTGTTTAGAATCAATTTTAACACTTAAGCATTAACTATAACCTAAGTACATCATTTTCCTAATAGATTTCTCTATATCATAGATCAATAATAAGAAATTATTATCTTATCTTCAAATCAATATTACTTCTACAAAATAACTTAGGTAATGCCATTCATACAAATCTAAAGACCATCATAAATTTGCATATCTTATTTATTCAAAATTGTAAATATAAAGGTCATTTATTTTATGTATATCAATCATAATTCTTTATGAGGTTCCTAAAAAGAACAAAATAGCTTGTAATATCCAACCTAAGGCTTATATTTAACATTTCCATATCATTTAAGCAAAATAACTAAAAAGAAAACCCAAGTGATTTTAAATCAATAATCCTAAAAATATCCAAAAATAAACCTAAATGAAAAAACTAACTTAACAAGTTTAATTTAACTCTCAAAAAACTTATTATTGCCTCTTGATCCTCTGCCAAAAAATATGTCTCACAATAAGGTGAAATTATACATTCCTAATAACCAATCACTATTTTCATCTTATTAAATTAACTATAAAAAATGTATTTCTGTTCTATTTTTATCAAAAAAATTTTATGTAGGAGGCCCTATTTTTTTGTCTTTTTTTTTAATTTTAAATAGAGCAGTTATTATTGATCTTGTTTGACCAAAACTCAAATGCGCCCACACGAAATTCGTCAGTCGTTGGCACGGGTTTTCTCTTGGCACGTTCCTCTTCCTCTTCTTTTCATCTTTTTCTCATTTCTCTTGTTAATGTGTCTTGCTCCCGACACGAGACTCGCCTGCTCCTCGTTGCGATCTGCCACCAACACTGACCCAGAAAGCTGCTGAGCTGAGGCATTTGGGATTCTCAGGGATGGCACTCTCGCGGCTTCGACAGCCTTTAATTTCTCGGGCTCCTTCTCTTCTTAAGGCTCGCCTCCTTTCTTCCTCAGATGCCTCCATTAGATCCCTCGATGGGTACTCTCTATTTTCTGTTGTTGATATTGCAATAGAACAAAATAGGTTGAATTTGAATGGTTGTTTTTCGTCTTTTAATTTTGTTGAAATCGTGCATTTTTCCATTGAGCATGCGATTGGGTTTATTGCTTATGAGTGTCCGTTTCCTGGAAGTTGGAAAAGCATGGTTGTAACTTTTCCTCTATCTGAGCATGCTGTTATCAATTATGCATTTGTTTTTGTCAGGGAATGAGGGTACTTTATTAATGTGATTGTGGGGTGCTGGCATCTACCCATGCCAAAGAGTTGGCTATTTCTGTTAGAGGTTGTTATAAACCCCGTCTAGGAAAGATAGTGAATTAATTCAACAGTGTACAGTGGCCGAACTGTCAAAACGGTGTAAAAATAATTACGTTATATATTATAGATGTCCATTTATACTCCAAAAAATTTGTTATTGCCATAAATGAATACAGGACAAGTAAAGAATGATTAGATATTATAAACTATGAAATATCTCAAATATATCTGACAATAATAACTTTCGATTTCAAAATTGAGCTGTTTTGGCATTTTTATTGTAAACATTACTGAATTTTATTGATATTTATCAAGGTAAAATAAGAAAATCAGGCTCAAAAGAACACAGTTTTATTTAAAATTTACTCTCAATTAAGAACCGGCCAGCTTTTTGATACCTAGCTCCAGGTCAATCTTGACTAATCCCCAAAAAGGTTCTGTAAATCAACCCAACCCGTTCATCTTAGAGGGCAGCAGTTCAATCTGTCAGACTAGCCAACTTCTCTGGGTCTCAAAGATACTAATTAGAAGTAACGTTGTATTTGACAGTACCAAAAACAGCTAGGGGATCAGTTTGTGTAACTGCAACTGACAAATCTTATGCATATTTTGTGTTGCACTCAACATAGAGTTTGTGAGCGGGCCCTCCTGTTAGAAACCACTTGGCATGTCCTGAAATTGATGATTGGGAGGCTGAGATAGTATTATATGATTGAAAGAGAGTTTGATGGGGATTGGAAGTTGAAGTTGAATCTATTTTTTCAGACAAATAAGATGAACAAATTTGTTTGGTCTTCATCACAGCTAGCAGAGTTAATAATAAGGATAATGATAAATAAGGTCTGCTGAGTGGTGAAGGGGAAAAAAGGTTTGGTATTGGTTTCATAGTTATCTGTATGGATAATATTTCATATTCTTGATCTTGTTAATTCTTTTTCTGTTGACTGTGCTGAAACACTTTCAAGTTAGTGTAACTTGTGGGAATTGGCCTGCTGCAATTTGGCCAACTGATTACTAAAAGAAAATGGTGGTAGCAAGTAGCAATTACCTAGTGCTGGCCTTTATCCAAAAAGAAAGGAAAAGGAAAAAAAAAGGACCCTAATGTTAGCATGCTTTTTATCATGTTCAGTTCAAATTTTATTATTGATGCATACATACAGAAATATCATCTATGTTATCATTTGGTGGCATAACATATAATTCCAAATTGCTTTTGTTACTTCTGAATTGACACCATACATCAAATGTTCTAAAAAAATTTAAGCTTATTATAGAGTTGCTTTCTAATTTATACTTTTTTTTTTTGGTTATCTTCTTGGTGCAGAACGTCTAATTCAAGGCCTTTGTCTGTGGGTGGGAATCTTTTGAGGTTTGCATCCATCAGCCTGCATTTTTCTCATTAACTGCATATTTGTTTGAAATAGTGTTTTGCCAATCTTTCTACTCGAATTCATGGAATTAGATTGAGTATAGGAAATTCTGGTAACATCTTTTTGTGACTTTGAGGGTCAAAGTTGTCTCCCATTTTGGTCATGCAAGATTTTGGATCAGATGCTAGTTTGCTTGGCTTGGGCCTCTGAAATTAAAATGTAAAACTAAATCAATATAGAATCACGAACCCAAGTTTCAACACAACCCAGCATCAAATGATCCACTCTGCTTCAGGTCCATGTGATGGCTTTCAACTTTCCATGGTTGACTGGATATTTTCTCCAGTATGCCAAGACTTATGGACTGGAGGGGAATTAGCATATTCTACTATGGATACATCTCCACAGGCCAGACTTATGATGTTTGAACAAGGGGTTGCTTGCCCCTCTCCCTCTACATTGTCGTCTTGATAGTTCACTAATGCTGAAGTTTACCAGGCCTGCATCTTTATCCATGCTTGCTGGAGTTTGTGATAATTCTTTGAAGTTAAAGGTTAGTATTTAAATGCTCAATAAATGGCTATTCCTGGCTAAGATGTTCACTGACAACTTTCATCATTTTTGTCAGTGGGTTGGTGTCAAATACTTCTCATCTGCAGGTACATTTTTATTTTCCTTTTTCCTAATTGTTTCCTAAAATAACCTGCTTGTAAACTCTTTGTGAACAGCTGGTTGAGGCATCTCCTATCTCAGAGAATTCATGTGGATTACTTGTTTAGGAAGTCATTTTCTTTGTCATAACATATATCTATTATTTACAAATCCAAGAATTGTTATGCCACTTTGCCACTTGCAGCTTCTCCTTTGTACTTAATATTTTTGTTGTGAAAGTACTGAATTGAATTTTATTCACTTCTGAATAGTACAAGAGAATGAACGAACATATATAGAAAACCAGCCTCTGTTTTTGTACAGCAAAACAGAGTAAACCAGGAAAGGAAAAAAAGACAAAATAAGGAGAGGAATTAAAGGCTACAATGGACAGAAATTAAATACACATAGGATCGAGTAAATTAGAGTCCTAAAAAAGGAAAGGGAATGTTGAAAGAGACGTTGGACACTTTGCATGTGCAACGTCGTGACTGTTGCATAAACTGGGGAGCGACTTGCAACAATAGAGATAACCAACATTTGTAATAAAAAAAATGAAACATTTTATGTGAAGCAAAAGAAGTAGATAATGGCGATGTTTTTGTATGCCAGAAGAAGTAGATAGGGAAAGCTGTAGTGGAAATAAAAATAATAAGGCTATTATTTTGAGGCCAGAAGTCCCTTAGAAAAAGCTGGAAAGCTAATGTATTCGTTAGAAAAATAACAATGCCTGAACTTAAGTAATAAGCTTGTAGATGTTGATTAGGTAGTTGCAGTGATAGTTGGTTCATAGCACAGGAAATGAGTGGCTGTCCAGTGATAAATTCTTTTTCTCTCTTTTTGCTGTCTCACAACCAGAAATCATCTGAGATAAGAAGTCTAAGTAGGTTACAGAGAATTATACGCATTTCTAAAGAGAGTCGGCCTATGACAAGAAATCCATTGTAGGTTTTTCAAATTGATTTAAGGAGATTGTGTAGGATAAAGGGTATCACAGTTGGGCTGCTGTTAAAATCACATGATGCAAATAGTTGCTGGACGCTGTTGACAAAATTGCAAGTTCACCTGTAGAGTTGTACAAGTTTTGTTTTGAAGTCCCAAAAAATCACTGTTGCATGGGATTAGAGTATACTTGCAATTCAATTAAAAATTAAAGTTGTGATTCATGAATTCTGTCTGGATTGCCAGTTTTGTTTTTGAGAGATTTTTGTGCTTTTTGTTTGACAGATTTAATGGTGTCATGAATGGTTTTTAATGAATGGGCCTGTAAACTCCAACTGAAACTGTATTTAAAAAGGCAGTTTTGGTTCCTTTTTTTTTTTCCCCATCTCTTCATGCAAGGCCTTTAAGTTTCAGTTAAACAGCTTGGTATGCTCTTTTTTCTAGTTCAAGAACAATGTACATGAAATAGATTATTTTAGATGTTTTTGATATTTTAATGAAATTGTGGTGATGAAAGGACACAATCTGCTAATACGAAGTGATGTACACAAGTTATGTTCTAATCTGACTTTGATTGCCTATAATTTGTCTAGATTCTTCACATTTGGTCCTTGAGATGCCAGCTTTATCCCCCACAATGGTGAGCTTGTGGGAACAACTGCTCTCTCTTCATTGTTTTATGTTCATCCCTTTTATTGCGTCCACAGAATGTTGGTTGACCTAATCTTTTGGTTTCAGAGCCAAGGTAATATTGCAAAATGGAGGAAAAAAGAAGGAGATAAGGTCAGTTAGGTTAGAATTCATTTGATGGTTGCAAGTTACATTTTTTCTTGTTCTGATGTTTTTGGATTAGAGATTGACTTCTATTTCATCAATTGATTATTTCTTTCTGGCTGCTGATTAATGTAACAGATTGAAGTGGGTGATGTACTATGTGAAATTGAGACCGATAAAGCTACTCTTGAATTTGAAAGTCTTGAAGAGGGGTAATTCTCTTTCTTCTTGTGAATCTTTTCTAATTCTCTTTCTCCTTATGACTCTTTTCTTTCTAAGTTTCGTACTGAATGGCTTTTTTTTTTTTTCTTTTCCTTCTTCTTTTTAAAATAATCTTCTTTTGGGAAATTAATATCTTTGCTTCACATTTTTCTTTGAGGTTGACACATTGGAAATATCATTAAGAAGGTATAACATATACGTAAAAAGAACATAGACTTGAGAGACCAATGGATTGAGGATTCGTGTTTCAGCACTCTAGTGGGGCTTTAAAGTACTAAGGCAGTAGTTAGATTGAATAAAATCAATCTAAGTGATATAGGGGAAGAAGGGAAATAAAAAGAAAATAACAAAGTTCACAAAAGATCTCTATCAAAATATCATATAAGTCAGGGTAACTATCTTATTCAACTAGAAACCTATTTATAGGCAAACTAAATAAGAAATGCCAACGAGACTCAAATACAAGTACCCAATATCTTAGTCCTAAAATACTACGATGGGAGGACATATCCTTAGGCTTAAACACCTCTAATGATTAATCCTGATTATCTAATATTTTAATTACAAATCCATAAATCCCAAATGATGATTATATCATTATGTAATAAAATAAAAAATAATTCTATCTTCTCATCTTGTATAATTCTCCTTTGGTTTGGAAAATGCTTGACCTAAATTTTTGAAATGAAGGAGAAAACAGAAGCATAAGTAGTAGGCGGTGGTGATGGAAGGAATGGCAACAATAAGTTGGGATTGGCTAAATCTCCAGGAATAACAAATTCAACTTGATCAATTAATTTATTCTCCATAGGCTTTTTATTAACATTTCAGTATTATTGATTTCTTGAACTATAGAAATAACAACATTGTTCATTATTGTTATCCACTTCAGCAACTTTATCTTATCATTATTATAATCCAAAGTAAGATTATAATGCTCATCTGCATACGAAGAATATTCATCTAATGTCTCAGTAATTCCAACATTGTTACATGTTCAGTTACATCCTTTTAAAGAGATTCTTCCTCTAAATTCTTGCTGACTCTAATTAAACATGCTTGTATTTGACAATGATGCTCACAACACAATTCACATATTGCATAGAAATCTTCTATAAATGATTATTGCAATGCTCTGATTTCATCTCAAAAAGAGAGTGCAGCATCATTAACACATTTATTACTTGAGCAATAAGAATTTGAATGATAATTGCAAGAATAAGAAGAATTAGAATGATACTTCAGCCTGTGAGATCTTTATTGCTGCTATGGTTGATCATACCTCCAATCTGAGTTTTTAGTTGAGTAATCATTCCATCCTCCATAATCATCATATTTTCCATACTTTTCATACTGTTGTTCATTGGGGTAATAATATTGTGTGCCATAAAGCTTAACACTCTAACAGCTTAAGAATGTGGTCATCTATCTCAAAATAGTAAAATTCGTGTCAGCAGACAGCAACATTCAAAAGAAAATAACAAAATTCACAAAATATGTCAAAATATCCTTTTAAAAAAAAAGTTAACTAATTCATTCAACGAGAGACCTATTCATTGGAAATGTAAAAGGAAATCTTGATGATACTAGAATATGTTAATCCATTATCCTAATTCTAGGTTCAAACATCTCTATTAATCATTCTTAATTAAATTTTAAATCACCTTTATTAAGTACTAATCTCAAAATTCCAAATAATAATTGCATCATCAAATATTAAATAAACAAGAATTTTTTTCTACTCATCTTGCATCGTTGAGTCTATCACCTTATTTAATAGTAACTTGATTAATTTTTTTAAAGCTTGTGGTGAGCTAAAGCTGGAGTTTAATTCAAACACTATTTATGAACTTGAATACCTGATAAATGTGTCAGATAATCAACTTCAAGGTCAAAAGATCAAAGAATTGTAAGTTAATTAGTTTTTTGTGAACAATTTTGACAAAATAATTAAAAAAACTCAAAAAATAAAACAGAAAAGGAAAATGTTGAAAGTTATTATTATTTTTCAATCAATATTTTTACTTCATCTAAGAGAGTGAAATTATTGAAAGATAAGTGGCTGTGGGCCTGCTAAAAGTGTACATGTAAATGAAAAACTAAATATAATATAAAAGTACATTACTAAATTATAATAAATATGTAAGACGCTATAAAAATGTGTAAATGGATTACAGAGCTTGTTAACTGAATATTGTTGGACTCGAATAAGAGCATAAATAATAAGCAATTAGTTTTTTTATTCTCTGGCTTTATTCACATGTGAATTAGATCAAGCTCAAATATCATATTGAATGGTGCAAATGCATCAAATGCTTATTTCAATTACAACTCTACTTTTAGCTCAGTGATACAAAATAAGCAATGAGGCCCCAATTTCAACAGTAACCACCCACTCCTTGGTGCTATTTTCTAGCCTACCAATTAATTATTTTTATATTGTTGCTAAACAACCACTCAATTTTAATTCTTAAGTTGCTAAGTAAAAGCTTAGGAATGGATTTTATAATCTTAACTTGTCCTTTAACCTTACAGTCTGGTAAGCTTTATGTGTGAACAAAGAAATAGCCACAGCACTACTTAGTGCTGATTATTCTACTACGTGAACTGAAACTTATTATATATGACCATAGGTGGCAAAGATCGAGCTTTAGATTACTTGGTGCTTTGAGACCATGTTTAAGTGTCACAGAACTAAAACTTGTGATAATTAACTAAGGAGTAAGGACTCGAGACTATTTTTTATAATGTTAATGGCTATCAATGAAATTTCTCAGTTAACACTTAACAATAGTGCCCATTTATTGGAGTGGTTTTACCACTGTGATTTCTTCTGTTTCACTTGACATGCTTAATGCATATAGGTTCACTTTAAACAACGATATCAGGATTTGTTTCTTTAGAAATTTTACATTATAGATTGGTTGATGAAATGATTGTCATGGTTCAGTATGCTTGATTGATTTTGAACTTTGAGCAATGAGCATAGAACCATATATGAGTTAATGCAAAATTTTTGTTTGGTATGATAATTGAATTAGTTCTACAGATTTCTGGCTAAAATATTGGTACCGGATGGTTCAAAGGATGTGCTTGTGGGACAACCAATTGCAATAACAGTAAGGCAGTGTTAAGTTTGATTGCTGCATTATTGATGTTTTACGGAAGCTGATGCAAGTTTAATTTAAATTTAAATCATATTACAGTCTGTAAACTGAATCAGATGTACTGTTTTCATGAATTAATTTTGTTATCCCTTCAAGATTTCTTTTTCCTATTGAAGATCTTATATTGTAGCCTTGATAAATTGACTCTGTAGTTCACTTTATTTTTCTTGATGTATGTGTGTAGCTCAAGTATAGTGTCAAACTAGTAAAAACTATTGTATAGACGCTTGGGTGTAGTGAAAAATAAGCAAGGGTTTCTACATGTTCATGAATGAATATAGATAAAGAAGATAGTTCATGAGAGTAGGATTCGTTTTGGAATTTAGAATATAGGTATACTTACAGATAAATCAATGAAAATAGTAGATACTATGATTAGGAGGAGGATTAATTTTATATGCCTACAAAAATTAAATGGGTAGGAGAAAAAGTGAAGGAATTAGACACCTCAGGTTTTAAGTTCTGGTACACTAGTAAGACTAAATCTAAAAATGAGATAGGTATAATTGTGGATAAGTATTGGAAAAGTGTTGTGGTGGATGTAAAAAGGTTAGAAGATAGAATTATAGTGTTAAAATTTGTAGTGAAAAAAGAAACTTTTAATGTTATTAGTGCTTATACAATATAAGTAGGGTTAGAAGAGCACTATAAGATAAAGTTTTGGAAGGATTTAGAAGGTCTAGTTCAGGGAATATCTTTAGGAGAAAAAATTCTCATAGGAGGGGATCTTAATGGTCATGTGAGGAGTACATCTAGAGGTTATGAGTGTTCACATGAGAGATATGGTTTAGAAGAAGCAAATGTAGAGGGTAAAACTATTCTAAACTTTTCATTAGCGTTTGATTTTACTATAGCTAATACTTGTTTTAGGAAGCGCGATGAGCATCTTATCACGTATAAAGTAAGGAGACATATTCTCAAATTGATTTCTTTTTCATAAGGAAAGTGGATAGAAAGCTTTGCTTGGATTGCAAAGTTATACCTAGAGAGAACTTGACTGCACAACATAGGGTCTTGGTGATGGATGTCTGAGTTAAAAAGAGAGTAAAGAATAGAAGCCAAGATGGAGTGTTAAGGATAAAATGGTAGCAATTGAAAGGTGATAAAGAAAAGAGCTTGTAGAGAAGGATTTTAGAGGAAGGATCATGGGAAACAGGAGGAAGGATAATGGGAAACACAAGGAAATGCTAGTGATATGTGAGACAAGATGGCTAAAGAAATTAAGAAGATTGCAAAAGAGATATTCGGTGAATCAAGAGGTGTTGGACCTAGGGATAAAAAATCTTGGTGGTAAGATGCAAGCATACAAGATAAAATTAAAGTTAAAAAGAAGTATTATAAAGCATGGTTTTTGTGTAAAAGTGAGAAAAGTTAGGAAAAATATGAAGTGTCTAAAAAAGATACTAAGAAGGCGGTGAGCGAAGCGAGAGTTAGGGCATTTGATGGGTTATATCAATCCTTAGGTACTAAAGTTAGAGAAAGAAGTATTTATAAGCTTATTAAAAGTAAAGAAAGAAAAACAAGAGACATGGATTAAGTGAAATGCATTAAAGATGAAGGAGGTGGAGTCTTGGTTACGGAACAAGATGTTAAGGAAAGGTGAAAATGTTATTTTTATAAGAAATTTAATGAAGGATACAAGATCTCATTGCACGTAGATAGGCTAGACACTATAGAGAAAGATTAAAATTATATTTTTTATCGTAGGATTCGAGAATAAGAGATAAAAGAAACTTTAAAGAAGATAGAGAATGACAACGCAGTAAGACCAAATAATATATTTATTGAGGTGTGGAAGGGTTTAGAGGTGAAAGGTATAAATTAGCTCACAAAATTGTTTAATAAAATTATGAGATCTAAGAAAATGTTGCACGAGTGGAGGAAAAGTACTTTAGTTCTTATTTATAAGAATAAGGGGGACATACAAATTATGTAAATTATAAAGAAATTAAACTCATGAGCTACACTATGAAGTTATGGGAGAGGGTTATTGAGTGGAGATTAAGGCAAGAGATTCAAGTTACAGAGAATCAATTTGGTTTTGTGCCTAAAAGGTTGACCATGGAAGTGATATACTTGCTGCAAAGATTGATGGAGAAATATCGAAAGATTAAAAAAGACTTACATATGGTGTTCATCGATTTAGAGAAGGCATATAATAGGGTGCCAAGGAATGTTTTGTGAAAGGCTTTAGAGAAAAAAAGAGTTCGTATTGCTTATATTCGAGCAATTTAGGATATATATGATGGGGTTACAACTAGTGTGAGAATGTATGGTGAGTCCACTAAAGATTTTTTTGATAACTATTGGCTTGCATAAGAGGTTAACTTTGAGCCTTTGTTTTTTTACTTTAGTTTTGGATATGCTCATTGAACATATTCAAGAGTTGGTGTTGTAATGCATGTTCTTTATAGGTGATATAGTCTTAGTTATAGAGTCGAGAGAGTAAATCAATGAGAAGTTAGAGATGTGGATAGCATTGGAAGTATATGGATTTTGTTTAAATAGAAGTAAAATAGAGTATATAGAATGTAAGTTTAGCAACAGGTGCACTAATTATAGCGTAGAAGTGAAAATCGAAAAACACACCATATTATAAATCACTCGGTTTAAGTATATTGGGTCTATCATATAACATGACGAGAAAATAGAGGAAGATGTAAATTATAGGATTCAAATTGGGTGGATAAAGTGGAGGAGTGCTTCGAATGTTATTACAGATAGAAGAGTACCACTCAACCTTAAGGGTAAATTTTACCGCTCAGTTATAAGATCTACAATGTTGTATGGGATTGAATGTTGGGTAATAGAAAGCCAATAGGAGAATAAGTTCAATGTTGCAGAGATGAGAATATTACGTTGGATAAGTGGACATATTAAATAAGATAAAATTAAAAATGAATATATTAGAGAGAAAGTTGAGGTCGCATCTATTGTGGAAAAGATTATAGAATCGCATTTTAGATGGTTTGGACATGTATGGAGAAGACCTGTAAAAGCCCTAGTAAAGAGATTAGATTAGATGGAGAGTAGTCTAAAAATTAGAGGTAGAAGGGGACCAAGAAAAATTATAAATAAAACTATTAAGAAAGATTTAGGTTTAAATGGTTTATCTAAACACATGATTGACAATAGAACTTTGTGGCATCATTTGATCCATTGGCCCAACCCCATTTAGTGGGAAAATGCCTGTTGTTGTTGTTATGTGTGTATTTTATTCTATTTTTTTTGTTTTCTCTTTTCTCCTCTGGTTTCTATGGTGCTAATTAACTACTTCTCAAGTTACCCCTTGTTCCTTTGGATCTAATTTCAGAATCAGATTTCTTTTGATGCCTTTTCTGCACCAATCTAGTTAATTTCCATCTGAGTTGAAGACAAACATAAAAAAATTAAAAGAACTCAAACAATGGCAATGGTATAAATAACATAAACTTGGTGCTTTTTCTGAAGTATTCTTGCAAATTGGACAATTAATAGTATAAATTATAGTCTCACGTAGTTTCCACTAGATAATTCTATGGTCTAGATGTTTTCATTTGGGTAAATCATATATCTTAAATTGTTCTTTCATGATGTTACCATTATCTTATTATGAACTTTTGATTTGCGTGGTTTTAAATGATGTCTTTATTTCAAATATTTGCTTAGTCTAAGAACTAATTATGAGCCTTGACAAGGTTGAGGATCCAAATGATATCCAAAATGTTCCTGCCTCAGTGGTGGGTGAGGCTGGATCTAAGGAGAAAAAATCAACTAACCAGGATGTCACACATGAGAAGAGGAAACCAGAATCAACTTCCACTACAATTAACACATCAGAACTCCCTCCTCATATCCTTCTTGAAATGCCAGCTTTGTCCCCAACAATGGTGAGATCATTTTGATGCTACTATGTGTTGTTACTGCTGACCTGAACTTTTTTTCCTTCCATGGAGGCGATAATTTATAATTTCTGTACAGAACCAAGGAAACATTGCTAAATGGAGGAAAAAAGAAGGAGATAAGGTTTGTTCTGTTTCAACATGAGGTTTTGACAAGCTTTTTACTTTTCATCAAATTTGTTAATATTCTAAACTGTGAAGGATGTTGATACTCATTAACATTTTTTTTCCCTTTTTGCCCATAAACACAAACGTCTAATTGATCTAACAGATAGAAGTGGGTGACATATTATGTGAGATAGAGACAGACAAAGCTACCCTCGAATTTGAAAGTCTTGAAGAGGGGTAATAACCTTTCCCTATGCCTAACATAATAAGTTGTAAATGGGAACTTTGTTTGGTATCAGATAAGGCAATATCCCTAAATCATGCATATTGCAACATGCTAAATTTTTGTTTGGCAAAGAATTTATTGGCTTAGATGCTACATTTGAAATGATGTGTTATTGTAGTGAACACTTGGCCATGTAACGTGACTTATAAACATTGTTACCAGTATGTCTGATATGTTACAGAAGTGTTTATAGCCATCATGTCTTTGTTAAAAGGAATCATTGATTTTCATCAAGCTGTGGATTAAAGTTCCCCAAAAGTAAAACTTGGGAATGGTGTCTTCGGAGGAATAATCTCTTCCATCCCTGCATTATATAGTAGACTATAGTAATCTCTTAATATAGTTTGTCATCTTGTATTTGTGTTCAATTAGAGGTCTTGAATTGCTGGCCCAATCTTTATGCATAAATCATGCATTCTATTTTGTAAATTTAACGTAAGCTGTATTTGTACTCTTTCTTTGTTCTTTCTATTAATGTTTTGATTTTTCTTTAAAAAAAAATGACACAAACTTTGGTGTAATGTGGATTCTAGATATCTGGCTAAGATATTAATATCAGAAGGTTCAAAGGATGTGGCAGTGGGACAACCTATTGCTATAACAGTAAGTGTGACTTCATAATGCTTGTATAATTGTGTAGCCTTTTCTGGTTAGAAAAAGTGAAATATGTTAGGTTGATGATAAAGGTTTTGTTTGTCTTGTCCTGTAATTTGAATTACAGAATCCTATGATCGAATGATAACTATTTATTTGATTGGTTTATGAAAATGCTACCCTTTATTTTCAGCCTACAAAATACTGGAGTATATCGAAATACTTACGCTGTGTGTTCTTTAATAAGGTTGAAGATGCATCTGATATTGAAGTTGTAAAGAATTCGGTCAGCAGCAGTTCAACAAGCCAACAGGAGAAGACCACCCACCATGACACTAGAAGTGAGGGTGGAGCACAGAAAACCAATGCAACAAGGATCAGTCCAGCTGCAAAGTTGTTAATCATAGAATATGGATTGGATGCATCAACGTTGAAGGCATCTGGTCCTTATGGCACCCTGCTGAAAGGGGATGTTCTTGCTGCTATTAAGTCAGGAAAAATATCTCCAAAATCTGCTTCTAAAGAAAAGGCACCATCATCTCAAAGTCGTCAACAGGTTGCTGGATCACAAGAGTCAAGGTCTCCCTTACAGCAGTCAGATGCTTTTGAAGATTTGCCAAATAGTCAAATTCGTAAGGTAGGTTCATTGAATTTTCGGTTAAAAATGTATGATATTCTTTTTTAACTCTTACTATTTTTTCTTTTTTTTTTTTTTGCGGATAGAAAAAAGAAACATTATTAGAGAGAACAAGAAGTACAACAAATAAATAGAAAAGAAGAAATGAAGAAATGGTAAGATAGCCTCTTAAAAGAGAAGACAACAAATAAAACAGAAAAGAAGAAATGGAAGAAGAAATGGTCGCTTTTGTTATTCATATATGACAAAAAAAATCCCTTAAAATAACCATGAACAGAACACCAAAAGGAAGCAAGAAATGACCCTTCCTGTAGTTCATTGAGTTGCTGACACTCCTTTAAAAATTTCTCATTCTTCTCCAACTAGAAACACCAAATCACAGCAAAAATTTCACATCGCCAAAAACATTTCCATCTTTATTATGTCCCTGTGGTTTATACTGGATCATTATAAACTGCCCCAAATTCTCTGGGCAAACCCAACTTTGTCAAAAGATACAAAATAACTTATTCCAAAGAGAAGTTGCCATAATACAATTCAAGAATAAATGTTCGTTTGTTTCTGAATTAGTCCTACACATAAAATGTAACACCTCTTCTAATACCCTTCTTTAGCTATACATATTTGTGAAGAATTCCTTATTTGAGTTTAATCACTTTTTCTGTTTTAATTATTCCTTCACAATAAAATCTAATTAATGGCATAGTGGACTATGACAATAACGAAAATACACGGTAACTTATACAAATTAGTTCAAGAGTTCCCTCATAAGGGAACGGAGTCATACAAGTCACATCACATCAAAAGAGAATCTATCCTATAACCATTCAAAAAGAAACTCCCCTAGATAACAAAAGGGTCAGTATCAGTAACGGCCCTCTGTTCATGCAAATGGAGGAGCAGGAGGGTCAACTCCACCCACTGGGAATGTGTGGGACTCCAGCTCTCCCGGAGACACAAAATATATTGGTACAGCACGAACAACGTCATCACATGATATGATGCGTATATTATGGATGACGAAGACCCATCCTTGGAGTGGGAATTGGATCCATTTCGCCTGGAGTTTTAGGGTCACTTGATAAATCAGCATCTAAGAAAAATATAAACGAGAAATAATTTTCTCAGTAACATAGACAAGATCAATACCACATAATATCCATGAAGAAGGGTCAAGTACTTTTAACAGACAACAAGCAATATAGTGGTAAGACAGTTAATTTACTGAACAATATAAGCAGAGAGAGATATACTTGTCAGCAATATCTAACATGAATATGAAATAGCAAAGTGAATAGGCATATTACATCTAAAGATAGGACATGAATGAAATACAAGAAGTGTCTCAACGTAATTGGTATTCAGCAATTTCAAGATATTCAAGAGATTTCTACATGCATCTACATGCATAGAATAGAGAAGGTATCACAACAATATTTATTCTCTCTTGACCATTAGGCCTTGGAGACCGCCGGGCTCAATACTCAAATCATGTTGCACTGGTTTCGGCAGGTTCAATACCCAAATCATGTTGCACTGCCATGACATAACAGGCTCATCCTTGCTTCCTTTACTGAGGCGTCCCCCAATGGGTACCCAAGGAAAGTCGTATAAAATACCACAATAATATGTCATCCAAGCCATCATTTGATCAAGGCATATAGGTATATTTGGGAAAGAACTGCCTTGCACAACTCTGTGCATAAATAATCTTGATAGCATGACAGCGTATTGGAGTCCGAGGATTAGTTTAGATATTTTAAAGTGTCTTTAAGATTGGACATCCAACACAACAGCAGCTACCCAATGGCTAACTCTGGCATACACAGGGCTCATCCCTTGGATAAGGTTACTCAGCCACATATATTGGTCAGTCCTTTACCAAATAACCCATGCTCATATAATCAGGTAACAAACAACATATTATCCATGTCAAGAAATCAGACAGTATATCAGCACGGCAACAGTATAATTTCAGAACACATGTTACCATATATTCTATTCTTGACATAATACTGCATAATTTTTCAGCTATCACAAATAAGCTTCAAAATTTACAAAATAAATATCAGCATAATCCAGATAGCACATAGAACATCTTAGACCACAATAATCATGCAGAACATATCAAATATCATCAGGGAACATTCAAGAACATTTTGGTTAACACTTTTTCTCAAAGATTTGACTTTTTATACAGTGATCCATAATTCACCAAAATTTCACCATAGGCCTTATTTTTCCATGTAGATTAACCTAATTTAGTTGGATTTAAGAAAATTCTTCCCTAGGTATATGTACATGTGTTGGTCGAATTTATGCATCCAAGAAGACATGTGATTTTGCTTCATTTTCATGTCACCAAATAGCCACACATACATATTCAAAGGAGATAAACAAAAGCCTTCAATCAATTTCTAGAGATTTCATATGTATTCTACAATTTTTCCAAGTTAAGATTCTAGGGTTCCTTGCCAATTTCTTCATGAAAATCAAAGTTGTATTAATCTTCCTCTTCCTTAAGCTTTCTTCCATCACTTCTCCCTTTATTTTCTCTTCAATTTCTCCCATAGCATCTTAAAATACAAAGCTTCTTGATTTGTAGAAAAATTGCCAAGATTAGGAATTTTCTTGAATCACATTAATCCATAGGCCATATATATGATTTCTCCATCTTTTCTCCATCTTTTCTTGGCTAGAATCCATGAAAACAACAAAATTTCCCATCTCCTCATGCCATGGACGAAAATTAAAGAAAAAGAGAGAGAAAGTTCTTGGAGAAAAATAGAAGAAAAACCAAGAAGAAGAAAGGCTATCTATGTTACCTTAGCTCCGCGGTGTTGGATTTTCCCCCGGTGGCTTTTCCTTTTCTCTTCCTTCTCCCTTTTCTTCTTCCTTAGGCCGAGCTCCTTCCCCTTCTCCTTCTCTTTGTCTTAGCCGAATTTTGGTGTGTATTTTGTGTGTGAGAAAAATGGCATGAAAGTGTGGGTGGTTCATATATATATACTAGTTATGAATGGTCAAGATTTAATCTTGAAATAAGAGATCAAATGTAGGCCTTTAGATTAGATCAAAGGTGGTGGTTTGATCTTGAAAAGTTGAAGAAATCTAAGCCATTAGATTGCATCAACGGTTTAGATCGTATCACGTCTTACGGATGAAACTTAACCATTAGATTACCTCGGTTACTTTTTCGTAATATGTGAAGATAAGATTGCATTTAATGCTGCTTAAGTCAGTGTTTATGTTATGCTAAAGTCAGTGGTAACTTTTTCGTAATGTGCGAGATTTCTAAGATTTGCTGACACAAGCTTGTGTAATTGCTCCGTAGCTCGTGCAGTTTTCAGAATTCTCTTCCAACTTCTAGCTTCTTCTTCACACATGGCACCATATTATCTCTTTCTTTTCTACATGGTGCCACATCAGCACCTTCCCAGTTTTTTGGTGCCACGTTAGCGCTATTTTTCTAGGTTTTCCATGATATCTTGTTTAATCTGTATTTTCTAAGTTCCCTGCTATATTTTAATATTATTTGTCCTTATGTGGGTCAAGTTTAATGTTTCCAAAAGGTCCCGAAGAGTCTTCGAAATCAAGTATGAAGGAGCCGGGGACTAAAATGCAAAGAAAAGTTATATGTCAGGCAAAATGTATAAATTGCCTGAAAGTTTAGGGAACTTTAGTTTCACCCTTTATTCGTGGCTTTAGGCACAAATATAAAAAAATCGGGCAAGAATCTTAGAAATTCGTGAGCCACAGTTAAACTCAGTTTGATGAGACGGGTCTAATGACGTCACGTTGTTTGGATGGTCGGGCGGGATCTGGTTCGGGATGGTAAATAACAATTTTGCCCCTGGATCCCCTAAAATCTCAAAAATTCCTATAGGTCCTATTCAGCTTATACTTCTCATATACGAAGCTATTTCATTTAAATTCTTTTTATTAAAGCTTAATAAATTCATTACATAAAATACTAAATAATTAAAAAATTCTAATTTTAGGGATGTTACATAAAACAAATGTCAGGTGAAATTGCCATGTTTGGCCTTCAAATCTACAACATGTCATTCATTTTAATCTTGTTGAGTACAGCAGTCCACACAAATGACTTCACCCTTAAAAGAGTTTTAGATTTCCAGATTAGCTTCTCAAGAAGAAAAGGTATCCCCATCATAAGTAAGAGATTCAAAATAGGACTTAAAAGTAAAGACATCAGAATAATCTAGAGTCCAGACTCTCTTATCTATGGAGGAAGAATACAAATTGGATCAAGGAGTGGAATTGCCTCAAGTTCATGAACTTCTTTCTTAGAGAGATATATAAGAAAATGAAGATATTCAAAGATAAATTAACCCCATGAAATGGTTAAGGTCAATTCATTCCTCTTTTAGAGCAAGGCAGAGGGAGATGTTATGGGTTTAAAACTCACTAAAATTCAAATTTAAATGTTTACAAAATTTACAAGTAGCGAAAGTGATTATTGCTAGACGGAAATATCTTTATCTCTTTAAGACTGCATCTGTTTCATTTTTACTCCTTGGTTTATTTCTTTAAGAGAAGATCTTAACCTTCTCTCTCTAATTTTAATAAAACTTCTATATAGGGATGTGCTTGACTGTGAAGAAATTGGATTGTTATTATGTAAAGAGGTTATTGGATGGGCAACTGATCCTGAAAAGGACACAGTGAGATGATTACACATTCATGAGAAGTTAAAAACAAAGTAGGAGGTCATTAGAGTCTTCTGATAATGTCAGCTTACAATGTTTAGTGACTGCTAGACAATTAGCTGTTGTAATCATGTATGGTGCATTGGCCAACCAAAAAAGCTCAATGTGTGGTTTAATGGATTTAATGAGGGTTTCATATGTAAAGGAAGCCCTGTTAAGCCCATGCAACTTATTTGACAAGAATAAAATTTTATTGGAAGATCAAGAAGAGGAATATTGCTATCAAAGACAAAAGGGCAGATGCACAGTGCTATGCGTTTTGTCTTCTCACTTGCATTGCACCTATGAATCAAAGACACCCATTTTCAAGTGTGTCAGATACTGACACTGCAATGACACATTGACAACATGTGTCTGAATGTGACAAAATTTTCCTTTTCAGCTTGCACACACACTGAACATGGTTCGGACATAGCTTGGACACAATTAACCCAGAAAATAAGGAAGAAAAGATAGAATGAGAGATTAGAAGCCCTATCTTGATGAAATAATAGAAGCTCTTTCCTAACTCGAATAATATAGTTTAACTTAACATCTTTTCATTCAGTGGGTTTTTATTATGTGGAAAATAATAGGGCATGGTACTTGGAATATAGGATAATGCTATTTTTTTTTTGGGGAACTCATTAGATGGAAGTTTAAAAAATTAGGATTTGAGTATGACAACACATTCGGGCACACACACACACACACACACACACACACACACATATGAAACAAAAGAGAAGTAAAAATATTCTTAATTCTCTTCTTGTGGGTAAATGTTATAGGGCTATAAATGGGAAACTACAGAGGGAGAATTGAAGAGAAAAACAGAATTACAAATTTAAACCTAAATCCCTTCAAATAAAGGATTTAACTAGATTCCTATTTAATCCCTTAAATTAAGGGATTTACATCTCCTGACTATTATGTACATCTCCTAAAATATTTACAATAAAGCATAATATCTCAACACTCCCCCTCAAGCTGAGGAATAGATGTCTTCCATTCCCAACTTGCATACAAGATCATGAAATTTAAAGTTCTTTTGTTAGAACATTTGCCAATTGCTGGTCTGATGGGACAGAGGACATGCAAACTGATCCATCTTGCAATTTTTCTTTAAAGAAATGTCTATCAATTTCAATATGTTTTGTTCTATTGTGTTGTATAGGATTATGAGTAATATTAATGGTTGATTTATTGTCGCAATAAAGCCTTATAGGACCTTCCCACTTGATTTTCAAGTCATTTAGAGTGATCTTCATTCAAAGGAGTTCACACACTCCTTGGGCATTTGCTCTAAATTTGGATTTTGCGGATGATTTTGCCATCACATTTTGCTTCTTACTCCTCTAAGTCACCAAGTTCCCTTCAAGAAAGGTACAATAACTTATTGTTGATCTTCTATCCACCATTTAGCCTACATAGCCTACATAGTTAGCTGATCACGCTCACTGGATATACTATGTCTAGCTGAGTGTGAGAGGTACATGAGTCTACCAACCAGCCTTTGATGCATTTTTCTGTCAATAGGTGGTTTTTCCTTTGCTTCTCACAATTTCTGATTCAGATCCATTGGAATGGAGGCTGGTTTACATCCAATCTTCCATGTTTCTATCAATAAATTAGTAACACATTTTTGCTGGGTAATAAAGATCCCTTGTGAGGAATAAGCTGCTTAAATACCAAGAAAATACTTCAATTTTCCCGACTCTTTTATCTTGAACTCCTTCACTAGTCTTTTCTTGAGATCAAGCTTCTCTTTCTTGTCATTACCTATTACAATGATGTCATCTACATGTACTAGAAGAGTTGTAACTCCCCCTGCAGCTGAATGTTTAAATGTTTAAAAAAACAGAGTGTGATCACCTTAGCTTTGTTTGTACCTAGCCTACTTCATCACCTTTGCAAATCTTTCAAACTATGTTTTAGGGGACTGTTTCAACCCATAAAGAAGACTTTTTGGCATGCAAACCTTGTTGCCCGTGCCTTCATCAAATCCTGGTGGGATATTTATGTAAATTTCTTCATTTAAGTCATCATGGAAAAAAGAATTTTTTGCATCATACTGCAGTAACTGCTAGTTGTAGTGTGCAGCCGGCAATAGCAGAATTCTTACAATGTTCATCTTTGCAACTGGAGCAAATGTTTTTTGGTAATCCATTCCATAAGCTTGAGTGTATCTTTTGGCTACCAAACGAGCTTTATAACTTTCTAAAGACTCATCAGCCTTGTACTTAAGTGTAAAAATCCACTTGCAATCAACAATATTCTTCCCTTCTGGTTTATTAACAATCTCTCATGTTTTGTTCTTGTCTAAAGCCTTCATATCCTTACTCAGCATCTCTCCACTCCTTTTTTGTCAATTCCTCAAAAACATTGTTAGGGATAGCTATAGTATTTAAATTCACAATGAATTTTTTGTGTGCTGGTGACAAGTGCTTAAGAGAAACATAGTTGGGTTAAGGGTAGAGTGGATGTTTGGTACATTCCTTGGTTCCTTTTCTAATAGCAATGGGAAGATTAAGATTTATTGTGTGTATAGGTGTGTCAATAGATTGAGTGTGTGTGGATGGATTAGGCCTTACCATGTTTTTAGTCTCAGGATTTAAGTTGGATTCTTGGACTTGTTTTAGGTTAGAAAGAGCCTTTCTCCTTGAATACACCTGAGAGAAACTTGAAAAATTGTGAGTGGCATTGGTTGGGATAAGTGGTGGTTCGGGTTGTTCAGTCACTTGGTTGGGAAATGGTTCAGGTCTTGTAGGTTTAATGGCTTGTGTTGGAAGGTCAGTGATGTTTTAGTGGCTCAAAAAACTTACAAGTGCTATCTTCTATTTTGGAAATCTCCCCTTGAAGATGGCACTTGGAGAAAAAAGGTGTTGTTTCAGCAAAGGTAACATTGCTAGTAATGTAGAATTTTTTGGAAGAGGGATTATAACACTTGTAACCTCTTTAGGTGTAGGAGTAGCCGACAAACACACACTTAATAGTTCAAGGGTCAACTTGTCTCTATGTTGGTTGTGAATATGGACAAATGCAATGCACCCAAATACCTAAGATGTAGGGCCACTCGAAGTGCTGAAATGAGGGTGGATGCTGTTAAGGATTTCTATGCGACTTTTTTTGTTCCTAACTCAAGAAGGGATTCTATTTATCGTAGAGGTAGTAGTGAGGGCAGCCTTTCCCCAATAGGACTTTGGGACAATACCTTGGAAAAGGAGGACTCGTGTAGTGTCAAGTAATTGTTTGCTGAAATGTAAATATTTAATATGTGCTTTATTATATTTTTGGTTGGTTATAATTCTATAATTGATAGGGCAATATATTTTGATATTCTTTAATTAGAATAATCTTTCATATTTATTGGTCATCAATGTCTTGTCTTGTACGTCTTTTTATAAATACAAAATTCTACGTAGGTCAGATTCATTGACTACATTTTTTCTTTCAATAGTTTTGTATTTTTTCTCTCTTTATATGTTATCAGAGCTATTCTTCAGTTAGCTCCTTCCCTTCTAGTGATTATGTATCATTCAAGTCATTGTGTTATATCAGATTTTGACATACTCGCCCCACCAGCCTTCTCAGACATTGTTGATCGATCAATGCTGACTGCCAAACCACCTGACGAAGCTACATGCGCCACCACTCCGGTCACTGTTCATCTAGAACTTGTCACTAGTCTCTTCTCTCTCCAACCTAGTCCTTCACCTGTGACCAGTGATTGGATCTTATTCGAAGTATTTGGGGTTGTCCTTCATTAGATCTCAATTTTTTTGTAGCTGTCTCTCACTGTTATTCCTTTTTGTCACTTGCTAGAGCTTCTTTTAATCCAAATATAGTATGTTTGACGTTGTTCTAGCCTCTTCAGCCCCAAAGATGAGTCTTTTCTCATAGTATTCTCAAGAAATCCCATTATTACCCTTGAGAAGCTAGACGACTCCAATTATACTACTTGGGTAGTTTCTGTTGAACTTTGGTTCCTTGGTCAAGGCTATAAGGATCATTTGGTGAAACAAGTTGATGATATTACAGCTTCAAATTGACCAATTTGGAAGTAAATAGATACTTTGTAGTCTATTATGGCACTTAGTTGATCATAAGCTATGGCATATTCTCCATAATTATAAGGCTTAGTTTTACTTTTTGGCAAAAGGCCAAATCTTTGTATACTAACGACATTCAACGTATTCATGCTCTTGTCACTAAAATGATTAGTTTGAAGTAGTTGAATTCAAATATAAATGCTAATGTAGGAAGGATTGAGGTTGTGAAACAAAAATTCAATGAATTGTTGCCTATATTAATTGATGCTGAAAAATTATTCATGGTTCTTACCTTTGCTATTTTGAGGGTAGATCTTGTTCCTATTCGTGATCAAATTCTCTCAAATCTTGATATTCTATCCCTTGACAATGTTCTTGTTGGGTTGCAATGGTTGACCCTTTTGCAAAATGAAGTTGTGCCACTTGACGCTTCTATATTTGCCTCACAACATGGTGATTGCAATTGGAATCAAGGACGTGCAGGACATAACAATGGCGGACGCAATTGCGGGCAATGCCCTCATTGCACTTATTGCAACAAATTGAGTCATACTCGCGACTGTTGTTGTTCTCTACATAGTCGTCTCAAAATTGTCAATGTTGCCATAATAAAGGATATTGATGCTCCTCAAATCAATGATTCTCCATCAATCACTTTATCTAGAGCACTATAATGCCTTTCTACAATATTAGGCCACCAAACATGCTTTTACCTCCATTGCATTTGTTGAACAAACTGGTAATTTTATAGCTTGCCTTTCTCAGTCCTCCTCTCTTGTACCTTGGATTCTTGACTCTAGTGCTTCTTATCATATCTCTGGTAATCCACATCTCTTCTCATATCTTCATAGTCCGCCTTATTCACTTCTTACTATTACTCTTGCTAATGGTTCTAAGATAGTTGTCAAGGTTATTGGTCAAGCTCAACCACTTCCTTCCTTTTCCTTAACTTCTATCCTTTATGTTCCTAACTGTCCCTTTAACTTTGTTTCAGTTAGTAAACTTAGTTAAACACTTAACTGTACTTTCACCTTTCTTGATTCATTTGTGATTATATAGTATTGGCATACGAGGTAGACGATTGGCATCGAGTGTGAATATTAGGAATCTATCACCAATTTGTGTTGACATCTCCAATTACTTGCACCTCTTCAGATTCTCTGAGGCTGCTACATTATCATTTAGGTCATCTTAGTCTTAATAAACTTCAGCAAATGGTGCCTAGTCTCTCACCTTTGCCTTCTTTAAATTGTGAGTTATCTCAATTGGGTAAACATTCTCGTGTCTCTTTTCTTAGAAATATAACACTGGAGTTGTCCCTCCCTTTTCTTTTGTCCGCTTTGATGTTTGGGAATTGAGTTGTACTTACTTCACTTTGCGTTTTTAATATTTTGTCACTTTTACTGATGATTATTCTCATTGTACTTTGTTATTTTTAATGAAACATCATTTTGAATTATTTTCTATTTTTTAACAATTTTACATTGAGATTCGTGATCAATTTGGCACTTCTATCAAAATTTTTAGTAGTGATAATATACATGAATATTTCTATGCTCCTCTCAAAAATTTTATGATTGCACAGGATATATTTTATCAATCTTCTTATGCTTATATTCCTCAACAAAAGGGAGTAACAAAACGGAAAAATCACCATTTGATTGAAATAACCTGCACTTTATTGCCTCACTATAATGTTCCTTCTCACTTTTAGGGGGGCGTTGTTCTCACTGCATGTTACTTGATCAATCGGATGTCTTTTTTTATATTACAAAATCAGGTCCCTCATTCTATTCTATTTCTTGATGAACCTTAGTATCATCTTCCTCCCCGCGTGTTTGGTTGTATTTGCTTTGTCTACCATTTGATTCTAAGACGGGTTAAACTATCCACTAAATCCATCAAGTGTGTTTTCTTAGGTTATTCACGTCTCCGGAAAGGGTACCGATCTTGTTTTCCCGACACTAATCACTACTTTTTGACAGTTGATGTTACTTTCTTTGAGTCCACACTTTTTTATTTTTCAATCTAATCCCATGATTCTCCCACTATCATCGATGTCCTTCTTGTGCCATCATGTGATCCTAGTCCTCCTCCATTGGTTGACGCTACTCTTGATTCTATTATTTCCTTCGCACCAGCTCCACTTATCACTCTTATACAGTCTGTGGATATCCTTGCTAATTCACGCACAATTCCAATGCCTGCTTCTACTCCAAACTTAGCTTGTGATGGTTTTTCTATTGCTATTCAAAAAAGTATTCATTCTTCTTGTAATCCTTATTTTGTTTATAATTTTTCAAGTTACTATCATTTATCATCACCTTGCTATGCTTTTGCATTCTCTTTGTCCTCTATTTCTATTCCGTAGACTTCTTAGGAGGCTCTCTATCATCCTAGGTGGGAGCAGGCTATGCCTGAGGAAATGCAAGCAGTGCAGTCAAATGGCACCTAGGAATTTGTACACTTACCCTGGCACTTGGGAATTTGTACACTTACCATGGCACTTGATAAATTTGTAGTTGGTTGTAGGTGGCCCTGATGGTACTATTGATCATCTTAAGGCATGCCTTGTAGCTAAAGGATACACCTAGATTTTTGGCTTGGATTACAGTGACACTTTCTCCTTGGTGCCCAAAATAGCTTCCATCCATGTGGTCTTATCTATTGTTGCTATTCAACACTGGCCTTTTTATCAACTTGACATTGATAACATCTTTCTTCATGGTAATCATGAGGATGAAGTCTACATGGAGCAACAACTTGAGTTTGTTGCTCAAGGGAGTCTAGATTAGTTTATAAGTTACATCGATCTATTTACAAGCTTAAATAGTCCCCACGAGCTTGCTTTGCGCAATTTAGCATTGTTGTCCTACAGTTTGGGATGATTAGAACTGAAGTCGATCACTCTTTATTTTACTTGCATCCAGCTTCTAATCTTGGCATATTTGTGGTTGTCTATGTTGATGATATCATTATCATTGGCAATGATCAAGATGTAATCTCTTAGCGTAAACAGTACCGTCTTGATCATTTTCAAACAAGGATTTGGGCAAATTAAAATACTTTGTGGACATTGAGGTAGCTTGATAAAGTATTGGGATAATAATCTCTCAGAAAAAGTATGCACTAAGTATTCTCAAAGAAACTAGCATGTTAGATTGTTGCCCAGTTGATATTCTTATTGATCCTAATGTTTATATCAGGACAGGGGGAGCCTTTGATAGATCCTGGTAGATATTGGTGACTAATTAGAAAATTGAATTATCTTACCATCACTTGACTAGATATCTCTTTTGCTGTTAGTGTGGTAAGTTAATTCTTATAGGCACCATATAATGGACATTGGGATGCAGTAACATGCATTTTCAAGTATATCAAAGGAGCTTTTGGGAAAAGCTTACTATATGAATATTATAAAAATACCCAAGTGGTTGGATATGTTAATGTAGATTGGACGAGATCTCCTATAGTTCGACGATCTACTACAGGTTATTGCATTTTCATTGGTAGAAATCTTGTATCTTAGGAAAGTAAGAAACCAGATGTTACGGTTCGGTCTAGTGCCAAAGTAGAATGCTGTGCCATGGCATTGGTAATGTGTGAACTGTGAACTAGTATGGATGAAACAATTGCTTCAAGAACTCCAATTTAGAGATTCAAGCAAGATGACATTAATTTGAGATAATCAAGTTGTGTTACATATTACATCTAATCCTGTTTTTCTTGAGAGAACCTAACATATTAAAGTTGACTGTTATTTTATCAAAGAGAAGATATTATCTAGGATTCTTATTACTAACCATGTCAACTTCAATGATCAGTTAGCTGACATTCTCATTAAAGTATTAAGGGAACTTTGTATCTTTTACATTTGTAACGAGTTTGGTGCATATGATTTATATGCTCCAGCTTGAAGGGGAGTGTTGAAATATAAATATTTAACATGTGCTTTATTATAATAGGGCTATATATTTTGATATTATGTAATTAGAGTAATATTTTGTAATTATTGGTCATCAATGTTTTGTTTTGTACATTCTCTTATAAATACAAGATCCTATGTAGGTCAGACTCACTTACTATATTTTTCTCTCAATAATTTTCTATTTTTTCTCTCTTTATAATGTCCATTCTTCCTTTTGGCTACCCCATTTTGCTGGGGTGTGTTTACACAAGAAGGGTCATGAATATTCCCTTGTGATTGAAAGTATGATGATAAGCTCTAGTTAAAATATTCCCTTCCATTATCCATTTTAAATCTTTTTATTTTTACCCCGAATTGGTTTTGGATTATTGAATGGAAGTAAGGTATGACAATGCGCACATTTGATTTCTGATTTAGGAGGAAAAGCCATGTAACCCAAGTGCAATAATCAATTAAAGTCTCAAACCAACGAGCCTTAGAAATATGAGGTGTGGAAGAAGGACCTCATATGTCACTATGAATTAGGTGAAAATGATGAGAACTTCTTTTATTGCGAATAGGAAAAGGTATATGAGTATGCTTTGCCATTTCACAAACATCACAATGGAAATTAGAAGTTTCTAATCCTTAGAATAAATGAGAAAACATAATCTTCAAGACTTTAAAAGATGGGTGTCCTAAGCAAAGGTGATACAACCAAATGTCATCTTTATTTGAGGAACTAAGACAAGATAAAGCCAAATTATTTCTACCTCCCTATAAAGGTTCAAGGTAATAAAGGCCGTTTCTTTCCCTAATTAGTCCAATTTTCTTCCCTGAGTCTTGGTTCTAAAAAACACAATAAGAAAAAGGATTAAAAAAAAGCATAAAATTGAAGATTTTGGGAGAGTTTTTGGGTACAAATAAGACTGGCTAATAGTTTTGGAACATGTAGATTATTTTTAAGGATTAAAGTAGGTGTAATGGAGGAATGCTTCGAGTGTTATAATAGATAGAAGAGTACCACTCAAATTTAAGGATAAATTTTACTGCACAGTTATAAGACCAGTAATGTTGTATGAGACTGAATGTTAGGTATTAAAAAACCAACGGGAGAATAAGGTCAATGTTGTAGAGATGAGAATGTTGCATTGGATGAGTGGATTTACCAAATAAGATAGAATGAGAAATGAATACATTAGAAAGAAAATTGGGGTCGCACCTATTGTGAAAAAGTTAGTAGAATTGCGTCTTAGATAGTTTGGCCATATGTGGAGAAGACCTATAGAAGCTCCAATAAGAAGAATAGATTAGACGGAGAGTAGCCCAATAATTAGAGGTAGAGGGAGATCACAAAAAATTATAGGTGAAATTATTAAGAAAGATTTAGATTTAAATGGTTTAATTAAAGATATGGTGTATGATAGAATTTTATGGTGTCGTTTGATCTGTGTAGCCGACTCCACCTAGTGGGAAAAGGCCTATTTATTGTTGTTGTTGTTGTAGTATTAAAGTAGGTGTAATGTGCATACCTCCCACCCTCCCGATGGTAGCCAAGGAATCATTTGCAACAACAAATTATCTATTACTTGGGCATGGAGTATAAGTAAGGAAAAATTGAGATATGGGGGTCATGTGGTCAGTGGCACCAGAATCTATTATCCAAAGGGGTATCATAGATTTTTCTGAGGCATTCATACAAAGAGGGACTGGAGATTTACGTGAAAGAGCCAAATAGTAGGTTCTTGAAGGCTTCTCGAGTGACTCCAATAAATTTCTCAGCTTCTCAACCTCTTCACTATTGAATCTCCCAAGAATGGGTTCCTCCTCAGTTTTGGTTTGTTCTGTCAAGTGTACCTGAGGTTTCTGTTATCTACTAGTTTCTCCATGCTTGGGTTGGTGATTTCCCATTTAGTTTCGAGCACTTCTCTTTAGTGTCCCTTGGTTACTTATAGTAGGCACAGCAGAGGTTGTCCTTGTTATCACTCCCTGGCTGTTTGGTTGGATCACTCTTTGCTTTTTCTTGAAAGCTGATCTTTGTTATTAGAACTGACTCATCCATGGCTTGAGGTTCAAGCATGAAACTTCTTTGGCTCTCCTTAGCTCTAACCATTGAAATGGTCTCTTCTAAAGACAGTGTGTCTTCCTTGCCAAGGATTTGGATCCTGACTCGATCAAATTCAGGATTCAAACCTGCCAAAATCATAAAATCTCTCTCTTTCAATAAAGCCCTTCAAGATGGCAGCATCTTCAGGGCCTTTCATTTCAAAAACACAATAATGGTCTGGGTCGTCCACAGATTTTGCAATATATTTGCATACATTGTGACAGATTTTTCTCCTTGTTTAGTGGCTGTAGTTTTCACTTTGATTTCATATACCCGAGCAACATCATGGGCCTTAGAGTATATTTGCTAAATAAAGTCCCAAATTTCCTTGGCTAAGGCCATAAACATGCAAGTGTCACTGATATATGATCCATGGAATCCCATAGTGAGGACATGATCATGGAGTCTTCCTCATCCCCAGCATCAAATTTTAGGTCAATCCTTGCTGGTCCAGTCCCAAGGAGATGGCTAAGTCTTCCCTTGCCTTTGAGGTACATTTGAACAAATTAGGACCACGTGAGGTAATTCTTCCCACTGAGCCAATAGGTGGCTCAGATATTCTGGAGTTCTTCAATCTTTTGAACAGCATTGGATTCCTAAGGTTGGGTTGAATTGTTGATGGCGGAGGTTTTAGAGATTGACATAATTGGCTAAGAGATGAAGGGGTCAACAAGGGAACGAAGGAATATTGGACATGCGATTGAAGCAGAGTTGTGCAACTGGGAAGCGATGGTTCAACAAGGGAATGAAGCAATATTGGACATGCAAATGAAGCGGAGATGTGTGATTGGGCAATGTGCCTAGGTGGGACCAGAAATTGTGAAGGCAAAAAACAGATGCAGTGACAATAAAGGTCACTGAAGTGAACGAAAAAATAACAGGTTAAGTAGAGACAGCAATGAAGGCTATCTGGTGGGGAAAAATTAGCAATTAAGGCTTACAGGGATTCAGACTAAGAGAAAGAAAAAAGCTGAGAAATTCTGAGCTCTCATAACTCTGTTCTGATACCATGAAACAAAAGAGAGGTAAAAATCTTCTTAATTCTCTTCTTTTGGGTAAATGTTATAGGGCTATAAATAGGAAATTACAGAGGGAGAATTGGAGAGAAAAACAGAATTACAAATTTAAACCTAAATCCCTTCAAATAAGGGATTTAACCGGATTCCTATCTAATCCCTTAAATTAAGGGATTTACATCTCCTAAAATATTTACAATGAAGAATAATATCTCAACAATATATATGCTGTGTCATGTGCTGTGTTTTTGAAGTTTGACGTGAATGAGTAGCCAGCTATTCTGGCTGTGCCACTAATGATTCATGTGCAATGGTTGAATATTGTTTTTATATATTGGTTTAACAAATATAATTTTTTTTAAATATTAATATAATTGTAATGTTATCAGCAACATTTTTAACATTTAATGTCCACAGAGACCAAAGTTCATTAATATTTGGGCTGAATAATTTGTTCAAATTTTCTGTCCAGTATTAGGGCTCATTTGAAGGCCTAAATAGCCTCAAAATAAGGTACAGTGACCCAATAATACATGGAAGCTGGGACCTGAGCGAAATCAATGCTAAGAGGACCCATTTAGTCGTTGAAATGTCCTAAGTTTCAAGAGAACAGGACTCAAAGCTTGCATTAGCTAATATTGTTTAGTACGGGTGGGAGCTAGGAATTCATTACAAATGGAATGGTTAAATAAATATTACACATTTTGGATCCATGCCACTGGTAAATTTGCTTTACTGTCTTCAACTTTTCCGTGGTTCTCATTGTGTGGTAGAATCTAATTGTAAAATATTCATCTCTGCTCTCTCAGCCACATGATAACTTTGAAACAATTGATAATTAATAAAGGGCTTTATTGCTGCAAGTTGCCATACTGAATATAAAATAACTTTTCTGTAAATATTCTGATTGTTTCACAGGTTATTGCCAAGAGGTTGTTGGAATCTAAACAAAATACACCTCACTTATATTTATCGTCAGGTTTTGATTCTCTTATGCTCAACTTATCTGTGCAAACCAAATTGTATTTGCATAGGTTGACTAAACCATATAATTTTTGTAATGGTGTATATCAGATGTTATACTGGATCCACTTCTTTCCCTTAGAAAAGATCTCAAAGGTATGGACTATTAAACTGTCTTGCTCTTGATAATAGGATATTCATATCAGTTATATCCTTCATTTTCTCCCGTTGAATGCAGAGCAATATGGTGTTAAAGTTTCGGTGAATGATATTGTCATCAAAGTTGTAGCAGTTGCTCTTAGAAGTGTAGCAGAAGCAAATGGTAAATAATTATCCCTTGTTAATTTTTCTGTCCAAGCATGTCAATTGATTTTTATTTTTTATTTTTTTGGGGAAAGGGGGCATGGGTTTCCATCAGAAAGTGAATGACTAATCCAATCAGTGTTCTCCTGTGTAATACAAAAAGAAACCATGGAAACTTGTTATTAGTTTTGCTTCATACATTCGTCAATTCTGGGAGTTAGTTAAAGGGTTAAACACATAGAAGGAAGTATTTCTCGCCAAATATCTTCCCAAAATCTTTTGAGCCACCACCAACTTTTAAGGGCTTGTGAGATAAAAGATAAATATCCTCATGTAATAAGTTTTCAAGGACTTGCATGAGTTATACGCAATGCTGCGTTGGCATGCCAACTGTCTGGATTTAAATTGTATTTAGTTAAAATAATCTTATGCCATAATTGAGTTACTTCCGAACGGAAATGCCATAACGACAATGTTTTTGGACACCAAATTACCAAGACCCAAGCCCCTTTTGTTCATAGGTTTGCAACAAACTTCCCAACTAGCTAAATGAACTCTATTATTCTCTACTACTCCAGACCAAAGAAAATTTCTCATGCTCCTCTCAATCTTTTTGTCTACACCTGATGGGGATTTCCATCAAAAAATTAACGACTAATCAAGTCAGATTTTTCCTTTGGAAAACAAAAAGGAACAATGGAAACTTGTTATCAATTTTGCTTCAAACACTTCTTCAATTCCGGGAGTTAGTCATGGGAAATCCAATGGTAAATAAGTTTGTCAAATGGAATTTTAAACAGCCAAGTATCTTCCCAAAATTCTACTATTTTTAAAGAAACTAGTGGCATAAAAGGTAAATATCCTTGTGTAATATATTTCTAAGGACTTGCATGAGTCACATTCAATGTTACATTGGCATCCCAACCACTTGGATTTGAACTCTATTTACTTAGAATAATTTTATGCCATTATGAGAGATTTAGATTTAAATGATTTGTCTAAAAATATAATTTACGATAGGTGTTTATGCCGTCGATTGATCCATGTAGCCGACCCCACTTAGTGGGAAAAGGCTTTATTGTTGTTGTTGTTGTTGTTGTATGCAATTACTTCTGAAGGATAATGCCATAACCATTTAGTTGACAAGGCAATGTTTTTGACATTTATGGAACTTAGAGGAATGCTCGTATTATTTATGAATGGAGCTGCTATATTCCAGTCCAACAGAGAGTTGGATGAGGAAATATGGCAGAGTTACAGTGATAGTATGAAGCTAAGAAAAATCACACAGGGACCTCTAGTACTTAGGAGACCAAAGACTCTCCACTAAGCCAAATCTCTTCTGCCTAAAACCCACGCTCAACCTCTCCAAATATTCCTCTCGTTGGCCTTTCTTTCTCTCTCTCTCTTTGCCACATCACATCCAATGATTAGTTAGTTACCAAGGGATATTCTCCCTTTTGCCCTTCTTCCCAGCTCATCACTACTTTCAGCACTATGGGGCTTCTCACTACTCACCTTTTTTTCTTCTCTCATAGATATTTCCCCTCTTAGGCCCAATCATGTTGGGCCCATCAATTACCCCGCCTGGCCAAAACAAGCTTCACCTTGTCTTTAAGGTGGAAAGCAGGGAACTGTGCAAGAATAGTGTCATAATCTTCCTAAGTATTCTCCCATGCAGGTAACCCAGCCCATTGAATTAACACCTCATATTTCCCATTTGTTATCATTTGAACTTGTTTGACTTCCTGTGGTTGCGCTTGTAATTCCATTTCTTCTGTCAAAAATAGAGGCATGTCTTGAGTGGGTGTAGTGGGCTGTAATGACTTCTTGAGAAACAAATGAAAAATGGGACTTATGTGCGCTGTCAATGGTGATTCAAGTCGGTATGCTAACTTACCATATGTCTCCAGCACCTAGTAAGGTCCATAAAAACTTGGAGCAAACTTCTCACCTTGTTTATTGGCCAAAGTTTTCAATTTATAGGGCCTTAGCTTGAGAAAAACATGACCTCCAATTTCATACTCCACTTGCCTTATTTTTTTATAAGCTGCTGCTGTCTTGTACTCTTGCGTTCTTTCTAGCTGGCCTTTCAATTCTTTGTGAATCCAATTTTTGGTCTTTAGAGTCTCATTGACCTCTTCCAATGTTGAGCCATTGTCCTTCCATTAGGGTAGGTGGATCCCTACCATATAAGGCTTTGAACGGGTCATTCCCATGGATTGATTGTAGGAGGTATTAAACCAATATTTTGTGCATGGCAACCACTTGACCTAATCTTTAGGTTTGCTGCTTGGTAAACATCTCACCTAAGTCTCCAGGTTTTTGTTTACTATTTCTGTTTGCCCATCTGTCTCTAAGTGATAGCTGGAACCATATTTCAACGGGGTTCCAGCTAGCTTGAATATCTCCCTCCAAAATGGGCTTATGAATGCATGGTCCCTATTTGAAATGATGGACTTTGAAAACCATGAAGTTTCACCACTTCCCTTGCATAAAGTTCAGCCACATCCTTGACTGTGAAAAGGTGAGAAAGAGCCAAAACATGGCTGTATTTGGTAAGTCTATCAACTGCTACCAATATGGTGTCATTTCTATTGGACTTTGGTAGACCAATAATGAAATCCATGCTTACATGCTCTCGCACTTGTTGAGGAATGGGCAAGAGTTGTAACAAACCTGCTAGGCTCATGGCTTCATATATTTTCTTTTTTCGCTAACAGATATCGCATTTAGCTACATACTCTTGAATGTCATGTTTCATGCCTTCCCTGTGCACTACTGTAGACAAACGCTTATATGTCCTCAAGAATCCTAAAGTGAGCAATTAGGGCTAGAATGATTCTTACTGTATTCATTTTTGCACTAGGTGCAAATGTCTCCTTGTAGTCAAATTCATAAGTCTGAGTTTATCCTTTTGTCACCAATTGTGCTTTATATCTCTTAAGAGATCTATCAGCCTTGTATTTCAATGTGAAGATTCACTTGCAGTCAACAACATTTTTTCCTTTTGGTTTGTCAACAATCTCCCATGTCTTATTCTTTTCTAAAACACATATTTCCTCACTCATAGCATCCCTCCATTCCCTTTTTGATAATACCTTAGAAATAGTATTAAGAATAGCAATGGTATTTAAACTTATAATGAATCTTTTATGTGTTGGTGACAAGCATTCAAGAGAGAAACAGTGAGATAAAGGGTGAAAAGGTTGTTTGGTGCACTCTCTTGTCCCTAATAGCAATAGGGAGATCTAAATTGTTTGATGTGTCAGTATTAGTTTCATTATATTGTGCATGCAAAGATGATTCAAGAAATGGGTTAGATCTTGCCATGGTCTCATTTCTAGGAGTTGAGTTGAATTCTTGGACCTATTTTAGTTTTGGAGTAGTTTTTCTTCTTGAATATACTTGAGGAAAAATAGGAAAGTTGAGTAGTGATGTTAGGAGCAGTACTAATAGGAACAAGGGTGGAGTCAAGTTCAATTGCAGATTTAGATGATCTAAATTGGTCTCGGGTTTAATGGTATGTGTTGGGGAAAAATCAAGAGTTTGAAGGGGTTCAAAGGACTCCCAATAATTATCTTCCATTGTTGAACTCTCCACTTGAAGAGAGGACTTGGAGAAAAAGGGCTTAGTTTCAACAAAAGTGACATTTGCAGAAACATGAAAGTTTTTAGAAGAGGGATGATGACACTTGTATCCCTTTTGAGCGGCTGAGTAATTAAGAAAGATACACTTGATGACTCAAGGGTCCAATTTGTTCTTAGGTGGTCATAGATATGAACAAATGCAGTGCATCCATTTCTCGAAATGGGGGTATAATTCATTAGAAGCTTTATGGGATTCTTGTTGTCTGAGATTGGTGAGGGGAGTCTATTTATCATGTAGGAGGCATCAAGCATAGCTTCTCCCTAGTAGGTTTTTGGGACATTCCCTTGAAAGAGCAAGGCTTGGGTTGTGTTTAGCAAATGGCTTTTTAGCCATCCCATTCTATTGAGGGGTGTTCGCACATGATGAGTCATACATAGATAATGCCTTGAGATTGAAAATAGGATGACAAAAATTGATTGAAGTAGTCTCTAGCTTTTTATTTTGGCTCCAAAATGGTTTTGAATCAAAGAATAAAAGATGTGACAGTGATGACATCAGATTTTTGTTGAAGTAGAAACAACCATATAACCCGAGTGCAATAATCAATTAAAGATAAAAGCTAGTGAGCCCCATAAATATCAGGTATATTAGAGGGTCCCTAGATGTCATTATGGATCAAATGAAAAGGGTGAGAGCTTCTTTTATTGCTGATAGGAAAAGATACATGATGATGTTTAACAAGTTCACAAGCATCACAATGAAACTCAAACATATCTAATCCTTGAAACAAATTGGGGAACAATATTTTTAAAATTTTAAAAGAAGGATGTCTTAGCTGTAGGTGATGCATCCAAATAGCATCCTTATTTGAAGTACCAAGAAGACACAGAAAAATTGCTCTTATTCTTATTTTCCTAAGATAATTTAAGATGATAAAGATCATTCCTTTACTTAACAAGTCCAATCCTCCTCCCTGTGTCTTGGTCTTGAAAAACACAGTGAGATGGAAAGAAAACGACAAAGCATTTAAGGTCATGAGTAAGTTTTTGAATATAAATTTGGTTAGCAGACAATTTAGATATATGCAAGACATTTTTAGGAACAAATGTAAGTGATATATATATATATATCTCGTCCTTGCAACAGCTGCTAAGGTTCCATTGGCAATAGTGATTTTCTAGTTACTTGCACATGGATTATAGGTGTGGAAAAATTCACAAGAATCAATTAACTACTCATTGCTATAATGATCACTTGAGGCATTCATGCAAAGAGAAAATTAAGGTTTACTTGAGAGAGCTGGGGTGCAGGCTCTAGATGGTTTCTCAAGGGTTTCTAACAAAGTTTTCAAATTTTCAATTTGTTCACTCTTGCACCCGTGTTATAGTAGTTTCCTCAGCCCTAGACTGTTCTGTCAAGCGTGCTTATGACTTCTGTTGCCCCCATTCTCAACTTGGTGGCACTATTAAGCTTCCAGCACTTCTCTTTTGTATGCCTTGGCCTTTTGCAGTATGTACACTAGAGATTGTCTTTATTCTCCTTTTCTTTACTTTGTTGTCTAAGTTGATTACTCTTTGTTGCCAAGGCTGTCCCATCTATAGATTGTAGTTCAAGCATCACACTTCTTCAGCTTTCTTTTGCGCAAACCAGATAAATTGTCTCTTCTAGAGATGGTGTATCTTTCTTGCCAAGAATTTGAACCCTAACTTGATCAAATTCAAGGTTCAACCTAGCCAGGAACTCAAACTCAATCTTTATCAATGAAATTCTTTAGGATGGCAGCATTTTCAAGGCATTTCATTTCAAATACCTGATAGTGATTGAGCTCTTGCCACAGATTTTGTAACGTGTTGGCGTATTCTATGATAGATTTAGTCCCTTGTTTTGTAGTAGCTGTTTTGAATTTTATCTCATATACTTGCACTGCATCACGAGTCTTTGAGTAAGTGCATTGAATGAAGTCCCAAATTTCCTAGGTTGTTTCAAGAACATACATATGTCACCAATTGAGGTTTCTATGGAGTCCCAAGGCCAGGACATTATAATGGCGTCCTTCTCATCCCGAGTAGCAAATTTAGGGTCATTCTTTGTTGGGCAAATACTAAGAAGATGGCTTAATCTCCTTTTGCCTTTGAGGTAAGTGTGGACAAATTGAGACCATTTTAAGTTTTCCATTGAGCCTATAAGAGGCTTGAATGTTCTGCAACTCTCTAATTTTTGACCAGAGTTGGAGTCATTAGATGGGGCAGAGCGACTAGAGACAGTAGATTCAGAATTGGACATGGTTGCAATAAAGATAATTGAAGTGGTAAAGGCTAAATAACAACGAGTTGCAGCAATGAAGGTTGTAAAGGGAATAGGAGTGGTGTAGGGACAAAGAATAGTGGCGATGAAGGTTGTGAAAAAGAAAAAACCCTTGAGAAAATTCCTGAGGCTCTGATACATAACATGAAATGATGGGAAAGAATAATTCTGAAAATTGTATTATTTCTGATGGATTACAGGGATATAAATACAAGGTTATAGGTCAAAATACTAGGAAACAGACCAACCTAAGAATTAGGAAAACAATCATAATAAAATCTCTATAACTAATGGATATAAAATACATCTATCTAATCCTATTTACAGTGGATTATTTACAATAAAAATGTTGGAGATTGTGCTCTAAGCCAATCATTGTATTGCAAACATTGTACTTTACTAAGAAATAACAGTTTTTTTTTATTACATTATTATTATATTCTTTTGCATGTTCTATATAATAATATCCTTGGATAAATCATATTAATTATCTTAAATATTCCTAGTCGATCATCATTGTGGGAACGATGATGAACTAAAACTAGTATGATTTTGATTGATCAAAAGTCATCTTTAACTGGATAATCATAAATGTTATGATCGGGTATAATAGAATTCATGTAGAAGAAGATGAGTGTTCAAGATAGGATTTGTCCCTCTGATTAATAGAGAGATATCTCGAGGCCCCTCGATGAATGAGACTGAGAAATGCATGGCTGTGCTCGAATGGAAAGGTTTCCATTTGTATTGTCAGTCTGCACGTCGATTGAGAAAGTGACGATCAAGTAAGATGAGGATGACATTTCTATGCCTCATATTTGATCTAGATATCATGTGACAAAAGGGATATGATAAGGTTATATGACAGGTTGCATTGGATCATCAATCCCTATATGATTTGGGTAGTCACAATGTCTTGCTAGAGACCGTTTGTGACTTGTGGGTCAAATAGTGTTATTAGCCTACTGCTAACATCATATGGGCTTACAGGGTCGCACATAAGAATGAGTCAGGTCGAGCTAAAATGTTCAAATTCATTGAATATGAAATTACGTCTAGATTCAATGAATATCACGTTCAATTTAGGGTGGAAGAATTTTTAAATAAATAAATATATATTTGATATATATATAATTTATAAAATTTGAAATATATATATTTATATATTAGAAATATATATATATCCATCAATTAATTTAAATCAATTAGCTTAAATTCAAATTTATATGATAGATTTAAATTTCAACTAATATGATAATTTAAATTTAATTTATGAGATAAACTAAATTTGAATTAAGTTCTGGATTTATATTAAATAATTAGTTAAAATTTAAATCTATTGGATAGATTAAATTTAAACTAATCTATTTAATTCAAATTTGATTTGATTTGAAATAATGTATTTTAAATTAATCAAATATATCTAAAACCCTAATAAAATACCTCTATAAAAAGGTAGGAGGCTTGGGTTTCCTAGAACTAAAGAAAAACTCTAGAGAGAGAAAGCATATGGATGGCGTATGAACACTGTACAGACGCCTAAAGGGAGAAAGTGTATGGACACTGTACGGATGCTTAGAGAGAGGAAAGGAGAGGAGAGTGTCTTCTCTACCAATTGGTAAACGGTGCTAGCACGTTCGAGTTAAGCATCCGTTCGTGTAGATACCAGTAGAGGGAGCAGATCTGTAGATTAGTTTCTAAGATCTGATAGAAAAAGGTAAATATTTTTAAATCTACTCGATTTAAACAACATTGATAGATCCATAGGAAGGGATTCAGGGTTTTAATTTTACGCTGCGCATCCCGAAAATGCCCAACAAAAAACGGAATATCCCTCAATAGATACGTTAGGCACCCTCTTTTGATGTTGTATCTGCTTTGGGCTTCTTTTCCAACCAAGAGTTGCTGTATAATGGTCATCATTCAGCTATCTTGCTTCACCTCATGGTCTAACCCTTCAATTCCTTCCACTTCCCATAGAGAAAAGGCCCTTAACTCTATTATTTCATCCCTTCTAGATAGTGCATTAGTTACTTTATTTTCCAAGTCAGACTTATATTGAATTTCAAATTTATAATCCGTTAGTTTTGTAACCTATTTCTTTTGATCCAGGTCAATTATTCTTTGTTCCAGCAAGAACTTTAGAGAGCCTTTTGATTAGTTCTAATAATAAATGGTTGCCCACTTAACTAGTGCCACTGTGAACACAATGGCCATGAGCTCCCTTTCATTAATAGAGCATTTCCTTGCTTGTGGAGATAACGCCTGGCTATAATAAGCTATGGGATGCCTTTTTGCGTTAACACAGCTCCTACTCCACTTCTTGAAGCACCAGCTTCGATTTCAAAAGGTATGGCAAAATCTGGCAAGGCCAACACAAGTACTGTCATTGTCGCTATTTTTAATGCCTCAAAGGCCTTTTGAGCCTTTTCTCCCCATTTGGAAAAGTCCTTTTCAAGATGATCAGTGAGAGGGGTTGCCAATTTGTTATAGTTTTTTTCAAACTTTCGATAGTAGCCACTGAGCCTAAGGAACCCATGTAAAGACTTGAGGTTTTTAGGAGGTGGCCATTTCACCATGGCCTATATCTTGGTAGGACCAACTTGCTCACCTTCAGCCAAAATTAGTTGGCCTAAGTACTCTAGCTTAAGTTGCTTGAAAACACACTTTTTGACATTTATCTAGTTTGTTTTGCTGTAGTATCTCTTGGGCTGTCCTCAAATGGATATGAGTGGGTAGGTGTAGGCTATAAACCAAGATGTTGTCAAAGAAGACCAGAATAAACTTCCTTAGATGCTTTCTAAAAATGTCATTCATCAGAAATTGGGAGGTAGAGCGAGCATTGGTTAAGCCAAATGACATGACCAAAAACTCATAATGCCCTTCGTGTGTTATAAATGCTGTCTTTAGCTCATCACCTAGCTTAATGTGAATCTAGTGATAACCAGATTTTAAATCCAACTTAGAAAAATCTTAGCTCTTCTCAGCTCATCTATTAATGGTATGGTAAATTTATTAGGAATACTTATCTTATTCAAGGCCCTATAATCAATACAAAACTTTCAACTCTCATCTCTATTTCTTATCAACACCATTGGGCTCGAATATGGGTTGACACTGGCTTGAGTGATCTCTGCTTCAAGCATTTCTCGAACCAACTTCTCAATTTTGATATTTTGAGCATGGGCATATCTGTATAGCTGAATGTTAGGGGGCTGCCCTAGGGTGAATCATGATGGCATGGTCACGTCACTAGAACGATGTGAAGGTAAACCCTCGATGGGTTGGCAAACCTCAGCAAATTCTTAATAATTTTGCCACTTCCTCATGATTATCTTGTTGCCCTGTTTCTGTTTGTAGGGTATCTTGATCGAACTCAACTAAATAGCCTTCTCCCTTCCTTTTGAGTGACTTTCAAATGGACTTAAAAAAGGCCAGAGACTTAGTTAAGGTTGAATCTCCCTTCAAGCAAAACCATTCAGTGCCGACCTTAGTCTTCATAGTGGACTGTGCTTGGTTCATTTTAACCTTCCCAAGAGACTCCAACCATTCAATCCCAAGCACCATATCTACAATGCCCAAGGTGAAGGGATAAAAGGTTTGTGTTATTTTCAAGCCTTGTAACTCCAAGGAGAAATCCGTACATTCACCCTTCCCATAAACTTTTCTTCCATCCCCCATAGTAATAGAGTAAGTGCTGGTACGTTGCATTTGAATGCCCAATTTTGCAACTAATGTAGCTAAAATAAAGTTGTGGGTGGCCTTACTATCAGTTAGCACCAATATCTCTTCTCCATAAGCACTCCCCATTTGTTTTATGGTCTTATGACTTGCTATGTGCACAATAGAGTTCATGGACAACTCCATTGAAGCCATAATCTTCATAGGCTCCTCCAACTTGGGTTCCTCCACAACTTCTTCTTTAGCCTCCTCTATGGTTTCATCCTCAGTCAAAATTAACATATGCAATTGCTTGTTTTTACACGTGATTGGGCCCAAATTTTTCCTCACACTTGAAACAAAGCTCAAGCACTCTTTTGCCATTTCATTCCACATATCGTTAGCACTTCCTTGTATTTCCCAAAGTCCTTCTTCAACAATTCGTCTCTGCACATTCTTTTTTTTATCTCCCTTTAGTTGCCACCACTTAGTCCTTAACATCCTATTTTCGCCTTTGCTTTTTACTCTCCTCCTAACTCGTACATTCATAGCCAAAACTCTATGTTGAGTAGTTAAACTCTCTCCAGGTATAACTTTGCAATCCATGCAAAGTTTTCTATCTGATTTCCTTATAAGAAAGAAATCAATTTGAGAACATACCCTTCCACTTTTGTACGTAATAAGATGTTCCTCACGCTTTTTAAAACAAGTGTTAGCTAATATGAGATCGAACGTCAATGAAAAGTCTAGAATAGTTTTACCCTCTGCATTTGGTTCCCCTATGCTATGTCCTCCGTGAACACCCTCGTAACCTGAAGGTACACTTCCTACATGATCATTTAGATCCCTTCCTAGAAAAATCTTTTCTTCTAATGGTATTTCCTGAATTAAACATTCTAAATCCTCCCAAAACTTTACTTTGTGATATTTTTCTAATCCTACTTGTGGTGCATAGGCGCTAATAACATTAAAGATTTCCTTTTCCACTACTAACTTTAATGCAATGATTCTATCTCCTAACATTTTTACATCCACTATAACATTTTTCCAAAACTCATCTACAATTATACTTACCCCATTTTTAGATTTAGCCTTCTCAGTGTACCAAAGTTTAAAATCCGAAGTGTCTAATTCTTTCGTTTTTTCTCCTACTCATTTAGTTTCTTGTAAACACATAAAATCAATCTTCCTTCTAATCATGGTATCTACTATTTCCATTGACTTACCCGTAAGTGTACCTATATTCCAAGTCCCAAAACAAATCCTACTCTCGTGAACTAACTTCTTTATCCACATTTGTTCACGAAAATGTGGAAGCCCTTACTTATTTTTCATTACACTCAGGCGACGATGCAGCTGCTCTTACTCATTTGTCACTGTACTTGAGATATACAGCGCGTTACTTTCGGGCAACGCTTTAGCATTACGTTTAATATATCGATTGTCCATGTCATAAAGATTCGACAAAATTTTACGTTGACTGTCGATTGCCTAACACAACTCTTTTCTTTTTTTCGGGCTTGGGACCGGCTATGAAAAATAATTTGCATCAAGGCTCATCATAGGCAGAGTTATTAATGACCAAACTAATAGGTCTATAATCTTTCACCTTGATAGACATATCTTTCTTGGGTGTTAAAGTAACAAAAGTTGAGTTCATACTCTCCGTAACTTCTCTGTTACAATAGAATTCAACCAAACACCTTTAAAAGGTCCCCTTTGACAAATATCCTGGCAACTGTGAAAAAATCATGTTGAACCACCTGGACCTGGATTGGGAATTCTTCTTCTTTAGATCTTTTTCCTCATCTTTATCAGTTATCTACTTTACGTAATTCCCCACTCTCTGGTTTTTTAAGCAATCATAGTAATGGTTCTGCTTGGAATTTCCACTTTTCTAGAAATCTTGATGATAGAGTTGTTGATCATCTTGCTTTGTCATTGGAGATACTTGCCTTGTTTCAGGTTTCTTTTTTGGCCGAGAGGAGGATTTGGAATTTGGATTCTTTGGGTTTGCATTCGTGTTTTTCTTTCTTTAATTTTTTGATTCAGAGTCCGTCTGAATACACTTTGTCTTCCTTGGACTAAATCTTTCTGGTAAACCAAGGGTCCCTCTAAGGTAAAAGCTTTTGTTTGGACATTGATGCTTGATAGAATTGATCCAACTGATTTGCTTCAAACCCTAAGTCCCAATACAGCTATTTTGCTCGATATTTGTGTAATATGTTTAGAAGTTCAGAAACAAATAATGTATTTCTACATTGTGAAGTGGCTTGGCCGGTTTGGAATAGGTTGTTTGGCAGTTTAAATGAGAGTTGGGTTTGTCCAGCTAACTTACAGGTGTTGTTAGCCACTAAGTTTGCAGGATTTGGGCAGAGAAAGGAGCAAAGGGTGCTTTGGCAGTGTGCTGCTTTTGCAGGATTGTGGTGCATTTGGTTAAAGCGGAATGCAAGAGTGTTTAACCAGAAGTTTCTTCTTTCACGTCTTTGGGAAAGGATTACTTTTTTGGCTTCTTTGTGTGTTTTGTTTTTTAGGGGGGGGGGTTTGCCCCTTATGGATATGCAAAGGGATTGGAAAGCTCTTTTGTGTTAAAAAGTCTTGTAGTTTTCTTTTGTTTGTGAAGGATCTCTTGTCCTCTATTTATGTACTAATAGTATTCTCTCTTCTCTTCTGAAAAACCACCTGGGCCTAGGGTTTTATCCATAACCAAGTCCTAAGCAGCATTCCAAATCTATAACTCTTAAAAAGATCAAGGTCTCTCCAACGAGCAAGCCTTACCAGCAGAAATGGACTCCATTCTAAACCTTCCAAGAAAGGTCTACTAGAATCCTCTTCAGAATATGGGGTAGTGTGGAAGTGGGTAACCTCTCCAATGACATCTATATCCCTGACAAACCCACATCTTCAAGCTCCATCCATCTTTTTGATGTTACTCTTCATCCTTTGACCTGTAGCCACTCTACTAAAAAATCTTGTGTTCACATTCCCATGCTTTGCCCATTAATCCTACATTTTTGCCTCCAATTAGTTTCTTCTCTAACAAGCACCTCTTCAAACTCATTCCTTTAAGAGTTGCATTTACCCCATTGCTCTATGGACAATGCTTCCTCTGCCTCCAACTTATTTAAAGAATCAAACTCTTTAAGAAGACATATTATTGGAGAGAAAAGAAAATTCAACTTGTTGGAGGAGGATAAGAAATCCTCTAACGAGAAATCATTGAAAGACCTAAAAACAAAATGAAAGGAGCAAAATGCCTGAAATGTTCATCAATGTAGTAAAGCTGACCAATTTCTCTGCATATAAAAAATAGTTACTCCCATGTCTGTTTCAGACTGACTTGATCAAATTCATGTTTATGGATACGGCACTAGACTTGGTTATTATTTTTTCCAGTGTTTTATGTTCTGCCAAAATTCTGGAGTCAAGTGTTAAGGAATTCTTTAATGTGTCCATGCATCTATAATTTCTTGTTAATTTTTTTTTCCCAATTAGCTTGTCACTCTTAGAACTGAATCATGCTTTATTGAAGTTTGCAATGCTGAAATTTGATTCTAATCATTTGCAGCCTACTGGGATGCCGAGAAGGGTGAGGTCATGTTATGCGATTCTGTTGACATATCAATTGCCGTGGCCACTGAGAAGGTAAATAGTTGTTGATGGAGTAAATGGGCCGATATCTTTTTATTATTTTTGTTTTTATTGCTATTATCTCTTATTGATTTGGTTTATCTTTTGTTATCTTTGACCAAATTAGGAGTTTTTAGATTTAATGCTTTTATCTTAAATTCCATTGATCCTCGGCAGATTCCTAGGGAGTAACCAAAATTATTGTGGTTAAACCTAGCCTATTTATGTTCGACTATCTAGAAAAATGTAATAATTTTTCTGGCTGCAATTCCTTCATGGTATTAGAGCTTCGGGCTCGATGCAGACTAGACATGTTCCTTTTGGCACCTTGGGAGCCTTCAACGTCAAAGGGAAGAACACTAACTCCCAATCGAGTGGTGTGGGCTCCACAAAAATAGGTGCCGGTGGGCCTTCTAGTGGTGGAATGGGAAGCAAGGTCACAAGCCAAAATACCCTCAACGGCTGTGTGACTGACGTCCTCTCTCTAGCACTGATCTCACACAAATTGAATGAACACAACTACTTGCTATGGTCATGGAATTTTCTTATGTTTGTCCATGGAAGAGGGAAAGAGAAGTACCTTACGGTGAAGCAGCTAAACCTGAAATTGGCAACCCAAAAGAAGACACATGGGTGGCAGAAAACGACCTTGTAATGACCTGGTTGATTGGATCGATGACACTATAAATCAGCACTAACTACATGCTAGCTACCTTTGCAAAGGAAATATGGGACTCGGCAAGGAGGACGTATGCCGTAAAGGAGAATCCAGCTATTGTATTCTAGATAAAACAGCAACTTAAGGACATCAAACAAGGTGAAAAATCTGTCACTCAATACTTTACTTCCCTAATGAGGCTCTGGCAGCAAATAGATCTCTATGAGGTCTATCAATGGTTATGCCACACAGATGCAGCGTACCACAAGCAGATGGTTGAAAAGGACCGTACCTGTGAGTTTCTACTTGGGCTTAACGATAAGTTTGAAGAAGTTAGAGGCAGGATTATGGGTTTTAAGCCACTGCCATCACTCAGATGCTGTGAATATGATCTAATGTGAGGAAAGTAGGAAAGAACTAATACAAGGATCTCCCACCATGCAAAATCAAGAAGCATTTGCAATGGTGGCCAGAGGTGGACAAATGGCAGATCAACGAGGCAGAAAACCATTTAAATGGCGTGACCATTGCAATAAGAATGGACCTACCAGAGATGTGTGCTGGAAGCTTAATGGAAAACCACCATCTAGCAACAGGCTGAGAGCTAAACTTGAAAGCAGAGACCTACATGTGGAGTCTGGAAGTGATGAAAGCTCTCTAAGCAAAGAAGAAGTCTCTATGTTGAAAAGGCTACTAAATAAGCATGATTCCCTAAGTGAGAAATCTATTCCTTCTATGACTTTAGCCCAAGTAGGTATGTCAGTTATTGCTTCTCTACATACTGTAATCCAAGCTCAGAAAATCTGGATAGTTGACTCTGGGGCAATTGATCACATCACTAGTTTTAAGGGAGGGTTCAACACTTTTGACTATTATACTGAGTGCACGTATGTTAAAGTGGCAAATGGAACTTTTGCTAAAGTTCTTGGTATTGGAACTGTAATTATCTCAAAAACAATAGAATTGAAAGAAGTGTTATATGTTCCAGATATCAAATGTAGCCTAATTTCTGTCAAGAAAATTACCAAGCACTCAAAATGCAATGTCAATTTTTCTGAGTTTGATTGTGTATTTTAGGATTTGGTTTCAGGGAGGACGATTGGCAATGTTAAGGAAAGGGATGCTCTTTGCTAACTAGAGGCAGGTTTGAAAGAGGATAAAGAGAGGGCAAATGCTGTATTTGCAACTTCAAATAATGATGTTGAACTATGGCATTATAGGTTAAGCCACCCAAGTCTCAATTATATGAAGTATCTGTTACTTGATTTGATCAATAAAATAAATTCCTCTTCTTTTAATTGTAATTACTGTCAATTAGCCAAACTTACGAAAGCAAATTACCCTTCTCATGCTTATAAACTTACATACCCTTTTTCTCTGGTTCATAGTGATATTTGGGGCCATCCAAAATCATGACTTTATCAAAGGCCAAGTGGTTCATCACTTTTATTGATGATCATACCTGTCTCTTATGGGTGTATTTAATGAAAGAAAAATAAAAAGCATTGCAAATTTTTCAAAAATTCAACAAATTTATTCAAAATCAGTTTCATACATCCATCAAGATCCTTAGAAGTGACAATGGGAGAGAGTATGTAAGCTCAAATTTTCAAAAATATTTACAAGAAAATGGGATTCATCATCAAACATCTTGTGTTAATACTCCACAACAAAATGGAATTGCTGAACGAAAAAATAGGCATCTCTTGAAAGTTTCTAGAGTTATAGTGCTAACCAATAATGTTCCAAGTTTTTTCTGGGGAGATGCTGTCCTTACTTCAGCTTTTCTAATCAACCGAATGCCTTCAAAAGTTTTAAATTTTCAAACACCTTTGCAGAAATTTCAAGAGATATTTCCCAATTCAGATCTCTTTTCAAATATTCATCAAAAGGTTTTTGGATGTACTGTTTTTGTTTATGATAACCATGGAGGTAAATTGGATTCCAAAGCCATAAGGTGCATTTTTCTTGGTTATTCTCCTACTCAAAAGGGTTACAAGTGCTACTCTCCTGTTACTCAGAAGTACTATGTTTCAATGGATGTTAAATTTTTTGAAAATCGGCCCTTTTATCCCAAATTACCATTCAAGGGGAGAATGAGGGAACTGAATGGCTAATTTGCAGTGGTTCTACACCTACAACATATGATTTTTCACTTGGACCTCAAATACAATCTAGAACCAGATCTGAACCTGTCATAGAACCATATACAGATCCTATAGAATCAGAAATCAGACCTGAACCAGAACTAGATCCAGAAATACCTTCACACAGGTCTGATCGAGACCCAGAACCAAACTTAGACATCATTTCACACCCTAACAGTCAGAATATTGATCAAATCAGACCAGAACAGTCAAATATATTTGAGGTAAGGGAAGACCTACCCAATATGCAGACATTCAAACATTATTCTAGGCGAAATAAGGGCACAAATGAGGGAGAAAATGACATCAATACCAGGAGAAACAAGGGCACAAATGAGCAAATGAGTGAGAGTAATGACAATCCCAATCCTATACAAAGTCAAGAGACCAATCCAGAGACAAATACTGATGACCTCAATTAGCCAATTTCCTTGAGAAAGGGGAAGAGGACATGTACACAACATCCTATTAATAAGTATGTGTCCTATAAAAAACTTTCTAATAATCTGAGAGCTTTTGTTGCAAGCATTGATGATGAGAAAATACCACAAACTTTCCAAGAAGCTATGATAGATCTGAGATGGAAGAAAGCAATAGATGAAGAGTTGGAAGCCCTTAAGAAGAATAAAACATGGTAGATTGTAGAGTTACCTAGGGGTAAAACAACAGTGGGTTGTAAATGTGTATTTACTGTTGAGTACAATCCTGATGGCTCTATCAGTATGTATAAAGCTAGATTGGTTGCTAAGGGATTCACTCAGCCTCAAGGTATAGACTACCAGGAAACCTTTGCATCTGTGGCCAAATTCAACTCAATCAAGATTCTCTTATCACTAGCGGCTAATCTTGACTGGCCTCTGCATCAATTGGATGTGAAAAATGCCTTCTTGATTGGTGATCTAGAAGAAGAGGTGTACATGGAATTACCTCTAGGGTTGAGAAATCAATACAACGCAACTAAGGTGTGTAGATTATACAAGTCATTATATGGGCTCAAACAATCTCCTAAAGCTTGGTTTGAATGATTTACTCGTGCAGTCAGACTTTTAGGATATACACAGTGTCAAGCTAATCACACATTATTTGTGAGGCAATCCAATAAAAGAATCACAATTTTAATTGTATATGTGGATGATATTGTGATTATTAGGGATGACTTAGAAGAAATTGAAAGGCTAAAAAAGAACTTAGCTTTTGAGTTTGAGGTTAAAAATCTTGGAAAGCTCAAATACTTTCTAGGAATAGAAGTGGCAAGATCCAGTAGTGGCCAGCAGTGGGATTAGTGTATCTCAGAGGAAATATATCCTTGATTTATTGAGGGAAACTGGAATGCTAGGTTCAAAACTAGTTGACACTCCTATAGAAGCCAACTACAAGGTTAATCTAAAGAGTGAAGGATCACTTGTGGATAAGGAAAGATACCAGAAATTGGTGGAAAAACTTATATACTTGTCATATACCAAGGTTGATATAAGCTTTGCAGTTAGTGTTACCAGTCAATTCATGAGTGATTCACGTGAAGAGCACCTAGAGGCTGTATACAAAATACTGAGATATCTAAAGATGACACTTGGAAAAGGGTTGATGTTCTTTAAAGGGAGGAATAGGAGTGTGGCAGCATATACTGATATTGATTGGGCTGGTTCTGTAATTGACAGGAGATTTACTACTAGATATTGTACTTGTGTTTGGGGGACTCTAGTGAGATGGAGAAGTAAGAAACAACCAGTTGTTGCAAGGAGTTCAGCTAAAGCAGAATATAGAGCACTAGCTCTAGGAATTTATGAAGGGATGTGGATCTTAAGGCTGATGCATGAATTCTTGAAGTAGCTGATCCTATCAAGGTATGGCGTGATAATATGGCCACGATTGGAGTTGCATGAAACCCTATACACCATGATAGGACCAAACATGTGGAGATTGATCGCCACTTTATCAAGGAGAAGATAGAGAAGATAGATTTACGGGTTATTAATCTATCCTACATATCTTCCAATTCTCAAGTGGTAGATGTTATGAGCAAGGCCCTTCCTAGAGTGAAATTTGAAGAATTAAGCAGTAAGTTGGGAATGATAAATATCTATCCACCAGCTTGAGGGGAAGTGTTGGAGTAAATGGGCCGATATCTTCTAGATATCTTCTTATTATTTTTGTTTTTATTGCTATTATCTCTTATTAATTTGGTTTATCTTTTGTTATCTTTGACCAGATTAGGAGTTTTTAGATTTAATGCTTTTATCTTAAATTCCCTTGATCCTCGGCAGATTCCTAGGGAGTAACCAAAATAATTGTGGTTAAACCTAGTCTATTTATGTTTGACTATCTAGAAAAATATAATAATTTTTCTGGTGCAATTCCTTCAGTTGTGTTAGAACTGTCAATAATATTTTATAAATCATTCAACTTTTTTCATGTGACTGTAGGGCTTACTGACACCAATTGTCAGGAATGCTGATCAGAAGACAATATCTTCGATCTCCTCAGAGGTAGTGTAAAAGTGTTTCGTGTTTCTTGACTAATGACTTTATGGTTGCCCCTACCTGTTTGTGTTTATTTTCAGCATTTACAGTATTTGTTAATAAACGTAGATGATGGAAACTAAGGTCTCTATTGAATTTTCTTGAGCAATTTTTATGGCTGATTGGTATTTCAGGTCAAGGAACTAGCTGAAAAGGCACGCTCTGGCAAGCTGATGCCACATGAATTCCAGGGAGGAACTTTTAGGTGAGTTTGCTAAATATGTTGTCATACTGGTCTGGTTATTCTAAATATTTTCTTTTTGTCCTTTAAATTTTGGCCTGGAATTATTCATTTCTTACACCAAAAGCAGTAATTTTGAGCTTTAAACTATGCCTCAATGCAGCATTTCTAATTTGGGAATGTTTCCTGTGGATCAGTTCTGTGCTATTATAAATCCCCCACAGGTTCTCTCTCTCTCTCTCCCCCCCTCTCCCAAAACACACACATACACACACGGAAACATTATCACCTGCAGTTTCTACTACTGATTTGCTAGACCAATATTTTTTTGTATCATTCATGTGATACTTTCATGGCAAACTAGGGATTGCCAACTTGAAATCTATGTGCCACTGATATGGGTACACATATCATATCTGAGACAATACAATGCATGGATATGGAGATATCAAAAAATTCTAGGATATGGGTACAGAGGGGCATGTTACATAAACTTTTAGAAAATATTGTTATTTGTATAAACTATAAAAAATTAATGAATTGTTAGAATTGAGTTTAAAAATACTGCATAATTCATATTCTTATCGAAACTCAATTAGCAAGACATAATGCTTACCTTGAATTTAGCACAAAACTATGCTGCTTATTATGGGGACAGTTGTCTAGTTGGCATATAAATATAAATATAAATATAAATATAAATATATATTTATATTTATATTTATATATAAACCTAGGAACTTTGGAAAACCTGGTTTACTCTTCTGACTCGGGATCGCAACTGAATTTGCAGACCCCTCATGGACTAGAAGATGTTCATGATTGTAACTCTTATTTTGTTATTATTTGGTGCAGGCTTCCATTCTCGCTGTTGGTAGGGGTAACAAAATTGTGGAACCAGTAATAGGAGCTGATGGTATAAATTTATGGATATCTTTACATATTACTTAATCCTGAATTTATGAGTTGTTTTGACATGAATGGTATTTTGCCAGGAATTGAAAGGCCAGCTGTTATTACTAAGATGAACTTAACCTTGTCTGCTGATCATCGTGTTTTTGAAGGCAAAGTTGCAGGTGATTAGAACACTTGATTAAGCTTATAGTACTATATCTGTTGCTACAACTAAGTTATTGTCTGTCTTCAAAGCAGATTATAAACAAGATTGGCCGTGCCTTATGGTTAGTAAAGTCACAAATCTGATAGGGATGAAAGCATTTAGAATATAACAAAATTATAACCATTTAGTGTAGTACAAAGAGCAGAGAACAATTTTTGCATATACAATTATTTTATATTGACAAATGACAAGAAATTTCGACTGTTAATGAAAGAGAATAGGGAGTGGCTATTCATTTTCACTTTTTCCCAACAGATTAAATATCCTCATCCAATTCAAAGAGTAAATGAAGTTATAACAATTATGAGGTTCTACAAAGTTTATATTGTGAATAACTCACGTATTTCATTATATGGATTTCACTGTATAATACACAGAAGGGTTCGAAACTATATAGGGAGGCTCTTCAGCTGTAATAGCTGGACAGAGGAATCCAACAAGGAAACAAACAGCACAATGAAGGCAAAAATAAAACACTACAATGAAAAGAAATGAAGTACAAATAAAACCGAATAACCCGCAGCTCCAATAAGGGAATGTAGCCATTGGAGAGATGTGAGGCACCTTGATGGTGCAACAGAAACAACGCCACCTCCTAGGATCTCCAACTATGTGGGTTACCAACACTCCTCAAGTTGGGGAGTAAATGTTAATCATCCCCAATTTGCATCCAAGTTCTTTGAACCCTTATTCTAGATAATGCATTTGTTAGTACATTTGCAATTTGAGTTTTGGTAGAGATGTAGGATAGCTCAAAGACCCCATAGTCTACCTTCTCTTTGATGAAGTGTGGATTAATCCACATGTTTTGTATGATCATGTTAAACTGGGTTTTTTGCAATACTTATAGCAGCCATCTTGTCACTTAGGACCTTAATAAGGCCTTTTTAGTTCACTTAAAAGGTGTTTGAGCTAACCTTTCACATATTCCTTGAGCTCAGGCCTAGTATTCAGCTTTGGAACTACTTTGATCAATTACAGATTGTCTTTTGCCTCGCCGAGTTACTAGGTTTCCCCAAACATAGATATAGTATCAAGTAGTTGACTTCGATCAGTGATTGACCTAACCTAGTGAGCTTCACAATATACTTCCATCATATGGCATGGATTCTTGTGGAAGAAAATCCCCTTTCCTGGGGCAAGCTTAAGTTATCTTAGGATTCTGTAGGTAGCATCATGATGGACTTTACATGGCTTGTTCATGAATTGATTGGGTACATTAACAAGGAAGCAAATGTTAGGTTGTTTGTGGGACAAGTAGATGAGTTTGCTTACTAATCTTTGGAAGTTAGGGGTATCTATAGGATGGCTTTCTTGAGCAAACTTGAATTTGTAATTTTTCTTTTCAATGAGTAAATCAATAGTATACTTCTGTTGGGATATGAGAATATCCTTGTTTGACTTTGCTACTTCTATACCCAAGAAGTATCTTAGAAGACCAAGGTCCTTAGTTTCAAATTCCTTGGCCAAAGCCTTCTCAAGGTTCATTATTTCTTTTGAGTAGCTCGCAATAATAATGATACAATCCACATACACGATGAGGACAACAATTTTCCCCTTTAGGGGTCACTTTTTGAAAATTGTGTGATCTTCTTGTCATTGGATGTACCCTTGCATCTTGATTGTTTTGGTGAACCTTTCAAACCACATTCCAGGTTATTGCTTGAGTCTGTAGAGTGATTTATGAAGTTTGCATGCTCTTCCATTACTTCCACCTTCATAGCTAAACTGATATGTAGACTTTTCCTTCAAGTCCTTGTTAAAGAAGACGTTTTTTATGCCTAATTGATAAAGAGGCTAGACAAGATTGGCTACAAGGGATAGAAATACTTTGATGGATTCAAGTTTTGCCACTAGAGCAATCATTTCTTGGTAATCTATCCTTTGTGTTTGAGTGAATCCTCTTGCAATAAGTCTTGCCTTGTATTTGTTAATGTTCCCATTTGAGTTGTACTTGAAGTTGAATGTCCATTTGCATCCAATGGGATGTTTTCCATAAGGAAAATCTACCAGCTCCTGAATCGTTTTTCTTGAAAGCATTCATTTCTTCTTCAACTGTTTTCTTTCATTTCTTGTGACATAATGCTTCATGGATATCCTCAGGAATTTTCCCATTTGAAATATTAGTAGCAAAAGTTTTGTAGGCAATAGATGATTTATCAAATGAAACATAATTTCCAATTGGATGTTGAGTGCAAGATCTCTTATCTTTTCTTAGGGCAACTGGCCAATCTAAATCCAAGTTTTCAGTAATTCTTGGACTTGGGAAGCAAATTTCTTGGTGCTGCTCTAGAGATGGGGCACTTCCATTACCTCATGAGTTATTTTTCTTCTTGAGCAAGTGTAATTTTCTGAATCAATAATGGAGCGTTGGATGTTTTGTTAAGATGGGTCATTGTTAGAGATTAGGGTGTTTTCAAGGTTTTGATTATCATCATTTGGACAAGAGAGGGCACCATTAGTTCCTAGTTCAATGGTGTTGGGACTCTCAGGTTCTGGACCATTATAGAAGGAGAGGACTAAAAGTTCCATTCATCATTGGTAGTCTCCCCCTGAATGGAGGTTTTAGGATAATAGGTTTTGTCTTTCAAAGAAAGTGACATCTATGGAGAGAAAAAATTTCCATAGGAAAGGTGAGTAGCAAGTTTAGCCCTTTTTGGATGAGGAGTACCTTACAAATATGCATCTAGTCACTTTTGGGTCAAGGTTATTTCCTTGATGGAGGTGGACAAAGGCCATGCACCAAAGACTTTCATAGGTAGATGAGAAATGAGATGAGCAGTAGGATGAGTTTTGAGAAGTGTTGTAAGGGGTTTGAAAGGCAACGGTCTTAGTGGGCATCCTATTAATGGGATTGGCCATAATAGTAACTGCTTCTCCCCCAAATTGATGATAGACATTCATAGTAAACACAAGGGCTCTAGCTATCTAAAAGAGATGTCTACTTTTATGTTTGGTTCTCCTATTTTGTTGAGAGGTGTGGATGCAAGAAGTTTGATGATAAATGCCGTGAGTGTTAAGGTAGTTTCCTAGAGATGAGTTAACATATTATCTTCTATTATCATTCCTCAAAACTTATATAATAGTTTGGAATTGAGTTCTAATCAATTGGTGAAAATTTTGAAATATCATGGGAATCTTAGATTTTCCTCTCATCAAGAACACCCAAGCGATCTTAGTATGATTATCTATGAAAGTCATATGTCACTTACTACCTGTTACCCCTAGAACCTTAGATGGGCCCCAAATGTCACTATAAATAAGGTGGAATAGATGTGAAGGCTTGTAAGTGTGTGTGGGGTAGTGAGCCTTGATATGCTTAGCAAATTGGCAGGTTTCACACATAATAGTAGTGATGTCTTTATTGAAAAAACTAGGATACATTCTTTTCATGTATTAAAAACTTGGATATCCTAATCTATTTGTGCCATAATATAATATCAGAATTAGAACAAGTATTTAAACTCCACTTATTTTGTCTTTTTGCTCATGAGGTAAAGCCCATCCACCTCTTTAGTATTGTCAATTTTCTTCTTGGATGCCAAGTCCTGAAACTCAGCCACCATTAAAGAAACTAATCTTGCAATTGCTATCTCTTACAAGTTTACTAATGGAGAGAAGGTTGAATGCAAGGTTATGAACAAGTAAGACATCCTTACGAACTAGATTTTCAGATATGGTGATATTTCCTATTCCAATGACTTGTGTTAAAGTCCCATCAGCAATTTTTACTTTTAAGGGAGAGGGATAGGAATTTAGATTATCAAAGAGAGTAGCATTGTGGATCATGTGATCCAATGTTCCCAACTCCACAATCCACTGATTTTCAAGGACATGAGTATTAAGAGCAATTAAAAATTTACCTAATTAGGCTCTGTTAATAGGCCCTACCTTACCCTTTTTGTCATTGGATGTCATGTTTGGTTGTCCAAACAACTTTTGGAGTCTTTTAGTTGTTTATGTGAAAATAAGGTAGAATCAGCAGTTATTGTTTCTTTAGTTTTTGCCATATAGCTTCTGCTTTCTGGTTTTGGCTTGGGCTTCCAATTTGGAGGCTGTCCATGGATTTTCCAGCATTTATCCTTGGCGTAGCCACCCTTGTGGCAGTGGTCACACCAAGTTTTAGCTGGTTTCTTGCCTCTATTTCCACTGTTTTGACTGGATGTGTAGTTGTTGTTGCTGCTGACTTGGTTAGTGACACCACGGGTGGGAAGGCCAGCAGCTTCATTGTGAATTTGGGTGCTCCCTTGCTTCATGCCTAATCTCAGAAAAAACTTCTAGTAATGTAGGTAAAGATTTAATGGCTAGAATCCTTACCCTTATATCATTGAGATTGTGGTTGAGGCCCATTAAAAATTTGTATATGCACCTCTTCTCCATGATCTTCTTGAAATTTGTTGAATCATCTATGCAACTCCAGGTGTAGTCCTCAAGTTGGTCAAGTTGTTGCCAATATTTGGAGAGAGTGTTGAAATATTGGTTGACAAGCATGTCAACTTGCTTGATGTGAACCCTTGAACAACGAGTGCTTCAAATCCACACAAGATTGAATGAAATTACAAAAAAGGGCTAGAAATTAGATTAAAAAGGAAGATTAAGACTCTTGGAAAACAAGTTTCAAGAATCCTAACCTGATGGTTGAATGCTACAAAGATCAAATCTTTGATAAGTTCGGTAGTTTATGAAAGAACTAAGAGAAAGTGGTTCACACACTTTGTAATTCAAAATTCTATTATTCAAGTCTGATGAAAGTTATTGTTCAAGCAATATAAATAAGGCAACAAAAGAAATCCTAATAACTAATGGACTAAATCTAAAAAAGCCTGAATTAATATGGATTCCTAGTCAAAATAGGATTAATAACCCATTTACAATAAAAGGCCCAATTAAAGATGAAACTACCATAAAATATAAAATTAAATGCATGAGTTTAAATAAAAGTAATGTTCAGCCCATTTGCAATGACCAAAAAGGTAAATCCTAATAAATTGCAAGACCCAAATGCCTAAATAAATTTTAGCTTTGATCTCAACTTTGATCCTATATTTGCATAATGCTTAGATGGCTTTGATTTTAGTCCAAGCCGATTTTCAAGTTGATTGCATCATTAGAAGCTTATTTGGCCCACATTTATTTAAGTAATCCACTTAAAGCTTCTTTTATTCTTTTTTCTCTTACTCTTGTAAATAGACGTCCATGAAAATGCAACAGATCTTTTGATATCTGCATGCATTCTTCTGGATTCCCATCATTCCCCCTTTCCTCAAAAGGATTCATCCTTGAATTAGCTTCACTTACATTAAAGACGGAAATATCAAGAACATTAAAAGTATCACTTACATTATATTCACCAGAAAGATCCAATTTGTAGGCAGTATTATTGATCCTTTCAATCACTTGATACTTGTGCATATATACCCAAACCTAATTACCAGGTTCAAATACCACTTTCTTGCGCCCCTTATTAGCTTGAGTTGCATACTACTCTATTCTCATATTTGAAGCATCATACTCAATTTCGAAAGTTTTAGTAAAATTAGATAACGCAAGTAATTGTGCAAAACTCAATATTTCCTTAATCAATTTAACGTTTCTATCTTGCTCATCACCCTACTTAAATCCCACACTTCTCTTAACATTTTGAATCAACGGTGCAGCTAAAGTGCTAAAATTTTTCACAAATCTCTTATAAAAGTTAGCCAAACTATAAAAACTAACACTTCACTAATGGTCTTAAGTGTTGACCATTCCCTAATAGCTTTAACCTTTTCTTCATCAATCTCAATCCCTTTAGGACTAACAACACAACCAAGAAATACAATCTGGTCCATGCAAAAGGAACACTTGTTAAGATTAGCATACAATTTTTCCTTTCTCAAAACCTCTAACACAAGTCCCAAATGTCCCATGTGTTCGTTGTCACACCTACACTTTACATACACTATAACTTACCATATGAAAGGATCTTGTACTACTAACAGAAGACCCTGTTGACAAGGGCTTACATTTTACAAGGCGAAATCCAAGATCCTGTCGACAAGGTCTTTAATTTCCTTAGTGTGGAGTCCAAAATCCTGTCAACAAGATTTTAGACCTAAAATAAATAATTGTCATACCTAGACAACCTTCATCATTTTCACAAGAAAACCATAAGTTGATGATGCTAATGTGCTAGAACTAATCCCATGGTTATCAAAATCAATTTCATGTAATGCAAACATAGGAGTTTACTTGTACCGGGAGTTCGGTAGCCCTATAAACATCACAGTTAACTTACGGTAGATATCTCATGTATGATATTTATACAAATCAAAAGAGAGATTAATATTACAATGTTACATCCTCACTAGAATCAAACTTTACATTCAACCCTTGTTCAAAGGATTCATAAGACCAATTACAATCAATATGTAATCTATTGGTCAGTTTGTTCGTTCTCTATTTGTCTGGCTCCATTCGTAGCATAGTTAATACCTGTAAAATAGTCAATTTGTGGTGAGATAAAATCTCAGTAGCTAACAATGTACTCAAAAGAAAACATACATATAAATAGCACGGATTACTATCCAGGATACATTCGATGCAAACTTCGGTGTCGGAGCATGTAATATCTAGGTAGCAGCATGTTCTCATTCGTTAGGCTACGTAGCAGCATTTTCTTATCGTTAGGCTACATAGCAGCACATGCTCATTCGTTAGACTACGTAGCAGCATTTTCTTATCGTTAGGCTACGTAGCAGAATATTTTCATTCATTAGGCTACCTTGCTTCGGTTATTGGCCAATAACAGCAATCTGGTACTCATAAAGAGTCATATTAGTAGATATACATGCAACCAAACACAGCATAGGGACGTTGGGATTTCATCCAGTGCATTAACATAAATAACAAAGTGAGTACAGTGTTAACTACCTGTTTCGTCACTGTCGTTTGTCACGTTATTCCTTAGCCCTGGTTGTTCCAATGGCCTTCCTAAATTTCAATCATGCATTATACTAATTAAGAATGAGCCATGGTTAATATTTACATTGCAATTAAATTACTAATCCCCCTATACGAAATTCCTAAATCCCTTTTGCTAATTAATTATTGGAATTCCTAATTGTAAACAATCACATCTTCATTTTCTTTTCCTTCTCATAATTAGTTACTGTCTAAGTTATCCATGTGTGATCCAATGCTATAAAACTAAATTCTTAGCCCTTATTTTCAAGTTGGATTCTTACATTTTCCATGCAAAGTCACACTACACAGCAAAAGAATGAAAACTACCACAGTCTCAATTGAACTACATTTTCGGACCTGTTTTTGTGAAATTTCTTTCCTCCACTAAATAACCTCCAAAAATCATAAAAATTGGCAGAGTGGCCCCTCATCATGTTAATTATAAGCCACAGAAACAGTTTTCAAGAATTCCCAGGGAAAGCCCCTAAACTCCTACTGTTTTGGTCACTACCTCAGTTGAGCTCGTTGTACACTGCCCTTGCTGTTTCTGGCTTTGTTATCCTACCAAATGAACCCAGAAAATTCTAAGACTTTGTAAACCTGACGTGATACGTCTTAGCTACCTCTCCACCAAATTTCATGCACTAATTCCTACATTTACCCCTTTAACAAAATTCTTTATAAAATCAGCCCCAGGCTGTTCCGTACAGAAGCCAAATTGAATTAGTGGGTTGTTTCTCTCATTTTCCTTGTTCCAAAAATTCTGTAATTTTCCAGATTTCAAGTATAAGGGATGGACAACCTGTTATAAAAATTTTGGCTTCAAAATCCTTTTCTAACTAATTCTACAAGGCCAAAACATCCCAGTCCAGAACAAGGGAGCAACTTGGAGCTTACCTCTTTTTTGGGAGTCCTTGTACTTCGGTTTTTCCTTCTCTTCTCTCCTCTCCTATGGCTGTCCGAAATTCCTTCCTTCCTTCCACTATTTCCTTCCGCCTAAAATTAGTTAAAGTGAAGGGTAATTAATGCAATGGACAGCTCCTGCTTCCCACCGCTATTAGGTGGCATGAAGGCAGATTACAATTTCATGACTCAGTGCAAGTGGCTAGGTGGCAGCAGCTAGGTATCTTACTCTCATGTAATCTATATATATATTAAAGCAATATTTAACTCCCACTATCACAGCATAGACGGCACCAGCAAATCACAATTTAATTAGGTGTCATGAAGGCAAAGCATCATTCCATGAATTGGTGCATGTGCTAGGTGGCAGCAGATGTGTCTTACTCTCATTTAATCTATATATATTAAGAGCACTACTTAGCTCCTGCTGTCAAACCAAATATGGCATTAGCAAATCATAATTTAATATACATATATATGAAAGTGGGTGGAGCAAGCATGAGGTGTCTTCATCTTAGATTACTCAAGCCATTCATTACATGCAACCTTCCTTCTTATCTCCACCACGGCTGAATATATTTCCTTAATGCAATCAAACATCATCTACCACATATACTCACATCTAAAGAAGAAGCAAGCCATAGTCAATTAATATATACATATATATCACTTCCATCTAATACAAAAATCGTGTATGATCCCTAATCCTCACGGCAATGCAGATTATGCCAATCCCCATAACTAGACATAATTCCACATACCCAAGTGAATGCTTATGCTCTTGTGTGGTGATGGTGTCAAATGGGTGTAACTATTTGACTGTGTGAATTAATATGGGTTATGTTAACAGTTACAGGAAGTTCGGAATGTGACAATTCCTTCCCCCTTAAAAATTTTTGTCCTCAAAAATTTACGTACCTTATGCAATTAATGTCGGATAGTGTTTTCTCATATCTCTTTCAGTTTCCCAAGTGCTTCGTCCGAGGATAGCCCTTTCCAGACCACTTTGACTAGCGAGATACTTTTATTCCTTAATTGTTTGATCCGCCTGTCTATTATTTCCTTTGGTTCTACAACATAGGACAAATTGTGTTGCAAATGCACTGATTCATGCTCTATGATGTGCGAAGGATCTGGTTGGTATTTCTTTAACTGGGAGACATGGAAAACATTATGAATCTGGGAAAGATTTGGAGAAAGGGCAAGTCTGTAAGCCACTGGTCCTATCCGATCCAAAATTTGGAAAGGACCCATGTAACGGGGGCTGAGTTTCTTGGATTTCAAGGATCGACCCACTGCTGTGATTGGAGTTACTCTAAGAAATACGTGGTCACCAGTTTCAAATTCTAGGGGTCGTCTCCTTTGGTCTGCATAGCTCTTTTGCCTACTTTGAGCAGCTAGCAGCCTTTTCCTAATGATTTCTATGTGTCTGGATGTCTGGTCCACTATCTCTGGCCCTAAAAGTCTCCTTTCTCCTAATTCAACCCAACATAAGGGGGATCTGCAATTTCTCCCATAAAGGGCTTCAAATGGTGCCATTTGGATACTGGAATGGTAACTATTATTGTATGCAAATTCTGCTAAGGGTAAATATACATCCCAGTTCCCTTTAAACTCCAAGACACATGACCTAAGCATATCCTCCAAAGTTTGAATGGTTCTCTCTGTTTGGCCATCTGTTTGAGGATGATAGGCCGTACTAAATTTCAATTGGGTACCTAAAGCTTGATGAAGAGACGTCCAGAATTTAGAAACAAACTTAGGGTCTCTGTCTGAAATAATACTAATAGGTACTCCATGAAGTCTCACAATCTCACTCACATAAAGTTGAGCTAGTTTATCGGTGGTGTAGGTAGATTTAAATGGTAAGAAGTGGGCAGATTTGGTTAATCTATCCACTATTACCCAAATGGAGTCATATCCTGAGGATGTCCTAGGTAAGCCCATAACAAAATCCATAGAGATACTGTCCCATTTCCACTCAGGGATTTCTAGAGGCTGTAACATTCCTGCAGGTCTTTGGTGTTCTACCTTCACTCTCTGACAGACTAAACACTTAGACACATATTGGGCAATTTCTGATTTCATGTTAGGCCACCAAAAATTCTTTTTAAGATCCTGATACATCTTCGTGGTGCCCGGGTGTAAAGTGTATTTGCTTCTGTGGGCTTCTGCTAAGATAGTGTCCCTCAATTCTCTTTTCTCAGGCACACACAATCTATCCTTGTACCAAATCAATCCATCCTTAGATTCCCAAAATTCTTTGGACTTCCCTTGGCTTATATGTTTCTTAATCTTTTCTAAGAACTCATCAGAAACTTGAGCATCTTTAATCTGGTCTCGTAGGTCACTATGAATCCTCAACTCGCTCACTAAAAGGCTACCAGGATGTAGGGAGATGGAAAGGTTTAGGTCTCTAAAATCCTCTATCAGTTTTTGTTCCCTAAGCATCATAAGTGACACATGTATGGACTTTCTACTTAAGGCATCTGCAACTACGTTCGCTTTGCCTGGGTGATACTTAAGGGTGAAATCATAATCTTTAAGAAATTCCATCCACCTTCTCTGTCTCATGTTCAATTCCTTCTGGTCAAAAAGGTATTTTAAACTTTTATGATCACTATAAACCTCAAATGATGCCCCATATAAGTAATGTCTCCAAATTTTTAAGGCAAACACAATGGCTGCTAATTCCAAGTCATGGGTGGGGTAGTTCTCCTCATGAGGTCTTAACTGTCTAGAAGCATAGGCGACTACTCTACCCTCTTGCATTAAGACACATCCCAGCCCTTTCTTGGAAGCATCACTGTATACTACAAAAGGTTTCTGGGGGTCTGGTATCACTAAGATGGGTGTGGAAGTCAATCTGGTTTTTAACTCCTGAAATCTCTCTTCACATTTATCATCCCAAATAAACGGTTGGTCCTTCCGAGTTAATCTAGTCAAAGGTGTAACTAATTGAGAAAATCCTTTGATGAACCTCCTATAGTACCCGGCTAATCCCAAGAAACTCCTAACCTCTGTGACAGTTTTGGGTCTTTCCCAATTCACTACTGCTTCTATTTTGTTAGGGTCCACTGCTACCCCTCTTTCAGAAATTATATGCCCTAAGAATTGCACTTCCCTCAACCAAAACTCGCACTTACTGAGTTTAGCAAATAGTTGTTTCTCTTTCAAAATTTGAAGGACCCTCCTAAGATGTTTCTCATGTTCCTCTACACTTCTGGAATAAATAAGAATATCATCTATGAAAACAACCACAAATTGGTCTAGGTAGGGCCTAAAAATCCGGTTCATATAATCCATAAAAATAGCTGGGGCGTTGGTTAAACCAAACGGCATAACAAGAAATTCATAGTGTCCATACCTAGTTCTAAAGGCAGTTTTTGGAATGTCCTCCGCCTTGATTCTCAATTGGTGGTATCCTGACCTTAAGTCTATCTTAGAGAAAATGGAGGCTCCTGCTAGTTGGTCTAAGAGATCATCTATCCTAGGCAGTGGATACTTGTTCTTTATAGTCACCTTGTTTAGCTGCCTATAGTCTATGCACAATCTCATGCTCCCATCTTTCTTCTTAACAAACAAAACTGGCGCACCCCAAGGAGACACACTAGGTCTAATGAAACCTTTTTCTAATAATTCCTCTAGTTGCTTTTTCAGTTCGGCTAACTCAGCTGGGGCCATTCTATAGGGCGCTCTAGATATAGGACTAGTTCCAGACACTAAGTCAATGGAAAATTCCAATTCTCTATCAGGAGGAAGACCACTAACTTCAGTAGGAAACACTTCGGGGAAATCTTTAACCACTGGTATGGTTTCTATTCCCTCTTCCACCTTAACTTGCAGAGAAAAGAAGACTAAAAACCCCTGACAACCTTTCCTAAGGTAACTCTCAGCCTGGGCAGTGGATAATATAGGAAACTCATTGAAAGACTTAGAATTTGAAACACAAACAGGCAATGAAACCAATTTACGGGAACAATCAAGGATAGCATTATTTGCAGATAACCAATCCATACCAATAATAAGGTCAATTCCAGTCATGGGAATGCATACTAGGTCAAGAGTAGTGGATCGTTCATCAAATTGAATTGCACAATTTAAACATGCATCCGAAGTAACAACAGATCCACCAGTGGGGGTAGTTATGGACAACAAAAATGGTAGCATGTTGACTCTCAGATCTAGACTCTTAGCACAATCATATGAAATGAATGAGTGGGTTGCCCCAGAGTCAAACAGTGCATTTACAATACAATTATTAATTAAAACCAAACCTTGGATCAAACTAGGCGACTGAGCTGCCTCCTGGTGAGTTAGAGCAAATACTCGCCCTTGCGTCTGTGGTCTGGCTACCGAGGCTAATTCCTTCTGGACTCTGCAATCTCGGGAGAAGTGTCCTGGCTGTCCACATCTAAAACACACATTCTTGCCAGCTCTGCAGGGATTGTATCCGTGGTTTTTACCACATTTATCACATACTGGGCCTTGCTGTTTTCTAAATTGTTCTCCACCCCCTCTAGGTTTCTTATTCCAGACTCGTCCCCCACTCCCTCTCTTAAAAGTATTATTTTCTCTCTCTCTCTTTTCTGACTGTACCCTCCTCCTTTCTATCTCTGCATCCCGTATACTTTCTTCTGCCAACCTACAGATTTCCACCAGCTCCTCAAAGTTCCTCTGTCTGTGGGTGATCACTCTCTTCCTGATATCTGGTCGAAGTCCCTGTTCTAGTTTACAAGCACTCCAGGCCTCATCATCATGCTCTCTCAAATAAGAAGAAAACCTGGACAACTCCACATGTTTAGCTACGTAATGGTCCACTGTCATATCACCCTGTACTAACTTCATAAATTCTACTTCCTTTCGGTTTCTCACTGAGAGGGGAAAATACTTCTCATAAAACACCCTCTGAAAGGTTTCCCAGTTAAGCGGCGTCCCTCTGGCTATCAAGGTTCTCTCCGCACTCTTCCACCAAAATTCAGCTTCTCCTTCAAACATATAGGTGGCCAGCAGGGCTTTTTGTTCTGAGGTACAATCCATAACCCTGAATATTTTTTCTAACTGCATAATCCATCGTTCTGCCTTAGTGGGGTCATACTCTCCTTGAAATGCTGGGGGATGGGCTTTTCTAAAATGAGATAAAACTGAGAGTATAGGGTTAGACCCAAGTTCCCTTTCCTGACGTGCTTCCTGGTTTTCCATTGGCTCATCTACTTCAATGGGGTTTTTCTCTACATTTCTACCCTCATCGCTCTTCCTCAAGGTCTCCTGCACTTGTTCTAGTGCCTCAACAGTAGCAGCTTGCTTAACTGCTTGTTCATCTAACTTATCTGACATCGACTGTATAGTGGCTATTAATTCTTCTAGGATCTCAGTTTGTGTTCTTCTTGAAGCCATGTTAACCTGCCACCCACAAATTCATACATAGAGAAAACAATAAACCAAATGAGTTACTTAGTCCATAATACCTAAAAGTAGGACCTATATGAACCAAAGATTTAACATGTAAAATGGTCATAACAATGTCTCCTAATAAGCAAAAGTTTCCTGAATCATTGCTCTGATACCAAATTGTCACACCTACACTTTACATACACTATAACTTACCATATGAAAGGATCTTGTACTACTAACAGAAGACCCTGTTGACAAGGTCTTACATTTTACAAGGCGAAATCCAAGATCCTGTCGACAAGGTCTTTAATTTCCTTAGTGTGGAGTCCAAAATCCTGTCAACAAGATCTTAGACCTAAAATAAATAATTGTCATACCTAGACAACCTTCATCATTTTCACAAGAAAACCATAAGTTGATGATGCTAATGTGCTAGAACTAATCCCATGGTTATCAAAATCAATTTCATGTAATGCAAACATAGGAGTTTACTTGTACCGGGAGTTCGGTAGCCCTATAAACATCACAGTTAACTTACAGTAGATATCTCATGTATGATATTTATACAAATCAAAAGAGAGATTAATATTACAATGTTACATCCTCACTAGAATCAAACTTTACATTCAACCCTTGTTCAAAGGATTCATAAGACCAATTACAATCAATATGTAATCTATTGGTCAGTTTGTTCGTTCTCTATTTGTCTGGCTCCATTCGTAGCATAGTTAATACCTGTAAAATAGTCAATTTGTGGTGAGATAAAATCTCAGTAGCTAACAATGTACTCAAAAGAAAACATACATATAAATAGCACGGATTACTATCCAGGATACATTCGATGCAAACTTCGGTGTCGGAGCATGTAATATCTAGGTAGCAGCATGTTCTCATTCGTTAGGCTACGTAGCAGCATTTTCTTATCGTTAGGCTACGTAGCAGCACATTCTCATTCGTTAGGCTATGTAGCAGCATTTTCTTATCGTTAGGCTACATAGCAGCACATGCTCATTCGTTAGGCTATGTAGCAGCATTTTCTTATCGTTAGGCTACATAGCAGCACATGCTCATTCGTTAGACTACGTAGCAGCATTTTCTTATCGTTAGGCTACGTAGCAGAATATTTTCATTCATTAGGCTACCTTGCTTCGGTTATTGGCCAATAACAGCAATCTGGTACTCATAAAGAGTCATATTAGTAGATATACATGCAACCAAACACAGCATAGGGACGTTGGGATTTCATCCAGTGCATTAACATAAATAACAAAGTGAGTACAGTGTTAACTACCTGTTTCGTCACTGTCGTTTGTCACGTTATTCCTTAGCCCTGGTTGTTCCAATGGCCTTCCTAAATTTCAATCATGCATTATACTAATTAAGAATGAACCATGGTTAATATTTACATTGCAATTAAATTACTAATCCCCCTATACGAAATTCCTAAATCCCTTTTGCTAATTAATTATTGGAATTCCTAATTGTAAACAATTACATCTTCATTTTCTTTTCTTTCTCATAATTAGTTACTGTCTAAGTTATCCATGTGTGATCCAGTGCTATAAAACTAAATTCTTAGCCCTTATTTTCAAGTTGGATTCTTACATTTTCCATGCAAAGTCACACTACACAGCAAAAGAATGAAAACTACCACAGTCTCAATTGAACTACATTTTCAGACCTGTTTTTGTGAAATTTCTTTCCTCCACTAAATAACCTCCAAAAATCATAAAAATTGGCAGAGTGGCCCCTCATCATGTTAATTATAAGCCACAGAAACAGTTAATTATAAGTCATTGTGTTTGTCACTATCACCTAAAATGTAACTATCAATACAGGTTTGAGAACAAAGATAACTGTCAATGCAATTATTAATGTGATTATTCCAACTATATTTAGTATCATACATGGAATGATCATAGTCGGGATCGTCACTTTTAGATACATTATTCAGATAGCTGGAATTCTTATAACTATAAAAATAACTTTCTAGTTCACTTATAAAAGAATGATCATTATCAATCTCAAAAATTTGATTTTCAATATCAAAATATATGGAATAACTATCCCTAACTAAAAAAGTGTCATCAGATAGGAAATTCTAAATGTTCCCAACGCCAACTAAATAATCAACATTACTGTAACTAGAATTGTCACTATCACTCCAACTCTGAATGTTTTTATCCATATCAATTAGAATCGGGTCTTCACTTACATTGGTATTTTCAATAGGACCAAAACTATCCATTGATTTACTTAGTCCACACTTGTATTCTAACTCCCTATTAAACAACATCGAATTGAACCACCACTTTTCCATAGGGAAAACTCAACATTGCTATTACAAGAATTGCAAACCCTTATGGACACCCTAATATTCTTGTTGAATTTATAGCCAGACTTGGTGGATTTTGGCCTTCTATGTTTTGAATTTTGGATCATCTTTGGCTCGTTGAGAGGTTTCTCCAATCAAGTATCCCTCTTTTCTCTTGCCACAAATGTAGACCATCATTGACCCACTCCATAATGGGTAATTGTAACCATTCAATTGATGCATACTGGAGCTGTTTCATTCATCCCTTGATTTAAATGGGATGCCATTTCAGCTGTGGCTTCAGGAGGTTTAGAGGAGGATTGTAGACCGTCTTTAGGCATGGAATCGGTGACAAGATGGCTCTGATACCATGTGAATAACTCATGTCTTATATTAAATGGCTATAATACACATAAGGGTTTGAAACTACATAGGGAGGCTCTGCAGCTGTAATAGCTGGACAGAGGAATCCCAAAAAGGAAACAAACAACACAAAAAAGGAGAAAATAAAACACTACGACGGACAGAAATTAAGTACAAATAAAACCGCATAACCCGCAGCCCGCATAAGGGAAAGGGAGAGTTGACGAGACGTTGTGGCACCTTGATGGTGCGACGGAAATGACTCACCTCATGGGATCTCCAACTATTTGGGATATCAACTCTCTCTCTCTCTCTCTCTCTCTCTCTCTCTCTCTCTCTCTCTATATATATATATATATATATATAGACACACGGACACACATTTATATATAACCTTTCTCAATGACCACAATATATTCTCTCTCTTCCCTTATTTTATCTTCTTCAATATCTACCATTTTTTCTCTTTCATTGCACGTGGATGTGCGCCACCTTCTAGTATAATGCTTATTTGGCTTAGTTGAATTTTTAGTTCCGTTAGTTTATTAAAGTCAATTTTGTTCCTTTTTAATTATAGCAATATTATCTCTCTCGATTATTTATTACAACTCAGTTTCTCTAATCTTAATTAGTTTAATCTTGCTTAATTATTTGAAAAAGCTGATTGAAGATAAATATTTTTTTTTATAAATTAAAGTTATGTATCTATTACTGCATCTAGTTATTTTTTTTAGTTGCTTTAATTTAACTAATTAGATTAACATTAGAACGCTCAAATTGCTCCAATGAGGAGGCCTAAGTCCAAGTTTGTGTGTGAAGTGTTAGTTCATTGGAAACGGATTTTTTTTTATTATTGAATAAATTAGAGGGATTTAATCATTCTTTTTTTGGGTCTTGGCTGCAAAAGTTGGAGATTGATTAACGACAATCCGAGTAACATTGCCTATGACGTTTAACACTTTTGCAGGGGCATTTCTTTCAGCTTTGCGATCAAATTTCCGTGACATAAGAAGACTTCTTTTATAAGCATACAGGAATTCTTCTCCTCATTTGATTGGACGACTTAAAGGCCAGCCAATGAAGCTTAGCTGACATCCTCCACAACCCAGATTAAACTTCCATGGCATTCCCATTTTTGCTCTTTTTAATCTCTACATCTGAAACAGTTGCCTATTGTTGTGCCATGCTTTTGCTTCCCCCCCCCCCCTTTTTTTTTTCTTTTTTTGGACGAAAATAACTGTGGTCTACTGACCAAGCATCACGAGAAATTACCCTTTTTTGGGGGGTTTTAACCATTGAGGTTTTTCAACCTTGAAGATTTTGTCCATCAGACATTGTGCTGCCCTTTGATGCTGTAGAAATAATTGGGTATGGTCAACAGCACAAATACCAGCAATTAAGTGAATAAATGAGTCTTCCTGCGCTGATCATACCTGTGTATATATTATCCCTATTGGATCTATAGTGTATGGAAGGGGAAGGGAATGGAATGAATTCAGAAAAACAAAAAAGAAAAGAAAAGAAAAGAAAAGAGAGAGAAGAGAGGGCAAAGGGTGGTTGAATGATAGTATTTATTATCCTTGTTTAGATATTTAATAAGAAGATAAAAATAATATTTTATTATTTATTTTTACAATTTTATCTTTCATGAACATTATTAATTATTATAATTTGAATGATTCATATGTAATTTTAAGAAAAAAATGAATGACATATATAATGGTAGGTTTTATAAATTGGAAGAATTTGAAATTAAAAGAGAATGAAAACTCAGGAGAAACTGAGGTCTGTAAAAAATCATTCTTCTCACCTTGAAACTCCCAAGAAAGGGCACATGGACATAAATCCTTCATTGAAACTTTCCTCTCCCTAAAGTTATTTTCCATCCGAACCAATCATACCCTGCAACGCTCATTTTACCTACTCGACTTTTCCCTCACCATTTGATTATATAGTTTTCATGTCTGATTGAATGCAGGATCTGATTTAATGATGGGGTTTACAATAAAGGGATTGGACATAAGTCATCTGATCTGAATCTAAATTACGGTTTAAATTTGTTTATGAATATGGCTGTGCAACCCACAAGCACTTTAACCACCGGCTTAGTAGAGACAAATTAAAATTGGATTGACCCTTGTAACTATCAGGTTAAATGAAATGAACCAGGTTTAAATTATTCGCTTCTAAAGTTTGACAAACGAAATTACAACAAAATTAAACTATTTTGATAAATTAAACATTTTAACAATTAGAGTAATGTAAGGCCAAAAAAAATCACTATATTCATTATCATGCCGTTCATAATCATTGTTTCTGAGTTTAGAATAGCTCTTGAATAAAATACAGATTAATCCTTGGGTATAGATGAACAAAATGTGACTGCCATAAAAAATCTTCCAATAAAAGAACTAATATACTTTCTTTTACAACGATTACATTGCACTAAACTTCTAAATAAAACAGAAGATAAGATCTTCACCGTGTATTGACCTCTTCTGAAGCAAGAGGTTCATACCACTGTGGACCAAATCCAGCAGCTTTTCTTGCCTCCTCATTAAAAGGTGGTTTCAAAGGTCCTCTGAAATACGTCCTCACAATGGCATGAAACTTTTGAATCACTTCGTTCTCCGTTGTAGTTTCACTGCCTCCTGCATCAATTATTTCTCGTTCTTCATCTGAGGCCGGCTTCCTAGATCTGAGACAAAGATACTTGAACCATTTCACTCCAGCAGCACAATGTGTAATCTCTTCTGGGTAAACCACTCTTCCCAGTAAATCTGCTGTAATGTTATCACCACCACTGCGGAATCGCGAGATTGTTGTGGGCAGCACATCAAGTCCTCTGGCCTGAATCAATAATCTCAACCAGGTTATAACTAACCACAGAAATGACACCGAGTTTCTGATTTCAGTTAATGATTTGTACCAATAATTCCACCCTAGACATTAACCGAAGGAAAAAAGTACCACAAGCAATGCAGAAAGGGAATCGTTGCAACATTCAATCCTGAGAAACTAAAATGGCAGTACTTTCAATGTGGCTGTAGTTGAAGAAATTTTACAACCAAACATCAATTAAGGATGTATACATGGAAACTGAATCGACTTCCACATCAAGTTCATGGATATTATTATGTTTATGAATACATACAATTCATCACATCTGCTTATATATCTAGTTGTGAGCTATTCAAATCTTTTCCCACTTGTCACATACTCAAATGTGCAGAATTATTTGCAGGGCTGGAGTAATGGTGATTGGAGAATATTAAGTCATTTTCGTTTGATGTATTAACCTAATAGGTATTTTAAAGGGGTCTGAAATTAAATCAGGTAGACAGGGCTTCCTGTTTGAATGAGGACAAAGATTACCTGAGGGTTACTTGATCATGAGTACAATAGAAACTTTAGTACTCAGTTTTGGCATTGATAATTGAATATCAAGATCTGCATCACATTATATATCAGTTGGCCTTCCAAGCTCAGACAAATGTCCCAGTGAGCTTCAGCATTTGATGACTAAGTCCTATAGAGGATGCAGGCATGCAGCTACAAATGTTAAGGTCAAGTAAATTAAACTGATTAAACTTCCTTGGTACGATCATTTGACCAGTAAGGAGATCATTTTAAGATCTACTATTACCTCATTTTTCAGATTACACACACATTGCTCATCTGAAAGAATCTAGTCGCTTGAATAGGTAAGATATGTGCTGTCTCATTACACGTGGGCAGAAAACCATATTCCTATGCCATAGTTTGTCAGTTAAGACTAACAAGCATCACTTGGTAAGCTTCAGCAAAGTTGACATCTACAACCGATTAACCGCTGAGGAATGCAGCTACAGAGGCATATTGTACCTTCCACAGTGAAAATCCCAAAAGCATATCGTACCTTCTAGCAAACAAATTTTCTGTCTTGTTCATTCCTGGGCTTCTGCCTCTTATATATGCATTGTTAATGATCATGAACAAACGAGGCTCAACCATAATATTAGGATAGGGATCTTCATGCTATGACTCCTGAAAGTATTAATGACTTCCTTTTAATTTTAATTCTACACTTAGTGTATCTCCTAAAACTGCTGCTGGTATTTGCTTCCATATTATTATTTAAATTTTTGGGTATTTCCTTTTGAATTAATTTCTAACTAAATATTTGGATTTTTTTACATTTTTATTTCAAAAATTAAGAACCACAGTAGTTAATTGTTGAAAATCCATGTGACGAAGATTCAGAAGAAAATTGAGGATAGAAAGACAAGAATATGGGGGGAAAAAATCTATAATCAACTTCTGGGGCAAACCGAAGAAATCCTAGACTCAATGGGACTAATTCTAAACCAAGTAAATATATTTAACGAAGAATAAAATTTTAATAAATAACTATTATATAAGTAGTCAATCTAAAGAAGACCCTAGTAGAATAAGCAAACCTAATATGAACTCTGGTTATATTTAAATTCAAGAATAATATACCAGGGCTAAACATTTTAGGCTATGGAAATACCTGGAAATCATGAAACTAAGTTGACTAAATTCAAATGCAACTGTCCTTTTTCAGTTTTGAGTCTCCTTCTTTGGATGTGTGCTACTAGTACATCCAAATAACAGGTTTAATGTTCACATTCTATTGAGGATATGAAAGTAGGTGACATTAATTTGCTAGTGCCACGCTCACCTCATTGCCATGCTCCAAATATAGAAAGAGAGTAAGATTCACATCCCCTCACAGGATTACTGCCATTCCATTCAAATGTGGCCTTTATATACCTAAGCATGAACGCTCCTCAATCATGAGGTTCTTTTACTACAGTAGGAACTTCCTTTGTTAGTTCCCAACGGATTTCAGATTTCTAACATTCTTCCTCAAATAATAAGACAACAAAACAGCCCCAAAAAAATCAGATGCAGAAGTTCTTATGAAAATTTGGTAAATACAGTACCTTCTATCATCCGCTAAGTTGATTAAAAAACAACAATCCAATTCAGGCCATACACTGGGAAAAAAATTACAAGTTTCTTGATGCTAATCCAATTGTTTATTATACTGAAAAAATATAACATTCAGAATTAATGAACTCTGAGGGATTTCAGGGAGTGGTTTATGGGAATATTCTGAGGTTTGCAGTATCATTACCCACTATCGACTAGTATAATAAGTAAGAGGTTCAGGGGTCATGGTTGAACATGTTGAACTGATGGTTTTTGCCTCAATCTTAACTCTCTTCTCTCTCACACCTTGCTGTCAACAGCAACTCTTCTGTTTTTCTCATATTTCAACAGTATCTAATGATGTTAACAGCTTTGACTCATGGCAAATATTATATGGCTTGTAAAGATAAAGCATAACCATGAAGAGCCTAAATTAAGAATAGAAAAAAGGCCCAATGTAAGACATACCTCATGAACACAATGTTCAACTGCTAACCGTGCTAGTAAATCCATGGAAGTAGCAGCGGCAGAGTCCCAAAGGCCATCATGAGCTGGTAATGATCCATAATAAGAACCTAGCTCCCCAAGACGGGCTGCAAGAAGAGTGAAGTGTCGCCCTTCATCCTGTGCCACCTTCACAAAATCTGTAAAGAAGTCTCTAGGCATTACCTCTTGCTTACCTAATCGAGCTATTATATCCTACAAGAATGTATTATATGAAAACTTACATTACATGTCTTTATCATAATATAAACGGTGAAGAAAAGTCATCCAGACACACACAGAAAACCCCCCAAAAAAAAAAATTCACTATAAGGATGGCCAAATAAATATAGTCCACTAATCTCACAGTGCTTAGCCTCGCCACAAAAGTAAGATCTCAAAGAGCAGCTAACTGAAATTCTAGAGATGACCATGTTCAATCTTAAATGCAAACTTGATTTAGACTCACAGAATAGTAGCTGCAGAATAGTATGCGTATCTTTTTGACACACACACACACACATATATACAGAGAAAACAATCTCAATTTCAACTTACAAGATTGCACGTATCAACGTAGTTATCCATTAACCTGATCCCGGTCTCAGTTAACTTTCTGGAGCAGTGTCTCTTCCAACCTTTTTATAAGACTCCTCCTATACAAGACAATTATTCTTTTTTTTTTTTAAAATATTATAATAAATATTTTTATTAAAAAACTTCACCATCCTATAAGAATTGGTATTGAAATGACTAGATTAATATAAAAAAGATAAAAGCTACAAATTTTCTAATTCATAATCTAATTTTCTACAAACCTTTTTTCTTTGTTTCATTTACTTCTCTCAACATTGCATATTCCATAAAAATGCTTAGAAGGAAGAGTATTAGAGGAAAAGTATATGGACACACAGAATTCAGGTAGTACCAGCAGAAACAATTATCAATTTCAGCCATTTAGCGTAAACGGAAAGCTCAAGTCTTCATATTTGGAAAGATAATATCAGTGGGATAAAAAAATTTAATTGCACATTGAACAATGCTTTATTCTAATCTTTAGCCTGTTACAAATCTCGAATGGGAGCCGCCTCTTCTCCCTGTCCGTTTATGGTAAGTATCTCATTCATGAGAATCAATTTATCATTTCTAGCCCTTTGCCCCAAAACCACCTAATATTGTTTCTATTCCTTTTATTCTCTAACTCCTAACAAAGAAGAGTCTTATTGTCATGTGATGAAGTCTCTGTTTCACAATATGAAACAAGATTATTCCATCTGGCGTATCTAGGATAAACTTAGAATGATCTCAACACCATATTCACCAAAGTCCATGATCCTTGGAACAGGTTTGATCAAATCCTTTTTCTTCAGGTTCAAAGAAGAAGCAGCATAAACATTAAAAGTCTAAAGGTATGAAAATATTGGTAACGAAAGGGAACTTTAAGGCCATATATTGATTGTCTAATGACTTAGGCCATAATTTATTTCTTTTTCTACCTCTTTTTCTTTGAGATCTATTATAGAAGAATGTGACGATTTCTTAAATTGTATGCGTCATTTACTGCATATTATTTATTTAAACAAAAAAAAACTCTTCTTCCTGCGGAAGCATGTGCAAAGAGGCAGTATTATAAAATGAAGATTCCATATTATATTTATTTAAATCCTTCTACTTGAAGGAATTAACTTGGTAAGAGGAGAAGATATCTCTCCTTAGCAACCTCAATTCAATTTCTCTAGAGAGGACTCTGAGATAAAAAATACTAAATTGAGTAAATTCACCAGGCCAACGTGGAGAGTAGGGAGTGTGCCTTTAAGATCTTCACTGGAGGAGATATTTGTCCAAGAAACCTTGACCGACCGAAATAACGATGTATATATAATAACAATATATTTATGCTTCATGGAACAAACATTATTTAATGCCAAAAACATATACAGAGTCCCATGAAAACATACGTAAAACAGCGAGAAGGCAGATACCCAAGATAAATCGATGGCCCAGCTTTCAGTGTGAACAAGGCTATGTACAATGGCTTGCCTACTCTGCAAGCTTCCCGGTTTGCCCAGCTTCGGCATGAGACCTGGCGCCACCAACTTCACCAGCAAATAATTACCATCATCGTCACTCAGACGTTTCATCAGACACATTGTTCCTTTTGCGAAAATGGGTTTTAGAAACAAGATTTGAGGGTGAAAAAGCAGACGTTGGAGAGCCTGGCGGGGCGATCAGGAACAGTGAGGTGCAGGGAAGGATCATAGGCGCGAGTGATAGTGGAGCCTTGCAGCCACTGAGAAGCAAATAAGTCGCCGAGTCGGGCCTTCTCGAAGGGGTCGGCGGTGTTTAGGACTCGAAGCGCCGCCTCCACCAACGTTTGGGATTCACTTCCTTCACGTTCGTCTGGCCTCATCTGATTTTGGGTGTACATCACTCTCGGTAGTTTACATCGACGATTATATTACGATGAAAAAATTGTTTGATAGGATGCTGCTTGTCACGTCTTGTAACTTTTCTCCAATCCTCAACAGTGCCCGCTTGACCAACTACCTTGATATTGGCAACCTTTCAAACAAGCAAGATGAGCAATAAAAAAAGTTAAAGAGAGAACTTAAAAGAAAACATTTGTATTTGTATTCATAATTCTTAGATGATGTTATGAAGAAGGTAGAGGTATTTATAAGCTTCCTTCCAGTTTTAGAATTTTCTTACCTCCTTAATAAACGGTGAAGATTTATTTTATCTGATGGTTTATATTAATTTTTAGAATATTCTATAAGATATTTACAAGAGATATTTATATGAATATTTTTAAAATTCTCTAATTCTAAACTTCTCAAAGATTCAAGGGTAATTTAGTTTCCTCTGAAATATTTTAAAACACTCCGAAAGATTCTAGATACTCTAAAATCTCCTCCATGTTGCCCTTTCTCAACTGGGTCATCACATGCTGCTTGCCTGTTTGTTCGTTTCTTTTAAGTGGTCTGCAGGCAAAATCTTAAATTTTGCTAGGGTATGTTTAATTGATTTTTTTCTTTCCTTTTTTTAAAATTCAAATACATATTTTAAAAATATATTATTTTTAAATAGTAAAATTATTCTTTTAATCTTTATAATTTCATTAAATTTTTAACTTGATTTATATAATTTAAAAATTTGTAACTTTATTATAAAACTTAAGACGTTTATATTTTGCTATCTCTTTTAATCTTAGAAGGCCAACCTACTATTCTAAGCAACAAGTATAACCCTCATCAAAATCATCCTCAACTCATCACTAGTATCTTTCTTGCATCCAGCTCCCAAAAAAATTTTGCTCTCTATTGGATGCAAAATGTCAGAATCTAGGGATTCAACAATGATAAAGCCAAGTTACACTTGCTAGAAAGAAAAGAACTTTGTCTATCGCAAAAGGAAAGAGGGATGGGTCTCAAATCTTCTAACTTAGTCAATAAACCCTTTCTTGCTAAACATATTTGGAGAATTATTGATAATGGATGCAACTTTTCTGGCCAAAATCACTAAAGAATTGTAAGGGCACTCCTGTAACGTCCGTTATGTCGCAAAAACATCGAAACAGGCCAGTTTGAAAAACAAGTTCCTTGAGATGAGCTATTCAAGGCCAAATAAAATTTTGATAAAATTTTAAATAATAAAAAGTACAGATTTGAGCCTCGAGTTGTTTAGAAATTGGGGTCGGAGTGATTTGAAAAATTTATCGAAAGACCAGTGGTATTTTCGTAAATAAGTATAATTTTGGAAAAACACCTCGGAGGGCTTTTTAAATGAAAATTTTGAGTTGCCTAAGGTCCTTAAAGGCCCCAAAAACTATGGGAAGCCTCGAGATCGATAAAGCTCTTTCGGTGTACTCTTTTCAACGTTAGTTGACCCAAACTTTGACCGATTCATTCGGAAAGGTTTTAGCTTCGATTTGAGTGATTCCAAAGATATTTTATTAAATTGGGAACCTAACTTTTATGATGAAAAAGACGGTTATAAAAAAGGAGCTAAAACGAAGCCAAACTGGAAATGTCATTATGGAAGGGCAAAAATGGAAACAAATTGTCAAATGAAGCTTCTAAATTCTCATTTTTAAGCCACATTCATTCTCTCCCTCCCTAAACTGACTTTCTTCTACCCAAATCTTAGAAAAAGAGCTGCTGTCTTGGGCGCACAAGGAGGGGGAAAAGAGGGAGGAAGAAAAGCCAAGGAAAGACCAAAGGAGAGAAATTCAAAATTCAAAGAGGAGGAAGAGGGAAGAGGAAGAACTCTTGAAGAAGGCTTGATTTAAGGTCAAGGAAATCCAACCCCACCTCCTTGTGCTTGTGGAACCGAAAAGGAGAAAGAACAAATAAAGTAAAGCTTGAATTTGCACCAAGGTAGCTCTCTACCTTTTCTTGTTGCATATGTGTCATTGTGTGCTTGTGTGTATATTTGTATGTTTGAGACATGCCACTTGATGCTATGTTGCTATTTTGGTACCAATATGCTTTCTTGAATGTCATTGAATTGTGGAAATGGCTCATAAGGTTGAGGTAGTGCCAAAAGTCCCTTAATGTGGGTGAGGAGATGCCAAAAGTCTCATGGCATGGGTGAGACAAAGCCAAGAGTCCTTTGGATGGGTGACGCTAAGTCAAAAGTCCCAAAAATCAAGAGTGAGGCAATCCAAAAGTCCTAAAAATGTGGTGAGGCCAACCAAAAGTCCCTAAAGCTCATTCTTATACTTAATATGAGTTTGTGACACAAAAATGTAAAAGTGGAATGCTTCATGAATTGATTGATTGCATACTTGTACCTTTGACATGTTACGTGCCTTGAAAATATGCTTGGATAGGTGTATGTGTAACACTCCATAATTAATTAAGGTGTTAATCATGGATTAGATTAATTAGAAAGGTGAAATTATTAATATAGGTTTGAGATTTAATTGGGATAGAAATTCTATCTAGACTTAAATTAATAAATCATGAGAAGAGGCTAATGGAGGCCCAATGGGTTAGGTGCAGACCCAACCTAATTTAGTGTGATGGAGGCCCAAAATCCACCTTGTATAGATCCTTCTAAGTGGCCCAATAACCCTTGTGCAGACCCACATTCTTGAACTCTCCAAACTTGGCCCAAACTTAATTAAACTTCAGCAACCTAATGTATAAGAACTGGCCCAACAAAATTTTGCAGTCCAACACTTTAAAACTGGCCCAATAAGCTAAAATCTGAAGCTCAAATGAAGTTGGACCTTGGAGCAACCCATGACCCATCTTTGACCCAACTTAAACCCACATAAAACCCTAATACATCAGCCTCTTCCTCACACTTGCTGAAACATAAAACTCAAGAAGCAAAATTCGGAGGTTGAGAAGGAGGCTAGGGTTGGGGGCAAGAATTCTGCATTTTCTCACATTTAAAGCAAGATTTAGCCAATGTAATAGTTATGCAACTTAATCTCCTCATCTTTCCCTTTAATTTGGCTCGATTAGTTTTTCATTTGGAGCATTTTCATCCTACCCAAAATCTGAAATGTGAGTGTTTGGGGATTTTCTTGGTGAAATTCGTAGGTTGAGGTTAGGGCTGACATTAGGTGAGTTTAAACCCTCCATTTTGATGCTTCATTTGTTAATTTGAGACCCCCATAGCTGACTTATAAAATGGGTATTAATTCTGTACGAATTTGCTTAGGATTTTGGGCGGAATATTGAGTTTTCTGGTGAAGGACACTCTAATCCGAATTTGGGATTTATGGTGGCTGTTGCAATTTGTCTACAAGTGAGGTAACCGGGTTTATATTAATTCTATGTATATATCTAATTCAATTTCATATGTTGCTGTATATAAATGATTTGAAATGTTGAATGAATCGGTTGGCTATCTGTTGAATCGTGATTGGACCTTGTGAGTCCATAGTGGAGCTGTGGTGCGGCTGCCACCCGTGCATGTGCTTTAATCGAGCATCGGGTTATGATTAAACCCAGATGCACTGAGCCCCGATTGTGCTCAATAGGGAGTAGGTGCCGTGGACGGGCCTCTCCCGGTGTTAATGGCCTTTAACATGTGATAATATGATTGCTAGTATGGGATAGTAATCATAATAACTAATTGTTTCATTTGTTGATATAATGGATATGATTCTGATGTTGATTTTGATTTATGCTTATATGCTAATTAAACTGGATATATGATAGAATTGCCTTGGTTATTGAGATTTATATCTCACCCCATTTTATGGGATTAATATTTCAGGTGAAGGTTCCTCGGGTAAGGATAAGGATAAGCAAGTGGATGAACATCTATGAACTGAGGTCGGGTGTGGGGAGCTACACTTGGTTTGCGTAGAATAGGGTAGATGCAATTTTGTTATTAGTTTATATAGCATCATCATGTAATATGTTGCCAAGTGTAGGCGTTCATATTTTGTTTGATTGAAATGTAACCGTTAAGGATTTAAATCTCATTATAGTTGAATATTAATGTATGAACTTATAGCATTATATATGTAATTTTGTTGAAATTGTGATATGGATTACCATATGGGAATTGTAGTCATATGACGTCTTGGATGTGGACATAAGCTACTGTTGAATGGAATCTCCATGGGTTGTGCATGAGATGTTAATTGCTATTAATGCATGTGTTCTTACTGTCATATATTCATGAATTTGCTGATATGAGCTAGTTGGGCAAGTAGGAAGTAGTATTTAAGTTTTGCAATGGTAATGGACGGATTGATGGGTAAATAGGGTAGATAAACACTATTAGAATCACATAAAATAAGAGAGGGTGGACCTGGAGTGTTTCCAAGATGAGATTTAGAGTGTAGGGGGCGAAATTTGGGTAATGTGGTCACAAGAGAGAGTTCCGCCGCGGCTAAGAGGGCTTCGCCGCGGCTAAATGAAAGACAGAGCCAAAGGGCACCGCGGCGTAACTAATCCCGCCGCGGCGCAAGGGAGGAAAATTGGCCCAGGGAGTGATAGTGGCGAGAAGTGCCACGGCTTGATAAATCTCGCTGTGGTGTAAAGCAAAAAAAATTGCCCAGGAGGATAACAGAACCAAAACTCGCCGCGGCGTTAGTCGAGGAAATAAAATAAAGGTTGGACAGAAGCAAAACTCGTCGTGACGCAAATATATATGCGCTGAGGCGAGAATCGTGAGGGCGGAGAATGGGAGATCCAAGAAGCATTTCCGCCGTGGTGCCATGTAGGCTGGCCGTGGCGAAGGTCCAACTCACCGCGGCGAAATTTGTGAAATTTGTCCAGTGATTCCAGTGAGCCACTTGGCCGTGGCGGGGAAGGTATAGGCCGCGGCACAAGTCCCCAAACCCTTACCCTTAGCCTAGAAAACCTCAATTTCTTCAACGGTAATGGTAGGAAACGATATAAGAACACTGGTGGGAGGTTATTGTGTATTAAAACTGATGAACGGTTGAATCATAAACCCCTTATGGTAGTGGGATTTCTTTTATGCAAAGTTTGTTTGATTGTGGTGGTATGGTGATGACCCTAACATCAAGGTTCAAATTTCCTTATATTTTCGTAACGTGGTAAAATATAATGACCTCAAACCTTGATCATTAATTATTAATCGTACATTTAACCATAATTACAATGATTAGAAGGTAGGGTTGTCACAGTATGAGTTATTAAGATTCAATGAATCTCACTTCCTCCTTTCTCGAATCTCATATGATCTAGGTAGAGTTCAAGATCCAAAAGATGGAAGCCAAGGAGCTTAAATATCCATCTCTTGAAAAATTTTGCTAGTTTTGATATACTAGAATGTCAAAGAATATATGTATATGTAATTTTTGAGCCATGACACTTTGAACAAGTGTAAAACTATGTAAAAATAGTATATGTATTAAGAATAGAGTTAAATGAATAGAATTGTGCAATTTGACCCCTTGGAAGCCCATTTGTGCTTGTATATTTATGGAAGTGGCATGATGAATTTAAGTTGTTTGATGATTCAGACCTTATGAGAGACTCATTTATGCCATATTTATGCTTTTTAAATTGCTCAAATATGTGTGGAGCAATGTAAAGTTCATTTGGACCAAATTTGCCTTTTGTTGGGACCAAAAGTGCCATAATCTTAAGTTATAACAAAGTCTTACCAAATGACCTCTTCTTGACTTGAAATTTTGCATGCAATTAGATCTTATCTAGATCTTTTTGAAAAGCTAAAGATTAGGTCATTTGGAGGTCTGTGGAATTTTCTATGATTTTTCAAAATTAGTATTAGAATTGCGGATTTGCACCAGTACTGTTCATTTGGTTAGTTGTGAAATTATGTCATCCGAGGGGCAAACGTGGTCCAATGGCTATGAAATTTTATAGGAAAAAACTTAAAATTCACAGTGACTTGTACAACTAGAAACACCTCAGTTGGCGGTCTGAGCTAAGAGATATGAATTTTTGAATTTTTGGAACAGCAACAGTAGTGCAGCACGACTTCAGTCACTATTCCATTGAATTTTAGTGGCTGAACGTGCTTGCTCTAGTCAAAGTCTATTTTACCATAAATTTAACATCCATATCTTTCCAAATTAGTATTATTTTCATGGATTGGATTTTTGTAGGATTAATTGGATATTTTCAAAGTTTATAGCAGACACTTGCATCAGTACCAGTAGCTGTTTGAACCTTTGCCCCTTTTCGCGTGTCAAACGCTTTCTGTGTTATGTTTCGTGGACTATACATATTTTTGGTATAAAGTAGACATGTGTAGACTTCTATAATGGCAAAGAATTCATAATTTCAATTTTTGTAGAATTAGTTATGAATTTTGAAACTTCATATTAGTAATCTGAACCAGTAGCCTAGCCAGTAGCGACCTCAGTGGTTTTTCGGATGTCAAATGTTCTCCTCTTAATGATTCATGAGCTGAAATTATTTTTACCATAGGGTAGATATCTAGAGATTTCTGGAATGGTAAAGTTTGTTGGGTTTCAATTTTTTTGGATTTAGTTATGAATTTTTGAAATTGTGACAGAAAAATTGAAATTTTGACCGAAAATAATAGTGTGAGTTTGATACTTCCTTTTGAATTCCACGAGTTGTGGGCCAACTTTGGTGATGCAAATGAGTTGTATTTATATAATTAAATATGATAATGTAATGTATGAGCTCATATGGTTTCGCATGACACCGAATGGAATTTTCATATGCGACGCAACGCGAAATAAGGCATTATTTTAATGTCATTTTTCCATTCCTTTTGTGTAATTCATAATGTGAGACTTAGAAATGATATGAAGCAAGTTAGAAATATATGGTGTTACAACTCCCATAGTCATTTAAATGCCTATTAGATGTGGAAAAGAATTGTTAAAGCTAGCCCCATCATCACCTCTTGTCTCATCTGGCAACTAAGATCTAACAAAAATGCACCAATCAACTACTACTTGTAGGTAGGGTACTTAAGTTTAATTTGAGTCACGTTACTGGATGTTGTTCTCAAGAATTATTCTGCCTTGATGGATATCACTCAGGATAAAATAGATTTTTCTTGAAATAGGTTCAGGGGTTCAGAACAGCAGAGAAAAGTCAAAAGAAGCACCTAGACAGAATTATAGACATATTTATAGAGAAGGAGTTATGCGTTCATAGATTTAAAATTTGAACGTTGTTGTCTTAATGAGGGACATTGTAGAATTAAAAAATGAATGTTGGTGAACGTTCTGTAATTAAAATAAGAAATGTTTGAGGTTAAATGAAATTATGAGAAGAGGTTACAAAAATTAATAATATTAAAAAAGGCAGTTACACAATTTCAAATAGAAAATAAAATTGAAGCCAAGTTACAGTTTTATAAAGGGAGAATTTCAACATTTTCTGGAAACCTCAACTAGTTAAATAAAATAAAAATTTGTGCAAAACTTTTCCCACTACATATTATTTCATGCACAGGGGGGAAATCGATGGATGTCATTTGAGTTGAGTCCAATTTAGCCCACTTTTGTGCACGCAAGCCCACCTTCTTATTAGCCCAATAACACATTTTAGTATATATACCCTTACAACTTCCTTATTTTGAGCAATGTGGGACTTAGCCTTTTTGAAATACTTTGTTTTTCTATTCCTATACCTAACAATCCCCCACAAATTTCAAAAAGGTAAGAAAGAGAGAAGCAATGCCTGGGTTACAAGTATAGATATAAACATTTTGTGTCTGGTGTCTTTTGGACTATAAACTAGATTTTGACTAATAAAACTTAACACATAAAATTATTAGTGAAACTTTATAACTTCTATGGACCAACAACTCTTAATTGCATAATAGAGGTTTTATTAATCAATTTACACCCTCACGATTCCTGTTGCTATCATTGTTTGCGTTTTAATAAGCCATGCGTGTGCTTATTTTTAATGAGTGCTCCAGAGACTTTACCATAATCTCATAGGAGTAGCCCCACTCCACACTTATATAGGTGATTTCATCAAGTGTATCTGCATTTATTACACCACATATAAGGGATATGAAAATCATTAAGAGCCTTGTGTTCATCCTCTCAGTTAATGCATCCTAGCACTTTCTTATATCATAGGAAAGGACTCAGAATTAAGTGCTAGCAGAACTCAAAGTGATTTATTATTACCCATATGAACCTTCTTCATGAGATCTCCAATCATAAAAGTTGGGTTACCATCACTGCTAATTTCAAATTAGCTTAAGTCCTATTCCTTTCATTGTTTTGAAAACTAGTTTTCTACTTGAGGGTTCGGTGAAGGGATCAGCCAAATTCATTTCTGACCTTATAAAATTGATTGATATAATACTATCTTTTAGCAGCTACTTAATCACATCATGTCTCAATCGAATGCGTCTACTTTTACCATTGAAAGTTTTATTCTTTGCAATGGCAATTGTTGCTTGACAATCACAGTGTATAGATGCTGACGATATAGGTTTTACTCTTAGAGGAATATTTGCTAAGGAGTGTTTCAACCACTCAGCCTCATTGCTAGCCAACTCCAGAGCAATAAACTCTGATTCTATAGTGGATCTAGCTATAATGGTTTATCTAACTGACTTCCAAGTTATTGCACCACCACCAAGAGTGAACACTTAACCACTTGTGGATTGTCTTATCTGAATCTGATATTTAATTTGCATCATTGTACCTTTCAAGTACAATGGGAAATCCACTATACATAATACCATAATTCATGATACCTTTCTAATACCTCTTTAGTCTCACTAATGCAAACCAATGATCACTATTTGGACAGTGTGTGTATTTGCTCAATCTACATACAACATATGCTATATTTGGCCAGGTGAAATTCATTAAATGCAACAAACAACCAATGATTGTGCATATTTAGATTGAGCCTCAAGATCACCTTTGTTTTTCATTAACTGAGTATTAGCATCATAAGGAGCATTTACAGGTTTATCATCAAAATGATTAAACTTCTTGAGAAGTTTCTCAATATAATGTTCTTGTGATAGCAACATACTATCACTTTTCTTTATGATCTTAACATTCAAAATCACACTTGCTTCACCTATATCTTTTATATCAAACTTAGAAGTAAGAAAATATTTTGTTTCAAGCACAACATTCATACTTGTATAAAAAATGAGCATATCATCTACATACAAACAAATAATCACACATTCATTATTTACAAGTTTTGTATATACACATTTATCAACTTCAACAGTTGAAAATCCCTCATTTATCAAAACTTGATTAAGTTTCTCATTCTATTGTTTAGGATCTTGTTTCAAGCCATATAAAGATTTAACAAATTTACAAACTTTATTCTCTTGACCAGAAACAACACGACCTTATGGTTGCAACATATAAATTTCTTCTTTTAGATTACCATTTAAAAATGTAGTTTTAACATCCATTTGATGAATAAAAAGTTTGTAAATAGAGGCTAAAGCAATCAAAACTCGAATTGAAGATATGCTAGTAACAAAAGAAAATATGTCAAAATAGTCTACATCTTGTTTTTGTGTAAATGCTTTAGCTACTAGTCTCACCTTATATTTATCAATAGTCCCATTAAGATTGTATTTTTTTATAAAACCCCACTTACAACCAATAGGTTTTACTCCTGGAGGTAAATCTACTAAACCCTAAGTTTTGTTTTTATTAATTGAATTAATCTCAGATTTAATTGCTTCTTTCCAATAATTGGCATCTGGTGAAGTAACTGCTTCAAAATAAGATGATAGTTCATCTTGTACAATATAAGTATAAAAATCATTTCCAAAAGATGTTTCTTTCCTTTGCCTTTTACTTCTCCTTAAAACTTCAATGAGTTTTCAACAAGGTTTCATTCATGTAAGGAAGAAGCATTTTTTGTTGTTTGAGAAGTGGTTTTAAGTTTCAAAGGAAAAATATGTTCAAAGAATTCAGCATTTTTTGTTTCTATTATAGTATTATAATCAAGTACATTATTTTTTAAAATAAGAAATCTATAAGCAGCGCTATGTTTAACATAACCAAGGAACATATAATCAGAAGTTTTAGAACCAATTTTTCTTTTCTTAGGATCTAGGAGTATAATTTTTGCAAGATACCCCCACACTTTTAAATGTTTTAAATTAGGAGCATATCCTTTCCATAATTCATATGGTGTTTTACCAATTTTCTTATGAGGAATTCTATTTTATAAGTAACGTGCAGATAACAAAGCTTCAACCCAAAGATTATCTGGACTAGATGAGCTAATTAGCATGGCAATCATAATTTCTTTTAACGTTCTATTTTTTCTTTCAGTCACTCCATTAGATTCAGGTAAATATGATGGGGTTATTTCATGAATTAAACCTTCTTTTTCACAAAAATCATTAAATAAGGTATATTCTCCTCCTTTATCTAATCTAACTCTTTTTATTTTTTTATTTAATTGATTTTCCACTTTAGCTTTATATAAAAGGAATATATCAAAAGCTTTATCCTTATTCCAAAGCAAATATACTTTAGTAAATCTTGAAAAGTCATCAATAAAAGTCACATAATATTTTTTACCACTCCTGGTCATAGTTTGTTTTAATTCACCTAAATCTCTATGGATTAAATTAAGTAATTTAATTTCCCTTTGTATAGAGTAGTAAGATTTTTTAGTTAGTTTAGATTCTACACAAATTTCACCCTTATTTGAACATGCATTGCTAATGCCAAAAATTAAACCAATATTTTTCATTTTCTTAAGATAAGATATACTAATATGCCTTAATCTAGCATGCCATATTTCAAAAGAATCAACCAAGTAAGCAGAAGAAGATGTATTATTATTAAATCCAAAAACATTAAATACAAATAGTCCTTGATTACAATAACGGTTGCCCATAAAAATATTGTTCTTTGTCATTACAATCTTATTATATTCAAATGACACTTTAATCCAGCTTTTCACAACAGAGCCATAGAAACTAAATTTGCCAAATATGAGCGTAAGAAGAATATTTCCTTTTCTTAGAACCTTAGCAATTCTGGAATCACTAAGATATACAAATTCTTCATCTTCCATAGAAGTGTAGGAGGTAAACATCTCTTTATTTGCACATATGTACCTAATAGCCCCAAACTCTACTACCACCCAATCTGTAACACCATACATAGCTAGCATCCATTTCACATCTCAATAGGTTAAAAGGATTCATTTTCATAAATTAAGCACCTTTGGTAACGAAATTTACTGTCATTAAAAACCAAAGTAATTCATTAATTGCCAAATGGACCGTGTGAACTTACCAAACTTATTTTCCATCCATAACACATTTGTTCAACCAGAATTAACCAAATTTAAAGCTTAAAATTTGGGTCCAAGGTGTATAACACAAAATCACAACACACATGTCATTTTTGTATATACTCCATATTTTGACGTGAATTTTGAAAAATTATAACTAATTCTAGAAAAATCAAAATCATACATACTATAGCTTTTTGGAAAGCTTAGGGTATCCTCTAATTACATAAAAATTTTAGATCAAAACAATCATGTTTGCCTTAGGAAATTCAATGGAACAATAACACTGGGATGGTGGCATCTTGCAGCTAACATCAAAATTCAAAAATTTATATCTCCCTCAATATAGATCCAAATGAGTTGCTCTCAGTGGCTATGGAAAGCTTAAGATGAGACCTAATTGTTTTAAAATTTCAAGGGCATATGAGTGTATTTAACCTACAAAGTCCATTGCATATCAGGGGATGCTACAGTATTTGGGCAGTACCAGACCTCTAATTTCAAAAATCCATAAATATCTTTATATAACTCCTTTTCATGTAAACTTAGTGGCCTTAGAAATCTTATAATGTCAGCTATATGCTTGTAAAATTGAATGGGCATTGAGCTTCATTTGACCTCTGAATGACACATAAATGTAAATTGACCATATGAATAGTAACCTTGACAATTCTGCATAATTTGGCAAACTTTAAAAAATCATAATAAATTATCTAGAGTTCCAAATTAGATGTTCTTTAGTTTTGTAAAAATCTCTTAATGAGACCTATTTGCTTGCTAAATTTTATACAAAAATTCATCGATTTGATCTATTCGTGGTTCAGTTCAAGAATATAGTCATTTTAGGGGTCCAATTGGTTCAAAAGAGTGCCAAATGACCTTCCATTCAATCCATAGCCAATTGAACACGTCCAAGAGCATGAATACAGTATAGGGAAGCATTCCAAATGGTCCAAATCATCATGCATCTCAAAACCACTATCCTAGTTATCATTATACACAAGTACGTCAAGACTTTAGAATGTCAAACTCATACATAAACATTCATTTGATTCTAAATTCCATTCATACATAATATTCTCATACTTTTATACATGCATAAGGGTTTACATCTCATATACATCATATAGTTACATTGACATCAATATGCCTACTTTTCTATTCTATTGTCAAAGTCTTGCTCTTCAAGGTACATGGCCTTCATTTCTTGCTCCACTTAGTTCACTTAGACATGGTTAGATATATGTGGAGAAAGAGTGAGATTCAAAGAATCCCAATAGCTCTTTACCCTTTCAAACATACATATATGATGCATTTACATGTCAAAGAATGCATGCATGCTATAAACATTTCTCATGAACATACATGAATCAATTTCCTTATTATAAGAACTCATACATGTCAAACATAGGCTCTAAAAGGTGTTAGTCTAGCCTCATCCAATTTCTTTGGGACTTTTGGATTTGTCTCATCCACTTTCAAGAGATTTTTGACTTAGCCTCACTCCTTCTTGAGACTTTTGATTTTGTCTTACCCATTTGTAGGGGCTTTTGGTTCATCCTCACCTATTATAAAAGGGACTTTTGGCATAACCATACCTATTCAAGCCACTTTGCATTTAAAATCACATTTCAAGAAGCATAATAGTACCATATTATGCAATCAATAGCTAGAAGCATATCTTATAGTTCAAGTATACACACAAGCATCCAATGACAAGCAAACATCTAGGAAATGCATGCAAGAAAGGTTAGAAAGTTACCTTGACGCAAGAACATTACTTTTCCCTTTGATTACTCCTTCCCCTTTTCAGCCACACACATGCAACTAGGTGGGGCTTGATTCACTTGGCCTAGACACATTAAATGTGACATAATTACATAATTGGAGTGAGTTCTAGTTTCACACAAACTCTATGCAAGCTTACTTTATTCTAAAACATGGTTATGGTTCCATATAAGTGCATAATGAAGCAACTCCTAGGATGCATGCTCTTGGCTCCAATTTCTCATTCATTCTAAGTCTCTTGACTCCATTTAGACTTTTTAAAGTCATCATAATTTCAATTCAAGGAGTCTAGACTTAAGTTGCTGCTTTATGTCTTAAAAAGGAATCTAAACCTTCATCTCATAAACCATGATTTCTAAATTCATACCAATGCTTCTTTTGGTGTTTACTAACCATATCTAGGCCATTCCCATCCTTGGGCTTAATTAAAATTCTCCCTAGGTGCTTGGACTCTTCTTGGCCAAGACATGGAGCTAGGTGAACATCCATGGAGTTTGTTTGATTTGCTTTAGGGCATTCGCACTTGTGAAGCTTCCTAGATATTTTATGATCTCTTATACTCTTACATAGGCTAAATTATTATTAGAAAGCTTCAAATTTGGCTAGGTGCACTAGGAACCCCAAGTCACAACTTGATTTTTAAAGCTTCTTTTTAAATCTAATGGTATATTCTTATTCCTCATATTTGAAAACCTTTGTCTCTACCTCATTTTGGCTTAATTCATTCCCTCTTGATTGGGCTTAGTGTTGGTTGAACATTGTAATACCATATTATTTCTAAAATTAATCCTCTTACGTGCAAGTGTGATTATGCAATTTTTCAAATAAATAAAAAAAATGCATTAAAATAATAAATTAAATTACGTTGTGTAGCAGATAAAATTTTTCATTTTGTGTCTCTGAGACCCCATGAACTTACCAACAACATTCTCTCATTATTTTTCATTCATAAAAATCATAACATTCTCAAAACTTAGCATAAACCATGGATCAAGAGTCAAAAACCCCAAAATTTCCTTCATTCTTTGTGGCTGTGTAGTGACAGATTTCAAGGGTAACTTTGAAAAATCATAACTAAATATAAGAAAATTGAAATCATACAAACCATAGGTTTCTGGAAAGCTCTAGATGTCAAATTTATAGTAAAAATAGTTTCCAGCCATGAAAATCTCATCTAGACCACGTTTGACAATAGAAAAGGTAGGGAGGTTGAGCTGTCTAGAAATTTGATACAATTTACTGATATAAATTTTGGAAATTCATAATTATTTCCACAAAAGTCCAATCCATACAATCTATACCAATTTAGAAAGATACAAATGTTAAATAAAGGAAAAAGGGAGTTAGAGACCAATCTAAAAGCATTTAGTCCCCGAAAATCATTCAAACAGTACCACAGGTCTGGAGGTGGGCCTAGAACAGAACAACAATTTCAAAATTTCATATCTCCCTCTCTAGACATCCAAATGAGGTGATTTCAATTGGTACAAGTCACTGGGAAGGTCTAGTTTCTTCTTGTAAAATTTCTTGGCAATTGGATATCGTTTTCCCTGTGATTGATGTAGAACAAAATTTAGACTAGATGAATAGTACCAGTGGCAAATTTTGAAATTTTAGCCAACTTAAAAAATTCACCAAATATTATGTAGACCTCTAAATAATACACACTTTAGCTTCCCAAAAAGGTCTCAACAAACTCTAGATTCATGCAAAATCTCAGACCAAGAAGAGCTCATTTGGACAAAAAGTGGTATAGCTCACTAAAATGGCCATTTTTGCTCCATATGAGGTACCAACTTTGTCCAATTAGCCTTCTTTAATGTTTGACACCTCTTGAACAAGTTTATAAGCATGAATATGACTTGTGTGAACTGTCCAAGTGGTCCCAAACACCATGCATCTCAATTTGGCTATCCCACATCCATTAATGCATAGTTACATACAAATTATCCAAGAGCCAATTTGCATAATTCCATTGATTTGATGTCACATAAGGTCTATATCATATTCATATATCATTTTTCATTTGTTCAATAGTTTACAACTCAAAAATATGATGTACATATCCTCTTTGACATTTAGATACAAAAGGAGTTACAAATTGTTCAAAGTATAGCATTCTAATCTCTTTGGCTTGCATTTCTCCCTTCTTGTGTACCACCTAGACATTTTAAAATGATGGAGGGAAAGGGAGTGAGATTCCTAGAATCTCAATAGCTCACACACCTATTCACATACACATTCAAGGCATACATACATCAAGTTCACAAGTAAACAAGCTACCAAGATCATAATTGCTCATTTTAAGATTTTCATGCCACACTTTCACAATCATGTCATCAAGAAGCTTTAAGGACTTTTGGTTTTGCTTCACCCCATTTCTAGGACTTTTGGATATGCCTCACTCTTAGCTTAGGGGCTTTTGACTTGGCCTCACCCATCCAAGAGACTTTTGGCCTAGTCTTACCCATGCCTTGAGACTTTTGGCACTTCCTCACCCATATTAAGGGATTTTTGGTATCACCTCACCCTTATGAGTCATTCTCACCATCAATAGCATTCAAGACAACACATTGGTACTAATGTAATCTCAAGACATCAAATGGCATGTTCTCAAATCACAAGAGCACACACAAGCACATAAAAGACATACACATGCACACAAGAATGCAAGGAAAATGAGGTGGAGAGCTACCTTGAATTTATATAAGCTTTTTCTTAGTCTTTCTCCTTCCCTTTTTTTGGCCTCACAAGCACACCTAGGTGGGTTGGTGTTCTCTTGACCTAAACACCATAAACAACACACAATTACATACTTGAAGCAAGTCAAGACACTAAACTCACTTTTGAACACACACTTGGTTCCATAAGTGTCATAATAGTTCCATAAATGGCCTATTGAAGCAACCTTTACAATTCAAGCTTTAGGCTCCCATTTCTTTCCATTTCTAGACCTCTTAGCCTCATTCAAAGTCCTTAGAGCTCTCACACCATCATTTACACAAGCTTAAAATTAAGTTGCTTCACAAAGTACCATTATGGACACCATTGTCCCATCTCTCAATCCATGGCTCTTAAATTTTTTTCAATGGTTTCTCCCATCTTCTAATATCATATAAAGTTCCAAACCAAGGCTAGAACAAATTACTTCACTCCCTAGGCTTCTGTTCCTAGCTTGGCCGAGACTAGCACCATGGAAGGCCTTCTTGGAGTTTCAAAATTTTCCTTGATGGGAGAGCCACATGGGAGGGTTTCTAGAGGTCTTAGGAGCTCAAGGAAACATTCAAATAGCAAGGAGGCACTCATACAAAATCAAATTTTACAAAACCCTAAAGAAGCCTACACTTTTCTAACTTAATTTCTATTGATTTTTCTTAGAATTTCTTGCCATATTCCTCTTCCTCATGGCTTAAAACCCTAGTTCCTATCTTGTTGTCAGACCAAAAATCCTCCCTTCCCTTGGTTTTGTTCTTGGCCAAACTACACACAAAGGGAGAGTAAGAAGAAGAAGTAACAAAGAGCAAAATTACCTAGGATTCAAGCTAGCTTTCAAGTGCCTTTCTCCTTGGTTGGCTTCTCTTCAAGAAATTCAAACCACTCTCCTTAGTTATGGACTCAAAACAGAACCAAAAAGCTCAACCAAACCATAGAAAGAAAGCATGGAAGGAGAGGAGCAAGGTTGGAAGAAGAAAGAGTATGAAATTCTACAAATTTCCTTACCTTTTTCTTGATTTTTCTCCTCCTTTCTCCCTCTCTTGGTGCTCCTCAAGAAGCTGGTCATTTTCTGTATTTTGGGCAGAGGAAAGTCGTGCTATATGAGAGGAGAAAAAGGGAGAAGTGTGTGGAAGCTTCAAGAAACTCACTTTTTCAAAAATTTCAATTTCGTCCTTCTGTAATGGCAATTTCATTTTGGCTTTGTTTTAGCTCCTTTTAAGAACTGTCTTTCCATTATAAGATTTAGGTTCCCAATTTAATAAAATACCTTTGGAATTACTCAAATTGGAGCTAAAGCCTTCCTGAACGAATCTGTCAAAGTTCAGGCTCACCGCCATCAGAAAATATACATCAGAGGGGTTTTACCAGTTTCGGGGCATTCCATGGTTTTTGGGGCCTTTGAGAACCCTGAAAAAATCAAAATTTCCATTTAAAAAGCCCTTTTATGTGTTTTTCCAAAAGTTACACTTATTTACGAAAATGTCATTACGTTTCGTCAGTTTTTATCACAATTTGTTTTACCATCCTAACTCTGTATTTCTTTCTGTTTGAGTCAGGAATTATCATTTTTAGGAGTCTAGGACTCTACTCAAATTTTTTGGGACATTATCTAGCTAATTTTAGAGGACTTTCTTTTAAACAGCTTATTTCATCATTTTACGAAAATTATGTTCGTTATAAACATGGCATGAGAAGAACGAGCAAGAGGAAGCAACAAAAGGCCATGGTTCTTACCTTGTTTCAAAGCTTGTTCAAGGAGCTTTCAAGTGCGTCTAACTTCTCCTTCCAATTCTAACTTTCTCCTACTAAACCGGCCATAAATTAGTCGTAAATTAGTCACTAAAACCATAAGAGAAAAGAGGAGAAAGAGGAGAAGAATATTGGTGAAGGAGAAAGCATGAAAAACTATAAATTTCTTACACTTTTTAGATAGTTTTCTTCCTCCTTCTTCCCTTCTTCTTGTGCACCACTTCCTACTATCCTTGGTTCTATTTTAGTCTAGAAATAAGTCGGTCTTCAAGGCTGGACAAGAAGGCTAGGTTCCCTTTTTGGCAACTTTTTAAAGTTGCAATTTAGTCCCTTATCTTGGTTTTTTTCATTTGGGCTTATTTCAACTCCTTTTTGAAAACCATTTTTTCTATCATAAAATTTAAGTCCTCTAATTTATAAAATGTTTTTAGTTTCAGCCAAATTGGATTAAAAACCTTCTAAATGAATCGATCAGAATTTTGGTTAACTAATGACCAAAAATATAAACTGGAGAGCTTTTGACTGTTCGAGGGGTTTCTATGGCTTTTAGGACCTTTGAGAACCCTGTAAAACTTAATTTTCTCATTTAAAAATCTCTTATTTGAGTTTTCTAAAAGGTGCTCAAAATTACAAAAATACTGTTGCTTTTTTCCCAAATTTTATTTAACTATTCTGGTTCCAATTTTTGGGTATCTTTGGCCTTGTATTCTCATTCTTTGATGTCTAAATTATTATCCTAATTTTATTTGGCCTCAATTCATTCAATTTGGAGGACTTTCTTTTATAATTAGTTTTGGAATAACCGAGTATTACACAATCTTTCATGTTAGCCACAAAAAGAGCTTATGAAACAACCGCAACAATTATGTCATCTGTTTGAACCAATTTGCACTTGGTTTAGGACGATTGTTGTTTCTATCTCTCTTTTTGCATTGTGTAACATGATGACTTGGCTTTCCACAAACGTAACAAACTCCTTTCTTTTTGTGTATGGGATTAGTTGCTTTAGGCTTGTAATCGGACCTTTTATTATTATACCTATTTTTCCTTGGATTTGTCTCCACCAAATTTGCCTTTGAAGTCATATCTTTGGCTTTTAACACTTGAAGCTCCTTTTGATTTGTATCCTTAATGATTATGTGTAACACATATTTATCTAGCCTTTTCCCATCTCATTCCTAAGCACATTTCCTTGGCATATTCCATTATTTTACGTTACGCTATACTTAAAATTTTTGTTTCACTTTTTATGGGCCGTATGAACTTATATCATCTTCCAATTAAAATATATTCACACAACTCAAAAATATCTCAAAATGTCACAAGAATCCCAAGGTGTTAGCATATGTACACAAACTTACAAGGTTCAGTCTTAGGCTAGTATGCCAAGTTTCTAGTACAAATTTTGAAAAATCATAATTAAATCTAAAAAAATTAAAATTAAGTAAATAATAGCTTTTTAGAAAGATATAAATGGAAAATTTAGGTTAAAAATCATTTCAAGCCATGAAAACATCATCTAGGCCACAATTGACAATAGAAAAGCACCAAAGGTCCAACTGCCTAGGTTTGCTATCACAAATTACTGATATAAATTTCAAATATTCATAACTAATTCTAAAAAAATTAAAACCCAACAAACAATATTACTCTAGAAAGCTACAAATGTTAAATTGAGGCTAAAAATAATTTTAGACCAATGCAGTAGCCTTAAGCTATTGGAAATCGATGGAATAGTACGAAAGGTATTGCCGCATTACTAATACTAATTCCAAATTTCAAAAATTCATATCTCTCTGTTCAAACTTCCAAATGAGGCGATCTTAGTGGCCACTATAAACTTATCATGTCTAATTTATGCCTATAAAATTTCATAAGCATTGAACACCATTTGCCTCTCGAATGATATAGGAGAAGAAATTGACCATATAAATAGTAACTATATAAGTATAATAGAAATTTGGCAACTTTGAAAATTTATAATTAATTCTCCAGAGCTCCAATAAATCTATACTTTAACTTCTCAAAAAGCCCTAGATGAGCTCTACATGCATGCCAAATTTCATGAGAAAATTCGTTCATTTGGTTGGATCTTGAGATAGGGTTGCAATTTGGCCATTTTAAGCCTCTTAAAAGGTCACAAATGGTCCATTTTTGTTTCTAGCTTTTCTAGGGCCACTTGAGCACATGGGAAAACATGAAAATAGTCTAATAAACATGGCTCAAAGGTCCAACAACCCAGATTTCACAAAATCACTCTCCCACTTGATGATATACACAAGGCATACATAGGCAATTCTAGCCATTCAATGTCAAAAACATGCCATTCCATTCATTTGCTTCCAATTCTCATATATACATCACATATCCATATATTCATACATGTTAAAAAGGTTATACATCATATACATCATTGAATTACATCTTGTGACAACAAGGTTGCTAAAAAAGAGAAAAATAACACATTTCCTTGTCATTCTCTCATCTTTTAACTTGGTGGCTCCCATTTCCTTGCTCACTTAGTCCACCTAGATATGTTAGGTAATGGGGAGGAAAGAATGAGATTTTAGGAATCCTAATAGCTCTTCTCCCTTTCAAATACACATAATGGATGCAAATTTAAGTCTAAAAATGCATGCATGGCTATTTTGAAATTCACAAATATACATCGAACATTTCTCGCATTCAAGTGGTCATATGTGACATACATAGGCTTACTAAGACAATGGTTTAGCCTTATCCATTCTCTTTGAGCTTTTGGACTGGCCTCACCCATTTTCTCAAGAGATTTTGACTAAGTCTCACTCTTTTAGAGGCTTTTAGCTTTATCTCACCCATTCTTAGGGATTTTTAGCTTATTCTCACCCTAGCTAAGGGACTTTTGGCTTTACCAAGCTCAAACAAACCAAAACATGTTCACAAAACATCTTTTAAGCACATAAACATAGCAACATGGTACCATGGCATGTGATCATTTGCTAGAAACATATTTTATAGCTTAAACATACACACACAGTTAAAAACAAGAAAACACCTAAGCATGCATAAGAGAAAGAAGAAAGGGCTACCTTGTACATAAGAACACACTTTCTTCCTTGGAAATGCTTCCTCTCCCTCGGCCAAACACCCATAAGGAGGTGAAGATAGATTCTTTTAGCCTAGACATATCACATGGAAGTCAATTACACTCCTGGAACAATTTTTAAAGCTACACATGCACTTAAAAAGCTAGATTGCTTCTAAGATTCAATTATGGTTTCATAATGCATCCAATGAAGCAACACCAAGAATACAAGATCTTGGCTCCATTCTTTCCTTCAACTTATAGTTTTTGACTCCATTAAGACCTCTTGGAACCATCAAACAATTAATTTGAGGAGCCTAGCTACAAGTTGTTTCTTTAAGTCATAATATGGAACCTATACCTCCATCTCACTTCCTAGGCTTCCTAAATTTTTTTCAAGGCTTCCTCTCATACTCTCCCATCATATATGATGCAAAACCAAGCTTGGAAGAAATTGAAACACTCCCTAGGTGTCACATCTCTTCTTGGCCGAGACTATGCCTCCTTTGGACACCAATGGAGTTGTTTTGATTTCTTTGATGGGAGAAGCATGCGGGAGGCTTCCTTTATGTCTTAGGAACTCATATGAACTCTTAAATATTTTAATTTATGGCTAGGACTCATCTTAAAAACCAAGGTGCAATTACCCTAAGTTATGCATCTTGGAAAATCATGGTTCTTTCTTTGTTTTCTTTGCATATTCTTATTTTTCACACTCTAATTCCTAAGATTCATCCTTGGTTTGGTTCAAAATTCAATCCTTCTTTGCTGTCCATACTTGGGGCAAAACACACAAGAAGAAGAACAAGGAAGACTAAGCATGGAAGTAGCAAAACTACCTTGGTTTCCTATCTTTTCTTGGATGCTTTTCCTTTTGCTTTGATTCCCTCTCCAAATTTGAAATTCTCCCTTCTGGTCTGACCTCAAAATAGCAACAAAAACTTTAATAAAACTATAGGAAGAAGGAGGAGAAGGAGGAGATTAAGTTTACTAAAGGAAAGACTAAGAAAATCCATGAATTTCATACCTTTCTTGCCTTGTTTTTGTAATGCCCGGTACGTTGTACAATCACTAGAACGGGTCGGTTTGAAAAGCAAATTTTCTAAGATGAGTGATTTAAGGCCAAATAAAATTTGAATAAAATTTTAAATAATAAAAAAAGAGAATTTGAGCCTTGAGTTACCCAGAAACATGGGTCGGAGTGATTCAAAAAATTTGTCGAAAGGCCAGTGGCATTTTCGTAAATAAGTGTAATTTTGGAAAAACACCTAGGAGGGCTTTTTAAATAGAAATTTTAAGTTATTCAGGGTTCTCAAAGGCCCCAAAAATCATGGGAAACCCCAGGACAGGTAAAGCTCCTTCGGTATACTCTTTTCGATGTCAGTTGACCCGAACTTTGACTGGTTCGTTCGGGAAGGTTTTAGCTTCGATTTGAGTGATTCCAAAGCATTTTATTAAATTGGGAATCTAAATTTTATGATGGAAAAGATGGTTCTCAAAAAGGAGTTAAAACGAAGCCAAACCAGAAATGCCATTATGGAAGGGCAAAAATGGAAACAAATTGTACAAAGGAAGCTTCCAAACTCTCTTTTTAAGTCACATTCAGCCTCCCCCTCTCTAAACCAACTTTCTTCTGCCCAAATCTCAGAAAAGGAGCTGCTATCTTAGGTGCACAAAGAGAGGGAATTTTGGAGGAAGAAAAGCCAAGGAAAGGTGAGAAAGTGTAAAGTTTTCATGCTCCTTCCTCTTGAAACTTCATCCTCCCCTTCTTGCTTCATCTTTCCATGATTTTAATACAATTTTTGGTGCTGATTTGGGTCCAGATCAAATGAGAGAAATTCAAAATTTAAGGAGGAGAAAGAGGGAAGAGGAAGGACTCTTGAAGGAAGCTTGATTGCAAGGTAATTTCTCTCCCTTTGTTACTTCTTTTTCTCCTTCTCCTCTTCCATGGTGGGATGTCTCAAATAGAACCATGAAGAGGGAAGAGTTTTTGTTTTATAATCTAAAAGAATCTATCAAACTAAGCCATGGGAAGATGGATTATACCAAAGAAATGCATGAAAAACTAGTAAAACTCAAGTTGAAAAAGTGTAGAGTGCTTGAACATAGTTTAAAATCTGGGTTGATTTAAGACTTCTCCATTATATGTGAGTATTTGTTTGAGTTTCTAAGACTCTTAGGGAGCCTCCCAAGTGCCCCATCCATTAAGGAAAAATCCCAAACTCTATGGGTCTTTAATAGAAGCATAACTAGGTCAAGACCCTTAAAGATAGTTAAGGGATGTTTTAAATGGTTCCAAGCTTGATTTGGGACTTTATATGATAAAAGAAGATAGAAGAAACCTTTGGAAAAAATTTAGAAGCCTTAGGTTGGGAGATGAGGCAATGGCTTCCATAATGTACCCTTATTAAGCAACATAGACCTAGGTTTGTGAAAGTGAGTGTGTGATGGCTTCAAGGACCTTAAATGAGGTCAAGAGGTCTAAATATGGCAAGAGAATATAACCAAGAATGTTAATTATGGTAGTTTCTTCATTAGGTCCTTAATGGAACCATATTGTGACAAATAGAACAAAGTGTATCTTAAGAGTGAGTTGGATGTCATAACTTGTTCCAAAAGTATAATTAAGTGTTGTTTATTGTGAATAGGCCAAGGAAATCCAACCCCACCTCCTTGTGTTTGTGAAACTGACAAGGAGAAGAAACAAGCAAAGTAAAGCTTGAATTTGCACCAAGGTAGCTCTCCACCTTTCCTTATTGCATTTTCTTGTTGCATATATGTCATTGTGTGCTTGTGTGTATGTTTATATGTTTGAGACATGCTACTTGATGCTATGTTGCTATTTTGGTACCAATATGCTTTCTTGAATGTCTTTGAATGGTGGAAATGGCTCATAAAGGTGAGGTAGTGCCAAAAGTCCCTTAATGTGGGTGAGGAAATGCCAAAAGTCTCATGGCATGGGCGAGACAGGGCCAAAAGTCCCTTGGATGGGTGAGGCTAAGTCAAAAGTCCCAAGAAATAAGAGTGAGGCAATCCAAAAGTCCTAGAAATGGGGTGAGGCTATACCAAAAGTCCCTAGAGCTCATTCTTGTGCTTGACATAAGTTTGTGATACAAAAATATGAAAAATGAATGCTTCATAGATTGATTGATTGCATACTTGTACCTTTGACATGTTGTATGCCTTGAAAATGTGCTTGAATAGGTGTATCTATTGAGATTCAATGAATCTCACCCCCTCCTTTCTCTCATCTCATATGATCTAGGTAGAGTTTAAGATCCAAAGGATGGAAGCCAAGGAACTTAAATCTCCATCTCTTGGTAAATCTTTCCATTTTTGATGTACTATGATGTCTAGAATATCAAAGTAGATATGTAAATGTTATTTTTGAGCTATAACACTTTGAACAAGGGTAAAACTATGTAAAGTTAGTGTATGTATCAAGAATAGAGTTTAATGAATAGAATTGTATATTTTGACCACTTGGGAGCCCATTTGTGTATGTATGTTTATGGAAGTGGCATGGTGGATTTTGAGTTGCATGAGGGTTCAGACCTTATGAGGGACTTATTTATGCTATATTTATGCTTTCTAAGTTGCTCAAATGTGTGTGGAATAATGGATGACTCATTTGAACCAAATTTGCCTCTTGTGGGACCAAAATTGCCATATTCTTGAGCTATAACAAAGTCTGACCAAATGACCTCTTCTTGACTTGAAATTTTTCATGCAAGTAGATCTTGCCTAGAGATTTTTGGGAAGCTAAAGATCAGGTCATTTGGAGGACTGTGTAATTTTCTATAATTTTTCAAAGTTGGCATCAGAATTTTGAATTTGCACAAATACTGTTCATTTGGTCAGTTGTGAAATTGTGTCATTCGAGGGGCAAACGTGGTCCAATGGATACCAAATTTTATAAACAGAAACTACGCATTCATAGTGACTTGTAGCAACTAGAAGCATCTCATTTGTAGGTCTGAGCTAAGAGATATGAATTTTTGGAACAACAACAGTAGCGCAGCACGACCTGAGTCACTATTCCATTGAATTTCAGTGGCTAAACGTGCTTTCTCTTGTCTGATCTAACTTTACCATAAATTTAACATTTATAGGTTTGCAAATTGGTATCATTTATATGGATTGGATTTTTGTGGAATTAATTGGACATTTTCGAAGTTTATAGCAGACACTTGCATCAGTATCAGTAGCCGTCCGAACCTTTTCTCCTTTTCACATGTCAAACACTTTTTGTGTTATGTTTCATTGCCTAGACATATTTTTGGTATAAATTAGACATTTTCAGATTTCCATAATGGATAAGAATGCATGATTTTAATTTTTCTAGAATTAGTTATGAATTTTGAAACTTCATATCAGTAAACTGAACCAGTGGCCCAAACAGCAGCAACCTCATTGGCTTTTTGGTTGTCAAATGTTCTGCCCTTAATGATTCATGTGCTGAAATTATTTTTAACATGGGGTAGACATCTAGAGCCTTTTAGAATGGGAAAGTTTGTTGGATTTTGATTTTTGTGGATTTAGTTATGAATTTCCAAAGTTGTGACAGAAAAATTGAAATTCTGGCCGAAAATAATAGTGTGATTTTGATGCTCCCTTTGAATTCCACGAGTTGTGGGCCAAGTTTGGTGATGCAAATGAGTTGTATGTATGTAATTAAATATGAGAATGTGATGTATAAGCTCATATGGTCCACGTGACACTGAATGGAATTTTCATACGCGACACAATGTGAAATAAGGCATTATTTTAATGTCATTTTCCATTCCCTTTTGTGCAATTCATCATATGAGACTTAGAAATGATAGGAAGTAAGCTAAAAATATATGGTGTTACAGTTTTTCTCCTTCTTATTCCCTTCTCTTATGTGCCTCTCTCCCTTGGTCTCACTTCTATTTTTGGGTAGAATTAAAGTCATCTATGTGAGGGAGAAGAGTGGGACGCATCATATATAAGGAGGAGGATTACAATTGTTCATTTAAAATTCCATATATATCCCATCTTTTTGGCATTTTTGTTTTTAGTTCGTTTTAGCTCCTTTTTGAGAACTTTCTTTCTATCATAAAATTTAGGTTCTCTAACTTATAAAATTCCTTTGAAATCACTCAATTTGGAGCTAAAATCTTCCCGAATGAAAAGGTCAAAGTTTGGGTCAACCGGCATTAGAAAATGTACACATGAGGGGTTTGGGCCTTCTCATGATTTTCAGGGGCTTTAAGAACCCTGGAGAGCTCAAATTTTCCATTTAAAAGCCTTCCTGTAAGTATTCTAAAATTTGTCTAAAATTACAAAATACCATTACATTACGAACTATTTCATTAAATTATGTCTGGTTATTTTGCTCTAGTTTCAGGGCACCTCTAGCCTTATATCCTCATTATTTGAGGTATAGATTATTACCCTAATTTTATTAGACCTCAAATCATTCTATCTGGGAGACTTCCTTTTGTGTCCGGTGAATTATGTACGTTTTTGGAGAAACCGGACAATTACGTTTCTCATGTTTATGAAGGAACTAGATGTTACATTATGTGGGTGATGAAATCCAACAAAGACAGCTGTTTGTGTTATGCTTAAGTTGTTGCTTGTATTCTTTCCATGATTATGGCAGCTTTTCAATGAGTATACTTGCAACAAACTTATCAAGTAAATAGATCTTCTAAGCTTGAAGGTCCTCCAGCAACTTATGATACTCATTTATTTGGAGTTTAATATCTTTGTCATTTGTCATCTCCCATTGATAGTAGTTGCCTAACACAAACTTCTGTTTCCCACCACACTCAGCGATATATTTTGCAAGCAATGACTTACCTCACCCATTTTCTTGGTGGCTTCCATTACCTTGCTCAATTGATTCACCTAGCATGTTAAAATATTGGAGAGGAGGGGATGAGATTCAAAGAATCCCAATAGCTCATCCCCCTTTCAATCACACATAAAGTATGCAATACAAGTCTTGAAAATACATGCATGGGCATATTGAAATGTGTGAGCATTCAAGAAACATACTTAGCATTTGAACAAGTCATACATAGCATACATAGGCTTGCCAAGTGAGTAGACTAGCCTCACCTATTCACTTATGGATTTTGGACTTACCTCACCCATTTTCTCTAAGAGGTTTTAACTCAACCTTACTCTTGGGAGTCAACCTCACTCTTGAAAGACTCTTTGCTTTGTCTTAACCAAGTTTAAGGTTCTTGGCTCATCTTCACCATCGCTAGAGGGTTCCTGGTTTCTCCACACTCAAGTAAACCAAGGCAAGTATAAAACATCATTTGAATGCATAAAACATCATCATGGTACCATAGAATAAAAGCTCATGCTAAAATACTTTTCATAGCTCAAAACATATATACCCACATTCAAAGACAATGTAAGTACACATTCATGCATGAGAGAAGGTGGAGAGAGCTACCTTGCTTGCCTCCACACACTTTTTCCTTGAACCTTAAGTCCTCTCCCTTGACCTTACACACCCAAAGAGGTGGAGATCATTTCTCTTGACCTAGACATATCATATGGAAGCCAAGTATACTCTTGAATTAAATTCTAAGGCCATATATTCACTAGAAAAGCTAGTTGACTCGTAAGACTCTTTTATGGTTCTATAATGCACCTAATGAAGCAACTTTAAGAAAATATCATCTTAGCTCTATTCTCTCCATTAATTTATGATTCTTGACTCCATTGAAACTTCTTGGAGTCATCACACAATCAAATCATGGAGCCTAGGTCAGTGTTACTTCTTAAAGCCATAATATGAAACCTATAATACTATCTCACTATCCATGGCTTCTAAAATTTTTTCAAGGCTTCCTTTCATCCTCTTCCATCATACATGACTCAAAACTAAGCTTGGAACAAATTAAAACTACCCCTTGGTGCTTCATCTAGCTTAGGCCAAAACTATGCATTATATGAACAACAAGTGAGTTTGTTTCATCCTTTTGATGAAAGATGCATATGAGAAGCCTTCTAGGGATCTCAAGAGCTCATTCAAATACTCATTTAGGCCTAGGAACAATTGCATCAAATCAGATTTTCAAGGGAGCCCACGAAACCCTAGGTTTGCTATATTGAAAATCAATGGTTTTACTTGAATTTCCTTGCATATTCTTACTCTCCTCCTTAAATTCATAGAATTCATCCTCGGTTCTGTCCAAAATTCAAGCCCTCTTGTAGCTACATATATGGGGCGAAATAGGGAGAAGAAGGGGGAAGGAGTAGCTACCATAAGATGAAGATTTTGCCTTGTTTCCATGGCTTTTTTTGCTTGTTTCTCACTTTCCTTGACCTCATCTCTTCAAATCCGAATTTTCCCCTCTGTTCTTCCCTCAAAATAGATCCATATGCTTCAATAAAATCATAGAAAAGAAAGAGAAATGGAGGAGAAGAGGTTTGCTAAAGATAAAGTATGAAAAAATCAAGAAATTCCATACCTTTCTTGCCTTTTTCTTCCTCTGTTTCTTCCTCTCTTGGTGTGCCACAAGGAGTTGCTGTTTTTCTGTAATTTGGGCAGAAGAAGTTGTGCTTAAGAAGGTGGGAGAAAAAGGGAGAAGTGTGTGGGAGCTTCTAGAAACACACTTTTTTGAAATTTCCAATTTTGTCCTTTCATAATGACAATTTTGTTTTGGCTTTATTTTACCTCCTTTTTTAGAACCATCTTTTTCATTATAAAATTTAGGTTCCCAATTTAATAAATGCCTTTGGAGGTAAAACCTTATCAAACAAATCCATCAAAGTTCAGGTTCATCAATATTGAAAAATGTACACCGGAGGAGTTTTACCAATCTTAGGGCTTCCCATAGTTTTTGGGGCCTCTGAGAATCTTGGATAACTCAAATTTCTCATTTAAAAAGCTCTCTTATGTGTTTTCCCAAAAGTTGCACTTATTTACTAAAATACCATTATGTTTCATCAGTTTTCATCACAAATTCATATCTCACGTTTTCTCTCGTTTCAATTTTTTTAAAACTTTAAGTATGTCCTATTCATTCATTAACCTGATTAGTCACCATATTTTTATAGCTTAGATGCTCTTATACTCATAAATCTTACACTTATTCCCATCATTTTCTCATTAGAAATTTGGGTTATTATAGTCATGATTCAGATATGAATCACAAAAATCATAGTAGATATACCAAATTTTAAAAGGGAGGAAAAATAGTAATCAAAATAATTAAATTTCTTTCTATATGTTCTTTAAAGAGTTAGTTCATACACTCTATATTATGTTTTTCTTTTGATTTTGCACGACCAATACCATTGGTTAGTTTTTCCAAAACAACCGACCCATCAATTTAAATCCAAAAACTTAAAATTTGAAATTCAAATTAATTAACTCATTAAATCAATCAATTATTAATTAAACAAATAATTAATTACTTGATTAATTGAACTTAAATCTAGGCATTACTTATGGATTTGGGTTAGCTCATCATGGGCAATCCAATAATCCAACATCTTTGAATCACATATGATAGATAAATAACAAAACTTTTTATTCCTCTTGTTCTTTCATATTAGGTGCTTTGCTGTGATCACTTAGGCATAACATTTGGGAGATGTTACACTAGAAGTCATATTATAGACTGGTGTAAAGTCCCACATCGGTTGGAAGGGGCCTGTGGCTAGCCCAAATAAGTGGAGGAGAATCCCTCCCCAACAAGGCGCGCCTGTGAGCTAAGCGGGAAGGGATAAACCCCAACGAACTGGAAGGCAGGGACAAAGACCCAACAACCGAGAAGGAAGGGATAATACCTTGGTGGCTCTGTATGTGTTGGTATCTAAGCAATCCTAGCCCATGTGCGACCCGAGGACGGGTCGGCCCCAAAGGGGAGTGGATTGTAAAGTCCCATATCGGCTGAAAGGGGCCTGTGGCTAGCCCATATAAGTAGGGGAGAATCCCTCCCTACTAAAGTGCGCTTTTCTAGTGAGCTAAGCGAGAAGGGACAAACCTCAACGAACCGGGAAGGCAAGGTCAAAGACCCACGAACCAGGAAGGAAGGGACAATACCTTGGTAGCTCTGTATGTGTTGGTATCAGAGCAATCCTGGCCCATGTGCGACCCGAGGATGGGTCGGCCCCAAAGGGGGGTGAATTGTAAAGTCCCACATCGGCTGGAAGGGGCTTGTGGCTAGCCTATATAAGTGGGGGAGAATCCCTCCCCACTAAGGCGCATTTTCCTGTGAGCTAAGCGGGAAGGGACAAACCCCAATGAACCGGAAGGCAGGGCCAAAGGCCCACGAACCAGGAAGGAAGGGACAATACCTTAGTGGCTCTGTATGTGTTGGTATCAAAGCAATCCTAGCCCATGTGCGACCTAAGGATGGGTAGGCTCCAAAGGGGGATGGATTGTAAAGTTTCATATCGGTTGGAAGGGGCCTGTGGCTAACCTATATAAGTGGGGGAGAATCCCTGCCCACCAAGGTGCGCTTTTCACATGAGCTAAGAGGAAAGGGACAAACCCCAACAAACCAGGAAGGTAGGGTCAAAGACCCATGAACCGGGAAGGAAGGGACAATACCTTGGTGGCTCTGTATGTGTGTGTAGCAAACCAAAAACCATAAAAATTGCTAACTTTGAAAAATCATCAAATATTCCGTAGACCTCCAAAAATTATGATCTTTAGCTTCCCAGAAAGCTCTCAATGAAACCTAATTACATACCAAATTTTAGATCAAGACTAGTTCATTTGGCTAAAAAGTGACATAAGATTCTATTATGGTCAAATTTGGCTCCATATGAAGTACCAAATTTGCCAAATGGCCTTCCCTTGGTTGTGGCACCTTTTGGGCAAGTCTAAAAGTATATTTAAGACTTGTGTGAGCTGCCCAAATGGTCTCAAACCTTATGCATCTCATTTTGGCCATTCAACCCACATTTATGCACATTTACATCTTACTTCCATATTGCATATTTGGACATTACAAACTCAAATTGTATTCTAGAGTTCATACATCATATCCATAGTTATAAACATCACATAATAGCATATTTATACATGTCTCAAGGTTCATAATACATTTACAACATCATATACATCATGAACCATCATTATGGTTCCAAAATGGACAAAACAAGGCCCCTTCTAGCCAATGTGGGACTTTACAATCCACCACCTTTTAGGGCCGACCCGTCCTCGGGTTGCACATGGGCCAGGATTGCTCTGATACCAACACATATAGAGCCACCAAGGTATTGTCCCCTTCCTTCCCAGTTCGTGGGTCTTTGACCCTGCCTTCCCAGTTTGTTGGGGTTTATCCCTTCCCGCTTAGCTCACAGGAAAAGTGTGCCTTGGTGGGGAGGGATTCTCCTCCACTTATATGGGCTAGCCACAAGCCCTTTCTAGCCGATGTGAGACTTTACAATCCACCCCCCTTTGGGGCCGACCCATCCTCGGGTCTCACATGGGCCAGGATTGCTCTGATACTAACACATACCGAGCCACCAAGGTATTGTCTCTTCCTTCCCGGTTCGTGGGTCTTTGACCTTGCCTTTCCAGTTCGTTGGGGTTTGTCCCTTCCCACTTAGCTCATAGGAAAAGTGCGCCTTGGTGGGGAGGGATTCTCTTCCATTTATATGGGCTAGCCAGAGGCCCTTTCCAGCCGATGTGGGACTTTACAATCTACCCCCCTTTGGGGCCGACCCATCCTCGAGTCTCACATGGGCCAGGATTACTTTGATACTAACATATACAGAGCCACCAAAGTATTGTCCCTTCCTTCTTGGTTCATGGGTCTTTGACCCTACCTTCCCGGTTCGTTAGGGTTTGTCCCTTCCCACTTAGCTCATGGGAAAAGTGCGCCTTGGTGGGGAGGGATTCTCTCCAACTTATATGGGCTAGCCACAAGCCCCTTCTAGCCGATGTAGGACTTTACAATCCACCACCTTTGGGGCCGACCCGTCCTTGGGTTGCACATGGGTCAGGATTGCTTTGATACCAACATATACAGAGCTACCAAGGTATTGTCCTTCCTTCCTGATTCGTGGGTCTTTGACCCTACCTTCCTGGTTCGTTGGGGTTTGTCCCTTCCGCTTGGCTCACGAAAAAAGCACGCCTTGGTGGGAAAAGATTCTCCCCCACTTATATGGATTAGCCACAGGCCCTTTCCAGCCGATATGGGACTTTACAACCAACATAAAAGACTATAACCCTTGGATTTATGTTTATAATTACTTATGTGCCTTTTATTCCCTAAATTCAGTAATATACATCTTATTCATGGCAAGTCTAATCGTTTTTGATTTTGTTTTACTCAAATTGCTTTTTTCATATGTATAGTATCTACACTTATGATATTGTCAAAATAACTTCATAATTGATATGTCTTGATCACTAGCATCATTATGTACATTTTAGGTGATCATTCTTTTGTCACATATCACTTAGATCAGAATCAACTATTTTTTTAGCATTAATCCTTTAGATTATATATATCATAATCACATAATGTATGCTAAAGTAGTAAACATTAATTCATCTCTTATGATATTGTTGAAATCATAGGGACACCAATGAAAGGATTTATTCCTTTCTAGGATTCACATAACAATGAAGCAGGGATCTATTCACTTGCTTTCCAATTGCGGTTCTTAAGCACATACTATATGAATTGCATGCTATAGTGTTTCTCTTATATTGTAAAAGTATATCTCAACTTTATTTATTTATGAACATGGTATAGATCTTAGTTTAGACATATATAGTATCAAACTTAAATTCTACCATTTCATTTGCCTCCCAATAGATTCTTATAGAGAATTCATATTAGCTACAAGTATTATTGACGGTGAGGTTTCATAATTAGATCCATATTATATTTTTTAGATCTCATCTTGTCCCACTCCTTTTTCCTTTTGTCAAGGCAACATATTTTTCTTCTAGGTTCATTCTTTGTCATATAAGCTCTTCCACTACCTAAAATAATGAACATGAATGTCTCATATTGCTCTTTATGAGCGTAGTTGTTTATATGAGAAAGCCAACCTCATTAACCTATATGACATACTATTACATTGTGTAATACCATATTAAGACTATACTTAATATATATCACACTTGCCATTAAACATCTATTTCATGAAATTAACACTTTTAGCAGTGGAAATAACCGTTTTCAAGAGTCAAATTAATTCATTTTTGGTTAAATGGACTATGTGGGTTTACCAAAGCCATCTTCCATCCATAACATACTTATTCAACTAGAAACATCACACTTTGAAGCTTAAATTTCTAGTTGGAGGCATACATCTCAAAGCGAACTATAACGCCATAATTTCTTAGCCTTTGTCATGCAAATTCTATGCTTTATGCCATGCACTTCTCAAGAATCACAAGAACATAGTATATAAAATAATGAATTTTTTTGTGTTGTGTTATGCATAAATTTTTCTTTCGGAGTTTTGTGGGCCATATGAACTCATGAATCGCATTCTCATATTTAATTACATAGATACAACTCAAATCCATCACCAAAAGTGGATTAGAGCTCGTGTAAGGCAAGAGAATACATGAAATTCATGATAGTTGCCTCGGCTAGAATTTTCCCATTTCTGTCACAAATTTTAGAAATTCATAACTAATTCTAAAAAAAATAAAAATTATTCATTCTTTACCATTCTGAAAAGCTACACATGTCTATTTTATGTTAAAATATGTCAAACCATGAAACATGACACAAAAGATGTTTGACATTCGAAAAAGTGCAGAGGTTAGATTGGTTACTAGTATTGATACAGGTTTCTACTACAAACTTTAAAAATATCCAACTAATTCCAAAAAATCCAATTCAGGAAAATGTACCAATCTAGAAAGATAAGGATGTTAGCTAGACGAAAAAAATAACTCTAGACCAGTTTAGGTACGTTCAGGTATCAAAAACTAATAAAACCATAACATAGGTCAGTCTAGACGCCTGATATTGGACAGAAATTTCAAAAATTCATATCTCTCTCTCTAGATATTCAAATGGGTTGCTTCTAGTTGGAACAAGTCATTGGGAGTGTCTAGTTTCTCCTTATAAAATTTCATAGCAATTGGATATCATTTGCCCCCTAAGTGACAGAATTCATTTTTAGACTTGAGTGAACAGTATCGTGAACCAAAATCAGAATTTTTTCCAACTTTGAAAATTCATCAAATATTCCATATACCTCTAAAAATTCTACACTTTAGGTTCTTAAAAGGCTCTCAACAAGTTCTAAATGCATGCCAAATCTCAAATCAAGAAGAGCTCATTTGGACAAAAAGTGGTATAGGTTTCCAATATGGTAAATTTTGCTCCATATTAGATACCAAATATATCCAAATGACTTCCCTTAATGTTTGGCACCTCTTGGGCAAGTTTAAAAGCATGAACATGACTTGTATGAATTGCCCAAGTGGTCCCAAATCTCATGCATCTCAATTTTTCCATTCCACTTCCATTTATACATGCATTTCCATAATGCAACTTTGCCATTACATGTCCAAAATGCATATTTCCATACATATAACCTTAGCTCTCATTTATACATGATACATTAGCATAATTATACATTTTCATAACATCATAGGACATATACAACCATTGATTACAACATTTACTATTCATGTGGCCTTAAAGTAACAAAACTTAAAATACTTTCTTGTCATAATCTCATCTTCCAAGGTGTGAGCTTCTATTGCCTTGTCCACTTTGTCCACCTAGTATGTTAAAACATTGGAGAGGAGGGAATCAAATTCAAAGAATCCCAATAGCTTATCTCCCTTTCAATCACACATAAAGTATGCAATACAAGCCTTGAAAATGCATGCATGGACATATTAACATATGTGAGCATTCAAGAAACATTCTTGGCATTTGAACAAGTCATACATAGCATATATAGGCTTGCCAAGTAAGTGGATTAGCCTCACCCATTCACTTGTAGATTTTGGACTTGTCTCACCCATTTCTTAAGAGGTTTTTGACTCAACCTTACTCGTGGGAGTCAACCTCACTTTTAGAAGACTCTTTACTTTGTCTCAACTAATTTTAAGGGTTCTTGGCTCATCCTCACCATGGCTAAAGGGTTCTTGGCTTCTCAACATTCAAACAAACTGAGGTAAGCACATAAAACATCATTTGAATGCATAAAACATCATCATGGTACCATGGAATAAAAGCTCATGCTAAAATACTTTTCATAGCTCAAAACATATATACACATATTCAAAGACAATGTAAGCATACATCCATGCATGAGAGAAGGTAGAGAGAGCTACCTTTGTCACATATGCATACTTTCTTCCTTGGACTTAGTTCCTCTCCCATGGCTACACACTCATGAGCAGGTGGAGATCATTTCTCTTGGCCTAGACACATCATATGGAAGCCAATTATACTTTTAAATCAAATTCTAAGGCCACAAATCACTAAAAAAGCTAGGTGACTCATAAGGCTCTTTTATGGTTCCATAATGCACTTAGTGAAGCAACCCTTGGAAAATGTCATCTTGGCTCCATTCTCTCCATCTATTTATGATTCCTAACTTTATTTAAACCTCTTGGAGTCATCGCACAATCAATTCTAGGAGCCTAGTTAGGTGTTGCTTCTTTAAGCCATATTATGGAACATATAAGGCCATCTCACTATCTATGGTTTCTAAATTTTCCCAAGGCTTCCTCTCATCTTCACTCATCATATATGACTCAAAAAGAAGCTTGGAACAAATTAAAACTATCCTAGATACTCCAACTATGCTAGGTCGTGGCTATGGAGCAATAGGATACCAAGGGAGTTTGCTTTGTTTTCTTGATGGAGGAAGCACATGGAGAGACTTCTATGGATCTTAGGAGTTCATTAAACTTTCATTTAGGCATAGAAATTAAGGCATCAACTTAGATTTTACAAGGAGCACATGAAACCCTAAAATTTCTATCTTGAATTTCCATGGTTCTTTTGTTACTTTCTTTGCATATTCTTATTCTTCACACTCTTTTCTTAAGAATCACCCTTGGTTTTGCCTAAAATCCAAACCCTACTATGACTTCTTGAGTGGGGTGAAATATGGAGAGAAGAGGAGCAAAGGGTAGTAACCATAGAAGAAGAAATCACCTTAATTTTTTTTTTGTTTTCTCACTTGAATCTTCCCTTCTTTGGCCTCCTCTCTCTTTAAATCGAAATTTTCCCTTTAATTTCTCCCTTAAAACATATTCATATACTTCAATATAATCATAGAAAATAAAGGAGAATGGAAGAGAAGAGGTTTATGGAAAGGAAAGAGCATGAAAAACTACCAAAAATCTATACCTTCAAGCTTTGCTTTCTCCTCCTCTTCCTCTACCTCTTGTGCGCCACTCTCCTAAGGTTTTTTCTCTAGTTTGGGGCAGAAACATATGAAACTAAATGAGTGGGAGAGTGGGGTGCCCTATATATATAGGTGGAGGAAGGAAGATTTTTTTAAATTCCTATTTTGCCCTTTGTTTTTGGCATTTTTGTTTCTAATTTGTTTTAGCTCCTTTTTGAGAACTATCTTCTCCATCATAAAATTTAGGTTCCCGATTTAGTAAAATTCCTTTAGAATCACTCAAATCGAAGGTAAAACCTTCCTGAACGGATTCGTCAAAATTTAGGTACACCAATGTGGAAAACGTCCACTAGAGGGGTTTTAATTGTCTCAGGGCTTCCCATAATTTTCAAGGCCTCTGAGGACCTTGGAGAACTCAAAAGTTTCATTTAAAAAGCCCCCTTGTGTGAATTCTAAAATTTACTCAAACTTACAAAAATTTCATTACGTTTCATAAGTTTTTTGTTAAATTTCGTTTCTTCATTCTAGCTCCATTTTTCTTTTCTGTCTGAGCCTGGGATTCTCATTTTTAGGAGTCTATAATACTTACCAAATTTTTTAGGACTTTAACTAAGTCATTTCAGAGGACTTGCTTTTGTATCTGGTGAATTTCATTCATTTATGAAGAAATTGTACAATACATTTCTCGTGTTTTCTCTCGTTTTCAGAGAATCGGATATTACATGAAAAACACACTTACATTTTTCACATGTTTCATATTCTAATATGAAAATTAAAAATTCATAACTAATATTAGAATATTCCAAATCATGCAACTTAGGGCTTTTTGGAAAGCTTATAATGTCCTCTAACTACCATAAAAATTTTAGATTAAAATATTTGGCCTATGAAATTCTACTAGAACGGTAATTGGGTTTGGGACACGTTATATAGTAAACTAGAAATTTCAAAAATTCATATCTCACTCTACAGGGCTCCAAATTGGGTGCTCTCAGTGGATATGGAAAATGTCAAATATATGCTTGTAAAATTTCATGAGTATGGGACTTCATTAGCCCCTGAATGACCTCGAAAATTAGACTGACCATATGTATAATAATAGTAATAGTTTCTGCATAATTTAGCCAATTTTAAAAAATCATAATAAATTATCTAGAGCTTCAAAAATAATGCTCTTTAGCTATGTGAAAAGTTCTAGATAAAACTTATATGTTTGCCAAATTTCATGTCAAAATTAATTTATTTGGTCTGGTTTTGGTTTAGGACAAGAATATGATAAAAAATGGAGTCAAAATGGCATCAGATGGTAGCAAATGGCTTTCTACATGAACCATGACCATTTAAGCATGTACAAAAGCTTAAACACAGCATAAAAAAGCATCACAATAGGTCTAAATCATCATGGAACTCAAATTCCCCATTCTACTTGTTCATATACATATGCATGACAAAGCTCTAGAATGTCAAAAACTCACATTCTCATATATTTCACTTCATATTCATTACATACATCATATTCATATACTTTTACACATGCTCAAAGGTTTACATTTCATAAACAACTTATGCATGCATACTTTGACATCAAATTATATCAAAACTATCCTATTGTCAAAGTAATGCAAATCACACTCCTTGGCCTCCATTTTTGCTTCCTTGGGCTTCATCTAAAGAAGAGTAGACAGAAAATGAGGGCAAGTAAGATTTAAAGAATTCCAATAGCTCTTTCACCCTTTCAAGTAAGCATGTATGGCATATAATCATGTCAAGGAATACAAGTATGCATCATACACTTTTAAGAACTAAACAAATCATGTTTTCAACATCACATAGGCATGTCAAGATTAAAACCAAACTCTAGGAACTTTTGGTCTAGCCTTACCCTATTATTTGGGACTTTTGGTTAGCCTCATCCTTTTTCTAGAGACTTTTGATTTAGCCTTACTAATTCTTGAGACTTTTGGCCTTGTCTCACCTATTCTTAGGGACTTTTAGCTTCACCTCACTTATTTTAAGGGACTTTTGGCATAACCTTACCTATAAAAAGCAATCTCACAATTCAAAAGTAATTAAAGAAGCAAAATGGTACCATAACATCAAACCAATAGCTATAGGCATGTCTCATGATTCAAATACACATATAAGCATTCAATGATAATCAAACAACCAACAAATACAAACAAGAAAGGTTGGATAGCTACCTTGATCTAAGAAACACAATTTCTTCCTTGATTCTCTAACTCTTTGGTTCGGCCTCACACATACACTTGGAGGATGCTTGGTTTGCTTAGCCTAGACACATTAAACAAGACATAAACACATTAATAGAACCATCTCTAACCTCACATAAGGCTTACATAAGCTACTTCTAGCTTATAGAATGAACATGGTTCTATACAAGGGCATAATGAAACAACTCATATAATTCATTATTTTGGCTTCAATTTCTCACTTAATCGAAGTCGCATGACTCCATTCAAACTCATTAGAGTCATTACAAACTCATTTCAAGGAGCTAAACATCAATTTGTTTCTTTATGCCTAAAGGAACTCTAAACTTCCAAGTTTCAAAATATGGTTTCTAAATTTCAACTAATAGTTCCTTTCGTATTTATGATCCATTTCTAGACCACTTCTATCATTAGAATTAAGAAAAACTCTCCCTATGTACAATAACCACTCCTTGCCCGAGACTATGCTTAAAATAGGAACCCATAGAGTTTTGTTAATTTTTCTAGGGAATTTGCCATTTGTGAAGCTTTCTAGATGTCTTGAGAACTCAAACATGCCCTTACATAAACTAAATCATCACTAGAAAGCTTCACAAATTCCTAGGTGCAATCAAAACCCTAATTTCCATAACTTGGTATCTATAAGTTCTTTTTGAGTTCTATTGCTTCCATATGATTCCTTAAAATTTAAGACCCCAATTTCTATCAAGTTTAGATCAAAATCAAACCCCCTATATGGTGCTCTTATGCTAGCCAAAATAGTGCATTCATGGAGGAAGCAAGAAGAGCAACTTAGCCATAGAGAAACATACCTTAATTGATTCTTAACCAAGTGGTGTTTCTTATGTTGCTTTGGTTTCCTTCAAACTCTCCCTTCTCTCTACTAAACTAGACACAAAGCACCACCATTTAAGACACCAAAAACCATGAGAAGAGAGAGAAGAAAGAGGATAAGAACATTAATGAAGGGAAGAACATGAAAGGTAAGCAAAATCTTACACTTTTCAAGCTTGGTTTCCTTTTCCTTTGCTATCTCTTTGGTGTGCCACTTCCAACAGGTCTTGGTTCTATTTTTTGGCAGTGGAAAGTTAGTTAAGGTGAGTGGAAAAAGGTGGGTCGTGATTTATAAGAAAGGAGGGGCTATTTTATAACATTTTCAAAATTCTAACTATGTCTTGAAACTTTGTTTTCTCTATTTGAACTCATTGCAATTCCTTTTTGAGATCTATCTTTCCATCATGAAATTTAGGCCTCTAATTCATAAAATGTCTTTGGTTTCACCTAAGTTGGATTTAAAACCTTACTGAACTGTTCAGTCAAAGTTTTGGTCAACTGATAACCAAAATCATATATTGGAAGGGTTTTAACCATTCTAGGGATTCTTATAGTTTTTAGGGCCTCTAAAAACCACGAAAAATTTAATTTTTTCATTTAAAAATTCCTCCTTTGAGTTTTCTAAAAGTTTCCCAAAATTATGAAAATGCCATTGGCATCTGTAGCTTTCTATTTGGCCATTTTGGCTCTAATATTGGACTAAACTTAGGTTCTAATCCACTTATTTAGATGTTCTAATTAACATCCTAATCCCATCTAAACTTAATTTGCCTTGTTTTAGGGTGTTCATGTACTAGTTTATGGGGTTTAGTTCAATTTCTAAATTACTAACTATTGCACATTGTATACATATCATCTACTATTATAGCATTATATTTAAAAATGAAGAAAAAAACACATTGTATTCGTTTAATAATCAATTCTTACATAGGATGTGTTACTTGATATTCTATGCATACTAAAATACTTTACATGTTCTATATACATATCTCTAGGCACAGGCTTAGTAAAAGGATCTCTTAACATCTTGTGTGTAGATATATATTGTATAATAACACTCTTTTGTGATATCACTTCTCTAACAAAGTAATACTTTGTGTCTATATGTTTCATCTTGCTATGATACTTGGGATCTTTCATATAAATTATAGATGCTTGACTATCACAATTTACTAATATTAGAATTGATGTCCCACCAATGGTCCCCAGATATTCCATGAATCTCTTTAGCTAATAGCCTCTTGTACTATTATAGAATATGCTATGAACTCTGCTTCCATAATAGATAATGCAGTATATGTCTACTTCTTGTTGCTCTATTATTTAGCAAGAATGTATATTTGGAAGTTGATTTTTGCTCATCTAAATCTCCACCTCAATCTGCATTAGAGTATCCTACCAAGCTTAAGTCACTTCCTTGATAACATAATGTGTAGTTAGTAGTATCCTTCTACTATCTTAAGGTTCTCTTGACAACTTTCTAATGCTTTTAACCTAGGTTTAACTAATACCAACTTATAAGGCTAACTGCATAAGAAATATCTAGTATAATACACATCATTGAGTACATTAAGTTGCCGACAACACTTGAGTAAAGGACTCTCTCCATAAATTTCTTTTCAAATTTGGTATGAGGACACATCTCACAAATTGGACTCTTGCCTCAAACTATAGAGATATTGGTGGGTTTATAATCTTTCATGGTAAATCGCTTAAAAATTTTATTAATATAATTCTCTTATGAAACAAAAATTAATTTCTTTGGGCAATTTCTTTGAATTTTAACTCCAAAAACTATACTCCACTTCATCTATATCCTTTATCTCAATGTTCAAAGATAGCGATTCAAACTACTTAATATAGTAAAATATTATCATACCCAATACTTTCTAAACCCTTAGACATCAAAAGAAATGTTAATAAACATAATAATAAGGGACTAGAAGTTCAGGTAAGATGAAAGAAAAGAGCAAAAATAATGAAAATAGAGCCAAAGTAGCTAAATAGAGTAAACCGACATACTAGTGGCAAAACCATAATTTTGAATAAAATTTTAGAAACTCAAGGAAAAGAGTTTTAAGTGCCAAAATTAAGCTCACTAGAGTTTTCAGAGGTCTTAAAAATTATAGAAACTATCATAATATGTAAATCCTTGACGGTATACGATTTAAGGCTTTAATTAACAGTAATTTTGACCAAACTTTTTTAGGCTATTTTAAATCCCAAAAATTTCAAAATAAATGTTGTTAATAACTAGAAGCCTCAATTTTCATATGGAACTGACAGTTTTCAAAAAGGATTTAAAAAAGCTCAAATGGAAGGTTTAAAGTGCAATGATGTAAATAAACTTTTTAAAATAGTTTTAAAATATCTTCCTTCTCTTTGAGTACATCACGCTAGCCCATTTCTTCTTCTCCAAACCAACATACTACATATGAAATAGACCTCACATGGCATGAAAGAGAGGGAGAAAAGAGAAGGAAGAAGAATGCAAAATAGGTAAGGAAACTTGTATAATTTCATGATTTACTAGTTAACAACCTTCTCCTACTTTTTAAGCCATTTCTAATGGTGGTTTTGTCTCCTTGGAAGAGTGACTTTGGTGGTTAACTTCTTGAGGAAAAATGGAGGTTTGAAGCAATGAAATATAGCAAATGAATCGCCATACTATAAGTTTTCAAATAAGGTATGACATGAGCAAAAATTTTGCTATTTCAAGAACCATTTCTTGCATCTTCAATTCGGCCTAGATAGAGAGAGAGAGGGAAGCAGGCTTTTTTTTTTATGAAAAATAGATAGAAATAAGGTTTTAAAGGGAGTAGAGTAAGAATATGCCAAAAAAAGGCAAAGGAAACTAAAGGGAGCAAGATATGATACTTAAGGTTCCAATTGAGCTATGAAAGATAGAAAGTCCTAAGAAGATGTTTTAAATCATCTAAGACTAAATTTGAATTAGAAAAGAGTGAAGAATACTCCATATGTATCAAATTCCCTAAGAAAGGTGACAAACTCCATTAGGCCATTAAGGGTGCATGGTCTTGGCCTAACATGAGATAAGGTACCTAGGAAGTGCTTTCATGAGTTCTAAGGTTTTAAGAGGTCTAATTGTGAGCAATAAATACTAATGGAACCATTAGAATAAATTAGGAGCCCTATTTTGAAAGGTAACATTTTAGGGTATAAAAGGGCCTTAAAAAAGCAATTTGACTCTTAACTTGTTTAAACTTGGATATGATGGCCCTAATGAGTTCCATTAAAGTTATATGGGTCATATCAAGTGAGATTTTGAAATCTAAAAATTAGATTATGAGAGTAATCATTTAAGAGTCTTAAACTAGCTTAAATATGCATGTTAAGCTCTTATAGACCTATGTAACAATGAAGTTTGTTAAAATGGATTCTCATGAGTCATTTACATTTAAATTGATGTATTTAGGCAAAGCTAGAGGAACTTCCTCCTTTTGTGTGTGTGAACCTAAGGAATGTAATACTCGGTTCCTCCCTAAACATTAGAAACAAACCAGTTATAAAAGGAAGTCCTTGAAAGAGGAAGTTTGAGGCCAATAAAATTAGGATAAAATTCTAAATAATGAAAAATGAGAATACAATGCTTAAAATGGCCAAAACTGAAGTTGAAGTAGTTAAATAAAATCTAACGAAAACTAGTGGCATTTTTCGTAATTTTGGACGCTTTTTAGAAAGTTCAAAGGAAGAATCTTTAAATGAAAAAATTGAGTTTCTCAGAGTTCTTAGAGGTCCTAAAAATCATAGGAACCCCTAGAATGGTTCAAACCCTTCTGGTTTACGTTTTAAAGCGTTGGTTGACCCAAACTTTGACCGATTCATTCAGGAATGTTTTAGATCTAATTTAGGTGAAACCAAAGGTATTTTATGAATTAAAGGGCCTTAGTTTTATGATGGAAAAGATAGTTCTAAAAAAGGAGTTGAAATGAGCCTAAATGGAGTAAATAGGCATGTAGGAGCAAAATGGTCATTTTGAAAAATTGTAAAAAAGGCTTCTTAAGTAAGATTACATCTCATCACCTTCTCTAAGCTTCCATTTTTAGAATTTTGAGTAGCCATGGCATGACATTAAGGGAAGGGAGGGAGAAGAAGTTTAAGCTCCCGTTTAGGTAAGTAAACAACCCCGGTTTATCCCGCGCCAGTTAGGAAAGTTGTTCCTCTCTCTAAGAGCTCTCTAATGGTGGTTTTCTTTTCTTGAAAACTTGAAGATTCAGGTCTGACCCAAGCCAAAAAGGAACTCTTTTCAAGAAATCAATTGGTGAAAAATAATCCACGCAAAGAGAGCTTTGTTTTAAGTTATTACTTTACTTAAAACAGTTGCAAAATCTTGTGTTTTTAAACCATTTAAACTTTAGTTTAGAGAGAGAAAGTGAGGAGGAGAGTTTTTCTTCATGTGTTCTTGATGGAACCAAGGGTTATGGAGTGTGAGGATTAAGAATATACAACTAGAATTGAAAGGAAGCTTTAGAATGCAAGTTGTAGAATTTAAGGATTTAGTTGCACCTTGGGGAATATAAAGCTTCCTAGTGATAATTTTAGTTATCTGAGTGAGTATGGGTTCTCAAGACACCTAGGAAGTTTCACATGTGCTAACTTTTTAAAGGAAATTTGCAAAACTCTATGGGTGCTCCTGATGCTCATGTCCCAGCCAAGAGAGGTTTGGCTACTTAAAGAGAGTTTTAAATTTTTCTAAGGCTAGAAAGGGACTAAACATGATAGATGAACATCAAAGGAAGCCTTGGAATAAATTTATAAAGCTTGAGTTATGAGATGAATGTGTATACTATATTTTAAGACATAAAGAAGTAACTAAGGTGTGGGCTCCTTGAAATGAAAATGTGATGGCTCCAAGGAGTCTAAATGTAGTCAAGACACTTGGATTGAAGGAAAAAATGAAGCCAAGATCATGAATTCCAATAGTTGCTTCATTGTGTCTTGTATGGAACTATAATGGAGTCATATGAGAAAGTGAGCTTCCATAGAGTTTATATAAAGCTAAAGTTTGCTTCCAATGATTGAATCATGTCTCATTTGATGTGTCTAGGTCAAGAGAATCAAGTGCCACTTAGTTTCATGTGCTTGGCCGAAAAGGGGAAGAAGAATTAAAGAGAAAAGCTTGTGATTTTGCTTCAAGGTAGCTTTCTAACATTTTTCTTATGCATTGCTTGGATGTTTATTTGTCTTTGAGTGTTTGTATGTATGTTTGAACTATAAGAAATGTTCCTAGTCATTGCTTACATGTTATGGTACTATTATGTTTCTTAAAATGTGTTTATGTATGCCAAGTGGCTTGAATGGGTTTGGTGATGCCAAAAGTCTCTTAACATGGGTGAAGATGAGCCAGAAGTCCCTAGGAATGGGTAAGACAAAGCTAAAAGTTTCAAAAAGAGTGAGACTAAGTCAAAAGTTTCTTGAAAATGGGAAAGGTATGTAACGTCTGGTTTTTGTAAAAATGACAAAAACGGATATGTTTTAAAAGTAAGTCCCCTAAAATGAATTGGTTAAGGCCTAGAAAAATTTAGAATAATAATTTAGACATTAGGTAATGAAAATAGGAGGCCAAAGATGCCCTGAAATAGAAGCCAAAATAACCAAACAGAATTTAACGAAATAGTTACATAACGTAATGGCATTTTTGTAATTTCAGGCAATTTTTAGAATACTCACAGGAGGGTTTTTAAATGAAAAATTTGAGTTATCAGGGTTCTCAGAGGCCCTACAAACCTTGGGAAGCCATGGGATAGCTAAAACCCCTCCAATGTACATTTTTCAACATTGGTTGACCCAAACTTTGACCTTTTCATTTGGGAAGATTTTAGCTCCAAATGAGTGATTCTAAAGACATTTTATAAGATTGACGACTTAAATTTTATGATGGAAAAGAAAGTTCTAAAAAAGGCGCTAAAAAAACTAGAAACAAAAATGCCAAGTTTGCGAGACGTAAATGGAATTTCTTTAGAACAATTTTACTTCTCCTCATATATATATGTCACACCTCATCCTTCTCCTCCCTAAACTGACTTCATTTCTACCCTAAAACAGAGAGGAGACCTAGAGAGTGAGGTGCACAAGGGAAGAGGAAAAAAGAGAAGAAAAATCAAGTGAAAGGTATGGAAATTCATGAATTTTCTTAAATTTCTCTTTAGTAAACTCTTTTTCCTCCTGCTTCTCTTCCTTTCCATGGATTTATTAAAGCTTTTGGGTCTATTTTGATGTCAAACCAGAGGGGGAATTTTCGAGTTTGGAGAGCAGAACTTAAGCAAAGAAAGAAACATCCAAAAAAGGTTAGGAAAATAAGGTATTTTGCTACTTTCATGCTTGCTCTTCCTTGTTCCTCTTTTTAAGTATTTCGCCCATATATGGATAGCTAAGAGGAGTTAAATTTTGAACCATTACCAAGGATGAATCTTAGGAATTTGAGTGTAGAGAATAAGAATATGCAAAGGAAACAAGGAAAAAAACTATGAATTTGCAAGATAGAAAAACTAGGATTTTAGTTGCACCTTAGTTTGCAAGATGAGTTCAAGCCATAAATTAAGAGTTTAAGAGTCCATATGAGTTTCTAAGACATCAAGAGAGCCTCCCACGTGCTTCTTCTATCAAAGAAATCAAAACAACTCTATTGGTGCCATATGGAAGCATAGCCTCAGCCTAGCATGGAAGGAGTATCAAGGGAGTGTTTTAATTTCTTCCAAACTTGGTTTTGTATCATATATGATGGGAAAGGATGAGAAGAAGCTATGGAAAAATTTTAGGAAGCTTAGGAAGTGAGATGGTATCATAGGTTCCATATTGTGACTTAAAGAAGCAACATGTAGTTAGTCTCCTCAAATGGATTATGTGATGACTCCCAGAGGTCTAAATAGAGTCAAGAACCATAGATGGAGGAAAGAATGGAGCCAAGATCATGAATTATTGGTGTTGCTTCATTAGGTGCCTTATGGAACCATAATTGAACCATATGAGCCATCTAGTTTTTCTAGTGCATGTGTAGCTTTAGAAATTGTTCCAAGAGTATAATTGGCTTCCATATGATGTGTTTAGGCCAAAGAAATGAAGTCTCACATCCTTGTAAGTGTATGGCCAAGGGAGAGGATGCATTTTCAAAGGGAAAAGTGTGCTTATGTAATTAAGGTAGCTCTTTCTTCTTTTTCTCATGCATGAGTGGATGTTTATCTTGTATTTGAGTGTGTGTGTGTGTCTTAAGCCATGAAAGATGTTTTAGCATGTATCTATATGCCATGGTACCATGATGTTTTGTTATATACTTAAATAATGTTTTATAAATATGTCTTAGTTTGCTTGAGTGTGGTGAAGCCAAAAGCCCCTTATTTAGGGTGAGGATGAGCTAAAAGTTCCCAACAATGGATGAGACAAAGCCAAAAGTCCCTAAAGAGTGAGGCTTATTCAAAAGTCCCTTAAGAAAATGGGTGAGGCAAGTCCAAAATTTCAAAAAGAGTGGGTGAGGCTAAACCATTTTCTTGGCAAGCCTATGCATGTTTTATGTGACTTCTTGAGTGCAACAAATGTTCTATGTATGATTATGCACTCCATGATATTCATGCATGCATTTTTAACTTGAATTTACATCTTTTATATATGGTTGAAAGGGAGAAGAGTTATTAGGATTCCTAGAATCTCTTTCTTTCCTTTCCATTGCCTAACATGTCTAGGTGGACCAAGTGAACCAGGTGAACCAAGGAATGAAAGCCACAAGCATGAAGAAGAAAGATTGACAAGAAAGTGTGTCATTTTGTTTACTTTGTAACCATTTTGATAGCATATGATGTAATCCTATGATGGATATGTTGTATAATCATTTGAATATATGTAATTACATAGATACTTGATGTATATATGAGATTTGATGCCATGTGAATGATATAGCAACTTTTTGACATTAAATGGCAAGATGAAGCTTGTATATTCTTGTGTATGCCTTGGAGTGGGAGAGTGAGTTTGTGAAATCTGGGTTTATGGACCTTTGAGACATGTTTAATAGCCCATTTTGGTGCTTCCCACGTGCTCAAGTGGCCATGAAAGCCTTGGAAGTAAATTTGAACATTTTGTGACCCTTTAAGAAGCATAAATGGACCAATTTGTAACCCTAGGGTACAATCTAACCAAATGAATGAATTTCCTCATGAAATTTGCCATGCATATAGATATGATCCAGAGATTTTTGGGAAGCAAAAGATTATATTATTTGGACCTCTATGGAATTAATTATGAATTTTTCAAAGTTCCCAAATTTTTGCTATTCTAGTATGGTTACTGTTCATATGGTCTGTTTCTTTTTCTATGTCATTTGAGGGTCAAATGGTGTCTAATGCTCATGAAATTTTACATACATAAACTAGACATAATACATTTTCTATAGCCATAGAAATCACTCTAATTGGATGTCTGAGTAGAGAGATATGAATTTTTGAAGTTCTATGTCAGTACTAGTAGCTCCAACTGAGTTTATGTACTGTTCAATTGATTTCCAGTGGCTAGAAGTTCCTATTTTGGTCTGGACTTATTTTTATCATAAATTAGACATCTGTAGCTTTCCAGAATGGAATAGGTGCTAGATTTTTAATTTTTCTAAAATTAGTTATGATTTTTTCAAAGTTCATGATAGAAATTTGGCACATTAACCGAGGCAAGCCTTCCATTATTTTGTGTATATATGCTATGAGCTTGAGTTTTTGGCCACATTTGGAGATGGTTTTGAGTTGTATATGCATATTTAAATAGGAGAATGAGATGGGTGAGTTCATATGGTCCACAGGACAAGAGATGAAATTTTTATCCACAACATAATGCAAAATAATCTATTATTTTAATGGACTTTTTCTTAAGAAATTGTGTTACCTAAGGAAGTGTGCCTAGGAATGAGATGAGATGAGTTAAATGAATATGGTGTTACAAGGTAAATCTAAAAGTCTCAAAGAAAATGGGTGAGGGTAGACCAATGCCCTTGAGAGCCTATATATGATATGTATGAGTTTCTATGACAAGGAAAATGCTTTATGTATGTTTACTAGTAGCTAAAATGCCATGCATACATTCTTTGACATGTATATACATCCATTATGTATGTTTGAAAGGGTTAAGAGCTATTGGAATTCTTTGAATCTCACTCTTCCCCATTTTTCATCTAACCATGTCTAAGTGAAGCTCAAGGAAGCAAAAATGGGAGTCAAGGAGTATGATTAACTATACTTTGACAATAACATAGTTTTGAATGCAATTTGATGTCAAAATTTGTAAAGACATGATGTATATGAGATGTAACCACTTGAACAAGTTTAAATGCATGTATTCATGATGTGTATATCAATCTTGAGGTTAAATGAATGCATATGTTAGAGATTGACATCCTAGCACCCTTATGTTTGTAATATCCAGTTCTTTGAAAATGAGAGAAAATATGAGAAACGTAACATATGATTTCTCTGTAAGAAAATAAAATTCACCTGATACAAAAGAAAATCCCTTGAAATGACTTAGTTAAGGTTCCAAAAAATTTAGAAAGCATTCTAGACTTCTAAAAATGAGAATCTTAGGCTCAGACGAAAAGAAAAATAGAACTAGAATGAAGAAATAAAATTTAACAAAAAAACTTATGAAACGTAATGACATTTTCATAATTTTGAGTAAATTTTAGAATTCACATAGGAGGCCTTTTTAAATAAAAATTTTGAGTTCTCCGGGGTTCTCAGAGGCCCTGAAAACTATGGGAAGCCTTGGGACAGTTAAAACCCATCCGATGGGTGTTTTCCAATGTTGGTGTACCCAAACTTTGACAGATTTATTTGGGAAAGTTTTAGCTCCAATTCGAGTGATTCCAAAGGTATTTTACTAAATTGGAAACGTAAATTTTATAATAGAAAAGACAGTTCTAAAAAAGGAGCTAAAATGAATTAGAAACGAAATGCCAAAAAGAAAGGGCAAAATAGGAATGTTTGAAAAGTCATTCATCCTCCACCTATATATATAAGGACCCCACTCTCCTATTCATTTAGCTTCATATGTTTCTACCCTAAACCAGAGAAAAAACCCTAAGAGAGTGGCACACAAGAGGAAGAGGAAGAGGAGGAGAAATCAAAGGCTAAAGGTATGAATTTTTTGTAGTTTTTCTTGCTTTTTCCTTTCCAAATCTCTTCTCCTTCATTCTCCTTTATTTCCTATGATTATATTGAAGTATATGGATTTGTTTTAAGGGAGAATTTGAGGGAAAATTTCGGATTTGAAGAGAGGAGGCCAAAAAAGGGAAGATTCAAGTGAGAAAATAAGGAAAAACAAGGTAATTTCTCCTTCCATACTTGCTACCCCCTTGCTCCTCTTCTCTCCATGTTTTTCCTCACACAAGAAGCAATAGGAGGGCTTGGATTTTGGATAGAACCAAAGGTGACTTCTATGAATTTGAGGGAGGAGAGTAAGAATATGCAAAGAAATTCAAGAAAAGATCATTGATTTTCAAGGTGGCAAACCTTGGATTTCATAGGTTTCCTTGAAAATATGATTTGATGTAATTATTCCTAGGCCTAAATGAATGCTTAAATGAGTTCCTAAGATCCCTAGAAGTCTCCCCATATGCATCTTCCATGTACAAAACAAAGCAAACTTCCATGGAGGCTAAATGGTGCATAGCTTTGGCTAAAGGGGGTTGAGACACCTAAGGAGAGTTTTAAATTTTTTTCAAGCCCATTTTTGAGTCATATATGATGATTAAAAATGAGGGGAAGCCTTGGGAAAAATTTAGGAAGTCTAGAGGATGAATTGGTGTCTTAGATTCTATAATATGACCTAAAGAAGTAACATATAGTTAGGCTCTTTGTTTTAATTGTGTAATGACTCTAAGAGGCTTAAAAGGAGTCAAGAATCATATATGAAAGGAAAGAATGGGGCCTAGAACTCATTTTATGGGTGTTGCTTCATTAGGTGCATTCTTGGAACCATAAAGGGGTTATTAGACAAAGTTAGTGTTTAAGGAAGATGTGTGGCCTTAGAATTAACTCTATGAACCTAATTGGCTTCCATGAATTGTGTTTAGGCCAAGGGAAATGATCTCCACCTTCTTGGGTGTGTGGCGAGTCTATCGTGTAGCCCTCAAAATAAAACTAGGTTGAACTAAATATGTAGCTAGTGGCACAACCTAGGTCATCTCTCTTGGAAATGGAATTCAATGTTTAATTGAGCTTTCTAAGTGTTAAAAAACTCTAGAACTACCTAATTCAGGGAGTTTTTGATCTAATTGAACTATCTAAAATAAAATTGAATTAAAATTCCTAATTGCTACCTAATTGTATGAATTATGGGTGAATGATGGTCTTCTGACTAGCTTTGGATTCATCCCTTGATATCCATTATCCTTATCCTAATCTAATTGTAATTGATTCTGGTCTAAGAGTCCCTAATTGTGTCCATTGACAAATGATCTTGAATTACCATGCAAGATTCAAGAAATTAACAAGTTAATGTTGAATTGAGACCTCAATCCTACACCAAATTATTAATTCTTGCCTTTAGGATCAATGGACACTTGAATTGAATGATTAACCGATTAATTAGCCTCTGAATTAATACCTTAGGATATTTAATTAACTAACCAAACACCAAGGAATCCTCAAATTAAACATTCAAGCACTCAACCTCTCACATGCATTTCATCAAACACCTGATTGCATACTTGAAAAATGGTAGGAAAATAAAAATCCAACATTAAAATTAATCAATTAAAACATCAATTGCTCTCCTGATTAATGTCTAACCAGCCACTAATTATAAACAACACAAATCTCCAATCTAACACAATCTTAACCAAGAAAATACAAGAAAGAGAAAAGTGTGGAAAGAGATGAGAATATTAGCCAAAAATCTCTTTCTAATTAATGGATTCAAGCTTCTCTAAAAGCCTCCTCTTAGCTAGCCACAAGGGGAATTAGAGCTTCATTGGAGAATGGATGGAGGTGGAATGGGATGGCGTGGTGTGCTACGGCGAAGGGGATGGCTTTGGACGAAGTGAATGGAATGTATGAAGATAGCGTTCTTTTATTCGATGGATTAGATGAATAATGCTTTCTCCCTAAGGGTCTGTTTGGTTTGAGGGGTTTGGAGGGGAGGGGAGGGTCTTTCATTGTTTGGTATGAAAATAATGGAGGGGAGGGGAGGCAAAATACCTCCAAACCCTCCCCTCCAAAAGTAGGGGTTTTTGGAAGGGAGAGAAAATATTTCTCTTCATTTGACTAAATTACCCCTCACTTAAAACATAATATAGATCTTATTTTTTTTAATAGGGTTTAAGATAATTTTTTATGAAAATAAAAAATATTTTTAAATAAAAATAAAAAAATTATTTTTTATAATAAAAAATAAGAAAAAGATTTTTTTATATAAAAATATCTTAAAAACAAAAAAAAATTAATTCTAATATCATAAGGGTATAATTGTCCATTAATCCTTCCCCTTCCCTCCCTTCCCCTCCTCAACCAAACAACATATCATTAAAATCCCTCCCCTCCCCTCCCCTCCAAATCAACCAAACAACATATCATTAAAACCCTTCCCCTCCCCTCCCCTCCATTGAACCAAACACTACCTAATGGACGCTTGAGATGGATTAACAAAATGATCGAATGCATGGTGTTCCATCATTCCACGTGCTTCATTTATCTTCTTCACGTGCTACTCTGTCAGCTTGCAACGAGTGTATTTAAGCTTCATTTATTCCTCACGTGAGCTGACTTGGCATCTCATAACCTGCAGCTACTCCTTGCTCGTGTGATTCTCCTTGTGCAGCTTCTTCATTCATTGTCATTGCCCGTAGCTTCATTTGCGTCATTTCCATGTGAGATTTCTTCATTACAATAATATGCTTTGCACACGTCAACTCCAGCGTCTTTTACGTGTTTTAATTCCCGATTCCCAGCTCATTCAATTTGTGAGATGCCCTGTGAGTTACGTCCTCTTTTTATGGCTTCATGCATGTATACCCATCTTAGCTCCTTCACGTTGAAGCTGCACCTCCTTATGTAATTTCCACGTCAACCCGTAAGTGCTTTATGTAATGAAAGCAATAGCAAGATTCTAGCTTATCCCTTCAACCCGTGGCTTTCATGATTGTGTTCAAAGCCCAGCTCCTTTCCATGTCTCTTCTTCACTTTTGTTTACAACTAAGCTTCTCTTTTGTTCTTGTGTGAAACTTCAAGTGGTTGTAGTTGCTAAGTGAATGTCCATGCAAGCTTCATGGAAGGATGTGGGTGTCCAGCTTCATCTCATGCATATATATATTTTCTTTTCAATATTTATATTTTATTTGCCCATAATCTGCATAAAATAATAGACTAAATTAAGTGGGAAAGATTTTACAAAATTCATTACAAAATTTATGTATTAAAATTCTAAAATCTTGTAAATAATTTCCTTGAGTGCACAAATGGCTACTAACATCAAATTTTACCTAATTAAACTCCTCAAGTTATATTTGCTCATTAAAATGCTTAAGTTAGGAGAATTTAAATATATAAAAATCATGCTTATCAGTGTGTGAGGTCAAGGGAGAGGATTCAAGACTTAAGGAAAAAGTGTGTAAATGCAAGCAAAGTAGCTCACTCCTCCTTCTCTCATGCATGAATGTATGCTTGGCTTGTCTTTAAATGTATGTATGTGTGTTTTAAGCCATGAAAAAGTATTCTAGCATGATTTCATATGCCATGGTACCATAATGATACATTATGTTTTCAAATGATGTTTATGATACTTGCTTTGGTTTGCTTGAGTGTGGTGAAGCCAAGAACCCTTAGCCATGATAAGGATGAGCCAAGAACCCTTAAGATTGGTTGAGACAAAGTAAAGAGTCTCCCAAAAGTAAGGTCGACTCCCAAGAGTAGGTTGAGTCCAAGAACCTCTTAATGAATGGGTGAGGTAAGTCTAAAATCTACAAGTGAATGGTGAGACTAATCCACTTACTTGGCAACCCTATGTATGCCATGTATGACTTTTTCAAATGCCAAGAATGCTTCTTGAATGTTTTCACATATCAATATGCCTATGCATGTATTTTTTAGACTTGTTTTGCATCTTTTATGCATGATTGAAAGGGAGATGAGCTATTAAGATTCTTTGAATCTCATTCCCTCCTCTCCAATGTTCTAACATGCTAGGTGGACAAAATGGACAAGGCAATGGAAGCCCACACCTTGAAAGATGAGATTGTGACAAGAAAGTGCTTAAATTTTGTTACTTTAAGGCCATATGAATGGAAAATATTGTAACCTATGGTTGCATATATCCTATGATGTTATGAACATTTATAATTATGTTAATGTGTCATGTATAAATGAGAGCTAATGTTATATATATGGAAATGTGCATTTTGGATATGTAATGGCAAACTAGTAATATGGAAATGTATGTATAAATGGAAGTGGAAGGGTCAAATTGAGATGCATGAGATTTGGGATCACTTGGGCAATTCATACAAGTCATATTCATGCTTTTAAATTTTCCCAAAAGGTGCCAAACATCAAGGGAAGCCATTTGGACACATTTGGTATCTAATATGGACCAAAATTGACCATATTGAAAACCTATACCACTTTTTATCCAAATGAACTCTTCTTGATCTAAAATTTGGCATGCATTTAGAGCTTTTTGAGAGCTTTTTGGGAAGCTAAAGTACAAAATTTTTAGAGGTTTATGGAATATTTGATAAATTTTCAAAATTGAGAAAAATTCTAAAATTGGTTTAGTGTACTGTTTACTCAGGTTCAAAAAATGAATTCTGTCACTCAGGAGGCAAATGATGTCCAATTGCCACAAAATTTTATAAAGAGAAACTAGACACTCCCAGTGACTTGTGTCAACTAGAAGAACCTCATTTTGATTTCTAGAGAGGGAGATATAAATTTTTTGAAATTTCTATCTAGTATCAGGCATCCAGACTAACCTAGGTTACTGTTTGATTGGTTTTTGAGTCCTGGACATGCCTGAACTAGTCTAAAATTATTTTTTTCCTCCTGTTAACATCTGTAGCTTTTCTGATTGGTATCATTTGCATGGATTAGATTTTTTTGAAATTAATTGGATATTTTTGAAGTTTGTAGCAGAAACTTGTTTCAGTATTAGTAGCTAGTTAGACCTCTGCATCCTTTTGAATATGAAACATATTATGTGTTATGTTTCATGGTCCAAACATATTTTTAGCATAAAATAGACATGTTAGCTTTCCAGAATGGTAAAGAATACAAGATTTTAATTTTTCTAGAATTAGTTATGATTTTTCAAATTTTGACAGAAATAGAAAAATTCTGGCCAAGGCAACTATCATGAGTTTCATGTATTCTCTTACCTTGCACGAGTTCTAGGCCACTTTTGGTGATGGAAATGAGTTGTATCTATATAATTAAATATAGGAATGTGATACATGAGTCCATATTGTAACACCTTCATTTTTAGCTCATACCCATCATGCCTTTCATGCTCATATACATATGGGAAGCATAAAAGGGAGATCATTTTCTTGGGTTCATATTCTTTCTCATGGAAGCATGCATGGGTGGAGATTCACTTTAGTGTCACATGGATCGGGTGAGCTCTTTCTATGCATTCTCATGTTTAATTGCACTATTAAGACTCATTTCAATCCCAAAAATATGCTTTAAACCCATGGAAAGCAAAGAGGGATGTGAGACATGCAAATTCGTTTTCAGCAGATTTGGCCTCATTTCTGGGCAAGGTTTGGAAATTCATAACTAAATACAGAAAAATTGAAAACATGATCTCTTGGTCATGATGGAAATCTTAGACTGTATAATTCATGGGAAAAATATATACAACTCATAAAATCCCACACATAACGCGTTTGACACGCGAAATCATCTGGAGGTCGGAGGAGGCTCTGCTACTGTCACAGTTTACTGATATGGACTTCAAAAATTTCTAACTAATTCCAAAAAAATCCAATGCATGTAAATGATATCACTATGGAAAGATGTGGATGTTAACTAGAGAGAAAAAATGTCTCCAGATCAATTCATTAAAACAAACACCTAGAAACCGATGAAACAGTACCTCGGGTCTGGTAGGATGACTGATTCTGGGCTGGAACTTTGAAATTTCATATCTTCCTCTCTAGACCTCTAAATGAGGTGCTTCCAGTTGCTACATTCACTGTGACTGTCTAGTTTCTTCATAAAAAATTTCGTAATCATTGGATCACGTTTGCCCCTCGGATGACACAATTCCAAAACTGACCAAATGAACAGTATTTCTGAAAATCCTAAATTCTGATACCAACTTTGAAAAATCATAGAGAATGCTATAGACCTCCAAATGTCTTGATATTTAGCTTCCCAAAAAGCTCTAGACAAGATCTAGTCATATGCCAAATTTCAAGGCAATAGGATGTCATTTGGTCAGACTTGGACATTATGAGGCAAATGGCTACTTTCTTGTGTTAAAAGGGGGCTAATGGGGTCCAACTTTGCTTCTCCTACCTCCAAGGCCCTAGGAGCACGTGGGAAAGCATCAACCTAGGCCATTAAACATGGCTCAAGTGTCTAACAACCCAGATTTGCAAAACTCACTCTCCCACACCATCAATTACATCATGTACATAGACAAGGATCTTTACTATTTATACCGAAAACTTGCTACATTGTTCAAAATGGTTCTAATTCTCATACATACATGTTATATACATTCATTTACAAGTATTTAGACTTGCTACATCATATACATCATAATTTACACCTCTTGACTTAACTACAAAATAGTGGCAAATGGCTCTTTTACAATTTCTTCACTAAATCCCTTAGCTTCAAGCTTGGCAGCTCCCATCTCTTGCCTCACTTGGTCCACCTAGCATGGTTGGATGGTGGAGAGGAGGAGTGAGATTCAAAGAATCTCAATAGCTCATCTCTCATTCAATCATACACACAAAGCATGCAAATAAGTCTCACAATGTATGCATGGGCATGTTAGCATATAAAATCATAAGAAAAGCATTTGCAACATTTAAGTTGGCCATACATAAGAAAAGCATTTTCAACATGTGAATAGGCCATACATAACATATAAAAGCTTGCCAAGTAAATGGATTAGCCTCACCCACTCACTTGTGGATTTTGGACTTGCCTCACCCATTCTCTAAGAGGTTCTTAGACTCAACCCTTGCTCTTTGGGAGTCAACCTCACTTTTGAGAGACTCTTTACTTTGTCTCAACCAACTTGAGGGTTTTTGGCTCATCCTCACTATGGCTAAAGGGTTATTGGCTTTTCCATACTCAAGCAAACTCAAGAAACCACATAAAACATCATTGAAATATATGAAGTATCATCATGCTAGCATACTTCTCATGGTTCAAAACATACACACACACAAGCAAGACAATGTAAACACACATCTTATGCATGAAAGAAGGTGGAGAGAGCTACCTTATTGGCTAATCACAACTTTTCCTTTCAATTATCTCCTCCCTTGTTGGTTTCACAACCACTTCTAGATGGGAGTGCTTTTCTTGAGCCTAACCACACAAGAAGCATAGAATTATTCTCTTAACACTTGATTCATAAAGCTAGGGATTTCTTTATAGTAACCCTACTAAGTATATAAAGCTAGAGGTTCTTTCTTTCACTAGAAACTCATCAACTCTCCTTCCTCTCTCAAGCTCTCAAGAAAGGAAGCAAGGGAGAATTAAAGATATGTGAGTCTTGGTCTTCTTCCAAAGGGGTTTTCTACTCTCCCTCCTCTGAACCAAACTCAAAATATGGCTACTTTAACTACCAAAACCGTAGGAAGAGAGGATAAGGAGAGAAGAACAACATGCTAAGAGAAAAGCCATGGAAATCCTTACCTTTCTTGTTCTTCCTTCCTCCTTTAGGCTTCTTTCTCTCTTTTTCACCCTTTTCTCTATCTTAGAGTGAGCTCAAGTCGATTATAGAGTGAAAGAAGGAGTTGGGACGCTTTAAAAAGTCAAATCCTCTTTTTTCACGCTCTTCCGGACTAACCCTCGCTATAGCGAGTCATAACCCTCGCTACGGCGAGCTCGAATCAGTCCCAGACCCCTGCCTTCACTACAACGTGCGCTACGACAAGCAACTCCCTGGTTTTTGTATGGGGTGCCTGAACTCGCTATAGCTAGAAGCATTCTCGCTATAGCTAAAAGGCACTCTTGCTATAGCTAGGCTATAGCGAACAGGTACATTCGCTATAGCTAGGCTATAGCTAGCAGACTTAGAAAATTTTCAGCCTTTAAAAATTTTCAGCTTTTCTTTTCTCTCTCTTTTTTTTTCCTGGTTGTTACACATATGGCTTATGAGACTCCGAAAGAAAAATTTACGCATAGCACAACGCAAGAAAACTCATTATTTCATGCCATTTTTCCTTGTTTATTCATGAAATACATGATGTGAGACATGGAGATAGCATGAGATAAGCTAGAAAGTTATGGTGTTACAAAATTCGTGTGTATGAATGCATGTGATATGGTGAAATTCATCTCTATGATGATTTGAACCATGTGGCATGCTTCCCTAGGCTGTAATTATACTTTTGGATATGCCCAAGTGGGCATGGAATGAGAAGATAGTCATTTGGTGCCTTATAATACCATTATGGACTTTAGATTTGACCAAATCTTGAGCTGAACCAACGTCTGACCAAATGAATGAGTTTTTGCATGAAATTTAGCCAAAAAGTAGGTCTCATTCAGAGCTTTTTATAGAGCTAAAGAGTACTCAATTTGGGGTTCTAGAGAATTTATTATGATTTTTCAAAGTTGTCCAAATTATGCAAAAATGGTATTACACTGTTCATATGGTCAGTTTGCTTCTCTGTGTCACACGTGGGCCAAATGAAGTTTAATTCTCATAAAATTTTATAGGTATAAACTAGACATTATAATCTTTTTATATTCATTAAGAGCACCTCATTTGGAGCTTTATAGAAGGAGAACTAAATTTTTGAAATCTGTGGTCAATATTAGGACATAGCAAGTACCTCTAGTATTGTTCCATTATTTTTCATGGCCTAGATGTGTTTTTTGGTCTGGAACTATTTTTATCATTATTTAACATCCATAGCTTTCCATAAAGCTATCATATGCATGATTTCAATTTTTCTAAAATTAGTTATAAATTTTCAAAGTTTATATTAGAAATCTGGACATGCCAACCTGAGAGTAACTTTGCTTGTTCTTGAACTTTTACTCCAAATCCGTGGTACATGAGATGAGTTGTGATGTTTTATGACTTGAATGGATATGTTATGGATGAAAAATAATATTGATAAAATTATATGGTCCCTAACGTCATGAATCATGTCATGGCCTCCTAATTACGCAATTGTCCATGCATAAAGTGTATGTTTCTTGCAAACGTGTTACAACATGTATAAGATATGTTGATATAGTCTATGGGACCATTGTGTAAGAGCCAGGAGATTATGGTATTACAAGGAATAGCAAATTGAAGAAGAGAAGAATCAAGTGGTTTGCAGTGCATTAGAATTCTTAGCTTCAGAAGGTAGCTATCTCTCCCTATCTTGTATACATTTGGATGTATGAATGAGTTGAGATGCTTGTATGTTTGATTGTTTAATGATTTCATGAGTTATGCTTTGAAATGGATTTTATCATAAGATTTATGCATGTATAATTTTATATTTGGCTCCTATCTCCATATGATGGAGAATTGAGTGCAATAGCTCTTACTTAGGCTAGAGTTGAGTTTAGTTAAGTCTAACTAGTATGATTTTATGCCATGGCAAGAAAAGAGTTAAAGTTTCATGCTAATTCTCAGATTTGAGTTATTTAAGGTATGCATGCATTTCTTCATTTGCATTCATTATATGCATTGATATAGATTAAGATTTGCTATTGAGACTCTTCTAAGAATCTTACCCCTTCTCCCTTCCACTAACCATTGCAGGTGCCACTAGTAGGGAAAAAGATTTAGAGAAGACTAGAGTTTGAGGTTGTATAGGAATTTTTTATGTACATATGTATTTATTATGTATTTAAAATAAACTACTAGCAATTATGAGATATATGATGATGATGTACAATGATATTCCATGCACAAGCTTGAGACTATATGTGTGTGTGTATGCTACTTAGATGCCAAAGCTTGTAATTAAAACATGTTTTGTTATTTGAATAACATATGGTAGCTTGATGTATATCATGGAACCAAGGAGTAGCAAACTTGATGTATTTTATGGTGGAATAAAAAAGTAATTTATTAGCAAAGGTGTGTTCATGAATATATGGCTATTTTTTGTCCTTGCAAGTAAGTAGAACATGCTATACCATGTTGTATGCTAGTGAGTCTGTGTAATTAGTTGCAAGTGAGAAAGTGAAATTTTGATGCTACCATATTTCTTGTAATGGTTCCTATAGAAATGAAGTGTGAATGGATTAAAATTTGCTCAAAACAAGATATTGGAATTTAAAGACAAAATGGACCATTTTAAAATGAAAATTTGATCCAAATGAGCCATAAACACATCTCTACTCTTGATAGTCCAAATGATTTAGTTTGAGGTTAAAATTTGATGGACACTTAGAGAATTTATAGAACTTTTTAACAAGCCAAAGACAATATTTTTTTGAGTTCTATAAAATATGAGAAATTTTTTAATTTGGTCCAAAATTATGGAATCATATAGTTATTAGTTATTATTCATGCTATCATGGCCTTGATTTTCATGTCTTTTTAGGGTCAAATGGGTTCATTTTCACTTGAAATTTTTATATCATAAAGTTCATATAATAAGCTTTAAATAGACACATAATCTGCAAAAATCAAAGTTACATAACTAAAGTTATGAATCTTTGAAATTTGGCTTATAATATAGCACAAGAGGCCAATTTAAGCTATATAATTCTCTTATGCAATTAAGACACAAATGATAATTATATGGGTTGAAACAAATGTATCTATGAAGTTTATGAATTAAAATGGCAAGAAAATCTAATTTGGACCCCTAAAGGCTCATTTGTCATAAAAACAGGCATAAAACTACTACTAAAAATTTTGCGACGATTGTATTTTTATCATCTTAAAAAAATTAATATAAATTAGCTATATAAAGTATGTTTTGACAAGTATCATCTACATAAAGGGATAATATTACAACATCACCTTCAAATTGCTTGATATAAACACAATGGTTTTCATCAATAATTTGAAATTTATGCTATATCATTAATCAATAAAATTTCAAATATCACTATGTAAATGATTATGTTAATCTATAAATAGACATTTAGAGCTTACAAACCTTTTTTTCCATTCTGCTTCAATAAAACCTATAGGTTGTTTCATGTATATTTGTTCATCTAGTTTTTTTTTTTGTTTAAAAATGCACTTTTTACATCCATTTGATATAATTCTAAGTCTAAACTTACAATAATAGGTAAGATTAATCTTATTGAATTAAAATGCATAACAAGTGAGAAAGTATCTTTGTAATCTATACTTTCTTGTTGTGTATGCCCCTTAGAACTAATCGAGCCTTATATCTCTTTTTTATCTTAAGAATCCACTTGTTCCCAATTGCCTTTCGACCAAATGGTAAATCAACTAAGTCCTAAACTTTGTTTTTCCTCATAGAATCCATTTCTTCTTCCATTGTTCTTTGCATTTTTCCTTAGTAAGGCATGATAAAGCTTCTTGAGCTATGTTCAGTTTTTCATCATCTTGTGGAGTAACTATGAATGTTGCCCCTTCAATTTTATAACGACGTTTGAGCTCACTTTCTCAGTTACTCCTACACAGTGGGATAACTAATATGACATTTTTACCTTGCTTTATATTTTCATATTATGGCATAAAACTCCCACTTGGATGAATAGATTGAGGTGCAATTGTTTGTCTCTCACTTTCTTGGTTATATGCCTCGTAGAGAGGCACACTTCTATTGATCTCACCTACTTATTTTTTAGCAATGTGGTGTCTCTAGACTCAACCTCAATTATAGTTCCCATCTTTATTCTTACTATTGAAGACATATCCCTTTGATTGCTCTAAATATCTAAGACAAATACATTTCTATCCTCTGAAGCTTAATTTTCGATATTTATGGGAAGTGTTATGGATATAAATAGCTAACACTAATGGCTTCAAAATGCTTAAATTTGATTTAAGACTTGTTTATAGTTTACAGGGTGTGAAAATAATTGACTTAAAGGAAACTTGGTTACATATCAAGGCAATAGTTAGTAATCTATCACCCCAATATGAAATAGGTGAATTTGCTTACATTGTAACAAACGTAATTTCTATAAAACAACGAAATGAGCCATATAAAAGCAAGTCCTCTGAAATAAGTTAGATAATTTCCCAAAATATTTAGGTAGTTTTTTAGGCTCCTAAAAATAATAATCCTAGGCTCAGACAAAAAGAAAAATAGAGTGAGGATGGTGAAACGAAATTGGGACAAAAATTGACGAAACATAATGGCATTTTTGTAAATATATGTAAATTTTGGAAAAACACACAGGATGGATTTTTAAATAGAAACTTTAGGTATCCCAGGGTTCTCAGAAGCTGAAAACTAAGGGGAACACCAGGACTGGTAAAGCCCCTCTGGTGTACTTTTTTCAATGATGGTGAACCCGAACTTTGACTAATTCATTCGGGACTATTTTAGCTCCGTTTTGAGTGATTCCAAAGGTATTTTATTAAATTGGGAACCTAAATCTTATTGTGGAAAAGAAGGTTCTAAAAAAGGAGCTAAAATAAAGCTAAAACATAATTGCCATTATGGAAGGATGAAATTAGAATTTTTGAAAAAGTTTGTTTCTTAAACCTTCTACCACCTTCATGCCACTTCTTATTTCCTTGGCTGACCTTCTTCTGTCCAAAATATAGAAAAGAAGCAACTCCTTTAGGTATACCAAGAGAGGGAGAAGAAGGAGGAAGAAAAGCCAATAAAGGTAAGAAAATTTAGAGAAATTAATGCTTCTTCCTATTCCAACTTTATTCCTCTCCTTTCCTCCTCTTTTTCTATGGTTTATTAGAGATGAATGGTACTATTTTTGGTCTAGAACTTAGGGGAGGAGTTTGAATTGCTTGAGGAGGAACAAACCAAGAAGGAAGATTCTTGAATACACACTTGAATCTAAGGTAAACTCTTGTTAATGTTGCTTTCTCCTCTTGCCTTTCCTTGGTGTGTGTTTCATCCTTATACAAAACCATGAGAGGGGAGGGAGTTCTATCCAAAAACAAGAGAGGAACTAGGGTTTTAGACCATGGAGAAGTGGAATATGCCAAGAAATTCCAAGAAAAACCAATAGAAATCAAGTTAGGAAAGTGTAGGATCCTTTAGGATTTTATGAATTTTGATTTTATACATAAACTTCCTTGACCATTTAAGTGTTCCATTGAGCTCCTAAGACTCCTAAAAACCTCCCTAAGTGGCTCTCCCATTAAGGAAAATTTTGAAACTCTAAGAACCTCTCCCATCGAGGCCAAGGCAAGAGCATTAGGTTAGGGAGTGTTTTAATTTGTTTTAGCCTTGGTTTAGGAATTTATATGATGTTAGAAGATAGGAGGAATCGTTGGGAAAAATTTATGAGCCATGGATTAGAAGATGGGACAATGGTGTCCATAATGGTGCCTTGTAAAGCAACTTGGTTTTTAGCTTGTGCAAATGAATGTTTGATGGCTCCAAGGACCTTGAATGAGGTCATGAATCCTAGAAAAGGGAAGAGAATGGAGCCTAAAATTTGAATTTTGAAGGTTGCTCCAAGGGGCCAATTGTGGAACCATTATGTCACTTGTAGGATTAAATGTGTGTTTAAGAGTGCAATTGGTGTCTTGGCTTGCTTTAAGTATGTGATTGTGTGCTACTTATGATGTTTAGGCTAAGAGAACATCCAACCACCTAGGTGCACTTGTGAGGCCAAAAAGAGGGAGGGATAAGACGAAGTAAAGCTTGCAAGATTCAAGGTACCTCTCCACCTCATTCTCCTTGTATTCTTGTGTGCATATCTATGTCATTGTGTGCCTATGTGTGTTCTTGTGACTTGATAGCATGCCACTTGATGTCTTGATATTACATTGGTACAAATGTGTATTTTTGAATAGCTTTGCTTGTGGAAATTGCTAATAAGGGTGAGATGATACCAAAAGTCCAATGTGGGTGAGGAGATGCCAAAAGTCTCAAGGCATGGGTGAAACTAGGCCAAAAGTCTCTTGAATGGGTGAGGCCAAGTGAAATGTCCCTAGGCCAAGAGTGAGTGAAATCCAAAAGTCCTAGAAATGAGATAAGGCAAAACCAAAAGTCCCTAGAGTTCTTCCTTGAGTTTGATGTGAGATGGTGGCATGGAAATGTGGTTTCATGTATTTTATGCTTGAGGCACCTTTTTATATTTGTTTTTTTTTATGTATGTATGCTTTGAATGTATGTGTAAGCTATTGAGATTCTAGGAATCTCACTTCCTTTCCCCCTTTCCTCTTAAAATGTTTAGGTGGTACTCAAGGTCAAGGGAATGCAAGCCAACCCTCTCCTCTTAAAATGTTTGGATGGTACTTAAGGTCAAGGGAATGCAAGCCAAGAGCTTTGAAAAGCCATACTTTTTTCATTATGTAGTTCTAATTGTAATTAAATGTCAAAGTAAGCTTGTACATATTATTTTTGGGACGTAAGATCATGAACAAATGTAAAATGATGTATGGATGTTATGTACACTATATGTGACCTTAAATTAATGTAAATGTGGAATTTGGCTTCTTGAATGGCTTATATATGTAGTGCATTAAAGGATGGGGAATAGCCAAATTGAGATGCATGAGGTTTGAGACCACTTGGATAGTTCATACAAGTCATCCTTGTATTTTTAAACTTGCCCAAGAGGTGCCAAACAATAAAGGAAACCATTTGGGCATATTTGGTACTTCATATAGAGCAAAATAGGCCATTTTGGTGAGTTATACCACTTTCTATCCAAATGAGCTCTTCTTAGTCTAAAATTTGGCATGCATCTAGACCTTGTAGAGAGATTTTTGGGAAGCTGATTTGGAGGTCTATGGAATTTTTGAAAAATTTTTGAAGTTGGCTGAAAAACCAAAATTTGTTTCTAGTACTATTCATTTGGTTCGAAATGAATCTCCGTCATTCATGGGCCAAATGAAGTCCAATTGCCATGAAATTTTACAGGGAAAAAATAGACCTTCCCAGTGACCTATTCCAATTAAAATCATCTCAATTGGATGTCTAGAGAGAGAGAGATATAAGTTTTTGAAGTTGCTATTCTTGCTAGGTGCTTAGTCAGACCCGTGTTACTGTTTGATTGGTTTTTGAGGTCTGAATACATTTGGGTTAGTTCGGAATCATTTTTACCCTTTAGAACATCTTTAGCTTTCCAAATTGGTGCAGATTGCATAGATTGGATTTTTTGGAATTAATTCTGAATTTCCAAAGTTTATATCAGTAATCTGTATCAAAATTCTGGACAGCCTGACTTTTATGTCTTTTCGGATATCAAGCGTGATCCAGATGGGATTTTCATGGCTGAAAATTATTTTTACTGTAAATTTAACATCCAAAGCTTTCCAAAAAGCTATGGTTTACTTGATTTTTATTTTTCTACATTTAGTTATGATTTTTCAAAGTTGGCTTAAATTCTGCCACCCTAGAACCTGAGGCAAAACGTGATTATTTTATATTTTTGGTTCTTGATCTGTGGTTTATTTGAAGTTTTGAGATGTTTATGACTTGTATGGATGGAAAATAATTAGGGAATGATGTTGGGGAACTCATGGGGCCTATATGACACGAAATGAAAATTTAATCCCCGACATAACGCAAATAAACTCATTATTTTCATATACTTTTATTGGATTTTCCTTGAGAATATGTGTAAGCCATCTTGAATTGAGAAATATAACACTAAAATACTATGGTATGGCATACATCATCATTAATCTAATCATATTAAGTAACATCCTATTTCTTCTTTTAGTAACTCGATTTTGTTATAGAGTGTCAAGAATCATTAATTGCCTTGTTATACGTTTTTCTTCACAAAACTCTTTAAATTGTTCTAACAAATATTCATGTCCTTGATTAGTTTCTAAAGTTTTAATTTTCTTTTAACTAGTTCTTGACCATATTCATATAATGTATAAATTACTTAAATGTTTGTAACTTATAGGAGATTAGATAAACTTGGCCATATTGCGAATAACCATCAATAAATGTAATCAAATACCATGCTTCATATGTTACATCATAATATTTTCCTCATTCACCATATATATATAAGTTTATTATGGCAAAATTTATGGTAACCAAAGTTTTAGCAACGGAATTTATGGTTACTGAAAGTGCCAAATGGTACCATAATACTCATACATGAATTTTTACATTCCATTTCACAAATTTAGGCTTAACTAGTTTGTTGCAACTTGTAACACCATATTTATATAGCTCATCTTATATCAATTCTAGGTTCATTTCCATGAGTTACACAAAGTTCTCAAGAAAATCCCTGGAAATATATAATTAATTTGTGTTACATCATGTATAAATTTCTCATTCAGTGTCCTGTGGACCATATGAACTCATCCATCTCATTCTCATATTTAATTACACAAATATAACTCAAAACCATCTTAAGAAGTGGCCTAAAATTCGAGCAAAGGAAGTGGATACATAAAATTCAAGTGTGCAGCCTTGGACTAAAATTTTAGAATTCTGTTATGAACTTTGAAAAATCAAAAATAATTTTAGAAAAATTAAAATCAAGCACACTATACCATTATGGAAAGCTATGGATGTCTACTTTATGCTAAAAATAATTCCAGACCACAATATAGATGTCTAGCCACAGAAAATTGATAGAATAGTACAAGAGAGCACCTGTGGCTACTGGTACTATCCTCCAAATTCAAAAAATCATATCTCCTTACTTAAATGTCCCATTGGGGTGATCTTGGTGGCCATGGAATTTCATGAGTATTAGACATCATTTGACCCTCGAATGACACAGCCTAAGTAATTGACCATATGAACAGTGTTTGCATCAGTTTAGCAGAAAAATACCAATTTTGAAAAATCATAATTAATTTCACATAGCTCTAAATAATCTAGTCTTTAGCTTTACAAAAAGATCTAAATGAGATCTATATGCATGCCAAATTTCATGGATGAATTTGTTCATTTGGTCAGATTTTGACATTGAGTTGCAAAATGGCTCATTCTATATCATATAAGGGCTCCAAATGGTCCATTTTGATTTTCTAAGACACCTATGGCCACTTGAGCATGTGGGAAAGTACCAAAATGGTTTACCAAACATGTCTCAAAGGTGCACAAACCTAGAAATTAAAAACTCACTTTCTCACCCCAAACCATACACAAAATATACAAGTTATATGTTACCAATTCATTACCCAAAACCTACAATACCATTTATTTGGCACCAAATCTCATACATACATCAAATATTTGGATTATTATACATGTTCAAATGATTATACAACAATTCCATCATAGTATTGCATCATATGCCATTCATATGGCTACAAAATAAGTAAAACTAAATACTTTGTTGCCAATCTTTCATCTCCCAACTTGGTGGCTTCCATTACCTTGCTCATTTAGTCCACCTAGCATATTAAGACATTGGAGAGGAGGGAATGAGATTCAAAGAAACCCAATAGCTTATCTCCCTTTCAATCATACATAAAGAATGCAATTCAAGTCTTAAAAATGCATGCATAAGTATAATGGAAAGTGTGATCATTCAAAAAGCATTCTTGGCATTTGAACAAGTTATACAAAGCAAATATATGCTTGCCAAGAAAGTGGATTAGCCTCACCTATTCTCTTCAAGGTTATTGGACTTGCCTCACCCTTTTTCTTAAAGGCCTTGAAGTAAGCCTTATTCTTGGGAGACTTTAAACTTTGTCTCAACTATTCTTAAGGATTTTTGGCTTATCCTCACCATGGCTAGTGAGTTCTTGGCTTCACCACACTCAAGCAAACCAAAGCAAATACACAAAGTGTCATTTGAATGCATAAAAAAACATGTGGTACCATGACATATGAATACATGCTAGAATGCTTTTTCATGGCTTAAAACACACATTCAAAGACAAGACAAACATTCATCCATGCATGAGAGAAAGTAGAGAAAGCTACCTTTGTCACACAAGCACACTTTTTGTCACACCTACACTTTACATACACTATAACTTACCATATGAAGGGATCTTGTACTACTAACAGAAGACCCTATTGACAAGGTCTTACATTTTACAAGACGAAATCCAAGATCCTGTCGACAAGGTCTTTAATTTCCTTAGTGTGGAGTCCAAAATCCTGTCAACAAGATCCTAGACCTAAAAAGATAATTGTCATACCTAGACAACCTTCATCATTTTCATAAGAAAACCATAAGTTGATGATGCTAATGTGCTAGAACTAATCCCATGGTTATCATAATCAATTTCATGTAATGCAAACATAGGAGTTTACTTGTACCCGGAGTTCGGCAACCCTAATAAACATCACAATTAACTTACGGTAGATATCTCATGTATGATATTTATACAAATCAAAAGAGAGATTAATACTACAATGTTACATCCTCACTAGAGTCAAACTTTACATTCAATCCTTGTTCAAAGGATTCATAAGACCAATTACAGTCAATATGTAATCTATTGGTCAGTTTGTTCATTCTCTATTTGTCTGGCTCCATTCATAGCATAGTTAATACCTGTAAAATAGTCAATTTGTAGTGAGATAAAATCTCAGTAGCTAACAATGTACTCAAGAAACACATATATAAATATAGCACGGATTACTATCCAGGATACATTCGATGCATACTTCGGTGTCAGAGCATGTAATATCTAGGTAGCAGCATATTCTCATTCGTTAGGCTACGTAGCAGCATTTTCTTATCGTTAGGCTATGTAGCAGCACATTCTCATTCGTTAGGCTACGTAGCAGCATTTTCTTATCGTTAGGCTACGTAGCAGCATATTTTCATTCATCAGGCTACCTTGCTTCGGTTATTGGCCAATAACAGCAATCTGGTACTCATAAAGAGTCATATTAGTAGATATACATGCAACCAAACACAGCATAGGGACTTCGGGATTTCATCCAGTGCATTAACATAAACCACAAAGTGAGTACAGTGTTAACTACCTGTTTCATCACTGTCATTTTGTCACGTTATTCCTTAGCCCTGGTTGTCCCAATGGCCTTCCTAAATTTCAATCATGCATTGTACTAATTAAGAATGAGTCATGGATAATATTTACATTGCAATTAAATTACTAATCCCCCCCATACGAAATTCCTAAATCCCTTTTACTAATTAATCATTGGAATTCCTAATTGTAAACAATCACATCCTCGTTTTCTTTTCCGTCTCATAATTAGTTATTATCTAAGTTATTCGTGTGTGATCCAGTGCTATAAAGCTAAGTCCTTAGCCCTTATTTCCAAGCTGGATTCTCAAATTTTCCATGCAAAGTCACACTACAACAGTGAAAGAATGAAAACTACCACAGTCTCAATTTAACTACATTTTCGGACCCGTTTTTGTGAAATTTCTTTCCTCCACTAAATGACCTCCAAAAATCGTAAAAATTGGCAGAGTGACCCCTCATTATGTTAATTATAAGCCACAGAAACATTTTTCAAGAATTCCCAGGGATAGCCCCTAAACTCCTACTGTTTTGGTCACTACCTCAGTTGAGCTCGCTGTACACTGTCCTTGCTGTTTCTGGCTTTGCTATCCTACCAAATGAGCCCAGAAAATTCTAAGACTTTGTAAACCTGACGTGATACGTCTTAGCTACCTCCCCACAAATTTTCATGCACTAATTCCTTCGTTTACCCATTTAACAAAATTCTTTATGAAATCAGCCCCAGGCTGTTCCGTACATAAGCCAAATTGAATTAGTGGGTTGTTTCTCTGATTTACCTTGTTCCAAAAATTCTGTAATTTTCCAGATTTCAAGTATAAGGGATGGACAACCTGTTATAAAAATTTTGGCTTCAAAATCCTTTTCTAACTAATTCTACAAGGCCAAAACATCCCAGTCCAGAACAAGGGAGCAACTTGGAGCTTACCTCTGTTTTGGAGTCCTTGTACTTCAGTTTTTCCTTCTCTTCTCTCCTCTCCTAAGGCTGTCCGAAATTTCTTCCTTCCTTCCACTATTTCCTTCCGCCTAAAATTAGTTAGAGTGAAGGGTAATTAATGCAATGGACAGCTCCTGCTTTCCACCGCTATTAGGTGGCATGAAGGTAGATTACAATTTCATGAATCGGTGCAAGTGGCTAGGTGGCAGCAGCTATGTATCTTACCCTTACTTAATCTATATATTAAAACAATATTTAACTCCCACTATCACAGCACAGACGGCACCAGCACATCACAATTTAATTAGGTGGCATGAAGGCAAATCATCATTCCATGTGCTAGGTGGCAGCAGAGGTGTCTTATTCTCACTTAATCTATATATATTAAAAGCACTACTTAGCTCCTGCTGTCAAACCAAATACGGCATTAGCAAATCACAGTTTAATATATATATATATATATGAAGGTAGGTGGAGCAAGCATGAGGTGTCCTTATCCTAGATTACTTAAGCCATTCATTTCATGCACCCTTCCTTTCTAGCTCCACCACGGCTGAATATATTTCCTTAATGCAATCAAACATCATCTACCACATATACTCACACACCTTACACATGGAAGCATGAGGTGGCATTTGGTAAATTCCCACATCCAAAGAAGAAGCAAGCCGTGGTCAATTTGTATATATATATATATATATATATATATATTTACGTCACTTCCATCTAATACATAAATTGTGTATGATGCCTAATCCCCATAACTAAACATAATGCCAAGTGACCAAGTGAATGCTTATGCTCTTGTGTGGTGATGGTGTCAAATGGGTGTAATTAAAATAATTAAAATCCCTCCTTTCCATGCTATTTAACTGAGTGGACTGATATGGATTATGTTAATAGTTACAGGAAGTTCGGAATGTGACACTTTTCTTCTTAGAAATGCACTCCCTTCCTCTTCCACACACTCACAATGATGTGAGGTTTGTTTCTCTTGGCCTAAACACATCATATGGAAGCCAATTATGCTCTTAAACCAAATTCCAAAATTATATATTCATTAGAAAGGCTAAGTGACTCATATGACTCTTTTATGGTTCCATAATGCACTTAATGAACTAACCCCATGAAAATATGATCTTTTCTCCATTATCCTCATTCATTTATGATTCTTGACTCCTTTTAAGTCTCTTAGAATTATCACATAATCAAATCAAGGAGCCTAGCTAGGTGTTGCTTTTTTAAGCCATAATATGGAACCTAAGATACCATCTCACTTTCTATGGCTTCTAAAATTTTTCCAAGACTTCCTCTCATCCTCTTCCATCATATATGACTCAAAAATAAGCTTGGAACTAATTAAAACTTCCCCTAAGTACTCCAACCTCTCTAGGCCGAGACCATGCTCCATTAAGGCACCCTTAGAGTTTCTTTGCTTCCTTTGATGGGAGAAGCATGTAGGAAGCTCTCTTGGTGTCTTAGGAGCCTATATGAACTCTTAAACATCATAAAATATGACTAGGATTCATGGTAGAGTTCAAGATGCAACCAAAACCCTAGCCTTCCTATCTTGAAACCTAATGATTTTTAGTTAATTTCCTTTGCATATTCTTATTCTTCACACTTAATTTCTTAAGATTCACCCTTAGTTCTGCCTAAAATCCATACCTTCTTGGAGTTCCCTAGGCTGGACGAACCAAGAAGAGAAGGGGAGAAGGAGTAGCTACCATGCAAATGAAAATTTACCTTGTTTTTCCTTGGTTTCTTGGATGATTCTTTCCTTGCCTGGCCTCCTCTCCTCAAATCCAAAAATTCCACCTCTGTTTTGCCTTCCATACAGATCTAAAAACATCATCAAACCCATGAAAATAAAGAGGAGAAGAAGGAGAAACAACTTGCTAAAGAAAGAGCTTGAAATTCCATGAAATTTCCTATCTTTTCTTGGCTTTTTCCCCCTTCAAAATCTCCCCCATTTGTGCGCCTAAAAGCTAGTTTTCTTCTCTGGTTTGGGGGCAAAATTAGGTCAGTCTAGAAAAGGGAAGAAGGAGGGAAAAATATAAAGAGCATTCAAGAAGCTTTCATTTCCTAAAAATTCCAATTTTGCCCTTTCGTCTTAGCATTTTCGTTTTTGCTTCATTTTAGCTCCTTTTTAAGAACCGTCTTTTCCATCATAAAACTTAGGTTTTCAATTTTATAAAATATCTTTGGAATCACTCAAATTGGAGCTAAAACCTTCTCAAACAAAAAAGGTCAAAGTTTGGGTCAATTGATGTTAGAAAACTTACACCAAAGGGGTTTTAATTGTCCCGGGGCTTCCTATAGTTTTCAGGGCCTCTGAGAACCCTGGGCAACTCAAAATTTTCATTTAAAGAGCCCTCCTGTGAGCTTTCCAAAAATTATGTGTACTTACAAAAATACCATTACGTTTCGTTAACGTTTCATTAAAATTTGTTTCTTTATTCTAGCTCTATTTTTCTTTCTGTCTAAGCCTAGGATTCTTATTTTTAGGAGTCTAAAATGCTACTTAAATTTTTTGGGACCTTAAATAATTTATTTCAGGGGACTTGCTTTAAAAACATATTCATTTCCATCATTTTGATAAAAATTGGATATTACACAACCAACATAACATGTACATGAAGATTTAACTTATTAAAAGCCTCATTGGTTCAAATTGTCCATTAACCACATAATATAGTCTTAAATTTGAAAATTCATAACTTGAACTACATAACTTCTATTGATGCAAATTAGGTGTCCTTGAAAAGCTTATAATGTGACCTTGCTACCATAAAAAATTTAAGTCATAATATATCCATCTAGTCCCTTAAAAGGCACAAAATCCAAAACCAATGCAAAATGAACAGTAACTACATAATTCAGATTTTGAGGACCAAATTCAAAAATTCACCAAATATTTTATAGAGTTCCAAAAATGCAAAATTTAGCTTATGTGAAAGCTTTATATGTAACCTAATTGCCTGCCAAATTTCAGCTCTAAACTTGATCATTTGGTAGTTAAGGGTAAAGAGACATTTTATGGTTCAAATAGTCCAAATTTTGGTTCCAATTGGTACTGAATGAGCTCTAAAATACCATTTCTCATTTTGAGCAAATTTGAAACCACAAATGCATCATATAGGATTGGTCCATTATGCAAAAATTACATTACAACTAAAAATCACCATCTCACATGCAAGAATACACATGGACTTTAAGGAATCAAATATGCTAATTCACATTATATTAAGTCTTACAAGTATTAAATGGTGTTTATATCATAGTCTAGTGATTGTGAATATGGTTGCATTTCAATACATTAAAATATATGATTACATATTCATATACACAATAACATCTCTTGGACTAATTCCATCAAAATGATCTATCAAAGCCTTTTGCTCATCATTCTTTCTTCCTTCAATTTCACTTGGCCATGGTTAATGGAGAAAAGGGAGAGAAAGATTCAAAGAATCCCAATAGTTAATCTAGCATTCAAACACACATATGGTTCACCAAGCACATAAAAGCAAATATGGATGTGAAGCAATCATAGCTAAACCATAATTCATGCTCTAAGGATCTCATGGCTCAAGTAAGGGCAATCCATGCTCTAAGGATTTTTTATCTAGTCTCACCCAACATCTAGAGACTTTTGGTTTAGTTTCACCTACATTTAGGGACTTTTTGCTTAGCCTCACTCTTATTTAGGGACTTTTGGCTTAACCTTACTTATATTTGGAAACTTTTGGCCTAACCTTACTCATTACTAAGGAACTTTTGATATAGCCTCACCCATCAAAGAGTTAATCTGATCTCAAATACAAATGAATGTCATGCAATTGTATATTATACTCAAACAATTAACAATTTACATAATTTGAAAACAATATATATAAGAAACGAAGAAACTCATGCATTCCAACCACACATATATAAGAATGAAAGAAAAACTATCATGACACACAAATTTCAATTGGTTTCCTTGGTCTCCTTCTCTTCTTCCACAACCATACATGCACATTTGGATATTTTAAGCTATATAAGATTACAATTATACTATAAAAAAGCTAAACATCCTCCACATGCATCAAATTCCCAAAGAGAAGAAGCAAAACTCCATTAGACTTCTAAATAAACATATTCTTGGCCAAGGTCAATTGGAAAAACTTAAAGAGTGTTTTCTTGAATTTCAATAATTTAAGAGACTTAGATATGATGAATAAATAATTATGGAATCATTGGATTGAACTTCTAGGGCCTAATGTAGGTTAAAGAAGCAAGTTGGTCATATTCCCCTCTAACCAAGCATGTGATGATTCAAATGAGTTTCCTAGGAGTTATAGGACTTGTAGCAAGTAAGAGTTTGAGGTTTGGAAAGTGGAAGACCAAGGTTGCTTCTTGTTGGACCTAAAATAGTCATAAACTCCATGTTAAATTATAATGAGTTTAAATGAAGATAATGGAACCTAAACTCTAAAGGATCATTTTGCATTATGAATTGATGTTTGTAAGCCAAACTAGTTTAAACTCAACAAATTGTGAGCATCAAGCCAAGAAGAACCAAGATAAGTGAACTAAAAAGTAGGTTAATGGCATTTTGAGTTTCTACAAGCTTCAAGGTAATTTTATCTTCATTTCTTACATACATTTGAATACTCAAATGAGTTGAAATGCTTATGTGTGTTGTTGCTTAATGCATTCATAAAGTATGTTATATGATGTTTTCCAAATGAGCTACATGTATATGAGATGGCATGTGATGGCTCCAGACTCCCTAAGGTATGAAATTGAGTGCAGTAACTCTTCCTTAGCCTCAGGTTGAGAATAGTTAAGCCTAACTAATTTACATGGCTTGAGAATGAATGAGTTTTTATGCTATATGATGCATTTAACTTACATGAAGCATATGCATAGCATCTTTGCACCACATGCATGACATTTTCTAATTGTATTGATGTGTGCATGGATTGGTTGAGATTGACTACTGAGATTCTTCCCAGACTCTCATCCATGTCTTCTTATTAACAATTTGAGGAGCACCAAGCCAAAACAAGGAAGATGGAAAGGCTTAGATATTAGAAATGATGTATTAAAAGTATTATATGTGCCAAATTGTAATGAATGTATTAGTATGACACCCATTTACATCCTAAATAGCTTATGATGTATAATGACTTAGTTACTCCATGTTTATGAATGGAAACTTATTTGTTAGCATGAGAATGTGAAAATATAGATCCTTGTGGTAAAAAATGACTAATTAAGTGTAGGTTTGCTTGTATGATGCCATTATGTATGTATTCAAACTTGGGTGTAAGGGGGTCAAATTTTGATCCAAGAATTTTTTGCATGTAATAAAGTGGTTGGAAATTATGCTTAATGTAACACCCCAAAATTAATTCAGAGTAATTATGAGGAGTTAGGGAATTAGTGTGGGTAAATAAGGAAAATAATTAAGTGGAAAAGGGAAATGGTACTTATAGAGGAATAAATTGTTAATATGGGTTTAGGATTCAATTGGGTTAGAAACTTAATCTAGGCTCAATTTGGTTTATTGAGGTAGAAGCCCAAAACCCTATTAAAAATCCTAGAAGTTTTGTAGCCCAATTCATTAAACTATAGCCCAGCAACTAAGAGGGAGCCCAATTGGGCATTGGGCTAGTGGGTCAACCCATTTCTCATTAAAACCCTAAAAGAAAACTCTCATCTTTTACACCATTCTATAGAAACATTTAGAGAGAAAGAAGCAAATTCAGAGGTCCCTTGGAAGTTAGGGTTTCCATCATCTCCTTTGCCCTATTTCCTATTCTATAGCCAAAATCAGTCAAGGTAATTGTTATATAACTTGACTTTCTCCTCTTCCTCTTTAATTTAACCTAATTGGTTTTTCATATGGAGCATTTTCATGCACACCTCAAATCTGATATGGGTTGTTTGATGTTTTCTTCGAGGATTTTCAGAGTTGAAGCTAGAAGAAATATTAGGTAAGTATAAACTTCTCATTTTAATGTATTTTCTGCTAGTTTAAGACCCTTATAGCTTATTTATGATATGAATAGTGATTTTGTACGAATTTGCCCAAAATTTGGAGTGTTGTTATGAGGTTACTAGTGTAGGCACAACTAAATCCAATTTGATTCTTGTAGTGACTGGGTAAGTGTTCTCTAGGTAGTCCTTTGTGGTTTAATAATTTGAGTATTAGGTTTGCTACTATAAATGATGATTAAGAATAATAATGGTCTAGTTTTGTGTCTATAGGCTGAAGTAACAGTGTGATTGGCTTTCAAAGAATTGTCTATAAGTAAGGTAACCAGGGTTAATGCTAATTCCATACATATATCTACTTTAATATTATATCTGTTGTACATGTATGATTTTGAATGCTAAATGCATGGTTAGCTATTTGAATTATATGTTTGGTGTGACAACCCTAATTTCTAGTCATTATAATTAAAGTTAAATACGTAATTAATAATCATAAATTGGGGTACAAGACATTATGACTAATTACATTCAGAAAATACAGAGAAATTTGAACCTTAATAGTATTAGGGTCATCAGCTATATAATTACAAGTACTCACATACATCAGGGAAACAAACATTCATTTATAGGCCTTTGATTTTATTATCTATCAATTCCAACTCACAAAAATCTTCTACCAATGTTTCTAAGTCATCCCTTGAGATTACCATATGAAAAACCAAGATTTCCTGGTTAATATAAGGGTTTCAGGACGTTCGCCGTGGTTAAATTCCCTTTAGCCACGGCCAATTGCTCTCAGGTTCACTCCTTACTTCATCACTACCACGGTGAGTTGGACCTTTGCCGTGGCTAACCTACATGGCGCCACAGCGAGGAAGCCTCTTGGAACCTATCTTACTTGCCTCTCACTATTGGCCGCAACCATTTTCCCTTTTCGCTGCAGCTAATTCCTCTTTAAAACGCCTGACAAATTCTCACAAAAGTTCGTCGCGGCCAATTCCCATTTAGCCATAGCGAATTACCCTTTGGACGACTCCCAGTTTTGCCTCTCACATTTCACCGGTACTCTCCCTGGGCAATTTCTCCTCTATTGGCCACAGCTAACAATATTTTGGCCTCTCTTCTGATCTTACAACTCCTAAAATCTTGTCTCATACTCTCCCCAGCTCTCTAGGACCACTCTCCCTCAATTTGTGAAACTATAATGGCATTTATCTATTTGATTTACCCATTTAATCTATCCTTATCCACCTCAAGATTTAAAGTATTGGTTTTTACTCACGAAGCTATCACACATCAGCAAAAATCATAATTTAGTGACAGCAAATGTATTCGGGCCACAAGGTGCATAGGGCCAATGCTTATTGTTCATAGAGGTCAAGTCACTTATCCGTTGTTAGCCAATTACAACCATAATGTTCAATTCTATGATAATTAAATTACATATACAGTCCCTATACTTAGTAATTCATGATGCAATGCAGTAATGATACAAAACTAGTAATCTGGTTACAATACAATTTGACAAGGCTTCCAAACCTATGTGCTACCAAATCATTTACTAAACTCCCATTAATTTTCTCCTTGCCACTAAGAGGTCCAGTCCCTAAAAATGTTAGCCCACAATCGAGGTGAGATATACAATCTTAGTAACAAAAGGTAAATTTCATATATATGTATAGATTAATAAATATAATGCAATTTCATATCAGCAATACCAGAATCATCAATTTAATTTGCAAATGAACTAGTTGAGCTACCAATGACTATTGTCCCATACCAGCAATCATACATAACATGTTAATGGCCAACAACATTGGGAGAGGTCCATCCATGGCACCTACTCCATAATGAGCACAACCAGGGCTCAGTGCATTTGGGGTTTGATCACAACCCGATACTCGATCGAAGCACATGCACTGGTGGCAGCCGCACCACAGCTCCACCATGGACTCACAAGATTTAATTACAATAACAATTCAAGTAGTTAACCAATCATTTAGCATTTCAAAATCAAGCATGTGTAACAAATATCAGATTAACATGAGCATATACAAAGAATTAGGAAAATAACCCCAGTTACCTCAATGAAGCCAATTACTCTTCCTCTAGCTACCATAACAATCCAAATGCACATCAAGCCTAACTACCAATGGATTTTTATTTCGGGTTCCAACTTTCCCACATCAGAAACCACCATAGTTCACTCCAATTTCTGGGTAATTTCACATGAAACTAAAGCCCATATCATAAGTCAACTATAGGGGTCTCAACCTAACAAAAAATGCATCAAAATGGGAAGAAGATACTCACTTAACAACACCCATAGCCTCAACCTTCGAAAATCCATCATGGAATCACCACACAAGTTTCAGTTTTGGGTGGAAGATAAAAATGCTCTAAATAAAAGACCAATCGGGCCAAATCAAAGAGGAAAAAGATAGGATTAAGTTATATGAAGGTTACCTTAGCTGAATCTTGCTTTAAATGGGAGAAATGAAGCCAAAATAGTGATGGAAGCCCTAGCCTCTCCTCAAGGTGCGAAAATAGGTTTTCCCTTCTGCAAAACCAAGTGTTTTGCTCTTCCAAATGGGTGTGGCTGCTGAACCTTTAGGGTTTTTAATGAGAAATGGGCTGACCCATCAGCCCAAGGTCTAATTGGGCTCATTTCTAGTAGTTGGGATATGGTTTAATGAATGGGCTACAGAAAATTTAGAGCTAAAAGTGGAATGTGCTGACCTAATGGCCCAATTCCTTGTGGATTCATATTTTTATTCTTGTTGGGCCTTATTTCATAAGTTGGGCTGCAGCAATTTGATAAGGTTAGGTCAAGCTCTAAGAATCAATCTAATTTGGGTTTGCATAATGTGCGTTGGGCCAGCTCATATAAATTGGGTCTTGGGCCCCTATTTTACTAAATCAGATTGGGCTATTGCTAGGTAATCTCTCTTGGCCCAAGTCTCATGATAAGGAGTTGGGCTTGCACCTAAAATCATTGGACCTCCATAAATCCTTATCCATGGCTTACTAAAATTAATTTTAGGCCCAAATTAAGTTTTAACCTAATTGAAATTTTAAACCTATATTAATAACTTTATTTCTTTGTAAATTTTCGTTCACATAGCTTACATAATTATTCCATAATAATTATTCTTAATTAGTCCAAATACATCATTAACACCTTAATTAATTTTGGGGTGTTACATTTGGACCTTGTGAGTCCATGGTTGATTTATGGTACAGCTACCAGCCATGCATTGTGCTTTGATCGGGCACCCAATTATGATTAGACCATTATATACACTGAGCCCAAATTATGCTCATTGGGGAGTTAGTGCCATGGATGGGCCTCTCTCGATATTAATGGCCTTTAACATGTGAAATGTGATTGCTAGTATGGGATAGTAGTAACTGATAGCCCAATTATTTCATTTGCTAATATGACTGTTATTTTTATATTTCTTTGATTAATTGCATATATGTTAATTAAATTGGAATATATAAATGAAATTTGCCTTTAGTTATTGATATTTGTATCTCACCTCATTTCATGAGCTAACTATTTTAGGCGAAGGCCTTTTGGGTAAGGATAAAAGAAAGCAAGTGGATGAACATCCATAAGTTAAGACCATGTGTGGGAAATTTTACACTTAGATGGAACTAATCTAAGATAGATGCTCATTTTTGTTATTCTTTTGTATAGTATCATCATCATGTGATCATGTTGCCAAGTGTAGGTATTTTGTGTTTGGATAAACAATGATGTAATTAATAGGGAGTTAGATTCTTTACAACTTGAAATTTGATGTATGCACTGATATATCTGATATAAAACCTTATTAATCCTAAGATATGATCTATTATCTAATAATGTAATCATGTGATACCTTAATTGTTGACTTAGACTAGTAATACATGGAGCCTATATTGGAACTTATATTTGGATGATAATGTTAGTAGATATGAATCCTTTTTACTGTCATTGATATATTATGATAGTAGATTTGTAGGAATTAACATCTAGGATTTAAGTTGGTAATGGTAGACATACTGAGTAAATTAGGTGGTTGGATACTTTTAAAACCTTATAGATTAAGGTAGAATGACCTTAGGATGCCACTAGAGGGAGTGTTAGAGTATTTGGGACAAAATTATGAGAGTTTAAGTGCAAAAGGAAGTTAAGTCATGACCAAAAAACTTTAAGTCACGACCAACAGTCAGTCAGAGGTGAAGAGCGTCATGGTGTAAGACGAAAATTTTACCCAATGAGGGTAACAAAATACAACTTTGACATGGCACAGGTACTTTTGCCACGACGTAATTCAAATAAATTAGGTTGACGGTTCTAGGAGATGTACCCACCGTGATGAGGGTCCAACTCGCCAAAGCACGTGTAATACCATAATTTCTAGCTCATTTCATGCCTTTAATTAACTCAATTCCATGAATCATATGAGTATCCTATAAAAAAGGGCAATAAAAATAATGAATATTTTTATATTGTGTCGTGTATAAAAATTCTATTTGGTACCATGTTGTAACACCATCTTTCTAGCTCATCTCATGCCTTTTTATAACTCAAGTTCATGAATCATGTGAGTTACCAATGAAAAAGGCAATAAAAATAATGAGTATTTTCGCGTTGCGTCATGTATAAAAATTTTATTTGGTGTCACGTGGACCATGTGAACTCATACAATACAATCTCATATTTAATTACATGAATACAACTCATTTGCATCATAAAATGTGGCCCATAACTCATGGAACTCAAAGGAAAGCTCAAAATACTCATATATATTTTTAGTGAGAATTTGGCTCTTTTCTGACCAAACTTTGGAAATTCATAACTAATTCTGAAAAAATAAAAATCATGAATTCTTGGCCATTATGGAAAGCTATAGATGTATAATTCATACTAAAAATATGTCTAGACCATAACATCCATCACAGAGGATGTTTGACATTCAAAATTGTTCAGAGGTCAAACTTCCCACTGGTGCTATCATAGATTTCTGTAGCAAACTTTGAAAATGTCCAATTAATTTCAAAAAAATCCAATCCATGTAAATGATACCAATCTAGAAAGCTGTGGATGTTAGCTAGAGAGAAAAAATATTTCTAGACTAGCTAGGCAGTCTAGACCTTGGAATTCAATAGAACAGTAACTCAGGTTGGGTAAAACTCCTAATACTAGACAGAATGTTTAAAAATTCATATCTCCCTCCCTGGACCTCTAAATGGGGTCTTTCTAGTTGACACAAGTCACTATGAATGTCTAGTTTCTCTGTATAAAATTTTGTGGCAATTGGACATTATTTGAGCCCTGTGTGACAGATTTCATTTTCGGAACAAATGAATAGTGTAGCAGACCAAAACCAGAAAAAATTGCTAATTTTGAAAATTCATCAAATATTATGTAGACCTCCAAAAATTATGGTCTTTAACTTCCCAAAAAGCTCTCAACAAGCTCTGATTGCATGCCAAATCTCAGAGCAAGAAGAGCTCATTTGGATAAAAAGTGATATGGGGATGTATTATGGTCATTTTTGGCTCCATATGGGGTACCAAAGTGACCAAATGGTTTTCCTTTGGTCTTGGCACCTTTTAGGCAAGTCTAAAAGCACAGTTAGGACTTGTGTGAGCTACCCAAATGGTCCCAAACCTCATACATCTCATTTTGGCCTTTTCATCCACATATATACACATTACATCAAACTTTCCAAAATGCATACTTTGGCATTATATACCCAAAGTCTATCCTAGGGTTCATACATCATATCCATACCTTAAAACTTGAATTTCATCTCCTCTTCTTCTTCCCTTGGTATGCCACTCTCCTAGGGTTTTTCCTCTGATTTTGGGCAGAACAATTTGAAGCTAAATAAGGGAGAGTATGAGGCGCCACCTATTTATAAGGGAGGAAGAAACACATTTTCAAAAATTTTCATTTTGCCCTTTGTTCTTTGCATTTTTGTTTCTTTTTTGTTTTAGTTCCTTTTTTAGAACCGTCTTTTCCATTATAAAATTTAGGTTTCCAATTTAGTAAAATGCCTTTGGAATCACTCAAATCGGAGCTAAAACCTTCCTGAATGAATCAGTCAAAATTCGGGCACATCGACATTGGAAAACATCCATCGGAGGGGATTTAGCTATCCCAGGCCTTCCCATGGTTTTCAGGGCCTTTGAGAACCCTGAAAAACTTAAAAATTTCATTTAAAAAGCCCTCCTGTGTGAATTCCAACATTTACTCAAAATTACGAAAATGCCATTACGTTTCGTAAACTTTCGTAAGAAATTGTTTCTTCATTCTAGCTCAGTTTTTCTTTTCGTCTGAGCCTGGGATTCTTATTTTTAAGAGTCTAGAATGCTTTTCAAATTTTTTGGGACTTTAACAACATCATCTTGGGGGACTTCCTTTTGTATCTGGTGAATTTCATTTGTTTACGAAAAAATCATACGTTACGTTTCTCACGTTTTCTTTTGTTTTCAGAAAATCAGATGTTACACACGTGGACCGTGTGAGCTCATACAATACATTCTCATATTTACTTACATGAATACAACTCATTTATCATAAAATGTGCCCTACAACTCATGGAATTCAAAAGGAAGCTCAAAATACTTATGTATATTTTCGGCAAGAATTTGGCTCTTTTTTTACTAAACTTTGGAAATTTATAACTAATTTTAAAAAAATTGAAATCAAGCATTCTTGGCCACTTTAGAAAGCTACTTATGTCTACTTCATATCTAAATATGTCCAGATCATAACATCCATCACAGAGGACGTTTGACATTCAAAATGATCCAGACGTCAAACTGTCCACTGGTGCTGTCATAAATTTCTACAGCAAACTTCAAAAATGTCTAATTAATTCCAAAAAAATCCAATCCATGCTAATGATACCAATCTAGAAAGCTGTGGATGTTAGCTAGAGGAAAAAATAACTCCAAACTAACTCAGGCACTTTCAGACCTCAAAATTCAATAGAAGAGTAGCTGAGGTCGAGTGAAGCTCCTGATACTGGACATAATCTTTAAAAATTTATATCTCCCTCTCTAGACCTCCAAATGTAGTTCTTCTAGTTGGTACAAGTCACTGGGAATGTATAGTTTCTATGTATAAAATTTTGTGGCAATTGGACATCATTTGTGCTCTGTGTGATAGATTTTATTTTCTAACCAGAGTGAACAGTGACATGACCAAAACTAGAAAATTTACCAACTTTGAAAATTCATGAAATATTCTGTAGACCTCCAAAAATTATGTTCTTTATCTTACCAAAAAGCTCTCAACAAGGCCTAATTGCATGACAAATCTCAGATCAAAAAGAGGTCATTTGGCCAAAAGTGATATAAGGTTCTATTATGGTCAAAATTGGCTCCATATAGGATACCAACTTGTCCAAATGGCTTTCCTTGGGGTTTGGCACCTCTTGGGCAAGTCTAAAAGCATAATTAGGACTTTTGTAGGCTACCCAACTGGTCTCAACCCTCATGCATCTCATTTTGGCCATCTCATCCACACTTATCATAATTCCATATTACTATTAAGGAAGCTACAATGCCATAACATGTTCAAATTTCATTCTAGTGGTCACATAGCATATTCTCCCATTCATACATGTCATAATATCATAATTACATAGGTTCATAACATTATAATACACATACATCTATTGATTACATCAATTGCCATTCTTATAGCCTTAAAGTAACAAAATTTTCACATTTCAATGTCATTGCTTTATCTCTCATGTGGTTGACTCCCATTGCCTTGCTCTACCTAGCATGTGAGATCATTGGAGAGGAGGGAATGAGATTCAAAGAATCCCAATAGCTTATCTCCCATTCAATCATACATAATGGATGCAAAAGCAAGTCTTGAAAATGCAGGCATGGATATAATAGATGTCATGAACATTCAAGAAGCAAGCTTGGCATGTGAATAAGTCATACAAGACATCCAAGAGCTTGCCAAGTGGATGGATTGGCCTCACCCTTTTTATCATGGATTTTGGACTTGCCTCATCCATTCTTTAAGAGATTCTTGGACTCGACCATGCTCTTGGGAGCCCACTTTACTTTTGGGAGATTCTTTTCTTTGTCTCAACCAATCTTAAGGGTTCTTGGCTCATCCTTACCATGGTTAAGAGTTCTTGGCCTCTCCACACTCAAGAAAAATTAAACAAACATCATAGCATCATTTAGAAACATAATGTCATCATGAAATCATGGTATATAAAATCATGCTAGCATACTTTTCATAGCTTGAAAATACACATACACACATTGTAAGACAAGCTATATACACATTCAAGCATGAGAGAAGGTGGAGAGAGCTACCTTGTACACAATTACATGCTTTCCTTCTTGAATCAAGGCTTTCTCTTTCGGCCACACACACAAAAACTTGTGGAGATGGTTTCTCTTGGCCTAGACACAATTTATGGAAGCCAATTAGGTTCATGAACTTAATTCTAAGACCATACAATTTGCTTAGACACTAGGTTGGCCTATACTTCCATTATGGTCCATAATTGCACCTAATGAAGCAACACCCCTCAAATAAATTCTAGGCTCCATTCTTTCCTTTCAAATATGATTCTTGACTCCTTTTAAGCCTCTTGGAGTCATCACACAATTAAAACAAAGATCCTAACTACATGTTACTTCTTTAGGTCATAATATAGAACCTAAAGCACTAACTCACTTTTCATAGGTTCTAAATTTTTCCCAAGGCCTCCCCTCATTTTCATTCATCATATGTGACTCAAGAATGGACTTAGAAAAATTTAAAACTCTCCCTAGTTACCCTTTCCTTGCTTGGTCGAGACTATGGATCTTATTGGCATTCATAGGGCTTTCTTTGTTTTCTCAAGGGAAGAAGCATATGGGGAGCCTTTTAGGGATCTTGGGAGCTTATTTACACTCTTATTTAGGCCTAGGAATTATCATACAAAATCAGATTTTACAAGGTGCACACAAAACCCTAGAATTTGCATCTTAAAATCTAATGATTTTTTGTTAATTCCCTTTACATATTCTTAATCTCCACACCCTTTTTTCTAAGATTCATGCTTGGTTCTGCATAAAAAACAGATCCTCCTATGATTCCTAGGGTTAGGTGAAATGGAGGAGGGAGGATCAATATAGCAACCATAGGAAGAGAAATTACCTAGTTTCCTTGCTTGTTTTTGCTTAAATCTTGCTTTCTCCAAGCTCTTCTCTTCAAATCTGAAAATTTCCTTGAATTTATCCTTTAAATCAGATTTATAAACTTCATTTTAATCAAAGGAAACAAAGGAGAATGAAGGAGAGGAGGTTTGGATGCAGGAAAGCATGAAAAACTACCATGGAAGCATACCTTTAAGCTTGGATTTCTCCTCTTCCTTCTTCCTCTCTTATGTGCCCAAAACCCTAGCTCTCTCCTCTAAAATTAGGTAAAAAATTCTGAGTCTAAATGAAGGAGAAAGTGGGGCGCCACCTATACATAGGGGGAGGAGGAAGCATTTTTTTTCAAAAATTTCAATTTTGCCCTTCGTTCTTTGCATTTTCGTTTCTCCTTTGTTTTACCTCCTTTTTTAGAACCATCTTTTCCATTATAAAATTTAGGTTCCCAATTTAGTAAAATGCCTTTGGAATCACTCAAATCGGAGCTAAAACCTTCTCAAATGAATTCGTCAAAGTTTGGGTGCACCAACGTTGGAAAACGTCCACCGGAGGGGATTTAACCGTCTCAGGACTTCCCATGGTTTTTAGGGCCTCTGAGAACCCCAAAGAACTCAAAATTTTCATTTAAAAAGCCCTCCTGTGTGAATTCTAAAATTTACTCAAAATTACAAAAATGCCATTACATTTCGTCGATTTTTTGTCAAAATTTGTTTCTTCATTCTAACTTTGTTTTTCCTTCCGTCTGAGGCTAGGATTATCATTTTTAGGAGTCTAGAATATTACTCAAATTTTTTGGGACCTTAACTAATTCATTTCAAGGGACTTGCTTTGAAAATGAGCTCATTTTCGTCGTTTAACGAAAATCGGACATTACAACACGAAGAGTGTGAATAGTAGGTGCTAAGACCACGTTTGCTATGACGCAAAAGTCCTAATTCATGACACAAGGTTCGAATTGTCGATTTTAAGCTCCAGTAGTCACTTACGCCGCAACGTGGATATACCAAGTTGCGACAGAGTCTCCAAATTTGGTTTTTAGGTTCTAGTAACCAACTTAGCTACAACAAGAAAGGTCCAAGTCACGACGAAGGTTCCTAAACGATTATTTTCACTTAGAAATGGTTTCTCTTATGATAATGTTATGTAATGCATTGGGAACGCTTATAAGAGGTTTTTGTGAGTCGAAATCAGTAGTAACAATGAATCAAATGTCTTAATTGATAATTATGATTATTTGTGAATTCAATTAGTTGTGATTACTTAGTTAATAACTCTAATGATATCAAGGTTCAAATTTTTCCACTTTCTCCTATTTTAATTAATTATAATGACTTGAGACATTGATTTATTATTATTAACTACTTAATTATGTCTAACTACTATAATTAGAAATTACGTCTGTTACACTTAACATGATTAAAAATTGCTTAAAGTGGAAATTTTCCATTTGGACATCAATTGGTGCATTTGGAACCCAAAAGTGGTCCTAAAACTGACATAAATTATATCTATGTAAAAAATGACCTAGTTTGAGTCTAAGATTTGACATGCAATTAGACTCTTGATAGAGCTTTCTAACAAGCTAAGAATTAAAATTTTTAGAGCTTTACAAAATATTTCACAAATTCCCAAAGTTCAAAAAATTTTATAATTGCGTCCTGGTACTGCTCCTACTGACCAATTATGATATTTTGTGTCTTTGAGGGAACAAATGAACTTTGTTGGCCATGAAATTTTACAAGCATAAGGTTCACATCATAAGCTTTCGGTAGCCATTGAGTTTGTATTAATCAACATTGTGTAACTGAAGTTTTGCATTTTTGAAGTTGGAGTCTAGCTATGTTGGTCTACTACTACACAATTTTGGACAGGTTCTGCTCTTTGTGACTTTTGGGAGACCAAATGGATTCATGTGCATTTGAAATTTTTATAGCACATAGTTCACATCCTAAAATTTTCGTAGACACTTAATTTGCATGAATCAGTATTTTGTAACACGAGATATGAATTTTCAAAATTTGTGCAAAATTATGGCATTTATGTTCATCTCAGGTTAAAGAGACTCCTAGGATGTCCCACATGAAATTCATGATAAAATGGATTTAAACAAGTTTGATTATGCTAAATATAAATAAACAAAAAGAAAGAACCAAAATCGGACCCCTATAGCTTTGATTGCCTTGTAAATAGACTGATTTTACCTTAAAATACATGGTAATGGTTGCACACTTTATGATCAATGTACATAATTGACATGTACATAGGCCAAAAAGCTAGGTATGATATTTAGTTGGTATCAAAGTAGAGGTTTAGGCATGTTAGATATGGTTAAGGCTCAAGGAAGAGGAAGATAAGTGACTAGTGTTAGCTTTTCGGTGGAATTTTGGGTGTGCATTTGTATGGCATATAGGTAAGTTATGTTATGAAGTTGTACTAGCCTAGGTAGTATGGTAAATATTAAAATGGAAAGTTAGCTAGAGCAAAGCTTGTATATCTAAGCTAGTAGTCTATAGAGGTATAGTTTTTTTCCTGGTGTAATAACAGCCGATGAGATAGCGTAGCAGCTGTAAGAAAGTAGTTCAAAGGGAAATCGAGAGAGTTGCTTCCCTCAGCCACAACACTTAGTTACCCAGATAAACTAAAAAGCCCATAAAGTTATTTCCCTCAAGCTAGAACCCGTATATATCATTCTATAGAGCCCTATCCAGCCTCAACCCCTTCTGAATAAGGAATGATAAATATAGAACGAAGAATCCTCTACCCTTAATGGTAAGCTAAATACAGAATAGTTTAAGCTCAAATTATGTAGTCATAAAAGATGCACAAGGTAACAAAATATATTCCAGGACAGGAGGCCTTGTTGGGTGTAACGCCCGGTACATTGTACAATCACTGGAACGGGTCGATTTGAAAAGCAAGTCCCTTGAGATGAGTGATTCAAGGCTAAATAAAATTTGAATAAAATTTTAAATAATAGAAAATGAGGATTTGAGTCTTAAGTTGCCCAAAAACTGGGGTCAGAGCGATTCAAAAAAATTGCCAAAAGGCCAGTGGCATTTTTGTAAATAAGTGTAATTTTGGAAAAACACCTAGGAGGGCTTTTAAATGAAAATTTTGAGTTGCCCAAGGTTTTCAGAGGCCCCAAAAACCATGGAAAGCCCCGGGACTGGTAAAGCCCCTCCGGTGTACTCTTTCTAACGTCGGTTGATCCAAACTTTGACCGATTCGTTCGGGATGGTTTTAACTCCAATTTGAGTGATTCAAAAGGCATTTTATTAAATTGGGAACCTAAATTTTATGATGGAAAAGATTGTTCTCAAAAAGGAGCTAAAACGAAGCCGAAATGAACTTGCCATTACGGAAGGGCAAAATTAGAATTTATGGTTTCTTGAATGTTCTAAAGAGTTCCACACTTTTCTCCTTTCTTCTCCTCTTTAATGAGCACAACCCGTTCTGCCCAAAATACAGAAAATCTTCAGCTCTCTTAGGCACACCAAGGGGAGGAGAAAAAGAGGAAGAAAGCCAAGGAGAAACTACGTAATTTCATGAAATTTCTTGCTCCATCTTCCTCCAATCTTGTTTTCCTCTCTTCCTCCTTTCTTTCCATGGATTTTTTGAATGATTTGGTTCTGTTTTTGACCCAGACCTAAGGGGAGAATTTCGAATTTTCTAAGGAGAAGAAAATGAAGGAGAAAGACACTTGAAAGCTCACTTGAACCATAGGTAATCTTTGCTTTTTGTTGCATCTTCTCTTCCCCCTCCCTTTGTGTGTATTTTAGCCAAGAACAGAACCAAAGGAGGGGAGGATGTGCTGTCCAAATACAAGGAGGGAACAAGGGTTTTAGGCCATGGGGAGATGGCATATGGCAAGAAATTCCAAGAAAAACCAATAGAAAACAAGTTAGAAAAGTGTAGTGTTTTCTAGGGTTTTGCAAAATCTGATTTTATGTGAATGTTTCCTTGGCTATTTGAATGTTTCCTTGAGCTCCTAAGACCTTTAGAAAGCCTCCCAAGTGGCTCTCCCATCAAGGAAAAATCACAAAGTCCATGAACCTCCATTATGGTGCATATTTCGGCCAAGCTAGGTTCATTAGGCTAAGGGATGTTTTAATTTGTTGTAGCCTTGGTTTGGGACTTTATATGATGTTAGAAGATGGGAGAAACCATTGGAAAAAAATTTAGAAGCCTTAGGTTGGGAGATGAGGCAATGGCTTCCATAATGTAACCTTATGAAGCAACATGGACCTAGGTTTGTGAAAGTGAGTGTGTGATGGCTTCAAGGACCTTAAATGAGGTCAAGAGGTCTAAATATGGCAAGAGAATGGAACCAAGAATGTTAATTATGGTAGTTGCTTCATTAGGTCCTTAATGTAACCATATTGTGACAAATAGACCAAAGTGTAGTCTTAAAAGTGAGTTGGATGTCATAATTTGTTTCAAGAGTATAATTTAGTGTTGTTTATTGTGAATAGGCCAAAGAAATCCAGCCCCATCTCCTTGTGTTTGTGGAACCGAAAAGGAGAAGAAAGAAGCAAAGTAAAGCTTGAATTTGCACCAAGGTAGCTCTCCACCTTTTCTTGTTACATTTTCTTGTTGTATATGGTGTCATTTTGTGCTTATGTGTATGTTTATATGTTTAAGACATGCCACTTGATGCTATGTTGCTATTTTGGTACCAATATGCTTTCTTGAATGTCTTTGAACGGTGGAAATGGCTCATAAGGGTGAGGTAGTGCCAAAAGTCCCTTAATGTGGGTGAAGAGATGCCAAAAGTCTCATGGCATGGGTGAGACAAGGCCAAAAGTCCCTTGGATGGGTGAGGCTAAGTCAAAAGTCCCAAAAACCAAGAGTGAGGCAATCCAAAAGTCTTAGAAATGGGGTGAAGCCAAACCAAAAGTCCCTAGAGCTAATTCTTGTGTTTGACATAAGTTTGTGACACAAAAATGTGAAAGATGAATGCTTCTTAGATTGATTGATTGCATACTTGTACCTTTGACATGTTTTATGCCTTGAAGATGTGCTTGAATAGGTGCATGAGCTATTGAGATTCAATGAATCTCACCCCATCCTTTCTCTCATCTCATATGATCTAGGTGGAGTTCAAGATCCAAAGGATGGAAGCCAAAGAGCTTAAATCTCTATCTCGTGGCAAATCTTTCCATTTTTGATGTACTATGATGTCTAGAATATCAAAGTAGATATGTAAATGTTATTTTTGAGCCATGACACTTTGAACAAGTGTAAAACTATGTAAAGTTAGTGTATGTATCAAGAATAGAGTTTAATGAATAGAATTGTGCATTTTGACCACTTGGGAGCCTACTTGTGCATGTATGTTTATGGAAGTGACATGGTAAATTTGAGTTGCATGAGGGTTCAGACCTTATGAGGGACTTATTTATACTATATTTATGCTTTCTAAGTTGCTCAAATGTGTGTGGAACAATGGATTATGGGTGTTCATCGGCTTGATTGGCCCTAAGGGCCCGCCCTAGCCTGGTCTAATCGGGCTGGGCTAAAAGTATAAATAGGAATAACTTTAAACAAGACTATTCCGAGCCGGGCCGGGCCATGGGCGACGGTATGTTCCACCTAACTCGCCCTAATAGTTACTTTTTTTTTGTAGTTATTAATATCTTGTTATCTTATTTTTTTATTTCATTTAATTATCTTTGCATATTACAAGTTTTATTACTTACGCAAATATTCTTTACTTCTTACTTATTTTTATCATTGATGTGAATCCTTACTAATATTTCTTTTGTTAAATAATGAAAAAATATATATTTACCTAAGACTAATTATGTTAGTATATCTTATATTTTACTTGATAATACTAGACTATTTTTTTATTACTGATACAAATATAAGAGTTCTAAAAGTCCATTGTTTTGAAATATATGCTTATAAGTTTGTGTAAAAATATTTTTATATTACAAGTATCAATTCATTAAAAAATATTAGTTTGGACAGCCCTAACCCGCTCTATCCTAACATAAATCAGACTTATTAGAGTTGAGTAAGGCCACAGGTATAAAAACAAGCTTCACGTCTTAATCGGGTCAGGTATCGGATATACTAGATGTTCAGTTTGGTCCTACCTATATACAACCCTACTTATTAGGGCCACACCAGGCCGCCCTAACCCGCCCTAAAATTGGGCTTCTCCGGGCCGGGCCGGGCCACAGGCATAAAAATATGCCCAAGACCCTAATCAAACCCGGCTTCGAGCTAAGCATCGCCCTGACTCGGCCCTGCCCATGTACACCCCTACAATGATGGCTTATGTGAACCAAATTTGCCTCTTGTTGGGACCAAAATTGCCATATTCTTGAGTTATAGCAAAGTCTGACCAAATGACCTCTTCTTGACTTGAAATTTTGCATGCCACTAGATCTTGCCTAGAGCTTTTTGGGAAACTAAAGATCAGGTCATTTGGAGGTCTGTGGAATTTTCTATGATTTTTCAAAGTTGGTATCAGAATTTCAGATTTGCACCAGTACTGTTCATTTGGTCAGTTTTGAAATTGTGTCATCTGAGGGGCAACCGTGGTCCAATGGCTATGAAATTTTATATGCAGAAACTAGGCATTCACGGTGACTTGTAGCAACTAGAAGCACCTCATTTGGAGGTCCGAGATAAGAGATATGAATTTTTGAATTTCTAGGACAGTAGCAATAGCTCAGCACGACCTGAGTCACTGTTCCATTGAATTTGGGTAGCTAAGTGTGCTTTCTCTGGTCTAAGTCTATTTTTACCATAAATTTAAAATTCATATATTTCCAAATTGGTATATTTGCATGGATTGGATTTTTTTGGAATTAATTGGACATTTTCGAAGTTTATAGCAGACACTTGCATTAGTACCAATAACTGTCCAAACCTTTGCCCCTTTTCGGGTGTCAAACGCTTCTTGTGTTATGTTTCATGGCCTGGGCATATTTTTAGAATAAATTAGACATGTGTAGCTTTCTAGAATGATCATTATATACATGATTTTGAATTTTCTAGAATTAGTTATGAATTTTGAAACTTCATATTAGTAAACAGAACCAGTGGCCCAGACAGCAGTGACCTTAGTGGCTTTTTGGATGTCAAATATTCTCCTCTTAATGATTCATAAGCTGAAATTATTTTTAAAATGGAGTATACATCCAGATCTTTCTAGAATGATAAAGTTTGTTGAGTTTTGATTTTTGTGGATTTAGTTATGAATTTCTGAAATTTTGACAGAAAAACTGAAAATTTAGCCGAAAATAATAGTGTAAGTTTGATGCTCCCCTTTGAATTCCATGAGTTGTAGGCCAACTTTGCTGATGTAAATGAGTTGTATGTATGTAATTAAATATGAAAATGTGATGTATGAACTAATATGGTCCTCGTGACACCGAATGGAATTTTCATACGCTACGCAACGCGAAATAAAGTATTATTTTAATGCCATCTTCCATTCCCTTTTGTGCAATTCATCATGGAAAACTTAGAAATGATAGGAAGCAAGCTAGAAATATATGGTATTACATTGGGCATATTCAAGTTAATGAGAGAAACTTATTACATTACTGTAGGTAAAATGGGGACAACAAAGTTGGAATCCCCTTGAAATAGACTCAATGCTAATAGAAAATAGATGAGCAGCAGAGAAGTATTATGGGTTGTAGAGACTGCTTTGAGGCATTGACTCTAACCTAGAAAATTACTGCATGTAATATTAAAAGATATCAAAATTACAACCACAACAAGACTATGAATACAATTATGTAAAATAAGCTATTCTATTATTAAGGCTAGGATAACATCTTGTCGACAAGAGGGTGGACTAATTATGACGATTAGGGAATAACATGGATTAATTAGAAAAATTAATTAAAAGGGTAGACTTTTACTTTAGACTATATAGAAAATTTAATTAAGTTTTGGACTAAATGTAGAAGCTCAATTATGCTATGAGCTTAGTAAGAGCCCAATACTAATCTCCTTGTGGGTTTAACTTAAATTTTTTGAAAAGCCTAAAACTTATTAATGAATTTAAGTGAGACAAGAGCCCATTTAGCCTTAGCCCAAACTTAGGGAAGTGAGGCCAATTAGGTCTTGGGCTATTGGATCAACACACTCCATCCTTAACACAAAAAAATAAAATTCTACAGCCTAAACCAATGGACCTTGGCCCAATTCTGAAAATAAATCAGACCATGGGTAATATTTAGGGTTTAGGCCCTTAAGGCAGCCCAAACCCACCATAAACCCTCCAACTTGTGGCCCAATAAATTTCCACCCTAATCTAAATGGATTTTAGGCCTTCAAATCAGCACACTCTCCCCAACCCTAAGAGTCTCTACAGCCCATCCCACCTAGCACCTACCCACTTGAAATAATGGGCCCATTGGACCAGCCCATCTTCACTAAAACCCTAAGAAGTCTTTTCTCTACCCATTTAGCTGCCAAGAAATTCATGTTCTACAGACTTAGAAAGCTATTTTCGCACTTGAGAAGAAGGGCTAAGGTTTTTCTACATTCCTCCACCATTTATCACTTCTAGAGGAAGATTTAGACAAGGTAATCTATATAAAACATGTCCCTCTCATTCTCCTCTTCATTTTGGCCTGATTAGTTTCTGGTTTTTGGCATTTTCATCTCCTTCTCAAATCTAAAATTTAGTGTTTAGGTGATTCTTTGCAAGATTTTCTGAGTTAGATGTTAGAGGGATGATTGGGTAAGTATTTCCATTTCATTTTGTGTATTACTTTGCTGGAAAATGCCCCTAAGGATTGATTTTCATAACGGGTTCTGCTATTGTGTGAAATTATAGGGAGATGAAGGTGAAAAGATGAAATTTCTGGGCTTGATGACTCAAATTCGAATTTTGGAATTTCTCATGGTGTGTTCTTGATAGTTGAAACTTAACTCAGTCCATTTGACCTCTTAGGTATATGGGTAAGTGTTCCCTCTTCTCTTGTGTAGTATATATATAGAATTTCCATCATTTGGACTGACTTTTGGTGCATGGCTTTTACATGTGCAAAAATGGAAATGTTAGGAGTGACCCATTGTGAGTTCTTGTTATTGTGACCTTGAATAGGTGTAGTAGACCTTTAGGAAGCTTGGGTAAGAAGTTTTTAATGTACTCTTGTTAAGATTAATCTATGGATAGGGAAATTCCTTACTAATGGTAGTTGAATAATGATGATTATGCTTATGTTAAGCCGGTGTGCTTTGAATCATGATGGACTAGAGGATGAGTAATTGGCTTCATTGAGGTAATCAAGGTTAATTTCCTAGTTCTATGTATATGTTCATGTTAATTTGATATTTATTACATATGTATGATTTTAAAATATTAAATGATTGGTTGACTACTTGAATTGTTACTGTGATTGGACCTTGTAGTCCATGGTAGAGCTGTGGTGCAGCTGCCACCCAGGCATGTACTTCGATCAAGCACCGGGTTATGATCAGACCTTGAATACACTGAGCCCAGGTTGTGCTCATTGGGGAGCTGGTGTCATGGACGGACCATTCCTGATGTTATTGGCCATTAACATGTTGTGTATGATTGTTGGTATGGGACAGTAATCATTGGTAGCTCAACTAGTTTATTTGCAAATTAAATTGATAATTTTGGTATTAATGATATGAAATTGCATTGTATTGATTAATCTATACATATATATAGAATTTGCCTCTTGTTACTGAGATTATATATCTCACCCTAGTTGTGGGCTAACATTTTCAGGGACCGACCTCTTAGTGGCAAGGAGAAAATTAATAGAAGCTTATTATATGGTTTAATAGTAGGTAAGTTTTGGAAACCTTATCAGATTGTATATGTATAACTAGACTACTAGTATTGCATCATGAATTGCCGTATTGCATCATGAATTGCCAATTATAGGGACTGTAATCATTTGATACATCAGATGTTAACTTAAACTAGTTTTATATGAAATTTCTAATAGGACTTATGTTTGAATGGAAATGTGAGTAGTGTATGAACTCTTTGCTATCATTGATCTATAAACCCACTGGTTTATGGTGGCTAGAGGGTTAAGGATCCACATTTGAGTTTTGAATGGGTAAAGAGAGGTGTGTTGGGTAGATTAGGTAAAAGAAAGACACTAAATCTTCACAAACTAAGTTAAAGTGGCCTAGAGTATTGCTAGAGGGGGAATTGGAGAGCATGGGATGAAATCTTAGGAGTTATAGGAACAGAAGGGAATTGGTCGCGACCAAAAGCGACAAAGTTACCTAGGGAGAGTAACAGAAGGTAATTGGCTACGACCAACATTTAATTGGCCTCAACCAAATGTGGCGAAGCTACCAAGGAAGAAAATAGAAAGTAATTGGCCATGATGAACAGTGAGGTTAGCCACGGCTAAGTTTGAGAGGCAGGTCTGGGGGTGTTCTAGAAGGCATTTGGCTGCGGCGAAAAAGATATTTGGCTGTGGCGAAATGTGCAAAATTTGTGAAGGTATAAGGAGTTGAACCCTAGAGTAATTAGCTGCGGCATGAGGAAATTTAGTTGCAGTGAAGGTGCTCAATTTCTTATATTCACCTAAAAATCTTAGTTTCTCTTATGGTAATATTAAGGAATGATCTAGAAACACTTGTAGGAGGATTTTATGAGTTGAAATTGATGGATGGAAGAATCAAAAGCTCCTCATTGATAATTAAATTCACTTGCATATTCGAATAATTGTAGTTTTCTAGTTAATGACCCTAATAACATTAAGGTTTCAAATTTCCCTGCATTTTTCGAATGTAATTAGTTGTAATGACTTTCAACCTTGATTTATAGTTATTAATCGTGTACTTAATCTTAATTATGATGATTAGAAGTTAGGGTCATTACAAATTGCCCTATGAAATATGGATTGTACTAGTACTAGAGATATTTGAATGTGCAATATAAGCAAAGATAAAATTGCAGAATAAGAGAAAGAAGCTAGAATGAATTTATGAAAAATGCACCTTAGTTTCACTTATAAAGTAAAGAAAATAAAACAAGTAAAGTGAGTTAGTAAGGGAAAGGAACAAAGGAAGTATGATAAATGTAACACCATAATTTTGTAGCTTCTCTCATGCTATTCTCATGCTTCACATCATGCTTTTCATGGAGGAATAAGAAAATAGCATAAAAATAATGAAAATTTTAGCGTTGCGTAACGTATAAATTTTTCTTTCAATGTTCCGTGGACCATGTGAGCTCATGTATCATATTTTCATATGTAATTACATATATACAACTCATTTTTATCACCAAAATTGGCCTAGAGCTCATACAAGGCAAGGGAACACACAAAACTCATAGTTGCAATTTTGGCTAGGATTTTCCCTTTTATGACACAAATTTTAGAAAATCATAACTAATTTTAAAAAAATAAAAATCATACATTATTCATCATTATGGAAAGCTACACATGTCTAATTTATGTTAAAAATATGTCCAGGCCATGAAACATCACACAGAAAATGTTTAACATGTGAAAAAATGCAGAGATTTGACTGGCTACTGGTACTGATACAGGTTTCTGCTACAAATTTCAAAAATATCCAATTAATTCCAAACAAATTCAATCCATGTAAATGATACCAATATAGAGATATAAAGATGTTATCTAGAGGAAAAAAATAACTTCAGACCAGTTTAGGCACGTTCAGGCATCAAAAGCAAATTAAACAGTAACCTAGGTCAGTCTAGATGCTTGATACTGGATAGAAACTTCAAAAATTCATATCTCCCTCTCTAGACATCCAAATGAAGTGCTTCTAGTTGGCACAAGTCACTAGGAATGTCTGGTTTTTCCTTATAAAATTTTGTGGCAATTGGACATCATTTGCCCCCTAAGTGATAGAATTCATTTTCAGACCTGAGTGAACAATACCCTGAACCAATTTCAGAAAAATTTTCCAACTTTGAAAATTCATCAAATATTCCATAGACCTCCAAAAATTCTGCACTTTAGCTTTGTAAAAATATCTCAATAAGCTCTAATTGTATGCCAAATCTCAGATCAAGAAGAGTTCATTTGGACAAAAAGTGATATAGGTTTCCAATATGATCAATTTTGCTCCATATTAGATACCAAATGTGTCCAAATGACTTCCCTTAATGTTTGGCACCTCTTGGGCAAGTTTAAAAGCATGAATATGACTTGTATAAACTACTCAAGTGGTCCCAAACCTCATGCATCTCAATTTGGTCATTCCACTTCCATTTATATATACATTTCCATAATGCAAGTTTGCCATTACATGTTCAAATTGCACATTTCCATACATTTAACCTTAAACTTCATTTGTACATGATACATTAGCATAATTATACATGTTCATAATATCATGGGACATATACAACCATAGATTATAATAATTGCCATTCATATGGCCTTAAAGAGACAAAACCTATACACTTTGATGTCAAAATCTCATCTCACAAGGTGTGGGCTCTCATTGCCTTGTCCACTTGGTCCACCTAGCATGTTAGAATATTGGAGAGGAGGGAATGAGATTCAAAAGAATCTCAATAGCTCATCTTCCTTTCAATCACACATAAAGTATGCAATACAAGCCTTGAAAATGCATACATGGACATGTTAACATATGTGAGCATTCAAGAAACATTCTTGGCATTTGAACAAGTCATACATAGCATGCATAGGCTTGCCAAGTAAGTGGATTAGCCTCACCCATTCGCTTGTGGATTTTTAGACTTGCTTCACCTATCTCTTTAAAAGGTTTTTGACTCAACATTACTCTTGCGAGTCAATCTTATTTTTGGAAAACTCTTTACTTTGTCTCAACTAACTTTAAGGGTTCTTGGCTCATCCTTACCATAGCTAGAGGGTTCTTGGCTTCTCCACACTCAAACAAACTAAGACAAGCACATAAAACATCATTTGAATGCATAAAACATTATCATGGTACCATGGAATAAGAGCTCATGCTAAAATACTTTTCATGGCTTAAAACATACTTACACACATTCAAAGACAATGTAAGCACACATTTATGCATAAGAGAAGGTGGAGAGAGCTACCTTGCTTGCATTCAGATACTTTTTCCTTAAGTCTTGAATCCTCTCCCTTGACCTCACTTACCCAAGAAGGTAGAGATCACTTCTCTTGGCCTAGACACATTATATAGAAGTTAATTATACTCTTGAATCAAATTCTAAAGCCACACAATCACTAGAAAAGCTAGATGACTCATAAGACTCTTTTATGGTTCCATAATGCACTTAATGAAGCAACTTTTGGGAAACATCATCTTGGCTCCATTCTCTCCATCTATTTATGATTCTTGACTTCATTTAAACCTCTTGGAGTCATCACACAATCAATTCTAGGAGCCTAGTTAGGTGTTGCTTCTTTAAGCCATATTATGGAATATATAAGGCTATCTCACTATCTATGGTTTCTAAAATTTTTCCAAGGCTTCTTCTCATATTCTCCCATCACACATGATGCAAAACTAAGCTTAGAAGGAATTAAAACACTCCCTAGGTGCATGAACTCTTCTTAGCTGAAGTTATGCTTCCATATGGCACCAATGGAGTTGTTTTAATTTTTTTGATGGGAGAAGCATGTGGGAGGCTCTTTTGGTGTCTTAGGAACTCATATATACTCTTAGACAACTTAAATTACTACTAGTAAGCTTCATCTCAGCCTAGGTGCAACCAAATCCCTAAATTCCATAACTTGCATTATAAAGCTCCCTTTTCAATTTTAGTTGTATATTCTTAATCCTCACACTCCATAACCTTTGGTTCCATCAAGAATGCATAAAGAAAAACTCTCCTCCTCACTTTCTCTCTCTAGACCTAAGCTTAAATGGCTTGGAAACACAAGATTTTGTAAGTGTTTCAAGTAAAGTCTTACCTTAAAATGGAGCTCTCTTCGCATAGATTATTTTTCACTGATTGATTTCTTGAAAAGAGTTCCTTTTTGGCTTGGGTTAGACCTGAATCTTCAAGTTTTCAAGAAAAGAAATACCGTTAGAGAGCTCTTAGAGAGAGGAATAACTTTCCTAATTGGCGCGGCATGAAACGAGGCTGTTTATTTACCTAAACGGAAGCTTTAACTGTCCTAAGGCTTCCCATGGTTTTCAAGACTTCTGAGAACCCTGAAAAACTCAAAAATTTTATTTAAAAAGCCCTCCTATGAGAATTCTAAAATTTTCTCAAAATGAAAAAAATGCCCTTATGTTTCGTCACTCTTTCGTTACATTTTATTTTTTTCATTCTAGCTTCTTTTTTCTTTCTGTCTGAGCCTGGGATTCTCATTTTTAGGAGTCTAGAATGCTTCCTAAATGTCTCGGGACCTTAACCAAGTCATTTCAAGGGACTTGCTTTTGTATCAGATAAATTTCGTTTGTTTACAAAGAAATTGTACGTTATGTTTCTTACGTTTTCTCTCATTTTCAAAGAATTGGATATTATAATAAGGCTAGAAGTGGGAGTGTGATGACCACATAAAAAGTAATAAGTAATTATTAAGATACTTTTGGGCATCATTCCTATGGGATTGTTATAGAAATGTAATAGTATATAGGCCCCATTTCATATAAGAAATGTTAGCAAAACATGATAGGCATCTGAGTTAGCCTCAAAGATTATGAGTAATGGTTGTTAGACTTAGTAAGTATGAGCTTTAGTATGTGTAACGTCTAGTTTTCATAAAAACAACAAAATGGATACATTTTAAGAGTAAGTCCTCTAAAATAAATTGGTTAAGGTCTAGAAAAATTAGGATAATGATCTAGACATCAAGTAATGAAAATAGGAGGCCTGAGGTGCCCTGAAATAGAAGCCAAAATAACTAGATGAAATTTAACGAAATTGTTACGTAATGTAATGGCATTTTTGTAATTTTATTTAATTTTTAGAATACTCACAGGAGGGCATTTTAAATGAAAATTTTGAGCTCTTTGGAGTTTTCAGTGGCTCTGAAAACTATGAGAAGCCTTGGAATAGTTAAAACCCCTCTGGTGCACTTTTTTTAATGATAGTAGACCCGAACTTTGACCCTTTCATTTGAGAAGGTTTTAGCTCCAAATTAAGTGATTTCAAAGGCATTTATAAGATTGAAAATCTAAATTTTATGATGGAAAAGACATTTCTCAAAAAGGAGCTAAAACATACCTAAAACAAAATTGCCAAAAAGACAGGACATAAATGAAATTTTCTTGAAACAACTTCTAACCCTTCCTATATATATGGTGTGCCCCACTCTTCTCCTCATTTGGCTAGCTTTATTTCTACCCTAAAATGGAAGTGAGGCCTAGGGAGAGAGACGCACAAGAGAAGGGAAGAGGAAAAACAAGGCAAGAAAGGTATGATTTTCATGGAATTTCCTAGTCTTCTCTTTAGTAAACTTGCTATCCTCCTCCTCCTCCTTCTTTCTATGGATTTATTGATGTATTTAGGTCATTTTAAGGTCAGACTAGAGGGGCAAATTTTGAATTTAGAGAGGAGAATCCAAACAAAAAAAAAAGCATCTAAGAAAGGCTAAGAAAACAAGGTAGTTTTGCTACTTTCATGCTTATCCTTCCTTGTTCTCCTTCTTAAGTATTTCGCCCCATGTATGGACAGCCAAGAGGAGTTGAATTTTGATCCAAACCAAAGATGAATCTTATGAATTAAAGTGTGGAGAATAAGAATAAGCAAATGGAACAAAGAAAGGACTATGATTTTCCAAGATGTATAGCCTAGGGTTTTGGTTGCACCTTGGTTTGTAAGATGAGTTTTAGAAATTAATTAAGATGTTTAAGATTCCATATGAGTTTCTAAGACATCAAGAAAGCCTGCCACTTGCTTCTCCCATCAAAGAAATCAAAACAACTCCATTGGTATTCCAAAGAGACATAGCCTCAGTCTAGAGTAGAACCAACACCTAGGGAGTGTTTTAATTTCTTCCAAGCTTGGTTTTGTATCATATATGATGGGAGAGTATGAGAAGAAGCCTTGGAAAAATTTTAGAAGTTATAGATAATAAGATGTAGTTATAGGTTCCATATTGTGATTTAAAGAAGCAACACCTAACTAGGCTCCTTGAAATGATTGTGTGATGACTCCAAGAGGTTTAAATGGAGTCAAGAGTCATAGATTAAGGGAGAGAATGGAGCCAAGATCATGTTTTCCTAAGGTTGCTTCATTAGGTGCCTTATGGAACCATAATTGAACCTTAGAAGCCATCTATTTTTTCTAGTGCATGTATAGCTTTAGAAATTGTTCCAAGAATGTAATTGGCTTCCATGTAATGTGTTTAGGCCAAAGAAATCAAGTCACACATCCTTGTGAGTGTGGTCGAGGGAAAGGAAGCATTTCCAAGGGTTAAAGTGTGCATTTGCCACCAAGGTAGCTCTTTTTTCTTTCTCTCATGCATAATTGGGTGTTTATCTTGTCTTTAAATATGTGTGTATATTTTAAGCCATGAACATGTTTTAGCATGTATCTATATGCCATGGTACCATGATACTTTGTTATGTACTTGAATGATGTTTTATGAATATGTTTTGGTTTACTTAAATGTGGTAAAGCCAAAAGTCCCTTAGTTAGGGTGAGAATGAGCCAAAAGCCCCAAAGAATGGGTAAGATAAAGCCAAAAGTCTCTAAAGAGTGAAGCTTAATCAAAAGTCCGTTAATAAAATGGGTAAGGCAAGTCCAAAATCCCAAAGAAAATTAGTGAGGCTAAACCATTTTCTTGGCAAGCCTATGTATGTTTTATGTGACTTCTTGAATGCAAGAGAATGTCCCATGTATGATTATACATTCCATGATATCCATGCATACATTTTTAGACTTGAATGTGCATCCTTTATGTATGGTTGAAAGAGAGAAGAGCTATTGGGATTCTTAGAATCTCATTCCTTCCCCCCCCCCCATTGCCTAACATATCTAGGTGGACCAAGTGAATAAAGGAATGGAAGCCACCAAGCTTGAAGGAGAAAGATTGACAAAGAAATGTGCTATTTGTTCTCCTTGTAACCATTTTAATGGCATATGATGTAATCTAATGATGTATATGATATATAACCCTTTAAACATATATAAATATATTGATACTTGATGTATATATGAGAATTGATGCCATGTGAATGATATAGCAAGTTCTTGACATTGAATGGCAAGATAAAGCTTGTATGTTCATGTGTATGCCTTGGAGTGGGAGAGTGAGTTTGTGAAATTTGGGTTTATGGACCTTTAAGACATGTTTAATAAACCATTTTGATGCTTTCCCATGTGCTCAAGTGACCATGAAAGTCTTGGGAGCAAATTTGGACCATTTGAGACCCTTAAGAAGCACAAAAATAGTCATTTTGGAACCCTATAGCACAATCTGATCAAATGAACGAATTTCCCAATGAAATTTGGCATGCATATAGATCTCATCTAGATCTTTTTAAGAGATAAATACCAAATTATTTGGAGCTCTATGGAATTAATTATAAATTTTCAAAGTTGCCAAATTTCTACTATTCTAGTATGGTTACTATTCATATGGTCAGCTTCTTCTCCTGTGTCATTTAAGGATCAAATAGTGTCCAATGCTCACGAAATTTTATATACATAAACTATACATAATAAGCCTTTTATGGTCACTAAGATCACGCCAATTGGATGTCTAAGCAAAGAGATATGAAGTTTTAAATTTCTATGTTAGTGCTAGTAGTGCTAGCTATGTTTATATAGTGTTCCATCAATTTCCAGGGGCTAGAAATTCTTTTTTTGGTCTAGACTTATTTTTACCATAAAGTAAACATCTGTAGCTTTCTAGAATAGTATAGTGTGCTTGATTTCAAGTTTTCTAGAATTAGTTATGATTTTTCAAAATTCATGACAAAAATTTGGCACATGAACCCGAGGCAGCCTTCCATTATTTTTTGTATATATACTATGAGCTCGAGTTGTTGGTCACATTTGGAGATGGTTTTAAGTTGTATGTATGTATTTAAATAGGAGAATGAGATGGATAAGTTCATATGGTCCACAAGACACGAAATGAAATTTGTATCTGCTACGTAATGCAAAATAATGTAATATTTTAATTGAGTTTTCTTGGAAAACTTGTCAGACTAATGGAAGAAAGCTAGGATGTAGATAAGGAAGGCTAGATATATATGGTTTTACAGTATGAGCTTATTTATAGATAGTGATCTTAGGCCTTAAAATCTCCTAGAGATGGATCATAGTAGATTCCAGCATAGTTTAGTGGGTCACAATAAACCTTAGCAAGGCTTTGAAAAGTCACAGTAGACCCAAGGGATCATAGCAAATCCCACAAAGTTACAATATAATAATTCTCTTGGGAGAAGATAGTTTAAGATAGCTTTCAAATATTAGTTAGTCTCAGAGACTAATATAATTTCAGACAATATAGTCTCAAAGACTCAAGTCCTCATAAATCTGGCAGAATATTGTTATAGAATTATTAAGGTTTTAGTTTGACAACCAAGCCATTGACTAGATATCCCCTAATAGATAAGTACAATATGTAGGATAAAAGATGCAAGAAAGTAATCCCAGAGTTACAGTTAGATGAACCACTTCCTAGTAGTTATTACCCTTGGTTAAAGGAAAAAGAAGTCCTTATATACCATAACTTAAGAAAAAAAAAAAGGTCAGGCACAATTATCTATAATAAGATAAGTGGTAGAATATGCCTCTAATACTTAAAGCTTTGAAAAATTGGTATCCCACATGGATATAATGTTAGTCCATGGTAGTAATTCCTCCATGCGAGCATCAAAAAGTTAAATGTTATAACCATTAGGTATAAAGTTAATAATCTAACCAAAGTCTACTCTTAAGCAACTAAAGAGAGTAAAGGCAACTTTAGGCCTAGAAAGCAAGTATAGTAATAAAGGAAGGCCTTGGAATAGAATATACTAGATGTAAGCTGTTAGGAAAAGAACTATGACCCTAATAGCTAGTTAGTTATAAGGCTTCTGATGGGAAAGAGGAACAGAGTCTTTATGAGACGAGTTGATCAAGAAAAAAATAAAAGTAAAAAGTGGACTAAATATTAAGTAACAAAAGTAGATAGCAAAAGATTTATAACAACTTATAATAAGTATAGAAAGGTAAAGAAATGAGACAGAAAGTCGTCATAATAAAAGGTTGGAGACCCAGTATCTGATGACATGTCTCCATATATATACATGAGTGAATCCACTAGATTAAAAGGTCTATCTCATATAGTTTAGTTTTGGACCAACTAGATATAGAAAGGCATAATCTTTAAATTCCTACCCGAAAGACAGGAGGAGGGTGAATAATACTATCAGAGGTAACCCTCTTGTAACATCTGGTTCCTCTGTAAACATAAGGAACGTAATGTCCTGTTTTTCCATAAATGTATGAAACACACTAGATATAAAAGGAAGTCCCTAAATAAAATGATTTAAAGTCAAATAAAATCAGAGCAATAATCTAGACCTTAAATAATGAGGATTTGAGGCCAAAGGTACCCTGAAAACAGAGCCAGATGAGCTAAAAAAGTTTATGAAAAAAAGTTGGAGCATTTTTGTAATTTTTGATAATTTTGAAACACTCATAGAAATGCTTTTTAAATAAAAAATTTTAGCATTTTAGGGTTCTTAGAGGCCTTGAAAACCATGAGAACCCCCTCCCTCCCCCCCAAACAGTTGAAACCCCTCCGGTGAGTGATTTCGGCTATCAGTTGACCAAAATTTTGACCAAATGGTTCAAATTGATTTTAAATCTAATTTGGGTGAAACCAAAGGCATTTCATAAGTTAGAGAACCTAAATTTTATGATGAAAAATATGGATTTTGAAAAGGAGTTGAAATGAGGGCAAATAGAGAAACCATGGTTTAGGGACTAAAATGAAAAGTGAAAAGTTGCAAAAGTGACCCTTTGGCTCCTTATAAGTCATGTTCCACTCTTCCCTCCACCCTAACCCACTTTATTTTTGCCTAGAATTAGAGAAGAGACCAGCTGCAAGAGGAGTCCAAGAAGAGAGCAAAAGGGGAGGGAAAGACTTGTAGAAAGGTAAGGAATCAAGGCCTTTTCCATGCTTCTTCCTTTAGTAAAGTTGTTCTCTTCCTTCTCCTCTTCATTCCCATGGTTTTAATGGCTCATATAAGATTGGTTTATGGCTGGTCCAGAGGAGAGAGATTAGAATCTCAAGGAGAGGCTTGAAGTAATAGAGAGAACTCTTGAAAAAGTATTAAAACAAGGTAAATCCCTTAGCCTTTCATGCTTCTTTTCTTACCCTTGCTCCATGTGAATTTCATTCAACCTAGAGCCCATCCAAAGGGAGTTGAATTTTGACCATATCAAAGGAAGAACAAATGATTTAAAGTGTGGGAATTTAGAATAAGCAAATGGAATCAAAAAAAGAAAGAAGAAATTCAAGTTGGCACAACTTGGGATTTTGAAACAAATGATAAAATTTGATTTTTCCTAGAAATATTCCAGCTTATGTAAGACATGGTATGAGTTCCTTAGACCTCTAGGAAGCTTTACATGAGCCATTCCCTTCAAGAAAATGAAGACAACTCCATAGGCCATAAAACATGTGCTTGTCTCGGCCTAAGCAAGTCTGGCCATCTAAGGAGAGTTTTAATTTATTCCAAGCTTACAATGGGACTAGATATGAAGGAAGAACATCAAATAAAACCTTGAAAAAAATTTAGAGGCCTTGGAATGTGAGATGGAGGTGTAGGCTCTATAATGAGACATTAGGAAGCAACTTATAGCTAGGCTCCTTAAAATAAATATGTGATGACTCCAAGTAGTCTAAAGGGAGTCAAGAGACTTAGAATGAATGAGAAATGAGAGCCAAGATCATGAATTCTCATAATTGCTTCATAAGGTCTTGTATGGAAGCATAATGAAGCCATAGAACAAAGTACCTTCACATAAAGTATGTATGATGCCAAAGCTTGTTTCCATGAGTGATTTATGTCTCTTTTGATGTGGCCAGGCCAAGAGAACCAAGGGCCACCTAATTGCAAGGCTTAACTGAGAAGAGGGAGAAGAATCACAAGAGAAAAGTGTGTGCATTTTCTCTAAGTTAGCTCTTTAACCTTTCCCCCATGTATTTTTGGATGTTTTCTTGTCTTTGGATGTGCGTATATATTTTTATGCCATGAGAAATGTTTCTAGCTATTTCCTACATACCATGGTACCATCATATTCTTGAAATGTGTTTTATGAATGTGTTTTAGCTTGAATGGATATGGTGATGCCAAAAATCCCTTAAAAAAGGTGAGGATGAGCCAAAAGTCTCAAGAAGAGTGAGGCTTAGTCAAAAGTCCCTTGAAAATGGGTGAGGCTAAACCAATGCCCTTGATAGCCTATGTATGTTATATATGAGTCTTTTGAACATGGAAAATGCTATGTATATGTTCACTAGTAGCTTGAAAGCCATGCATGAATTCTTTGACTTATAAATGCATCTATTATGTATGTTTGAAAGGGTTAAGAGCTATTGAGATTCTTTGAATCTCACTCTTCCCCCTCCATATGCTTATTCATGTCTAAGTAAGCCATAGAGTCCAAAGAAAGGAGACCAAATGCCTTAGAGCATGATACTTTGACAAGGAGATAGCTAAATAGTTCTTTTAAGGACACATTGATGTCAAGAAATGTATACATATGGTGTATATTAGATGTAACCATTTGAACAAATTTGAATGTATATATATTTGATGTATGTATGAATCTTGAAGCCAAATGTATGGAAATGTGAGAAATTGCCACTCTTGTGCTAGTATGTGTTTGTGTATGAATGCAAGTGGCATAGTGAGTTTGAGCTCCATGATATTTGGGACCATTTAAGAGGCTTCCCTAGACTGTGTTTGTGCTGTGGGACATGCTCAAGTGGCTATGGCATATTAAGAAGACCATTTGGTGCCTTTTTGACCCAATTATAGTGCTAAAAGTGACTAAAACTTGAGCTAAACCCCAAACTAACAAAATGGACGAATTTCCCCATGAAATTTGACATGAATATAGGTCTCATCTAGAGATTTTCATAGAGATAAAGATCACTCAATTTGGGGCTCTATAGAATTTATTATGATTTTTCACATTTGGGAAAATTCTATTGATATGGTAGCAACACTGTTCATATAGTTAGTTTATTTTTTGTATCATAAGTGGGACAATTGAAATTCATTGCTTATGAAATTTTACAAACATAAATTAGACACCATAAGTTTTCCACAGATACTAAAATCACCCCATTTAGAGCTTTATAGAGAGAGAACCAAATTTTTGAATTTGCATGATAGTACTAGTAATGCAATTCAACCTCTGGTATTGTTCTATCACTTTTCATAGGCTAACTGCTACTACACTAGTCTAGAATTATTTTTAGTCATTAGTTAACATCTAGATATTTTTAGAATGGTATGGTTTGATTGATTTCTATTTTTTTAGAATTAGTTATGAATTTTCAAAGTTTATATTAGAAAGTTGGAACAGTGACCTGAGAGCAAACTTCCATTTTTCTGATGCATGGCTTCCAATCCGAGATGGATGAGATATTTTATGATACTTATTGCTTGTATGGATATGTGATGGATAAAAGAAAGTGTTGGTAAGCCCATATGGCCTATTTGACCAAAAGTGAACCCACTTGGGTTAAGGGAAACTATTGAAGTTATGGTAAATGTCCATGTTATGATCTGATTTTATAGAATATGGCTTGTAACCAATTTTTGAGCCCCAATTATGTTAATTATAGTTACAAAAATGTGTTGGGAATGGTTATTAAATTTGGTAAACTCATATGGTCCATTTGACCATTAAAGAACTCATTTGACTTTACGTTTCAATTATTTCTATTGCTAAAAGCTTGAAATTCATGAAAATATCTCTTTAAGCCATTTCTGACATAATATGGAAGGTGCCTTGATATGGTATTACACCTCTCATCACAAAAGCTATGAGAGCAAGTAATGAACCAATGATGTACTCTATGAGAAGAAAACCGAAGCAATGGAATATTTTCAATAAGCTATTTAAAATTCCCATATAAGAGAATCAAGGAGGAATTAGCCCCGAAAAGTATGAGGAATACAGAATGATGATTATACCCTTAAATTTCGAGAATAAAATTTTATCTAAGGAGGAAATTTAATACCCAGTCTTCTAAAAATTGAATTAGAATTGATGAGTTACTAAAGGAAGACCCCAAAATAAAATGCAATGAGGTTAAGTAAGGATTAAATAATAATCTAGATATCTAAATATGAGGTTACAAGGCTAAAGATGGCCCAAAATTAGAGCCAAAATGGATCAATAGATTAAACAGAAAAGCAGTCACAAAATCATAACTTCAAACAACTTCTTAAAAACTCAAAAAAGGAAATTTTAAATAATAAAATTAAGTTTACTAGTTTTCTTAGGGGTCCAAAAAATCATAAGAACTATTAGAATGACTAAAACCCCTCTGGTATGTATTTTAAAATGTTGGTTGACCTAAACTTTGATCAACTAATTTAGAATGGTTCTGAACCCAATAAAATTAAAAGTAAATATTTTTAATAAACTAAAAGACCTAAATTTTTATATGAAAAAGATGATTTTAAAAAAGGATCTAAAACAAGCCCAAACTAAAGAATTGAAATTGCGAGATGTAACGAAAATTTTGTAATTGTTATAAAATATCACTTCCTTCTCTTGTATAAGCCACACCACCTAAAAAGCACCCCAAAATTGACTTAAACACTTCAGAAACAAAACCCAAGAGGCATCCAAGAGGGAGGAGGAAGAAGAGGAAGAAAGCTAAGAAAAGGTAAGGAAAACTTGCAATTTTCATCTCATGGTAGTTAGAAAGCTTCTCCTTCTTCTTGAGCTCTCTCTATTGATAGTTTTTGTTTCTAAAAATGACTATTTTGGTTGCTGGTCACTTGGGAAAAGGAGAGGATTTGAGGAAACCAATTGTGGCACAAGATTCTCCACTTAACAAGCATTGAAACAAGCTATGATACTAACTAGAAACCATGCTTTTCCTTACTCTCCCACTTGCTCTTCAATTCGGCCATGCCTAGAACATCACTAAGGGAATATGATTTGGACTAAAACATGGCAAAAATAGAGGTTTAGGAGTGAGGAGAATAAGATGGAACCAATGGAATTCATTAAAAATCTATAGGATGCAAGATAAAGATGTTAGGGTTTTGATTGCACCTTGAGAATTTTAACACTTTAGGAGGATATTTTAAGCTATATTAGATTATAATTGCACTATAAAGAAGCTAAGGATCCTCCACATGCATCAAATTCCCAAGGAGAAGAAGCAAAACTCCATTAGACTTCCAAACAAACAATCTCGGTCAAGGTGGGTTGGAACCACTTAGGAAGTGTTTTCTTGAGTTCTAATGATTTAAGAGACTTAGATATAATGAATAAATAATTATGGAATCATTGGATTGAATTTAGGAGCCCTATAATGAAAGTTGAACTTTTAGGGTCTAAAGTGGGTTAAAGAAGCAAGTTAGTCTTAAACCCCTCTAACCAAGCATATAATAATTCAAATGAGTTTCCTTGAAGTTATAAGACTTGTAGCAAGTAAGGGTTTGGGGTTTGGATAATGGAAGACCAAGGTTGCTTCTCGTTGGACCTAAAATAGCCATAAACTCCATGTTAGATTATAATGAGTTTAAATGAAGATAATGGACCTAGAATAAACTCTAATGGATCATTTTGCCTAATGGATTGATGTTTGTAGGCCAAGTTAATTGAAACTCACCAAATTGTGAGTGTCAAGCCAGAAAGAACCAAGGTGAGTGAATCAAGAAGTGGGTTAATGCCATTTTGAGTTTCTACAAGCTTCAAGGTAGCTTTATCTCCCTTTCTTGCATACATTTGAATGCTTAAATCAATTGAAATGCTTTTGTGTTTTGTGGTTGATGCATCCACAAAGTGTTACGTAATGTTTTCCAAAATAAGTTATATGTATATAAGATGGTATGTGATGGCTCTTAACTCCCTAAGGCATGAAATTAAGTGCAATAGCTCTTCCATAGCCCCAAGTTGAGAATAGTTAAACCTAAAAAATTTATAATGATGCCATGGCTTGAGAATGAATGGGTTTTTATGCTATTGATGCATTTGACTTACATGAAGCACATGCATAACATCTTTACACCACATGCATGACATTTTCTAATTGTATTCGTGTGTGCATGGATTGGTTGAAATTAACTACTGAGATTCTTCCCAAACTCTCATCCATGTCTTCCCACTAATAATTTTAGGAGCACCGAGCCAAAGCAAGGAAAATGGAAAGACTTAGATATTAGGAATGATGTATTAAAAGTATTATAAGTGCCAATTTGTAATGAATGTATTAGTATGACACCCATTTGCATCCTAAATAGCTTATGATGTATAATGACTTAGTTACTCCATGTTTATGAATGGAAACTTGTGTGTTAGCATAAGAATGTGAAAATATGGATCCTTGTGGTAAAAAATGACCAATTATGTGTAGGCTTGCTTATATGATGCCATTATGTATGTATGCAAACTCAGGTGTAGGGGGGTCAAATTTTGATCCAAGCATTTTTTGCATGTAATGAAGTGGTTGGAAATGATGCTTAACATGATTAAAAATTTCTCAAAGTGGAAGAATTCATTTGGACATCAATTGGTCCATTTAAAATCCAAAATTGGTCTTAAACATGGCATAAATTGTATCTATGTCAAAAGTGACCTAAATTATCTAGTTTGAGTCTAAGATTTGACATGCAATTAGACTCTTAATAGAGCTTTCTAACAAGCTAATAATTAATTTTTTTGAAATTTTACAGAATATTTCACGAATTTCCAAAGTTCAAAAAATTTTGCAATTGGATCCTGGTATTTTTCCTACTGACCAATTCTAATATTTTATGTCTTTGAGGGATCAAATGAACTTTGTTGCTCATAAAATTTTGGAGGTATAAGTTCATATTATAAGCTTTCTATAGCTATTGAGTATGCATTAATCAGAGTTTTGTAACTAAAGTTATGCATTTTTGAAATTAGGGTCTAGTTATGTTGGTTTGTTGCTACACAATTTTGGACAGGTTCTGTTCTTCATGACTTTTAGAGGAACAAATGTATTTATTTGCATTTGAAATTTTTTTAGTACATAGTTGACATCATAAGCTTTTCGTAGACACCTAATTTGTATGAATTGAAGTTTTGTTGGCCGAGATATGAACTTTCAAAGTTTGTACAAAATTATGGCACCCATGTTCATCTCAGGTTAAAGAGACTGCTAGGATGTCCCACATGAAATTCATCATAAAATGGATTCAAACAAGTTTGATTATGCTAAATATGAATAAAGAAAAATAAAAAATCAAAATTGAATCCCTATAGCTCCAATTAGCTTGTAAAAATACCAATTTTACCTTCAAATGAATGGTAATGGTTGCACACTTATATTCAATGCACATAATTGACAAGTACATGAGCCAAAAAGCTAGGTATGACAGTGATAGTCTAGGTTTCCATATATATCGAATTTTCTTAGCCTAAATCATATATTATTTGAAAATGCTCTTGATGACGAATATTTTGATGCATTTGATTTCTTTAAAGGAACTTCTTCATCTAAGGGTTCAACTACAAAACTCACCCTTTTAGGAAACAAAACCCATGGAGAGAAAGAAGAGAAAGAGTTAGAAAAGGTTTGTAACAATATCATAAGCAAATTCACTATGTTTACTTACCTATCTATGGCTTTCTTTCGTTGCTCCTTCCTCCTTCTTCACGCCACCATGGATGAAGGTTTAAGGTAGCCAAGGTCGGTTATAGAGTGAGAGAGATTAGTGGCACCACCTATTTATATGGAAAAGTTAAGGTTTACAATTTTTCAAAATTCATATTTTGCCCTCACATTTTAATTTTACCTTTTGAGCTTATTTCTTCATATTTTCGAAAACTGATTACTTCATAATAAAATTTGGACTTACTCTTCATTAGAAATATCTACTTTAAGTTATAGAAATTTAAAACAATTTGAAAAGGTCTAGTTAAAATTATGGTCAATCGAGGCCCTAAACCATACACTCATCAAGGATTTTATCAAATCAACCTCATCTTGTTATTCTACTACGTTATTTCATTATATTATGATGAGGAATACTTATTTTTCAAACCAATTATTATGTTTTCTAATTCTTGAAATTTTTCATTGATTAGGCTGGTATCAGTGTCTTTTAATTTTGGCTGGCCTTTCTTGGCCCTATGATCCCTTTATATTAATCCATCCCATTTTTTAAGGACTATATTGGTTTACAAAATATAAAATATTACACCATGTCTAGCCCTCACACTTATTGGACCACATACATCAGAATGGATATGTTACAATGGATGTGAACACCGTATTCTGTCCAAGCATATTAACAAGAATACAAAAAGAAGAAATGCAAGAAAATAGAAAATTAAGAGAAAATGATGGAAATAAAATAAATAAACAAAAAATATAAAAAAAAAAAAAAACCCAAAGCTGCAGAAGACAAAGAATTATTAGGAAGAAAGAAAAGAGAGAAAAAGCCCAAAGCTAAAAAAAGGAAGAAAAAGGAAAAGGACTAAAAACAAAATCAAATTCCAAAAAATAATAATAATAATTAAAAATAGATAAGAATATTAAAGAACAAAACCCAAAGCCAAAAAAGAAGAAAAAGGAAAAGGGCTAAAAAAATCAAAATCAAATTCCAAAAAAATAATAATAAGAATTAAAAGTAGATAAAAAGATTAAAAAAAACAAAAAAATAGAATTAAAAAAAAAGTAAAAGGGTGAAATTTTAAGAAATTAAAAAAAAAAGTCAGTCCAACGAAAATCAACCCAATAAAAATAGACCTAAAAAAAAATCAACCCAATAAAAATAGACTAAAAAAAAGTCTGGACCAAACTCTTTCGGGCCCATTAATCCAACTGGAAACCCAATACGCCTTGGGCTCTCTCTGGCAGCCTCCCAAACCTTACCCGGCTTTTTCCTTCGGACCTCCTAAATGGCTTTGAGCTTTGGCAGTCAAACACACACACAGACACAGAGAAGCTGAGACACGAGAATGGAAAGGCAGCAGGGGAGTCAGACAGCCCGAGGCTTCAGGGGAGCGTGAGAAGGGAAAGAGCAAGGTAGCGCTTCAGAAAGGCTGGCAGAAAATGAAGCAGAAGGCTTGCAGCGACGGGCTCGAGGCGTGGACCTTTCCTCCAGTCCCTTTCGCCATCGAACTGAGAGAGAGTCTAACGCCGAAATAGGAGGAGAAGCCGGGAACGGGAATCGAGTAGAGGAGGGGAAACACGAGAAGGGAAAGGGAATCAAAGAGAGAGAGGTTTTGAAAAGAAAATCAGAGGCAGAACAAAAGGAGGTCGAAGGCATCGAGAATAAAGAGGGGGGATTTTTGGGGAATTAGGGTTTGGACTGGAAAGGGAGAGGGCTGGAAAGACCGGGTGATATTGGAGGAGTAAGAGACGGAAAAATCAGAGGAGTGAATCGAGAGAAGGAGAGAAATGGAGATTGGGCAATAGAGAAATTGAGAAAATAGAAGCAGCCAGAGGAGAGACGAAGGAACGAAGAGAGACAGAGGGTCCGAAAAAATCAAGGGAGAAGAACCAGAAAATCGAAGCAAGAGATTGGGGTGAAGAATGACGACTCTGCTGCAGTAGGAGATCAGTGAAGGTTGCTCTGTTGATCATGGTTCCTGCAGGTAAGGTTCTTTCTCCACTGCTAATTTACAAAGAGCTGGAATGTTGTATTGCTACACTGGTTATGCGCTGTGATGGGGCTGATGATCATTATGGATTATTGTGTTTCATACTTGTTCTTAAAGAGTGCCCAATAGGTGTTTGATGAAAGGTGTGAGAAAAGTGTTCGAGAGTGAATTAGAGTTTTTTCTGGCTTCCATGGTCTCGGTGTCAAATGTTTGATGGAACCATGGCTGTGATTTTGATCTTCTTAGATGTTTAAAATTGGGTTCAGTTTTGTTTACTAACACCACACACCCGAAATGTCAGTGTTTCGTCCCCCCCCCCCTTTTTTCGAATTTGGTTATAAGGGTTTGTATGGTCTATTTAAATCAAATATGCAATGAAGAACCCGGCCTTGTTTAATCTTTTTCCTGGAAACATTCCTTGCTTTCGATTTAGTTATGTGCAATTCTTCCCCATCTTTTCCTTCTTTGGTTGTGGAGGACATCCTAGAGAAGGAGAAAATGTGTCCCCAGATGGTTCTTGAAAGGGGTTCAAGGAAGCATGCACAGAAACAATCGTTGTTGGGTTTTATGCGCAGTTTATTTCACGAATGAACTTTCTAAGGTTGTGTCCAAATTGCAGTTTCATAAAATAATCGCAAACGTTTTATCTACACTTTGCTTTCGACTCGAGGACAGTCTTGTGGGATCTGGTATCCCCTCAGACACATAAAAATGAGCCTAAGGGGGCCATGTGGGATAATAGGTTCCCTTGGCATCCATTGGTTACACAAAATATTTCAATAAGCTTTAGATTTCAATGGCTCGCACCAAGATAACATTGATTTCAGTAAAGTGGACTTAAAGGAATAAGGGAAATATACATAAAAAGGGGAAACAAGCAAGTGAGAATAAGAGAGAGAAAAGGGGAGAGTTTTAAAACTAAATGAATAATTTCTTAAGAGAATATTTGAGTATGAATTAAAATTTACAATTTTGAAAAAAAATCAAACAAACTTTCTCTTTTCTAAATAAAAAAATGAATCAAAAAAAAGAGGGAAGGAATTTTCAAATTTAGTTTATAATAGAATAAAAATTTTAGATAAGTTTTGATTCTAGGTTCCCATGGTTTACCTCAAATTAATTTTGGTTTCAAGAAAGTATAATGAAAAAATACACACACAAAAAAGTCAATACATTTTTTGGATTAGGTTTTAATTTTTTAAAAAAAACACAAGAAAAAAACCAAAAACAAAACAAACAAAAATTAAACCAAAAAAATGAGAAGAAAATAAAAGGAATAAGATGAACTTCAATTTTCACAAATTTAAACATATGAATTAATTTCAAACTTGTTTTCTTTTTAAAAAAAAAAAAATTGAAATGATCTTTATTCTTCTTCTCCCTTCTCAATCAAAACAAAAAACAACAACAACACAAAAACAAAAATTAAATTAAAAAAAAAAAAGAAAGAGGCTAAAAAAAAAGAGAAAGAAACAAAGAGCTAACATTAAAAACAAAAGAAACAAGACAAACAAATAAACAAAGACACATAAAACAAAGTTTAATAAAAAGGGAATCAGATGTTCAGAAAAAAAAAACAAAGACAAAATTAAACAAAACAAGGGAAAAGGACAAAAAGAAAAATGATGAAAGAAGAGAGGAAAGAAAAAGTGAAATTGCAAAGAAGGTTAAAATTAAATTTAATTTTAGCAAATCAAAGTACATCAACCAGTTTCAAAATTGCTTCATTGGTTAAAGAAGAAAATAATTTTATCTTCTTTGTCCTTTCGAAAAAAAATAAAAAAATAAAAACCAAAGGCAAAAACTAGAAAGAAGAAAATAAAATAAAATCAATCAAAAATTAAAAATCAAACAAAAGTTAAACACAAAAAATAAGATAATAAAACAAAACATCAACCTCTTGATCGAACTACGTGGACTTTGATCCCCTTCAGAGGGTACGTAGGTCCTAGAATTTTATCCTAAGTCAAATCCGCATTTGTAAATAAAATTCTTTGTTTATTTCACTTTCTTAGTTTCTTTTCCCTTATTTTATTTTATTTTTTTAATGTTGTTTCTTTAATTCCTTTCTTCCTTTTTATTTACAATTTTGTTTCCCTTATTTCATTTCTTATTCTGCATATATTTTGTAAGGGAGAATTAGGATAGATTAAAGGCCATGGTAATTTTGCACAACTAACTTAGGGTAACCATTTTTAGTAACGGGTGTTGTGGGGTGCCTAACACCTTCCCCACTCACAATCGACTCCCGAATCTGTTTTCTGGTTCACAGACTATTTTTTTTCGATATTCCAAATTAAAAGGTTTTTTTCCAAAATTTTGCCTTTTCAAAAATTTGGTGGCGACTCTACCTACTTATACTTTTTCTACTTTTATTTTAATCTCGTTTTTCAATTTGGCGCCGCGCGGTCGCATTTTCAGGTGTGACAGTATGGCGACTCCACTGGGGAAGTTTTGAGAGTCAAGCCCGATTTAAGTTAGTTGTGTAATACACTATGGCTTTCCTTTTGTTTTGGTTCTCCTTTTTGTTTATTATTTATCTCACATGCTTAGGATAGATGACCTGCCTTTCATATGTTTGCTTCATTTGTTCTATTTCATTAATTGCATACAAATCATGTGTTAGGATAGACAACATGTGGAATAAAACTTTAGGGTAGACGACCATATCTGTGCATTTTTTTTTTACTTATATCTGTATATATGCTGCTCTTCCAATTGTTCTGTCAATCTGCCTAGCAGATGAGGGTTGGGTAGTCTATAGGATGAAGAGATAAATGCTCTCCTCACACACCTCACCAAGACACAATCACTTCACACATTATGGGCCCTATACCCGGGTCTGAGTGCTCCTTAGGTTAGTAGAGGTTTATACTGATTTCCCTGTGAAGCCTTGTGCTTCCTGAGGCTATCATGAAGACCTCACCTAAGTTGTACCTTATTATATGGGTTTGACTTGCGTAGGATCTCTTTCCTCTCATGGTCACACCTATATAGTGAGATCCTCACCTTATGGTGGGGGCAATTTGGGGACCAATAGTTAGGAATCATAGATCTACTCGGCAAATTTACACTGATAGTTAAACCATAGATACCTCCCCAAATAATTAGAGTCAGTCTCCGGTGGTCTCAACCTAGGATCCACCCATATTAAGACAAAGGAGAGCATTTTTTTTAATCATCTGCTTCTCACATCCATGCATCCGATGATATCCATAGGAAAAGTGATACATTGTCACTGTTACTGGAGTAGATAATGGGGCATAACCAGATATACATTAACTAAGATGAAGATATGCATTAATTAAACCAACTTTTGCCTAATGGGATTTCAACCCTGGAGAGGCCATGATCATATTCCTTGCAACCCTTTAAAAGGGGAATCTCTTGGCATACATTCATTTGCTTTATACATTCATTAAAAAAAGGGTGAAGTAAAAAAAAAGGAAGAATAATGAACAATGCGCAATTTATTTTTGTCAAAGAAATTTTTTGAGGATTATAAAATCTAAAAGTTTTACATTGATGAATACGTGTGATGCCTCAGCTAGAGATTTGAATATATTTTAGGACATTAATCGTGTAGAAAGGCATATTTCTCTCGATTTAATTTGTCAACTCTTCTCTTCCATAGAGTAATAGACTCCTCAAGAAAGAGTACAAGTTTTCCTTATAATAATTTTTTGTGTCGAGACATTGTGCCCAACGTCATAGTGTGAATGTTAGTGGATCGTTAGACTAGCTCACTGAACAATATTGGTGTCAATTATGTAGGGAATTATTCCTTCTTAAATTGATCCTCACATCCTCATTCTCTGTGGAATAATAAATTTCTTGAGAATTTGGCGAAATGGCTAAGCTAGTAATGATGATACACTGACTAATCAGTTTTGATATTTTGAAACAGCAAACGGTTATACGTACTAATTGGCATAATGGAGGTAACGGAACCCTTGGGCAATAAGCAATATCTGAGTTCAAGACAAACTGACCTAATTGCGACTGGAATGAAGCTTAAAATCAAGGCAGAAGCAGAATCAATCGAGAGCCTGACTACATTAGGAGAAAAATTAAGTGGAAGGCATATTCGAGAGTTTTGAAGGGATTATGGGGATATTCTAAACTTGCAGCGGATACCGGTACAGCCAGAGGCACTTTCAGCCTTGGCCCAACATTAGGATAGTTCATTGAGGTGTTTTGCATTCTCTACATTCCAGATTACACCCATTTTGGAGGAATATGGGAGCTTTGTGAATATACCTTTGACAAAAGATGCCTCAATTTATTACTATCCGGGACATCTACCATCAAAACATACAGTGGCTCAGGTTTTAGGGGAGGACCCTAGTAGAATCCATTTACAGTAGAGGGGACAAACTGAAGGCCTTTCAAGGAAGTACGTGGAGGAGCGTTTAAGGACCCTAGCCGAAGAGGAAGACTGGGTGACTTTTAAGAGAGTGCTTGCCTTAGCTGTATACGGATTAGTGTTATTTCCCTCGGTGATAGGGATAATTGATTTGGCGGCAGTGAGTGTTTTATGGATGGTGGAAAATCATCGTGTAAATCCTGTGCCAGCAGTCTTAGCAGAAACATTCTTGACTTTAAGTTTCTGTCAACAAGAAAAAGGAGGAAAGTTAAAGTGTTGTCTACAACTCCTCACCGTTTGGATGTTTAATCATATTTATGGGAGACAATATCAGTTGGGTCGACGACATGACACCATACACCATCTGGTCAGGGACTTCCTTAACCGTGAAGGTGCTATCCTATCATCCTCAAAAATGACCTGTGATGATTGGGCACGATCCCTGGGTCAATTGGACTACAATACAGTCTAGTGGAAGCTAGTTTGGTGGGAAAGTGAAGAAATTATATACTGTTGTGGAGAATTCTTGAACGTACCCCTAATAAGCCCCCGGGGTTGCATCAATTACAATCCGTCAATTGTTCACCAACAGTTTGCATATAGGCAAGATGTCCCATCCAAAGAGGCGACACGATTAATTCACTTTTACCATAATGACCCGGAAGCTAAGATGCTTTGCCAGAAAATGAGAAGCACATGGAGCCAAGTGATATGCAAAGGGAGATGCGAGCTGGGCATACCGAGAATGGTTAAAGGAAAGAACAAAGGGGGCTAACCCTTCTTTCGGATCACCTAACCCTCTACTCGGCAATAACATGCAGGTAATTGAGGAACAATTAGCCAGGCAAGTCAAAGAAAAGAAAGAAGGGTTGAGAGTTTTAGAAGAGAAAAGACAAGAACATTTAAGGAATTTGAGCTAAATATGAAATGAATGTGCAGTCTTGCGAGCGGAAGCGAATAGGGCAAAGAGATACAAGGGAAATAGGGGAAGCGTCGAGATGGAAAAATTGAAGGAAGAGAATACAAAATTGAAGGATACCATAGAGGAAGCTCAACAACGGGTAACTGAAAATGAAAAGATGTTCATTAGTAGAGCCCAATTGATGAAAGCCCTCAAGGAAAAAGATGCACTAGAGAGACAGATGCAGAAGCTTGAATCTAGTTGGGATCGGCATGAAATTGACATATTAGTGAGGGAATTGGAAAAGAAAGCAAATGAACTATCCGTCATTAGGAATGATAATGCCGCGATAATACAGAATTTGGTGGAGCAACTTAATCGACAAGCCGAAACGATCGAGACATGGAAGACACTCCACATCGAGCAAGCTACAGAAAAGGAAAGGTTCATATCCTGGTTCCAGAAATTGATCTTCATGGCCAACGAGATCCTTCCCAGTTTCAAGAGTTCGCTCAAAGTGGCAGAAGGTTTAGCTAATCCATTGGGCACACCAAAAGAAATTATAGAATTTTTCATGATATGTAATGATGTTGTAGACGAATTAAAGTACCTCAATAGTTATTGATATTGCTATGATATGTCACTCAGAATTTTGTTATGAAAGAATTTCATTCCCTTTGTGTCTGTCGTATAAAAGGAAAGTACCTCAGAAGAACGTAAAGACCTAATCATGTAGGAGTTTTAATCTCCTCTTACATCGAGGGTCAACTTTGGTGTTTGTTATATGGATTAATAAGATTCTATAAGAATCAAAGGGCCTGGTGTTCCGCTGCCATTATGTCAACACAATTAACCCAAGTTAATATGTAAAAAGAAAATGACAATGATAATAATAACGATAATGGTAGTAATAATAACGACAATAACAGCAAAGATAAGAAGAATTTCTTTTAACAAGGAGACAATATTGCTCCCACACTAAATTTGCCTTATCCCTACAAAAAAAAGGAATATAAAGAGTGAAATAAAAAGGAGACAATATTGCTCCCCCGAAACACGTTCCATCTAGCCAGACCCGCCCTACTAAGGTATACAGCATGCGTTCAAGAGCTAGGCTCATGGAAGAACATCAAGCGGAGGAGAGCCAAAGAGTTGAGGAAGATGCAACCACAATGAACAGTTGAATGACACTAAGAGGGAAGGCTATTGATTCCTCGCCTAGGGTATCCAGTCATCCATATGCCACCATAAATATCCCAGAGGTAGGGATAAGCTTACCAGGAGTAGTCATACCGAAGATACACTACGACCAAATAGCAGAGGCTGTACAGAGGTAGAAGAATGTCCAAAATCCTATAGCAAAAACGTCCGACAAACATGGCCCCCATGATAGGGATACGCAAGAATTTCCCGGCAATGACCCCACCTATACATTTCAGATCCCAACTACGGAGACAAAGGGGAAAACTAACTATGACAAGGAAGATTAGGAGAAAGAGTTAGGGGAGGTCAAAGATCAACTGTGAAACTTACGAGGACCCAACACTTAGGGTTCACTGGACGTGGAGGAATTATGTATGATCCCTGAAGTTTCCATTCTGAACAAATTCAAAGTTCCCGAGTTCGACAAATACGATGATACTGGCAATCCGATATATCATCTGAGGTCATACTGTACAAAAATGACCGTCTGGTCAAGGGATGAGAAGTTTCTGATAAACTTCTTTCCAGAGAGTCTGATGGGGTCTGCCTTGCTATGGTACATGCAATTAGACCACTCAAAAACCAAGAGGTGGAGAGACCTCACAAAAATTTTCATGAAGCAATATAAATTCAATCTCGACATCGCTCCGACCAGGGAACAATTGAAAAGGATGAGCAAGAAATCGACAGAGTCATTTAAATAATATGCTCAAAGGTGGAGACTGATGGCTTCCCAAGTCCAACCCCCGATGACCATATTTGAATTTTGCTCCTACTTCATCCGAACTCTCTCAGACCCGTTTTATAAAATCATGTTGGGAACTCATGTCGCCAACTTTGCTAATCTTATTGAAATTGGGGAAAAAATAGATGCAGACATCAGAGATGGGAAGCTTTCATCTCCTCAAGCAGAAAACAGCTTCAAAAGGAGTCAGGGGCTAAAGAAGAAAGAGGAAGACGTAAGTTATGTCTAACCCACGAGACAATACTCACAACAATCCATTCCTTATCAAATAAATAGAGAAAATCAAGGTCAAACCCCGTATGTGCCGGTTGTGAAGAGACCAAGGCAACACGAGAGGATGAGTTATGGGCGACCAAAAGATAATCGCCCTTGGCCCAATTTTAATTCCACTAATGCCAAATTATATAAGAAGTTGCTGGACGCAAAACTTATTGGGCCACACTACGTGAAAGCGATACAACCACCGTAACTAACCTAGTATAACCCCAACGTTTCTTGTGAGTACCATATTTGGGTCCCGGGACACTCAATTGAAAACTGTACTACTTTCAAGAGAAACGTGTTGGATCTTATCGAATCAAACCATATCCAACTTAAACCTAGAGAAGATGCAACAATCACCACCAACCCTTTGCCATATCATGGGGAACAGGTGAACGCCATTGAAGAAGAATTGGGGTTTTCCAAGAGTCCTAAGGCTTTTAAGCTGTTAATGAGAATCCTGTTAGTTGGTTTTCGATCGGCTGGATACATGTTGGAACTGCCAAAGGAAAGAGCCATTGAAACTATTGGCAGGCCATCAGTTCGATTTTGCGACTTCCATCAGCAAAATATGGATCATGACATCGAGAATTGCGTACAGTTTTCGGGAAGTTTTGAAGAAGTTAATGACGTTAGGGGTCGTGGCCATAAAGAAGCCAGGAAAAGAGGTTGGGACGATAGGGGAGGAGTATGTTGACATCATTATCCCGACCAGACAGCTAGAGACAGTTACCCTAACAGTTGGAGACCCTTTTGTCGACATCGGGGCCCTCTCGTCCCCCTCACCCGAGGCAACCATCGGTGGTTATTAGCATGCCGGCTCCATTCCCATATCAGAGCAGTCATGCCATACCATGGAGGTACGAGGAAACCTGGGAGCACCCCTTTAATTAAATGGCAACTGCCAAGTCTGAAGGAGAGCCTATCACAAATATAGCTGAAACAGGGGGGATCACCCGAAGTGGTAGGGCATACCTCCCAACGGATGTTGATAAGCGTGGAAAGGGGAAAAGAATTAACAGTAATGGTCGAAAGAATGAGAAAGAAGGAAAAGAAGATAACACGGATGAAGAATTTCTACGAATCATGAAACAAAGTGAATATGACGTAGTAGAGCAACTAAAGAAAACTCCTGCCCAGATTTCTATGTGGTCCTTGGTCATGAGCTCTGAAGTACACCGTCGAGCTTTGCAAAAGGTTTTAGAGGAGGCATATGTGCGGCCTGACATCTCCCCAGAAAGAGTAGCTAGTGTGATAAACATCATCAAATCCACTTCTGCCATCTCATTTTCTGAAGAAGAGATTGTAGGGACATCCGCTAACCCGCCCAAGGCCCTACACATCACTCTGAAATGCAACGGGTTTATAATTGCAAAAGTTTTAATTGATGGGGGGTCAGCACTAAATGTGCTACCACTAACAACATTTGAACAATTGGCAGTGGAAAGATCACACATTGGGAAAAGTGATATGGTGATTAGAGCGTTCGATGGCTCTAAAAGAGCCGTGGTCGGTACTATATGCTTATCCTTGGAGATTGGGCCGAAACTGTTTGCAATAGACTTTCAGGTAATGAACATCGACCCCTCCTATACGATGTTATTAGGAAGGCCATGAATCCACTCTACTGATGCTGTCCCTTCCACGCTGCACCAAAGGATTAAATTCATTGACAATGGGAGAATCATCACTGTCAAGGGAGAAGAGGAGATAATGTTAAGTAAACCCAGTTCCCTACCATATATTAAAGTTGCATAACGAGATAAGGAAATGTTGTTTCAAAGTCTAGAAATGGACGGACCCGAGCCCGCTGTGGGAAGTGTCGATCATATTGTGATGAAAATGCTAGAAAGGAGTGGATTCGAAGCTGGAAAAGGATTGGGAATACAGTTATAGGGAATTGAACGGCCTATTACACTCCCAGAGAACCCTCACCGTCAAGGGTTAGGGTACAGACCCCCATTATTAAACCAAGTAGAGGAGCAGCCAAAAGCAAGAGGAAGTAAGAAGCAAGAGAAGCTGAAAATTCCCCATATCAGAGAAACATTTCCGGTTCCCTCAGAGATCGTGAACCGATTAAGTATTTCCACAGTTGATGAAGAAGTCGCACAAGGAATCAAGACTTGGATTTCGATTGACGATTTAGGGGGAAGATTGGATAATTAGGAAGTGGAAGATATCCCTGATGTCGTAACGCTAAAGTAATTGCTTTGATCATGTTGTTCTTTCCTTTTTTTGTTGTTTTTGTTTTACTTGTCTTTCTTTCTCTTGTTGCGTCTTGATTTTAGACAATCCTTTATGAATGACAATGGTATTTTACGAATGAAATGAGAATTATTTGGATATTCTGCCTGCTGTTCGCTTCAGTTTTCTCTCTTTTAGGTCATTCTGCTTCATTCCTTCCTCCAGAGAATTATTTTCCTCGAAACTCTTGCCCAACGCAGAGGTTCCTGAGTCTTCATGGGATGATTTGCACACTACCTTAGATATGCATGATTCCGAACCTGATAATGAAGAGTTGATCCAGACTTTCAAAAAGTTGCTCGAGTCTGTAGATAAAGGCATTCGCCCTCACAAAGAAGTGATTGAAAGCATCAATTTGGGGACAGAAGAACATAAAAAGGAGGTCAAAATAGTGGATAATCTAGAAAAGGTGGAAATGATCCAGCTCTTCAAAGAGTATATAGATGTCTTTAGATGGTCTTATCAGGACATGCCTAGGCTTGACCTGATAATTGCTTCTCACAAGATTCCCTTGCTTCCAAACATTGAACCTAAGAAGCAAAAGTTAAGACGAATGCACCCTAATATGTCTTTGAAGATAATAGAGGAGGTCATAAAGCAACTAGAGGCCGATTTCCTTCAAGTATCCACGTACCCACAATGGGTAGCAAACATCGTACCTGTCCCTAAAAAGGATGGAAGGGTCCGCATGTGTGTCGATTATAGGGACTTGAATAAGGCAAGCCCAAAGGATGATTTTCCTTTGCCTCACATAGATGTTTTAGTTGACAATATGGCACGAGCCTATCGGTATTCCTTCATGGATGGCTATTCAGGGTATAACCAGATCCCTATGTATGAAGACCATAAGGAAAAGACTACATTCATCACGCCGTAGGGGACACACTGTTATAGAGTAATGCCATTTGGGTTGAAGAATGCTGGGGTGACTTACCAACAAGCTATGATGGTGCTCTTTCATAATATGTTGCACAAGGAGATTGAGGTATACGTCGATGATATGGTGGCCAAATCTGCAAAAGGGGAGAGTCATGTGGCGGTACTAAGGAAGCTGTTTAAAAGATTACATGAATACAAATTGCGGTTAAACCCCAACAAATGCATTTTTGGGGCTCTAACTGGAAAATTATTGGGCTTTATGATGAGTCAAAAGGGAATAGAGGTAGATCCTGATAAAATACAAGCCATTTAAGAAATGTCTTCCCTCCAAATGGCGAAAGAAGTATGAAGCTTTTTAGGTCAGCTCAATTATATAGCTAGATTCATTGCCATTCTAACCGCTACATGTGAACCAATCTTTAAATTCTTGAAGAAGAATCACACCGAAAAATGGGATGATGATTGCCAAGAAGCCTTTGATAAAATTAAAGAGTATCTGTCAAATCCCCCAATCTTGGTTTCGCCGACACCAAGACGACCTCTGATCCTTTATCTAACAATCTTGACAAGATCAATGGGGCCTGTATTGGGGCAACATGATGCTTTTGGGAAGGAGCAGGCAGTTTACTACTTAAGTGAAAAGTTCAACGAATGTGAAGCGGGCTACCCATTGATCGAGAAGACCTATTGCGGATTGGTATGGACCACTAAACGGTTACATCAGTATATGCTCTACTATACCACATGGCTAATTTCTAGAATGAATCCCATCAAATATATCTTCGAAAGTTCACATGTGTCAGGAAGGGTCTCCAAATGGCAAATGGTCTTATCTGAATACAACGTCAAATATGTGACTCAAAAGTCTATAAAAGGAAGCATTATAGCCGATCATTTGGCCGAGAATCCTCTGGATGAATACCAACCATTGGATTTCTGTTTCCCCGATGAAGACATACTCGCTATAGAAGACGACGAAGATGACAAGGAAGATGGTAATGGGAAATGGAAGATGTATTTTGATGGGGCTGCAAATATGCATGGTTATGGCATTGGGGCCGTGATAGTGTCGCCAGAAAGGAAGCAGTACCCTGTTGCTGTTAAATTGGAATTCGAATGTACCAACAATGTGGCAGAATATGAAGCTTGCATCAGTGGGTTGAATGCTACCATAACCCTTGGAATAAGCAGTCTGGAAGTTTTTAGGGACTCTGCACTCATAATTCATCAAGTGACTGGAGAATGGCAAACTAAGGATCCAAAAATGATTCCATATCAGAAATTTTTGGTTAAGCTAATTAGCCAATTTGAAGAAATCAATTTTCATCATGTGAGTCGAGATAAAAATCAATTTGCTGATGCGTTAGCTACCTTGGAGGTAATGATTCGACTCGACTATGGAGTCCAGGTCCAACCACTCTGAGTGGAATCCAGGGATTTGCCAGCCTATTGTCTAAACATAGAAGAGGAATGTGATGGGCAACCTTGGTATCATAACATCAAGGTTTATATGACAAGTAGGGAATACCCCGCTGAGGCCACTGAGAGTGATAAAAAGACTATTCGGCGTCTAGCTATGACTTTCTTCATTAGCAATGGCATTTTATACAAAAGAAGTCATGATGGTACACTATTGCGGTGTGTAAATGCGAAGGAGGCTCAGAAAGTGGTAGCAGAGGTTCATGAAGGAATATGTGGTACACATGCGAATGGTCACACTTTGACCAAACAGATCCAAAAGTGTGGATATTTTTGGCTGACCATAGAAAAAGATTGTACTGAATATGTTCAGAAATGTCATCAATGTCAAATTTACTTAGACAAAATCAATGCCCCGCCGGTCTCACTACACAATTTGGTAGCGCCATGGCCATTTTCAATGTGGGGCATCGATGTGATAGGACCAATCAACCCTAAAGCTTCAAACGGACATCGTTTTATCTTGGTGGCCATAGATTATTTCACGAAATGGATTGAGGCTAGTTCCTTTACCAGCATCACTCAGAAGGTTTTTTGCAAATTCTTTAAGGTCAATATCCTTTGTCGTTATGAGCTGCCGGAGAAAATCATCACTGATAATGCCCCAAACCTAAATGGGGCAGAAATCTCTAAGCTTTGTGAGCAATTCAAGATCAAGCACCATAATTCGGTACCTTATCGGCCATAAATGAATGGAGTCGTAGAAGCAGCAAATAAGAACATCAAAAAAATCATTGCAAAGATGACAGTCACCTATAAGGATTGGCACGAAATGCTCCCATATGCATTGCATGGGTATCGCACCACTGTGCGTACGTCGACTGGGGCAACTCCTTATTCTTTGGTTTATGGAATGGAGGCTGTCATGCCTATTGTGGTTGAAATCCCATCACTATGCGTGTTAATCGAATCCAATTTAGATGAAAACGACTGGATAAGAACCCGGTATGAGCAGCTGAACATGATCAAGGGATGAAGACTTACTGCAATATGTCATGGACAGTTGTATCAAAAGAGAATGGCAAAGGCTTTCAACAAGAAACTTAGCCCTCAAGAGTTCAAAGTTGGGGACCTAGTCCTCAAAAGAATCTTGTCAAACCAGGATGACGCTCGGGGCAAATAGGCCCCCAATTATGAAGGCCCTTATGTTGTTAAGCATGCTTTTTCAAGAGGAGCATTAGTCCTAATGGATATGGAGGGTCGGGAGCTAACAAAGCCTATTAATTCAGATGCAGTTAAAAAGTACTTTGTGTAATAGGAAAAGCTTGCTAGGTTGAAAACCCACAAGGGCAGCCTAGGCAAAAGTTAGAGCCAAGAAGAAAGAAAAAAGAAGAAGAAGAAAAATAGGGTAATGCAAGAGGGTACCTAGGAAAAAGTGGAGCAAAGTTAGAAAGTCCAGTTCGACATAAGCTATCAAGTAACAAACCGGACAAAAATCCCAAGAAGTCAAGGTCATAGATCAGGTCGGATGAGAGGCATATCTCGGGTTGCATGACAGATTGTTTCACAAAGGCATGTGGAATCAATTGTAGAGGGAAATCCTTAAAAGAATTGCTCATGGCAAATTCTGTCAATTTTGTTGTCTATTCCTACACCATTATAGTCTCATTCTTTGGTCAAATTCCATATTATTTGAACTCCTAGATGTTTCCTTTAGCAAGCGTTAATAAAATCATTCGCCATAAGTCTATGTTGCATTTCATTCTTAGTCCACATCATGATCTCTATCTGTATGCTTTATAAATAATAACCCAAAAATGACGTTCATCAAAGCTTTTGCTTGGCACGGCATGGTCGACATCTTCTGTGGATCACTTATACAACCTCTTATCGTTACTCGAAAGGTAGACCCCTAAAAAGAGACGGTTGTAGTTGCAAAGATTGCGCACAAGCTTATTTGACGATGGGGAGTTGAGAGTTACTAATGATGCGTAGCCTAAAGTACTAAAAGTTTGGCTAGATGGGCATTACGTTTTGGAAAAGCAACATCATATCCCACTGTGGTCGGTCAGTTAAACAAAAACAATATAATACTAATATTTAGTCATATCAATTCAAAAAAAAATTAAAAGAGGATCATATTTCTCTCATCAGTTCCTTTTTAAAAAAAAATAGGGCCAAAAATGCAAAAACAATGCTCTTTCTTTTCCTCTTTTCGTTCAAGGAAACTTGTAAAAAAAAAAGAAGAAGAAGAAAGAAAGAAAGAAAAATGGGTTTAACACTCGAAATCAAACTTTCCAACTGGAAAATTCAAAAATAAATAGAAAAAAAAACAAAAAAAAAAACAAAAAGACAAAACTTGCATTCTATATGCATTACCCATCACCAAGTTCATACTAGGAACAAAGAAAATACAAAAGCGTGCGTGCCACAAATTGCAACATCTCATGTGCATCATACAGCTTATATATATATTACGTTCACCTAAGCTCATGCTGGGGCAAGTAGGGGCAAATTACATTACATGAAATAAGGAATCATATGTTTCATCCGCCCTATATTTTACATGCTGCACATAAACTCTGGTTTGCATGGGGGCAGGGTAAAAAAAAACCAATCTTTGCATTTTATGAAGCAACGTATCGCGCTTGCTTTTTGCATTTCATACATACATACAGGTGGACCTAAAGCTCACATTAAGGCAATCAAAAAAAACATTTTGCATTTCATAAAGCATCTCATGCACTTTACATAAGTGCATTGCCTTGCATAAATGAAGTAGAATCTTTGAATTCATGAAAACCCTGCCAAAAAAAAAAAAGAAGAGACTTTTTAAGCCCTGCACAGAATAGGCACCTTTAAGTCCTGTATAGAATAGGCACCTCAAGCCCTATACAGAACAGGCACACCTTTAAGCCCTGCACAGAACAGGCACCTTTAAGCCCTGCACAGAACAGGCACCTAAGTCCTGCACAGAATAGGCACACCTAAGTCCTGCACAGAACAGGCATCTAAAGCCCTGTACAAAACAGGCACCCAAGCCCTGCACAGAACAGGTACACTTAAGTCCTACACAGAACAGGCACCCAAAGTCCTGCACAGAATAGGTACACCTTTAAGCCCTGCACAGAACAGGCACCTTTAAGCCCTGCACAGACAAGCACCTAAGTCCTGCACAGAACAGGCACACCTAAGTCCTGCATAGAACAGGCATTTAAAGCCCTGCACAAAACAGGCACCCAAGCCCTGCACAGAACAGGCACACCAAAGTCCTGCACAGAACAGGCACCCAAATCCCTGCACAGAACAGGCACCTTTAAGCCCTGCACAGAACAGGCACCTAAGTCCTACACAGAACAGGCACACCTAAGTCCTGCACAGAACAGGCATCTAAAGCCCTGCATAGAACAAGCACCCAAGCCCTGCACAGAACAGGCACACCTAAGTCCTGCACAAAACAGGTGCCTAAGTCCTACACAGAACAGGCACACCTAAGTCTTGCACAAAACAGGCATCTAAAGCCCTGAACAGAATAGGCATCCAAGCCCTGCACAGAACAGGCACACCTAAGTCCTGCACAGAACAGGCACCCAAAGTCCTGCATAGAACAGGCACCTTTAAGCCTTGCATAGAACAGGCACCTAAGTCCTGCACAGACCAGGCACACCTAAGTCCTGCACAAAACAAGTACCTCAAGCCCTTCATAGAATAGGCACCCGAAGTCCTACATTAGAACCAAATTATACTTCCAAGGAAGTTGGTTCCCCTTGACCTATTAGCTCCCCAAACAAAATATGTGTTTTCATCTTTACTTATTCTTAAGCTAAGGATATCACAATTGCACTTTCGATATCCTAGCTTAAAGAATAAGTAAAGAGGGGCAACCTGTAAATACCACATTTTGTTTGGGTCACTCTTCCCTTTTCTTTATGGCTTAGTTGATAAGAGGCAATCAAATCAGCTCAGACAAAATACGTGTTCTTATCTTTACTTATTTCTTATGTAAAAAAAAAAACATTCAAATCACGTTTCTAATTTCCTTACCTAAGAAACAAGTAAAGAGGGGCAACTGTGAACACCGTATTCTGTCCAAGCATATTAACAAGAATACAAAAAGAAGAAATGCAAGAAAATAGAAAATTAAGAGAAAATGAAGGAAATAAAATAAAAGAACAAAAAATATAATAAAAAAACCCCAAAGCTGCAGAAGACAGAGAATTATTAGGAAGAAAGAAAAGAGAGAAAAAGCCCAAAGCTAAAAAAAGGAAGAAAAAGGAAAAGGACAAAAAACAAAATCAAATTCCAAAAAATAATAATAAGAATTAAAAATAGATAAGAATATTAAAGAACAAAACCCAAAGCCAAAAAAGAAGAAAAAGGAAAAGGGCTAAAAAAATCAAAATCAAATTCCAAAAAAATAATAAGAATTAAAAGTAGATAAGAAGATTAAAAAAACAAAAAAATAGAATTGAAAAAAAAAAGTAAAAGGGTGAAATTTTAAGAAACTAAAAAAAAAAGTCAGCACAACAAAAATCAACCCAATAAAAATAGACTAAAAAAAACGTCTGGACCAAACTCTTTCGGGCCCATTAATCCAACCAGAAACCCAATACGCCTTGGGCTCTCTCTAGCAGCCTCCCAAACCTTACCCGGTTTTGTCCTTCAGACCCCCCAAATGGCTTTGAGCTCTGGCAGTCAAACACACACACAGACACAAAGAAGCTGAGACACGAGAATGGAAAGGCAGCAGGGGATTCAAAGAGCCCGAGGCTTCAGGGGAGCGTGAGAAGGGAAAGAGCAAGGCAGCGCTTCAGAGAGGCTAGCAGAAAATGAAACAGAAGGCCTGCAGCGACGGGCTTAAGGCATGGACCTTTCCTCCGGTCCCTTTCGCCATCGAAGTGAAAGAAAGTCTAACGCCGAAATGGGAAGAGAAGCTAGGAACGGGAATCAAGTCGAGGAGGGGAAACACGAGAAGGGAAAGGGAATCAGAGAGAGAGAGGTTTTGAAAAGAAAATCGGAGGCAGAACAAAAGGGGGTCGAAGGCATCGAGAATAAAGAGGGGGGATTTTTGGGGAATTAGGGTTTGAACTGGAAAGGGAGAGGGCTGGAAAGACCGGGCGATATTGGAGGAGTAAGAGATGGAAAAATCGGAGGAGTGAATCGAGAGAAGGAGAGAAATGGAGATTGGGCAATAGAGAAATTGAGAAAATAGAAGCAACTAGAGGAGAGACGAGGGAACAAAGAGAGACAGAGGGTCCGAAAAAATCAAGGGAGAAGAACCAAAAAATTAAAGCCAGAGATTGTGGTGAAGAATGGCGACTCTGCTGCAGTAGGAGATCAGTGAAGGTTGCTCTGTTGATCATGGTTCTTGCAGGTAAGGTTCTTTCTCCACTGCTAATTTACAAAGAAGTTGGAATGTTGTATTGCTGCACTGGTTATGCACTGTGATGGGGCTGATGATCATTATGGATTATTGTGTTTCGTACTTGTTCTTAAAGAGTGCCTAGTAGGTGTTTGATGAAAGGTGTGAGAGAAGTGTCCGAGAGTGAATTAGAGTTTTTTCTGGCTTCCATGGTCTCAGTGTCAAATGTTTGATAGAACTATGGCTATGATTTTGATCTTCTTAGATGTTTAAAATTGGGTTTAGTTTTGTTTACTAACACCACACACTCGAAATGTCAGTGTTTCGTCCCCCCCCCCCTTTTCGAATTTGGTTATAAGGGTCTGTATGGTCTATTTAAATCGAATATGCAATGAAGAACCCGGCCTTGTTTAATCTTTTTCTTGGAATCATTCCTTGCTTTCGATTTAGTTCTCTGCAATTCTTCCCTATCTTTTCCTTCTCTGGTTGTGGAGGACATCCTAGAGAAGGAGAAAATGTGTCCCCAGATGGTTCTTGAAAGGGGTTCAGGGAAGCATGCACAAAAACAATCGTTGTTGGGTTTTATGCACAATTTATTTCGCGAATGAACTTTCTAAGGTTGTGTCCAAATTGCAGTTTCATAAAATAATCACAAACGTTTTATCTACACTTTGCTTTCGACTCAAGGACAGTCTTGTGGGATCTGGTATCCCCTCAGACACATAAAAATGAGCCTAAGGGGGCCATGTGGGACAATAGGTTCCCTTGGCATCCATTGGTTACACAAAATATTTCAATAAGCTTTAAATTTCAATGGCTCGCACCAAGATAACGTTGATTTTAGTAAAGTGGACTTAAAGGAATAAGGGAAATATACATAAAAAGGGGAAACAAGCAAGTGAGAATAAGAGAGAGAAAAGGGGAGAGTTTCAAAACTAAATGAATAATTTCTTAAGAGAATATTCGAGTATGAATTAAAATTTACAATTTTGAAAAAAAATCAAATAAACTTTCTCTTTTCTAAATAAAAAAAATGAATCAAAAAAAAGAGGGAAGGAATTTTCAATTTTAGTTTCTAATAGAATAAAAATTTTAGATAAGTTTTGATTCTAGGTTCTGATGGTTTACCTCAAATTAATTTTGGTTTCAAGAAAGTATAATGAAAAAATACACACAAAAAAAGTCAATACATTTTTTGGATTAGGTTTTAATTTTAAAAAAAAAACTCAAGAAAAAAACTAAAAACAAAACAAAACAAACAAAAATTAAACCAAAAAAATGAGAAGAAAATAAAAGGAATAAGATGACTTCAATTTTCACAAATTTAAACATATAAATCAATTTCAAACTTGTTTTCTTTTTAAAAAAAAATTCTAAAATGATCTTTATTCTTCTTCTCCCTTCTCAATCAAAACAAAAACAACAACAATACAAAAACAAAAATTAAATTAAAAAAAAAAAAGAAAGAGGCTAAAAAAAAAGAGGAAGAAACAAAGAGCTAACATTAAAAACAAAAAAAAATAAGACAAACAAATAAACAAAGACAGATAAAACAAAGTTTAATAAAGAGGGAATCAAATGTTCAGAAAAAAAAAAAAAAAAAAGACAAAATTAAACAAAACAAGGGAAAATGACAAAATGAAAAATGATGAAAGAAAAGAGGAAAGAAAAAGTGAAATTGCAAAGAAGGTTAAAATTAAATTGAATTTTAGCAAATCAAAGTACATCAACCAGTTTCAAAATTGCTTCATTGGTTAAAGAAGAAAATAATTTTATCTTCTTTGTCCTTTCGAAAAAAATAAAAACCAAAGGTAAAAACTAGAAAGAAGAAAATAAAATAAAATCAATCAAAAATTAAAAATCAAACAAAAGTTAAACACAAAAAAAAAAAGATAATAAAACAAAACATCAACCTCTTGATCGAACTACGTGGACTTTGATCTCCTTCAGAGGGTACGTAGACCCTAGGGTTTTATCCTAGGTCAAGTTCACATTTGTAAATAAAATTCTTCGTTTATTTCACTTTCTTAGTTTCTTTTCCCTTATTTTATTTTTTTTTTAATGTTGTTTCTTTAATTCCTTTCTTCCTTTTTATTTTCAATTTTGTTTCCCTTATTTCATTTCTTATTCTGCATATATTTTGTAAGGGAGAATTAAGATAGATTAAAGGCCATGGTAATTTTGCACAACTAACTTAGGGTAACCGTTTTTAGTAACGGGTGTTGTGGGTGCCTAACACCTTCCCCACTCACAATCGACTCCCGAATCTGTTTTCTGGTTCGCAGACTATTTTTTTTCAATATTCCAAATTAAAAGGTTTTTCCAAAATTTTGCCTTTTCAAAAATTTGGTGGCGACTCTACCTACTTCTACTTTTTCAACTTTTATTTTAATCTCGTTTTTCAATTTGGCGCCGTGCGGTCGCATTTTCGGGTGTGACAATGGATATTCCACCCTAATTCCTTTTTCTGAATAGTTTTCTAGTTACTTTATGTGCTAGGCAATATTCACATAGAGTAATTTCTAAATTAGGAATTGATCCTAGTAATCCTTCTTTTGCTAGTGAACTAATTTATTCTTAGCCTATATAGCCTAATCTAGCATGCCAAACATTCATGCCTAGAATTAAATTTGAACCAAAAGATGTAGTAAAGTAATCATGTTTATACATATTATAAATATTCTCATAAATTGTATCTAATATAATGAAACCATTCAAAAGATAACTAGAACCATAAAAAGTCATCCTTCACAAATATCAATTGAGCTATCATAAAAATTAACATTAAAATTAAATTTAAGAAGAGAAATTATGGAAACCAAATTCCATCAAATTTCTGATGCAAATAGAACTTCATGCAGGATTTCGACTTTTCCACCTTGCAAGACCAACTTGCATGTTTTGATTTCCTTAACTTCTACCCTTGCATTATTTCCTATATATAGCTATCTGCTCTTGTAAGGTAACAAACAATATTCCATAAGGAATTTATTATCCTTGACTATATGATATATGGCTTCGAAGTCTACAATCCACAAAGGATGAGATTCAACCATAAAAAAAAAATACTTGAAACATAAATAAAATGTGGAAATTTTATTATATCGTATTACTTTGTTTTGTTTAGTGCAATCACATGCAAAATGACCCATCTTTTGACAAGTATAACACTTAACTTTAACCATGTTAAGTTTTCTTCCACCATGTTCACCTCTCTTCTTAAACTCTTTCTTAGCCTTCTTGAAGCCAAAACTTTTCTTCCTGCACTTACCCTTTCTGCCCTTAAGTCTTAAAGTCCTAACATCCTTTCTCATGTAAGCATGACTAGAGGATATAGTAGCCTTATGGCACTCATCTTCAAACTCTAGATGACAAACAACATCATCAAAAGTGATGATGCTTGAATTATGAACCAAGTTCACTTTTATATACTCTTAGCTAATAAAAAAAGATCTTATAACTGCTTGAACTTGTTGCTCATAAGTAAGTACATAGCTAGCTGACTTTAGCTCTCTTATCATATTTAACATCTCTTTCAGATGCTGCTTCATAAAATAGTCTGATCATAGCTTATAAGTGACAAACTTGATAGTTAGCCTTCTTAGTTTAGTCATAGAAGTACCAATAAACTTATCACTTAAGTTAATCCACATGTCTTGTGTGATTGAATAAGATTCATATTTGCACATTAGGTCGTTAACCATGCAACTCAACATTGTATTGTGAATTATGTTATCTTTCTTTTTTCCAAGCTTGAAAAACCTCTAAATCTCTCCTATATTGAGTTTTATTTCCATGTTCAATCTTTGGTATAATACCATAATTTCTTAACTCATTCCATGTTATTTTTATACCTCATATCGATCAATTCATGAGAGGCAAGAAAATGGCATTAAAGTAGTGATTATTTTTGCATTGCGTCGCCTAAAAAAATTTTTGTTCAGTATCACGTGGACCGTGTGAACTCATACTATACTTTCCCATATTTAATTACATGTATACAACTCATTTACATCATAATATCCTGCCCACAACTCATGGAAACCGAAATGGAACCTAGAATATAGAGGTTTGTTTTCGGCCAGATTTGGCCCCTTTCCTTGTCCAACTTTGAAAAATCATAACTAATTCTAGAAAAATCAAAATCATACATTATTGGCCATTCTGGATAGTACAGATGTCTACTTACAATACAAATATACACAGACTATAATATCCATCACAGAGGGCGTTTGACATCTGAAAAGTTCCATAGGTCAAACTACCTCTTGATGCTATCACAAATTCTGTAGCAAACTTTGAAAATGTCCAATTAATTCCACAAAAATCTAATCCATGCAAATGATATCAATATAGAAATATGTGGATGTTATCTAGAGGGAAAAAATAATTCCAGACCAATTCAGATAGTCCAAATCTCAAAATTCAATAGAACAGTAACTCAGGTCGGGCAAGGGTCCTGATACTAGATAGAATGTTCAAAAATTCACATCTCCCTCTCTAGACCTCCAAATGAGATGCTTCTAGTTGATACAAGTCCCTGGGAATGTCTAGTTTCTCTGTATAAAATTTTGTGGCAATTGGACATTATTTTCCCCATTAGTGATAGAATTTAATTTCAGACCCGTGCTACAGTACCAAGGACCAAAACCAGAAAAATTTCCAATTTCAACAATTCGCCAAATATTCCACAAACCTCCAAAAATTACCAACTTAGCTTCTCAAAAATATCTCAATAAGCTCTAGATGCGTACCAAATTTTAGACCAAGAAGAGCTCATTTGAATAAAAAGTGATATAGCCTCATGAAATGGTCATTTTTGCTCCCTATCAAGAGCCACTTTGGTCCAAATGGCTTCCTCTTGAGTTTGGCACCTCTTGGGCAAATTTAAAAGCACAAATATGACTTGTAGAAACTGTCCAAGCGATCCCAAATCTCATGCATCTCATTTTGGTCTCTCAACATCTATTTATGCATAGTTACATCAAGACATCCAAGAGCCAATTTGCATAATGCTATTGATTTAGTGTCATATAAAGTCTACATCATATTCATACATCATTTTACACTTCTCCATGGTCTTACATCACAAAAATATTACATGCATCATTACTTTGACATTCAACCACCACTTAAAGTACAGAATACACCAAAATAAAAGATGTTCAATGTCCTTGGCTTGCACCTCCTTGACTTGGAATACCACCTAGACAATTCAAGGATGAGGGGGAAAGGGGAGTGAGATTCCAAGAATCTCAATAGCTCACACGCCCATTCACACCACATTCAAGGCATACATACATCAAATTCATAACTATACAAGCATAAAGTGTGCAATAAATTCCATTCCATGCCACATTCACATGTCAAGATCACTTGCATGCTCTAGGGACTTTTAGTTTAATCTCACCCCATTTCTAGGACTTTTGGATTTGCCTCACCCATTCAAGGGACTTTTGGCCTTATCTCACCCATGCCATGAGACTTTTAGCGTTTTCTCACTTTTATCAAGGAACTTTTGGCATCACCTCACCCTTATGAGCCCTTTCCACAACCATAGTCATTTAAGACAACACATTGGTACCAATGCACAACAAGGATCAAGTGACATGTTATCAAGCATCAAGAATGCATGCAAGCACACTAAGACATACATATGCACACAAGAATGCAAAGAGAATGAGGTGGAGAGCTACCTTTTTATTTATGCAAACTCACTTTGCAATTTCCTTCCCCTCCTTGGTTTTACAAGAGCACTTAGGTGGAGTAGAGTTCTCTTGGCCTAGACATTACAAACATCACACAATTACACACTTGAAGCAAGCCAAGACATTAAGCTAAAGCTTACTACACACTTGGTTCCATAATAGACATATTGGTTCCATAAATGGCTTATTGAAGCAATTCATATCATTCAAGTGCTAGGCTTCATTCTCTTGTTATTTCTAGACTTCTTGGACTCATTTAAGGTCCTTGGAGCCATCATCAATTCAATTGCACCATTGGAAGGCCAAGTTGCTTCATAAAGCACCATTATGGACACCATTGTCCCATCTCCCAATCCATGGCTCCTAAATTTTTTCCAATGGTTCCTCCCATCTTCTAATACCATATGGAGTCCCAAATCAAAGCTAGAACAAATTAAAACACTCCCTAGCCCATTAAACCCCTCTTAGCTGAGACAAGCATGAATTTGGGCTTCTTGGAGTTTCAAAATTTTTCTTGATAGGAGAGCCACTTTGGTAGGTTTCTAGGGGTCTTAGGAGCTCAAAGAAACATTTAAATAGCCAAGAAATTACTCACACAAAATTAGATTTCACAAAACCTCCAAGAACACTACACTTTTCTAACGTGATTTCCTTTGGTTTTTCTTAGAATTTTTTGCCATATATTAATCCTTGCACTCTTTTCCCTAGGTTTCTCCCTTGGTTCTGCCCAAAATTCAGCCCCTCCTACCCCATCCTAGGTTGGCCGAAACATACAAGAAGAAGGGAAAAGAAGAGGCTACCATAAGAATGATTTTTACCTTATTTTTCCTTAGTTTCTTGGATGTTTCTTCCCTTGCTTGGCTTCTTCTCTCTAAACACAAAATTTCCCTCCTTGGTCTGACCTCAAAACAGAACCAAATCATTCAAAAAATCCATGGAAAGAAAGGAGAAAGAGAGGAGAACAAGATTGAAGGAAGATGGAGTAAGAAAATCCATGAAATTACCTAGTTTCTCCTTGGCTTTCTTCCTCTTTTTCTCCTCCCTTTGGTGCGCCTAAGAGAGCTGAAGATTTTATGTATTTTGGGTAGAAAGGTTCGTGCTCATTAAAGAGGAGAAGAAGGGAGAAAAGTGTGGAACTATTTAGAACATTCAAGAACCCATTATTTCTAATTTTGCCCTTTTGTAATGGCAATTTTGTTTCGGCTTCGTTTTAGCTCTGTTTTTGAGAACCGTCTTTTCCATCATAAAATTTAGGTTCCCAATTTAATAAAATGCCTTTGGAATCACTCAATTTAGAGCTAAAATCTTACCGAACGAATCCATCAAAGTTCAGGTCAACTAACGTTGAAAAATATACACTGGAGGGGTTTTACAGGTCCCGGGACTTCCCATAGTTTTTGGGGCCTTTGAGAACCTTGGGCAACTCAAAACTTTCATTTAAAAAACTCTCCTATGTGGTTTTCCAAAAGTTTCACTTATTACAAAAATGTCATTACGTTTCGTCAGTTTTCGTCGTAAATTATTTCTCCATCCTAACTCCGTTTTTCTTTCTGTCTGAGCCTAAAATTATCATTTTTAGGAGTCTAGGCTCTACCCAATTTTTTTTAGGACATTATTTAGGTCATTTCAGAGGACTTACTTTTATATGGTTCATTTCGTCATTTTACGAAAATTACATTTGTTACATTTGGCATAATATTCTTCAACGGCTCTTTGGCATCTTTCTCCTAAAAAGTATAAGAAACCTTTCAATGCCATATTTCCCAATTTTCATTGCTTAGTTTCTCACCCTTGTTTTGGCTTAGCTATGATATTTTTAGTGGTCATATTCACTAATTTAAATATCAACATATGACATAGCACAAAATTAAAAATTACATACACAATGCCACATATTTGCAATAAACTTTGATTAGACCAAAAATGACATTATTATATTCATGATCAAAGGTTTACATTTGTTTTACTTCCATCACATATATCCCAAATATATCACCATTTTTATATCAAATGTATGTACAAATTCTTTTTTGATTATATTAAATGACCCTAAGTCTACTAGTATAAGAACTCCTACTCAATCAAGCATTTCTCAATTACAACATTTATAATAAAAATAATATAAAAATTGTATTTAATTTAACAATAAACATGTAGTCTTTGTTATATTATCACCAATTGTTCTATAAACACATAGTCTTTGTTACATCAGCATCAATTGCATCTTTAAAAGTGCTTTATCTTATTGAAAGATATCTTATCTACCTTATAATTAATGATATCCCTATAATTGTTGATAGGAATATTTGGAAGTTGGAATAAAGATTTTGCATGTTTAATCACCCCCTTAAATGAACACCCTTTTTATATTATGCCTAAACTTTCATGCCCTTCATATTTGAAAATTGTGAGAGCAAAACTAATTGCCTAATATTTACAACAAGGAAATGTTCTTCTATAAGTTTTATGTTAGCAGCATAGTGATAAAAATTAAAACCTTATTCTTAGTTCTGCTTCAACTGAAGTCCAAAAGTCATCATTTGGGGGTGAGTTAATCAAGCCAAGGACCCATAAGGAATGAGGAAGTAATTCCTTACTTCTTTAGGTTAGTCCAAAAGTTTCTCATACTTCATATGTGAATTTGAATGTTTTCATATATGTCTATTTTGAAAGTTTATGGGTGTCTCTAGTCCATTCTATTAGGTTAAACAAAAATAATTATTTAATAATTCAATTTTTTATGAATTTGAATATATAAAATCACCATTTAAAGGCTAAAATACATCGAAAAATAACTAGTAGTAGTTCAAACATAGACAAATTATATCCCAGAATGAAACTAGTGAAGTTAGAATTTTTAAAGCCAAAAAGTAGCCCTAAAGACCCTAGTATGCACCCCCACAAGCTACCATAAGTTTTCTTATTCAAAATTTTCAAGGGAAAAAAAAGGAATGAGGAGCTTACATGCACCTAGGCTAGTGCATGCAACCCACACATCGCCTTCTTGACCTATTTCAGCCACGGTGGCTCCATCATCCTCTCTTTTTTGCCTTCATCTTTCTATTATACTAATTTCAAGCCTAGTGAAGGTTGGGGTGGCTTACATGCACTACCCCTGAAAATGGCTAGGCCACTTCATCTTCAACCTTAGATTTTCTACAACTTTAAATTTTTAGATATTTTTGGTTTTTTGCAAGGCCATCTTCATGGCCTTATAAGTGTCTTATTTTATATCTAATCAGGTGAATTGGGTCTCATTAGAAAGCTCTTTCTACAAGCTTTCTAGTCACATAAGATTTACATCCTATAGTGCACTCTACTAAGAAGGATAGCCCTCGAAAAAAGGCTATTCAAGCATGATAAATTTGAATTTTAAAATTTTAATTTCTCCCAAAGAAAACTTTGGTATTTCCTCAAACTTCTATCATAGGTTCCTAAACTTATGGGCTTCCTAATGTGTGAAAATGGTAGCCTATAATGGGCTCTAAAGAATTTTACCATGAATGGCCTCCTATGTCCAATTTGCAAACTCACAAATTTCATGTTAATTTTTCATCAAACTAATAAAGAACAATATAATCAGTATGTATCTACCATGGGTAAACAATAATTTGAGCCATAACCAAGCTTTGATACCAATGATAGAATTTCAAATAGATTCGATCAAAACACTTACTTGGAACAGAGAACTTTTTTAGATTATTGTCCCACACACTAGATAACAATCACAATTTGGACTTGGATCATAAAAATCATAGCAGAAGCTACAAATTTTAGGGAGGTGAAAAATAGTAATCAGAATGAGTAAATCTTTCTCTATATGTTCTTTAAGGAGTTAGTTGTAATATCTGGTTCTTTGAAAATGAGAGAAAACGCGAGAAACGTAACTTACGATTTCTCCGTAAATGAATGAAATTCACGGATACAAAAGCAAGTCTCCTGAAATGACTTAGTTAAAGTCTCAAAATATTTGAAAAGCATTCTAGACTCCTAAAAATGAGAATCACACGCTCAGACAGAAAGAAAAACGGAGCTAAAATGAAGAAATAAATTTGAACGAAAGGTTGATGAAACATAAGGGCATTTTCGTCATTTTGAGCAAATTTTGGAATTCACACAGGAGGGCTTTTTAAATAAAATTTTTGAGTTCTATAGGGTTCTCAGAGGCCCTAAAAATCATAGGAAGCCTTGGGATAGCTAAAACCCCTTTGATGGATTTTGCAGAAAAATGGGTAGCAATGGCATGACATTAAGAAGGAAGAGAGAGAAAAAGTTTAAGCTTCCGTTTAGGTAAGTAAATAGCCTCGTTCCATCCCACACCAATTAGGAAAGTTATTTATCTCTCTAAGAGCTCTCTAATGGTGGTTTTCTTTTCTTGAAAACTTGAATATTCAGGTCTAACCCAAGCCAAAAAGGAACTCTTTTCAAGAAATCAATCAATGAAAAATAATCTACACAAAGAGAGCTTTATTTGAAAAACTTGCAAAATCTTGTGTTTCCAAGCCATTTAAGTTTCGGTCTAGAGAGAGAAAGTGAGGAGGAGAGTTTTTCTTTATGTGTTTTTTATGCAACCAAAGGTTAGGGAGTGTGAGGATAAAGAATATACAACTAGAATTGAAAAGGAAGCCTTAGAATGCAAGTTATGGAATTTAGGGTTTTGATTGCACCTTGAGCTCTACCATGAACCCTAGCCATATTTTGTAACAACCAGAAGAAGAAAAGAAAAAGAAAAAAAGAAAGAGAAGAAAAAAGAAAAACTGAAAATTTCCTAAGTCTGCTAGCTACAGCCTAGCTATAGCGAATGTACCTGTTTGCTATAGCGAGAAATGGTCTAACTATAGCGAGAATGCCTTCTAGCTATAGTGAGAATGCTTTTAGCTATAGCGAGTTCAGGCACCCCATACAAAAACCAGGGCATTGCTCGCCGTAGCGCACGCTGTAGCGAAGGCAGGGGTATGGGACTGATACGAGCTCGCCGTAGCGAGGGTTATGGCTCGCTATAAAGAGAGTTAGTCCAGAAAAGTGTAAAAAAAGAGAATTTAACTTTTTAAAGCATCCCAACTCCTTCTTTCACTCTGTAACCGACTTAAGCTCCCTCTAAGACAGAGAAAAGGGCGGAGGAGAGAGAGAGAAACCTAGAGGAGGAAGGAAGAACAAGAAAAGGTAAGATTTACATGGTTTCTCTCCTTAGAATATTGTTCTTCTCTCCTTACCATCTCTTCCTATGGTTTTGATTATTGAGATAGTTAAGTGTTGAGCTTGGTTCAGAAGAGGGAGAGTAGAGAAGACCAAGACTCACATATCCTTACTTCTTCCTTTTGATTTTCTTTCTTGAGAGCTTGAGAGAGGAAGGATAGTTGGTGAATTTCTAGTGAGAGAAAGAACCCCTAGCTCTAATATGCTTGATAGGGTTTGTTAGAAAGAAATCCCTAGCTTTATGAATAAAGTGTTAAGAGAGTAATTCCATGCTTCATGTGTGTCTAGGCTCAAGAGAAGCACTCTCATCTAAAGGTGATTGTGAAACCAACAAGGGAGGAGATAAGTTGAAAGGGAAAGTTTGTGAATAGCCAATAAGGTAACTCTCTCCACCTTCTTTCATGCATAAGATGTGTGCTTACATTGTCTTGCTTGTGTGTATGTATGTTTTGAACCATGAAAAGTATGCTAGCATGATGATGCCTCATGTATTTCAATGATGTTTTATGTGGTTTCTTGAGTTTGCTTGAGTATGGAAAAGCCAATAACCCTCTAGCCATGGTGAGGATGAACCAAGAATCCTAAAGTTGGTTGAGACAAAGTAAAGAGTCTCCCAAAAGTGAGGTTGACTCCCAAGAGTAAGGGTTGAGTCCAAGAACCTCTTAAAGAATGGGTGAGGCAAGTCCAAAATCCACAAGTGAGTGGGTGAGGCTAGTCCATTTGCTTGGCAAGCTCTTGTGTAACGACCCTAACTTCCAATTATAGTAATTAAGGTTAATTACGTGATTAATAATCATGTATCAAGGTTTGAAGTCATTAAAATTAATTGCATCGGGGACAAGTGAGGGAATTTTAAAACCTTAATGTTGCTAGGGTCATTAGCTAGACAACCACAATTATTCGAACGCGTGAGTGAATTTAATTATTAATGAGGAGCCTTTGATACTCCCATCCATCATTTCTAACTCATAAAATCCTCCTACAAGTGTTTCTAAATAGTTTCTTAGCATTACCTTAAGAGAAACTAAGGTTTCTAGGTGAATATGAGAAATAGAGCACTTTCGCCGCGGCTAAATTCACTTGCGCCGCGGCCAATTACTCTCGGTTCAACTCCTTACGTCTTCACAAATTTTTCACATTTCGCCGCGGCCAAATACCCCTTTCGCCGCGGCCAAATACCCTCTGGAACACCCCCAAATCTGCCTCTCAGGCTTAGCCACGGGTAACATCACTATTCGGCGCGGCCAATTGCTCTCTGTTTTCTTCCCTGGCAGGTTCGCCACATTTGGCCGAGGCCAATTAAATGTTGGCCGAGGCCAATTCTTCTCTGTTACGATTTGGCCTGGGCCAATTAAATATTGGCCGCGGCCAATTCCCTTCTATTCCTACAACTCCCAAGATTTCATCTTATGCTCTCCAATTTCCCTCCAATATCACTCTAGGGCCATTCTACCTTAATTTATGCAACTTCCATGGTGTTTATGCACCTTATTTACTCAGCTATTCTACCATCTCTAATTTGCAATTTAAGTATGAAATCCTACCCATCTAACTACCATATGTCAGTAATTACACATATTGATATTTCAAGAAATTATATAAGCTTCCAACAATTAACATTTCGTTACGGTTCCATCCATCACTAATTCAAGTCGACAATCTAATATCGAAAGATTTCATTGCTAAAAATGAATGTTGAGGTTCATACATCGATCAACAGCTAATGTAAAGCCTATATCTCATTAGTTACATTCCATGCTATCAAAATACATTCTCCTACACTTGGCAATGCAGATACATGATGATGCTATACAAGACTTAACAAAATTAGCATCTACCCTATTCTACTCAGACCAAGTGTAGCTCCCCACACCGGGCCTCTGCTCATGGATGTTCATCCACTTGCTTACCCTTATCCTTACTCGAAGAACCCTCACCTGAAATGTTAATCCCATAAGACGGGGTGAGATGTGAATCTCAGTAACCAAGGCAATTCCATCATACAATCCATATTAATTCACATACATGCATAATTTCACATAAACACCAACAGTAGACCATTCATATCAGTAAATGAAATAATTAGGCTATCATGATTACTATCCCATACTAGCAATCATATTATCACATGTTAAAGGCCATTAACACCGGAGAGGCCCGTCCACGGCACCTACTCCTCATTGAGCACAACCGGGGCTCAGTGCATTTGGGGTTTGATCATAACCCGATGCTCGATCGAAGCACATGCACCGGTGGCAGCCGCACCACAGCTCCACCATGGACTCACAAGGTCCAATCACAATTTGACAGATAGCCAACCAATTCATTCAACATTTCAAATCATTCATGTACAGCAAAATATGGAATTAACACAGATATATAAATGGAATTAATGTAAACCCGGTTACCTCACTTGTAGACACTTGCAACAATCACCAATGGTGCAGAAATTCCCCTATAACCATAGCATCATAGAATTACTACTCTAATTCATCATTAATAGTCATAATCAGTACCTAAGGAATTTAAAATGCTAATGACTACCCAAGAATCATTTACCCAGCCACAACAAGTTCCAATTTCGGATTTAAGTGTCATCTAGCAGAAAACTCCACATTCCACCGAAAATCTTAAGCAATTTCGTGCAAAACTAACACCCATTTTCTAAATCAGCTATGGGGGTCTCAAATTAACCAATAAAGCATCCAAATGGAGGGTTTAAACTCACCCAAAGTCAGCCCTAAGCTCAACCTACGAATTTCATCAAGAAAACTCCCAAACACTCACATTTCAGATTTTTGGGTAGGATGAAAATGCTCCAAATGAAAAACTAATCGGACCAAATTAAAGGGAAAGATGAGGGGATTAAGTTGTATAACTATTACCTTAACTGAATCTTGCTCTAAGTATGAGAAAATGCAGAATTTTGGTCCCAAACCCTAGCCTCCTTCTCCACCTCCGATTTTGCCTCTTGAATCTTATGTTTCAGCAAGTGAGAAAGTGGCTGGGGTATTAGGCTTTAAGTTGGGTTTTAGTTGGGTCAAGTATGGGTCATGGGCTGCTCCAAGATCCATTTTCATTTGCGCTTCAGATTTTTTAAGTTTGTTGGGCCAGTTTGAGGTGTTGGGCTACAGAATTTACTGGGCCAGTTTTTACACTTAAGTTGCTGAAATTTAACTAGGTTTGGGCCAAGTTTGAAGAGCTCAAGAGTTTTAGGTCTACACAAGGATTATTGGGCCACTTAGAAGAGTCTATACAAAGTAAATCTTGGGCCTCCATCACACTAAATTATGTTAGGTTTGCACATAATCTATTGGGCCTCCATTAGCCTCTTCTCATGATCTATTAATTTCGGCCTAGATAGAATTTCTATCCCAATTAAATCTCAAACCCATATTAATAATTTATCTCTCTAAAGTCTCCATTCACTTAACTTGCCCAATGAGCCCATATTAATTACTCTTAATTAATTCTAATCCATGATTAATACCTTAATTAATTATGGGGTGTTATATCTTGTATGTTATGTATGGCCTACTCACATGTTGAAAATGCTTTTCTTATGATTTCACATGCTAATATGCCCATGCATACATTGTGAGACTTGTTTGCATGCTTTGTGTGTGTGATTGAATGAGAGATGAGCTATTGAGATTCTTTGAATCTCACTCCCCCTCTCCACCATCCCAACATGCTAGGTAGACCAAGTGATGCAAGAGATGAGAGCCACTAAGCTTGAAGTTAGGGAATTCAATGAAGAAATTGTAAAAGAGCCCTTTTTGTCTTTATTTTGTGATTAAGTCAAGAGATGTAATCTAATGATATGATGTACATGATGTAGCACCTATGAATACTTGTAAATGAATGTATTCAATGTATATATATATGAAAATTGAATCCATGGTGTATGATGTAGCAAGTGTGGCAATGAATGGTAAGATCTAGCATTCTCCCATGAGTGTATGTGTTGGTGTGGGAGAGTGAGTTTTACAAATCTGGGTTGTTAGACACTTGAGCCATGTTTGATAGCTTATATTGATGCTTTCCATGTGCTCATAAAGCCTTAGAGGTAGAAGAGGCAAAATTTAAACCCTTAAAGCCTTATTTAACACATGAATTGGGTCATTTTGCCCATGATGTCAAAATCTGACCAATGACCTCCTCTTGCCTTGAGATTTGGCATGTGACTAGATCTTTTCTAGAGCTTTTTGGGAAGCTAAAGATCAAGTCATTTAGAGGTCTGTGGAATTTTCTATGATTTTTCAAAGTTGGTATCAGAATTTCGGATTTCCATAAACACTGTTTATTTGGTCAGTTTTGAAATCGTGTCATCCGGGGGCAAACATGATCCAATGGCTACGAAATTTTATAGGCAGAAACTAGATATTCACAGTGACTTGTAGCAACTGGAAGCACCTCATTTGGAGGTCTAGAGAGGAAGATATGCAATCTCTAAGTTCCTGACCAGTATCAGTCATCTTACCTGACCTGAGGTATTGTTCCATCGGTTCTGGGAGTTTGGCTTGATGAACTGATCTGGAGACATTTTTCCTCTCTATTTAACATCCACATATTTCCATAGTAGTATCATTTACATGCAGTGGATTTTTTTGGAATCAGTTAGACATTTTTGAAGTTCATATCAATAAACTGTGACAGTAACAGAGCCTGCTCCGACCCCTAGATGATTTGGCATGTCAAACGTCCTTTGTGTGGGATGTTATGACTTGCACATATTTTTAGCATGAATTAGACATCCTAATATTTCCATAATGACTGAGATCACATGTTTCCGATTTTTCTGGATTTATTTGTGAATTTCCAAACTTTGCCCAAAAATGAGGCCAGGTATGGCCGAAAATGAATATTCATGTCTCATATCCCTTTTTACTTTCCATGGGTTAAAAGCATGCTTTTGGGATTGAAATGAGTTTTAATGGTGCAATTAAACATGAGGATGAATATAATGAGCTCACGCGGTCTATGTGACACTAAAATGCATTTTAACCATACCACAATGTAAAGAAAGTGTAAGCATCTAAGGAAAGGAGATCTCACTTTAGTCTTCCTAGATACATATGAGCATATAAGGCATGATGGGTATGAGTTAGAAATGACGGCGTTACATATTTTATCATGTTTAAGTGTTCATATAAGTTCCTAAGACACCAAGAGAGCTTCTTACATGATTCTCCCATCAAAGGAAGCAAAGAAAGTCCAAGGATGCTAAGAAGAGTATATGTTTCGGCCTAGAGTAGAAATGGCACCTAAGGATAGTTTTAATTTGTTCTAAACTTATTTTTGAGTCATGTATAATGGGAGAGTATGAGAGGAAGCCTTGAAAAAATTTTAGAAATCATAGAGAGTGAGATGGCCTTGTATGTTTCATATTATGGCTTAAACAAGAAACACCTAGCTAAGCTCCTTGATTTAATTGTGTGATGACTCCAAGGGGTTTAAATGGAGTCAAGAATCATAAATGAATAGATAGAATGGAGCCAAGATGATGTTTTCTTAAAGTTGCTTCATTAAGTGCATTATGGAACCATAAAAGAGCCTTATGAGTCATCTAACTTTTCTAGTGAATGTGTGGCCTGAAAATATAATTTAAGAGTATAATTATCTTCCATATGATGTGCCTAGGCCAAGAGAAATGATCTCCACCTTCTTGAGTATGTGAGGTCAAGGGAGAGGACTCAAGGCTTAAGGGAAAAGTGTGCAAATGCAAGCAAGGTAACTCTCTCCACCTTCTTTCATACATGAATGTGTGCTTACATTATCTTTGAATGTGTGTATACATGTTTTGAGCTATGAAAAGTATTTTAGCATGAACTCTTATTCTATGGTACCATGATAATGCTTTATTCATTCAAATGATATGTTATATGCTTGTATTAGTTTACTTGAGTGTGGAGAAGCCAAGAACCCTCTAGCCATGGTGAGGATGAGCCAAGAACCCTTAAAGTTAGTTGAGACAAAGTCAAGAGTCTCCCAAAAGTGAGGTTGACTCCCAAGAGTAAGGTTGAGTCAAAAACCTCTTAAAGAAAATAGGTGAGGCAAGTCCAAAATCCACAAGTGAATGGGTGAGGCTAATCCACTCACTTGGCAAGCCTATGTATGCTATGTATGACTTGTTCAAATACCAATAATGTTTCTTGAATGCTTACATATGTTAATATGTCCATGCATGTATTTTCAAGGCTTGTATTGCATACTTTATGTGTGATTAAAAGGGAGATAAGCTATTGGGATTCTTTGAGTCTCATTCCCTCCTCTCCAATGTCTTAACATGCTAGGTGAAATAATTGAGCAAGGTAATGGAGGCCACCAAGCCTAGAAGAAGAATATTGGCATCAAAGTATATAAATATGCCTAGTTTTGCTTCCTTTTAGCCATATACATGGTATATGATGTAATCCCCTGATGAAATTGTTATATAACCATATGATCATTTGTAAATATATTAATGTATCATGTATGAATGAGATATATGTATGAAAATGTACCATTTGGACATGTAATGGCAAACTAACATCTTGGAAATGCATGTATAATTGGAAGTGAAATGGCTAAATTGAGATGCATGAGGTTTAGGACCACTTGGGAAGTTCATACAAGTCATATTCATGCTTTTAAACTTATCCAAGAGGTGCCAAATATCAAAGGAGACCATTTGGACATTTTGATACCTTATATGGAGCAAAGTTTGACCATTTTAGAACCTTATACCACTTTTTGTCCAAATGAGTTCTTCTTGATATAAGATTTGGCATGCAATTAGAGCATATTGAGAGCTTTTTGAGATGCTAAAGAACAGAATTTTTTCAGGTCTAGAGAATAATTGATGAATTTTCAAAGTTGGAAAAAATTTTAGTTTTGGTCATATTACTGTTCATACTGGTCCAAAAATGATTTCTATCATACAGGGCTCAAATGATGTCCAATTGTCATGAAATCTTTTAGGGAGAAACTAGACATTTCCAGTGACTTGTACCAACTAAAAGCACCCCATTTGGATGTCTAGAGAGCACGATATGAATTTTTAAAGATTCTGTCCAGTATCAGGTACTCAAGCTAACCTCAGGTACTGTTTGATTGAATTTCAATGCCTGGACGTGCTTGAACTAGTCTAAAGTTATTTTTTCCCTCTAGCTAACATCTATAGCTTTCCAAATTGGTATTATTTGCATAGATTGGATTTTTGTGAAATTAATTGGACATTTTTGAAGTTTGCTGCAGAAACCTGTGATAGTACCAGTAGGCAGTCAAATCTCTAGACCTTTTAGAATATTAAACGTCTTCTATGTTATGTTTCATGGCCTAGAAATATTTTTACCATAAATTAGACATGTGTAGCTTTCCAGAATGGCCAAGAATGGATGATTTTTATTTTTCTAGAATTAGTTATGATTTTCTAAAGTTTGTGATAGAAAATGAAAATTTCTGGCTAAAATTGTAAATAAATGCTTCATGCTTCCCTTTGCCTTACACGAGCTCTAGACCAATTTTGATGATGAAAATGAGTTGTATCTATGTAAATAAATGTGAGAATGTGATATATGAGTCCATATGACCCATGCGACTCCGAAAGAAAAATTTTACCGTAGAGAATTACATCTTGACTCATGGCTTCCTATGCTATTATATTATTTTCATAGAATTAACATGAGATAAGGCATGACAATTGTATGAAATGAGTCTTAGAAGTATGGTGTTACATTAGTTCACAAGCTCTACATTCTTTTTTTTTTAATTTTATTTTATACGACTGATATCAAGAGTTAGTTTTTTTTAAATAACTTACCCATCAATTTAAATTCAAAAACTTAAATTTTGAAATCTTAATTAATCAATTAATTAATTAATTAATTATTGATTATCAATTGTTTAATCAATTAAACATAAATCTGGGCTTTACTTATGGATTTAGGTTAGCCCATCATGGATGGCCTAATAATCCAACACTTTCTATTGAGCTAACTTATATGGGTACTACTTATGTTGTAGAGAAAAGGGGATTCTTGATAAGGAATTAGAAATTATCCTCAAAAAGAAAGAAGGGTTTCCAAGAAGGAAACAAGTTTTTAAGAAGTTGTTAAGGTAACTAGTTGCCAGATATGAGTTGCATGTGTATCTTTGTTTTTAAATTCAAGAAAGGTTGCTATATAAATCAATTTGATTATCATGTTTTCTGAGTTAAATCTAGTTAGTTTCATGCTTTGCATAAAAGATAGAAGAAGAAAACAAGCCAAGCTCCTAATTGTTGGCTAGCAAGATACACTTTCTTGGTAGTGTAAGATGCACTCTATGAGTGTGGACCAAATTTAAGATGCACTTCATAACTATGAGATACACTCTATGAGTGTGCATAAGATTTAAAGCTAAATACTAACTTATTTCATGGCATGAATTTTTAAAAATTGATTTGTATGCTATGAAGTTGATTTCTTTTCTTTGAAAATTGGAAGTACTCATATAAGATGTGATTATTTATGAAAAACTAGGTAGCCACTGTGACTAATCACCTCACAATTATTATATTGTTTTATTAACTTCCAAGTTGATGAGTACTAAATATGCATGCTTTTCCTGGGACTAAATTTAGTGATAAAATCCAATTTTTGTGGTTTTTATGTATTTTATGTGTGATTTAATCAAGAATAGATGAGGGTGGAAAAGCATAAGAGAATCAGTAGGAAATTAAGCATATTTAGCAAGGAACACAGGTTAACCATGTTTGTGAGCATAGACATATGAAAGAGGGAGGCTCTGAGCAATCCAGGGGGCACACATGTTACCCATGTAAACTTACATAGTTATGTGCAAAAGTCTTGCATCAAGTGAATTACTAGATGGCAACATGGGTAAGCCATGTAATGACACAAGCTACCTGTGTTCAACTAAAATTTGGATTTTTTATGAGATAGCTTTGATATTTTGAGAGAGGAGGCTGAGAAGAGACCTAAAGACATAGAGTGAGGCTAGGAACACCTTGAAGGAGTGCTTTGGAGATCCGTTGGACACACAGGAAGAGATTTGAAGTTCTTGTCGATAAATTGTCTCTTCAGCCAATTTGTTTTCTCTTCATTCTTTTCTTTAGTTTTGACCATAGATTTGTTTACTTTCATTGTTACATTGTTGATTTCTATTACTTGTAACTAGATCCTTAAATCTAGAGTTTAGATAAACCTATTTACCAACTTATATTGATTTCAAAATACTCTTGTGACACTTTCCATTGAATTAATTTATTACTCTATTCTACTGTTCATGAATAATTGGCCACTATTCATCTAATGCATTGTGAGAGAATTGAGAGGTTGATTACAATGTAAATCATTAAAGTAATAGACTTAGATAGTAATTTTATAAAGATATAAGTTATATTTCAGCAGCTTGCAAATATTTGTATTGAATCCTTTATACACAATCGATTTATATTAAGTATATGATCATAATAGTAGATATAGGCTTAGTATGAGTATGGTGACTTATCTTGAGAGAAAATTTCACTCACATTAGTAGAATTACTGTTAATTCAACTGAATTCAATTAAAGAGTTTATTCTAAGTGATACTTAGGAAATTATATAGGGGTTCCTAGATTTTAGAGTTTTTACATTCATATATAGTCAGTGTTTATTAAATGAATTATTGTTTAACTTGTACCTTTATTAGTTTTTAATTTCAATTGGATAATTTAGATGATAGGATTAATTTTGATAATTTATAATTGAACTATTTTCTCAAAGAAATAATACTATACTTATTTCATTACTACTTGTGACTTGTACAATTGAGAAATCATCACAACATAGGTGATAGTAATAAAGCAATGGAAGGAAGAACGATAGTATGATTACTGTTCTAAAATGAAAAAGTGGATGTCAATCTCTTTAGTAATGTAAATATTTAGGATGATGTTAATTATGAAGCATAAAATGTGTAAATAGACTCAATAACTTGAGAAGTTGTTCCTTGTTCTGTTCAGTACCTATTCTAGAGATGATAACATATAGTGTTTTTGTGTGGTATTAATTTGTTGCTGGAAATTTTTATGTTATAATCTTAGAATGTATGGGAGTATGCGTATCAAATTTCATGGAAAAATATTGCGTATAGCTAAGCCAACAAATTCAGTAAACTGATGGAATAGAATCTAGATATAAAAACATGGCAGTTCTAAATGTTCTAGCATTTATGTATAGTTCAAGTATCAAATGGATTCTTTTTCCTCTAACATTTTGAACGGAATACAGTTAAATCTCTTAGGATGAATTCTAGAAGGTTTTTACGATTTTTTGAGATGTCTAGCTAGGCCAAACATTGTTAAAACAATATGCGAACATGTTGAAAGTTGAAACAGAACAATATTAGATATTGAGCTAGTCGAGGGATCAAAACAATGAGTTATTGTAGAAATTTTGTCACAAGGGATCTTACATATGATTCTTTAAATATATAAAATTTGGGAATTTTTGGATAATGGGAGATAGGTTTTTGCTATAGAGAAAATATGGGCAATTTTAAGGCGATAAAACAAAACATTGTTTTCTAAGTCCTCTTTCCTTTAATGAGAGAAAGGCCATATAGTTCACTGAGGCCTGAGGCCACATAGTTCGTTATAGTTAAGGTTGCATAGGTCATCATAGTTAAGGTCATTGAGGTCATGAGGGCCATTTTTAGCTAAGGTCAATTGGGTCGCATGCAAACAAACAATAGTGAATTTTAGGTAAGCTTACATCATCATAAGAAAAGCATAAGAATTAAAAATAAGCATTTTATGGCAATTTAAGTTAAGAAGTATTGCCAAATTATTGATAACCTCCGTGTCCAATCTTGATCAATGTGGTGCGTTTTTTCTTTTTTCCCTCAAATAGTAAAAATAATATAAATTTATAAGATATAATTTATTTGAAGTTAAGGTGGTGCATTTGAAAATTCAAGGAGTAAATAATATTTATTAATATGTGTAACCAAACATTTGTATCTTGTATCGCTTAAATGTAAAATACTGCTAATTATATCATACCAAACATAATGATCATGAATATAACAGTATCTTATATCATGATACCTTATACAATAATATGCAAGATGTTATGATATTTAAAATCACAGTAAATCAAACACTTTTAAAATTTTCTAAATAACTTGGCATATATTGCATCATAAATATATGTATATATATAAGTTAATTTTATTTTATTATTTATTTTTATCTTTTTTATTAATATAGATAATACATATTTAGAGTACCATAATTTGCCACATCAACAAATCATTGCCCTCCCTGAGTGGATGAGAAGCATCATGGATGAAGCCAGTGAGTTCAAGGAGATTATTTTTGTAAGGAAGTAGCAAGCAAAGATGACGAGAAATATATCCTCAGTCCTAAAGAGTATCGTTATTGTCACCAACCATCCTCTTTTGGTTATGGGGTTCTTGCTCAACAAAAGTTGTTCCCTGCACATTCTCAAGAAGTGCATTGAATTTTTGTTTGACATTTAGCACTGGCATTTGCGTTTGTCTTCTTGTTTCTACCATCATTACTATTGGTGATTGCTTGTGCCAATAACAAGAATTATAGTTATTCTAAGCGGTTAATTCTACCATGAAAGTTATTTCATGGCTATGGCTTCCTTGTTTCGTTTGTTCCTATTTTTTGTTTTAGGTATCTTTTGAACTATTTTTCACTATTTTTAAATTTGTTTATTTTACAAATCATGACTTTACTTTCTTGCTTTACTAAAATTTTTGTCAGTTCGGATCTTTTTTTCAAAAAAAAAAAGGTTATACACGTTGAAATTGAAACAAGTGTAGCATCGAAAATACAACAAATGAGGCGTCGAATTTGGGACGTGTGAATTACTCTCACATCTCTTTATTTGTCTTTATTTAATTTTCTAATTATAATAAAATAAAATAAAATTGTAGAACATCACAATTAAAACAAGTGATCTGCTGAATCTGCTACACATGAATCCTTTCTTCTTTTTCTTCTCATTTACAGATTGTGCATACACTGAAACTAACACAAAATTAAAGTGAAGTTTTGTTTATCTGAAACTACAGATAACATTTATGAAACAACTTTTCGAGAAACACAACTAATTCCCTTCAGAAATACTTCATAAATCATTGTCAATACCAAACTATAATCAAGTAGGTTGGCCTGATTATTCAATTAGATATAATGCCTTAATTTAATCCTTCACCTCGTGTTTATATTTCAAAAAGGGAAAGATATTATCTTCAAAGATTGAAAAATCAACCACTAATTTGTATTCCTTCTATAGCCTTCAAAGGAAGTACACTACCAATTCAGCCACTTGTACAGAACAATTGACTTAAATTAGTTCACACAAAAAATACTTTGTTAAATTATTTTCCTCATTTAAACTTTCTACTATAGCATTTAAACTATTAAAGAATAATTAAAATGCACAAAATCCTTTAAATATTAAGTCATGTGCAGATAAATTTTTATCTTTAAAACTTTAAATGAATCTCTGAACTTTAAAATTTGTAATACTAATCCTTTACACTTAATGAATTTGTTAATTCACTAACAGAAACCTAACACATCCTACTAAATGAGTCACGTGGCATCTACAGGCATCATGGGCAATGTAGTCATTTTGCCCAAGACACAAGGGCCAAAATGTCATTTGCACTCCTCGAAAACGCACAATTGCATATCATTGTCTTGAAGGAAAAAAACATTACCATCGTATTTGTAGTTCATGAAATTAGACATGGCAGCTATCATAGAAGACTTACCAGTCTCTGGAGGGCCATAAAGTAAATATCTAGGCTTCCAAGCTTCCTTGATTTTTGTATGGTAATCTTTATCGTTTTGGAACCTAACAATGTACTTTATGTTCTTCCATCCTTTTTCTCACTCAAATCTCTTGCAATCCCTAAGTTACCCGAGGATATTAAATTTACTAGAAAGTAATTACGTGAGCTCATAAAGCAAGAAGATGAAACAGATTTTATCAGGTTGTATAGAAAAGTAAAAAATGAAAACCGAGGAGCTACCGTATTCTGGTCTGTAGCTTCTATGAGCTAGAACAGTGCAAATTGTTAATGAAACAATCTAAAAAATGAAATCATGGCATATAAATCCTATTTCGTTGAGCAATAAGGAGGAAGAAACCCATTTAGATGAAAATGAATTAATAAATTGACAAAATTTTCAGTAACCCAATTTCATACTATACGTTTGCTTAGGAAGTGTGGAAAATTTTGGAAATGCTCAATTAGTAGAGATTGCGAAGGGTCTTGAGAATTACGGACAAAAATTCATCTGGGTTGTGAAGAAAGAAGAAGAGACGAAGATGATAAAAAAAAAATGGTCGTCACAAAGATTTGAGAAGAGAATAGAAGGCAAGGGTATAATTGTAAAAAAGTGGGCTCCACAATTATTGATTTTTAATCATAAAGCTATGAGAGCATCTGCGACTCACTTTGGATGGAATTCAATATTGGAAGATGTGTCTTGTACTGGAATTATGAGAATAATTATAAAAAGACGTGGATTGCTTAAAATCAGTGTTGATGGAATCAATTTATAAATCTTCTAATTCTGTAAATTCTTAAGTTTATTCCAAAAGTGTAGCTTTAGCAAGCAATATTTGATCTCTCTTTAATGGTTCTGGAAAACCTGAGTTGGTAGAATCAACATATATATTTCTTCAGCAAGCAATATCATGCCACTGTGGGTTTTGTGCGAAGCTGAAGCCCCGTGGAGAAGACAATGGTAACGTTTTCTCCTTCTTAAGACTGATATGCAATTATACATTTTGGAGGAGTGTAAATGACATTTTGACTTACCCTTGTGCTTGAAAGACATAAAAGCAATAAACACGAACACTTTATTGTAAAGGTATCTTTCTCCCTCTATAATATGTTTAATCTTATTTGTATTCACCAAGGACCTGAAAAGTTGTCAACATCGTGTCATACCCAGCTGTTTTTTCTATTGTTACATTCCCCAACGATATAGAATAACAAATGGCATATGTATAATCTTTGAATACATGCAATATTAGATATTTTCAATTAAAATGCATCAAAGGAAAATTTGTAAATAAAATCAAAGCAACTTTAGAAAAATGCAGAAAGGATCCTTTTGTAGGGAAAGAAATTAATTTGAGGAAATATTTACCAAAGATTATAGGCAATATATTAAAGTTCTATTTATTGGCTTCAAGATTTTAGTATGATTCTAAATTATTTTGATAATAACAAAACTAGTTAAATTTAATTATAAATAAATATTATTTATTAACTTATTATTTTAAAAATCACAAAAGCAATGGCAATTATTTACATGGAACAAAATACAATAAAATAAAGCATTAAGTATTTAATGGACACACGTGACACTCTTTTATACTCGGCACGGAATGAAACCAATTCTAAATGAGGGCAATCGGGTCTATCACCACGTCTTGAACAAGTCAAATGCCGAAGACCCAAGGACATTGAAGCAAAGGAGTGGCAGTTTTTTGTAGGGAAAGAAATTATTAAAATATTTTATTGTGCTTCACACGTCTCAATTGGCCTAATGCAAGCGTTTAGTGAGTGAAGTAAAGTTCGGGAAAGTTGTTCTTCATTTTGCCCCCTCTTGTAACTTCTGCCTCCAAGGGATCAAGCAGGAGAAAGTAATAAAATACTTCATATTGCTTCACTTTTATTAAATGGCAAGAGAAGCATTAATTTGAGACAAGAAAGGCAAGCTTCTCTAGTCTTCCTTCTAGCTTCATAATCGCGGTGGTAGAACTCAAGCAAGAAGATGGAAAGCTTTTGAACGTTGAAGCTATCTCCTCGTGGGCACGTCGATTCAGGTGACGGATGGAACTAGCACCCTCTTCTTTAAACCTCTACCCAATAAGTACAAATTTAGAATACAGAACCCTGATAGAATACAGCAGTGGCTTTGCCAATCATTTTTTACTTTTTTGTTAACCCATTTAAATTAAATTAAAAGAATAATTTAGAAAAGCAAATATCAGGTAAGGGGTAATGCAAAATAGATAAACACCACTATTCTTTTCCATCCCAAAATCAATTTTAAAAGACCAACCAAATAGCAAGAGGAATACATAAACACCATAGCTTGTCGTGTGCATGCCGATTCAGGTGAAGGATGGAAACTTCTTTTCCTTCTTTGTAGCCATTACCTGTGGGTTAGATCAAGACTCCTAAAAAAGTAACCCCATCAATAGCCAAACAAGTTGGCCTAACTTCATCCCTGGTAATAATGTTGTTCCACTAACACACTGACGGGAACTCAAAATCAACAGGAAGGACGAAAGGGTCTTTCTGAAATAGGTGAAATCACGCTCACGCAAAGCAGAGCAAGTGTGTCGGAAATTGAATCCAAGTATGAAATTTGGAATGATACTGCAGGTTAAGAAGAGACTGTGCATACGGAAACTCCTTTTCTTCGTCATCTACTTCAATTGTGAAAGCGAAAGAAGAACCCGCCTAAGAGCATTTAGCATGGCCTGGTTTCTGTTGCCAAGCCAAATCACTTCCCAACCCCCAATTTCTGACCAGATGTTTGTTTGAGAAAATCTTTCATACAATTTTGTAACTCATCTTGTTCTTCCTGGTGGGACTAAACCAGAAAAGAAGTGACCACCCTACCTTGCTCACATTGAAGTGGAGGGTGTGATTCTTGAAGGGAGAATGATTGAGGCCAAGCATCTCCATTGGGATCGGGCGTTTGCAGTCAACATACTACCGGGCAATTGAATTGTGATGAAGTAATGATTATATATATATATTGTTATAAATGTTATAATTACCTAAATACTGATAATAATTTTTTATTTTATATATATTGAGAAATACTTTATAACTCTCAAAGGATTTAGATTGTATAATTATGTAAATTAATCTTTCATTTTATACTATTGTAATTTTTAAATTGATTTATATAATAAAAAGGTCTGTTTATAAATAAAAACTATACACTAAATATGTAAGTGAATAAGAAGTATTTGTTCATTTTTTTCTTTCAATATATTTTTTATTTGATATGTTGATTTTGCTCAAAATTCTTCTCTCAAATCAAGTTGTTCCTTTTTTATTTGATATAAAAAATATAAATATCCCCTGCTCTTTGGGTGGACACATGATCTACAAAAAATACATATATCTTATAAATAGTGTTACAAAACATACAATACTAAAAGATAATAAATATTTTTGTTCATCTAATCATAAGTTGTTACTATATCAAATAGTACAAAACTAATTAAAAATTTTTCAAAAATTATATGTTTTATTAAATTAGCTCCACCAAGTTGACGAGCAATTCTTACATACACCAGGAGCGCCACGTCATTTATACACTCAACGATTAAAATTTACTCTGCACGTGAACTCCGCCTGTACTACACATGGACCCTACTTGTGCAAACTAAATTTTAGCCATTGATTACTCTTGGTGCATGGTGCACCAAGAGCCCCTAAGAAAAATTCCAAGTTGACATGCCAAGTAAACTCCACCTCAGCCTCCTATGTCGGCGTCCATTTGCCACATCTCTTTCAAACACATAGCATTATGAAAGATCATGTGGTAAATGCTAAAGTTTAGAGAATAAATGGTTAATTTTTTTGTTAAATTATTAAAACTAAAATCTGTATAAAGTTATAACTAATTTAAGAACTAAAAATTATAAAGACCTTAAATAAGTGTAGTAGAGTGTGAAATTTCCAACGTCATCAATTAATTATACCTTTTGAATGCTTCTAGCATGAAACAAAATATAAATATTAGCAAAAAGAAATATAATTTGAGATGATATAAGATGTTGTACTTCATGATTTACTAGATTAAAAAATGATAATTTATTTAGTAAATATATTCCCTTTTTTTCCTATACAAAACTTATCCAAATTAAAGAAAGTAAACATTTAATAGCTACACAGCCAATTTTAGATATTAAAAATGTTTTTCTTAACAACATCTTCAAATGCTTAGAGTAAGGTAGACTGATATATGGGAAAAAAATGTTATAACTAAGATTGTATCCTAAGATGGTTCAAAATGAGCAATCTTGAAACACAAATAAAAAGAAGAATAAAGAAAGAAAAACTAGTAATCTTAAATGATAAATTTGCATACTACAAACAAAAAACTAACTTGATGTGCCACACTCTAGAAGAAAAGAAGATTTATAAGAAACAAAAGGTATTTCGCCACTAAGTTTTAAAAACTTAGATAAAACAATTCGGGGTAGAAAAGGTATAACCAATTTTCAATCAACAAGACTACTATTTCTTATGCATTCATCCATTTTTAAAGCCAAGAACATCCTTTTGGTATGGGTAAATGTTTCCTTACAATTTCAAGGCTTCTTAAAGATAATTGGGCTAGAAAATGGCAATTCAAAATATAATTAATTGCAACCAGATTAGCAAATCACCTACTTTTCTATTTTTTGGTTTCCTTACAACATGCAATAAATGCTAATAAAAGTTATGCCCAAATAAAAAAAAAATTATTGCCACGTTGGATCTTAAAATTCAAATTTCCACATTAGGTTGCATAGGATCATATTAACCATGTGGACTTGGCCTCAATATCTTGAAAATGAAATTAGGTTTCAAATGGGTTGAAATCTCTTTAAAATTAAAATGTATAACAAGAGTTGCTTGAAGCTTCTTTGTTATTGAACAAATGATTGACCCAAAATTAGATATTGTTTAATGTTGATCAACTTCTTTGTCTCCATAATGCATGAGTTTCATTTTATCTTTGGTATTTCTTTGAAATAATAATTTAAAAAAAAAGGCAATACCAACAAAGCAACGAATGAAAATTTTGATATACGAATCGAACAAAATGCAACTAAGTGTTCATCTTGAAATGTATACTGATTTTAACGTGAGCACTTCCCTGTCTATTGCAATATCGAGGAAGATCGTACTAACAAAAAGTATAGAGTTTAGTATATAACAAAAGCTGAGCTTAATAGTCACTTGAAGTTTCAGCCATGCATTTTGTTGTAACAATTTTATAGATTTTGTGTATTCATTGCCCACGCGCAAAGAAAGAGGACATGTGAGAGATAAAAGAGATAGGAGATTGAATATAAAACATACATATTGTCCATAATATTATGGTGGTACTTGTAATTTTACTTTATTTATATTCTAAGAAACAATTACTCTTAAATAAATTCTTTAATGGTTGCATCGATATAATCACTATGCTGTACATTAAAGAGAGAATATATAGTGATGACATGTCAAAATATATTAATAGTAAGAATTTCTCGTATTCATTTTAACTTAATTAACATATTTTAACATATTATTGTCATGTGTTTTTCTTTTAGTATGTCATAATAATTATACATGTACAATCACTTTTAAAAATGTACCAAAGACTTCATTTTTTTTCTTCTAAAAAATATTGAAATAAAATCCACAATTTGGTCAACTCTTATTATTTATAAAAATATATCTTTAAAATGTTAGATGATACATTTTTAAGCTCTAAAATCTTAGTGATACTTTTTTTCTCTTAGATAAGATTTCACTTATTAGAAACTTTTTTAGATATCAGTTGATAAAAAATTAACGCACTATCCCATCAAAAGAACATCAGTTTATTTTACATGTATTCAATTGATTATCCCTACTGATCCACTAACAACCTTATCTGAAAAAAAAAACTAAAAATATAAAATTAAGGACCACTAATAAAAATATTTTAAAATTCAAAATTCAAAAAATATATAAAATATTCTAATTTATCTTTATTTAAAATATTTTAATATTAATTAAATTAAAAAAATTCTAACACTTAATGTGTAACATCTGCCTGTAAAATAAAAAGAAGTTAAATTACCCTGAATGCTAATGTTTGATATTAGGAATATTGTGATGTGTTTGAATTTATGAATTTTCTGTGATTTATAAAATTAATCTAAAGTAAGATAATTAGATGGCATTATTTTTATTAGTATAGGAATTTATTTGAAATTTCTATATGATCCATGAAAATTATCTAGGCTTGTATGCACTTGAAATGTATAATAAAATTAATTGGCCCAATGAAAATACCGAGTAAAATGTTTTGGGTGAAAATATAATAAGTAGCTAAAATAAAGCAGAACCTTGGATAGGAATTTGGGGAAAGAGTTTGTCCATTTGGTATGCATATAGCGGACGACATTCGGCCAAGGGGTAACTGGCAGTACCCATTTTCCATTAACAGTAAGCTATAGCACGTGTGTGTGTGTGTCTATCTATATAAATACACACACACACACACACACACACACACACACACACACATATATATATATATATATATATGTGTGTATATATATATATGTCTCTCTCTAATCTCTCGTGTCTAACTGTATATGCGATTTATTTCTATGCTGTCTTTTATAGGCAACAAGTAAGGAAAAAAATAAAAAAAAAATTTTATATGTTATACAATTGGACCATTACCTAGATTTTTAAAACAAATGGTATTTTTATTAAGAGTGCAATTTCCTTTAATATTTTTAGTAATGTGTTCATATAAAAATTTAGATCATGTTGATGCTCAAGTTCATCATTGAAGTGGAATGAATATAAATCGATGTCCCAAGAATAAACCGAATCCAAGTAATCTTAAATGTGAATTGGACAATAATTAATGAAGAAAGACAAGCTTTTTTAACCATTTGGAACCTATGATAATATTTTAGAACTACAGAACTTACTTTACCCTATCATAGAACATTTTGTTATTATATAGACATATCATGACCTTATTAGTATGCTGATTTTGTACACTGTTGAAATTATAGTACTTATAGAATTATATGAAGATTCCTTATGCCCCTATTAATGCTCATATTAGAAGTATGCTGCTGAAGGAAAATTTTCGCAAAGTGCATAATTTATGACGTACCAAAAAAAAATTCCAGTTAATTCAATAAGGCATAATAAACAGTAATTAAGGAAGAGTGTTATATAATGCATGAGTAAACAAAAATAATACCTTAATAAAAATTTTTTTCTTAATAAAATCTTCAAATACTTAAGAGTAAGGTAGACATTCACATGAAAGTAAAAATTAGTATTATAAATGAGGTTTTATTATTTTATCTCCATTCTAGTTTTAAAAAGAAAAAGAAAAAAAGCAATACCAAAATTTTGATATACGCATAGACGAAATGCAATTAAGTGTTCATCTTGAAAATGTTTGTTGATTTTAATTTGACCTCTTCCCTGTTTAAATCAATTCCAAGGAAGTTAATACCATATAACAAAAAGTATATAGTTTAAAGTATATAACAAAAGCTGATCTTAATAGTTAGTTGAAGTTTCAGCTATACATTTTGTTTTTTTGTAACAATTTTCTAGACTTTGTTTATCCATTACCCATCATGCCTCGGTCTGTCTGTCACCTTGCCCATGAAAATGTGAGAGATAAGAGATTGAAGATAAAAAAATTTAAATAGTCCATCTTATATAGGAAAATATCAGGGTGATACTTGTAATTTTCTCTTTATTTATATTCTAAGAAATCCTTTTTGTTTTTTTGAAAGCAAACATTTAAAGTAAAACCCATAATCAGGTCAGCTCTTATTTTTGATAAAATGTATATTTAAAATGTCAGATTATAATTTTTTTTAAGAAAATATTTCGAGGTCATATCCCTAATTAGAGACAAACAGAGGATAAATCACAAGTTGAACTAGCGTAGCAGAAATCCAATATTGACAAAGAAGTATGAAAACTCACAAATATGTTTGCAAGGAGGTGATTGTTAACATATAGATCTTGGAAGAGATCCTTTTGAATTCAATTTTTTCGTTCTGCTCGTCACATGTAGGGGCAAGAACTCACATGTTCCCAATAACTATGGAGCATTGAATATAATGTGAAAGCAAGAAGCTAACGCGTGAGGGAAGCCCATTAGGAAGCCAGCGCATGCGAAGCTTTAAGATTTAAAATGTGTATTCATGTGATGTTTGTAGATGTGTTTAAGTGACAAGTGGATTAACTTCATTATATTATACGTAGATAAAATTTTTTGGATAAATTACATTTGAACACCATAAATTAAAAATATTTATTATGAATGATCTTACATCTTAAAATTATTTTAGAGAATCCAAGGACTTTTTTTTAATAAAATAAAAATAATCCTTATTTAATGTTATGAATTTATTATTACTTAAATTTTTTAGAGTTACAAATAATTTTTCCTATTTTTACTAACTAGCTGGGAATGATAAAAAGAATAGGGTAGGAATTGAACCCAAATATATCAAATTCCTCTAACACTAAAGTTCAAAGAATGTAGCACTTGAATCAAGCCTATGGATAATTTTGGTGAAAATAATTCTGTACCTACGAATCCATATGATGATACCCATTTATTATCATACATAATTATAAGTAGTCACCAGTGCTTGGATGGTTTCTATTTCAAATGAGTGTGATTGTATCGATGTGAATACAGTCATATTTTATGTACCGCATTTTGGGGTTGTCATGTTATCTATTCCATGATAACGTCTTTTAATGTAATCATGTTATCTATTCTCTCAATCTGGACCAGGTGAAGCAAGTTTCTCATCCGCCGTTAATATCATGCTACTAACTCTAGCATTTTAAATTTTAACTACAAAAAAATCGCATGTTTAAAATTATTTTTGTTTTAATATTTTCAAAACATGTTTTTAAGAACACATTTTTTAGAATAAAAAAATTAAAAAATCTATTTGAATCATTATTTTGAAAAATAATTATTTTCTGTTTTTTATTTGATTCTGTAGAACAAAAATTACAAAACAGTGTTCTGAGTTTTGTTTTTGAAAACAAAATTTTATTTTTTTGTTTTACAAAACACTTCATTAAAGACACATTATCAAACAGGTTTTTTTATTTTTTTGTTCTTAAAAACAAAAAAATTGTTCTACAGAATTAAATCAAAAGTTTTTATCTTGTTCTTAGTTTCTCTCTTGCATTTTTCTTTCAACTGTGACCGTGGACGATAGAATTGGACGACAAGGCATAGAGAAGATTCCTTCAACATGAATATATTTTCTTAGAGCTCTCACCGTCATTGCTTTAGCTTTCCTTCTGAATCTTTAGCTAATAGACGTCAAGTACAAAAGTGGGTCTGAACTATATTGGGTTCTTCTGAAAGATGGATTCAACAGTTGAATGGTAAATCAGCTTCATCAAATATCCACTGAGAAGAAAATAGGAATACTGTGTTCTGCCTTTTTTTGTTTTTAAAATATGAAACAGGGTATTATCTACCTCTCCTTCCCCACAATTCAGACGTGTATATAGAAAGCATAACACGAGATGTTTCAAATAGTATAACCCCTCTGCAATTATGGAAGCCCATCTGGGCTAACCAAGCACAACTATAAATCATTCAACAAACAGATTACATGACTCACTTCAGCAAAATGGTAGGACCAACCTTGACATATATTCCTTTGGTGTATAGCTTTTCTTTATAATGAAAGGTCTCGTCTTTATTGTTACTAGAGCATCAGAAAATGCCAAGCACAGAAAGTTACAGAAGGATTTAAAATCGAGCCTTGAAAATGACGTGAAAGTTCTAATCTTCAAGCTCAATAATCTTCACAACTGAAGAGTCACCTAGTTTCTGGCAAACAACAACTCGGTCGTGGGGCTTTATGATGCCATAGGCCTTGCCATGGTCTAAAGCAACCTTCAAAATTGATTCATTTGTTGCACTTGTAGACTCAGCCTGCACCCACGAGACAAGGCACGGAATTAACATCTATTTTAGGTTTTTGCAGAGGCTATGATGCAATATGAGAAAATAAATAATCTAGGAGGCACGGACATTGAATGAAATACAAGGAAACAAAGTATACAGCGTGTGAACCAAGAACTGGGTATTCAGATTAATGGTGAAAACCAGATTTAATGCTAGGGTGCAATTCAGAAAAACCAGAAAATAAACAACACCACCAGAAAGAGAAAAAGTTTCCACCAATCCAAGAAGCAAGAGGTCTCCAACAAACCTCCAGATATTTCCTACCCCCCTCCCATTCCTCCTGCTCTCCTTACTACCTGGAACTCTAACTAACATGTCTTGTTCCCTACCCCCCTCACATCAGCTGCCACGAGTCTCCCATTCCCTGCCCAAACTAGTCATACAATTCTCCTCTCCTATGCCATCTTTTTGCCCGCATCCAGACCTACACTTCCTCATACACAAATTAGTGACTGGCACTCCCATCATTATCCTAGTGGAATTAGGTCTTTTATCATTGAATTTAAATCAGATTATTGAGTGTACTTGTTACTAATCTTGGTTTCTTTATTCTAGTTCTACATCAGGCTATCCCCAAATATGAGAAATAAAGAATGATCAAATGGGTTTATTTCAGTGCCCCTTCTAGTTCAGAATGATCGTAGAATTCCCTATCAAGAGGGAAAGCACAAGGAGAGGAAGGGGATCATAACGAAAGAAACCGGTGCATTTGAAGGATAGGCACCAATGAGTCACCTTGGCAAGTCTCATTAAATTAAGTCCTAACTTAAGCCATCAAATAAAAATTACTTTCTCACTGGAATAGATAGATGTGAACGGCACTGCTTGAAACCTATTCCATTCTGGTCAAAAAGATTTGTACTGGCTAACAGATAAGAGAAGTAAAGAGGCATCCCAGAGCACTGGAATATAGGCCAGATCGGTTAAGACTTAAGATCCAAATGCATTGTGTCTTAGAAGCTTGGCAGTTTTGATTGACAAATGAAAGTTAACCAAAAAGATCCATGACTGTGGAGACCCGGTACATTAGTATCTATCAATTAAAGGGAAAATTATAAATTAGGAAATCATGCCAAAAATGTTTCATGTTTAGGAACAGTTAGCCAGACAAGTGGCTGAATAGGTCTAGCCCCATCAACCACATTTTTTTGTCCAGAATTCCTAAACTGCAAACCCCCTAAATTAAGTAGTAAAACAATCCATGTTGTGGGCTAGGATGGTGCAAGGTACATTTCAGCAGAAAATCGTCAGCCTTATGAATTATATGCTGACCTACAGATAACACAAACAAGTATCAAACCTGACATGAAACTCTATTTCCAACTTTGAACATTGTAATTTTACTCAAATAGACTGAACTGAGAAGGTAAACCAAGTGATATTTAGCAAGTCTTACTGGATGTCGTGGATCTGCCAGCATCGGAAAAAGACCTCTAACAACAAGTGATTGCCTTGCCTGCCATAGGACCATAAAAGGAAACAGATAGCAAGCACTGATTAGTTTCAATGTCAAATATTATAATACAGTTCAAGGAAAGAAAAACAATTGGATAAATGAAATAAGAACAACTGATGGCTAATATAAACAAGAAACATATATATAGAGTCATAAAGGAGAAGCACTTTTTTCATCATTAAATCTGCATAACATATTTCTTGACACGTAGCAATAAATGCTAATGCCCAAATATTTATGTGTTTTCTCCATATTTAACTTTAGTCATCGCTATTTTAATCACCAAGAGATATCAAAACAACAAAATGTTAATCCCAGCGCCTCACAACATTTTTTTTAAATATAAACAATGATTTATCCAAGTTCATATGCATTTCAAGTTAGAAAAGTTCATTTTGGCTTTTCTTTTGCTTTCTTTTTTGGGAGAAAATTACACCAACCTTCCTTTGAATTTATGGATATTACACAAATCTCCACTTTATTTTAAAAACCTATAAAAAATTCCCTTGGATCATATAAGACAAAATTTACACAGACCTCCCCTGGTCAACAGAGAATATGTATGTTCCTAAAATACAAGGGAAGTTCATATCCTTTGCAAAATCCAAGGAAGGATGGTGTCTTTTTTTTTTTTTCCCTCAATGAACATATCATAAAAATTTTTTAATCAAATTTAAAATGCATGAGAGTTTGATTGCAATTGCAGAAATTCAAATATATATCCCCAGAAAGATGGTAACTTGTGCTTAAAATGTTTGAAGACTTGTTATCTTGAACTTAAGTTAATTATGGTAGAAGCCAAAATATGAAAAAAAAAAAAAAAATTGCTTCAAGTTCAATAGAAGCTAATTCAGTCTGGCTTTATAATCAAGCTATTACATATCCCCAATTTCTGATAGCAACCTCATAGATTAACATAATCATGTAGGCAACTGACAAGACTGAGTTGACTCAAGTCACTCAATCAAGCAGAGTAAAACAGGTGGCCAGCATCAGGATTTTCCCAAGTGAATATGATTTAAATTTCTTCCAACAAACCACTTGCATCAATCTAGCACTACATTAGAATTTTATGAAACAACGCATGCATAGGTAATATCAATTATATACCTCAAATGCACCAGTAAAAGTCCATCGGAGTTGATTTGTTTTCAGTTGAGGAATGACAACAGATATCACGGGCATGGTTGGTCTATACTTTGCAATCAACCTACAGATATAAACAATAAGAAGAAAACTGTAATGACAAATTAACAAAATAGACGATGACTGTCAATACCAAAATGAACTTCACAAAAATATCAACATAAGAAATCAGTATTATAAACAGGAGCGCAAGCATTTGCATTGCTAACTACAAAAATGATAAATTTCTAAACAGAAGGGGAAGGGGAATTGAAAGATGTGAAAAGAAACCTTGCAGCTCTTCCAGATGAAGTGAAGCAAATAATAACAGAAGCCTTAACCTTAATGGCTGCTCGAACCTGTAAGTTACAGCACATAAAGAACTTACTTCCCATAATGTGGTACACATAAATTTCTTTGGACAAGAAACTAGCATGATGATAGCAGGGGAAAAAGGGTAATAAAACAATCCAGAGAAATCGAGAGTAGGGACATTAGAGAAAAGTACCGCAGAGGAAGCTATTGATTCCAAATGGGTCATTGGCTCTCCCACATATTTGACAGCCTTCTTGAAATACAAATCCTGGTTAAAAACTTTCTCCGCCTACACAAAGCATTTGGCTAGTTTCAGTTCACATTTTTTCTTTTGTGTGGGGGTGAAGAACTAGTGTCTTGACTCTTTAGAGAAACCACCAAGCATAATAAAATCCATCCATTAGCAAAATCATAATGCCAGGACCAAGAACAAAAGGCCAGGCTAAGCTGGAAGTCTTCATTTACATGGATTGTGTAGATAAATGGCAATTACCATCAACAACAAACAGAAAACGATTTACCAGACAAGCATAAAGATTGACTATGCCCAAGGGAATATTTACACATGTGAAAACCTTTTTAAATGATTTAGGATGCAACTCACTGAGGATCAAACTATATAAAAGCCAGTAAGACAGCATATTGGAAAAATCAATGAAGACGAGACTTTATACAAAACATTGAAGTGAACCAGCCCTAGGAGGAAGCCATATAAATAATGCACTCTTAGAATGACTAGCAAACCATAAAATAACAAGCATAGTTGAACATTATAAACTATCTATGAAAGGAGGACTTCTTATCAACAGAACTAACCACAAGGATGAGAGTGAGACTTGAGACAGGAATGTTGATTATAACTAGAGCATGAACCTACCTCGGCACATATTTTTCCAACAACAGAAATTGTCTCTACAGGGTACAATCCTCGCAGGGTCTCTGCCCCAAGAAGAATTGCATCACTTCCTGAACCATCAAAAAAAGGATAACAAAGTTAGACATGAAAGGTGCATGGCATAATCATGCACAATGAGCTTGGCTCGACAAGCCTTGATAAGGGAATACTAATAAGAAATAGAAACATGCACATGTATTTAATGGCAGACATTTTCACAATGCCAGCAATCAAAATACATCAAATAGGATTCACCAAATATAATAAAAAGATGCACATCTAAAGTCAGTAAAATAAAATTCACCATCCAGCACTGCATTAGCAACATCAGTTGCTTCAGCACGAGTAGGTCTTAAATTATCAGTCATAGTGTCCACAACCCGTGTGACAACAGCTGGCTTTCCAGCCATGTTGCACTTGTAGATAGCAGCTTTTTGGAATAAAAACACCTGCATTCAAAGAGATATATGTAAGATTCTAATATAATTTTATATGGGAGAGTGAAAGCTGCAATAAAGCCATGTTCAAACATGTGTAAATATGGCATAACAGGCCATAACTAGCACCTAAAATCCCCACAGAAGTCATACATCACATTATATTTTTATGTTCAAAACACAGGCTGACCTTCTCAGGTGGGAGATCTATCCCTAAATTTCCACGAGAAAGGATGATACCATCTGCTTCTCTCAATATCTCATCAAAATGTGTCAATCCCTATAAGAATTTACAAGGGAAAGAAACAATTAAAAATCACAATCAAGCACAGCAGGCAGAATCAAAACACTTATTTACTTGCATTATCTCTGATATTCTTGGCATCATTCCCTATAATTAGCCTATCACAATAAGATGGTTGCCTCATAAACAGTGAACCACATTGGAACTTCTCTGCTTAAGTCTGAAACAATAGCGGTAAGTGTATGGTTCCAACTTGCAAGGATCTTAAAGTTCACCTCTATATTCTCAATCTTAGCAAAAATTTGTGTCTGTTTCAGGTCACCAAGTTTAGAGAGAAACCCGCGGGCCTGCAAAATTATAAATACAGACATCTCAACGCTATGATTAAAAACAAGGGGGAAAACATTCACTTAGTCAAAATTTGATACAACTAAGCAAGATCACAAATTGAAAGTTAAATCTGTAAGCATGAGAATGAGGAGGAAATGGAAATACATCTGATAAAATCATTCAATAACATGTAATAAAAAGGAGAAAAGCTATCTGGAATAGCCCTTACATGACGAATATCTTCTGCATGCCGGGTGTATGACAATGAAAGGAAGTCTATATTGTTTTGAACACCCCATGTGCTTATAACCTGAGTTAATAAATTATACGTCCAAAGTAACTATTAGATTCAATGAGCTACAAGAAAGTAATAAAAAGGTATTTTAAATGCATGATCCTAACAGGGGTAAGGTGAATCAATCATAATCTTGTAATTTTAGCAGGTAAAAGAATAAACCTCATCTTTAGTGTATACACATACATTTAATCTTTTGAATTGCAAAACATATTTTTTCCCTTCATAGACAGAGCTAATAAAGAGATACAAAATTTAAAAAAAAAACTGAAGAAGAATAGGAAGAAGCTTATATAAGCCTATTCTTTCCAAAACAAATTAAATTTCAACCCTGAATTCCCACAGTGAGAATGAGATCATATAAAAATCAAACCATTCTTTCTCAAGCAGTAGAGGTAGAAAACCAACTCAACCCCATTATTTCTATCTCCTTTCTTTAAGCAAACCAAGTTCTGATGTGTAAACCAACTATTTACCTCCTTGTCCTTATCAGTAAGAGTAGGAAGATCAATACGAATCTGAGAGACATGTAAAGTATACAATGACCCAGCTAGTGTAGCAGAATTTTTTATGAGACAAGTGACATCATCACCATGCACCTCAGCGACCTGCATTGTAAATGCAAAACTGAGTGACAGTAATAACTCAGAAGAATTATGACATTGAGTATTGGCACATTTGTATCCTGTTTTGCATATTGCTAACTTGGAAAATCTAACTTCATATAAACAGGCAAGTCACAACTGGATTAGCTGATGTAGCATAACAGAGTTTCTGTAATAAGAAATCTACAGACTAGGGGAGAAAAGAAATTAAGAGAAAGAAGAATGATGAAGAGGGAAAATAGGATAGAAATAACGCAAAACAAAAGGCAACGCTTAATTCCAAAAGCTACCAATGATTTGTCAAGCAAAACTGGAATCCAAAGAATTAAATATGTTCTAAATGGAATCCTTAAGAAATTTTAATTCTGTCAGGAACAAAAGACTAATAACTGAATCTATTAAGGATGAGAAATCATGATAATAATCACCTTGATAGTCCTCATCGTAGAAGCAATAAGAAAAACTATGCTGAAGTGATAAAAAAACTAAAATCCCAAAGTAATAAGAAATTTTAGAAATATTTTTTATCCAGTTAATGCCACTTAACCTCGTTACTAGAATCAAATAAAACTTAAAATTTCAAATATCCATATACCCAAGATAATGACAAATCTCTTTTCCATCGTCAGTATTGATCTCGCTGCTAAATTCGCCATTGGTAATTTTATTTTATTTTTTTAAATTATCATCATCAATTTTTATAAACTACCTATCCTTGCCTATATGTAGTATTGTACATTAGTGAATTAAGTGACAGATTTATATCAAATACACACACACACACTCTATTGAGTCAAATCAAATGTTAGAATGGTAGATTTCTAGAATCCAAAAAAACAATTTGGGGTTGTTTAATCATAGAAAGTCTATAAGATGTTTCAGTGAAATATTAGAGGAAAAATATGTTAACAGAAAGAGCAGGATTACATTTTTTTACGGTTTTTTTTCTGACAGTTTAATGAGTGGTTGTAGGTCATATACCTGAAATCTATACCTAAATCAAAAATTGGGTCATTAATACAGGCTATATATAATCACCTCTTTTCTTCAGACTTTTATAATTAGTATAGACAAATGGCTAGAATAAAAATTTTTAACAGTATAATGATGAAAAAGGAAGAAAAAAACAGTACTCATAGCATAGGCAATGGAACTTCGAAAGATAATTAGCACAACTATTTGCACAGGGATTAATGATTCCAGGCATCTATCCAACATTGCATTACCTCCAGCCACACAGAAGTTGTTTCACTTCCCGTAAAGAGGTACTGACCAATAAAAATAGTATCACCCTTCTTCACTGCCTGCAGAAATATAAATAGCTTAGTTATGGGAGCACCATATTGTATAGAATTGAAGGACAAAACACAAATACCAAAAATAAAATTGCACCCCCAGGACTAAAATCCTAAATGTGCTACCCCAATGTGGGGAATGCACCCTCATGATCATCCTGATCAGGGATTTTGTTTTGGATGAAGCTTGAAGACCCCCCTGACCATATTACCAAATGAAATAAAAATAAAAATAAAAATAAAAATAAAATTGTAGTACAAGCTCCTATCACAATTTTAGATAGCTGAAGAACAAAAGGTAGAAATAGAATTACAATATGAGGCAATAAATAGTCCCCTAACCTGTAAGTTTTTCCCACCGTCAAAAGTAAATGGGGTTACAGCTTATGTAAAAATGCCTTTAATCACTGTCTATTAAAGATTATGATTAGCATGCCATTAAAGCAAGTTGGTTTTATCAGCACGTTCTTACACATGCCTAAAATGATTTACAATAAACATTGCTATCTCACTAAATTTCTTACCTACTCTACAGCCTTTATGTGATTGGGATATTGTGGCTGACATCAAGTACCCCAGCCAGGATTCTTTAAAAAGAATACTGTTTAACCATGTCAAAGTTGAAATGTCATCACCATACGTTTCTTTCTAGAGTAATCCATCATGCAAAATCATTGTGATAATTTGGCAGGCATAAAAAAACCCACCTAGAATTCTTCAAAAGAAAAAAATGTTCAACCTTTTCAGGGTTGAACTGTTGACAAACAGTATGATAGTTCCTTAGATAAGTCCCCAATTAAATTTTTTACTTCATCTAAGTTTTAAGTTTTCAATGACTGTTCATCCCACACGGTTCAGTACAAGGTGCATCATACATTGATATTAATATGTTTGTAGCTAGAAACAGTACAGAGCACCTAAATCTGCTTATAAAGCAAATTTATGATAGTAAGAAGCTAAAATACCCATCAAAATGGTATATCTATCAGACTGTAACTCGTTGCAGTCGCTTCATGTGTGCACACACATACATATAGATGTAGACATACTAAAGAGGAGAATTTCGTTAGACAAAGGAAAGAAATACAAATAAAGAGGAGGATAAGATATCCTTCTTAAGAAAGGCAGCAGAAAAACAAACAAACAAACTCATCAAAATTATAAGGCTCTCCAATCTCTCAGCATATTAGTTGGAGATTCTGTTACAAGGGAAGTATAGTTAGTAGTTAGTTAGCTAATAAAAAGCTAATACTTGGTAAAAGAATAAGACTTCCAGTAGTTACAAATTAATACCTAATACTATAGTCAGTCAGTTAGTTGAGCCTCAACTCCTAAAGCCATATATAGAAGTGGGCTATGCAGACTATTTAATGAATTGATCTCTTTTCTCTCTTTGGAGCTCTTCTACTTCCCTTTCTCGGTGCAACTTGCATCAATTGATATTAGAGCATTGATCCAGGCCTAGCGTCAAGATCAAATGACAGAGTTCAATCAACAATTGGAAGCAGCGAACCTGGATGTGACAGAGGTGAGGCAATTGATCGCTCAATTTGAAGGCTTTTTGGCGGATGTGGCTGCCAAGGTAATGCAGTTGACTCTACAAGCAATGGTGGTGAAACATTTGGTGGAACTTTGAGGGCCAACGCATGCAACAGATGCCAATTGGCTGTCTGCAATTTGGTTCGTTCATTGGAAACCCATCGAGTGCTTATGTATTTCAGACAAAGATGACCAGAATAGAATTTCTTAAGTTTGACGGAACGGATTTTCAAGGCCGGCTATATTGATCCAAGCAGTTTTTTGAGATCAATGAAAAACATGATAATCAGAAGATTAGACTCGTCATTATCCATCTCAAAGGAAGAGTGTTACAATGGCATTTCAGCTTTGTGAAGCGAAGGAGGCTAGCAAATCCTGTTTGGGAGGAATATTTGAGGAACATGACTACCAGGTTTGATGATGTGGCCAAAGTTGATGCTATGGCCAAGGTTAACAACTTGCAACAAAGTGATTCAGTGACGGACTATCAGGAGGCATTCGAGGAGTTATTGGCTGAAGTTGATTTACCAGAACCGATAAAGATTAGCAACTTCATTGGAGGCCTTCAATCAAATATTCAAACGGCTACAAGGTTGTTTAATCCTGGCAACCTCGCTTGAACCATGTTTTTAGCACATCTCCAGGAATGATCCATACAGGCTTTGCATACACACACTCCACCTTCCACCAAAAGAAATTACTCAAGCTTCACTAGTAATTCACAAGTTCCATATCATAAAGTACTCAAGATCTGACTTCCAAGTCACGAATCACTGCCTCTTCTCCCAAAATTTCCACTAAACTTGATAAAACCAGTACTGGTACAAGTTCCAGTGCCAGTACTAAGCAAGTCAAGCAACTTACAAAGAGAGAAATGGATGAAAGGAGACACAAGGGATATGTTACTGGTGTCCTAAAAAATATTCTTCAGAGCACAGATGTAAGGGATCTCAGCTGTTCACGTTAATGGTGCATGAGGATAAAGAAGAATTTCAGGATGCAGACAGTAATGAAGAAGATTTTAAGGACTTCAATCCCATGGGAACTCAGAAGCTCCAGTAGCTTCATTGAATGCAGTGGAGGGAAGAGGAGGTCACTCAACAATGAAGGTAGAAGGCAAAATTAAGAAACAGCCAGTGCTCATACTGATAGATACGGCAGTACACATAATTTCTTGGATGTTTCATTGGCCAAAAAATTAAAATTGAGAACACAAGAACTAGAGGGTATAAGGGTTACAATAGCCAGTGGACACAGACTGGAGGTGCACAGAAAATGTGCTCAGTTGGAGGGAATAATGCAGGGGAATAGTTTTATAGCTGACTTTTTGCTCATGGAGTTAGGAGGATTTGAATGATATTGGGAGCTGAGTGGTTGGCTAATATTGGGAAGATTATATGAGACCATAAGGAGAAAGTGATTAATTTCATGTTGCATGACAAAATGGTTTGAAATTACTGGAATTGATGGCCATCTCAAGGAACAGAAATTGAGTCAAGGACAGATTATGATGGGAGTTTCCCAAGCTTTCCTTGTTCACGTTAACCCTCTCCAACAGGGTATAGGACTAATGTTGAGTTAAGAAATGGGGAAAGTACAGGATAAACAGCAGCTGACACTTGATGAGATCTTGTGTGAGTTTGAGGATATTTTCCAAGAGCCCTCCTTACCACCTTCAAGAGCTTTTGATCATCAAATCCATTTGAAGGTGGACCAACCCATAAGCTCCAAGCCCTACAAATATGGTCATACTCAAAAATCCGAGATTGAAAGACAAGTTCAAGACATGTTGCCCAATGGCATCATTTGTGACAGAAGCAGTGCCTTTGCCTCCCTTGTTGTGTTGGTGAAGAAAAAGGATGGGACATGGCATTTCTGCATTGACTATCATAAATTGAATGATAATACAATGAAGTTTCCAATTCTTGTCATTGAGGAATCATTGGATGAGTTGTATGGTGCTAGATTTTTTCCTAAATTGGACTTGACGGTTGGTTACTATCAGATATAGATGAGGCCTCAAGATATTTACAAAACAACCTTTTGTACTCATGAGGGTTATACGAATTTCTAATAATGCCATTCGGTTAACTAATACCCCAACAACCTTCCAAGGCCTCATGAATAGTGTCTTTAAGCGTTTCTTGAGAAAATTCATTTTGTTTTTTTTTTTTTAATATGATGTCTTGGTTTATAGCCAATCATGGGATGATTACTTCTAGCACTTAAGACTAACCTTGCAGACCTTGAAGGAGAATTCATTTCTGGCCAAGAGGAGTAAGTGCCTCTTTGGAGCTACTCATGTAGACTATCTTGGCCACATTATTTCTAAATGAGGAGTGGAGGCAGACCCCAAGAAGATTGAGGCTATGACCTGGTGGCCCACAGTCCCACACCAACCTCTCAAGGCCTTGTGGGGTTTTTTTGGGCCCCACTGGGTATCATAGCGATTTGTGAAAGGATATGGCTCAATTAGTAAGCCTTTGGCAGACTTGTTGAAGAAGGGATTCAGTTGCTTAAATCTGCTATAACAATACTCCAGTATTTATTCTTCCCAATTTCAACGAAAATTTGTCATTGAAACTGATGCCTTTAACATTGGTATGGGTGCTGTCCTCTCTTAGAATGGACACCCCACTGCCTTTGCATGTAAGGCTCTTTGTCCTTCAAAGAGAAGTTTATCAGCCTATGAGAAGAAGCTAATGGCTTGTATTCGCTGTCAAGCAATAGAAGCTATATTTTGCAAGGTCAGTCGTTTATCATCAAAACGAATCATTTGGTGCTGAAATACTTATTGGAGCAAAAATCTGTTTCTTCAGATCAATATAACTATCTACAGAAGCTGTGGGGGTTGGCTTATGAGATTGCATATCAGAAAGGGAAGGAAAATACGCTGCTGATGCTTTATCTTGTAGGGAACATGTTCAGGAACAAGCAAATTGTTTGGCCATCACAACAATAGCTTCTAACTTCACCTCTAAGGTTCATGGTACTTGGGTGGGGAATGATCAGATTAAGACACTGATTCAGGATTTGGAACATGACGGTGCTACTCCTCATTATGCTTGGGCTAACCGAACACTTAAGAGGAAAGAGAAGTCAATTGTTGGTGCTAATTCTCAGTTGAGAGAACAGTTGTCGAAATTCTTTCATAGCGATGCTCTTGGAGGTCACTTGGGTGTGACTCCAACATTTAAAAGAATTTCTTCTATTTTCTATTGGAAAGGATTGGAGAAATCTGTAAGAAATTTCGTTAAAGGTTGCACCATTTGTCAACACTTTAAACCTGAGAATGTAGCATCTCCAGGCCTTCTTCAACCCCTCCTTGTTCCGAATACTATTTGGTCTGAATTGTCTATGGACTTTATTGGAGGATTATCCAAATCTTACAATAAGTCTGTGATCCTTGTGGTGGCTGATTTCCTTAGATAGACTGCTCACTTTATGGCACTGCAGCATCCATATCCAGCAATAGACGTGGCCCAAATTTTTATGGATAATATGGTGAAGCATCATAGATTTCCTAAGTCTATTGTCATAGATAGGGATCCCATCTCTTATGTAAAGTTTTGGAAGAAATTGTTTTGGCTGTACAAGGTGAAGCTTGCTTACTCATCAACTTACCATACTCAAACAGATGGCCAAATGGAAGTGTTGGATTGGTGTTTGGAGTGTTACCTTCGTTGCATAACCAGGGATCACCCCAAACAGTGGCTGAAATGGTTATCTTTAGCTGAATTATGGTACAATACCACCTTTCACACAGCCATTGCAATGACTCCCTTCCACACTGGTTTTGGCATTCCTCCATTGCATTTAACGTATCTAGCAGGGGATTCTTCTAATGATGTGGCGGATCATAGCTGTCAAGAGAGGGAAGCCATAATCCAATTGTTGAAACACTATCTTCATAAGGCCCTTAATAGAATGATACAATTAGCTAATAAGAAAAGAACCGAGAGACCTTTTGATGACGGGGACATGGTTTATCTAAAATTACATCATTTTCAAAGGAATATGCTTAAAAATTTCTCTTTGCTCAAATTGGCTGCAAGGTTTTTTTGGGCCCTACAAGGTAGGAAAAACAAGGAGGGATAAGTGGCTTATCAACTGGCACTACCAGAACATCGTCGATTCCATCCGTTATTTCATGTTTCCCTTTTAAGGAAACATGTGGGAGACAGTATTCCAATCAGTGCCAAGCCTCCTTAGATTGACAATGATGGGCATTTTTTGACAGAACCCAAGGAGATTTTGGCTAGGAAGGTGGTTAAAAGAGGTGATCTGCCTATGACTCAAGTGTTAATCAGATGGAAGAAAAGAACAGTAAAAGGAAAGATGCCACATGGGAGGATTTGCCAGCCATCTGGGATCAATTCTCGGACTTCCCTGTCATTGCCCATCTTCCCTATACTTAAGGACAAGGATTTTTTCAAAGGGAAAGCTAATTGTTACAAGGGAAGTATAGTTAGTAATTAGTTAGCTAACAAGCAGCCAATACTTAGTAACAAAATAAGACTTCAGGTAGTTATAAATTAACACTTGATACTACAGTCAATTAGTTAGTTGGGCCTCAACTCCTAAAGCTATATAGGAGTGGGCTATGCATTTGTTCACTATTGATTGAATTGATTTCTTCTTCTCTTTCTTACGACTTCCTCTATTTCCCTTTCTTAGTGCAACTTGCATCAGATTTCCTTAAATAAAGCATGGATGAAATGGAAGAAACAATTTAGCCAACATTTAGTACCACAAAATGATGAGCCGAAGCCATTACAATAAGCAATAAACACCATTGATGCCTTGTAACCCCTATTTTCTAATTATGATCGGTTGTAACCCCTATAACTCCTCTCTGAGTTTAAATACATTGCTCGCCCATGATTAGTATAAATAGGATACTCCTATGTTGTACTGGGGATCACATGAATAAGAAATCCTTTTGCTTTGCTCATTTGAGTGCTTCTTTTCAGTTTCTGTACCATTTTGGTATCAAAGCAGGTCTGAGAGTCCAAAGAACAAGAGGAGTGAGGAGAGAGTTTAGAAAAATTGCCTGAGAGTTGAGAGTTTCAGAGGAAACGTTGTTGCCCTACTTGAAACTCCACATTCCAGCCATTTTTCAAAGAAACTGACCTCACCATCGTGCTCGGAAGGCCGGAAAACCTTCGACACAAGTTCGCCACTGTCGAGATCCACCTCCATGCGCCATCAATGGAGAGCCACGCACCATCGCCACCGATCCATGCGCCGCACGCCCTGCTAAAGGTTGAAGATGATGACGTCATCTGCCATGTCATCTTTCAACGACAAATCAACCATCCAGAGACTATCACATGTCACACCTGCCACGTCACATTGACCAATCAACCAAAGTTCTAAAATTACAATTTGACCCCTAAACGTTTCCTTATTTACATTTAAGCCCCTAAACTTTTCATAATTTCATTTTGACCCCTGAATTTTTTGAAATTACACTATAACCCCTGAACTTTTCAAAATCCCATTTTTGCCCCCATATTCTCTCAAATTACCTTTCCACCCCTAATTTTCTTCAAATTCTGGTTTTAGCCCTATACTTCTAATAATTACCATTATACCCCTGTACTTTGACAATTGCATTCTTTGCCATAAGCACTGACACTGCAGTCTAGTCAAAATGCCACCACAACGTCGACCAATACATGAAATTGAGATTGAAGACTTGAAACGTCGAATTGAAGTTATGCAAGAAATTATAGATGTCCAACAAGCTTAATTAGATGCACGACAAGACGCAGGAGAAGCCGACACTAACAATAGTAGTTCTGCAAATCGTCGTCCACGAAGACCAACCTTCTGGAGCAATGATATCAAAGTAAAAATTCCAGACTTTAAAAGAAAACTTCAACCAGATGAGTTCCTAGACTGGCCTCAAACTGTTGAACGAGTTTTTGAATACAAGGAGATACCAAAAGATCATAAAATTAAGATTATAGCCATTAAGCTTAAGAAGCATGCCTCCATATGGTGGGAGAACCTTAAGCAAAAGCATGAACGAGAAGGAAAACGCAAGATTCAAACATGGGAAAAGATGCGTCGTGAATTGACCCGAAAGTTCCTACCAGATCATTATTACCAAGATACCTTTATCCAGCTGCAGAATCTTCGCCAAAAGACCCTGTCTGTAGAGGAGTTTAGCAGAGAATTTGAGAGGCTCATGATGAGGTGTGATATCCAGGAAAAGGAGGAGCAAACAATAGCTTGCATCGTCGTGCATTGAATGCTGACATCAGCCACCAAGTCCAGCTTCAACAGTATTGGACTTTAGACGACATAATCCATCTAGCTATTCAAGTTGAAAAGCAGATGGACAGAAGGCCTTCATTTCAACCTTCTTCCTCCAGGAGTTTTCCCAATGCCCGTAAGGCACAATTTCAGCAACCTAACTCCTCGAGCAAACCTCAACCAAGTTCGTCAAGCAAGCCTCCACCAAAGGTTGCTAAGGAATCCAATTCCAAAGCACCTAAATGCTTCAAATGCCAAGGGTTTGGCCATATCGCTGCAAACTGCCCCAACTGCAAGGTTGTCACTATTATTGAAGAGCAAGAAGAAGAGCCTATGTTTGACGAACCAATATATGAAGAGTTCATTTCTGCAGATCAAGGAGAATCGCTGGTGATTAGACGAAGTTTGCACACAGCGCCCACAAAAGAGGAGCCCTGGCTACATCACAACATCTTCCATACCCGTTGCACGGCTCAAGGGAAAGTTTGTGACGTCATCATTAATAATGAAAGCTATGAAAATGTTGTATCCTCTACATGGTGGAAAAGCTGAAGCTACCAACGCAAGACCATCTATTTCCTTATAAGCTTAATGGCTTAATAAAAGAAGCGAGGTAAAAGTTTCCAAACAATGTCTTGTTGCTTTCTCTATTAGGAAAAAGTATTGTGATGAAGTTGTGTGATGTTGTTCCCATGGATGCCTGTCACCTTCTGTTAGGGAGGCCTTGGCAACATGATCATTGTGCTTTGCATGATGGATGTGCAAATACCTATTCTTTCATAAAAGACGGTGTGAAGATCAAGCTAACACCTTTGTCACCTGATGAACTCACTCAAGGCAAGAAAGATGCCAAACCACTTGTGTCCCTAGTTGCCAAGGAGCAATTCAAGGTGAATAAGTTGGAAGCCCAATCCATGAGTTTAGTTCTAGTACTTGAATCAAACGCCGGACTACTACCCCACCAAATGTTCTATAGCTACTTACCGAGTTTTTGGATGTAATACCAGATGATATTCCATCGAGATTGCCTCCCATGAGAGATATCCAACATGCCATTGACTTCATTTCTGGAGCTGTCATTCCAAACAAGCCTGCCTAAAGAATGAGTCCTCAAGAGCATGCTGAAGTCCAACGGCAAGTTGAAGAGTTGTTAAAGAAAGGCTTGGTTCATGAAAGTGTAAGCCTTTGTGTTGTGCCTGTTCTTCTAGTACCTAAGAAGGATAGGAGTTGGAGAATGTGTGTTGATTGTCAAGCAATGAACAAGATCACAAGCAAGTATTGATTTCCAATACGTCGACTCAATAACATGTTAGACTAGTTACATGGTGCTACTACTTTGTCCAAAATTGACTTACGTAGTAGATATCATCAAATCATAATTCGACCAGGGGATGAGTGAAAGACTGCTTTCAAAACCAGAGATAGACTATACGAGTGGGTTGTGATGCCCTTCGGTTTGTCCAATGCTCCTAGCACATTCATGCGACTAATGAACCAAGTACTTTGCCCCTTCATCAGCAAGTTTGTTGTTGTTTACTTTGACGATATTCTTATTTACAATAAGAATCAAAAAGAGCACTTAGAGCATCTACAGCAAGTCTTACAAGCTTTGCGCAACCAGAAGCTTTATGCCAATATGAAGAAGTGCACTTTCTTGACTAAGGAAGTTGTTCTCTTGGGTTATATCATCACTGCAGAAGGCGTTCGAGTTGACCCCGACAAAGTTGAGGCCATTAACAATTGGCCAACCCTGAGATTTGTCCAAGAAGTCCGAAGTTTCCACAGATTAGCTTCTTTCTATAAGAGGTTCATTCAAAATTTTAGCTCTATTGCTACACCGCTCACAGACTACATTAAAGGAGACAAATTTCAATGGACAAAGAAAGCCCAAAAAGGTTTTAAAGAATTAAAGAAGCGTCTAACAGAAGCGCCTGTATTAGCGCTTCCTAATTTTGACCAAGTGTTTGAAGTCAGTTGTGATACCTCCAACACTGGAATTGGTGCTATTTTAAGCCAAGAGAAACATCTAATTGCCTTTTTCAGTGAAAAAGGCAATGATAGTAAGTTAAAATACTCTACCTATGACAAGGAGTTCTATGCTATTGTTCGAGCTTTACAGCATTGGAGTCATTATCTACTGAGTAAGGAGTTCATTCTCTATTTTGATCATGAAGCCCTCAATCTGAATTCTCAACAAAAGATCAATCGTAGACATGCTGCTTGGAGTGACACCTTGCAATCTTATCCATTTATGCTCAACCATAAGGCGGAACTTTGAACTTAGTAGCCAATGCACTTAGCCATCGTCATACTTTACTATCTATTATTCAAGCCAAAGTTGTTGAGTTTGAGACCATCAAAAATTGTACAAGGATGACCCTAATTTCAGTGAATCATGGAGTGCCACTGAAGCTCAACCTTCCCAACAATATTACAGGCAGGACGGATTCCTATTCCGAGAGAATGCTTTGTGTATTCCTCGATGCTCCTTGTGAGAGGCAATAATTTGGGAAGCTCATGATGGTGGATTAGGGGGACACTTTGGTTGAGACAAAAATGTGGCCTTAGTGAAGGAGAATTTCTAATGGCCAAGGCTCGAACGGGATGTCAACAGGCATATACAAAGATGCAGAATTTGTCATTTGGCTAAATCCAAGAGCCAAAATACAAGATTATACATGCCTCTTCCAGTTCCAGAAGCACCTTGGGAAGATGTGAGTATGGATTTTGTTTATCGCGGACTCAAAGATAAAAAGACTCTGTAATGGTAGTTGTGAATCGATTTTCAAAGATGGCCCATTTTATTCCTTGTAAAAAGACCAATGATGCTGTTCAAGTTGCAGATCTATATTTCAAAGAGGTTGTTCGTCTCCATGATATTTCCAAGACTATCACCTCTGATCGTGATGTCAAATTTCTTAGCCACTTTTGGAGAACCCTATGGAAAAAGATGAGAACTAAGCTTCAATTTAGCAGCGCCAACCATCCTCAAACAAACGAACAAACTGAAGCTATAAATAAGGTTCTCGGCAATTTTCTTCGAAGCTTTGTTGGGAAGAATTTGAAGCAATGGGATCTTACTATAGCTCAAGTTGAATTTTCTTATAATAATTCAATCAATCAAGCCACTGGGAAATGTCCATTTGAAGTTGTTTATGGCATCCGTCCTCTCAGTCCTTTAGATTTGGTCCCTTCAACTGAAAAGCAGCATTATAGTGCCGATGCAGACCAAAGGGCCAAAGAAATCAAGAAATTACATGAACAAGTCCATGAAAGAATTCAAAAGCAGAATTTGAAACTCAAGACCTAGCGGGACAAGCATCGGAAGTAGCAGATCTTTAACATGGGGGATTAAGGGTGGATACATTTGAGGAAAGAATGTTTTCCTACACAACCCAACGCTAAGTTGTCCCCTAAAGCGGATGGTCCATTCAAGATCGTCCAGAAGATCAACAACAATGCTTACAAAGTGGAATTGCTTGGTACTTACGGCGTTTCAACTACCTTCAACGTTGCTAATCTATCACCTTACTTTGATGATGATGCTGATTTTGACTCGAGGGCGAGTCCCATCCAACACAGGGAGGATGAAACGGAAGAAACAGTTTAGCCATCATGCAGTACCACACAATGATGAGCCGAAGCCGTTACAATAAGCAATAAACACCATTGATGCCTTGTAACCCCTATTTGCTAATTATGATCGGTTGTAACTCCCGTAACTCCTCTCTGAGTTAATATACACTCCTCACCCATGATTAGTATAAATAGGGTTTAGGGCTTAGGGTTTAGGTCATGTACACGACATCCCATTAATAAATTTGTCTCTTATGAGAGGTTGTCTCCAAAATTTAAGACTTTCATTACCAGTATCTCTAATGAACAGATTCCAAGAAATTTCCAACAAGCCTATTCTGATCCAAAATGGAGACAAGCTATTATGGAAGAATTGCAGGGTCTAGAAAAGAATAAAACTTGGAAGATGGTGAACTTACCTAGTGGTAAAAAGGCTGTTGGATGCAAGTGGGTATTTACTATCAAGTACAATCAAGATGGGAGCATAAACAAGTACAAGATGAGATTGGTAGCGAGAGAGTTCACCCAAACCAATGGAATTGACTACCAAGAAACTTTTGCACCAATGACAAAGTTGAATACGATAAAAATCCTATTGTCTCTAGCAGCAGATCTAGATTGGCCTTTATATCAACTTGATGTGAAGAACGCCTTCCTGAATGGTGATTTGGAGGAGGAGGTGTACATAGAAGTCCCACCAAGACTCTATGCAGATTGCTCAAATCACTTTATGGGGTAAAACAATCCCCTCGTGCTTGGTTTGAAAGGTTTACTAAGATGGTCAAGGAACTTGGATATGCACAATGCCAGGCAGATCATACATTATTTGTTAGACACTCAAGAGGCAAACTATCTATACTAATAGTTTATGTGGATGACATAGTCATCACAGGAGATGACGTGGAAGGTGCGAGTCATCTAAAGAAATCGTTGGCAAGAGCTTTCGGTGTGAAAGATCTTGAAAGCCTTAGATACTTTCTAAGAATGGAAGTAGCTAGAACTCATAAGAGAATAACTATGTCACAGAGAAAATATACTCTTGATCTCTTGAAAGAAACAGGGATGATGGGGGCAAAGCCAGCAGATACTCCCATAGAAGCTAACTATAAAGAAAACTTGAAGAAAGAAGGTCCACCAGTCGACACTGGAAGATATCAAAGACTTGTTGGTAAACTAATCTACCTGTCACATACTAGACCCGATATATGTTTTCCAGTGAGTGTTGTTAGTCAATTCATGAGTCAACTACGAGAAGAACATATGGATCTGGTATACAGAATCTTGAGATACCTGAAGATGACACCTAGTAAAGGACTATACTTTGAGAAAGGGAGATCTCAGAACTTGAAGGTGTATACTGATGCTGACTGGACAAGTTCTGTCACTAATAGAAGATCTACCACTGGGTATTGTATCTTTATGTGGAGAAATCTAGTTACTTGGCACAGTAAAAAGCAATCTGTTGTTACTAGGAGTAGTGCAGAGGCAGAATATAGAACATTAGCACAAGGAATTTGTGAGGGGATGTGGATGTTGAGATTGCTGAAGGAATTAAAAATATATGATACTAACCCAATTAAAGTATGGTGTGACAACATGGCCACAATTGAGATTGTCAAAAATCCCATATATCATGATAGAACTAAGCATGTGGAGATTGATCGCCACTTTATTAAAGAAAAGATAGATTCTGGTATCATTGATCTCACCTACACAACCTCTAACACCCAAGTTGCAGATATCTTGACTAAAGCTCTTTCAAGAGTCTAGTTTGAAGAACTTAGTGACAAGCTGGGAATGATAAACATATATTCTACAGCTTGAGGGAGAGTATTGGAGAGGAATTGGGCCTAATTTTAGGCCCATTTACTCTATATATCTCTTTATCTACTATTTTATTTTTCAAATTATTGCTACTTGCTTTTCGCTACTGTTATGATCAGATCTGATTAGGATTTGATATGATTTACTGAATAATTAAATTCCTTGATTTTTGGGATTAAGATGAGCACCGTCTTGTGGTTTTACCATCTCCATTATGTATTTTGATGTACTCCATCATTTTTTAGATGAAGATTAAAAAAAAAACCCAATCTGGGAATTTTTGCTCAGTTAGTTGAGAAAAAATAATCAAGGGCCAAGCCCCCTCTCTAATCCAGATAACAACTAAATTTCCCAGCAAAGCAGTAAAGAAAGGAAAAGGAGAGGAAGACTTAGTCTGAGCATGGACGCGTTAATACATTATAGATCTGTCAGATATGGCTATCAGAAGTATGTACACAGTTATAATTTACTGTTTGATGGTATTTTGGGTTTGATAAAGCCATAAAAATTCTCAAACTGAACACCAAAGGGGGGTGCCCCCCCCCCCCAAAAAAAAAAAACAACAATAACAACTAAGCTCAATAAGAAATATAAGGATTTAAGTGAGTTCTTGAAAATATAAGCAACTTGCTGCAACCAGAGATGCCATCAAACAGCATAAACACTTGAATAGCATATTGATATAAATCCTTCCACTACCTAGTCCTACCAAAGCCCCTAAAACAGTTTAAAAAACTTGTTCTAAGCTGAGTGGACACTCCCAAGGTTCACCCAAAATTCCAAACAATCTAGTCCAGTTGGAGGTGACTGGACAATAAAAAACCAAATGAGCAGCCATTTTGGACGTTACCACACATGATACATATATCTAGAGGAACAGTTTTATGGTGTCTATGGATTTGCAACATATCATTAGGGTTAATCTTTTCTAGTGCCATTGTCCAAATGAAAGCCTTGAATTTAGAAGGAGCTTTGAGTTTCCAAAGGGCTTTATCATGGAGGAATTTGTCTCTTGCTGAGTTGGTAAAATATTGAAAAAGGAATTTCATGAAAATTTACTTGAGGAATCAAGAGTCCATGTCCTCTTATCCAAATTGTGGGTGGGAAAGATGAATAGAATAAAGGAAAAGGCTAAAGGGCTTGTAATTCATATGTTTTTCCAGCATTCAAACTTCTGAAAAATAAAAATTTCAATCCTTGTTAAGGGATAGAGTAAATAGGACAGTTGATAGAAAGGCATCCAGAAAAGGAACATCTCGCACCCAAGAATCTCCCATAGTTTGATCTGAGAACCATTTTCCAGTGATTGAGAATTATATTTAGATGGCTTGTGTAAGTTGCAAAGATTGCTAGGTAGGAAATTCCACCCGTTTTGGTGTAGGTCATACTTGCTCTTTTTATATATCCAATGCTACAGAGAAGTACAATGGAGGAAATACCATTGCCATTTACCAACTGTTGAAATTTTTTGTTCAAGTAAAATAGATGGCAGAATTCAGGGCTCAAGATAAACACCACACCTCAGTCCTCTATAACTTCATTTATAATATTTTAAAAACAGAGTTTAACTACAAGATAAGCTCCTAAAGATAAAGATGGATTACAAAGAAATATGATGATAACTAACTTTTCTATCTTCAGAATAAATTTAGGGAATAATCCCAAGAGATAACTATAAGATTCTTGAATAATTATAAATTCCAAGACTCCTAGGATGTGTTTGGTTGAAGGATGTAATGATGAAGGGAATGTAAAATGTGAGTAGGTGGAGGTAGGTAAAATAGAAAATGGTTGTTTTACCTCTACTTTTAAAAAGGTGATTTGATAGATAAAATAATAAATATAAGGGTATAATAGACATTACACAAGTTATATAAAAAGATTACGTCGAACCAAACAAAACCCTAGACAACAGTAGACTCTAAATTTCCTCTTACTTGGTAAAATTTATCCTAGGTTTTTCAACACTCGTCTTGATGCTGAAGATTACTTAAACTTTCAACTTGTTACAAATAAAACCCAATTAAAATAAAAGAAAAACATATCCAAGCTTCACCATAACTCACAATGTAACACACTTACATTTTATCACAACTCACTTGGTCATGCAACTCGCACATCAATTCAAGAATTTCAAGAACTAGCCAATGAAGAATTGGAAGAGAATCTTAGGAGAGATATTATTAATTATTTGTAAATTAGGGATTAAAGATAAACATAAGAATTAAAAATTATTTAATTGGTTTTATTTTGAATTTAATTATCTTTTTGTTAGGCTTATATTATCCTTTTGATAATTATCTTTTTCATTTCCATCTTATTAGAAGTTATCTCTTGGGCTATATATAAAACCTTTAGCAATTAGAGTTAGGGTAGCTCTTGATTGAATAGAATTTGTTAGTAGTCTCTCCTCCACCCTTCTTCTCCTGCCCCCTCTATTTCTCTCTACAACTCCCCCTTTTCTTTTATATCTCCCTCCTTCTCCTCCCCCCTCTCCCTTTTTTTCTCTTTTTTTTTTTCCTATTCTTTGCTACTAGTTTCACACCAAGGGGTATCAAAGCAAGGCTACAACTCTAACCACTCCCTTTGCCGCCTTTCATCCACCCAAAACTCACTAGAAAATTTGCCATAAATTTATAACCACCATTGTCAACACTGTTGGAAGCACGATCACCAAACTTGTCCCTTCCCCAAAGCTGTGCCACTAGGAACCATTGCATATGACGTCATGCATTGGCAAGACATTTACACGCCTTATGCACCAATGGCTTCTCCCTATGAGTGGGGCTTCACATGCTCCATGACCAAATTTCAGCCTTTTTCCCTGGTTCCACCCTGATCTACAACTACCATTGTCAATAGGCATTTGGGAATGTTTCTACTTGTTTTGGCTCTCTAATTGCTAAAACCAAGAACTTCTTGCCTTTAAACATGCCATGGAACAACAAATCCAAAATATCCAAACTAGCCTAGACTATATCAACAAAGGTTTAAGAAAATAGATTGTCGTTGTAAGGAGGTGATGAATGCTACTAACTTATAAAGTAGACAAATCACTAACAAAAACTTGGAAGATCTAAATGGAGTTCAGGGTGACCAAGGTATGTTTCTACTTGTTTTGGCTCACTAATTGCTAAACCAAGAACTTCTTTCCTTTAAACATGCCATAGAATGACAAATCCAAAATATCCAAACTAGCCTAGACTAAATCAACAAAATGTTTAGGAAAATAAGCCCTTGTCTTGAGGAGGTGCTGAACATTGTTAACTTATTAAGTAAACAAATCATTGGCAAAAACTTGGAAGATTTAATTACAGTTCAAGGTAAGTAAAATCAGGGTAAGACTAAAGAAAAATGTCTTCAAAATCATAATGCAATAGAGGAAGTGATCATGGAAGAGCCAAATGATATCATAGTGGAACCATTTGATTGCCGACAGACATCAATGATGATGGTAACATCATAGATTTTGAAGAACAATTAGAAGTAAATTTAAAATCTGATGAGGTTTTTTAACAGCATTCAAAAGTTAAATTTCAAGCTACAAAAGGTTACATTCAGATTCGACCAACTAAACTTATTACCCAATCAAGTTTTTTATTTCTTGTATATTGGAGAGCCCGAAGCTCCCTGTGCTACCATATTTTAAAGCAGTGCCATTCATTCTACCTAACGCTCCAAGATGGATTTTTCTATCGCCCTCACTCTTCAAAGCTTAAGGTTAGCTTTTTCCAACCAAGGGAGAATAATGGAGAATGAAAAGAGAATATTAGGAGAGACATTATCAATTATTTACAAATTACTGATTAAAGATAAACATAAGAATTAAAAATTATTTAATTGGTTTAATTTTGAATTTAATTATCTTTTTGTTGGGATTTAATAATTATCCTTTTGTTAGGCTTATATTAACCTTTTGATAGTTATCTTTTTTCATTTTTACTTTATTAGACATTATCTCTTAGGCTCTATATAAAGCTCTTGGTAAGTAGATATAGGGTAGCTCTCGTTTGATTATTAATAAAATTCTCTTGACTTGTTAGCAATCTCTCCCCCCTTTCTTGTCCTTAACCCTCTATTTCTCTCTACATCCTCCCCTTTTCTCTTGTATCTCCCTCCTTCTCCTTCTCTCTCCCCCCATTTCTCTATTCTTTGCTACTGGTTCTACATCACTACTAGTTCTTTGACAATGTCCTTGATTGACAAATTGCTCCATAATTCTTCAGCCTGATTCCCTTGAGCAGCCACTTTGACGTTCTCTCGGGCCAGTTCCTCTCCTTGGCCACATCATCTAACACAACTCCCAGATGTCTTTGACCTACTTCACCTAAGTAGTCCCCTGGACCTTCTCCCAGCATGTCCCCACTACTTGAGTTGCATACCAGGGCACCCAATAACAGAACTCTAGTTCTAAAGTCTTCAATGTCCTTTACTTTACTCTCAAAATGCAGCTCTATGGACCATCCCCACATAGGTCCAGTACTGCCACCTCACACCACAGCACTCAAAATGCCGAAATTCCGTAACATATGTAGCTCCCTTAGCCTTTTTTTTTTTAAAGGGTTTTTATGGCTTCCAGCTATGAATTTCCTTGGGGGTTTAGCTCACATAAGCCCTCTAAGCAAAATCCACTGCTTATTAGTGAAAGCCAGGGTTGGGATTCAAGATTTGTGATACCGTAACTCTGATACAATGATGAAATTTAGGGTTAAAGTAAAACAGATGGCAGAATTTAGGGCTGAAGACCAGCACCACACCTCAGCCCTCAATACCTTTATTTCTAGTATGTGAAAAAATAGAGTTTAATAACAAGATAAACATCTAAAGATAAAGATAAACTACAAATCAATATGAGGATAACCAACGTTCCTATCTTTGGAATAAATCTAGAGTATAATCCTAAGAGATAACTATGAGACTCCTAAACAAGAATAAAGTCCAAGACTCCTTGATATAACAAACTCCTAAAACAACACTAATAACACTTGCCCATGATACCAAACTACTACAATCCCCAGTTTTGAATTCTAATAGCTGGATTTTTATTTTGACCACTTCAGAATTCAAACAGCTAGTTTTTTTTTTTTTTCCTTCTTTTGGTGGAAGGAGTTGTGGGATTCAAGGGTGGTCATACCCAAGAGTTAACTTGGCAAACTCAATAAGGAGAGCAAAAGTTAGGTTGAAAAGGAAGGGACCAAAAAATTAATTGGAAAACTCAATTTCGCTGTGTATAAGATTGACCCATCAGGTTCTATTTACACTAATACTATAAACACACAGACACTGATACCCTTTACTTTGGATGAACTACAAGTAACTATCTCCTGTTTTCTTAATACCTCTTATTAGGGTAACTCTATTCTTAATCTACAGAAATTTCCTAAATTCTTAATAACTCTTAACATGATGTAAACAAGCCAATCAGCATAGAAAAATTAGTCAGCATAATCCAGATGCAACAAAAAGACCCAATAAAAAACAAACTGATTAAAAACTATTTCAAAAGAGAACAAGTAGCATGAGGTGACCATACTTATAAGTAGGCAGAAATTAAATAAATCATCAAAAATTCTTACAAATAATAAATATGAATTACATGTAGAAGCTACACTGACCTTTGATAGCCCACTGAAATTAACTGGTAAGAGATTTGATGTTGCCTCTTTGTTTTGATCCGGAGTTAAGACGACCAATGTCTCTGCTTGAAGGGAAATAGGATGGTCGGTTTTATTCACTACTTGCAATTCTGGACCCACAGTATCAAGCATAACCTGGAGTTGAACCAAAATTTATATATATATATATATGTGTGTGTGTGTGTGTGTGTGTGTCAACATTATTAACTGTCAAAAGGCATTTGCATCTATTGAAAGTGCATCTAAGAATAGATGCTGATGTACCAAAATCACCACTAATTTTTTAAATAAATCATGCATAATGATGCTCACAAGTATAAGGAGAAAGGGGTGCTACAGATCTTAATTTCCTTTCTCATACTTGATATGACAGAATAAACTAGTCATTTTATTAATGTTCCACTACATCAGGAAAATGTGAGGAAAAAGAAGAGATATTTGCAATTTTAAGAAAGTGATTAGATGTTTATGCTATTGTTCCTTCTCTTTATAATCTGTGGATCCAAGCAAAGCAGTAGAATTTAGACAACTGATAAAAATAAAATAAAAAGATAGACTAATACATAACTGAGCTGGTTGAGAAAAAGTGTGGTTATCAAAATTTACATTTAAAGTGTAAAATATCACAAATATACAATTTTACTCATACCAAACACTGCTCAAAAAAAAGTTTTTTTTTTCCTGTAAGTGCTTGAAATGGTGCTTTGAATCATAGATATTGCTAAAATCATGCTTTTGATGAGCACATAATATTCTTTTATTTTCAAATTTCTTTGAGATGAACTTTGGGTCATTTTTTGGGTTTTGGTGTTGGGCTTTTGCCCACTTAGATCTAGTCCAAAGTAAGGTGAAAACAAAAACTTGGGGAGAAAAAACTCAAATTGGCTTTTTTTTGGGGGGGGGGGTATTCCTGTAGTTAACTCTGAACCTTTGAATATTGAGAAGTTTTTAGTAATTTTTTCAATTTTTCATTGAATCATTGAATTTCAATATCTAAAGAATTATTCATATAATATCTTAAGTGATTTAACATCAAGATTGAAACCATTGACTATTTTGCTTAGTTATGAGTGAGAATATATATATATATCGATGATTTTATGAATATATACTATTTTTTGAAGGATATTATATATAATATATAAAACCTTAGTTCTTACGTTTTGCTTTTACATGCCCTAGAGTGTTTCTAAGCGAAATTTGCTTTTGACAGCCTGGGAATAAAGGATAAGATGAGGATCACAGAGAGTCAACACAACTGCCTTAAGTAGTATGGTGGTTATTGCAGTAGTATGATTAAACATATGTAGTATGGTGGATTAGTAATTGGTTTAAGAACTAGCAAGGGAGTCTCATTTATTACAATACTCTTCCACCATGGGATAGCCTTAAATAACTTCTGCATTACTCGCAAATGAGCTCATTATACTCATTTATGATATCATTTAGTACCAAATTGAAATTCATTTATGAGGTTGAATAGGACAAAATTCAGATTTAAGCAGTACAGGATAAAAGTTCAGACCTAGCATCAGTGTTTAATAGCAAATATGAGCATTAAAAGCCAAATAGCGTTTATAAAAGGGATGATAAGATTAAAGCCTATATAAGATATCAGAGGATAAAATGAAGCACAGCCTCATGTAGGGCATCCAAATATTCTTTCAAGAGAATATCATAGTTTGCTGGAAGCACTTTATGTTTTAAATATTTAATGATATTGATTACATCAATCCTGAGAAGATAGAGATTTTGGCCTATTAAGAGAGACTTAGTATCATATTGTATAAAAAGAAACAATGGGAGAAGACACTTGAAAAGAAATTTTAAGTACAGATAGAATAAAAATACTTCAGATGAATGAACTTCAAGTTTATGCATTTTGACAGATATTAGTTTACAACAGATGATCATTCATGCATCTAACTCCATTATAAAGCTAAGCTAAGCTTAGTCAAAATGAAAAGCAATTGAATAAACATAGCAAATGTATGGCATTTTACCGCGCAGAGTTTCTTGGTACTTTTGATAGCAGCCTTTAAATTTTCCAATGTCTCTTGGTGGTATTCCGGATCACCCCATGAGAAATCAAACCTTGCCACTAGGACGGGTTAAGAAATAGGAATAAGATGATAAAAAAGATTACTCAGATACTGACTAGAGACAATATAAGGCTACTCTGAACTATAAAAAGAATAACAACACTATACAAGCTGTTAATTAATGATATGAATATTCATCACCAAAAAAAACAAAAAGAGCACACAGCACTCCAGAAGACAATTGCTTGCTGAAATGTTTTTCCCTTTATCCATTTTTTGGGCACTAGTAGGTCTTCCAATTCTCTCTAAAAACAATAAGTCCAATTATTTCTAACTGACTGAGCTGTTTTAGATTTTATGAAATGTAGCAATACGAGAAATTCCCCAGCTTATTGTTCTTGGTTAAAAGAGAAGAACTAGGGTCTTCAATCGGACAAAAGATGTGGACAATCTACTTTTTAAACTAAGATGATTGACAACGAAAGGTTCTAATGGGAGAATACCAGACATTCCAGCATCAAGGCACCGCGCAATTGTATCAACTGATCGTGACTTCTGACCAAGAGTTCCAACAATCTTTGTCATAGCTGGAAAGAAACTCTGCAGTTTGAAGAACTTCAATCAGAATCCAAATTGACAAACACTGAAATTTTTCAATGAATAAGTACCAAGATTCTCTAGGAAATGTGCACAAATAACAAAAGGTCTTTCTATAGCTTGAAATTCTCTGTTTAATATCCAATGTACACAAAGACTAGTTCTTTTGTGCACCAAAAGCAATGTGGAAAAAAAATGAGATAAACATAATCACTGTTTCAGTTGTTCTGAAAGTTGTATACCAAAAGAAATTAATGAAAAATTAGTAACACATTAATTGAAAACACTAGGAACCCAGAGAAACATAAACTGTTACAGTTGCAATGAAAAAGAATAAAATGATAATTTCAGATGAAAGTGCGGCTTGAATTTCAAATCACATTTGCTATCACATTGCAACTCAACCCTACTCAGCTAGAATACTAAAATGAGAGTAATCACTCTAATCTTCTACAGTCTTTTTTTTTCCATCTAAATTTCTAAGCAATCAAAAGCAAAGCAGCATCTGAGGCTACACCCTTATCGCAACAGTGTGATCAGATAACAAAACTACAAGTGGGTTTTACTAAATGATGATCAGTGATCACTCTTAAGTAATCACAGCACTTAAGACAAGACTAGCAGGATCGATACAGTACAAACTACTATTTTTCTTAAAATGCAAAATAAAAACCGTAACTAGATTGATTGAGGGAGAGGGGAAAATGCTTGCTCACAGGCTTGGATGGCTCGAGGATGGATGACATCCTAATGGGTTCCTCAAGAAGCAAGGGACTGGAATGCATTTTCGATCAACACCAACACTGAACCGATCACAATCGTCGAAGAAGAAACAAAGATACAGCACTATCGCCGACAGAACAGAGAAAAAGATCGCCGATGGAAACCGTCGTACGGACAACTTGCGGGAGAAGGAAGTATTAGGGGTAGAAAACTGTTGCGTACAGAGCGCGTACGCTCAGACCCTTTAAAATGAATATATAAACAAGGAACGCCACTATTGCTGTCCGAGGAGCAGGATGCTGTTACTGTAGGACCCACCACCATGTGACGTATCTGACTTGGCAATTCTGGGAACCAAAGCAGCGCGTGGAACATGCCACGGAATCACAAAGACAGACAGACAATCACGGGGAAGGTAAGCAAAGCGAGTCCTATTACTACCAGTGGGTCAAAGCTGTGGTTTCCTATGTTGTTTTTGAACGATTTTGGAAATAACAAATTTTTTTTTAAGTTATGATAGAATAATTAATAAATATAGAGTAATATTGTATTAAATAATTATTTAAAATAAAAAATAAATTTAATTATTTTATGATTAATAAATATAATTATGATAATGAATCTATTAAAATATATAAATATTATTTTAATTATTATATATTTAAAATTTTGTGGAAAGTATGACTGCTGTTTCTTTTCCCAAAAAGGCTAATTTTGAGAATTGATTGAGGCTCTGCAAAACAACGGCTGCAAAAAAGCAAAGCAAAAACCAGTGAGCTAAAAGTTGTACTACTGTCCAAAACCAAGAGGAACTTGGGATCATTGTATCGGACAGTTAATGGTATTGGTGAGAATCAAGGACAAGGTAGATTTGGTAAAAATGTTTAAATTTGGTCTTCCTCATTTATTAAACAAATAAGATTGAGTTAATTAAATAGACCGAATGTGAAAATTTAATTCTCATTTCGTGATACAAGGACACACAACCGCTAAAAAAATAAAGACATTTTACTGAATGTTTCCTCGACATGATATAAAATTTTAAAAGAAAAAAATTATATACAATCTTTTATATTTTTTTCAAGAATTTTTTATTAAAATATAATAAATATATAATTTTTTTAATAATAATATGATAAATATACAATTTTTATAAATAATCATATGATTGTTTAATTAAATTATATATTTATTCTATGTCATATAATTATAATATTTTAATTAGAGAACTTAAGAATAAAAATATAAGAAATTACATCTAAGATTAGTATTTTTTAAAATTATTTATTGTTAAGTTTTTTAATAAAATTATAATATATGGTTTTTTTAAATGCTCAATTATGTAGTAGTGAGTTGTAAAAATTTTATGTTTATCATGTTTTCATTACAAAATCTCATAATAAAAACATAAAAATTATATATAAATTTTTTTTAAATATAATTATCAAATTATTAAAATTGTGAAAAGTTTATTATTAATAAAAGTATATATATATATATATATATATATATATATTGGTTTATTTGAAGGGAGTATGAATGAGTAGGAGTGAGGTTCTAATATTTAGATTAGACTCAAACCATACAAAAATTTCAGCCCTATTCTCAGACCTAGACTTAGGCTGATAATAAATTCAAGCCCCAGTTGCATTCCTATTGAATCCTTAAATTTTTGATTCAAATTCATGTATTCAAAAAAAAATTAAAATGATCAAAATATTCTCAAATTGAAACTCTTTTGCTTAAAATATATTCATACAAAATAAAAAATAAAATGTCTCAAATAATAATTAATATAATTTAAAATAACAAATCTAGTAGGTTTTGAAAAAATTACACAAGGTGTTCTAGACTTTCTTCCTTTTGGTGTGTAGTGTTTTTCTCACAATTTTCAATTAGATTTTTAAATTGGTTAATGTAGACACACACATAAGGTTTAAGATGAGATGGGTACCCCGCCACCTAAGATGAACTAAGTCGCCAAGCAAGTCTTCCCTACCTATCAAAGTATCGATGGTACAATAATTAGACTGGGCTATTAGCTCTCTCAATCCTGCTAAGAGGTCATTTTGGATGTTGCGCGCCTAACCAAAGCGTTTTCCTCTCGCCAAGCCATGTGAGCATAATTATTTGAAAAAATTATATTCAACAATTCACATCCTATAGAATTTATAATAAAAAATTTAAAAAATTATTAATTATCTTTAAGAATTATAATTACTATCAAGTTTTAGTAAATTTATTATTAGATTTAAAAAAATTACTATTAGATTTAGAAAAATAGTAACTTTTTTTAAACTCAATAATAATTTTTTTAAATTTAGTAGTAAATTTCTTAAAATTTAATAGTGATTGTGATCATTGAAAATAATTTTATTTTTTAAAATCAATTATTATAAATTTTATAGGATTTGAATTTTTAGATATAATTTTTTCTAATTATTTTTTGTATGGATCCTCTACAATCTAATTGCAAAAGATGTATTTATCTTATTTTAAGTTTTTTTTTAAGTTTAGATTCTAAATTATAAATTTAAAAATAAAAATAAGAATTAGGAGATCAATAATTATAATTGTATGAAAAAAATTATATTTTAAAAACTTACAAGTATAATTTTCCTTTACCCTTATAATTTTTATCTCTTAATTTTAATTTTTTATTTTCAAACTTGCAATTTAAACTTAAATTTTAAAAAATCCAAAATAAAATGAATACAACCTCATGATTACGAAAGTCAAGTCAAAATATCCATCCTCAGTTATTTTCTAACAAACTAAGCATGAAACTAGATGCTTTGACACGTGTATGCTAGCTAACAGACCGAAATGGCCAAATATCCTTGACGGCTTACCTGTTTATCAAGTATAAAGAGGATCCATATTAGGATCTTCAGACATTCTATCATTGTCTAAATTCATTCTCTTCACACATTCTTTCTGGAAAAGCATGATGTGCCTTTTCCATTTACTTGTCGAAGTAGCTTTGCCACATTATCAAACGACTTCGTGTTATAGATCTAGCCAAACATACGTCACATACAACCATGCACAGTAGTTACTATTGTATATCTAAAATTCTAAACTTGTTTATACGGTAAAGCATGATTTGACAATGCTAATGTAACATCCCTAATTTCTTTTTTTCTTTTTTGCATAGATTACTACACGTGGTGAGAGCTAATAAAGTACTGGTAATGCAGCTCATATAGCACTAGTAACATGTTGATAAGATGCTAGTAACATATTACTAAGGTGCTGCTAGTAACGTGTTGTTAAAGTGAATGCCAGTAGGTAAAGTGTTGTAACAATAGGCTAAAATGCTAGTGAAGGTTGGATAAATTTGTTGGCGACAAATTTCATTAGGGGAACGGGTAAGTCCCAATTTTATATATTTGTTTGTACTATTTTATGGAATTTATCAAGAAATTTTAATTATTGTTGGATTAATATTTCATATTTTATTAATTAATTTTTATTATTTTTATAACTTTGAGGTTAATTTAATATTTAGGCTAACTATTCGAATTTATGTGATTTAATTGTGAAAATTTCTAATTTTGTCTTTATTATATAAATGAGCTAAATTCCAAGAGAGCCCAAAAACTGAAGCTTCTTCTAGAAACCTCAATTGAAGTCCAATCAAGGGTCATATGAAAGAGTCCAAATAGAAAGTAGCCCGTTGGGTAAAAAGAGGAGAGAGAAAAAATTACAATGAATAACTCAAAGCTAAAAATATTATTTTAAAGAATCTATTATCATTAAGTATCACTAGTTTTAGTTAAGATCAATAATAATTTATCTTAAAATAATAATAGTAATAGATTCTTTAAAATAATTTTTTTAACTTTGGGTCTTTAACTGTAATTTAAAAAAAGAAGTAAAAGAAGAAAGTTTTAAAAAAATTTTAATTTTATCCTTATAATTATTATTTAATATTTTTAAATAATAATTATTCAATTGTTAAAAATAGGGATATTATAGGTATTTCTTATCTATAAAATTACTTTTTTTCTTTTTTTTCATTATTAACTTTTTACATACTAAATGGCTCTAATTTATCTTTGAGGTTAATTGACAAATTTGAAGGCAAAATTTTCAAGAGGCATTTTAAGGGCCCATAGTTATCCAAAACTTGCAAAATTATATATCAAATTAAAAGTTTGATTGTCTAATTTCTAATGCTTAAAACCGTTGGTCAATCAAAATTGTACAGAGAGAGTTATAATCCATTTATTATTTAGTGGTCAACATAAACATAAAATTTGAAAATCATTTTTTGAAGCTAGACACTTAATTCAAGTCTAATTTCATTGAATGCCTTTGCATTAAATAGTAGAATGCACTTCAAGTGTTTAACAATTTGCTTACAAAGAGAATCACTTTGGTGCATGTAATAACCTAAGTTTTTATCTTTAAATAATTTCTTACTAATTAGGAATTTAGTGACAAAATAAGGAAGAAATGCTCAATAAATATAAAAGAAATTATAAAGGGTAGAAAATATAGTTTAACTAATTTTTAAAAATATTTTGTTAGCTTTAAAATTTTTAAGGAAGCCACTTTAATATTTACTTTCTACTTAGTGAAATTCTCTTAGTTCTCAAAACTTTAAAATAAACTTAATCAAAGATTAGAAAGTCTACCTAACTTGATAAACTCAACCTAAACAAAAAACGAAAAAAGAATATAAGCTTTAAAAAAAGAAACTCGATAACAAGTGAGATCCATTTAAAGAAAAAAAACTCCAATATAATATGAATTTAACTCAAACTTTTTTTAAAATTTGGCTTGAGCTAAAGGTCAGCCCATATTATTTAATCAATATTTTGTTATATTATGTCAATCAATTATTCATTTTGAGTTTTGATAGTTAACCAAACTTTGCTTTTTCAACTTAGTAAATAGCTTTATTTCTAATGGCCATGCATCGATTCTTATAGTTTACCTTTTTGTTTTGGTCTAACAAACTAGAGTTATATTTTGCTACTTAAACACTATTTATTCTCATCTAAAATTATAGTACACTAAAGACAATATAATAACAGGGGAAAGATCATGTTTGCACTTATTTTTACGGCCTATTATTCTTAAAAATAAATAAATAAAACTAAAATTTGAATTCAACGTCATCTTTCTCCTTTTTTACTATTGGCCTTCACACATATTTAAAACAGTGGTGATTGCCTATAAAAACCTTATCATGGATTTTCATCTTTGCACTCATTGTTATGAGCTATTATTCTTAAAAATAAGCACCAATTTTGCTATTGTTCTTAAAATTTAATAAAAGAAGCTTTTTTTAATTTTTTTACACTCATTTTTATGAGTTAGGGTAAGACTAGGCTTTTTTATTTATAATAATATCAAGCTTGAGCCTAATTTTTTTATCTTGTTTTTTTTCACAACCTCAATCCATCTTTAAACAAATGAGACTTGTTACCAGGTTTGCTTTAAAATTAGATATCTTTAGTAAGCATAATCTCTGAAAAATTTTTATTATTTTTTATGCATCAAAAAAATTGTTTTTGCATCTCACTTTGAACCCAAAGGATAAACATAAGGCACCAATCCCTTTTTTTTTCTCTTCCTCCCTTCCTTTTTTTTTCTTTCCCTCCTTCTTCCCCTTCACCTTCTCTTCTTATTTCTTTTGCATTTTCCCTACCTATCGCGTCTTGACTCATTCTTAAGTAAACCACTATGACTTAGCTGCTACGTCTCTGTCCATTACATTGTGACCCAAATTCCACGTCATTATCAACGTGAAAGGACATGCCACCATCTGTTCATTCTCGTGGAAAAGTTCATGAGTAGAAGCTCTAGGTTGCGACAACATCCCACTTTCTCTTCCCCCTTCTAGTCATGGGTCGCCGGAAAATGTGCTCATAAGTTTCGTTTTCTTCCTCTATCTTCAAACCCATGACCAAGCTTCCTTAAGAAGGGTTTAAGTGTGAATTCTCCGAGTGTAATACCCACACTTTCTTGTTGCAATTTCCAACACCCTAAGGTGATTTCTAAGCTTTACATTTGATTTAAACACTAAAGAATAGGTTTAGATTATGGGTGCTGTGATAGGAGTAGTAAACATGAGTTAGAATTAAGGCTTTTGATACTAAATAATACATTTGGCTAAATTGAGAATATTGGTTATCAATTAAGTTGTTAAATTGATGATTGCATATCAATTATGTTTATAGATAGCTTTAAGTATGCCTTAGCTTTGAGCTAGTGATAAAGTTTACCATCAACTTGACAATTTTGCTAATTGGATAATATACCCATGATATATTTTTATTTTTATTTTTATTTCTTAAAATAATATTCTCTAATTGTCTATTTCGATTAATTATATATTGGAACAAGCTCTTTAATTGATACCTCTATTAAAGCAATTGACTCAAAGAATGAGAATTAAAATTAGAATTTTGATGATTGCTTTTACAAGATCAAAGGGTGATTTTTTTTGGGGGGGGGGGGGGGGAGGAGAATGATTCAATTTAGTTGGATGTTATGCTAATACCTATATGACTAATGTGTTTAAAACTTTAATGTTGTTCTCATGATGGACATTTGATTTGGTCTTTGTTGGTAAGTGTACAATAGATGGAGTGACATATTTATTCACTTTAAATGCTATCTTCATCATGTTTGAATTAAAATTGATAAGAATGATACTTATTATTCTTCTAAATTATTGTTTGAGTGAATCCTTAAATTAATTTTTACTCTAAATTGTTCATGTGGAAACAAGATCCTTATCTTAAATTCCAATTATGTGGCACCTTTTTATGATTAATGTGAGGTTAATTCTTGAGAAATGATAACTTATATGCGGATTATATATATATATATAAACATAATCTCTAATCTTAATTGTTACACTGAGGAGTGGTGGTTGTTTAATATATGGCCCTAAGAGTAGTTGAATTGATTCAAATTCGTGTGATGCTATATCATGTGAAAGTGGTTGTTGCACATCTAATTTTATGTATCTCCCTAAACTTTTTCTCTTAAGTTATTTTATTTAATTTATTCTCTTTAATTTATCCTATTTACTTTATCTCTTAAATTTATTTTCATTACTTATTTATTTTACTTAAAATTATTTTACCGAAAAGTGTCCAGTTTTTAGAATAGACTCTCATGGATTTTTAGCAACCCTTAATAAGATTATGTAAATTGATTGTGCATTTTAAACATTGTTAAAGTAGGGTATTTATTCACTAGTCTTGTTAAACTAAATTATCTTGATATTAGCTTATTCTATATGCCAGTCACCACCATAAATTTTGAACCTCTCGCTTTGCCTTTCCTTAAGAAATCATAATTTACATAAGTGGATAACTATTCTTTGCGCGTATTTTGCTACACTGGTTTGTAAATACTTCATATATTGTTTAGAAATCTGGGCAACATATTAATATTTTGATATTTATATACCTTTGATGAATTCTTTGTTTTGTTTTCTTTCATTTGATTGGATTTTTTTATTTTTGTAAATTCTCTTTTATTACATTAATGAAATACGGTTTATTATAAACATTTCTACAAATTTCTATTTAGTTTAAGTCATTGAGTTGATGAATTTCATGTATACCTTGTTGCTTGTTCATCTTATATTACTGAACAAATTACATGCTATCCACGTCGGTTAGCTTGATTGGTAAGAAAAAATAGTGATTCTCTTCAAAAAATTTGAGTTTGATTAATATTCTCTAAGTGTTTGCTATTATGCTCTTCAATTCAAATATAACATATGAATAATTTTTTTTGAGAAGACTTAATTATATAGTATTGAGTTATTAAATCTCTATATTTTATGAGGAATTATATATAATCTCATAAACTATAGCTTAATTATATTTTTAGTACATAAACTTTAAAATGCAACATTTCATTTTTTTTTAAATTATCATAGAAAGTGAAAATATGACATATCAATTAAAATTAACTTATAAAAATAATGTAATTATTACATGATATCTTATGTTTTTATGATCAACCTAAAATTTTTCTTTTATTTAAGATATCACGTGAGAATTATATAACTTATAAAATTCATATATCAAAATTACAAGTATGCTAGGAGTTATTTGGTGTGCCTTTATTATTATTACTAAATAGTATTTATAATTTTTTTAATTATCTTTAAGGTAAGGATATGAAGATTATTTTTTATTTACAAAATTATTTTTTTGATTTTATTTTTTTTTGCCATTCTTTTTATTTTGTGTACTAAATAAGACTTTATAACTTATTTGATTGATGTTAAAAAAATAACTTTTTATAAATTTTGTGTAATATTTATTATATTTTTATAATTATTATTTAATATTATTTAATTATTTTTATTATATTTTAAAAGTAAGAGTATAAGAGTTATTTTTATCATCAAAATTATTTTTTTAATTTTTTAAAATAATATTTTTTCTACTATACATGCTAAATAAACCTTTATAAAATTATATATATATATATATATATATATCTTTGGGGAAATGGGGAGGGTTATATTTGGAAAATGACACATTCCTCGTGGTCGCCATTAATGATTGCGATGGAACTTCCTTTGTTGTCTGTTGAGGACCAAATTGGTTCTTTAAATTACTTTCATGACTTTATTGGCAAAAAAAAAAAAAAATGAAAGAACATGCTTTTATGACTCTTACTCGATATGGCCATAAATTGAATAAATTACCGCGCCTAAGACATCGCATGCAAACTTTTTTTTTAATCTTGCTTGAATGTTTCATGACCCTTTATATAAATATCCTCAGTTATATAAGTAAGAGAAATATCATTGAGAATATTGTTATGAACGTATATTGTATTTACTGGTTTTTTTATGAAAGATTATTATTTAATATGTGAAATAAAACAATAAATGATTTTATCTATTTTTTAACTAAAATGTTAATTTTATTTTTAAATGAATTTAATATATCTTCCTCTTACATGATTCAATTTACTTTTCAAGGTTTAAAATTCAGTTCTTAACTTATTTAAAAGCGCCCATGATGCTTCAATGACACAAAATAATCAAAGTATTAAGTTCCACAAAAATATATACTGGGCAGAGCAATATGCATATATCTGTGCTATGTACAAATATTTCTAATTTTTCCATTTAATAAATTTTTTAGCATCTTATAAAAGTATGGATAAATTAAATACAAGTATCCATAAAAAAATATAATAAAAAAGTTAAGGAAAGATTGGGGATTACTTAAAGCATATAAAGGCATTGAATTAATTGAAATATGTATAAGCTGATCTCGATACTAGGGGTAGGCACGGGCCGGGATGGGCCGGGATTTGTTTCAACCCGAATCCCTTGCCCGATTTCAATTTCGTGACTAAAAAATCATCACGAGCCAGCTCGGCCCGGATCGGGGCATGGGCCAAATTTTTTTTTTTAATTTTTTTTTAAAAAATTTAATTTTAAAAATTTTAATTTTTATATTTGCTCAATTATTTTGGACATATAACTATTTTTTTAATATATATTTTTTAAATTTATGCAATAGATATGAAAAAACATGAATTCAATGAAGAAAATAGGAAAAAAAAAATACAAATATAGTAGTTAAAACTTAAAAAAATATACATTTTTAATTTTATTTTTCTTAGATGAATGTGATAATTATATTTAAGAGAGTTCTAATATAAATTTTGATCCCTCTAGTTATTTATAATTTATAAAATTTTGGTTAAAATTATAAAAAGACCCTAAAAAAAGAATTCTTTTCAATTTATTCTATATCATTTTATATATAAATAAATTATATATATAGACCTCGAGCCGGGCCGGGCCCGATAGGGCCAAGAGATTATCCCGAAACCCGTTCCGACTCGACCTTGTTTCAATTTTTTTTTTAAATTCCCGGCCCGTCCCGACCCGATTATGCATCGGGCTAGGACGGGCCAACCGAGCCGGGACAAATTTGCCCACCCCTACTCGATACGAGGGTGCTATGATCAAAATCTCTCTCACTCTCTCTCCCCCTCTCTCTCTCAGTTTTGATGTTTTCAAAAGAAAATTATTAATTTCATAATTTCTTCTTATAAAGAATACTAATCTTTTTGTTTTTGTATGAATTTAACAATTTTCTCATATAACCTATGGACCAAAAAATCATACTTGAACATTTAAAGATATAACTAAATGTCTAAGAGTTTTAACTTAAGTAACATTTTTTAGATATAAGTGTCAAGAGATATTGATATATTTGAGTTTGATTTTTTGATCAATTCTTACTATTATCTACTTTTAAGGCTTTGTGTCTCTTTTTTAATGAAAAATAAAAAATAAAATTTAATAAAAAAGATATAAATGAATAGTAAACTATTTTTTTTTATAATATAATAAATAAAAGGTTATTTAATTGAAAAACTTGCAACTTTGTTTCTGACAAAAGAATGATAAAATTTGAGGGTGATATCTAGAAAATGACACATTCCGGTGGTTGCCATTAATGATTGCGATGGATCTTCTTTTTTTGTCTGTGGAGGACCCATTATTGGCCAAAGAAAATATTATGACGGTTATTCAATATGATTATTTTAACATTTTAAATATATACAATATACGTTAATAAAAAAGATAAAAATAAATAATAAATAAAATTAATTTACGTATATGGCATAAGACAATCTATGTTGAATGATACTTGGATAAATTAACTTTAATTATACATATTTAAAATACTAAGATGGCATATGATTGATTAGTTCATAATAATTTAATGGCACACTAATAACATTCAATAATAAAGACTAAATAAAAATTTTTAAAATTATAAAATCTCGATTACAAATTTTTAATTTTTAATAATTAAATTAAAATTTGAGTGAAATTATAAAAATAAAAATAATAATTTAATCAAAAAATAAGAATTAACTTGAGAAAACGTATTTCTATTGGAGAAAAACTAAGTGTTTAATCATTTAATTCTAATTAAAAGGAAGCATAAAATTTGCAAATCAGAGCTTAATAAATCCTAAAAATATAGACCAATTTAAACTTTTGTAATTAATTGCTCAACTTATGCTCATACGCTTATCTCTCTTAGTCTTTCTTCATTAACTTAGGCATACTACTGAAATCAATCAAAATACTAATTGGCTAGGAAATTTGACTTATAGGTAGTTTACTTTAGGGCTCTGTTTGGTTTATAGTAACGTAAATGTAATCTCTTTACATAGTTTGTATAATATCTATTATACCTTTATACTTATTATTTTATCTATCAAGTTACTTTTTTAAAAATAAAAATAAAATAGTCACTTCTTATCTTACCTATCCCCACTTATCTATATTTTATATTTCCTTCATCATTATATCGTTTAACCAAACAGAGCATAGCTTAGTGCATAAGGAAGAGTTAACTAACTCCAAAGATTGGAGTAACCTTTAGTTGAGGTTAAAACTTTTACCTCAAACTAATATTTACACACACGGTAAGGAGGAGCCACTAAATTTTAAGAACCCTTATGGGTAATACACAACATCTCTTTATTCAAGAGCTTAACTCAAAAAATTAAAACTTTTAAAACTAACATGTAAAGCTCAAGCTAATTATCCCTAGCTAAGTGTCATTTACTTAGCTCTCTTGGAGGCATCTAACTATGGGAACTCTTTGCTTGTTGATTCCAAAATGCATAACCCGCTAAGCCAATTCCAAAACATTCTAAAAGTATGATTAAATACCTGGATAAATCACTTTAGAACATTCCCCAAGCATACATCTCAAGAAACCCAAAAACTAGATGGAGAAACAACAAAAATGGGAGATTTCAAGGTTGGGGCTACGACTCTGGGGTCTAAGATAGCCAAAATAGAACTTGCCTACTTGAGGTTACTTGACAAATCTATTCTGGAGTTAAGATTTGTGCCTTTTTTGATAATTTTTTTTTTTGAGCAACTGAATTGGTAAAGTAACAAAATTTGGATTGCCAACTATGCAAGCTTGCGCAACATCTTGCCCTTCATTTTCTAATTTTTTAAAATCTTAACTGTCTATTTTTTATTTAGAAAAACAAAAAATAGAATGAAGATAGTTATTTAATTTTCATGAGACAAACAATTGAATGATTATTTTTATCATTTTTTTTACTTCTTTCAAAATAAAAAAAAATTAAGATAAAATATGACATCTATGATTACCAATATTTTATTAAATAATTATATAAAATATTAATTTATTTAATAATTAACAACTCTTAAAAGGATTAATTTGATTTTTATGTAATTAATAAGTATAATCATAGCAATAAATCTAATAAAATATGCAAAACATTGTTTTATATTTAATAATATTAAATAATTATTACTAAAATCTAATTATTGTGTTATAATTAAGGAAGATAGTATTCTAAGGTTCATATGATTATTATTCTTCTCTTTTTTTTTAAAATATAAAAGTTCAACTTTTTGCAATTATTATTAATATACAACAAGTTTATAATTTTTAAAAATTGTGCTGTATGCACATTTATATTTTGATACTAAAGTTAAATAGACATGACAATGGCAATATAGAAGTTAAATTATAGGTTTAGTCAATTAATTTTTTTTCCTTTTACTTTTCTGCAATTGAAAAAGACTTTTTGTTCCATGTTGAGAAAGTTCATGTGAGCTAATTGCCAAAATTAAAACCATAGAGGAGCATTTGCCAATGTATCAAAATTAAAGAAGTTTTTGCATTTGATAACTGCCAAGAATCTAAGGTCATGTTAGAAGAGAAAAAAAAATTGACTGTTGTAACATCATATATTTTTAGCTTTACTTCATGCTATTTCCAAGTCTCATATTATGCATTTCACAAGAATACAAGAAAATAACATATAAAAAGTGAATATTTTAGCGTTACGTCACGTATAAAATTTTTATTTGGTGTCTCGTGGACCATGCAAGTTCATGCATTACATTCTCATATTTAATTATATAGATATAACTCATTTTCATCTCCAAAATTGGCCTAGAGCTTGTTTATAGCAAGGGGATACATTCATAAAATACAATTTCGGCCAGAATTTTCTCACTTTTGTCAAAAATTTTGAAAAATTATAACTAATTTTAAAAAAATCAAAATCATGCATTCTTTGCCATTTTGGAAAGCTATACATGTTTACTTTATGCTAAAAATATTTCTAGGTCATAAAACATAATACAAAAGATGTTTGATATTCGAAAAAGTGCAGAGGTCCAACTGACTACTAGTACTGTCACAACTTTCTGCTACAAATTTCAAAAATATCCAATTAATTTCACAAAAATTCAATCCATACAAATGATACCAATTTGAAAAGCTATAGATGTTAGATAGAGGGAAAAAATCATTCCAGACCATTCCAAGTTTGTTTAGCGCACAAAAACTAATCAAATAGTAGCACAGGTTGGACCAGACGCCTGGTATTGGACAGCAAATTTGAAAATTAATATCTCCCTCTCTAGGCATTCAAATGATGTGCTTCTAGTTGACACAAGTCACTGGAAATATCTAGTTTTTGTTTATAAAATTTCATGATAATTAGACATCATTTACCCTATGAGTGATAGAGTTTTATTTTATACCAAAGTTACAGTGATAGCAGCAAAAACCAAAAAAAATTTTAACTTTGAAAATTCACAAAATATTTCATAGACCTCCAAAAATTCTAAACTTTTGCTTTCCACAAAGCTCTCAATAAGCTCTACATGCATGCCAAATTTTAGACCAAGAAGAGTTCATTTGGATAAAAAGTGGTATAACTCACCATTTTGGTAAATTTTCCTCCATTTAAGGTACCAACTTTGCCCAAATGGTCTTCTTAAATGTTTGACACCTCTTGAGAAAGTTTAAAAGCATAAATATGACTTGTAAACACTGTCCAAGTAGTCCCAAGCCTCATGTATTTTATTTTGATGATCTCACACCCAATAATAATCCACTAATACATACATGCCATCAAGACGTCAAAATCATATTTTCATTACTTTCATGCCATAAAGGGTTTATACAAGATTCATATACTATATCACATGTGTTTATGCTCTTACATCAAAAAAATAATATGTACATCATTACTTTGACATTCATCTACAACATCAAATTACACAATGATCAAAACATAACCTTTCAACTCCTTTGGCTTGCATTCTTGGGTTCTTGGGTTCTTGAGGGCCACCTAAACATTTGAAGATGAAAGGGGGAGGGGAGTGAGACTCCAGGAATCTCAATAGCTCACACACATCCATTCACATACATTCAAGGCATACATACATCAATAGCACAATTTTCAAAACATAAAGTGTGCAAAGTTACAATTTTCATACCACATTTACACATCAAAATCATTCTCATGTTCTAAGGACTTGTGGTTTTGTTTTACCCTATTTCTAGGACTTTTGGAGTTGCCTCACTCTTGGGTTAAGGACTTTTGACTTAGCCTCACCCATCTAAGAGACTTTTGGTCTAGTCTCACTTATGCCTTGAGACTTTTGGCCCATTCTCACCAACTTTAAGAGACTTTTGGCATCACCTCACCCTTATGAGCTAATTTCACATTCAAAGTTATTCAAGAACACATATTTGGTACCAATGCAATTTCAAGAGATCATGTGGCATGTTACCAAATCACAAGAGCATATACAAACTCAATGACATACATATGCATACAAGAATGCAAAGGAAGGAGGTGGAAAACTACCTTGAATGGATGCAAGCCTTTCTTGATCTTTTTCCTTCTCCTTTTTGGTTCCACAAACACACCTAGGTGGATTGGAGTTCTCTTGGCCTAAGCATCATAAATAGTACACAATTACACTTTTAAAGCAAGCCAAGACACTACACTTTTTCTAAAGAGCATAAATGATTCCATGATTCACATAATGGCTCCATTGGTGGCCTATTGAAGCAACCCTTGTAATTTAAGTTCTATACTCCATTCTCTTTTCATTTCTAGGCTTCTTGACCCCATTCAAGGTTCTTGAAGCTATCACATAACCATTTGCACAATTGAAAAACCAAGTTGCTTCTTAAGACACCATTATGGATACCATTTCTCCATCTCTCATTCCATGGCTCCTAAATTTTTTTTAATGGCTCATCCCATCTTCTAACATCATATGGAGTGCCAAGCTAAGGGTAGAATAAATTAAAACACTCCCTAGCTATATGGACTACTATAGGCCAAGACAAGCACACTAAAAGGGGTTCTTGAAGTTCTTGATTTTTCCTTGATGGGAGAGCCACTTGGGGAGGTTTCTAAGAGTCTTAGGAGCTCAATGGAACCTTTAGATGGCCAAGAAAATTCATAGATTAAATCAGTTTTTACAATTCCTACAAGTGTACTACTTTTTGAACTTGAATTCTACTAGCTTTTCATGTGATTTCTTAGTGTATTTCATCTTCCCATGGCCTAATTTAATGAATTCTTATTGGTTATAGAATAGAAACTTTCCCCCCTTCATGGTTCTGTTTTAGGCGTCCCACACCATGGAAGAGAAGAAGAAGAAGAAGAAGAAGAAGAAGCAACAAAGGAGGAGAAACTACCTTGAACTCAAGCTCCCTTCAAGAGTCTTTCTCCTTGCTTTAGCTTCCTCTTTGAAACTCCAATATTTTTCCCCTGGTTCAAGGCCAAAACAGAACCATATTACTCTCTAAAACCATGGGAAGAGAGCTTAAGAGAAGAGGAAGAAGGATCCAAGAAGAAGAAGTATGAAATTCTTAACTTTTTCTCACATTTTGCCTTGCTTTCTTCCTCCAAAATTTCCTTTCTTTTGTGTGCCTAAGGAGCTATTTTTTTCTTTGAAATTGGAAGAAGAAAGTTAGCCTAAGGAAGGAGAAGGAGGACGTGGGCTTTAAAGAAGAATTAAGAAGCTTCTTTTTAAAATTGTTTCCATTTTTGCCCTTTTATAATGACATTTTTGGTTTAGCTTCATTTAAACTCTTTTTTTAGAATCGTATTTTTCATTATAAAATTTGGGTTTCCAATTTAATAAAATGCCTTTAGAATCACTCAAAACGGAGTTAAAACATTTCCGAATGAATCGGTCAAAGTTCGGGTCAACTGACATTAAAAAAAATGTATTGGAGTGGCTTTACTGGCCCGGGACTTCCCATGGTTTTTGGAGCCTCTGAGAACCTTGGGCAACTCAAAATTTTTGTTCAAAAAGCCCTCATGTGTGTTTTTCCAAAATTGTACCTATTTACAAAAATGTCATTGGTCTTTTGGCAAATTTTTTGAATCACTATGGGCCCGGTTTTTGAGTAACTCAAGGCTCAAATCCTCATTTTTTATTATTTAAAATTGTATTCAAATTTTATTTGGCCTTGAATCACTCATTTCAGGGGACTTACTTTTCAATTTGACCGTTCCAATGTTTTTACAACATATCGAATGTTACAACTGCGTTGTCGTCATTTTCCACCATAATGTTGTACGAATCGGTTCCTCAAAAAAATGTTATATTGTAAGAGAAAATTATATAATTTTAAGATATTTATATTAAAAAATTTTAATTTTAAAATTATTATAAAAGAGTTTCTAATTAAAAAATTTAACTTAAAATTCTAAATGATAATTTTTTACACAATTTAAATTTTTAATTTTAATATTTTTTAAAAATTATTTAAAAATTTAAAAACTTTAAATATAAATACATTTTATTTAAGATCTTAAATTATAATTTTTTTTCTCTTAACATGTTTTTATGCACTTATATTACTTGTGTAACATAAAAAGATAACAGTTGTCACTGGTGATAATTTTGCAATTATGTTTAACATCTTATTCCCATTGTGCACTCCATTGCTGAGAAGTTTTTGTTCTGTTTGATTAGAGGATGTAATGATGAAGGGAATATAAAATGTGAGTAGGTAGAGATAGGTGAGATAAGAAATGACTATATTACCTCTACTTTTAAAAAGATGATTTGATAGATAGAATAATAAATGTAAGGGTATAATAGACATTACACAAATTATATAAAGAGATTACGTTCACGATATAGTGAACCAAATGGAGCCTTCCAGACACACGAGGCAGTAACACCAATCATGAATTTAAGAGCACATAAACATCCATGCGTGGCCGTTTGGTAATCTTTGCCTCAACAATATTTTATTATTATTATATTATTTTTTAAAAAATAAAACTACATAAGTTATTTTTATTTTTAAATTGTTTTATTTCTTTTATAATCCTATTCTTTATACCCTCTGCATATTAAATAAGATAGACTACACATGTAACAGTTCATATGTAATCCATACACGGACTTACATCTGGAGTATATTTGGTGTAATGTATAAGACTTAATAGTATAAGTTGATATAATATATTATGAACTTATCACTTGTTTGGTGCATATAATATATTATATAAAGTTATATATCATACCTTTCTTATACATCAAAATGATATATAACCTAATTATGCATTAGAAGTGGGATTAAGCTTGATTAAGTTGTAATGTATAAGGCCTTATCAATATTTTTTGATGTTAACCCCTCACCTATGGGGATATTTATTATTTAGGTTGGGTCAGGTTTAATTAATACTAATTAAAATCGGATTAGTTTGGTCATTTTTTAATTTTTTTGTAACAATTATAAAATTATAAAATGATCTTAAAAAATTAAATTTTTTATATAAGTTATTGTAAAATAATTTTTGATAAAAATTTTAAAATAACTCTAAAAAATAAAATTTTTGTATAAATCCTTATAAAATTACATTTTACCACTAAAATTTTTTTATATAAGTTCCTATACAATAATTTTAAAAAAAGTTAATAGGATTAGGATTGGTCACGTAAACATTGATTTAGTATTGAACTAGGTCTAATTGGTTTGGTATAAGGTTAAGTTAGATTGGTTTCTCAAGCTAGTTAAGCTATTTTTTTAATATTTGGTAAAAATTATAAATTGACTCTTAAAAAATAAAAAATTCATATAAGTCCTTATAAAATTATATTTTGTCTCTAAAAAAAATTTTCATTAGGTTGGCTAAAACTAACTAACGTGGCCAACCTGACTCAACATGTCCAATTTTTTTTTTAGCTATTTAACCCAATATAATTAGATCGGGACTAAGTCACTTGGTTGTTATAATTATGTGTAGCCCTATTTACTTGTATTTTATTAAAAAAATTAATATAACAAAATTGAAATAAATATAGTATATTTTTAAGTAAAGAGTATTTTTGTCAAAAAGATTAATTTTTACATTATCTAGTGTTATAATACATCATCAAATAAATAATAATATTATCTTATATGATATATTATTTTATATAATATCATACAAAACATTACATAATCTTAAAATTTTATTAGGCTTTATCCTATTAGGTTTTATATGATCAAACTTTATCCTATACATCATATCAAATGAGCCCTTAAATTGTTTAGAATTACCCATTCATTGACTACATTCTTTGTTTGGTTGTTGGAAACGGGCCCTAAGGAATGGAATCTAGACAACATTCCTTTGTTTGGTTGCAGGTGTTCACAGTAGAGGATTCCATTGATGCATCCAAATTCCCGCATATGGAGGAATGAGAAATGCTTCAAAAATTGGAAGGAAAAAGCTACTGTTCAAAGGAATGAGGTGGTAGTTGACAGAAATGTACTGTGATTTTTTTACATTAAAAATGAATATTGGTCATTTAAAAATAAATATGTTTATTCTTTAAATTATTGGTCATCAAAAAATTATTTTTAAATTAAAAAATATATTATTATTAATTTAAAATAACTATTTTAGTATTATTAGTAATTAAAAATGATTATTTTATTATTATTTTTTATATTAAAAGTATTATGGTCATTTAATTAATTTTTTTAATTATTATGTTATTTTTATTTAATCAAATATAAAAAGTGAATGAAATTCTATTTTTTTATATCATACCAAATATAATGATAGATTATAAGATTTTATTTATTTATTTTCATTTATTTTCTATTCCTTTTTATTAGGGTCATTTCTAACAACCAAATGAAGCTTTTAATTGTTGTGTGTATGCTAAATTTGCTCCACTTTAAGCACCATCACATGTCACATCATGTTATTGTGGTCACTTACCTGCTCCACTTTATGCACTGTCACATGTCACATCATGATACTATGATTACTCACTTGTGTGGTACAAAAGTAAATGGATAAAATGAGAGCTATTAGGGTAATAAAATTAAAATTTATTTTTTTTAAAATTTATTTAAAATTTTATTATGATCCATTAATATTTTTTGGTCTTAATTAGGATAGATTTAGGAATGAATAATTGAGGAGCAAAATTAAAAAAACCATATATATATATATAAATTTTAAAGTTAAAAAATATGTAACATACATATATTCCAAGCCAGATTATCTTAATTAATAATTAGTAATCATTATAATGAATACTCCAAACAAGAAATTATTAAAACAACTAAGTAAAATAAGTTAAGCGTAAGTGGTAATTAATAACTAATAATAATTAATATACAAAATAAGATGAAGATTCAAATAACTTTTTTCATTACATATATTCTTTAATTTTATTTTTTTTTTAATTTCTCAACCTAGTAAAATGGAGGAGTTTGATCTAGAAGTCATTCTTGGATGTTAGAATAGTACAGGCTATAAGGATGCATAAGTTTACATATTTACAAATAAAATGAACTGATTTATAAACTTTCGCTTAACTTGTCCTTAATCATTTCAAGCAAACCTACTAATAAAGTAATTTGGCTAATACAAAAACATATGGATAATAAAGACAAGTTGGAGTTATCCATCCAGCAATTAAAATAAAATAAAATAACTAAAGGCTAGATAATTTGAATTTGTTTGCGACAACATTGGACCGGGCATTGTTTTGTATGACTATAAACAACTAACCAGAGGAAGCAATAAAGCAAATAATGATTTCTTTATTACTAATAGAAGGAAAAGAAAAAAGAAAAGAAAAAAGCTGACCCAAATGAGGTTAACAAGGGGGTTCTCCCATTGCTTAACATAGCACAACCAAAAATGTTGCTTGCAAAAAGAGCAGAAAAGGGTTTGCAAAAAGAGCAAAAGGTGGGTTGCTCTTCAAGTGCAAGTGCAATAGAAGAGGTAGCAAGTGGGTTGGTTTTCATAGTCATGGAAATTGTTTTTTTATTTTTTTTTATTTTTTTAAAAAGAATTTGATTATTTTTATAATAAAAATAAGAGACATGATATTTTTGCAAGGTAGAAGATGTTAATATCATAAAATGATTAAAAGAGGAAATATATCAAAATGGGAATGGATTGCCTCAATTTGAGACACGAAAATGATTGTCATTTTTTTTTTCAAATCTTGGTCGTTTATTTCATCTAAATGTTACTATTTTGCCATGTGTCCTTAGGTAATTGTTTTTTTTTCAAAAGGATTTTAAGAACAAATCTTAATCATTCAAACCACGAATGCTCGAGATCTTGCCATGTTGCGTCTTCCTCTTGAGAAAGGCATGAACTAAGCCTCATACCTAATTAGGATTCTGAAGTTTTGCATTCTTCATTTGTGAATGGCATCTAACGTGAACTATCTCTACTATACTCTAGCACTTTCCCCTCATCCATCTTGAGTATGAACAAGGAAATGGATTCTTATGGTCACAAAAAGGGCAATGCATCTGAGATTGGTAATCAACACAAGCATAAGGGTTTAAAATGGCGTTGCATTAAGTGCATATGAGAGGATGGTAAGAAAGAATAAGAAGCCTGGTGGGTTGCATTAATGGCATGCATATGATACCAAGTAGGGTGATCAGAGTTGTGGCTTCTAATTTGGAAGTTGGCCACAAGTTCCACGATAATCAAAAGCCTTTGAAGACCTCCACTCCCCAAAATCCATGGGAAAGGAAGAAAATTTTTTAGAGGGGTTTCATAGGTCGAATTTGAAAAAAAGGAGATGTATTAAATCGAAGTAAGCCAAATATCTTATTATGAGGACACACATCACTTGATCTTCTTCGTAAACACTTTTCGTGACAACATGTATCACTTGATAGGCATAAAGCTTGAGTTATATCATTAAGGGCGACATCTACATCTCTTGGCAACAAATGACACTAAGCTCATGATTCTCTCTTTCTACATTTTCAGTGGGCAAAAATCCAAAGCTTTGGAGGACACATGGCAAAATGACAACATTTGGATGAAGCAAACGACCAAGATTTTGGGGAAATGATAGCGTCATTTTTGGGCCTCAAATTGAGCGATCTGCTCCCTATCAAAATATTCCAAGCTTTAGATGAAGTGTTGTCAATGGTGGTTAGTAAGGGACTGTAAGTCTAAAACTTGTTTTTTATATTAAAAAAATTAGTCAACTGTTGGAGGGGGTACTGCGTAAACTCATCTTTGGTCTCAATTAAAAATCTTTAAAATTTTTCAAAAAATAATTATACAAGCATACAGTATTTGTGGAATAAAAAGAGAATCCAAACTTGTTGCCAGAGTATATATGAAAACTAACAAAAAAGTCCATGATATCCTTTGAGCTATAAATGACATAAAAATTTAATATACTATAATAAAAACATTTCTACTTAGTCCTAAAATTTCAAAAATCTAAAATCTCTTATATAATTAAAAACCCAACTCCACCCTTGCTTTCAACTAGTTACCTATAACACATGATGTCCCATAACATTTCCTAAGTCATATATATATATATATATAGCTTATATTATATATCATGAGATTAATTAATTTCTAGTCATAAGTTAAAATTTGGACAAAAACAAAATAGTTATTATATCATAATCAAGACCACAAAGATGACCCTACCCTTAAAGTAAAAAGTGATTTTAGCAACAATTACAACATCTGTCGACAAATCATTCGTCATGGAAGGTATAATGATGATTTTCACAATCCATAATTAAAATCGTTATTAAACTAGGTTTAATGATGATTTTACAAAGTGTCTTAAAACTATGGTTTAACGTCAGTATGGAAATTGTCCTTAAACTTGGGTTTTAATGATGGTCATTAAAAACTTATGGATTTTTTATGGCGATTTTGACTAATACTAAATACTTTTTAACCTTTTCAGTAGATTTTTCTATCATTTTTTTTTCTTAGTAGACTTGTACCTAAGGAATAACAAATTTCCACTAGAATCCATAAGAAACAACTAATTTCCACTAGCAAAACAATATGCCATTGAAATTGTAAATAGATATTCCATTACAATTACAAAGAAGTCAAAGTACAAATTTAAAAAATCTATCCAAACTAATTATTCATGTTAATAGAATGTAGGGAATGAGTTGCATCCTTAACAAGTGAGTGTCTACTATCTTGATTACTTGGTACCTAAAATTCAAAATGAAATGTTATTAGTACTAAATTAAAGACCATAATATAAGAATGTTCATTCTTATAATTCAACTAGAATAGAAAGTTTATAAAATTACCCTTTAAGCTTGTATGATGGCAAACTCAGATGACACTTGTCTCATAAAGTTTTAGAGGAAGAAAGCCATAGTTGCTCCCATTTGTTAGTGTTTTTCGACCATTTTTGCCTCTGCTTGTTGTTGTCTTGCAATCATATCTTCCTCTAATTGTCATTGTCATGCATCTTTTTCCTCCATTTGTGCTTTAAGTAGTAGCACCTCATTTTGCAACTCCGTGTAAGAAGTCCAAATGACAAACTCCTACTAGCATGATGTCTGAACACTTAGGATGAGCAAGTACCCAATCCCAATCCGCATACTCAACTGTAATCCTTTAGCTTTTTAAAACCTTGGTCAATGAATTGTCACTTAAAATTTTTTGTGATGAAGAGTCCTCAGTTTAATACATAGCAATCTTTTTTTACAAATTCAAATTGAAAGCAATAAATCATTTCAAGAATAAGCCATTTCAACAAAATCATAAGTCAACACCTTATTCCCACAAAGTTCAAACAATAGCTCTAGCTTTGTCACTGATAAATGATCCATCAGCATGCTTATGGATTGCAGTCCACACATCTCCTTGTGTGACTGGGCTCTCATGCTCAACTTCTTGTAAATTTGAAAACATATTTGATCTATCTCAAATTACATTTAAAGTTCCGTTTGTTGTTTACCAAAGTGAATTTATCATCTTAGCCTTCTTTTAGATTTCATGGCAAGGCTTTTAGATTCACTAGTGTATGGCATAGTTTACTTCCTTCTATTTTGTTTGTTTTTCTTGACAATCTCCTAGTGATTGACAAACACATATTGATAAGATCAATCAAGAATTGGTATATCTTGAAAAACAAGTGAGATTATCTTAGTCTTCTTGTCAAGACAATAATCTTTAAAAGATACATATTGATCCCTTTGGATGCCTTTTAGGACATCTTGAAGTAACTACTCTTTGGTATGAGTCTTACCATTCTTATGCTAATACAAGTCATACCATAAACCCTTCTTCCACTTGAGCCTAAGTTATTGTAAAATAAACTTTTTGTGCACATCATCAACTAAAAACTTTATCTACAAGATGAAATACAATGTTTAGTAATGATGCAAAATCGAGGTGCGAAGAGAATTGAATAATCAATGTACTATTACCTTATAGTCTTCCTACACATTTCATTGTTGTACTTAGCTAGAACAAACTTCCAATCCTTGTAACTAATAGGAAATGCATTGAAGTTGTTCCAGATAATACCTAGAAAAACACCAAGCAGTCTACATCCATCTCCGATTAGTTGGTTGGGGTCATTAAAGGCTACTACAACCTTTTGCCTATAAGGAAGGGCCTAAATATCATGCACTATCAAATTTCTAGGCCTTACCTTACCTTGCTTTTCTATGGAATTAAAGTCAAGTGTACAAATTAAAAGTGAACAACTTAACCCAAGGTATTTGTTAACTCACTTACCAATAATGTCAACCATCTAACTTTGCCTTTGTTGTCAATGTCTAGGTTATACAAGATGTTTAGCCTATCTTTGGTCTTCCTTTGTGAAAAGATCATTAATATCAAAATCTAGCCAGGTTACTTGGACATCAAGAGTGGCCAGCATTGATGGGCCAAGTCAATTAATTGGAGCTCGGTCCCTTAGTTGTACACCATCACTAGTTGGTAAACTTGGCAGTGGACTTCTAGTGCTGGGTTCATCACCTGTGCTAGTGGTGACTAATCTAGACTTTTTCAAAAGCCTCTTCATGTTTCAAAAGTCCTATTAATTAACATAAAATAACATAAGTTCAAATTTGATACATATAAAACATAGCAAAAGAAGTGTAACATATCATTTATAATTATATATAAGGAAAAACATACACACATATTTGATCAAATATAATCAAAAGAAAAACTTAAAAATAGTTAACCTAGATAAGCATAAATTTGTTTCTCTATCTAGGCATAGCATTTATAAGTATTAAGGTTAGTATGGCTTGCTTTCATAGACGATATCCTCATCATCTTCACTTATATGGAAACCGAGTGTTGACATTAGGGAGCCCAACATCGGGTTGATCATCTACATGTCCAAGATAGTTGAATATTGTCCTTACTCCATCCAAATACCTCAAGTAAAAAGTTAAAACCTCTTGAGCTAGGTAACCTTTAGTTATTAAGACTTTTAGTTAATCCTTATTTTGTACATAAGACTTTAACTTTCCTAAGTACTAATTAGACATATTGCATTATAAGCAATGGATAAAACTAAAACTATTTGAAACATTTAAAAAGAAATCAAGAAGAAGTATGTGTTTACCTTTCTATAAAGTACATCCATTGATATTGCATAGGGCCCCAACTTTGGCTTCTTCAACAAGGTGTACAATCAAATGAACCATAACTATGAGGAAAGGCAAGAATAACTTCTTTAGATGACATAGTATAAGAACATCTCTATTTTAAAGCTAATCAAGTTCATTCATTCTTAACACTTTATTACATAATTGTCTAAAGAATGAATACAAGTCAATTAGAATTAGACATTTGCTTATGAAGTTTCTTTCTCATGACTAAGGGTAAAGTTACTTTATAAGAATGTCATACTATCATACATTATGTGCTATAGCTTACTATAACAAAAAACTTGTTGACAGGATGTTGATAGAGTTGCCAAGATCTTGGTTTTTTTAAGCTTTCCCAATTAAAGAATATCTTGTTATATGATAAAAGATCTTATTGACAAGGTTCTAGATTTTTCTCTACTGGATTCAAGACCTTGTTGACAAAATCTTCCACCCTGTCAACACGTTGTCCCAGCCTTGATATTCATATATAATCACTTCCATATATTTTATTTTCAGAGGCATGGTCATTCCTATATCATTTACTTCTAGAGGCATTAAAATATAATCGCATCAGGATGCTTAACAAGGTTCTCATAGGCTTTTCATATGTGAAATGGAATTGTAGAAGTCAAAACTAGAATTTTCTTCCATTTCAATCCATAAATTCTATAGACACATTTGTTTCAATCCATGTGGATATAAGCTAAGCTCCATTTGTATAAGAGAGAAATATAGCCATTTTTAACTCCTTTTAACATAATATAGGACAAGCTTCAAAAATTCATAACTATGGTTACATAACTCTAATTTATACAAATTAGGTGTCTATAGAAAGTTCATGATATATATGACAACCCTACCTTTGAAACATGGTAATTATAGTTAAATATACAATTAATAATCTGTGATCAAGGTTTGGAGTCGTTACGATTGATTACATTATAAAAATGTAGGGAAATTTGAACCTTGATATTAGGGTCATCACTAAACAACCACAAACAAAAATAATGCATAAAAGAAATCATATTATCATGAGGGGTTTATGATTCATCTATCCATCAATTTCCAATACACAAAAACCTCTCATAAGTGTTCCTATATCATTTCCTAGCATTACCATTAAAGAAACTAGGGTTTCTGGGCTAAAGGTAGGAGTTTGGATGCCTAAGCCGTGGCCCTGACCATTCGCGCCGCGGCTAAGTTACTCTCAGGAACCACTGGGCAACATTCGTGCCACGGCTAAGTTAGATCATTGCTGTGGCCGGCCTACATGGTGCCGTGGCAAAAATGCCTCATGGAGCTATTGTTCTAAGTCCCACGATCTTTGCCTCAGTGGAATACATTAGCGCCACGGTGAGACGCGCTACTGGACACACCTCACTTTGTTTCCTCGACTAGCGCCATGGAGCATACATTCATGTATAGAAAATATGTAATTAAAATAGATACATGCATGGAATTAATATAGTTCCTGGTTACCTCACATGTAGACAATTTGCAACAGCCACCAAGTGTACAAAAATCTCCTTATAATCATAGCATCAGAGAATTACTACTTTAATTCATCATTTATAGTAACAATAAGTACCCAAAGAATTTAAAATACTAATGACTACCTAGGAAACACTTACCTAGCCACTACAAGTCCCCAAATTCGGATTGAAATGTCCTATACCAGAAACTTCAATATTTCACCCAAAATCCTAAGCAAATTCGTACAAAATTAATACTCATACTATAATCCAATCATTGGGGTTTTAAACTAACAGAAATACCTCAAAAAGAAGAGTTTATACTTACTTAATGTCAGCCCTAACCTCAACCTATGAATTCATAGAAACATCAAATGGCAAGTTTCAAATTTTTGGGCATGGGTGAAAATACTCCAAATGAAAAACTAATCGAGCCAAATTAAAGAGAAAGATGAGGGGATTAAGTTATATAACTATTACCTTGGCTGAATCTTGTTCTAAATGTGAGAAATGATGGATTTCTTACCCCAAACCTTAGCCTCCCTCCAAACCTCAGAAAATGAGATGTGTGTTTCAGGAAAATAAGGAAGGGGTTGAAGTGTTTAGGGTTTTAGTTAGGTTAAGTTAGTCAAATATGGGTCATGGGCTGCTCCAAAGATCCAATTCCAAATGGGCTTTAGATTTTAGCTTTGTTGGGCTAGTTTTAAGGTGTTGGGTTACAGAATTTTATTAGGCCAGACCTAATTTTAAGAACTTCATTATTTTGGGTCTACACAAGGTTTATTAGGCCATTCCTAAGAGCTTATATAAGGTGGATCTTGGGCCTCTATCACATTGAATTAGATTGGGCCTGCACCCTAGCTTATTGGGCCTCCATTAGCCTCTTATCATGATCTCCTACATTAATTTAGGCCTAGATGAAGTTTCTATCCCAATTCAATCTCAAACTATTAATAATTTATCTCTCTAAAATTCTCATTCGCTTAACTTGCCCAATCATCCCATATTAATTATTCTTGATTAACCTAAATCCATGATTAACCTTAATTAATTTTGGGGTGTTACAATATAAACTTTATGCTATAAAAATTTTAAGTCAAAATAAATTCATTTGGCCCTTGAAAAGCTATGAAAACCACAATTGTGGCAGTATGAATAGTACACTGCAAAATTATGCATAGTTAAGCAAAATTCAAAAGATATTATATAGAGCTCCATAAATTATGGTATTTAGCTTTATAGAAAACTCTTAATGTCCTCTAATGCTTGCCAAATTTTAACCTAAGACTTACTCGTTTGAACTATCAAGGGTAGAGGGATATTTTATGGCTTAAATAGACCAAAGTTTGGTTCCAAGTGGTACCAAATGAGCTCTGAAATGCCGTGTCTCATTTTAGGCAAGTTTCAATTCACAATTATAGCATATATGACTGATCCATCATGTCAAATTTGCCATGCAACTAAAAATCACCTTTCCACATACAAGAATCCACATTTACATACAGGAATTCAATGTACCAAATTGCATTATATCACATATTACAACCCATAAATGGTCTCTATATCATAGTCTAACTCTTTTAAATGTGTTTGAATTTTCATACACCAAAATATAATAGTACATAATCATATGATCAAGAGTATGCTTTAAAGTAAATTCCATTATCAAAGTTGCTCTTTTTAAGCCTTTTGTTCATTATTCTTTCTTCCTTGAGAGTCATTTAGCCATGGTTAATAGAAATAAGGTAAAAGTGAGATTCAAATAATCCTAATAGCTAATCTAACATTTAAGCATACATATATGGCTCACTCAAGATCAAGATTAAAGTATGCATATCATAAAACCATATTAAATCATATTTATGCTTTAGGGATCCTTTAGCTCTATTAATAACACTTTCATCCTCTAAGAACTTTTGGTTTAGTTTCATCCAACATCTAGGGACCTTCGATTAGCCTCACCTACTTTCAGGGACATTTGACTTAGTTTCACCCATCATTGGGACTTTTGGTCTAGTCCCACCTATTACCAATGGACTTTTGGTCTCACCTTACTAATTCAAGGGACTTTTAGCATAACTTCATCCACAGTAGAGCTAATCCAATCTCAAATGCATATGAATGTCATTTAAAGGCACATGATCATTAAGTAATCAACAACACATAATTTGCAAACAATACATACAAGCAATCAAAGACACTCAAGCAAACGAAGTATATATATACAAGAATAAAGGTAAAGTTATCTTGACATAAGAGTTCTAATTGGCTCCCCTTGATGACTGTTTCTTCTTCCATGGCCTTACACCTACACTTAGATCTAAATTCACTTGTTTGGCCTAAACATATCAAATGAAACACAAAATCAACTATGGAATCATACTTACACTCATATTAGCCTTATACATGTCAACTAGGGCTTTAAATGCACATATGGCCTACTTAAATGCCTTATGAAGCAACTTTTGGAATTCAACTTCTTGGCTCCAAAGTTTCACTTGATATAAGCTATGTGACTATAATAGAACTCATTAGAGCCATCACATGCATGGTTAAACACGTCTAATGCCAAGTTGCTTCTTTAGACCTTACTAAACCTTAAAATTTCACATTCCAAAATAAGACTTCTAAATTCATTCCAATGGCTTAATTAGTATCCATAATTCATATCTAGATTACTCATAACCTTAGAAACAATAAAACAACTCCTTAGGTACTATAACTATAGCTTGGCCGATACTTACACCATAATGGGGAGCTTTAGGAGTTTTGTGATTTCTCTTGGATGCATGTGGAGGTTCCTTAGCTTCTTTTTGGTTTGAATATGGTCTTACATGGCTTGAAATGGCTTCCCAAGGTTCCAAAACTCTTAGGATGCAAACAAAACCCCAGGTGGCCTAACTTGAGTTCTATAGCTTTTCTTAGCATTCCAATTGCATAAACTTACTCTACACCCTTCAAAACCCCTATTCTCATCATGTTTTCCAAACAAACAAAAGCTCCCTCATCTACCTCTCTCTTTAGCCCAATTGAGAAGGGAGAACAATTCAAAGGAAAAGCAAGTTTTTCATCTTAACTCATGCCTTATTCAAAAGCTCTTTTAATGGAAATTCTTGTGGTATGATTAGTTGTTCTAAAACTCCTATTTTCTTCATGAGGTTAGAAATAAACTTCATCCTTTCAAGAAAATAAAACTATCATTAGAAAGAGCATGATGAGAAGAAAAGGTTTCATAATTAGCATACCATGAAATTTTACAATTTTTCTTACTTTATTGGCTTCTTTTTTCTCTCTCTCTTCTCAGATTTGGATGCCATGGTTATTGGTTCAGAGGCCTTTAATTCGATTTTGAAGAAGAAAATGAGGTGGCAGGGCTATAATAAGAAGGAAGATGGATATTTTAAATAATTTCATAATTCTATTTACGTCTTTGCACTTTAACCTCTTCATTTGAGCTTGTTTCATATCCTTTTCAGAAACCATATTTTCCATATGAAAATTTAGGCTCTCTACTTTATTAAAAGCATTTATTTTGAAATTTTTGGGATTTAAAACTATCTCAAAAGTTAAGTTAAAGTTATGGTCAATTGATATCCTAAATTGTACACCAAAAATGTTTCATCCATTCTGATAGTTTTTATGGTCCTAGTGAGTTTAACTTTGGCATTTAAAACTCTTTCCTTTGAGTTTTTAAAATTTTTCCAAAATTACAATTTTGCCACTATGATTTTGGTTCATTCTATTTAGTCATTTTGGTTCCGATTTTGGGTTATTTATGGTTTCATAACTCCATTTCTGGAGGCCCTAATTAACATTTTATTAATTATCCTTAATTCCCTTTACTTTAGAGTACTCTTTCACTATCATATTGGTTCTGGTTTAGTTTTGAAGAACTAGATATTATATTTTGCCCTTTAAGAATAAATTTTGCTCTCAAAATTTAGAATATACCTTTAGTAAACAATTTGTTATCCATTAGTTCGTAGATTACCTCATTGAAAGATAGATTTTTTCATAGCATTTTTATCAGAGAAATGCTCTTATTATTTATTTATTTTTTTCAGCTATTAGATTTTTGGTATTAACCATTTTCTCTAATACTACCATATATGAAAATTATTCTATCATTGAGTCTTTTTCATATTTTATGACATGTGATGGGTCTAGTGTAACACCTTAGCTATCTAGCTCTTATTTAATTTTTATGGTTCAATAGTAAGACCATTTATTGATGGGAGAAAAATATTGAATCCAAAATTTCTGAAAGTCATGTACTTTCCTTTTCCATAATTTCCATATCCAAACAATTTAACCATTAATAGCTAAATGTATATAATTTTTTAAGAAAAATCTAATAGAAATTTTCCTTATAAGGTTGATTATGACGACCCTAACTTTTAATCGTGGTAATTCAGCTTAAACACATAGTAAAGAATCATAAACCAAGGCAAGAAATCATTTCAAATCATCAATTCTAGGAAAAAGTGGGGAAATTTGAACCTTAATACTATTAGGGTCATTACCAATCAATCACAACCATTCATGTATATGAGTGAAACAAATCCTCAACTAAAAGCCTTTAAATTTATTACCCATTAACTTCCAGAGTTTGAGAACCTTCACCGCAGCTAAATGATTCTGCGCCGCAACAAATTGCTCTCGAGTTCACTTCTTATATCTTTACAGCCGTGGTGAGTTGGAGCCTCGTCGCAGCTAGCCTGTATGGCACCAAGGCAAGAGGACCTTCTGGAGCCTACCTCACTCACCTCTCACTATTAGCAGTAGCCAATTCCCTTTTTTGTAATGGTGAATTTCTCTCTGGAGCACCACTAGACTCACCCTTCGACTCTTGTTGCGGTGAATCACTTTCTGGATAACTTCCAGTTTGGCTTCTCACATTTCGCTGTGGTGAATTGCTCTCTGTTACTTTCCCTAGGCAACTTCGCCTATATTGGCAGCGGCTAAGACTAATTTGGCCATAATGAAACACCTTCTGGTCTTACAACTTCTAAAATTTTGTCTCATACACTCTAACTCTCCCTCTAGTGACACCTTAGGGCCACTCTACCTTAATTTGTAAGGCTTTAATAACTTTCATTTACCTAATTTACTCAACTTATCTATCATTACTAGTTCAAGACTTAAATGTTAATTTCTACTCATTCAACTACCATATATCAACAAGTTCATAGATTAATGACAACAAGAATTCATGAACTATCAACAATTATCATTCAAATAAATATTCCATTAGAGATTCCATACATTACTAGTTCAGGTGAACATCTAATGTATCATATGATTACATTTCTGAATAGTAGACTATATCATAAATTCAACAAAGTTCATAGTAGATGTTATAAGTTCATACATCCAATACCAAACTAATATGAAGCCTAGCTTCTTAATAGTTACATCCTAAGTAATCAATATACAAGCTCCTACATTTGGCGATATAATTACATGATGATGCTATACAAGAAGGAATATAAAATTTAGTATCTACTATACTCAGGTCAGTCCAAGTGTAACCTTTCCCACATGTGGTTGGAGCTCATAAATTTTCATCCACTTACTTCCCCTTATCCTTACCTGAAGAGCCTTCACCTGAAAGTATGATCCTATGAAACGGGGTGAGATGCATATCTCAGTAACCGAGGTAATTTTCATTCATATAATCCAATTTAATTAACATATATGCATGAATCAAAATGATCATCAGAATTATATCAGTTATATTAGCAAATGAAATGATTAGGCTACTATGATTACCATACTCTACTATCAATCACATTTCCATATGTTAAAGGCCAATAACACCAAGAGAAGCCTATTCACGGCACTCGCTCCCCAATGAGCACAACCAAGGCTCAGTGCATCTGGGGTCTGATCATAACCCAGTGCCTGATCAACGCACATGCACGGATGACAGCCGCACCATAGCTCCACTATAGACTCACAAGGTCTAAACATAATACAATAGATAGCCAATCAATTCATTTAGCATTTTAAATCTTTCATATACAGAAAATATAAAATTAAAGCAGATATATGCATAGAATTACAAAATCTCCAGTTACCTCACTTGTAGCCAATTCTTTAAGAGCCAACTAAATGCTATTTTGGCCTATGAATACAAAATCAAGCCATTACTAATCCTAATAATCATTTATATTAGCAAGCCCATCATTCAAGGAGTTATACTACAAAGGACTACTTAGAAACACTTACCCAATTACCACAAGAACTAAATTCAGATTTGGTTGAGCCTACACCAGTAACCTCATAACAACACATCAAATTTTTGAGTAAATTTACATAAAAATAATACCCATATCATCTATAGGGGTCCCAAACTAACAGAGAAAGCATCAAAATAAAGAGTTTATACTTACCTAATAACACCCTTAGTCTCAACCTAGGAAATTTTACCATGGAAACATCAAATAACAAGTTTCAGATTTTGGGTGTAGATGAAATGCTCTAAATGAAAAACCAATTAGGTCAAATTGAAGAGAAAGAGGAAGGGGTCAAGTTATATAACACTCACCTTGGCCGAATCTTGCTCTAGGAGTGGGAAATGATGGAATTTTGCTACTAACCCTAGCCTCCTGTTTAGACCTCTGAATTTGCTCCTTATGTTTGTGTTTCAATAGAGTATGGAGGGGGCTGCATATGTTTAAGGTTTAGTTGGGTTCTAAAATGGTTATGGGCTGACCAAAAGGCCCAATTCCTAATGGGTTTCAAATTTAATCTTTGTTGGGCTAAGTTACATAAGTTGGGCTGCAGAATTGTAGTTGGATTAGACCAAATTTTAAAAGTTTATTTGATTTGGGTTTGCATAAGGGATGTTGAGCCAATTATAAGAGTACATGTAAATTGAGTTTTGGGCCTCTATCTCCTTAAACCAAATTGGGCCATTGTAGGTGGTCTCTCTCTTGGGCCAAGACTCACAATAGGAAGTTGGGTTTGCACCTATAATCATTGGGCCTCTATTAGTCTTTAAACATGACCTACTTAATTTAATTTGGGCTTAGATGAAGTTTCTAACCTAATTAAATCTCAAACCCATATAAATAATTTATTACTTTAGAAATTCCCATTCCTATAGCTTGCTCAATTATTCCGTATTAATTATTCTTAATAAACCCAAATCCATGATTAATACTTTAATTAATTTTAGGGGTGTTACATTGATCATCCAGACCAATCAAATGGTCACATAATAGCCCAAACTCACAAACATAGGAAAATATAGATAATAATAGTGTTATATACTACAACCTGGGCATAAAACATCAACTACATCTAAATAACTCAAGCTGGAGTTATACATCATTGATTATGGTATACTAGTATACATATTACATCATGATGGAGTTAAACATAATCCACATACATTCCTTACATTCCTTGTACATTACAATAAAATTTAGAGACAAAATGTTCATATAATTCTACAAATCCAAATATCATTCTTTTTCTCTTCCTTTGCTAGCGTTGGAACTAGTTAGTGGGAAAATAGAGATAGGGGTGAGATTCGGAAGAATCTTAGTAACTATGCTTAAATTACCTAAGATAAGCATGAGACAGTTAAGTAAGGACTATGCAAGTATGCATGGTCATATAAAACTAACGTAATTGCCTTACATGTTTGCAATATACTCAATCATAGTCATGAAACTCTGCTTAACTTAGGCTTTTCTTTTGGATTTGGGAGAACTACCATGTTCATTCCCATTGCCCTTCTCTATCTATTAGCCTTAGCTAATTAAATATAATATGCAAACATGACAGATAACTGACGTATAATGTAATAAAGCATATACTATAATAAAACAACCAATATAATACATTGTATATCAAGTTTAAACAAGTCTGCATGCAACCAGATAGGAAAAAGTAAGCTACCTTGGATAGGTGATAAAATTCAATAAAAATATCTAATTTCTCTATTCTATTTCTAGCTCCATCTCTTTTTCTTTCTTAACTCTGCACTTACAATGGGGTAGAGCCTCACTAGTTTGTCCTAGACATATCATATAAACATATCATCAACATCTAATACTCATAACCACTTCTCTTAAAGTTCTATGACTTTTAACTATATTTTAAGTCACTTAAGTGCACTTAAAAACTCTCTTTTATACACTTTTCAAAAATACATACTTATAGGGTGGCAATCAAACATCTAAAGTGCTCAAATTTTACTATATTCAAGGGCTTAAATGTTTGAAATCTCTTTTTGATTCTAATTGTCTATAATTAGTTCAACACTTAGGATTTAGGATAGGGGTTCCAATAAGCTCAAATCGTAGGCCAACCTATACTTCAAAAATTCATAATTTAAGCCACAAATTTCATAGTTACTATTCATTTGGTAAATTCACTTTGCCATATAATGAGACACATTATAACACCATATCTATATAGCTCTTAACTCATGACATGATTAGCATATGATATTTATGTGCATGAAGATGGCACTTTTTGGCAATGGTGTAGATGAAAATAGCATATAATTGAAAACCCATTTAATTCATTCTTGACTTTAGGAACCATGTGGGCTTACTAATAGGATTATCCATACATAACATATCCATTCATACTAAAACCATCACAATTTAATGCATAAAGCTTAGATCTTGGACCATGCTTCACCAAACTAGAATTTTACTCTTAGGTTGCAGGGCCAATTTATTAATATAAACTTTGAAAATTTATAACTAATTCTAGAAAAATCAAAATCATGCATTCTATAGCTTTCTGAAAAGCTCTAGATGTTAACTAACTAGTAAAAATAATTCCAGACTAAGACAAAAGCATTTAACCCATGAAAATTAATGGAACAATAACCTAGGTCATGCTCTCGAATTGATGCAGACCCTAAAATTAAAAAATTCATAACTCTCTCTATGCTAATCCAAATTGAGTGCTCTCAATGGTTATGCTATAAAATTTTATACGTATTAGACTTCATTTGACCTATGAGTGACACAAGAATGCAAATTGACCATATGAATAGTACACTTGACAGTTTCTGCATAATTTGGCCAACTTTGAAAAATCATAATAAATTCTCTAGAGTACTAAATTGAATGCTTTTTGACTCCGTGAAAAGCTCTAGATGAGACTTATTTGCTTGCTAAATTTAATGCAAAAATTGATCCATTTAGTTAAACTTTGGTTCAGTTTAAGAAAATGGTCAAATTGAAGTTTATAAAGGGATGAAAAGGCATGAAATGGTCTTATACTTAATCCACATCCATTTGAGCATGTCCAAAAGCATAAACATAGCCTATGAGAGCATCCCAAATGGTCTAAATCCTCATACATCTCAAAACCACCATCTTAGTTGTTAATATACACATATATATCAAGGCGTATGGATGGTAAAAACTTATATAATCATTCATTTGGTTCCAAATTCCATTCATACATCATATTTACATACTCTTACACATGCTCAATAATTTACATCTCATAAACATGACCATTTTAATATTATTTTTTTAATATTTTAATATTTTAAGGTTTAAATGACCATTTTGCCTCTGATAATGACATGACAGACAAGTACCTCTGTTCGTTTTTCGATTATATCTTCTTCGTAACTCTATATTTCTAGATTCCGTCACCACTAACTGATGGATTTTTCTACATAGAATTTCTTGAGACAGCTAACTCGAGTTTAGGGTTTTTTTTTGTCTCTGTATAAGCTTGTAATCGTTTTGAACCATTTTTTGGTCCTACTAAATTCAGAATTTTACGCAACAAATTTTGTAATTTTCTACGCATTATTTCTTAACTATTGATATATATATTGGACTAGTTCTGTGTAACACCAAGTTTAACTAGCTCATCTTATCTCATTTCTTATCGCATTCCTTTGATATAGCAAAGTTCCAAGAAAATTCCATCAAAATATTTCATTATTTTTGCGTTGCATTGCGTAGTGGATAAAATTTTCATTTTGTGTCCCATGGGCCATAGGAACTCATCCATCTCATTTTCCTATTTAAATACATGCATACAACTCAAAACCATCTCAAAATGTTGCCAAACGCTTAAGCTCATAGCATACATACACAAAATAAAACAAGTTCATTTTGGGTCTAGCTTGATAGATTTTTAGTGCCATTTTGGAAAATCATAACTAAATCTAGAAAAATAAAAATCAAGCAACTCATAGCTTTATGGAAAGATCTAGATGTTAACTTTATGATAAAAATAATATCAAGCCATAAAAACATCATTTGGACCATGTTTAATAATAGAAAAGTAACATAGGTTAGACAGCCCAACGTTTCTGATACAACTTACTAATATAAATTTCAAAAATACATAATTAATTTCAAAAAAATCTGATTTGGGAAAACTATACCAATTTGGAAAGATGCAGATGTTAACTAGAGGGAAAAAATATTCTAGACAAATTTAGAATCCTTTAGACCTCAAAAACTAATGGAATAGTAACCAAGGTCTGCTGTCATCCTTAGTACAGACACTGAACTTTAGAAAATCATTTCTCCCACCACAAACCTCCAATTGAGGTGGTTCTAGTTGGCATGAGTCACTGTGAGTGTCTAGTTTCTCCTTGTAAGAATTCATAGCCATTGGATGCCATTTTCCCCACGCATGATAGGGATGTAAATTCTAACCAATTGCACAGTGATAGTACCAAACTATAGAAAATTGCCAACTTTAGAAATTTGCCAAATATTCTCTAGAGCTCTAAATAATATTCACTTTAGCTTTCCAAAAAGCTCTAGATAAGATCTATATGCATGCCAAATTTCATGAGAAAATTCATCCATTTGGTTAGATTTTGCCATAGGGTTGCAAAGGGTCACTTTTTAGCTTCTAAAAGGGTCCCAAATGGTTCATTTTTGCTTCTAGCTTTTTTAGGGTCACTTGAGCATATGAGAAAACATAAAAATAGTCTACTAACATGTCTCAAAGGTCCAACAACCCAGATTTCACAAACTCACTTCCCCACTTGATGATATACATAAGACACATACATGCTCATTCTAGTCATACAATACTAAGTGCATGCAATATCACTTATTTGCTTCCAATTCTCATCTATACATCACATATTCATATAGTTACACATGTTTAAGAGCTTATACATCATATACACCATGGAGATAAATTTTTTGACAAAAATATGACTACAATACAAGCAATTTTCAATTTCTTTGTCAATCTCCTTGCTTTTAAGTGTATTGTGTAACATCCAGTTTTTTGAAAAACAGAGAAAACGTGAGAAATATAACGTACGATTTCTCCATAAATAAACAAAACTCATAAGATACAAAAGGAAGTCCCTCGAAATGATATAGTTAAGATTCTAAAAAATTTGAGAAGCATTTTATACTTTTAAAAATAAGAATCCCAAGTGAAACAAAAACGGAGTTAGAATGAAGAAATAATTTCTTACAGAAAACTTACGAAACATAATGGCATTTTTGTAATTTTAAGAAATTTTTGGAATTCACATAGGAGGGCTTTTTAAATGAAAGTTTTAAGTTCTCCAAGATTTTCAAAGGCCCTAAAAATTACGAGAAGGCCCAAAACAGTTAAAGTCTCTTCGGTGGACGTTTTCTAATGTCGATGCACCTAAACTTTGATGGATTCATTTGGAAAGATTTTAGCTTCGATTTGAGTAATTCCAAAGGAATTTTACTAAATTGAGAACCTAGATTTTATAATGGAATAGACGGTTCTAAAAAAAGAGCTAAAACGAAGTAAAAACGAAAATGTCAAAAATGAAGGGCAAAATAAAAATTTTTGAAAAGTGTTTCTTCCTCCCACCTATATATATGATCTGCCCTTTCTCCCCCTTATTTTGGTCGACCAAGCTTTGCCCAAAAACCAGAGAAAACCCTAGGCGATGAGGCGCACAAGAGGAGGAAGAAAATAAGGAGAAATTCAAGCTAAAAAGTAAGAAAATTTAGTAGTTTTTCATGCTTTCTTCCTTCCAAACCTCTTCTCCTCCATTCTCCTTTGTTTCCTTTAATTATAATAAAGTTTATAAATCTGTTTTAAGGGAAAAATTAAGGAAAAAATTTGAATTTGAAGAGAAGAGCTCAAAGAAGACAAGATTCAAGTGAGAAAAAGCAAGAAAATAAGGTAATTTCTCCTTCCATGGTTGCTACCCCTTACTCCTCTTCCTCCACCATTTCACCCTACTTAAGAAACTTGAGAAGGGTTTGATTTTTAAGCAAAGTTAAGGGTGATTCTTAGGAAAAAGGGTGTGGAGATTAAGAATATGCAAATAGAATTAACAAATAACCATGAAAATTCAAGATGCAAAGTCTAGGTTTCAAGTCTTCCTTGCAACATCTAATTTTATACAATGATTCCTAAACTTAAATAAGATTTTAAATGAGCTCCTAAGATCCCTAGAAGTCTCCCCATGTGCTTCCTCCATCAAGAAAACAAAGCAAAGTCCATGAAGCTTAAAACCTTCTATAGGTTCGGCCAAGAGGGCATAGCATAGCTAGGGATAGTTTTAAAGTTTTCTAAACCCATTTTTGAGTCATATATGATGAATGAATATGAGAGGAAGCCTTGGAAAAAAAATTTAGAAACCATAGAAAGTGAAATAGTGCATTATGTTCCATAATATGACCTAAAGAAGCAACATATAGTTAGGATTTTTATTTTAATTGTGTGATGACTCCAAGAGGCTTAAAAGGAGTCAAGAATCATTTTTGAAAGGAAAGAATAGAGTTTAGAATTATTTGATGGGTGTTACTTCATTAGGTGCATTCTTGGAAACATAAAGGGGCTAATGAGCTAAGCTAGTATCTAAGCAAGTTGTGTGGCCTTAGACTTTGCTTCAAGAGTATAATTAGCTTCCATATGATGTGTCTAGGCTAAGAGGAATGATCTCCACCTTCTTGGGTGTGTGAGGTCAAGGGAGAGGATTCAATGTTTAAGAAAAAAGTGTACAAATACTAGCAATGTAGCTCTCTCCACCTTCTCTCATGTATGATTGTTTGCTTTACTTGTCTTTGAATGTGTGTATGTGTATTTCAAGCCATGAAAATATTCTAGCATGAGTTCTTACTCTATGGTACCATGATGATGCATTATATTTTCCAAATGATATTTATGATGGTTACTTTGGTTTGCTTGAGTGTGGTGAGGCCAAGAACCCTTAAGATTGGTTGAGATAAAGTAAAGAGTCTCCAAAAAGTGAGATTGACTCCCAAGAGCATAGTTGACTCTAAGAACCTCTTAAAGAAATAGTGAGGCAAGTCCAAAATCTACAAGTAAATGGGTGAGGCCAATCCACTTGCTTGGCGAGCATATGTAGGCTATGTATGACTTTTTCAAATGCTAAGAATACTTCTTGAATGATTGCACATGTCCATATACCATGTATGCATTTGTAAGACATGTTTTGCATCTTTTATGTATGATTAAATAGGAGATGAGCTATTGAAATTCTTTGAATCTCATCCCTTCATTTCCAATGTTCTAATATGCTAGGTGGACCAAGAGAGCAAGGTAATGGAAGCCAACTACTTTGAAGATGAGAGGATGACATTAAAGTGTTTGAATTTTGCTACTTTAAGGCCATATAAATGGTAATTGATGTAATCAATGGTTGTATATGTACTATGATGTTATGAACATATGTAATTATGATAATATGTCATGTATAAATGGGAGGATATGTTATGTGACCATTAGAATGTAATTTGAGTATGTTATGGCAATTTGGTTCCTTGAATGGTTTTATGCAAATGTGTATAAGTGTGAGTGAGATGGCCAAATTGAGATGCATGAGGTTTGGGACCATTTGGGCAGCTCGCACAAGTCCTATTTATGCTTTTAGACTTGCCTAAGAGGTGCCAAACCCCAAGAAAAACTATTTGGACATTTTGGTATCCTCTATGGAGCCAAAATTGACTATAATGGAACCTTATATCACTTTTTCTCCAAATGAGCTCTTCTTGATTTGAGATTTGGCATGTAATTAGAGCTTATTGAGAACTTTTTAAGAAGTTAAAGAACAAAATTTTTGGAGGTCTAGAGCATATTTGATGAATTTTCAAAGTTGGCAAAAATTCTAATTTTGGTCATGTCACTGTTCACTCAGGTCCAAAAATGAAATTTGTCACACAGGGCTCAAATGATGTCCAATTGCCACAAAATTTTATATGAAGAAACTAGACATTTCCAATGACTTGTGTCAACTAGAAGCACTTCATTTAGAGATCTAAAGAGGGAGATATGAATTTTCAAAAATTCTGTCCAGTATCAAGCGCTCCAATTGACTTCAGGTATTGTTTGATTGGGTTTCGAGGTCTAGGCGTACTTGAAATGGTCTAAAGTTATTTTTTTCCTTTAGCTAACATCCATATATTTTCATATTAGTATCATTTGTATAGATTGGATTTTTGTGAAATTAATTGGATATTTTTGAAGTTTTCTATGAAATTCTGTGATAGCACCAGTGGATAGCCAGACCACTCGACCATTTTGAATTTCAAACGTCTTTTGTGTTATGTTTTATGGTCTAGAAATATTTGTATCATAAATTAAACATGTGTCACTTTCTAAAATGACTAGGAATACTTAATTTCAATTTTTTTAGAATTAGTTATGATTTTCCAAAATTTGTGATAAAAGTGAGAAAATTCTTGCTAAAATTGCATATATGAATTTTATGTATTCCTTGGCTGTCCACAAGTTGTAGGCCAATCTTGATGATGGAAATGAGTTGTATCTATGTAATTAAATATGAGAATGTGATGTATGAGCTCACATGGTCCACGAGACATCGAATGAAAATTTTATATGCGATGCAACGCTAAGAAATACACTTTTTAATGCCATTTTTCTTGCTTCTCATGTGAATTGCTTGATATGAGGCATAGAGATAGCTTGAAATGAGTTAAGAAATTATGGTGTTACATGTTGTCTCCCATTTTCTTACTCTTTTGATCCACCTAGACATATTAAGTAATGGGGAGGAAGGAATGAAATTTCAGGAATCCCAATAGCTCTTCTCCCTTTCAACCACACATAAAGATGCAAATTCAAATCTAAAAATACATGCGTGGATATTGTGAAACATTTCTTGATTCCAAGAAGTCATATAAGCATACATAGGTTTTCAAAAAAGACGGTTTAATGTTGTAACACCATATATTTCTAGCTTGCTTCCTATCATTTCTAAGTTTCCCATGATGAATTGCACAAAAGGGAATGGAAGATGATATTAAAATAATGTCTTATTTCGCGTTGCGTAGCGTATGAAAATTTCATTCAGTGTCACGTGGACTATATGAGTTCATACATCACATTCTCATATTTAATTACATACATACAACTCATTTATATCACCAAAGTTGGCCCACAACTCATGGAAACCGAAATGGAACCTAGAATATGGAGGTTTATTTTCGGCCAGATTTGGCCCCTTTCTGGCACAATTTCGAAAAATTATAACTAATTCTAGAAAAATCAAAATCACACATTCTTAGCCATTCTGGAAAGCTACGGATGTTTAATTCACAGTAAAAATATGTACAGACCATGACACCCATCACAGAGGGTGTTTGGCATCCGAAAATGTCCAGGGGTCAAACTGCCTCCTGATGCTGTCACAGATTCTGCAGCAAACTTTGAAAATGTCCAATTAATTCCATGAAAATACAATCTATGCAAATGATATCAATATGGAAATATGTGGATGTTAGCTAGAGGATAAAAATACTTTCAGACCAGTTCAGGTACCAAAAGTCTCGAAATTCAATAGAAGAGTACATCAGGTCGGGTAAGGGTCATGATACTGGACAGAATGTTCAAAAATTCATATCTCCCTCTCTAGAACTTCAAATGGGGTGCTTTCAGTTGGAACATGTCACTGTGAATGTCTAGTTTCTCTGTATGAAATTTCGTGGCAATTGGACATCATTTGCCCCATGAGTGACAGAATTCAATTTCGGACCAGTGCTACAGTACGAAGTACCAAAACCAGAAAATTTTCCAATTTCAACAATTCACTAAATATTCCACAGACCTCCAAAAATTACCAAATTTAGCTTTTCAAAAAGCTCTCAATAAGCTCTAGATGCCTCAAATTTCAGGTCAAGAAGAGTTCATTTGGACAAAAAGTGACATAGCCTCATGAAATAGTCATTTTTGCTTCCTACCAAGAGTCACTTTGCACCAAATGGCCTCTTCTTGAATTTGGCATCCCTTGAGCAAGTTTCAAAGCACAAATATGACTTGTGGAGGCTGCCCAAGTGATCCCAAATCTCATGCAACTCATTTTGGTCTCTCAACATCTATTTATGCATAGTTACATCAAGCTATCCAAGAGCGAATTTGCACAATACTATTGATTTAGTATCATATAAAGTCTACATCATATTCATACATCATTTTACACTTGTCCATGGTCTTACATCACAAAAATATTACATACATCATTACTTTGACATTTAACCACCATTTAAAATACATAATACACCAAAACAAAGATGTTCAATGTCCTTGGCTTGCATCTCCTTGACTTGGAACACCACCTAGACAATTCAAAGATGAAGGGGAAAGGGGGGTGAGATTCTAAGAATCTCAATAGCTCACACACCCATTCACACCACATTCAAGGCATACATATACCAAATGCATAACCATACAAGCATAAAGTGTGCAATAAATTTCATTCCATGCCACATTCACATTTCAAGATTACTTTCATGCTCTAGGGACTTTTGGTTTAGCCTCACCCCATTTCTAGGACTTTTGGATTTGCCTCACTCTTGGTCTAGGGACTTTTGACTTTGCCTCACCCATTCAAGGGACTTTTGGCCTTGTCTCATCCATGCCATGAGACTTTTGGCATCTCCTCACCTTCATCAAGGGACTTTTGGCATCACCTCACCCTTATGGGCTCTATCCACAACCATAGTCATTCAAGACAACACATTGGTACCAATGCACAACAAGGATCAAGTGGCATATTATCAAGCATCAAGAATGCATGCAAGCACACTAAGACATACATATGCACACAAGAATGCAAAGAGAATGAGGTGGAGAGCTACCTTTTTATGTATGCAAGCTCACTTTGCAATTTCCTTTCCCTCCTTGGTTTCACAAGAGCACTTAGGTGGAGTAGGGTTCTCTTGGCCTAGACATTACAAACATCACACAATTATACATTTGAAGCAAGCCAAGACATTAAACTAAAGCTTATTACACACTTGGTTCCAAAATAGACATATTGGTTCCATAAATGGCCTATTGAAGCAACTCATATTATTCAAGTGCTAGGCTCCATTCTCTTATTCTTTCTAGATTTCTTGGACTCATTTAAGGTCCTTGGAGCCATCACACATTCAATTGCACAATTGGAAAACCAAGTTGCTTCACAAAGCACCATTATGGACATCATTAGGCCATCTCCCAATCTATGGCTCCTAAATTTTTTTCGATGGTTTCTCCCATCTTCTAACATCATATAAAGTCCCAAAATAAGGCTAGAACAAATTAAAACATCCCCTAGCCTAATGAACCTAGCTTGGCCGAAATATGCACCATAATGGAGGTTCATAGACTTTGTGATTTTTCCTTGATAGGAGAGCCACTTGGGAGGCTTTCTAAAGGTCTTAGGAGCTCAAGGAAACATTCAAATAGTCAAGGAAACATTTACACAAAATCAGATTTTGCAAAACCCTAGAAAACACTACACTTTTCTCACTTGTTTTCTATTGGTTTTTCTTAGAATTTCTTGCCATATTCTATCTCCCCATGGCCTAAAACCCTTGTTCTCTCCTTATATTTGGACAGAACATCCTTCCCTCCTTTGGTTCTGTTCTTGGCTGAAATACACACAAAGGGAGGGGGAAGAGAAGATGCAACAAAAAGCAAAGATTATCTAGGGTTCAAGTGAGCTTTCAAGTGTCTTTCTCCTTCATTCTCTTTTCCTTAGCAAATTCGAAATTCTCCCCTTAGGTCTGGGTAAAAAACAGAACCAAATCATTCAAAAAATCCATGGAAAGAAAGGAGGAAGAGAGGAAAACAAGATTGGAGGAAGATGGAGCAAGAAATTTCATGAAATTACCTAGTTTCTCCTTAGCTTTCTTCCTCTTTTTCTCCTCCCTTTGGTGTGCCTAAGAGAGTTAAAGATTTTCTGTATTTTGGGCAGAATGGGTCGTGCTCATTAAAGAGGATAAGAAGGGAGAAAAGTGTGGAACTCTTTAGAACATTCAAGAAATCATAAATTCCAATTTTGCCCTTCCATAATGGCAAGTTCGTTTTGGCTTCGTTTTAGCTCCTTTTTAAGAACTGTCTTTTCCATCATAAAATTTAGGTTCCCAATTTAATAAAATGCCTTTATAAATGGAGTTTGTGTAGAGAATATGACTAATGGATTCACGGGGCCTACAGGACGAAGTGTATTAAAACTATCTCGAGTATAGGTTTCACTCAAGTCGGAGATTCCATGAATATGACTAATGGAAGGGGGTGAGATTCATGGAATCTCAATAGCTCATATACTCATTTAAGAAAATAATCAAGGCATATAAATGTATTAAAGCATGCAAGTAAGCATCAACCATTAAAAATCATTCAACATATGATTTACATGCCGTGAAAATCATATCAATGCCAAGAATAAGTTCTAGGGACTTTTGGTCTAGCCTCACCCTATTTTGGGGACTTTTGGATTGGTCTCACCTTTAGTTTAGGGACTTTTGACTTGGCCTCACTCATTTATGAGACTTTTGGCCTTGTCTCACCCATTCCTAGGACTTTTGACTCCACTTCACCCATCACAAGAGACTTTTGGCACCACCTCACCCTTTAAGAGCAATTTTTACAACCTAAAATATAAGCATATTAGTACCAATGCAATAAGGCAATATCAAATGGCATGTCTCACAATACAAGTGCATACATAAGCTTACAATAACCATCATACATCCAAGAATGCAACAAGAAAGAGTGAAAAGCTACCTTGACACTCAAACACAATTCTTCCCTTTTAATTTCTCTTTCCCCTTCTTGGTCTCACAATCATAACTAGATGAAGCTTGATCTCTTTGGCCTAGACACAACACATAGCATGTAATTTCTCTATTAGAACAAGCCAAAGCATTAACTACATATTTGAGAAGCATACTTTATCTATGATTCCATAAAAGGTCTAACGAAGTTTTTAAATTTTTCTTGAAGGGAAAGGCACTTAGGGAAGCTTCCTAGAAGTCTTGGGAACCCAAAAAAAACACTTACATAGGCTAAAGAATTCTTAAATAAGAATTAGATTTTACAAAATGCTCAAGAACCCTTATGGTTCCTATCTTGAAGTTCACTAGCTTTTCTTCCACTTACTTTGCATTTCCTAACTTCCGACACTTTAATTCAATGGTTTCTTACTTGTTCTAGGTCAGAAATTCTTTCCCTTTACTAGCTGTCAAGTTGGTGAACCAATATACCCAAGAAGCAAAGATACATAGATATCTACCTTGAATTCAAGCCTTCTTCAAGAGTATTTCCCTTTGCCTTAGCCTTCCCTTTGAATTTCTACTCTCCCTTATTTGAACCAAGCTCAAAATAGAGCTAATTTAATAACCAAAACTATAGGAAGAGAGGGCAAATAGAGAAGAACAAGATTTCAAGAAGGAAAGCAATGACAATCTTAAGTTTCTCCCACCTTTTCCTTGGTTTCCTTCTTTCTCCCATCCTTCTCCTTTGTTCCCTTCTTAGATGAGCTCTCTCTTGGTCTTAAGTGAAGGAAACATCGATTAGAAGAAAAGAGAAGATTCTGGGGTCTTTAAGAAGCAAAAATATACTTTTTCATACTTTTTTTGGGATCAATTCTCGTTATAGCAGCAAATATCCCTTGCTACGCGCAAGCACTTATCAGTCCAGGTCCGTTGCTCCTGTTACGGCACGCGCTATTGTGAGAAACCACTTGGATTTTGTATGGGATGCACGAACTCGCTATAATGGGCTGCATCCTCGCTATGGCGAGCTAACACCTTCGCTGTAGCTAATTGGAAACTTGCTGTAGCGAATAGGTACATTTGTTATAGCTAACAGGGGTCCTGGCTATAGCTAGTAGATTTATAAAATTTTCAAAAATCTTGGATGTTACATTTAGCCTCACCCACTTCTCTTGGGGGATTTTGGACTTACCTCACCCATTTTCTTAAGGGTTTTGACTAATGAAACAAAAGTTCCATGGAAGGCAAGAATGGTGCATCTCTCAGCCATGGAGTAGATGAAACAGCTAGGGAAAGTTTTCTTTAATTCTAAGGATAGAAATGATCTAGATATGAATTATAAATACCATAGGAATTATTGATTTGAATTTAGAAGTCTTATTTTGAAATGTGAAAGTTTAGGGTTTTACTATAAATAGAGAAGCAACTTGGTGCTAGGCTCCTTGATTTGAGTTTGTGATTAGTCTACTGAGTTTAAATGGAGTCATGTGACTTAAATTGGATGAAAAATTAGAGCTAAGATAATGAATGATATGAGTTGCTTCATTATGCCACTAAATAGAGCCATATGGAAGCTTAAAGTTAGAATGGGCTTATGTGAAACTAGAGATGGTTCCATTGATGCATTTGTGTTTATTTGATGTGTCTAGTCCAAGTAAGTCAAGTTTCTCCCAAGTGTGTGTGTGAGGCTGAGAAGGGGAAATGAGAAACATAAGGGAAAACTTAGTGCTCTATTGAAAAAGGTAGCTCTTCATCCATTCTTATATGCTTATCTTGGTTGTTTGATTGTCATTGAATGCTTGTATCTATGTATGGATTATAAATTATGTTTATTGCTATTGGTTTGATGTTTTAAAGCCAATATGTTTCTTAGAATGTATTTAGATTTTGTAATGACTCTTAATGGGTGAGGTTATGTCAAAAGTCCCTTGATTTGGATGAAGTGAAGCAAAAAGTCCCTGAATGAGGGTAAGATAAGGCTAAAAGTCTTAAAATGAGTAAGGCTAAGTCAAAATTCCTTAAATGGATAAGGCTAATAAAAAAGTCTCAAATAATTGGGTGAAGCTAGACCAAAAGTCCCTAAGGCTTGTTTTTGATCTTGATGGATTCATATAATTTCATAAATATAATTATGTTTGATTTGGATACTTATGATGCATGCTTGCTTTCTTTGACATGATAACATGCCTTATAAGTGTGTTTGAAGGGTGAATGACGTATTGGGATTCATAGAATCTCACTATTCTCCATATTACTTCTAACCATGTCTAGAGAACTCTCAAGGAACCAAGAATGGAGGCCAACAAGTGTGATTAGCCATACTTTGACAATAGTTTAGGATTTTATGTACTTCAATGCACAAGAATGGTTGTATATGATAATTTTGTAATGTAACCATTCCCACAATTGTAAAAGCATAGAATTATGATGTGAATGACAATCTTGAAGGTAAATGTACAAGAAAGAGACATTTGACCTTGTGTATGCCATGGGAAGTATATGTATATTGACAAGTGGATAAGTCATTTTGAGATGCATAATGTTTAAGACTTGATGAGATGGCCATACATGTTGTAATTCATGTTTAGGACTTGCTCAAATGGTTACATGCATTGAAGAAGCCCATTTTGAATCATTTAAAACCATAAATGTGCCATTATAAGCCACTTTCTACCCCCGAACCAAAATCTAACCAAATGAATGAGTTTTTGTATGAAATTTGGCAAGTATTTAGAAGTCATTTATAGATTTTTACAGAGCTAAAAAACACAAATTTTGAAGCTCTGTAGAATTTATTATGATTTTTTAAAATTTGTTGAAAAATGCATAATTGCCTGGGTACTGTTCATTTGGTCATTTCTAGTTTTTCAAGTATTTGAGGGCTCAAATAAACTCCAGTACTTATGAAATTTTACAGACATACCAGTTGGAATTATAATCTTTCCATAGCTATCAAGTTTACATAAAGTAGAGTTGTGTAGCCCAAGATATACATGCTCAAAATTTTAGGTCTGGGTTGGGTTCGAAATTCTAATGGATTACTATTCCATTAGATTTTCTTGGCCTAAACGAAATTATTTTGATCTAAAGTTTTTATGGCATGTAGTTGATGTCCTAAACTTTCCATAGAGTCCTAATTTACACAAATTGGAGTTTCCTAACTCAAGATATGAATTTTGAAATTAGTGGCTAAAATTGTGAACTTATGAGAAATGGTCCTATTATGCTAGTTTGTAATGCATGGCTTAGTATCTGAATTTCTTACTTCTCTTCATGATGTTTCGAGTTAACCAAATTTATTAAGAATCAATTTTAAGATCTATATACAAAAATCATGTGTTTATGCTTAAATAGAGAATTTGGGCCTTTAATATTGGTTTATTCCGTTGCTAAAAGCAGTGAAAATGAGAAAATTGAAGTTGTAAGCATATAATAATAAACTATTTGTGCTATCTTATTATAGCATGACATTAGGCACCTACACCACTTCTGGACTTCTACTACCCTCACTACTCACTCTTTGGTTGGTATAATTAAGGAAAGTAGGGGCGAAAAGAAAATTTATATATAATGTCTATTTTGCCTTTGTAATTATTATTCAATTATTACTTTATATTATCTAATAATTATTATTCAATCATTAAAAATAGAGATACTAAAGTCACTTTTTATCTTTAAAATTTTCTTTTTCTTTTTCATTTTCATTTCCATTTTCATACTTAACTTTCTGCGCACTAAATAAGCCATGTGAAATATGACTTTGACTATAAAACTATTAGATATTAGCTTCTCTTAAATACATCTCCTTAGTAACCTATGCCATGACTAGCTTTAGGTAAATGCAATCTTTTATGTGCAAGTTGCTTCGTCAAATTAGCTTACTTCTAGAACATTTTCTCCAACTTTCCTAGGCTACATTTATAGGCTAGCATATTTCTAGAGCATTTCTATAAATATATCTTTTGACCTTTTCATTGAACCCAAGCATTCCTATTATGATAAGTATGATCTATACATGATTGATAAATTAACCCAACTTATTTGGTCGAAATGAATTATCAACCTACCTAATCTACACCAATCAATTCATTTAGTAAACTTAATCAACCTAGTACTCAATCAAGAGGCATAGGAATCAAAGTAGCAAGAATTTCTCAATAAAAAAGAAAATTGATTTTCAGCACAATCATAACTACTCTAAACATCAATCAACAATAATGTTTCATCATCCAATATTAAAAGGAAATGATCTATAATCCAATATAAATATGAAATTAGTTGAATAAAATTATGAGATACAAATTTAAAAAGAAAATTCAAAGAAGTGGAGATACATATATAGTATGAATTTTGTAACATCCTTTTCTAAATAAAAATCAATTGCATTTTCAATCTGATGTGCTCCACATAATTAATAATTAATTAATGTGTATGTATAAAAATGTATGTGTGTGTGTATTAGATTGAATCAAATGTAAATTAAAAGTTTTTCTATGTTTGAACGTGTATATGGGAGGTGAATTTTTTATATATATTATTAGGCAAGAAGAATTTTTAGGAATTTCCTATAATATAATTAGAAGAAAAATTATTTAAGATTTTAGGGAGATCCCTCTAATTCTATTCACACTGGAATTAGAAATTTAACAAAACCCCATTTAAATCCCCATTAAAGACTAAAAAGAATTTATTTCTAATTAGTTCAATTAAATGAAAATCATACTAATCTAAACTTAAATTATTTTTCCATATGTCACTTTCAAAGACTAAAACAAAAGATGAAGAAACCTAATTAAGCTAACTAAAATAATTCCAACTTAAGGGAATTGTCAAATCTACGAAGGAAAAATGAGAGAAGCAAGAAAAGCGTGATGACAAAGACTAAAGATGTCAAGATATGTTATCTTATGAGAAGAAAACTAAGATAGGCCATAGAAATTGCACAAGTTTATGGCATAAGAAAGGGGAATTAAAGTGATAAGTTGCTAAGAATTCTCAAGATGTCACTTTGTCACATCTAGCTTTATATAGACATACTCATGCCACTTAACCTCATTAGCAACCATAATGCAACCATTACCAAAGCTTTTAGCAGTGGATTCTAGTCTGTTCATATGTCAAGTGACTCTTTAGGGGTCAACATTTGATTTTTTTTGTCATTTTATCCATGAACTTCATATACATATTTGCTTTAGTCCACTTCATCGTAAGATACACCTCAATTGCCTAAAAGAGTCATATAGCCTAAATTGACTACTTTTTTATATTATGTACCAAATTTTAAAAATTCATAACTTAAACTACGTAATTCTGATTTACACAAATTACGTGTCTATGGGAAAATTATGATGTGAAATTTATTCTATAAAAATTTCAAGTAAAAATGAATTCATTTGACTCTTCAAAACCCATAAAATAAAAGCTATGTCTGTAACATCCGGTTCTCTAAAAATAAGAAAAAATGTGAGAAACGTAACGTATGGTTTCTCTGTAAACAAACAAAACTCACTGGATACAAAAGGAAGTCCCCCGAAATGTAGTTAAGGTTCCAAAAAATTTGGGAAGTATTCTAGACTCCGAAAAATGAAAATCCCAGGCTCAGACGGAAAGAAAAACATAGCTAGAATGAAGTAACAATTTGTTACAAAAAACTTATGAAACGTAATGGGATTTTCGTAATTTTGAGCAAATTTTGGAATTCACATAGGAGGACTTTTTAAATGAAAATTTTGAGTTCTCCAAGATTCTCAGAGGCCCTAAAAACCATGGGAAAGCCCAAAATAGCTAAAGCCCATTCGATGGACGTTTTCTAATGTTAATGTGCCTAAACTTTGACAGATTCGTTCGGGAAGGTTTTAGCTCCGATTTGAGTGATTCCAAAGGCATTTTACTAAATTGGAACCTATATTTCATAATGGAAAAGACGGTTCTCAAAAAGGAGGTAAAACGAAGGAGAAACGAAAATACCAAAAATGAAGGGCAAAATAAGAATTTTTGAAAAGTGTAACTTCCTCCCACCTATATATATGATGCACCCTTCTTCTCCATTCATGTTGCACGACCAAGTTCTGCCCAAAACAAAAGGAAAGCCCTAGGGAGAGTGGCGCACAAGAGGAAGGCAAAGAGGAGGAGAAATCAAAGGCTTAAGGTATGGAAATTTAGTA